>JAWNNO010005011.1:0-1437874 GCA_035044985.1 Lordiphosa fenestrarum | reverse complement strand
GAAATGTTCTTGAATATGTGCCCTTTTAGCTGATATACCGTGCATGTCGGTCCAGACTCTGTGAGCGGAGCAATTAAGAATGTTGTGACAACTTGATTTTTTTGCTCGATTTTGTATGGGAAAATTGTGAGGTTGGTTCACTGTTAAGCGAATTTCTCGAAAACGTATGGTTTAATCTTGATCAAATTTTGAGGATATGTTCTTGAATATGTGCCCTTTATGCTGTTATACCGTGCATGTCGGTCCAGACTCTGTGAGCGGAGATCTGACCGATAATGTGAGAGGGTGATTTTTCAACTTCAGTTTTTTAGCACCTGCAATGCATAGATTCGCCCACAAGATAATTTAAACGAAAGCTTATGAAATTCTTAACAATTTTGCATTCAAAGTTTTTTAATTTGATTACTTAATAAGGTAGAAATTCAAAAACAAAAAATGCTCCAGTGTTCCACATTCCATCGTTCCAAATTCGACGCTATCTCATCGACGCTATTTTGACGGACATAAATGTTTTCATGTTTCGCTTGACCTCTCTTTAATTGAGTGGAAACTATCAAAGTTGAACTTGTATCGGTTAATGCGATGATTATTCGATAGCTTTAGTCAAACTGTCGCTTAGAACTTATATGGTTACCTGGTCACTTCACTTTTCAGAGGCCGCACTGAGAGTCGGAAAACTGTAAAAAAAATGTTTAAAACCAATTGATTTGATTTCATTTCAGTGTGACCATATCTTTCTAACAAAATTGGGCCCGTTTTTTATATACCTTTTCTAAATCAAAGCCCAAAGCGAATCACTTTCTATAATATCACCACCAAGTTATTTTCCCCTTGCATGATTACTGTGATTTTTAATGTGAATATACCTTTCAAATGTCTTACATAACTGCAATTCTAAAGGACAGCTCTATATGAACTTATAAAAAAATGTTTATATGCTGATTAGATTAGATATGCTGCTATATATGGCCAAATGTTTGCCATTATGTTTTTTTACCCTTGCTCGACTACAATGATTACTGTGAATCACTTTAAGTAAGATCGCCTTTAAAAGTCTTACATAGCTGCAATTCTTAGGAACAACTCCATCTGAGGGCTACAAATGGCCAAATGACCGCCACCAATTACTGTGATTACTGTGATTTTAGTCCGAAAAAGTTGATATTTTTTTGGCAACCTCAAACGGTCACACTGGTGACGGCGTCGCTTTAAATTTTCTTACTCTACGAAATTGTTGAATGAAAAACGTATTTTGGCAACCGGATACGGTGCGTAGCAAGTGCAAACCAATCCCCGCCTGTTCGTAGTAGACCAAACAAACAGAATACAGCTGAATGCAACGCTAGTGTACGGTGTGTTTAGTGTAAATCGTAGGCAAGAGTAGCGCGTGGACCACGAGTGTGGGGGCCATGGAATTGTTTGATCAGGTACGAGCGGCACCGCCACCAGAGCGCATTAGAGAGATCAAACCGGCTGAGGAATCAACCGAAGCGGAGCCAGATGAGGCCTCTACGGTTGATGAAGAGGACGAGGAGTTGGAGAAGTGTAAATTGGCTTCACCAGTGCCAGAATCGCCAGCTTCCAGCATAGAGCATGACAAGGGTAAGCGAGAGAGGGGCGGTTGCAGAAGAAGCAAACAAATTAAACGGCTTTTCTTGTTTTTGTAGTAGCTGCAGCAATAGATGAAGAAATAGATGAAGAAATAGATGAAGAAATAGATGAAATAGAGGAAGAGGCGCCTGCCAAACGCTTGAAATTCACAGAGGAGGAGGACAATGTGCTGGCTGAGGAAGTGGAGGCGGAGGAGGAGGAGCAAGAGACGGCGGATCTGCATATGGAGACGGAAAGCATAACGCAGGTGGACGATGATGATGATGACGAGGATTTGCCACAACAGCCCGCACCGCCCAAGACCAAGGCCCAGCAAAAAATGTTCGCCGATCTACCTGCCAAGACCACGTTAGCAACAGAACCGCTCAAATCCTGTCTGGTGCGCATTAAGCGTCTAACGCCCGCTGAAATAGCTCGCTACACCAGTCCCGGAGCTCTGCGCAAACGTGGTAGACCGCGCAAAAGTGAGGACTCGCAGTCATCGCCCTCGCCCTCCAAAAAGGCTAAGGCCGCCGCCCAACAAAAAGCCCCCCTACAAAAAGTGCACATCAAGGTGCCCTGGCTACAGAATGGCGCCAAGCATCGACAGCTACAAAAATTGGCCCGTGCCCATACCCCGCCACCGGTCAGGAAGCCCAAACCGCTGTCCAAGAAGCTCGGCCGACTATTGCCCAAAACTGGCCAAGAGACCGCCTTAATCAAGCGCTTTGGCTCACGTTTCTTTGGCTGTGTCGTTAAGATCAAACGCATGACCATGCCCTGGCCCGCCTGCAGTCCCTATCCCCAGCCCCTAAGCTCCGCGAAGCGACGCTCGCGGAAGTCCAATCTGTCGGTGTCGTTCAGTGAGGCGGTCGAGATATTGGGCAGTTCGCGACGCTCGACACTCGGCTCGCCGCGCACACCCAAGGGTCCACTGTCCACGGTTCCACTGCGTCTGACGCGTGTCGATCCCAGTGGCAATATACTGGAGGACATTGCGCTGAACTCGAATACCGTGTTGAGTCCCAAAGCGGGACCGAAAAAAGGACGACGCAGCGGCAGTGTTAGCTCCCCGGCTGTGGTCAGTGTGGCAGCTGTGGCTGCTGTCGTCTCCTCCCCTTCTACGCCCAGCAACTGCAATGGTTCACCGAGCAAGAAGCTCAGCCACAAAAAGTCACCGGCTCAACGGGTGCCGGTCACGGGTTTGTCCAGCTTGAGTCTCAGCGAGGAAGCACCAAAGGCACAAGATGATGACGATGAGTATATAGGTGAGTGAACAGGACCCAATCCTTCAAAAGAAACCTGGCTTACATGTTGATTTCTGTTTTTCAGTGCCCAATGAGCTGCCGGGCATACATCGAGCTGGCACACCCACTCCCACAAAAGGAAAAAAGAAGGTGACCACTGTGACCATCAGCGATGATGATGAGAACGACGAGGAAGAAGAGCGCAAGGCAAAGGAGAAGCATGAAAAGAAAAAGAGGGAAAAGGAGAAAGAAAAGGAAAAGGAAAGAGCCAGGCAGAAGGCTAAGGAGAAGGAGAGGGCAAAGGAAAAGGAGAGGGCAAAGGAAAAGGAGAGAACAAAGGAGAAGGAAAGAGATAAGGATAATCATAAAGACAAGGATACGGAAAGATCAAAGGAAAAGGCCAAGAGAAGAGCCGAGAAAGAAAAAGAAAAGGAACGTGAACGTGAACGTGAGAAACGCAGAAAAGCCGAAAAGGAGAAGGAAAGGGAGAAAAGGCGAGCAGACTCGGACAAGAGCAGGGATAGATCAGACAAAAAGAAGTCGGACCGAGACACAGAAAGAAGCAAAGATAAAGAAAGGGAAAAGGAAAAGGAAAAGGAGAGAAAGAAACCAGAGATTAAAGAGAATGCGGAATCAAACAAAGTCTTCGAAAATGAGCCCCTCGAGGAGCAAATAAAAAGCAAGGATGATGACAAATTAGAGCTGCAAAACGACACAAACAACATTGAGTTGACCAAGGAAGCGACACCTGCAAAAGAAACAGTCGAAACTGAACAGAAACTAGAACAAGATGAGCCATTGGATGACACTGGCGATAGCAAAAACGAATGCAGCATGGAGCCGTTGATGGTCAGTCAACTGGATGAAACCATAAATGAAGATGCAAAATTGGAAGAGCCAACGGCGGAAACGACGACGGAAATGGAGGAAAAGGCAGCAGCAGCAGCAGGAGCAGCTGCAGACGACAAACAACAGGAAACCGATGAAGATAGAAAATCATCCAGCAAAGATGATGACCAAGAGGATGACATACTGGAGATACAAACCTCTTTGGAGGATGTGCGAGAACTACATACGCCCGTGTCGGGTCAAAGTACACCACATAAACAGGAGAAATCCAAAACGGAGGCAGCGAAAGAAGAGCTGCCGCGTTCGCGTCTGGGTTCAGTCGATTCGGAGGCAAGTTTTAAATCGGCCAACGACTTGAACACCAGTGATGCGGACAGAGAGCCATCACCAACAGCTAATCCACCAACGACACCTCCCTCAATTACACCTCCGCCGCCGCCGTCGCCGTCGCCGCCTGCAACTAATGAGAGCACTGCTCCTGCCGCTGACAATGCAACGCAGCAGACAGCGTCGCCTGCAGTCGCTGCCACCACCACCACCACCACCAGCACAGTAAATGGCAGCGAACCGCCGCTTAGTGGTTCCACCAGCAGCTCAAGTGCACCAGCTCCGCCTTATTCGCCCATTGGTGTCTTGCCCACACTGGAAGATGAGGTATTGGGCCAACTGGAGGGTGAGTGGGGGCGTAAAACAAGGTGAAACAGAAATTGGACAGAAATTAGTGAAAACAAATAGGCGAAAGTCTGTCTATTTCATCAGACTCAATGGATATAGAAAGCATTAACAGACCTGTCCTCCTGTTGTTCCGTCTTTAGTTTTTCTCGTGCAGCTGTTGGAATCATTGAGTATCTCCTCTGGCCTTCAGTATCCCATTGAACTCGCTTTTGCTGGTAGATTGATTGTCTGCTTTTGATACGTCTAAGAGCTGAGTCAAGAGCCTGGCATCTAAAGTGTTAAACTCTAAAGAAGTGAGCCACTTCTAGCCCTGCGTTGAGTTCCAATATAAAGATAGGCATCTTATAGTTTCCTTTCAGTGTCATTTGTATGCTAGGATGCTCCCTTTTGTAAGAAGATAAACCAGTTCTGCCTAAATATGGCACAATTTGGTATCACCTCCTGTAGCTGCCTTAGACAAGATTCAATTGAAGTTCAACTTTGACAAAGATTAGCTTTACTTTCACCGTTTTAAGTTTAGTTGTAGATTCGGCTCTTGATTTCTGTTTCACCTGCTACCAGAGGTAGAATACATCAGATTCTCTATAATTCTCTATAATTATTCTCTTCCCCCTTTCTCAACAATTGTATACAGAACCCGACTTTCAGTTGAACAACAGCAGCCGCCATGCCATCTCAACAGGCACTCTGGATGACATAATGACAGCGTTAGAATCTTAGAATGACTAAGATAATATGTATACTCCAAGCCAGACACACACACACACACACACTACACCACACCGCAAGAGCAGCTTGAGCAAAAGGTGAAGATTACTCTAACTGCTTACTCTCTCTCTCTCTCTCTCTCGCCTTGATTTGATCACATTTCTGTTGCTATCTCACTCTGTTTCAATCGCATGCTCTGATTTTACTTTGTTGTAGAACTAATTGAATTCTAATTATACTCCTTAAGTTAGTGCAAAAGCTGTAGCTGTTTGTAGCAAAAAAGTGTTTGAAAACTTTATTCAAACATTAAAAAGGGTTTAATTCATATTTCTATCTACCCCAGTAAAACTGATATATGTGCATTTCCATAGTCGTTTGAATTTATCCTTCCGTTTGATAGCTAACTCCATCAAACTTGGCACCAAGTATTTTAGTACAAATATGTTGCACATTTGTTGGAATCAGCCGGATCGGTTGACTATAACATATAGCTGTCGGTCGAAAAACTAGTTTTAGTAAGAAAAACTGTTTTGTTTTCCATAGAAATTAACTTATTTTATGCTTTCACACAATTCTTCAAAGTTGTCATAGAAACAATCGGTCGAAAAACTAGTTTTAGTAAGAAAAACTCTTTTCTTTTTAATGGAAACGCCTCCAAACTTTGTATTTCTTAGTTTGCTATGCTGTCCCATGATTTTACTTAGTTTGGTCGAAATCGCACATCTATATAGTATAGCTGTCATAGAAAAGTAGGGTCAAAAAAGTAGTCTTAGTGAGAAAAACTTGTTTGTTTTTCATGGAAATGTCTTTAAAATGGGCATTAATTTATTTGATATGCTTTCACTCAATTCTACAAAGTTTTGTCGAAATCGGCTGACTATATCATATAGCTGTAGTACAAATGATTGGTCAAAAATTAAGTTCCTTTAAGAAACACTATTTTGTTTTAAATAGAATCAACTTCAAATTTCTTACTTGTACGTTTGTTAGGCTTTTGTCATGATTCCACTTAGTTTGTTCGAAATCGGACATTTGTATAGTATAGGTGCCATAGAAAACTAATAGTAATATAGAGGAAAGTTAACTTCGGCTCGGTTGAAATCTGTATACTCTTGCAGCACGTTTTTCTAACTAATTTGAAGTACCTTTTCACTGAAAACGGAACAAGTTTTTCTTACTAAGACTAGTTTTTGGACTCAACCTCGTAATACATTGGATTTCAATGTACTTGGCATGTAAATCGCACACAGAAAGTGTTATTTAATAACACTCTCTCTAAACATATTAACGTCACTTCCGGAGTTCCCCAAGGTAGCCACCTTGGACCCTTGCTTTTCGGTAAACGACCTTTCTTCTGTCATTTGTGAACTCAAAAGATTTGATGTATGCAGACGATGTCAAAATTTGTATACAAAATGACATAAGCCACCTACATTCTTGGTGCAATTTGCTGATCCTCATAGGTTAACTAATGGTCCTTAGGGTTAACTATTGTCTCGGCCACGGCATACATGCCGTGACAGACTTGGGCGTTTTATTCAGCCAAAACATGAACATTTCTGATCACATTGGCATCATCGTAAGCAAAGCTAAAGGGGTACTCGCTTTTGTTAAGCGCTGGTCTAAGAAGTGTGATGACCCTTACACCACTAAGCTCCTTTTTGTCTTACTTCTTCGTCCAATACTCGTGCGCATGGACTCCACAGTATGCAATATACCAGGGCCTCATCGAGTCGGTGCAGAAACAATTACTCCTTGTTTGCCTTACGTGGACTAAACTGGGACGATCGCCGTCGTTTGCCATCGTATGTGGATAGACTCCGCCTATTAAGCTTACCGTCTCTACAGGATCGTAGAATCTGCCTTGGAGTTAGGTTCCTTCATAAACTGATACATGGCCATATGTATCCCTTTCTATCCCTCTAAGACATAGACGACAGTTCCGGTCAATTTTCTTACATATAAGTAGATCTAATTTTGAATCTCACGATCCGTTTCGTATCATGTGTATGCTTTATAACGACTTAAAACATTTGTTAAATACTGAGGGATCCATGTTTGTTAATGTTTCTAATATTTTGTCATACTTATCGTGTCAACAAATGTAAATCTTTGCCTCCGCCCACTTGATGTGAGTCGGAGCACATCGTAAAAATATTCTCCTAAGGCCCGATTTCTCAAAGGTTCCGGTTAGCCAACCACCAGTCAGATTTGTTCGTCAAGATGACGAGCGGTTAAGTCATTTGCTTTTCTCAGCAACAGTTCCGCGTGATATCGATAAAAGCCTATCGCTGCTACAGGGTGACCATACTGTTTGACTAAACGAACGAGTAAACAGCTGACTCGGCTTGGTTTGTTTGTTTTTTAATGCGATTGGTTGTTGCTGATCATTGTTTTGCGTAAAAGTTGACTAAAATTCGATGCTCTGCCTCTTCGAATTGCATTTCCATTGCGTGGAGTTGAAAAATTCGTCTATTCATAAACATTTTGTGTGGCGGCAAATAATAAAATAAACAAAGCAAGTGTGTTTGTATATCGATAACTTTATCGGGGCTGAGCTCGCGGCTAAAGTTGAGCGGTGGATGAGCAGCGTTTAAGTTTGTTCCTCCGGTTACGCCGCCTACATCATGAGACACTCAAATTCGGTTAAACTGTTGACCAACCGGACTTTGAGAAATCGGGCCTAACTCGGACGGAGGCTGGATAAGGATTAATCATTTTTATTATGTTGACAGCTACTTTGTCAACTCTATTAAAAATAAATACAAATACAAATTGTGAATGCACCGGTGTCGCAGCAGTCCAACTGTACCACGCTGAAGTGCTAGGCTTTCTCTTATTAAGCTCAGCTCGCATGGTTGCTATCCTATATATTTTTGCACAAATAACTCTTTCATTCTCCCAATTTCACTTGATTGACTTAATCTCACCCACTTTTACAATCCCCTACATTTGCAGATGTACTTCAATCGAGTTGACGACAGGATAGTGGGATGATGCGGCGTTACTGGAGCCGTGTCTGAAATACCTTAAAGCGAAGTTTTGTTTTTAATTTAAGTTTTATTCCTACCCACGAATCATAATAATATTACAAAAGTGTTTTCGATTTTTTTTTTGATTGCTTAAATGTGCTATTTGATTCATGTATTTACTTGCTATATACACACACACACACACACACACGCATATATAGTAAGTAGTCTAGAAGTAGAGAGTTAAAGGGATATTGAATTGACATCGATAACTGAACGGCGCGCCGCACTTGGTCAGAGGAAGCGGAGTCTGGTAGGAAGGCGGCGCTTAAACCCAATGTTATGTTAGTTGTTTGGCTGGAAAGTACGAAAGGTTTTCGTTTTTATTATAGTTTAAATAATATTAGAACAACAGCAACAAAACTCCCACAGACCACAACAACCCATAACATTTGCCGGCAAGAAATCAGTTGATGGATTTAGTTGTAAATTTAATTCAATGTATTAATTGTATAAAGAACAACACAACAACAAAAACAGAAACAACAAAAACAAGAATCCAAAAAGTAAATCATTTTTTAAGAGTGAGCAGCAGCGTGCAGAGGGGGGGTGGTGGTGGCGGGATAGAGGCTTCCCATGCGCGAAGCTGTGCGCGGCGCGTTAGGTCCGTCCGCTGCTGCCGCCGCCGGCAGCCTCAGTCGACACTTTGACTTCGTGGCGTGCGGTTGCTGTTGGCGTGTGTGTGGCTCTCCGCAGTTTCCCCCACCTTGTTTTGTTTGGCGCGTGTTTTGAAACCCGGAAAATGTTGTTGCTGCATTTAGTGCTTGGCCCAAAGTGTTCATGTTCCTAGTTTGTTGCCAAAATGCCATTAGCCAAGCCAGCCAACATCAAGGACTATGACTCGCACGACGATGAGGCCAGCACCGAGCTGCTGGAGAAGCTCAAGCACTTGGATCGCCGTGTGGAGGCCGTGGAGAATGCCAATGGCCTGTGCGGTCGCACCGCCGCCTGCTGGCAGTCCCTGAAATGGAAATCGGCTTTGAATCACATCGGCTTGCTGGTCTCCCTGTCCATCTATTGCGGCGTGGGCGGTTTGGTAAAGTTGAATATACAAAACGGTTGCCCAATGCAAATTAGCTCAGAATTAAGACATAAAACTATTTTGTACAATTTAAGTGCTCGGGCGAACGGCGCTAATTGCGCTGGGCGATGCAAATTCAAATGGAATTGTCGAACTGCAGTCGAATTGCATCCATGTGTGACCCACAGAATCTGTTTGGACGGTTGTGTCGGTCGGTGCACGTCGTCTAAATATTTACGTTCGAAAAACTAAACTAAATTCAATTGAATTAAGTTGGATGCGCTGCTCTGCGACGTCCTCTCGCCAGGCCAGGCCAATTGAGGGGCGTGAAAGGCAGGCATTAACTATCTGCTTGACATATGGCCAAGTGTCGTGTTTGGGCCATATTTATCAATATAGTTTTAAGTGCCTGCGACGATGATGGGTGTGCAGGGTTAGCAATTTTCAAGCATACAAAGTTTGTTGTTCCGCAGTCGTTTTTGGATCTTCATTTCAGTTTCTCAGGTCCAAAAAAATCTCAAAGTATTCAGTTTTAGCCGAGCATTTAGTTTCACTTTCGCCAAAATTGGCTTTGCCAATTTTTGTAAAATGTCCATAAAATGTGTAAGCTCACTTTACATTGTTAGAAAATCCACTCCAAGTACTTAGGTCCCATTGCCAATTGAAGGTATTGCTCTGCAAGCAGACCGATCTTTCGTTTAGCAACAAGAACCATTACATAAATAGCGATTGAACGTTTTGTTACAGCACTGAAAGATCGACGACTTAACTATATATCATAGCTGCAAATCGGTTCAGAACTGTAGCCCTTAAAACCGTTTCGGTTTGGGTTCTTAAGGTCCCTCGAACCGAACCATTAAACCGAAACTGTACCCACAACTTACTTCCGCTAAATCTAAACAAAAGCTTTACGGTCAGATATAGTACAGGCCTCTAAAATATATATCGACTGCTTCTTCAATTGCCAATCAAATTTGATCGAGACGGGATAAGGCCATTGATTTGGGAGTGAAATTCAACACAAAATCCATTTAAACTATATTTTACCCAAAGCCTATATCATGTTTGACTTTGTTAAGCTCAATGCCAGCCAATTTAAGGACACCTACACTTGGTTGCATACTTTTTTTCTGCATTTGTGCGTTCCAAGCTGGAATATGCTTCCGTTATTTGGATTCCTTCTGGTGCATTACATATAAAATGGCTCAAAAGGGTATAGAAAAGAATTTTCTACCGCAAAACTATTCGAATCCTTTGCCGCCATATATTAGTAGGTAGAACTAATGCTTTATTAAAGTTCTTGAAAGACCAATCGCTTTCGTATCTCTCAGAAGAGATTCTTTCCTTATCTGTCAGAAGTATCCCTTTCCTATCTTGCAGAAGTATCGTCATCATAACGCCTAGAAGTGTGGCAGAAGGGCACACCACTTAACCAAGGAAGATAAGAATGCAATATCGCTGATGTGATGCGATACCTACTGTAAGAAACGCATGCTTATTTGATGCGATACAAAATGTTTGCTAGAAATGCAAGCCCAACGGCAAATGTTACATTTACACTGGTAAAACAATTCGCCCTGAAAACTAGAAATTCTTTTATGAAATCCGTCTTAAGGCGATTCACCCTAAAATTAAGAAAACTTTTTCTCATTTATGGAAAACTTTTCTGAAACTTTGAAAGTTTTCTATAAATGAGAAAATCTTAGGACGGATTTCATTGGAGAATTTCTAGTTTTCATGGCGAATGTTTTATGAGTGTACAAACGCATGATAACTTGTAGTTGTCTTCAATTCTACAAAAGTTATGGTAGAGCTAGAGAAGAGAGACACATTTTGTGCTATGCGCAAGCCGTTTAATGCCTAAAGCAACCACAAATGCGGCCGATGCGTATAGGTTGCATGCATCCCTGGCTTAAGGTAACAAGTTGGCGAGTATGTATTTGGAGAATTTTTGAAGAATTTTTTATTGAATTCTTTAATGGCAAACGATGTTTTCCCAGATAAGGCACATTTTATAATATATTTAGCGATTTTTAGCAAAATTTCCAGAGAAAGTATTTAACTTAACTTCGAATTCATAAAATTCCTTCAAAAAATATCAACTCTGGCGAACTTTTCTACCTATTTCAAGTGTTAAACTTTGCTTCCTCAACAATTTTGAAAAAAAAAACCTATGGAAATCTACAGCAATCAACTTAGTTTAAGTTTCAACTTACTTTCATTTGTCTATACTAATTTGTTAAGTGTTGAAAGTCGAACCAAGTTTACTTTAACAATCCCAACGACTTTTGTTTTCGGAATTCTCATAGTGACAAATAAGTTCTGTACTTTTAGTAAATCAAAAATAAATCTTAATCTCAACCGAGAAGCGAATTGAATGAAATGTAATATTCATTTGATTTTACGACTTCGTTAGAGATTAACTATAAAGCTCTTTACCTTTGAAGACAAGGAACTTTGGAGAGCAAAAGGAGAAATATTAGTGGTATTCCTGAAATTGATTTGCTTACGATTTTGTTAATGTATAAATAGACCAGCGGCCTTAAGTGAAAGAAGTCATAAGTGCTGGAGATTTCTGAGCATGTGCTTTACTTAGTCTAAGGCGGGTTTTACACAATGAAGCAAACTTCATGACTTTGTTGAAAAAGCTTTCCTAAAGACCTACGCACCTTTCCAGCAAACGAAAGCTTTTTCAAAAACTTCATGAAGTTTGCTTCATTGTGTAAAACCCGTCTAATTCTAAGCATGTTTGTAGTATTTTGAATAGAACTGACACATACTTGCCTGGTGGTAACAGCAGGATAAGAGCAAAGTTAACAGTTTGATATTTCATGATATGTTGATAGTTCCTTAGCCAAATTTGCATAGCAGTCTCTCAATTTTTTTGATCTTCAACTAGCAATTTCCCTTAATAAGTCAGTTGTTCGGGGTTTTCAGAGACCAAAGCAAATAAATCTCAGAAAACAAGAGAGAAAGTCGATCAAGCCCGACTATAGCATACTCTGTACCAAGAAAATTATACGCTCAGCATAAATTTTGATGCTGTAGTAGCAGCTGGAAGCAGCGCTGCTACTGCCCTGCAGCAGCGAACAGACTTTTGATGATAACTCGACAACCGTTCATCCGATCTTCATCAATCCTTTGGCGGATGGATAAGTTATACTGATTACTAAATATGTCTAGAAGGAACGAACCTTTTATCTGCAAAACTATGGGAGATATGACGTTTTTTCTAAATTGCGTGGGCGGGAGGGGGCGTGGTCAAAATTGAAAATAAACTTGATCTGCCTGCAGACATAAGAATCATTTGTCCCATACATGTCAAACCTCTATCGCTTACCATCTCTGAGATCTGTGCAGACAGACAGACGGACAGACGGACATGACTCGGCTGTTGATGCTGATCAAGAATATATATACTTTATGGGGTCGGAGATGCTTTCTTCTGGCTGTTACATACTTTTGCACAAACTTATTATACTCTATGTACCTACGGAGTATAAAAATGCTCTGTGTAAGCCACCGAACTGGTTCGGTTCAAAACCGACTTGAGGCCCGGTTTTATTTTTAGCATACTACACTCACAAGTGGCAGCTACAATTGGAATGTTTAGAACTGCCAAGGAAGATAAACTGCAGCAATGCCAAGTGTATATCAAGTTAGCCAGATTGATACTTCTACTTGATTAGACGGACTGATCCCCCCTGTTGGGGGCACTGTTGCGTTCATTGAATCATTAAGTCCATTTAGTATCCACAATATGATGTAAATGATTCATGACCGCCCATTTTTAGATACTTCTCTGGCCAATATCAAACTGATTAGCCCCCACCAGCCCGCTGTTGACCCTTTCAACACCTCGGTCTGATGTGTTTGCCATTTACGCAGATTTGTTCAATTTCGAATAACAAAGGCCTTTTGCATTAATCAACTGGCACATTCCGGGTCCCCCCCCGGCCACCCCTCCACATTTTGGCCACACCACATGTTGGCCAATTATGCGCACTTCCCCCAACCACCAAATTTTTCAAACATTTGCTTAATGTTAAATTAAAAAGAGAATTCCTGAAGCATTCGAAATTTGCATGTTGCAGTTACTTAACCCTCTGGCGGTGCCATGTGCTCCCTATTGCCCCCTTTTTCACTGAACAATAAAGTTCCCAATCGAAATGCCAGCTGCCAAATGGAACGGAAATGAATGGCATGCACGAACACAGCAGCAGAAGGAGAAGCAGTAGGAGAAACAGCATATCAAATGTCATGGGGATTGGGTGAATCTGTTTGGTCAAAGTTTTTTTTTTTGCCCGGAAATCAAGTGGACTCAAGTGACCGGAGTGCCGATGGAAGAGCGAAGAGCGAGGGATAGAAAGTTTAGGGCAGTTAAGTTTGATTATTGTAAATGATATGTGGCTTCCAAGGAAGCTTCCTAGACATACAGCTGCGAATGAATGAGAATACGGAAAATTGATAATTTAACTTAATAAAAAATGAATAAGAATACATCAAATAGTGAATATATACCACAACTCATCCGAAAATATACTTATAGGTAAACTAACTAGCCGAAATTTAGAGGCTTTAAGGATTTGTGCACATTTTGTTGCCTTAATTGATGTTTATGTCAATGTGGAGGGAAGGCTCTTACATTTGACCTAACCCATAGATATGCTCTATTCAGTTGGGTTCAATGAAATCATCTCTTATGTTTATTCGACATTCATTCAGACATTCATCTTCTTTACTGTAGTCAGATAAGAATATTGAAACATGTATCATCCCTAAATTCTACATTAGCTGAGATAGTTTATAGCTGATATTCTTTAATATTATCATAAAATATGTTCGATCTACTTAGAATGCTAACTGAAATTTGTACCTAAATTAGGCACAAATTGTGTTACTACCACGGAAAGTACTAAAATACTTGATTCAAGCACAAAATTGCTGTTTAAGTACGATTTGATCAAGCTTGAAATACTTGATTTAAGACTGTTTTGGTATACCTAAGTACTAAGTACATTTCCAAATATTGTTATAGTCTGATTGATCTTATTTTTGATCGGCAATAGCCTTTTTAAACCCTTAAAATTGTCCATATGAGTGTAACGCTTAGAAACAAGCATTTCCGATCACATAAAGTATATATATATTCTTGATCAGCATGACAAACTGAGTCCATCTGTTTCTATGCTATCTTCTCCGACAGTTTGAAAGCTATCTTAACCAAACTTTGCACACAGTCTTCTGGTACCAACACGTTGCACATTTGTCGACACTAGCTGGACCGGTTGACTATAACATATAGCTGCCATAGGAATGATCGATTGAGAAACTAGTTTTAGTAGGAAAAACTTTTTTGTTTTCAATGCAAATGACTCCAAACTCCGTATTTACTAGTTTTCTATGCTGGTTTATGTTTCTGCCAAGTTTGGTCGAAATCGTACATCTATATAGTATAGCTGCCATACAAAAGTAGAGTCTGAAAACTAGTCTTACTAGGAAAAACTTCTTTGTTTTCAATGTAAACCACTTTAAAACTGGCATAGGTTAATTTTATAAGCTTTCACACAATTCCACAAAGTTTTGTCAACATCGGATGACTATAGGTTATAGCTGCCATAGGAATGATCGATTGGAAAACTAGTTTTAGTAAGAAAAACTTTTTTGTTTTCAATGCAAACGTCTCCAAACTCCTTATTAACTATTTTTCTATGCTGTTCCATGTTTCTGCCAAGTTTGGTCGAAATCGTACAACTATATAGTATAGCTGCCATAGAAAAGTAAGGTTAGCAAACTAGTCTTTCTAGGAAAAACTTCTTTGTTTTCAATGTAATCCACTTTAAAACTGGCATATTTTTATTTTATAAGCTTTCACACAATTCTACAAAGTTTTGTCAAAATCGGATGACTATAACATATAGCTGCCATAGGAATGAGCGGTCGAAAAACTAGTTCTAGTGAAAAAAAACTGCCTCCAAAATTGGTATTTCTTAGCTTTCTATGCTTTTTCATGATTTTACCAAGTTTGGTCGAAATCGTACATCTATATAGTATAGCTGCCATATAAAAGTAAGGTTAGAAAAATAGTTTTGAGAAGAAAAACTTGTTGGTTTTCAGTGAAAAGGTACTTCAAATTAGTTTGAACAATGTGCAGCAAGGGTATGCAAACTAAGAAGTTAATTTTCCCTGCAGTTTTTTATTATAGATCAAGAAAATCGGCATCTTACATGCATACTTTCAGTCAGAAACTTGTTTTTAGATCAATATTTCTCATTCTTTCCTCAATTCTGTTGGCAAACATTCAGTGATTTATTAAGAAGTTGATGGTCAATTGATAACATTTGTATAACCAAATGCAATAAAAGCATTTTATCTATTTTACTTACACAAATTTAAGTGTGTCAACATAATATCCAACAAAGTTACCATTTTTGCTAGAATTGAGTTTAAAAAATTTGATTTGTTTGGCGAGTGTTAACCTCCTGATTCTCCTTTTCTTCCTGCTCAAGCCAAAATCTTTGTTTATGTCGGGTTTGGTGCTTTCTGTTCCGTTTTGAAACCAGTTCAATGAACTGTCCAAATAAACAATTCTGTTTATAAATCCTCAACCGGAACAACAACCACAACAACAACAAGAACAGCCAAGGTGTCATTTTGCGAAAAAATGCTTTTGGGTTAACTGCCTACAGCACTTTGCGACCTGAATCAAAATATATATATATATATATACATTCATATAAGAACAAGTATGAATATCTATATACAGACACACACATTTGATATGCATTCACCCACATTTCGAGAGAGAAAAGAAAACTTAATTCGCCTGTCCGTTCTGCCTTATTTATAGAAAGCGCCACGCGACTGCCAAAAAGAACATAAATTTATTTCACACAAAATAAATCCGTCTGCAGTTTGTCACCTGCCTGTCGTCGCATAATTTGTTCATAATTCTGTTAGGCATGTCGAGAGATTACTTGAGCGTATTTGATTGCTTAACCCTCTCCATGCCCAAGTGGTTTTATGACTTTTTGTGTCCTTTGGTGTGTCGGGAAATTGAAAATGCTTGATTGCGGGGGGAGGACGACTGTTCATTTGTATGCCCACTGCGTGGCGAAACTTTTATCTCCGCTCTCACTCACTTAATAACACTTACACATTTTGGGCGAAAGTTTTGTTTTCGAGTCATTGTTGAGCAATTTGCAAGCATTTTTTGTTCTCTGACCTGATTGGAATTTGCAAACACTTCGATGAGGAGCCAAACCGTGGCGCATCGATGTGGAAATGTGACAAAATGTTGAAGGAATAAAAATTTATAGTATATATCAAATGGATATCTCTCTCCCTAATGTGTGGCTGGCGTGATTTCCTTTTCAAGGTTTTCCTTTATTTTGTATACTTGCGCCCCACCTCCCTCCCCCACGGTTTTAGTGGCAAATCAAAACGCAAACATCCGTTGGGCAGCCCCGCCTAGTTGGCAGTTCCGCCAGAAATTGGCCTTAATATAGAATCATGTTCAGTGGCTAAGCTTGGATGTGTCAGTTAATCAGATAACCAACACACACACACACACACACACAGGGATATGTGTGTGTGTGTTTGACTGGGTTGGGTTGACTAATCGCCTTCCAACAACTTAATTCATTTGTCCTTTTACTTTTTGCCAAAAACTTTCACTGCACAATCGATAGAAGCTAAACAAAACACTCATTAAAATGATTTATGAGCAAATCCTCGCCACTCCACTGGCCATATGTGAGACTGTTGCTGTAACCTGAGGATCATCTTTGCCCCATCCTGCGAAAAGGGGTTGGGGCTTAATTAATAATTAAGCTATTGAACTGCCTGAACCGTTGACAAAGTCATTAAGAAATGAAATCAAGTGTATGTGATTTTTAAACTGTTTTTCAATTAACATTTGATGGACTTTTCTTGATTTATATTTTCTATAGCATACATTTTTGGGCAGGTGAAGCGTTTCCAAATGGAGCGAAGGCATTTTGTGAACAAATATATGTTTAATAGGCAGTTTGTTGTTCGGCACTTCAGCTCAATTCTAAAGCTCCATTTACACCACCTGATCGCTCAGTTCAGCATTTACACATGCCTGAGTAGCTCAAGTTGAATCAGTTTTGATTTGATATGAACAACAAACCAAACCGATAGCCAAAAGTCGATAAGAAATGTATATCGAAAGCCGGGAAGTGGCAGCGCTCGCACACACTTCAATCAGGCAACCCTATAAGAAACGCTTCTATTTCGCCTGATTACACAGGCCGACAAAATGAACATCTTTGTGAGGTGCAGCCTTGTCGATGTAAAAATATGTTAAACTAATGTTCACTGATTACAAAACTGGTTTCGGTTTAGCTCCGGTATGGCGGTAAAACGATTTTGTCGAATTTTTGACACTCTAGGAATTACGGAGGCCACACTAGGCATATATATCTTGATTTACAAAATGAAAAGCTCTATATAAGAACAGCGGAGAGTGTCTAAATTGGCCTCTAAAGTCAGACTATTCTTGATTTATGTCATTCTTTTGAAGATAAATCTTGTTGAAGAAGCGGAAAGAAGCGTTTTGGGCAATCATTTCCCGCAAAATGTTTCGAGTCTGCCTGTGATGCTTCCTCTGCAATTCATTTCTCTCCCTAGCCAACGAAATCAGTTCCTGGTGGGTGCCAGTTTTCGTTCTTACATTAGAGTTCAGTGGATTTTAATTACTCTTTCCTCCATCAGCACGGCCATCTCCTGGTAGACGTTTCTTCGACAGTCGACATTTGAAGTTTGAAGTTTGTTTACGTTTTCGTTGCGAATGTCAATTTTTTTTAGTGGTGGACACAGAAATCTTATCGCATTCACGATGAGTGAAACAGCATGAAATAGGAACAGCCCCAGCCGAAGGGGGAATATTTTGAGAAAATTTGGCACGGCAAGTTCTTACGTACCGTCTTTGACGTAGATGTGGGCTAGTGTGAATAGGCTACTCAAACGCCGACAGCCAATCACAACGAAAACTCTGCTGTGCGATCAGGTCGTGTAAATGGAGCTTAAGATGATTCCAACATAAAGATTTCCGACTGTGATGAGAGCGCTCCCAAGCAGATTTATGGCCCGAGAGAAGAATCGTCACTTTCAAATGACCACTGGATGAGGGTTTAGGCAGTATTTGCTCATTTTTCATTATCAATTAACATATTCTTGGCTCTAAAAGTACAAAAATACACACAAATCACGAAAGTTCAACGATAAACAGATAAGTCGCATAAACTGAGTACCCTAACTTATCAAATGGTTTGTTCTTTAAACTAATTTGCTTGGAATAGCATATGAGCATTTTCATTATGCTGAACATGACGTCAGACACATTAAAACTAAAATTAAAGTCGGTATTTGATTTTTACTTTATAACAAAGTTGCCCGCGAGCATCAATGCTCGCGTAGTCACCAAATACAAATGACAAATAAAGCAAAAGTTAACTTTTTATACCCTTGCAGCACGTCTTTCTAACTAATTTGAACCCACTGTTCCTCTGCGACTGTGGCACATCCATAACATGCATTTTAGGCGCATCAACAGAGAAATTTGTAGGCCAACTAGTTTTGCTGAGCAAATTCAGACTGCCACATCAAAATAAATTTAGTTTTTTAAGACATTTTAAGATACTTTTTATATGGGAAAAGGTTGCCCTGAAGCAATTTTTCGCCTCTGTGTAAATTGGCAATTACTTAAAGAAATCGTATAACAAGTCATATATGATTTGTAATTTTCTGAAAGAAAGTGTTTCATTTGGCATTGAAAGAATAGAAGATGGCTTGCAGCTGTTTTTGTTAAGGTCCAGATATAGATGCATACATTAGGCCCTCTGTTAATTGAGGAACACTAAGAAAGCCAACGGAGTTGCTTTCCGTTGAAGCTGGTGCAGAACCTTAGATATGAAAATAAAACAAGAAAATAAATCAACTGAACGACCCGAAGGCCGAACAGGGAATGAAATTTATGGAGACACCACAACCAGGGCTAGATGTAAGTTTTTGCAAGGCCTACTTAAATTTTGGAAAAACAAACGAAAGGCAAGGCCCACTTTATCTAACCAAACTTGCGAAAGGAATTGCTATAACTTCTTGAGAAGCGAGAAGAAAATGGAAACTGGTTATTGCATAATGTTGCCTGTGTGTGTGCTTGCTGGCTGGCTGATGTACACGACAAAAACAAAATGCAGACAGTGCGCTTAAATATATAGGTAAAGAGTAGAAAGAAACATACAAAGTTGTTGTAGAGATTTGGTTTTGCATAAGTCCTAAACGCAACTGTTCCAGAGCAATGCAATTTTTTATTCAAAATGTTGGCTTGGTTGGGCGAAGACAAGACTCTAAAATGAGTTATGCATATGCCATAATTGTGGTTAATGAAACGAATCAAAACTGTTCAGCAGAACGGCTTAAAAACGAATCTATAAGCTAGGGTACAATTTTCTACAGACATAAGTATGAATTGTGATAACAAAACGAACTCAATTTTGAATATTTGATTCCGACCGTGTTCAAAAACTTAAAAAAAACCTTTGCTGGTCAAGTCTTTGTCTTTAAAGAAATTGGTTAGTCGTTTACAGTTTTATTTATATTATAAGTCTAAGGTATATAAGACTTAACAACATTTGGAAACAGCAAAGACAATATACTTGTGAAAACTGTTCTCATTACTACAGTAATTACTGATCTTACTTAGGTGACACATATCCTTAACCAAACTGACTAAAAGTAGCGCTTTAAGGTTACATTACCTTACAAGTTGAATTATGAGGAACCGTTTTCAAGAACTGCTCAAGCTTAGCTCGAGGAATATCTTTGTATAAGTGGGGTGCTATTGATATGGTCTGCTTCTTCGGTATTTCATTCACAACTGTCTCAAATGTTAAACGCCTCTGTCTTGTGTGAGTTGGCACCAGTTTGCCACATCAAGAGCCCTAATATTAGTTTCCAAAGACTTTCGCATACCGTTTGTATGCTTTTTTGTTCCCGTATATTAAAATAGTCCAGATGTTTGTAACGCATTGAAGAAGCAAGACGAGCTGACTTGATTTAGCCATGTCTTTCTGTCTGTCTGTATCTATGCTATCTTCTACGTCAGTTTGAAAGCTTTCTTCACCAAACTTTGCAGGAAGTCTTCTGGTACAATTACGCTGCACATTTGTAGGAGCCGGCTGGATCGGCTGACCATATCATATGGCTGTCATAGGAACGATCGGTTGAAAAACTAGTTTTAGTAAGAAAAACTTTTTTTGTTTTCAACAGAAACGCCTCCAAACTTGGTATTTCCTAACTATCTATGCTTTTTCATGATTCCATCAAGTTTGGTCGAAATCGGTCTTATATATAGTATAGCGGTCATAGAAAAGTAGTGTCAGAAAAGTAGTCTTGGTAGGAAAAACCTTTTTTGTTTTCATTGCAAACGCCTCCAAACTTTGTATTTCTTAGATTTCTATGCTTTTTTATAATTCTGCGAAGTTTGGTGAAAATCGGACATCTATATAGTGTAGCTATCATAGAAAAGTATAGTCTGAAATGTAATTTTACGCCTCCAAACTTAATATTTCCTAATTTTTTATGCTTCTCCATGATTCTGACAAGTTTGGTCGAAATCGGACATATATATAGTATAGCTGTCATAGGAAAGTAGAGTCCGAAAAGTAGTCTTGGTAAGAAAAACTTTTTTGTTTTTATTGCAAACGCCTCCAAACTTTGTATTTCTTGGTTTGCTATGCCTTTCCATAGTTCCACCAAGTTTGGTCAAAATCGGACATCTATATAGTATAGCTGTCATGGGAAAGTAGCGACTGAAAAGTAGTCTTAGTGAGAAAAACTTTTTTGTTTTCAATGGAAATGTCCTTTAAATTGGCATTAATTTATTTGAACTACTTTCACACCAAACTACAAAGTTTTGTCAAAATCGGTTGACTTTAGCATATGGCTGCAGTACGAATGATCGCTCGAAAAAGAAGTTCTATTGAGAAAAACTTTTTTATTTTTAAAGGAATCGCCTCCAATTTTCTTACATGTTGGTTTTTTTAGGCTTTTGCATAATTCCACCAAGTTTGGTCGAAATCGGACAGCTATATGGCATAGCTGCCATACAAAAGTAAGGTTCGAAAAGTAGTTGAAGTTAGAAAAACGTGCACAGATTGCATTTTTTGAATATATTTGAAAGTTTTGCCATTGTTGAGTCTCTAGGTTTTGACCACTTGTCTGCGTTTAATGACTTTAAGATGAAATTGTATTGACTCACAGACTCGAACCGTTTAATTTGTCTTCAACTCGTAAAAACTATTTTCTAATTTGTTTGCTTTTTACTGTTTTGGGCTGTTTTGGGCCCACGCGTCTGACTGAAACAGACGACGTCACAGTTTCTGGGTTGATGGTCGGGACAGCGAACTTGACAACACGGTCAATGGATCAGACTGGGACCCTGAATAGGCATATATGTATATATGTATATGTATATATATTTACCTTTGTGGCAATGTTTGCCTTACGCATCCATTCGCACATCATTTTTTTTTGGTTATTTCGCTTTCGCCTGGGCCAATGCGGCGTATGAGTAATTTAAAATGTTCTCTTGTTTTTGGGAAGCAAACAAATAATGTATAATTATTTAGCGTAGCAAATAAATTTGAAGAATTTTCGCACAGATGTGTTTGTATTTAAGAATAATTTGTAAACTATTTATTTGTTGCTGTGTGCAGTTGTTGTTGTTGTTGTTGTATGTCTGCCAAAATAAACTATGCACAGTTCGCATTAATAATTTCCTACAAATTATTAGGCAAAAAATTAAAATAATAAACTAATGAAAATTTCAGGTTCGATTTGTTTATTTTGATTTATGTTTGTGGAACGTTTTTATGCAGAGTTGCTGGCGTGTCAAGGTTGCTGCTGTTGCTGCTGTTGGTGCCACTTTGCAGCAGGAAGTGGCTCATAAGAAATCGTTCGACTTGTATTAGCATAATTGAAATGGCCCAACAATGCCCCAAAAACTAGCTACCAAATCTAATTGAAAGTATAGGTGAACTGTTGAAATGCTCTTTTTTTGAGAGTCACTTCATCAAAACAAATGAAACTTAACATTCAACTATTTTAAGATCGATTGATGATTTTGATTCTACTTCTTTACTTACAATATTTGTTTGTATTAGCAGATCTTCTTTGAGTTTAGCTGAGTTACACAATTCACTACCATTTTCAACTAACCCAAAATCTACACTTACACTTTCCTTGCAGGCCGCCTTAAACACTTTCCACCAAAAAGTAAACCGCACCAATTACCAAAAAACACACACACACACTAACACACACACAGCCGCTAAATACAAAGAAAATGAAATCAAAACAAGAAAGCAGAAAAGTAAACTAGAACTCGGTCAGCTATTCGCTTGGCCATCTTGGCGCCTTGCGTGCTGCACGTGCAATATGTTAGGTCTCTGCCCCCTGCCCCCCTGCCACAGCCACTTTGGGCAATTTACATGCCTTGACGCAGCTTTGATTGTTTTGGCAGGTAGCTCCCCGCAACCCGCACTTGCCAATCTTTGACAGTCAAGCCAAAGAATGGAGGCGACACGCAAAGCCAAACAAAAGGCAGCAACTTAATTTTAAAGGCAACTTGCAGTTGAGTAGCCCCAAAGTGAAGGGTATATTCAGTTCGTGCAGTGATTAGGTGCTTAAATTGGCGCCCCTTGAATGACTTATCAAACATTGTGGCAAATTGGCATAGAAATAGAAGTTCATCGAATAAAGTGTTCAAGGTTCAAACCAAATACCATAAGTTTGATAAGCTGAACATCCTTTATCTAGTTTATAATCAGTATTCCCAACAAGCACACTTATGCTTCATATATATTTAGTTTTATTCTTCTTTTCGATGCGCACAAACTCGTCGTCTAAAAGGAACTGACTTTGACAGAAGCGAGCAAACAGAAGGAAGCCACCGAGAAACAGTGGAATAGGAATTTTACAGCTAGATCAGTGCTGGTCGTCGCTTTCCGTTTCATTGTCATCAATGTGACTTTTGCTTCTTGCCCATAAAATGACAAATATTAATATGACCGTATATGGGCATTTGCAACACTTTATGGCCTAGAAGCTATGATACGTACCTTGGAGTGTAATTAAGCATAATTTTAAGGTATTTTCAACAATATATTTCTTTTTTTTTTTTAGTTGCTGGTTCCTTGTAACCTTTTATGTTTCTTAGAATCGGCTATAATTCACTTAGCCACAAAGCTTACAGACAGATTGATTACCTAATGGTGTGGGGTAAATGTGGTTCACTGGTTCTTTTTTTTCAAAAATGAATCAACTCAGTCAAATTGCTCAGTTGTTGGTCTGTTAACTGTTGCTGCCATATCTACATTTTGCCTTATTTTGGTCCATTTCGGTGAAATTGTTGCTGGTCAAAGACATTCTAAATAAAGACGAGAAAGCTAAGCTAACTACGTGTGTGCCGAAGTTTTTATGGTAATAGTTATATAGTTATAGTTTTTATAGTTTTTTGCAAGTGCGCGCTTAAATATTTTTAAAAAAATACTCTTTTTTTCCATTTTCCGACCGATCTTTTGTATGGTAGCTATATGATATAGTCAACCGATTTGGACAAAAATTTGTAGAATTGGTTCACAGCAGGTAAAACAAACAAATACAAAATTGCAGGCAGCTACCATTAAAAACAAAAAAGATTTTCTAACTAAGACTATTTTTCAGACCCATCTTTTGTATGGCAGCTATGCCATATAGTTGTCCGATTTTCATCAAACTTGGCAGAATTATAAGAAAGCATAGAAAACCTGTGAATACAAAGTTTGGAAACGTTTCCATTGAAAAGAAAAAAGTTTTTCATACTAAAACTAGTTTTCCTAGCGTATGTTTCTATGGCAGCTATGAGATATAGTCATCCGATTTGGCCAAAAATTTGTAAAATTATGTGAAAGCAGGTGAAACAAACAAATACAAAATTGCAGCATTAAAACACTAAAGTTTTTCTAACTAAGACTGTTTTTCAGACCTGTTTTTTATATGGCAGCTATGCCATATAGTTGTCCGATTTTCATCAAACTTGGTAAAATTATAAAAAAACATAGAAAACCTACGGTTACAAAGTTTGAAGACGTTTGCATTAAAAACAAAGAAGATTTTCTTACTTAAACTAGTTTTCATAGCGAATGTTTCTATGGCAGCTATGAGATATAGTCAGCCGATCCGGTCGGTTCCCACATATTTGTAGTGTGCGTGCAAAAAGAATACTCTGTGCAAAATTTCAGCTCGATAGCTCTAAAACTGAGAGATTGGAATCTGTGAAGGTCTTGAATTAAGACTAAACGATCTAGATCTAGATACTAGATTTTGACAATGCTGCATGCTCTTGTTACAAGAATGAGCAATCTTGATTTTTGAGTATGTTTAGCACTTGATTCAAGAACTAGAATGCTTGATTTTTGAATGATTCGTACTTGAATCAAGTATTAAGGCTCTTGGATCATGAAAAATTACACCAAAATTTCATTATCGAACTTCTGACATCGAACATTCTTGATCCAAGTAAGAAATTCTTCATTTTTTCTTTGAGTTTATACTTTTAGCTCTTTCCTGAAACTCTATTATTCCTAGTCTTGGCTTATTTTGAAAGCTAAGAGCCGCCTTTTCCCAGATTTTGTACAAAAGTGATTAGATTGATAAAAGCCAGCGCTTGATTAAGTGCTGGTTGATTTATTTTAAAATTGATTTCGTTTTAGAAGTACACACAAATTTTGTAATAGAATGAAAAATTACATTTTTCGAATAGTTTTTGAGTCTGTGGGTTCCGCTTGTACGTAGTTTAAACAAGAAGTCTTGAAGTACAAGGTTGGTTTCAAAACGTATCGAAAATGTGTTTTTCAAAAAGTATTTAATTATTCGGTCGGGTGTGGTGCAGCGGGTAGTGTGTGCAAGAGGTTGTGGGTTCGATTCCGCCTCGGCACATATGCTCGAAGCTCTTAAAAAAGCTCTTTACACTTCAGCGAAACAACACATACTGAAAAAGAAAGCCTAATGTTGAGGCTTCAACATAGAGTTGGCTGCAGCATTATTCTATTCCTGACTGTGTTGTGCCTTCACTTTGGAATACACTCTTGAGTCAACTCTTTGAAAGCCTCCGCTTATTCTACAGGGTAATCGTTTGCTCCAACATGGTAAAACCAAAACAGTGTCCAACTTGCGTGTGTACAAATTTTGCATGTCAAAATGGCGTTGATGGATGGCAGTTTGGTAAGCGTACTTGTGTGTGTGGGGATGCACATAATGCGCATACGCAACGTGTGCCAAGTAAGAGGCAGCAAGGGCGTCCTAAGTAAAAGCATTGACGTTGACGCTTTGTTTGTCGCTTGACTTCACATTATTTCCATCAAGCAGCCAACAAAAACAACCAACTTATAAACTTACAAAGTCACACACAAATTTACATACTCCTGCCGAGGCGGCGATGGCGGCAGTTAAGTGCATTTGATCAAAACTCATTGAAATGTTAACATAAATCGAACCCCATTAAGCCAATTGATAGCGCTTGCCAGAGCTCATCCGGCAGCTGGGCACAACATAGTGTCAATCAGATGTCTGCCTCCACATTTGGCCAACTGCCAGCTGCTGTTCGTTTGAGCATATAATTGGAAAAACTATTTCCCGAGAGCTGTCCAAGAATGTTTTGGTATCGTTCTTCAATTTCAAAAAGCGAGCAATAATTAATAATTGGCGGCTCATTAAAAATGTTGAGCACAAACACCTGAGAGCCAGAGAATCTGTGCCACCTTCATTATCCGACAGCTGCCATGTTTGGCTCACACATATCACAATTTTGTTGAAAATGAAACGCAAAATGTGATTTGTTTTTCCGGCTTTTGTGTGTGTGTGTGTGTGTGTGTGTGTGTGTGGGTTGACCTGTTTTGGGGCCCAGGCCATGTACTAATTCGCTCTTGAGCGGTTCTTATTGCCTTCTTTTCACTTCCTAATTAGATTTCTGCCCCGAACCCCCACCCCCCTGACGAAAATGTTTGACACGCAAACGGGGGAAAGGACACTCTTCGATTGCTTAATTAAATGTTTGCTTAAAAAAACTTTAAGAAAAGTTTTCTAAGCGTTTTGGGTTTTCTTTTAAGTGTGGCGTGTTTTTTGGGGCGATTTAAGTTTGGCAAAGAACGATAGAAAGTTACTCTTCAAAACAAGCATTTCCATACTTAGGCTAGGTCTACACGGTGAAGTAAACTTCATGTAGGTCTCTTAGTAGGCGGTATATTCAAGGCAAACTGAATACGTTTTAAAAAAGGAAAGGTTTGGAAACTCAACTGATTCTCCAAGAGACCAAGACCAAGAGAACTTCATGAAGTTTGCTTCAGCGTGTAAATCTAGTCTTAATAGTATAAACATTAAAAATGCATCCTTTTTTTTTGCTTTTAAATTTCTCATAAAATCAAAAAGTTCTTCCTTTGAGACCAAACCCTTTTTGTACATAAAAATTTCCAGTATGAATTGCTCTTGCGAGTTCTTAAATTGAGTACGAAACATTCTAGAACCGAAATTAACTGCTGTAACAGTGCTTAATTTAATAATACAGGAACAAGTTTACAAAAAAGTGGCCATAAATACCTTCAATTTCGCAAGAGGCAAAGCGAAGAGAGACACTTACAAAGTTGTTGTTGCAATATCTTACTGTGTGATACCAGTACCAAAAGCGCAACCACAACATAAGCGCCCAAAGCGTATGGAGCGTGGGCACCTCCGGTTTAGTGCTTCAAACGGTGAAGATCTTTAAGATAAAAGTTAACGGGAATTTATATAGTGGGAGAAATGAAATGACACAGGACTCGAAATAGATCAAGACGGGCGTATTTTGTTCTACACGAATTGCTCTGGGGTGATGGTAACTACATTGAGGTGACCAAATGCTTCAGTAATACTCTAGCGATGGACACATAAAGTAGCCTTGTTGTGTATGGATCAGCAAACTTGCTTGACCAACACTTTTTTAAAACCCAGCAAACTCTTTCCTTTGTCGGATATGAAGGCTTTTAAGCTGGGTAATTTAAACTAAAATATAATATATAAATAACAATAATAGAGGAAAGTTAACTAATCTACAGAGCATTTCCACTGAAAGCAAACTTTTTTTTCTCACTATGACTACTTTTCTGACTCTACTTTTGTATGACAGCTATACTATATAGATGTCCGATTTGGACCAAACTTGGCACAATTATGGAAAAGCATGGCAAACTAAGAAATACAAAGTTTCGAGGCGTTTTTTTTTGAAAACAAAAAAGTTTTTCCTACTAAAACTAGTTTCTCAACACATCATTCCTATGGCAGCTATAACCTATAGTCAGCCGATTTTGACAAAACTTTGTAGAATTGTGGGAAAGCTTATAAAATAAATCTATGCCAGTTTTAAAGTGGTTTACTTTGAAAACAAAAAAGTTTTCCTTACTAAAACCATGTTTCTAACCTTACTTTTCTATGGCAGCTATGCTATATAAATGTCTGATTTCGACCAAACTTGGTGAAATCATGGAGAAGCATAGAAAACTGGTAGATACGTAGTTTGGAGTTTGCATTGAAGACAAAAAAGTTTTTCCTACTAAGACTACTTTTCGAACCTTACTTTTGTATGGCAGCTATACTTTATAGATGTCCGATTTCAAACAAACTTGACAGAAACATGTAGAAGCATAGCAAATTAGTAAATACGGAGTTTGGAGTCATTTGCATTGAAAACCAAAAAGTTTTTCACACTAGAACTAGTTTTTTGAATTTGCTATACTCAACGGATCCAGCCGGTTTCGACAAATGTGCAGCGTATTTGTACCAGAAGACTTGGTGCAAAGTTTGGTGAAGATAGCTTTAAAACTGACGCATAGAAACAGTGGGACAAGGTTAAATCAACTCAGCTCGTCATGCTGTTCAAGAATATATATACCTTATGTGGTCGGCAATGCTTACTTCTATGCGTTTTCAAACATCTGGAAGGGTATACAAAGTTGCATATTTGCAATGCAACCAATACCAAAGCAAGCAAAGAAAGCAAAAGTTTTCTTTTCGCGCGATTTCTGGTTATCGTTTATCTGGCGGTTTTTATCGCTACCAATCAGTGCCAATTTGACGAGCACATCCCTCCTGCCAATCAACACGTGCTGCTCTGTCCAGTACCCAGCTATTGTCTCCAACTGATTATCCTGATAATCTCTGTCCCGCTGTTTGCCTCTTTGTTGGCATACAAATTGTTCACTTGGGGACAGCAGCTCCCTTTTGTTTGGCTATTTGGGTCAAGCTTTTTGGTGGTGGTGGCGGGGTAGCGGGGGAGCATTAGCATAAAATAAACATCCAAATGGACGGGAAGGGCACTTGCAATACTTCAGCTGCTTCATTAGGCTTTGTGTTTCGTTCCCGAATTGGTTAATTAACACACACAGGTGGGGCACTCACCTGTACGTACGGACATTATTATGATTATCTGATTTACTTAATTTTGTGTGAAATTTTAATTTGATTTTGCTTTCAATTGCTGCCGCTGCTGTGTGTCCGGCCCCGCTCGACCTTGGCCAGAATAATAATTACACATAAATATGTCAAGTGCAAAAGTGCCAACGAAATGCCGCTCCATGGGTGGCCCCATTTTTGGGCGCTGATGGCAATAAAATGAAATAAATGTTTCATATTTATGTGGATAATTCGCCAGGAGGGGGGCGGGGAGCGATACTTTGACATGTGCTACACTAAAGCAGCTGCCAATGATAGTTCCACATATTCAATTTAACGATGTGCCAGCGATTTATGTCTAATGTTCTCTGGCTATCCAATCATAAACTCATAAAATCAACAAAATCAAAGTTCAAGTACATGAAAAACGCGTCGATGGGAAACAAACAACAGCCAGAGGAACAGCAACAGCTCATAAACATCATTAAAACTGGCACGATATTTAATGTTAAAGGGAAAACATTTGCTCTCTTTGGTACCCCCTACGCCCAGTGGCGCCCATTGGACGCCGCTTGATAATTTGCGCCTTTACACGGCGCTTCCGTTTTGGCAGACTCCTTAACTCCATGAGGGAAGGTCGTTGGATTGTTGGTGCTCCACTGGGGCATGGCCAGGGGCAATGACCTAGAACTAATTTTCAATAAATAATATCAATTTACTTTTATTATTATTATGCATTATGTGATGGCTGCCCGTTCATAAATACTCAATTTGTATTTTGTATCTTTTGGCAGCTACTTCAAGAACTAGTTGAGATTTCCAACTGGGGGGGGGGGAATTCCCCAAAAAGAAGAGAGAGAGCTGAGTTGTCACACTGTTTTTATGGCACTTAGTCTATTCCAACAATGGATAATATGTTCCACTTGACACTCTAAACTTAACAAGGTTTAAGAACCTAACTTCTTAGGTTAATATCAGATTTAGTGTAAGTTCGAACAAAAGTATGTGGATTATTGGTTATTACCAGCAACAGTATTCAGAATAGCAACCTTAATTCGATTACAGTCAAGCCCTGACTTTAATATGCCAAATTATATATATCCTAGCACTACTGCTATTCAATTGGAGTGTTATTAATTGTCAAGTGTGGCAAGTTGCCAGTCATAACAATATTGTTGCCGTCCCAGTAGATTGCCTGCTTAATTGAACTTTATGCATGGCTCTATTCTCATAAAACAGAACATTGTCCTTATGGTGGGCAATAACTTTGACTCATATTGAAAACTGTAGAAATTCAAGAACCGAGGTGAACTTTTCCAGTACTTGAATAAAGCTAAACTGACTGAAATTGTACTTTTTAATACGCATTTTTGTGCCGAAAAAGTAATCAAAACTTTGAGGTTCATCGAAATTTTAAAAAAATTTTGTGCTCTACAGAAAAGTTTCAAAATAATTCTCTGGAATTAGTAGAACAGTTCGGTGTGCCGAGTTTCTCAAAAGTTCTACAAGGATATACAACTTTTATACCCTTGTAGAGGGTATATTGAAATTGTCCAGAAGTAAGCATTTCCGATCACATAAAGTATATATATTCTTGATCAGCATGACCAGCTGAGTTGATTTATGCTATCTCCTTCGACAGTTTTAAAGCTTTCTTCACCAAACTTTGCACGAAGTCTTCTGGTACACATACGCTGCACATTTGTCGAAACCGGCTGGATCGGTTGACTATAACATACAGCTGCCATAGGAATGAACGTTCAAAAAACTAGTTCTAGTGAGAAAAACTTTTTTGTTTTCAGTGCAAACGTCTTCAAACTTCGTTTTTCTTAGTTTGCTATGCTTCTCCATAATTCTGCCAAGTTTGGTCGAAATCGGACATCTATATAGCATAGCTGCCTTACAAAAGTAAGGTTAGAAAAATAGTCTTAGTAGGAAAAACTTTTTTGTTTTCAATGCAAACCTCTTTAAAATTGGCATATATTTATTTTATATACTTTCCCACAATTCTACAAAGTTTTGTCAAAATCGGCTGACTATAGGTTATAGCTGCCACAGAAACGATCGGTTGAGAAACTAGTTTAAGTAAGAAAAACTTTTTTGTTTTCAATGCAAACTACTCCTAACTTCGTATAAACTTCGTTTTCTATGATTTTCCATGATTCTGCCAAGTTTGGTCAAAATCGTACATCTATATAGTATAGCTTTCAAAGAAAAGTAGTGTCAAAAAAGTAGTCTTAGTGAGAAAAACTTTTTTGTTTCCCATGGAAATGTCCTTCAAATTGGCATTTATTTATTTAACACGCTTTCACACAATTCTACAAAGTTTGGTCAAAATCGATTGACTATAGCATATAGCCGCAGTACAAGTGATTGCTCGAAAAAGAAGTTCTATTGAGAAAAAGTTGTTTGTTGTAAGTGAAACCGTCTTGAAACTTCGTACATGTTCGTTTGTTAGGCTTTTGCAGGATTCCACTAAGTTTGGTCGAAATCGGACATCTATATGGCATAGCTCCCATAGAGAAGAAAGGTCCGAAAAGTAGTTGTAGTAAGAAAAACGTGCGTTTGAGGGCACTTCAGCCAAGAGGAAGTGAACTTTCCTCTAATATTGTTTAATAGTTTTTCGTATTTAATGCCCAGAACAAGTTTTGAGCCGTCTTGAAACCCTTACAAGACGATTCACAGATTTTGGACATGACTTATGACCAATTTTCAATTCAAAGTGGTTCGGCCGGATGATTTGGATCTGCCTACACTCAAAACTTCAGGATCATGGCTAAAATGTTTTCTATGATTTGGCTCTGAAACACTTTTGAACCGGATCTAGGCCAGTCAAGGATCAAAACTCCAAATTACCAACCTACAGACCTTTATTACCTTCTGCGATATGGCTTTGAAGTACTTTTAAGCCGGTGCTGATCCAGTATAATATCCAGCTGTATATAATTAGTCCAAAACCTAAATTCCTAACTTTGTAAGGGCTTTGAAGTACTGTGGAACCAGTTCCACTTTTTAGCCGATTTCAAGCCGTTTATGAGCCATTCGAATATTTTACTCCACACAGAGGGAAAAAACCGAGAACATTGGACTCAATTTGAGAACATTCGTTGCCAAAAACTAATCATGAACGGACATTCTCACTATAAGTACTTATTTTTCACTTCAATGAGAACTCAAAATCTTGATGTGATATGTTAATATTGATATTGATGTTGATATGTTTCGTTTTTGAAAACATTTTGAAAGGAAGAAATCTTATTTTCTGCATTTGTGGTGTGTAGGCTACCAAATTTTAAGGCATAGCTTAAATACCTTCTGAGATATGACTCTGAATCACTTTGAAATCGGTTCGAAACCGTTGGGTTGGAACCCATAGACCGAATCTTTAGCAGAATTAGAGAGTTTGTTGGCTATGAATATGTGCTTGGTGCTTTGTTTTATGTATTAGTCTGTTTTCCTTTTCCTCAGAGTAGTTTTGGAAAGGGCTGCCAAGCCCAAAGAATTTCGTGGATCTCCGGCTCGCGGGTTACCAATGGTTCAGGTGCAGAATTTTGTGGTTCAAGGCTATTGGGCCAAGGTTTTGGTTCGAACCTTGGTTCAGCCAAGCTTTATACAAGTTTTTTTTAGTAATCGACCTAAAACCGACATAAACTGTTAGGGAATTGTCTCGAGCTTGGGTTGGTTGATGGGATTTCACAATACTTTATATAAATAGAAACACTTTCATACAGCTCATGACCATCAAAGCAATGACATTTAAAGTATTGTGACGAAATAAAAACTTCGTAGTTCTGGTTACAGCCCTTAAAGTAAAATGCAATTTCGTAGTCCACATACGAAAAGTGTTGCCACAGTAATGTGGATAATTCCATCAGGATAACAGAAGAAGTCACTGGGAAATAGTTCAAATCTATAATTCTTGTTGAACCGATCCGTTCGGAACGGGCTTACCTTAATACCTTAAGAGGTTCGGTTCAAGGTTCGGTTCACATTAATCTGAAAGTCAGAATTCCGGGCTCGAACCGTTTTGAATAATTGTAGACGATCGTAATGGTTTTATGTGTCAGCCTGTGCCTCAATGAGGTTGTCGATTGCCCCTGAATATAGTTTTCGTTTATTTGCAGACAAAGTATATTCACACAAGCTAAATTTAGTTCAAAAGTCTTGCGTTTCATGGATGGATCCTGGCGAAGAGGATTGTAAGTAAAAGTTGATTTTCGGCCACATTCTTTTTGGCAGCACTGTGTTTTGGCAGCTCAGCTGTTTTCGTGTTACATGTTACTGTCAAACATGTTCAGTTTTGTCTATAATTTAACCATTAAACGACAGATTATTGCATTTTATTATCAAAATTCGTGCCACTTTTTTGTTGGAAAGTTGTGTTTAGCGGCGCAGCTCATTTCTGGTTGAACAAACAAAATTTTGCCGAATTTGGTGTGAAGAGCAGCTAGAAGCAAGGCTGAGACAATGGCTTTAATCAACACTTGAAATCGAAGCGACTATTTAGCTTAAGTAAGGGAGTTGCATGCATCCAAACCAAATTTAAAAGGGGTTGTTCCCCAAGGGTTTGCCCATGTTGCCAGCTAAAAGGTTCTTCCAATTTAAATTAGCCAAAAAGTCACTGCTTCCTGCTGATATTGTACCTAAATACTTGAATTTTTTGGCTCCCTCAAGTCACGCTTTTGGGTTGAATGAATGGCTTAAAGCACTTGTCCCTTTGTCACACCATTTTGCACGCCATAAATCAAAAGCACACAGACACACTGTGGTGCCAGTTTTCATTTGCGACAATTACCGCACGACATATGGAAATAAATGGGTGGGTACTACTCTCCTCTCTCACCTATGTCAGCTTAGTGGCACTGGCAGGCAGGCAGGCCAACTCTGCACAACTGCATAAGCCAGATGGACATAACACGCATCATGTTATGCCAAGTTGTGTATTAATTTCCATTACCAAAAACAAATATATGTATGTAGATATTTTTCATGTTTAGTTTTTTTAATAACGATTTTTCTTTATTTAACTTGGCTGGCTGTTGTTGGGGCGTAATAATGATGTGCGCGCCCATTTCGCGGCGGTGATAATTCATTTCCTGTTTTTTTTTTGGAAGCCAAAGGCAGCGGCAAGAGCGCCCAAAAGCGCCCAAAAGCGGGCTATGCTAGGTCAGACAGCAAATAAACCGATGGCCAAACAAGCAGCAAGGCCAAAGCGGGCACACAGATTGGATTCTAACTGGATGTGTGTGTGTGTGTGTGCTTACATTTGGCAAATGGCAAAGGAAAAATAGCGCTATATGATTTAGTTGGCTAACAGACATAACTCAGGATCATTTTGAACAGAACCAGAATGAAGCGAGAGGGATTTGGTTTGTTAGAAGTAAACCAAGTTGAGTTTCCTTATGGAAAATCTTAGAAAAATGCTGTTTATAGTAGTCTATAAAGTATATATTTACTTGATCTTGATCCATCTGTCCGTATAAACCTACAGTTCTCAAAACTGGTAAGAGACCGTCAGATCAGAGATGGTAAGAGATAGAGTTTTAACCTGTATGACACATATGCTTCTTATGTCTGCAGGCAGTTCAAGTTTATTTTAAATTTTGGCCACGCCCCCGCAATTAAGAAATATCCTCATATCTTCCGCAGTTTTTAAGTTAGATGGCTTGTATCTTCTAGACATATTTAGTAATCGGTATAACCTATTGATACGCCAAAGGATTGGTGAAGCTCGGATGAACGGTTGTCGAGTTATGAGCAAAAGACTGTTTGCAGCTGCAGCGCTGCTTTCAGCAAATCAAAATTAAAGCTCAGAGTATAATTTCTTTGTTGTTATGCCCTTGCAAAGGGTATTATAATGGAAGTTTGCTAGGCATACAAATATTCATTTCCGACCCCATAAACTATATATATTCTTGATCAGGTTAGTAGTCTCTTAGTTTTAAAGCTAACGAGCTGAAATTTTGCAAAGAATTTTCTTTTTGCACGCACGCTTTAAATATGTTGGAACCGACCGGATTGGATGACTATATCTCATAGCTTCTAGAGGAACATTCTGTAGGAAAACTAGTTTTAGTAAGAAAAACTTTTTTCTTTTCAATGGAAACGTCTTCAAAGTTTGTATTTAAAGGTTTTCTATGCTTTTTTACAAGTCTGCCAAGTTTGATGAAAATCTGACAACTATATGGCATAGCTGCCATACAAAAGATAGGTCTAAAAAACACTCTTAATTAGAAAAATTTTTTTGTTTTTAATGGTAGCAGCCCGGAAATTAGTTTTTGTTTGTTTCACATGCTTTTGCCTAATTCTGCAAATTTTTGTTCAAATCGGTTGACTATATCTCATAGCTCCCATAGGAACATTCTCTAGGAAAACTAGTTTTATTAAGAAAAACTTTTGTCTTTTCAATGGAAACGTCTCCAAATATTTTTAATTGTAGGTTTTCTATGTTTTTTTATAATTCTACCAAGTTTTATTAAGATCGGTCAACTATATGGCATAGCTGCCATACAAAAGATAGCTATGAAAAACACTTTTAGTTAGAAAAACTTTTTTGTTTTTAATGGTAGCAGCCTGAAACTTTGTATTTGGTAGTTTCACTTGCTTTTGCCTAATTCTACAAATTTTTGTTCAAATCGGTTGACTATATCATATAGCTACCATACGAACGATCGGTCGGAAAATGGGAAAAAGAGTATTTTTGTTGAAAATATTTAAGCGAGGATCTAAAAACTTCGGCACAGACGAAGTCAGCTTAGCTTTTGTCCCTCAGCCTTCAAACCAGGTAAAAAAGCTGGCCAAAATATGGCAAAATATAAGAAATTTCGGCACAAAAAATAAACATTAAAAAGATATATATTTATGCAATTATCAATTAAGCACATAAAACATGAAGCATCCCTCAATTACTTGGAATTTTTGGTTGAATGTTTTTGATGTTCACGGTTTTCGTTTGAAGAAAAATACCACAAAAAATTGGAAATCCATTTCTCACACATCATCTCAATAAATTTTGCGTTTGTTGTTATTGTTATAAAAATAGTTTGAACAAATTTGCAGACGGGGCAAAAATTCAATTGAAATGTGTCAGCAGTTTCTCTGGTTGTTTAAGATACTCCTTCAAATTTTTAACACTTGGCTAATTAGCTTTGCAGTCAGCCGACAGCCACCCACACATCTCAACATTTAAAGGCGACTTCAAATGGTGTCACCACACACACACACACTCACATGGAGAGTAATCCTTAGATCTGTAATTTGGACCAGCTATAAATCAAACTTCTTTTTTTTTGCCCACTGGCCAGCGCAATGTTCAAGTGTGTGTGTTGCCGCATAAATTATAATTATTATTGTATGGAACCGGAACAGACTTATGCCCTTTCAGATCTTTCGCCATTTGGAGCGACCAGCCGAAGTGGCACGTCTCAGCCAGTTAAAGGAAGTGGTAAAGACACACCGGGAACGCTTCATGAGCACCATTTTGAATAACACCGAAGTGAACAATCTCAATGAGCTGTTATCCTTTGAGCTGGCCAAATACGAGGCGGTAATTGAATCCATTGCAATTTGTTTGTTTTTGTTTGAATAATGCCTTTAGCTTTCAATTCTGTTGTTTGTCATCTCCTTAGGCTGTACAGCTGGCAGCCGAGGGTGGGCTACTCATCGTGGCCGATAAAGACTTTCCAGAGCCCTACGAGCGCTGGAGCATACTGCAAGCTGTGTTCTTCTCATCAACTGTGTTAACCACCATTGGTAGGTATCGAGATAAAGAGGATCTGTTGGGTAATGAGTTGAAATTAAGGTACAATAAGGTACAAAGTAAGGTAGTAATTGAACAACGTTTTTAACAGAACCAATTGCCCTGAATCTAAAGCACTACACTACGGTTAGTTGGCCAGACTCCGTTTCATTATAGCTCTCGATTTCTAGTGTCTTCAGTCTACAATATAGATTTTGTATTGGAGAGGCTATTATTTACATCAGACACTGGCAATCGCTGACCCGATTGCGCTTTGCGACGGTCCCTCATCTATCTTTTTTCAGAGATGGTTAGGAGTTGACATTTTGGTGCCCACCACTGATTTATTGGATATGCTTGCATTTGTTATGTTGCCGCGTATTATAATCGTAGTTCCAGGGTATAAGCTCGTAGATAGATACAGAAAACTTGATTGTCTTTTTCAAATTGAATGACTAAATAAATGTCAAAAGGGTGTGGTGCAGCAGGTAATGTGTGTGCCTGCTAGTGGTTTCAATTCCGCCTCGGAACATCTAATGATATAGTTTTTTCTTTCAAAAAACTTACACATTCGGTCACCTTCACAAACTATCGAGCTGTGGTGCAGCGGGTAATGTGTGTGGCTGCTAACTAAAAAGTTGTGGTTTCAATTCCGCCTCAGAACATCTAATGATAAAGTTTTTTCTTCAAAAAAACTTACACATTCGGTCACCTTTACAAGCTATCGAGCTGTGGTGCAGCGGGTAATGTGTGTGGCTGCTGAGTATAAAGTTGTGGTTTCAATTCCGCCTCGGAACATCTAATGATATAGTTTTTTCTTTCAAAAAACTTACACATTCGGTCTCCTTCACAAACTATCGAGCTGTGGTGCAGCAGGTAATGTGTGTGCCTGCTAATTAAAAAGTTGTGGTTTCAATTCCGCCTCGGAACATCTAATAACAAAGTTTTTTCTTCAAAATAACTTACACATTCGGTCACCTACACAAGCTATCGAGCTGTGGTGCAGCGGGTAATGTGTGTGCCTGCTAAGTTAAGAGTCGTGGTTTCAATTCCGCCTCGGAACATCTAATGATATAGTTTTTTCTTTGAAAAAACTTACACATTCGGTCACCTTCACAAGCTATCGAGCTGTGGTGCAGCGGGTAATGTGTGTGGCTGCTAAGTAAAAAGTCGCGGTTTCAATTCCGCCACGGAACATCTAATAACAAAGTTTTTTCTTCAAAATAACTTACACATTCGGTCACCTTCACAAGCTATCGAGCTGTGGTGCAGCGGGTAATGTGTGTGCCTGATAACTAAAAAGTTGTGGTTTCAATTCCGCCTCAGAACATCTAATGATAAAGTTTTTTCTTCAAAAAAACTTACACATTCGGTCACCTTTACAAGCTATCGAGCTGAAATCGCTAGGAAAACTAGTTTTAGTAAGAAAAACTTTTTTCTTTTTCATGGAAACGTCTCCAAACTTTGTATTTGTGGTTTTTCTATGATTTTCTATAATTCTGCCAAGTTTGATCAAAATCGGACAACTATTTGGCCTAGCTGTCATACAAAAGATGGGTCTGAAAAACAGTTTTAGTTAGAACAAGAAAGAAAGTCGGTCAAGCCCGACTATAACATACTCTGTACCAAGAAATTTTGTCTTTTGATCATAACTCGAAAACCGTTCATCCGATCTTCTTCATTCCTTTGGCGGATCGATAAGTTATTCTAATTCCAGAAGGAACAAGCCATCTATCTTCAAAACTGTGGGAGATATGACGTTTTTTCTAAATTGCGGGGGCGGGAGGGGTCGTGGCCAAAATTGAAAATAAACTTGATCTGCCTGGCAGACATAAGAAGCATATGTCCCATACATGTCAAACCTCTATCTCTTACCATCTCTGAGATCTGTGCGTTCATACGGACAGACGGACAGACGGACATGGCTATATCGACTCGGCTGTTGATGCTGATCAAGAATATATATACTTTATGGGGTCGGAGATGCTTCCTTCTGGATGTTACATACTTTTGCACAAACTTATAATACTCTATGTACCTACGGTACAGAGTATAAAAACTTTTTTGTTTTTAATGGTAGCAGGCTGAAACTTTGTATTTGTTTGTTTTGCATGCTGCCATACGAACAATTGGTTGGAAAGTGGGAAAAAGATTGAAAGTGTTGGTATGTTACCCTCACCACCAAATGCCTACAAAATTAAGCTTACATATTTACTTACTTCCAAAGAAATTGCTGCCAGACCACACAAAAGTCAAGATTGAACATATAGAATAGTGTTCAGGGAAGGATTTTGCATAGGCGTTCTAAAAATAGAATACAAGAACTGACTTTTGGGCGAAATTTTCAACATACGAAATCATTTTACAACAAATTTGGCATCCTAAACTCACAAACCTACTTTGAAGTCAATGGAATAGAAAATAGTTGGTTCGAAACAAAATTTACCGGGATGACCGACGAATGCTAAGCATGTAGGAAATCGAAAGAAATATCGTATAAAAGGGAAACGATTCAAATTCCCTAAAAATAAGTATCACTGGCTAGAGGAAAGCGATTCACGACCTACAACTCAGAGTCAGAGAACTGAACCGAACCGCTTTTCTATGTGGTTTTCGGATGGGTTCAGCATTCCCGCTTTTAATCCTTACTATGTGTAGACTGTCCATCAGTCAGTGAATCACCGGGGCTGCACTCTTTTATAAACAGATATAAACAATGATAATGGTTCCCCTTTTTCCAGGTTATGGCAACATTGTGCCCGTTACCACCGGTGGTCGTGTATTTTGCATTTGCTTTGCCCTCATTGGCATACCCTTCACATTGACCGTGATAGCCGATTGGGGTAGACTTTTTGCCACCGCTGTCTCCATGTTCGGCAAGCATATGCCCAGTGAGTGAGGATTGACACACCCATTGATCTATCCACTATAAATGTCAATTTCATTTCACTGCCATAGCCAAACCAAAGTTTACCAACTTTATGGGTAAGACCTGGTTCTATGCCATTTTGGCTGTAGGTTTTCTGGGTGTCTATTTGGCTGCGGGAGCGGGCCTGCTATTACTTTGGGAGGATGATTGGACCTTTTTCGATGGCTTCTACTTTTGTTTTATAACAATGACAACCATAGGATTTGGTGATCTGGTGCCCAGTGAGTATACCAAAGATCTATACTCCAACAATGTGTGGCTATTAACTGTTTTCTTATAGAAAAACCCAACTATATGCTGCTCTGTACCTTGTATATATTAATTGGTCTGGCCTTGACCTCGACCATCATAGAGCTGGTGCGTCGTCAATATGCCACCAGTTGGGCCAAATTGCAGGTAAGTCAAGTCACCTCATCTCAAGCAGCTAACATATTTTATGTGTCTCTAATACAAGGAACTTTCTGGTCCCATGGCGGAGACATTAAGGCGGCTGGGCGAGACAGCAGGCACTGGCCTGGACTACACAGCTTTACAGAAAGTCCTAACCGTAAGTCAGACACATTGGTACTAGTGAAGGAATGGTTTTAATGCCACTTCTCTCTGTCTAATGCAGGTATCCATGCCCAAATGGAATAGTAATAAGAAGAATCAACATAGTCCGGATATTGCCGCCCTGGAGGCCATCACCAATGCCATACTCAAGGAGGTGAAGGAGGCACAAAATAATAAGCCCAAAGTTCTGCAAATTGTCATCTATGAGTCGTCGGTGTAGAAATCTCTACAAATATCATCTAAAATATATCATAATGAATGTTTTTTTTTTGTTTGTGTGTGTTAAATTATTGCTGCCTGACTTCCATAAGTTAATCGTTAACTAGCTATACGTACACTCGTAGTTGCATACACACACACACACACACATAAATAGTTAAATGTCTAGGCAATAATATTGCTCATACGTACTGAGGTCATCATACATACATATATATTATATACAACTAAATGTACTTACATATATTTTGTATGAAATTGCAAATGAAACAAACAAAAAACCAGTCTAGCAACTAGTCTAAGTTATCAACTAAATCCTGTCCATACCAGCGCCTGAATGTCATCCAAAATAAATACAACAAAAAAGACCATCAAAAGACCATCGAGTGTACCATAAATTAAACCAGAATGTCGTAGCGAATGTCTCTACTAAGATGTTGCCATGCTGAAACGGAGATCTTCCTCCATCCGGAAGAGAGAAGGCCAAAGAATTTGCAGTTTGAGGCGAGCTTAGGAAGGCTGAATAAGTCGAAAGATCTTCCGAATTTGAGACAAAACAATAGAAGAAAGTTAACTTCGGCTGGGCCAAAGTTTGTATATCCTTGCACCACATTTTTCTAACTAATTTGAAGTACATTTCCACTGAAAACAAACTAAGACTACTTTTCTGACTCTTCTTTTGTATGACAGCTATACTATAAAGTTGTCCGATTTCGACCAAACTTGGCAGAATCATGGGGAAGCATAACAAACTAAGAAATACAATGTTTAGAGGCGTTTTCATTGAAAACAAAAAAGTTTATCTCACTAAAACTAGTTTTTTGAACGATCATTCCTATGACAGCTACAACCTATAGTCATCCGATTTTGACAAAACTTTGAAGATCTGTGTGAAAGCTTATAAAATAAATATATGCCAATTTTAAAGACATTTCCATTGAAAACAGAAAAGTTTTTCATGCCAAGACTGCTTTTCTAACCTTACTTTTCTATGGCAGCTGGACCAAACTTGGCACGATCATAGAAAAGCATAGAAAACTAGTAAAAACGGAGTTTGGAGACGTTTGCCTTGAAAACAAAAAAGTTTTTCTCACTAGAGCTAGTTTTTTGAACGATCATTCCTATGGCAGCTATATGTTATAGTCAACCGATCCAGCCGGTTTCGGCAAATGTGCAACGTATTTATACCAGACGACTTGGTGCAAAGTTTGGTGAAGATAGATTTAAAACTGACGCATAGAAACAGACGGACAAGTCTAAATCAACTCAGCTCGTCATGCTGATCCAGAGTATATATACTTTATGTAATCGGAAATGCTTCGTTCTATGCGTTACACACCACTGAACAATTTCAATATAGCCTCTGCCCAGAAAGGAACGCTTTGAATTTAAAGCTTCATTAAAAAAAGCGAAATACGGGCCACAACTTAACCAAGATTTACCACAGAGCTTTAGGTTATAAGTCAACCTACAATTCTTAAGCCAACTGGTAAAATTAGTTGGAGTTCTCAGACTCAGTTTTAAAGTTATCCAGCCAAGTTGTTGCTCATAGAACGAAGCGTGCACTTCACAATCAGGATCTTGCATACTTCGTTTACACTAAAGAAGCAGTTTCAAGGGGATGGACCCTTAAATAATGCTTCTTTGAAAACGTTTTTCTTACATCGATGGTTACAAATGCCAAGAGCGAAACCCAAAAATGGGACGTTTTTATGTTAAATTGACTTATAGCCTTCTAAGCACATGAAATAAGATTGTTCTGACGATTTCATAGAGATTTTCTAGCTTAAAATAATATGTTATGACTTTTTCTTTGCAAAAAGGGATAGAAAAATTGACAATCTCTAGGAAACCACAACCTGGTTAGCAATTGCTTTTTGTTGTTTTGTATGCTTGTGGCTAGATGATGATGAAACGCATTCATTCGACGCACAACAACAAAGGAATATTAATTTGTGTTTGTGTTCAATGCTGCAAGAAGCAAGGGAGAGAAACACATACAACTTTATGCCACAATGATAGCTTAGGCCTTGGTATAGCTCTGCGTAGAGCAACAACAAATGCAGCCGAGGCGTATAGCTGGCGGGCACCTCTGGCTTTAAGCCATTGGGAGCAACGCTGCGAGTAATGTAAGCAATGATCGAGTCATTTTCATTAATTAAAGCTTAAGAGAGGAATACAGATTCTGAAAAGACTGATTATGATACAACAATAAAGGTAAGGCGGCGTCAGTGTGGGTTCTCTGCAAAGTAACTTTACGTTCCGTGCTAAGCGTACTCGTGAAGCGTAAGCTTTTGGCAAAAGAACGCATCACACTCATAACGCCCCACCTTGTATTGTTGCATTATGGGGCTGCGCGCACTCGTGAAGCGTAAGCTTTTGGCAAAAGTACGCCTCACACTGACGCCGCCCTACCTTTGTTGTTGTATCATGGGACTGACTGATCAGCTATATGTTATACATGTTATATTGTAAAGATCTGTTAAACCGAGCTTCCACCTAAAACAGTTGCGAATTCCATCTCCAATTCATGAGCTTGCAACATGTAGAGCAGGCTCTAAGCTTTCAACAAGCACCTCTGTCAATAAGCTCGCCGTTTCATATTCAAGTTGACCACAAAAAGCTTTCAAGCTCAGCTTTTGTGTAAGCTTTGTGGCGCGCTCGATTCAAAACCCAGTGGGCTGACCATTTACCTCCTGTCACCCTCTCGCTTTGTGTTCCGCCCGAGGAGGAACCACAACCACTGTCCACCTTGTTGGCTATAAAAGTCGTTCGCTGTATTGGCGTCCGACTAGTCCACAGCGCGAAACGTGAAACGTGCGACGTTGGTTCCATCATTTGTCTGTCCATTTCATTTATTAGTATTACTATTTTTTTCTGCACTCCCCGTGTGTGTGTGTGTGTGTGTGTGGGTGGATTATCTTTTATATTATTATTATTGTTGTTTTGCTCTGTAACATTGCTTGGCGGGCTTGGCGTTCAGTCGAGCGCTGGACGAACAGCGACCAACATCCGTCGAGATCCTCCCGCATGGAAATCACCCACTAAAAGCGCGCGTGCCGTGTGTGAGCGAGTGAGAGCGAGCGAGAGCGAGCGAGAGAGAGAGAGAGAGCGAGAGGGAGTGTGCCAAGTGAAGTGTGTGACATTTTTTTTTTACTGTGAATTCTACCAAATGGAGGTGCTAAAGAAAGAGGCGTCTCTGGGCTCCCCCAGCAGCGTGTTCTATATACTGCTGCTGCCCACATTGGTGCTGTGGTACATCTACTGGCGCCTATCGCGCGCCCATCTCTATAGATTGGCCGACAGGCTGCCGGGACCGCGAGGTCTGCCCATTGTGGGACACCTGTTCGATGTGATTGGACCAGCTTCGTGTAGGTGGTTGTAGGTGGTCAGCTGTTCGCCCCAGGCCTAACCAAACCCAAACCTTCCCCTTCAATTCACAGCTGTTTTCAAAACAGTCATCCGCAAGAGCGCGCCCTTCGAGCACATAGCCAAAATGTGGATTGGTCCCAAGCTGGTGGTGTTCATCTACGATCCGCGCGATGTGGAACTGCTGCTCAGCAGTCATGTCTACATAGACAAGGCCTCCGAGTACAAGTTCTTCAAGCCCTGGCTGGGCGATGGTCTGCTGATCAGTACAGGTAATGGTCCCGGTCCCGGTCCCGCCCCCAACTTCAACCCAACTCCAACTCTCTACCACTCTGATTCGCAGGTCAAAAATGGCGCTCGCATCGCAAACTAATCGCACCCACATTCCATTTGAATGTCTTAAAGAGTTTCATTGAATTGTTCAACGAGAATTCGCTTAATGTGGTACGGAAGCTGCGTGCAGAGGATGGACGCACATTTGATTGTCATGATTACATGAGTGAGGCCACTGTGGAGATTCTATTGGGTAAGTGACACACGCACGCAGCACCAGCACCAGCACCAGCACTCAAATCTGTCCATGTGTCTGTACAATGTACAACCATTTTTTGTTTGTGCTTTTTGCATTTCGCTCAATTGAGCACAGACCCATTTCCCTATATCAAACAAAATTTCAGTGTTTTGTTGTCCATTTAGCCGCCTTTGTTGTGCCTAGACAATGGGAACGAACCTAACCGAATTATGTCGTCGCAGTCGCCGTCGCCATCTTTTCCCCTAAAACCAGCATCTAAATCTAAATCAAAATCTTCGAGCTGAGATGAGATGAGGCTGTGGTCTCTTCTTGATCAGCCCCAGACATGGCGCTCTCTCTCTCTCCCTCTCCCTCTCTCTGTCACACTTTTTAGTCTAAAATTCAAGCTAATTGACAAGGTAATTTAAATGATTTAAAATTCTCAGAACAGAGTCCCATTAATTTTCATTTGCATAAGAAATACACATTTCACAGGGAGGGGCAAAAACCATTCAAAATATCCATTCATATTGATCCACCCTTTGCACGTTTCGGCTGCACCTTGAAAACTTTAAAGTTTCAAGGTTAACACTTTTTAGAATATTTCGATTCAAATTCAAATCTATTTTAAAACCGTTTTTAATCACCTTAACTAACTAAGAATCGTGAACTTTCTTAGAGGCCGAACTTAAACAACACCTCCCACCGTTTTCTTAGCTATGAAAGCTTTCCACAACCCTCTACAGTGGGCGCTCATATAGAAGAATTAATGGAAATTCGCTACTTTCGTTTATAGGAACAAGTCTTTTGCATAAATCAAACGCTTACTTCTTAAATTTGCTGTCAGTTTAGCATTATTTGTACATTTTGCTTGTGCCACAGCTAAGCTTTTAGCTAGATAGTTTGTACTTTCTAATCCTATTTAGTTTTCAGCAAAAATGTTTAATTCAAAGGTTTTCCAAAGATCGGTTCAGCGAAAGCAAATTAATGCTCGCTGCATCAGCATTGCTTTCTGCAAGTAAGAAAGGCGATCAAGTCCTACTTTAATATACTCCATACCAGCGAAAGTGTATGCACAGTACATATTTTGCTGCTGCAGTTTGACCATAACATGACCATATCGTTTATCCTATCTTTACAAAATATGCACAGAAAGTGAGAAACTTCTTTATCCTCAATCCTGAAAGTAAGCCTAGCCGAAATAAGATTAATTTGTTAAGCAACAGATTCGAATTTAGTTTAATGCCAAGTTCGAGAATCATTGGCCGCGTTCAGCAGAAGAACTTGATTACTGATAAATTGTAGATCGATAGGTTTTTCCGATACCGATATGCGTATTTTAGTTAATTTAGTGCATCTGAAAATGAGTTTATTTTTATAGGCGATAAATAATTGGAATAATCTAAAAATTATATTCAAAAGTAAGTTTGAGTACTTCTATGCACTTTCCATCTTGCAGTTTTTAAAAATTGCCTTTTAAAGTCTTTGTCAAAAAATGCAGCACTTTGTTCAGCAGAAACTATTCGATGTATCATTTTTTTTCTGATACCTGCTTAGCGATCCTAGAACGACTCCACTTTCTTTTCTATCTTTTCCATATTTTATACTTCATCTGTATCGTAAAAGTAAGTGGGGTAGCGGGAATATTTGACCCCTCTAGGATGAGTATTTCTCAAGTTACTCCTCGAAAACCCAGATTTTATCGCTCAACAGACCTAAGATTTGTGTATTTAGTATTCTGATACTATACGCCCGTCGTGTAGGACCATGTAAATTGAATTCTAAAATTTAGTCATATGCCTATTATACACAACACCAGATTTTGGTTGGATATTTAAAAAAAAATTTTGAATTTTTTATTTTTTAAGGTTAAATAGTTCTTAAAGTTTAACCTAAGGATATGAAAAATTCATATATTTTAATATCAAAACGAGAAAGCTAAGCTAACTTCGTCTGTGCCGAAGTTTTTATACCCTTGCAAGTGCTCGCTTAAATATTTTCGAAAAAATACTCTTTTTCCCATTTTCCGACCGATCGTTCGTATGGTAGCTATATGATATAGTCAACCGACTTAGACAAAAAATTTGTAGAATTAGGCAAAAGCAAGTGAAACAAATAAATATAAAAATTCAGCAAGCTACCATTAAAAACAAAAAAGTTTTTCTAACTAAGACCGTTTTTCAGACCTATCTTTTGTATGGCAGCTATGCCATATAGTTGACCGATTTTCTTCAAACTTGACAGACTTGTAAAACAACATAGAAAATCTATGAATACAAAGTTTGGAGACGTTTCCATTGAAAAGAAAAAAGTTTTTCATACTAAAACTAGATTTCCTAGCGAATATTTCTATGGCAGCTATGAGATATAGTCAGCCGATGCGGTCGGCTCTGATATATTAGTAGTATGCAGCAAAAAGTAGACTCTGTGCAAAAGCTCAATAGCTTTAAAACTGAGACAGTAGTTTGCTTAGAAGTTGACAGACAGACGGACGGACAAAGCTCAATCGACTCAGCTCGTCAACCTGATCAAGAATATATATAGTTTATGGTGTCGGAAATGAGTATTTCTAAGCGTTGCACACTTTTGGGCAAAATTATAATACCCTTTGCAAGGGTATGAAAAGTATATTAAAAACTATTCATTCCAATTTTTTTTGTTTGTATCTTTTACTTCTGTGTTTGATAACTGCTTAAGGATAATATTCTACATTAAAGAGACAAATTTAGTTTTATTTACAGGTACAGGCGGTTAGTATTCCTGCACAATACTTGAGACGTATAACTAGTAACACTTTGGCTTTGCTTTGATTATAATGAGCTGTTTGAAAGTGTTTCTATTTATATAAGAATTGTGACGATATCAAAAGTTCGAAGTTAGAAATATCTGTTACAGTTAATATGGAAGTCAGGGAAAACATGAAGAAGCTACTTACCCTTCAGTTGGGCTTAGACCTGAATCAGCCCAGAAATATACGGGCTGGTACTGAATTCATGGCATTACTTATATGATTTTCAGTCATGAATTTAACATAGATCCGTTCTACTAAGTCATGATTTCAGTACTGAACTTATGGGTGAGTTTTCAAGCTTGAATTCAGGCTTGAAATTCAGTTAAACCTACTACTCAGGGCTGCCTTTTATGATTGGTAACCTTGCATAAAACGGCTGATGTAGATGGGAGAACGCCTACTTGGGAATATACATTTACTCACAAAATAAGAAAACATAATCTAATATTATATATGAATTTACCTACAGTCCGATGGCAGCAGCATTTCGAAGGGGTGTGTTTTTGACTCCAAATTTCAGTGTGCTGGGGCGTATCTAGATTCTAGATTCCGTTTTCAATGTTTGGCTTTGTATAGCACATTTCAAAAACAGTTCAATGATTCAAGCTAAAGGACGTTCACATAAACAGAGAATTTTGCTGAAATGATTCCTTAAGTTTGCAATGGTCCTTTTTCACCTACTCCCCCTGAGGATTAAGCAACAACTGCGTCTCCAACATATTTAAATGGCAATATTTTTTCGATATTTCGCCCAGATTTTTGCCTATCATGGTTCCATTTAGCATGAAGACTCTTAGAGCTAACTTATGCCCTTGATGACCCATGTATGTAGAGCTCTCCGTAAGTAATTGGCAATGGGGTTCAACTTTATCAGCGACAATGTTACTGTTAAGCGATTACTTACTGAATTACTTAATTACTTTAAGTCTTACTGTAGTAGCCAGTTAAGTTTATTCATGGATGAAGAGCCAATTTCTAGACTTCTACATAGCTGCTTTTAAACTCACAATTAAGGGTCTATTTTACATCTTTCAGTTAGTTTGCTAAGTTATTTGTTATATATGTTAGCTTATGTGTGAGATAGGGCTAACTAGAAGATGAGAAATCGGTCCTTACACTGATATTTGTTAGTTTATGTGACAGTTGTGGATGTAGAAGAGCCTTGCTGCGATAACAGACAAGAGATTGCAGAAGGCATCAAGTCGATAAAAAATCTACTCGCTGCAATTGTTCGGTTGTTCCATGGCTCAGTAAATAACCAAGTTGGAATCGGGTATTCTTCGAAGCATACAGCTCTCGAAGATCCTGCCAACTGTGGGGGATTGGAGGCAAATCGGAAGGTAGTAATCAAGCCGGAAAGGTGGTTTGCCACTATAGTGTGGCAGAGGACTATTCTAGTTTTGACTTATCCTTAGAGCCATGTTAAAAATAAGCAACAATAACATTATGACCTTGTCTGTTAGCAGTTTCTTCTTTCTGCTGCCTGGAGACTGGCTTAGTACCAGTTACTTGATTTCTCACTCACTTTGGGGTGATCCATTTCCATTTAAATGGGATTAAGAGTCGATTATTGATCACATTTGAAACAGATCAAGAAACGCCTCAAAAATTTCCCTAACACCTTCGATTTTTGTATCAAATAGTTAAATTTTTTTCCCCATTTTCTTCCGCCTTGCGTAGCCAGCCGATATCCTCTTCAACGACACACACACCAAAGAAAACAGCGATTGCGCAAGTGTGGCAGGGCAGGTTTGTTCACAAGCGCTTTTCTTTTCATTTTCATTTTCACTTTGGCCTACTGGCCCACCTCTCTGCCTCTCTCTCTCTCTGTCTTTCGCTGAGTCCATCTTTCTCTTGGGCAGCTGCCGCAGCAGCTGGATTAACTGGTTTAACACAAAAGAGGAGGAATTATGCAATGACACTTGGACATTTTCCTTCCATATTTCAGCCCAGATGGAAATGTGTGCTCCAGTGTGATCTCCTGCCTGTGTCTGTGTGCGTGTTTGTGTCTCACTATTATTTTGACTCTTAATTGCTAATTGCCCGTTTGCGTCAGTGCATTCAAATTTTCCTGATTAAATGCTTTAATGGCAATGCGACGTGGCTGTAATTGCAGCTTGGCTGCATTTCAATTCGCTGTCCAGGATGAGGGGCAGCCCTCCAAGGGGCAGGCCAGAGACTTCTCTCTGTGTGTGTGTGTGTGTGCGTGTCTGCAGTTTCTTTGCATTATGCAATTGGCCTAGAAACTCAAACGAAATCGGGTCTCAGACAATGTCATTAACAGACCCCACGACGACGCAACGGCTCCCGGGCAACGAGCCAATAATGTTGGCCCACCCCTGTTAAGCGGTTTCACTTGGATATTTGGTTTTTATTATTTGATCAGATACTTGTGGAGGAACGTGCTTGGATTTAAGCGTATGTTTGGGCTATAACTATGGCTAGTATTTACATATGGATGGTCAATTGAAGTGAAAGTATTTTGTTGTTTTTAATGGACTTTTGATAGGAAACTGTTTTGAGTATTTCAAATGACCAAAGCTAATGTCCATCCTATGAAATAAATATAGATATATAATACATATATATAAACTAATGCCCAAACGGTTTGCATTGATATAGGTATAGATCGTAATGGTTTCCAGCTCATTGTTATAAGTTTACACATAGACAACGTCTTAACGAATGTTTCCTTATCGGAAAGTAGGTTACTGGCAGTGCCAAAGCCTTATATGACGACTGGGCTGTAAGAGAAACTGCTCAAAGTATTCAGTTTTTGTGACATTTGATAATGGTGGTTGGAGCAGAGACTCGGACAGCGAAACAGTCAAGGCAGTGTGCTTTTCTGGTTTATCGTAGAAGAATGTTCGGTCATGGTAATAGTTTTTCAACACTTCGATTACCCAGTAATACCCTTAGATTTATTTTTAAAGATCACTTTTCTGGAATGTACCTTTTTATACTCTGTACATGGAGTATATTAAGTTTGTGCAAAAGTATGTAACAGCCAGAAGGAAGCATCTCCGACCTCATAAAGTATATATGTTCTTGATTAGCATCAACAGCCGATTCATGTCCGTTCGTCTGTCCGTATGAACGCACAGATCACAGAGCTGGTAAGAGATAGAGCTTTGACATGTATGGCACAAATGCTTTTTATGTCTGCAGGCAGATTAAGTATATTTTCAATTTTGACCACGTCCCCTCCCGCCCCCGCAATTTAGAAAAAACTTCATATCTCCCACAGTTTTAAAGATAGATGGTTCGATTCTTCTAGACATATTTACTTATCAGTATAACTTATCGATCCGCCAAAGGAATAGTAAAGATCGGATGAACGGTTGTCGAGTTATTATCAAAAGACTCTTCGCTGCTGCAGCGCTGCTCTCAGCTGCTACTGCAGCATCAAAATGTATGCTTAGTTGTTATAGTCGGGCCTGATTCACTTTCTTTCTTGTTTTCAGTTGGTTTTTATAATAGAACTTTGAGAACATTTTTTAGTTGAATAATGCAAAAGCGGTGTCCATAGAAAGGAAAGTACAAAAAAAAACTGGATACAAGCACAAAAATCTTATCTCAAGTATGATTTCTTCAGTTCCGAATTTCAGGACTTAAAACTTTCTTAGAATAAGAACGATTTTAAACTATTTTTGTTCATATTTTTAGATTATTTTATTCTTAAATCAAGACCGGTAAACTCTTAAACATTCTAAGGGCAACCTCAACTAAAATAAGATCAAAATTTTGAACCATTTGAACTGGATATGTCTCAAATATACTTTTAGATGTTTTGATGAGATTTGACATGGGAATATTGTGGCATAAAATAGCTTTCTCTGCCAGATTGTTCAATATTTTAAGGATTAGCTTGAACAAATAGAGTTGGTTTCATCAAAAACCTGGACTTTACTATCTCTGAAAGCAAACGAATACCTTATAGTTTGCTAGAATTCTACTTAATGTTACTTTAAATCAGCGATGTTCAAGAAGAGAGGCTCTCTGGCGCTCTCTGTCTCTCTCCGACACTCACTGAAGCATTACTTCGGCAAGCATTCGGCGTGAATTACCGAAAGTGTTCGGCCCCTGGGGGCTATGGGTGGACATCGCTGCTTTAAATAGACTAGGATTTATGATTTATTAAGCATGCGCACCAAAAACATTACTTTAAGAACAGATTTAAGTAAATTTTTGGACACCTTAGACTTAAGAACGGGCTGAATTAGAGGAGATCTTTGAACACAAAAAATTAGAGGAAAGTTAACTTTGGCGAGGTCGAAATTTGTATACCCTTGCAGCACGTTTTTCTAACTAATTTTCTCACTAAAACTACTTTTCGGGCTCTACTTTTCTATGACAGCTATACTATATAGCTATCAGATTTCGATCAAACTTTATAAAATCATGGTAGAGCATAGCAAACTAAGAAATACAAAGATTGGAGGCGTTTTTTTTGAAAACAAACAAGTTTTTCTCACTTAGACTACTTTTCTAACCTTACTTTTCTATGACAGCTATACTATATATAAGTCGGATTTCGACCAAACTTAGTGGAATCATGGGAAAGCAGAGCAAACTAAGAAATACAAAGTTTGGAGGCGTTTTCTTTCAAAACATAAAAGTTTTTCTTGCTAAAACTAGTTTCCCGACCGATCGTTCCTATGACAGCTATAACCTATAGTCATCCGATTTGGACCAGACTCTAAAGAATTGTGCGAAAGCTTATAAAATAAAAGTATGCCAATTTTATAGAAGTTTACATTGAAGACAAAAAAGTTTTTCTCACTAAGACTACTTTTCTGACTCTACTTTTCTATGGCAGCTATACTATATAGATGTCCGATTTCGACCAAGCTCGGCAGAATCATGCAGAAGCATAGAAAACTAGTAAATACGAAGTTTGAAGACGTTTGCATTGAAAACAAAAAAGTTTTTCTCACTATAACTAGTTTTTCGACCGATTATTCCTATGGCAGCTATATGTTATAGTCATCCGATCTGGCCGGTTCCGACAAATGTGCAGCGTATTTGTGCCAGAAGACTTCGTGCAAAGTTTGCTTCAATTTCAAGGGTATAAAAAACTCAGTGTGACCAACTTATTTTATAGTCAGAGTTGCTTGCAAAAGTGAATTTTGTTTCTAATACCTTTTAATTTGAGTGTTTTGACTTACATTTTCGATTCGTACCAATCAACTATAGTTTTAAGCTTCCAAAATTGCATCAGTTAAACAACTAGATACTATTTTTTCCCAGTGGACAACCATTTTGTTTTCATTTTTCCGTTGGCGAGTTAAAAATTAAGACAAAAAATTAGATGGTTAGATAAATATAGCTCGCTTTTGTACCCATTTTCACACATTTGTGAATGCTCTCCATCATCATCATCATCATCATTCATTCATCCAACCAACCATCTAGTATTTGTGGATCTATTTGTGCATTGTACATTGGTTAAGTTCAATTGGCGCTTGGGTCAGTCGAGTGCATTCCACTGACCACATTGGGATACCTTTTGTTATCAACCCCAACGCTTGATAACCGTACTTATTGTTTCTCTCTCGCTCTCTCCATCCGTACATCCAGAGACTGCCATGGGTGTTTCAAAGAAGACACAGGACAAATCCGGCTTTGAGTATGCCATGGCAGTGATGCGCATGTGTGACATACTGCACGCCCGTCACCGCAGCATCTTCCTGCGCAGCGAGTTCATCTTCACGCTAACCCGTTACTACAAGGAGCAGGGTCGTCTGCTGAACATCATTCATGGCCTCACCACGAAGGTGATTCAAAGTAAAAAGGCGGCCTTTGAGCAGGGCACACGCGGCTCACTGGCCCAGAGTGAGTTGAAGCGCGAACGCGAGGAGGAGGAACAACTGAAGCCAGTGCCTGTTAAGCAAATCCCCACAGAGTCCTTGCCAGTGGCTGGTCTCTCCTATGGCCAATCCGCCGGCCTTAAGGACGACCTGGATGTGGAGGACAATGATATTGGTGAGAAGAAACGCTTGGCTTTTCTTGATCTAATGCTGGAGAGTGCCCAGAACGGGGCACTGATTACCGACACGGAGATCAAAGAGCAAGTGGATACCATTATGTTTGAGGGTCATGATACCACAGCGGCGGGCTCCTCATTCTTTTTGTCGCTAATGGGCATACATCAGGAGATACAGGATCGTGTTATAGCCGAATTGGATGGCATTTTTGGTGACTCGAAGCGTCCGGCTACATTTCAGGACACGCTGGAGATGAAGTACCTGGAACGTTGCCTGATGGAAACGTTGCGCATGTTCCCGCCCGTGCCGCTGATAGCACGCGAGCTGCAAGAGGATTTGAAATTAAATTCAGGAAACTATGTTATACCACGAGGTGCTACGGTGACAGTGGCGACCATTTTGCTGCATCGCAATCCGAAAGTGTATGCCAATCCGAATGTGTTTGATCCGGACAACTTTCTGCCCGAAAGACAGGCGAATCGGCATTATTATGCATTTGTGCCATTTTCGGCAGGACCGCGCAGCTGTGTGGGTAAGTAGAATAGCGAATTAGTCATGCCTGGCCCTCAGGTGACCGAACAACTGGCCATCTTTACTCTAAACTGGTATAGAAGTAGTAAATATTGAATTAGGTTCCAGTTTACATTCATGTTTTCCAACTATAACTAGAACATGTGTTCAGCTACCTTCTAAATCCACTGAAATCCACTCCACTCATTTAAAGGATGTTTGCAACCCTTCTTTTTGCTTGTTTTTAGTCAGACGATGAGGGCAGGTCAGAGCTAGTTTGCTACACTTTATGACAAAGCCTAAAGTAGACGAAGAAAAGCTAACTTAGCGGGATCTAAATATTAGTTTTGACCTCGCAAAAGCATAGGGTGCCCATTTTAGTATTCTCAATGGAGAACTCCTATATCCTCCTATATCAAACTTAGCGAATTGTCTGGCATAAAAGTAGAGCAAACATGCACCTAAAACTTGCAAAATTATATATTTTAGTGATCTCCTTGTGCATTTGTTGCCAAAAGACACTACTTTAAGCTTTAAACTGCAATTTTGTATGCGTGCTTGGCTCGTTTTGCTTAGTTTCTTATGCTCAGCTGTTCTTTCAAAATAATGGCGTTGCAAGAATATAACTATCGTGTCATTCATCTAAGAATTATTCCAACCAATTTGGAATATATTTATATTTTAATAATTAACATCTCCCCAATTCATTCCACAGGTCGCAAATATGCCATGCTTAAGCTGAAAATTCTACTCTCGACCATTTTGCGAAACTATCGTGTCTACTCGGACCTCAGCGAGTCGGACTTTAAGCTACAAGCGGATATTATACTCAAACGGGAGGAAGGTTTCCGTGTGCGTCTGCAACCACGTGGTGCATCATAAACTTATACATAACACATATATGCACAGACACACACACATGCACACGCACACACCCACACACACGACACATACACATACATATACGTATATTTCTCCTTCTACACAAGTGATAGTCACCGGTTTATACAGTAACAGAGTAACAGAACAGTAAATATATAAATATATAAATTAAAATATGATGATGATGATGAACCACAGCAACAACAGCAACAACAACAGAAGCAGACAAACAATATTTTAATTTACTAAAGTGCTCTAGATTAATAATGAAGATTTTTTTGTCGCATTTAACACATTCATCTTCCTTTTTTTTGTGTATTTAATAATAATTATAATGATGATACATTTTGTGTAATGTTTTGACAATAAAAATTTGGTGTAATTTTGAAATGATTTTATTAATATATAGTGAGGGAACAGAAAATTAAGGTTTGAATAAAGCCTGGCCAAATTGTTTGAAATTGAATGAGATTGGCTGTGCAGCGATAGTAACGGTGGACTTTCAAATAAAACTTCTAAAACTGCTAAAACAGCAGGTTTCAATTTCAAATTATATCGGCTGGGCAAGCTGGTTATCGATAAGCTGAACAGAACTTATTTGGTCACGGTGCCAGCTGTAACTGTTACTTTGTGCTGGCCGCACTTAAAATGGTATTCAAATTTAACGGTAGTTTATTTATAAATCCAAAAACTTTTGTAATTTATTTGCTGGGTGTAAATTTCAAGCCATATTTAATATTCAAGCTTAGTAGGAATCGAAAGATTTTTAAGTTGCTAACGAGCAAAAGGCACTTCACCACAATAAATGAAGTGTAACAGTGACATTCGGTCACTGCGACTGACTCGTTACAGACAAGTACTAGTACTTGCGCGAAGTCACGGGTATCTGACCAAAACACATCTCTAACTCCCGAATACAAATGCCGAGTCATAAGTAGAAGAGGAAGCTGAGCAGAGAAAAACGCCAAATAATTGTATGCTTGAAAACGACAATAAATAAAGCACATATTAAAGCGCATAGACAACATGACGGTGACCAATCGGGTAAGTTTTAAACGCCACCGATATATATCTAGCTCCAACTATAAAACCAACTCTCAAATCCAATGGCAGATGGAAATTGAGACGGCCTACCAAAAGGGCGAAGGCTTCCGTTCCTACTACATACAAAAGATTGAGGAATTGCAGTTGATTGTGGCAGAGAAGAGTCAGAACTTGCGTCGCCTGCAGGCCCAGCGCAATGAGTTGAATGCCAAAGGTAACACATAACAAATCAACATATCCATAGAACTGTCACTCACCAATGAATTGGCGTTTTTCAGTGCGTATGCTGCGCGAGGAGCTGCAATTGCTGCAGGAGCAGGGCAGCTATGTGGGTGAGGTGGTGAAACCAATGGACAAGAAAAAGGTGCTGGTCAAGGTGCATCCCGAGGGCAAATTTGTGGTCGATCTGGATAAGAATATCGACATTAACGATGTGACACCCAATTGCCGTGTGGCCCTACGTAATGAGAGCTATACTCTACACAAAATCTTGCCCAACAAGGTGGATCCCTTGGTCTCGCTGATGATGGTGGAGAAGGTGCCAGACTCTACCTACGAAATGGTGGGCGGCTTGGATAAACAAATCAAAGAGATTAAGGAGGTCATTGAGCTGCCTGTCAAGCATCCCGAGCTATTCGATGCCTTGGGCATTGCCCAGCCCAAGGGTGTGCTACTCTATGGTCCACCCGGTACCGGCAAGACCCTATTGGCCCGTGCCGTGGCTCATCACACGGAATGTACCTTCATACGCGTCTCTGGCTCCGAGTTGGTGCAGAAATTCATTGGTGAAGGCTCGCGCATGGTGCGCGAACTTTTCGTCATGGCCCGTGAGCATGCTCCCTCGATCATTTTCATGGACGAAATCGATTCCATTGGCTCGTCACGTATTGAGTCGGGATCTGGTGGTGATTCCGAGGTGCAGCGCACCATGTTGGAGTTGCTCAATCAGTTGGACGGCTTTGAGGCCACCAAAAACATCAAAGTCATCATGGCCACCAATCGCATTGACATCCTAGATCCCGCCCTGCTGCGTCCCGGCCGCATTGATCGTAAAATTGAGTTCCCACCACCAAACGAGGAGGCTCGTCTCGATATCCTCAAGATTCATTCCCGTAAAATGAATCTAACGCGTGGCATTAATTTGCGTAAAATAGCCGAACTGATGCCAGGCGCATCCGGGGCAGAGGTGAAGGGCGTGTGCACCGAGGCGGGTATGTATGCACTGCGCGAGCGTCGCGTTCATGTCACCCAGGAGGACTTTGAAATGGCTGTGGCCAAGGTGATGCAAAAGGATTCCGAGAAGAATATGTCCATCAAGAAGCTGTGGAAGTAGAAAGCAGATGATTAGAAATTAAACTGAAGATTTGTAACCTCCTGCTTAATTTTAATTTTTTTTGAGAATAACATTTAATAAGAAAATAATCCCTTAATGGTTTCTTAAAGCTACTCCCTGGAGTGTTATTCTTAGGCGAGTTAAGGTAGTGGTTTCCAGAGATCGGCCGCATCCAGACGGCTGTTTGGCAGCTTAAGAGACGTCTCACGAGGCAACTCTACTCATGGCACTTTAATTGAAGTACCAGCTGTCGCTGTTTGCTCTACAAATGGACTTTTATCTGCTTCTGTTTTAAGCACCCTCACTGGGCCCATGGCCATACCAACTTTACTCCCTTTTAATCCAGCGAAGAACCTTTGTGTGAACAGAACAAATTTGAAAAGAGCCGAATACCTTCAAGAGTTTGAGTATGAAGAGTTCACCTATTGAATGGAGTCTTCTTCTACAGTGACAGAGAAGTCCACCCCCCGGGAAATGAGTGTAGATATAGCATTACCATGTACGATATTCGAGTGACTAAAACGCGTAGTGAATCTCTTATGCGGACAAAGTCTCTGATCTCCTGTGTTGAGGGTACAGGGATACAAACCGATGGCAAACACAAACTGGTTCACACAGTTTTTCAACCACCGGCTCGGTTTATTACATGGTTTTTGAATGCTCTAAACCGGGTTTTCGATTCTGTTCAATCTTTACTTTTTACATATTTAATAAGGGCCTGTTTCTTCCCTCAAATCTTCACAGAAAGGAGTTTATTCCGCACTTTCGAAGGTAGGACAACCCAAAAATGACCAAAAGTGCAATTTGGGTCCTTGGATCCACCGAAATTCTAACAAATCTCTAACCTTTAAGCCAGTTCTGAAGCATAACTATCCAAAATGTTCATGAATCTAAGCGGAAAATTAGTTAACACATTTTGTAAGCTAAGAAAAGTTAAAAAAAAAAAGCCGAAAACTCGTGTCTTTAATAGGATCGATCCTAATTCCACCGAATCTCATACCTTAAGGCCTGTACTTAAGCATAACGTTCGAAATGTTGCTTAAATCTGTTAGAAAATTATATTTTAATCGGATTTTCGAAGTTAACACCTTTGCCAAAATCAAATTTTTGTTCAATTTCGCTGAGTCTCAAGCCCTAAGGCGCTGCTTAAGTATGTAGTCCCTTAAATCTGCTCGGAAAGATATTTGTTTCCTGACTTACTAAGATAATTCAGTCTGAAATCGTTTAAAAACTCATTTAGGTTCTTGGATCGCCCTTAATTTCAAACTTTCTCAACTCTTAAAGCCCTTCCTTGAGTATATCCCTGCGACATATCTCCGAATCTGCTAGAAAAGCCAGATTTTCAGCCTTTTGAAGTTGCGGCCAAGTCGAAATGATCTGAAAAACTGGTTATTGTTCATACCTTCTAATGGTAGGGCCTGTTTGGTTTCCACTATTCCCTTGAGTCTGTTCAAAAAGTTCATTTCTCTGGCTTTTGAATTTCAGCAAGACCTTAAAACGTTAAGAACCGTATTTTTGGTAGAAGTATCGCCCCTAATTCAGCCGAATCTTGTGTTTGTCAGCCGTTCTTAAGTCTAACATACTAAAATTTACTTAAATCTGTTCGGAAAGTAACTTTTTTGGTGCGCAAGTTTAAAAAATCATAAATCTAGGTGTCCTATACTATTTTAAGTAACAAAGAAGGGTTCGAAAACACAATAAAGTATTCCTACTGGTTTTTAGAGGTATTGAACCACCAGTTTTTAATAGAACCAACTCTATTTGTTCAAGCTAAACCTTAAAATATTGGAAAATTCGACAGAGAAAGCTATTTTATACCATAATATTCTATGTCAAAGCTCAGTTAAACTGTCTTTCTCTAATTTTTGCTGCTACATTTGATCTATAAAGCTTCCTAAAGTGAATGTGACTACAATTTCGAAGTTAAATTCCTAGAATAATCGAATATGCTGGACTTCTTCCTGATGAATTCATATCAATTTGAAAGCAATGCGCCTGGCTTAAGTTTGATTGAGCTGAGGAAGCTCTGCAGAACACTGAGAATGCACATATATCAATTAGCAACTTCCAAAGAAGGGTTACAAGCCGATGACAGGCATATGAAGCGGTCGTTGGACAGGAATTGGCAGCTACAGAGATCCAGCATTGATAACGAATCAAATTCCCAAAAATTTGTACGTCCTTGGGCAAATGCCAAAGCCATTTTGGAGACACCTCAAAGCTGCCGCCTGTTTAAGTGAAGCTGCCTGCCGGTTCCTTTCATTTCCTGGTCGCTTTGCTAGCTTAAAGAAGACATCAAATCATTTAAAAATGTGTGTTTTATATGTTTTGAACTAACTCTTTATGTTGTACATATATATATATATATATTCCTCTACATATTAGATGAAAAACTAGGGATTTAAGCTGATTTTCAAAAGACGCTGCTTATCCTTAAGCAGGGCACAGATCTGCTCATCATCGGCCACATCCAGACAGTTTTGACCCTCGGCATCGCATAATTCGATATCGGCATTTTGTTTTAATAGATAATTCAGCGCTTCCACATGGCCACAACTGGCCGCATAGTGTAGTGGTGTCTGTTGTTCGGCATCCCGTTGATTCACCCTGGCACCGCGTTCAATCAAAAGCTCCAATATATCCACCGCATTGCGATCGGTGGCCCAATGTATGAGCGCCATGCCATGCTCATCCTGTTGCAATAAATCTTCCGGCTTCAATTGCTCCCGCAAACGCTGCAGATTCAGCTCCTTGACATAATCGAACATGTTCTTCTCATTCTCCGGTTTTTGTTCCTCTTGCGGTGGTGCCTCTATCGAATGAACGACCCAACTCATTGAGCTGGAACCCGTTCGCCGCGACTCTTCCCATTCGGGCTCTAAATGCTGGAGTTTCTCTATGTACGCCTGTTGGGCTTCAGCCGTTGACATATTACCCAACTCATGCCAGGCATTCCATTTGCTGCGCGCCTTCATTTGCAGCACATTGGGGCGTGGCTCCTGGCAAGGCCCCTCGGTGGCCTGTTTATAGTAGGCATACAACTCCAACAGATCCGCCGCCTTGAACACATTCACCTGCCGCCTCACATGATCGGTGGCCAGGGTGAAAAGCTGCTGCTGCTGCTGCTGTTCCTCCTCTTCATCATCCAGGTCGCTGTCCGACATGATCTTAACTCTAGTATAAAAAAAAACTAAAACAACTGGAAAACAAAACGCAAAAACTAATGTAAAACTAAAATGCTTCTGCGTCGGTCCTATCTAGGTTTTCTGTATATTTAAATAGTTGCCCTCCAGCATGTGCTTCTGTTCGTTCTCAATCTTCTCCAGCGCTGCCAAGCTGTTGAAGCTCACGAAACCGTAGCCCTTGGAGCAGCCGGTTTTCTTATCAAAGATGACGTTGGCGTTGAGCACCCGGCCGAATTCCTTGAAATAGCCACGCAACTCCTGGTGACCTACCGTCCAGGGTAGATTGCCCACAAAGATGCGGTGTACGGATTTGCTCACTTTTGCTACTGCGGAGGCCATGTGAAGTAGTAGTACTCTGCAAAGGATAGTACAGAAGTTGGATGAGCAAGGGGTTAGCCATGGATGATGGATTCGTGCATTACCTGCTCTTTGTTCGGCGTTGCGTAAATACTAGAGAAATTTCACTTGTCAAGTTTTTCTTACGTTGTTGTTGCTGCTGCTGCTGCGGGCGAATCTAACCTTAAAATGGGGAAAACGGTCCCACTGCAACTGTGAGCAGCAATCAGTTATCGATAATACCCAGTGATGGCAGTGTAACTCACTTTGAGCGCGGCATTCAAATGGCCACTTAAAATTCGAAATGTGCCATTTCAACACAATATGCGTTGAGAACATAGCATTTTTATATTTCGTTTGTGGAGCAAAAACTTCAAAAGTTTGGATCCCTTTTTCCCCCCTTTTCTCGCCACAACTCAAAATGGCCGCAACCTTTGGGTTGCTGTTTAAGCGGAATGTAAGAATCGAGGTGAACCTGTGGCGTCGCACGCTATTCGAGACAATAGCCGTGATCATAATGCTGATTGTTATACTCATCAATCCCATATCGCATTCGAAACGCTGGCTATACAGCCGCAGCGAATACGATGGCCAGCAGAATATAGTCTCCCACAAGCTGGAGGACATCAATATACTGACGTAAGCGACAGCCAGCTGGTTTATAGTTTGTACCTAGCCCTTACCCCCCACAGGAGCATGGCCGACTCGAAGCGTGAGAAGACCAAATTCATTTTGGCCTATGCACCCACCACAAGATTTGTGAAAGACATCACCGAATCGGTGGCCAAAACATTGGAGCTAAATGGCACAGTCGGCTATGATGACCCGAAGCAGCTGCAGAATCAGTTCGATGAGCGCACCACCCTAGCGGGCCTGGTATTCAACCATGCCGATGTGGAGGAGGAGGGTATACCCCAGAAATTGTCAGTATCCATACGCTTTCCCAGTGAGTTTCGAACGCTGAGTCCATTTTTGACCGAAGATCGATTGTGGGTGACACGTTGCTCGGGCGTGGTCAGCGCCAAACGTGATAATGCCAAGGATGCGGATAAGCATCAGGATATCTATATACGCGAAGGCTTCCTACAGTTGCAACAGCAGATATTTGTGGAATGGTATCATCGGTTGCGCAGTGAACATCCCACGGCATTCACCGAACCGACGGTGGAGGTACACAATGTACGGCTCAAGGTGGCCGATGATGCTTGCTCCATGATGGGTGTGTCAAGTGTGCCGGCATTTCTGTTCAATTTTATATATCTGCTGCCCTTTATCAATATTGTGAGGGTAAGTGTAGCGGGTTGGAGCCTTGATTGATTGATACGTTGATTGATTCCCCACAGAATATAGCCTCGCAACTGGAAGATGGTGTAATGGTACATCAATGGCATTATGGTTATACATTTTTCATTCAATGGTTCAACATATTTTTGGTACTGCTCCTGCGTCTTACCATCCTCAGCATTATTGTGCTTCTAGTGATATATGTAAGTATTTTGGATGAGGTGGATGTGGTAGATTCTCCTAAGCTTGTAAAATCAATTGAGATCCATTAACAACCTGAACTCAACTCACTGAATTCTTTTACCCACACAGCGAAAAATTAAGAATATTAAGAAATGTCCATTGGATGATTTCCCGTACCTTTTAATCATCCAACGGAGGTGGAAATCATCCAAATGTCAATCATTTTGAACAAGGCTTTCAGCTGTTTGTCTATCGATACAAATATCGATTGTTTTAACGTCACTAAGCTAGCGGTTAAAGCTGAACGGTAAATGAGCAGCGGTTAACAAAGCTTTCAGCTGTTTGTCTATCGATACAAATATCGATCGTTTCAACGGGTCTAATCTAATGAGCAGCTGTTAAATCAAATCTTGGCGAAAATTTAAACATCTTAAACACTCCTTTATTTTTTCCTTCCCCAGCTCTTCTGGTCCATCGAGGACAACAAATTCTCTGGCATGGCCTTAATCCTCATGTTCGCCTTTCTATTTATACTCACCATTGAGCTAATCCTTACCGCCATGGTGGTGGCCAAACTGTTTATAAATCCCATCAATGCCGTACTCTTTAGCTTAGTCATTTGGTTATTCAATTATGCCGCCTTTGGCATCATACTGGAACGCTATTGGGATGTCCATGGCCACTATGTGTTCTTCATACTGATGGCCTTCTTCAATACCCAGGTGACGTTTAGTATGCAAATGTTTCATCGCCTCATCGATGATCCCAATGAGCTGACGGGCTTTGATTTTGCCGTGCTGTTTGTCTCGGCTGCGATTGGCACAGTGATATATCTGCTGCTACTGTTAGTGATCCAGTGGCGCCTGCCCGGTCGTCTGTTGAGTCGTCGCATGATGATGAACAGGCGTCGGAAGTACAAGGAGTCGGATAATGCCAACACCTATTCGGGTCGGGTGCCCAGTTGGCAGAACTTTGAGTTTGGAGATGTGGGCAGTGAGGAGTTGATGCGGGTGCGGCATGTGAGCACCACGCACCGTGACACGGAGCGAAAGGTGCTGAAGAACGTCTCACTGCGTCTGTACAAGGGAGAGGTGTATGTGCTGCTGGGACACATTGGTTCGGGTAAGCTGACCCTGTTGCGGGTGATGTGTGGTCTGAAATTTCCCACACGGGGCTCGGTCCTGCTGATGGGTGAGGAACTGTTTGGTCCGGGCAAGCGGCAGCGGCGTCATGTGGACTATCGTTGCTCGCAGCATGGCCTGTCGCGCTACATGACCGTGGAGCAGACCATTGACTATCACATACGCCTGAAGCTAAGTGCGAAAAATGCGGATCGGTTTATGATTGAGAAGCGCAAGTGGTTGGGCATACTGGATCAGCATATAGACAGTCGGCGCACCAAGATCGCGCGTCTAAATTATGGCACCTGCCGCCTGGTGGCGCTCTGCTGTTGCATGGCCGGTGATACGAAAATAATTATACTGGAGGAGCCTACGCTAAATCTGACCGGACGTGAGGCCCAGATCTTCTGGTCCATTGTGGCCATGGAGAAGGAGGATCGAGTGTTTGTTATAGCCACCTACAGTGTGGACGAGGCAGCACATGTGGCCGATCGTATAGGTATAATGAGTTTGGGTGTGCTGGAGGCGAGTGGTACACCCTTTTTTCTCAGAGCCAAGTTCAGCAGTAGCGTGGATCTGGTAAGTTTGGTTTTGGGCTAATTGTGGCTGCGCCTCTAAGAAGCTGTTCCCAGGTACTCATCAAGAAGCCCCATGTGCCCGATCAACCCATCACCGATTTCATGAGTCAATTTATACCCTATGTGGAGCCGGAGAATGAGATCGGAGACACTTTGACCTATAAAATAGGCGTCGAAAATCGTTCGCGGCTACAAAAGTTGCTCATCCACTTGGAGAATGATCGCAAAATGCTGGGCATTGAAAATGTGCGGGTGGTGGGCTCCGAAATGTCGGATATCTATATGAAACTGGTGACTTCGTTTCGTCTGCAGCAGCAAATTATACCGGATGTCAGTAAGTTGTGTTGGCCAAATGCTTCTCACCGATCTGACACCTTTGACTCTCACTCCGCTCCACTCAACAGCTCAAACCTTCAAGTATCAGGTGGTCTCAAAGAAGGAACTGCGCCGTCAACAGATGCGTGCCATGTTCTACAAGAAGATGATTCATACGGCACCCAATGTATGGCCCATTATCATGATATTCACCAGTTTCATATTGATTGTGATCATTGCCCGGCTGTGTATTGTGTTGGATGTACCGAATGTGCGACAGAATACCATACATGTGGGTTTTTCGGAAAAAGAGGATGTCATGGCGTCCATACCGGATATGCGAGAGTGCGGCTATATAGATATACGAAGGTTAACAAAGACACCCACATATAAGAAGGTGAATGCCATAGCGCGCACCTTTGAGAAGAACTCATTTGTGTGTGAAAGGGGCAGCTATAAGGATAGTCTAAAGAGTAAGAGTCAGATGACCAGCTTGGGTGCAGTCGAACCGGATGGTGAACAGGGACTGAATGGTTATATAAGTCAGGATACGTTTCATTCGGCACCCATGATGTTGAATTTGTTGCATAATATTATATTAAAGTGAGTGTTGGTTGAACTTTTATACATGTTGACTACATTTAATCATTACAATTACCAGTACAATTACCATTACAATTACCATTACAATGCCATTCCAATTACCATTGCAATTACCATTACAATGCCATTCCAATTACCATTACAATTACCATTACAATGCCATTACAATTGCTATTACAATTACCATTACAAAGCCATTACAATTTCCATTACAATTACCATTACAATTGCTTTTACAATTACCATAACAATTACCATTACAATGCCATTACAATTGCTATTACAATTACCATTACAAAGCCATTACAATTTCCATTACAATTACCATTACAATTGCTATTACAATTACCATAACAATTACCATTACAATGCCATTACAATTACCATTGCAATTACCATTACAATGCCATTCCAATTACCATTACAATTACCATTACATGTACCATTACAATTACTAGTAATTCACCTTCTCTTTTCAAAAAATGCATAATTTTGTGTACAACTTGGATAACTTTAGCCTGTAACATATCCAGATCGACACGTTTTGATGAAACCATTCTATATCCTCAGGTTATCCTATCCGAACCAAACAAATTTTGGATATCTGGTGAATAATCATCCCATGCCCACGCCACTCTCCATGAAAATCAATCTACTGGATAATGAAATAACGCATATTAATGCCCCATTGGCCGTGGGCTGCATCCTACCCCTGGCCGTGTCCGTGTTCATTATACCATTGGTCGAGGAGCACATCTATCAGTTGCGTGTATTACAAATTATTGCCGGTTTGGGTCTTCAGATCTTCTGGGGTATCAACTTGTTCTGGGATCTATTTACATTCTTCATCTATTCGGTGATAATTGTGGTGATTATGGCCATTACGGGCATTGGTGGCTTTGGTGCCTATGAGAATGTTTTGATTTTGCTACTCATAACGGTGTTTGGTTTGGCCGCCCTGCCCATAACCTATTTGATTTCCATGTATGTGTATGAGTCCCTGGTGCGGGCCTTTCTGGCCTCGGTTTTATTTCATGGCCTAACGGGCATTGTTCTATATATCGTCTATTGGGATGTGGCCAATAGTAATGTGATCTTTTTTTATGCTGCTTGCATGTCTCCCGGATTTACATTGCTCGACGGGATTAGTAATATTTATACACAGTGCATGGAGGAGGCATTGTGTGAGGAGAAGTGTCAGGCACATTCCAGTTGTACGCCCGAGAATATGCATGAAGTGGTGCCGCATTGCAAATGTAAGTGGGGTCAAAGAAAACAAGAAAGAAAGTCGGTCAAGCCCGACTATAACATACTCTGTACCAAGAAAATTTGTCTTTTGATCATAACTCGAAAACCGTTCATCCGATCTTCTTCATTTCTTTGGCGGATCGATAAGTTATCCTAATAACTAAATATGTCCAGAAGGAACAAGCCATCTATCTTCAAAACTGTGGGAGATATGACGTTTTTTCTGAATTGCGGGGGCGGGAGGGGGCGTGGCCAAAATTGAAAATAAACTTGATCTGCCCGCAGACATAAGAAGCATACGTCCCATACATGTCAAACCTTTATCTCTTACCATCTCTGAGATCTGTGCGTTCATACGGACAGACAGACAGACGGACAGACGGACATGGCTATATCGACTCGGCTGTTGATGCTGATCAAGAATATATATACTTTATGGGGTCGGAGATGCTTCCTTCTGGATGTTACATACTTTTGCACAAACTTATAATACTCTATGTACCTTCGGTACAGAGTATAAAAATAGAGGAAAGTTAACTTTGGCTAGGCCGAAGTTTGTATACCCTTGCCGGACGTTTTTCTAACTAATTTCAAGTAGATTTTCACTGAGAACAAAAAAGTTTTTCTCACTAAGACTACTTTTCTAACCTTACTTTTCTATGACAGCTATACTATATAGATGTCCGATTTCGATCTAACTTAGCGGAATCATGGGAAAGCTTAGCAAACTAAGAATTACAAAGTTTGGAGGCGTTTGCATTGAAAACAAAAAAGTTTTTCTCACTAAGACTACTTTTCAGATTCTACTTTTCTATGACAGCTATACTATATAGATGTCCAATTTTGACCAAACTTGGTGGAATCATGCAAAAACATAGCAAACTAAGAAATTCAAAGTTTGGAGTCGTTTGCATTGAAAACAAAAAAGTTTTTCTCACTAGAACTAGTTTTTCGACCGATTGTTGCTATGGCAGCTATATGTTATAGTTATCCGATCCGGCCGGTTCAGACAAATGTGCAGCATATTTGTGCCAGAAGACTTGGTGCAAAGTTAGGAAGATAGCTTTAAAACTGACTGAAAAGATAGCATAGAAACAGACGAACAATGCTAAATCAACTCAGCTTGTCAAGCTGATCAAGTATATATATACCTTATGTGGTTGGAAATGCTTCCTTCTATGCCTTACAAACAATATACCCTCTGCAGGGGTATACAAAATGTTCTAAATCAGAGCGAGGCCACAAAGTGAGTGTGTATTGTGTGCTGTGCACAGCGCACTGCTGGGCTGAGCGAATGCAAGCAAAGAGAGCGCTGCTTACGCTCATATGCTCGCCTTCGGCATGCGCTCGGCCACTATGGGTGAACATTGCTGTTCGTTGTTTATTTTTTGTGTGAGGAGGCTCCTTTATCTGATTTATTCCACAGTTGACACATATTTCAAGTGGGGCACACCGGGCATTCTGCCAGCCTTGACATTCATGATGCTGGCCGCCCTGATAGCCATGCTTCTAATGTTCTGGATTGAATTGCATCGCAAGGAGAAGAAATTTCACTCATCGAAAGAGTAAGTCATCTAGCTAGTTAGGCCTTGGTGTATACGATACTGAAATGCGGTGCAGTAATCTCTCCTACAATTTTCCTGGTTCTCTCCCCACCCCCCTACCAACACCATAACATAGCCTGCATAAGATGCGTAGCGCCACCTATCCCTTCGACGATGGCGATGTGGCTGATGTTAAATTGAAAATTGCCGAAGCGGATATGACCAAGTGCAAGCAGTCGGTGTTTCTGGTCGATCAGGTGGAGGCCAGGATACCCAAGACGGGCAACAAAATCAACACGGTATCCTTTGCCTTGAACAAGTGAGTAGTTGGGGTAGCCCTCAAATGGGTTGGCACTTCATCCGCTTCTCGTTAGATACATGAGTATGGGTATTTTTGGTGCTCGAAACTCGGGCAAAAGTCATTTGGTGCGTCAGTTGGTGGGCATCGATGGTTTCGCTTTCGGTGAAATCTATGTACGCGGCCTGGACTTCAAATACGATCTGGATAGCATACTCACCTATGTGGGCTACTGTCCGCAGCATCACGGCCTGCTCAAGAGTTTGACGCCGCGCGAGCACATCCGCCTGCTGTGCATGATACGCGGTGTGCCCGAGAGGAAGATCGGCGAGAAGATGCACGACTTGTGTCTCATGCTGAACATGACCGGCTGGATGCATCGCAAGTGTAGCGTCCTGACGGCGGAGAAGCGACGCAAACTGAATGTGGCTCTCGCTTTGGTGGCCTATAACAAAGTCTTGATCCTAGATGAGCCCACAGCGGGTATGCCGGCCACAACCAGGCGAGAGATATGGAATATCCTCAGATATATACGCTATTGTGGGAAAACCATTATCTTTGCCACCAATGATGAGCTGGAGTGTAAAGTGCTCGCTGATTTCATTATATTATTTCAGGATAGCGAAATGCTGGCGATTGGAAGTATGCAATATTTGCGCTATAAGTACAGTCATGGGTTTTACTTGGAGGTGCGACTGATACGGGATGGAGCCACGTTGCAGGAGTCGGAGGCCAAGTGAGTAGTGCGAAGCGGTGGGTTGGAGTTGACAAATGAAAATCATAGTTTTGTTCCAATTGCAGTCTGCGTAAGGATGTGGAGAATTTGGCACGTTTTGTGAACTTTTTGCATGATAAATCGGAACTGGTGTAAGTATTATAGGGCAAAACCAGGAACAGGAACAGTATTTTAAAGGGCTTTGATGGTGATTTTCTAGACAACACATCTGGATTGTTAGTAATTTGAGCTAAAAGTTGCTTAAAATTACCAATTTTACAGTTTTTAGGTACGTTTTGTGAGGAACCTTTGCATTTGTTTTAATCAGGGAACCCCGGGCTGAACACCTGCTGATTTTTTCGAGGTTTGCAGCCCTGGTTTTAACCCACTTTGATATAATCCAAAAGTTGTCTATCTTAACTTTCAAATAAACTTTACAAAACAATTCTACGATTTCTTTAAGCAAAGATATTGCATTTTGTATGCTTGTGCTGGAAATTACAAAAGTGTCTACTGCCCAAAGGTATGCAATGACAGTACAGTGGATTAGTCATTTGCATACTTATGAGCAGCGCAAAATTTGTGTAATAATCGTGGAATTGCTTGGAACAGTTCATATCAAAGTTAAGAAGCAATTCTTTCCGATATTATCAAACAGAAGAATTGAATCACCTCAAAGCGCTCATAAAAAGGCTAGAAGTAAGCATTGAAAGCAACTTGAAGCTCAAATTACTAAAAATCTGGACCAACGTTAACGTTTGTTTATTTATATGCACCATATCAATACAATCAAACATTAACTAAATTTATTGAATGCTAAAAATGGGCACCTAAGTATTTTCTCATTATCAAGTATATTCAAATCACTGTCACAGCATTTAGCGGTTTAAAAAGCTAGATTTACTATCGATATATTAAGAGCTAAGAACAGTTAAGATGACCCTTGCAGTGGGTATATTAGAATTGTCTAGATGTTTGTAACGCATAGACGAAAGCATTTCCGACCACATAAAGTATATAAATTCTTGATTAGCATGACGAGCTGAGTCGATATAGCCATGTCCGTCTGTCTGACCGTCAGTTTAAAAGCTATCGCCGCCAAACTTTGCCCGAAGTCACCTTTTCTCACTGTTTTCACTTTCAGTGGTCGCTTGCACAATTGGTTCAAATACTATGTCCCAGTGGGTCACATTGTCTACTCGTATCTGTACGGTGCCATGGAGAAGAACAAGGTACGTTTGAATGTTTATGACTATTGCATCTATCAGGCCGATATGGGTAGTGTGGTGGGCCAGGTTCAAGAAACACGAGCCGAACTGAAGCGACGAGTCGCACAAGTGGAACCACATCATCCAGCTGCAACAGCGCCTACAGCGCTGCCTAGCGCCTTGTCAAAGGGCAAAAGAAAGAGCGCCAAATAAACGAATTACACAAAAACAAAACCATTTTTGCATTATCTGAATCTGAATTTACAGGAAGGGAGAAGAGGGACTGAAAGTTGATAAGTAAACTATTCGAATCAATATATTGAAAAACGGATGATTTGATATATTTACAATTAACGACGAGTAGACCGACAGCCTTAACTATGGAATCATTTGTTTCTGCTCTTACATGGATTTCATCTGGGCCATCAGCTCATCCAGGCTGGTCTCATCGCCCGCACCTGTTTCTGGGGCTGCTGTGGGCTCTGCAACAGGTGCTGCTTCATAGGCCAAACGCAAGCCCTGACCCACTTGTTTCTGCGCCTGTGCTGGTGCCTTATCAGCAACATCCTCAGCCACCAGCTCAATGCCCCAGTCATTCGTGGCATGCAACGGCTCGTCCGATATCACCTCTTCCTCCTTAATTTCTGGTTTTGGCTTGGCCTGGAATTCTTTTTGCCTGATCAAACAATTCCGATCATCACACTGTGGATTGGGTTTCAGTGTCATTCGAGGAAAGAAATCGTTCAGCGCATTATAGCCCAAATAGTCGGAGACTTCGCCAAAGTTGAGTAAATATTTCAGGGCATTTTGTACCAGGAAGCCAGCCGTAATGCCCATGGTGGTGGGCAACGAGGCTGCACATACGCCTTCACGTTTGAGTGTGCGCTCATCGATATTCTCCGCCACCACCAGAGGTGGTGCACAGGCAAAACAGGCTGTATCGCCGGGACGTATGAACTGTATATGCCCGGAGACGGCATTCTCCGACACACCCGATTCGAACCAATACTGGGACAGCTCATTGCAGGCGGCATTAATGGCCATGCGTGCCTCAAAGTTGTCCACACAGCTAAGTATCAGGTCTACACCCTTAATGGTGGACAGAAAACGATCAAAATTATCCACAGTGGTGATGTTATAGTTATGCGTCTCAATCTGCACATCGGGATTGATGAAGCTGAGCGTGCGAGAGGCCGCCTCCACTTTGGACAAGCCCGCCTGGTCGGGTGTGAAAAACAAACGGTTCATATTGGCCAGCTCAACTTTGTCATAGTCGAACAGGATGAGCTTGCCAATGCCGCATCTAAAGAGGAAGGGCAGACATTTAGATGAATGATGCTTGGGACAGCTCTTGTTATGCTCACCGCGTCAACATGTCGGCGGTGACGCTGCCCACGCCTCCTACTCCCACAATGGCCACAGTCTTCTCTCGTATTCTTTCATATTCCTTGACAATATTCATGCGTTGCAGCGCCATCAGACGACTGTAGGGATTGGAGTCCACCACTTCAGCGGACATTTGTGCAATGCGCTGGCGCGGACTCGTTGTGGTTACCGCCTTGTGCTCCTCTAGCTCGGCCATGAGCTCGGCTATGATGGCCTGCAGTTCATCTATGGCGCTGGACATGCTTCTGTGTGTGTTGCGGCAGGCAAAGAAAGTTAATTAAACAAAAAATTTATTTACAGCTGTGTCGTCGTGTCACTTTCGCTGGACGGTCTAACGATATAACTATCGATTGCTATCGATAGTAGAGATAAACAATAAGCTTCTCTGAGCTTCAGGCAGCACTGACAGTCACACTGAATCCTTGACTCGTTACAAAAGTAAAAAGAAAAAATTAACAGTTACCCAGACATTTGCACATCTCTAGTTCATTCTGTTGTCGCGTTGTCAAAACGCGAAGCGAAGAAAGAATTGTAACAAATTACCCTTAAAATTCGCTTATTATTATACACCACAACAACTTAACCAGCTAAAATCACTTACCATGACCAAGAAGGAGGAAAAAGCACAGCCAGCCGAGGAGGTAAGTCCGTCAGCAACCAAGGTGCCCAGCCGGCTTTGGCTTCGATCTGCTCCGTTTTGCCACTGGGTACACGTCAGTCTCACCATTACACGATTCCCCCCCTCATTACAGCTGGTGAAGGTAAACAACTGGGATGGCTCGGCGGTTAAGCATGCCCTGGATGATGCCGTCAAGACCTGCCTGCTGGACGATCGTCCACATTTGAAGGAGCAATTCGGATTGGTCAATACGCGCCTTGCCCTCTGTGCCTTGGCTGTGGGTGTGGCCATAGCGGCCCATGCCTGGGACTTTACCCACCCATTCCCCCAATCGCGTCCGGTGCTGCTGTTCAGCGTGTTGGCCTACTTTGCCCTGATGGGCATTCTGACATTGCACACCAGTTTCCGTGAGAAGGGCACCTTTGCGGTGGCCTTGCACAAGGAGAAGGATCGCGTCTGGGAGGCTAGCTCGGATATGAAGAAATACGATGATAAATATCAGTTGACATTGAGTGTCAAGGAGTCGGGCAAGAGTCAACGTGAGCAGACGAGCAACAAATCCTGTGCAGCGTTCATCGATAGCAATGGCATCATACTGGACCAGCTGGTGGCCAATGAGGTGAATCGCCTGTACAACTCGTTGTCGGCCGAAAAGAAGGAGAAGTAGCTTAGCCCAGATGAAAAGGTTTAAAAAATTTAGCACAAATAATTTGAAATGCTAAATATCTTTCTCATTAAAAACTTTAATTTGTAGTAAAAAGAAAGAGACAAACTGTGTTAATTCTTTGCTGGCGGGTTTGGCGCGCTGGCAGTAAACTTAAGAGCAAACACGTCTAGACGCACTGTAACCCAAAGTTCTGGGGAATCAATCAACCGATTAGGATGCTTCATTTTCTGTCATATTCAAATTATTAAAATAATAAAAATCGCTGTGACTTCACTGTAGTTCATTTCTATCGATAGACAGTCGATAGTTTAGCTCAGTGTTGCAAAACCATTCAAATTAAGTACAACTACCTTTCAGTGTTGTTGGTCTCGTTCGTCTCGCTCGGACGTTGTGCGTGCGCCTCGTCGCTTAAAATCGCATGCAATTGGTTTTGTTATTTATTTTCCAAATAATTGTGCTATTCCTTATTGTCATACACTATATTTATTATATGATCAATGCCATTGCCGGCGATTTGCAACCACAGCAGGCGCCATCACATCAGCAAGAACAACAACAACTCGGAACGCGCTTTAGCTCGGGTTCTTCGCAACCACCACCGACCGCAACAACAACAACAACTGTTACAAGAAGTGAAGTAACTTCAAATTTAATAAACAATTCGCTGCCGCAGGCCCATTTAGTGACAATGCAAACAAATGATGATGCCAAGTTTATTAAAAAGTGCGTATGTATGTGTGTATGAGTGGGTGTTTTAAGTAACAGAACAAGCGAAACACACTCGAACACTCTCCTACGTCAGAGCCGCTAGCCAGCCACCAAAAACCCACTCACCTTGCCCAGGCTGTGCTGTGCGTCTGTTTCCACTTATTCTCTGTTTTTCGTTTCTTTATTGATTTTCCACATTATGTTGTGTGTGTGTGTGTGTGTGTTTGTTGTTGTTGTTACCAAGTATTCCTTACTCATTGACCCGCATCGCCATAATTTATGATTGATCTAACAGAAAATGACAATTGCAATTTTTTCACAGACGGTGGAAAGGTGGCTCCATTGAACCGCATCCCACGGATAAGGCGCTTATAGTCAACTATCAGCTGGAGGCCACTGTCTTTGGTGAGCCCAACAATCCCATGATTGAGGAGAAAAAGGTAAGCAGTGACTAAGAGATAGAGGGGTGGGGAGGCCTGACATTGAACTGGCCTAACCGCCCCCCTAACCCGCACCGCCCCAAAAAAAAAAAAAAAATACAAATCAATAACGGAACGGGGTCGATGACGGGTCGAGTTTGACTTGTTTAAGTCTCTTTGACTTTTGCTCGCTTCGATTTGTTTGGTTTTGGACTGTTGAGGGCTTTGCCCTCATTTGTTGTTCAAAGCATAATAAATAAATATTTATATAATAAATAGTTTTAAAATCCATTTCCTACCTGCACGATTTGCGTGGGTAGTTTTACTAGTTCTCGATCCAAAAATTTTAGGATTTCCTCAGACCAAGTTTGTTTCAGATTTGGAAAACTTTTCGAACAGCGATGTTCACCGAGCCGAGCGCGTGCCGAAGTCTGGCATATGAGCGTAAGCAGCGCTCTCTTTGCTTGCATTCGCTGTCCAGCCGTGCGCAGTGCACAGCACACCATACACTCTCACCTTGTGGCCTCGCTCTTCTTGACTATCGCTGGGTTAGACCCTCGTAGCTCAATATACATCAACTAACGCCCAATATCTAGCTATTCGAAATAGTGTTCATTTTTATGACATGCTGCTATTATCGGATCTGGATCGGATGACTATGTACTATAGTTGCACATAGGTCTGATAGGTCGGAAAATGAGTCTTAGTGAGAAAAGCGTTTTTCTTTTTAATGTTAGCGTCCCTAAATTTGATGATTTCCTATATTCTTTGCTCTCAAACGGAATTGCTAAGTTTTTAATCAAAATCGGAGAACTATATCTTATAGCTTTCATGGAACCACTAGGCCGGAAAATGGTTCATAGTGAGATAAAGGCCATAGAAGCGATCCTGTAGTGTTTGGCTGCACCGGTGCTGCATTAACGAATGCTCTAACTCTTTGTAGTGTACTTGCCACCAGACCGACCACTTGCCAACTATTTGCATAACAAATTTAGTCAGGGGAATGCCCGCAAAACATACCGAAACAATTTAAAACATACATGTAGGTATATTTCTATACAATCAGGTTATGTGTAGACCTGGCAGTGTCTTCACACCAGCAGAACTACAGGGGATAAGTCGTAAAATGGTTTTGGTTTTCAATGTTGCAACTGTATAACATCTTAAAGTTCTTCTTTTCATTCATAAATGAAAATACCCAGCAATTACTTATACATTTCGTCATCTTCCTTGCTTTTTCACTTCACCCACACCAATGTGAGTCATGCCAAAGCGTAATAATACTTGTTTTTCATGATTATGAGAAGAATTTGTCTTTGTACACGTATTGAACACACTCGATCTCGAGAAGAACGATTGAACGCATCCACTCCAACTTGTTGGCTATATGACAAGTGACTTGTATGCCATATTACTAAATCAAAAGCTTTCGTCTTTAGTTGTCTTGGAATGGGGCTTTGCTCGAGAATGGAACTCGTCGAAATCCACTGCGCAAGCAGAAAACCTTCCAAATGCAAGGGTTATAGGAAAAGAATTAACGAGGCTGATTAAGATTTGATATCTATTGAAAATTTATCAATTTTCAGCATTGCCAGAAGATCATCAGGTTGCGTTCGTTGAATGCAAAGACGGATCCAGCTGCCTTGGCCCGTGAAGTTGTGGAAAAATGCGATCTGATACACAAATCGCAATTGAACGATGTGGAGCAAATAATATTCTATTTGAAGAATCGCAAAGACAATGCCAGCAATGGTGAGCCAAATCTTAAACAGTAAACTTACGTATCAACGCTTAATCCTTGCCTCCACAGACATAGCTGATAATAACACACACAGCCGTAGATCGGCGGCCTTGCACAATTCGCATACCCGATCCTCGGCACGATCTCATAGCAGTGTGGCTGCCATGACCAGCAGTGGCACCAACTCTAACATGGGTTCCATATCGAATGGTGGTGTTGGCAACACACTTACCTCGGCCGTGTCCACACCTGATGTGTCCATCAATCATATAGATGAGTATGTGGAACTGTTGTACGAAGAGCTGGGCGAGCGTATACGAGGCTCGGCCATGATACTGCAAATGGCACGCAATCCTGATAATCTGGAGGAGCTGGAAAAGAATGGTAAGTTGTGCTTGCTACTGGCAAATTGGTTTCCTAGCTCATGCTTTACCCCTTTGCAGAAGCCTGCCTCAGTGCTTTGTCGCGTGTCCTACGCGAGGATTGGCGCAAAAGTTTGGATCTTTCCACCAACATTATCTACATCTTCTTTTGCTTCTCCACCTACACCAAATTTCATCCGCTGATTGTACAATACAAGATTGGGTCGCTGTGTATGGATGTGATTGACTACGAGTTGCGACGCTATGAGACAATGAGGAATGAGTTGGATGTGCGTAAGCAGCCGAATGGTTCCACACCACAATCGGCCAAGGCCAGCAAGGAGAAGCTGAATCGCAGCACCGATGACTTTTTGGATATTATGAATGAGGAGAAACCAAAAGAGGTAGCTTGACAATTGAACAGAGAGAAGTTAGAAATGGCGAAGATAAATGACAAAAAACCATGAAAAATACTGAAAAGGAGATGGGGAAATGAAAACAAAGGAGCTGAATAAAAGGCTTTAGAACATAAAAACGTAAAAAAAGTGAGAAAAAAGCACAAGAATACACAAAAGATTCAAAAGAAGGGAGATAGCAACTGGAAAAGAAAATTTTAGATAGAGAATTCCTCTTTTTCCGACAAAGTCTGTTCTTAGTTGTAGCTGCTAGTTCCCCCCCAAGCTTCTTCCGATGCCATCCCATTCATCTCGTTGGGTCCGCCTGTTGCCCGTTCAACTCCGTCAGGGTAACATCCAGCTACTCTCAACTCACAAACTAACAAACCTGCCATTCTCTCTCTTTTTTTCAGATGGAGCCCCCACGACGTCGCATACCCGAGCTTAAGCAACGTCCAAAATCGGGCAATTGGAGCAGCTTTCATGGTTCCATGTCATCATCCTTGATTAAAAGTCAAATTCTAAACAGCAGCTACCATGAGGCACTTTGTGCCGGCGGCGGTCCCAATGCTGCTGCCGTCACCGACACTCCTCCCTCAGTTCCGCCCGAATTCAAGGCCCAAAGCAATGAGTCTCTCGATCGCAATGATCCCAAAGTCAAGAAAGAGGAAATCGATCGTCTCAACAAGCAATTGAAAATCTTTGCCAAAAAGCAAGAGCAACTTTTGCGTGTGGCTTTCTATTTGCTGCTAAACATGGCCGAAAATGTGAAACTGGAGGAGAAGATGCGACGCAAGCATATAGTGAAAATGTTAGTCAAAGCTCTGGATCGTCAGAATATTGATCTACTAATGCTGGTCAGCACATTCCTCAAGAAACTCTCCATTGTGGGCGATAACAAGGATGAGATGTGCTCGCTGAATATTGTCAACAAGTTGCCACGTTTATTTCAAAGTTCACACACAGATCTGGTGCAGGTTACCCTGAAGTTGGTGTTCAATCTCTCCTTTGATGGGGCATTGCGTAGAAAAATGATTGGTGCTGGCTTTCTGCCCATGCTGGTGATGTTCATCAATGATGAGAAGCATCACGGCATTGCGGTGAAGATACTGTATCACATGAGCTTGGATGACAAGGTCAAGGCGATGTTCACCCAAACGGAATGCGTGCAAATGGCCACCGATGCGATTATCCTAAATTTGAATGTGAAAGTGGATTTGGATTTGATTGCCCTGTGTATTAATCTCTCGCTAAATCGTCGCAATGCCCAGATTATGGTGGAGAACCAACGCTTGCATAGCCTCATGGATCGTGCGTTCAAGTATCAGGATGCTTTGCTAATGAAACTCTTGCGTAATCTTTCCCAGCATGAAACATTGCAATTGCAGTTCATTGACTATGTGGGCGACTTGGCCAGGATATTGACCATCTGCGATGATGAGGCTTTCATTGTGGAGTGTCTGGGCATATTGGGCAATTTGGCACTCACCGATTTGGATTATTCGCAAATACTACAGAACTTCCAGTTGATACCCTGGATACGGCAATTGCTGGTGCCGTGTGCACGTTTAGATGATTTGGTATTGGATACGATTGTCTATTTGGGCACCTGTGCCTGCGATGAACTGTGCGCGTTGCTCTTCTGTCGCGCCAAAGTGGTGATCTCATTGATTGAGCTGCTGAAGGCCAAGCAGGAGGATGATGAGATTGTTTTACAGATCATCTATGTGTTTCAGCAAATCCTCAGACATGAGAGTACACGGGAATATATGATCAAGGAGACGGAATCGCCGGCCTATCTGATAGATTTGATGCACGACAAGAATGAGGAGATACGCAAGGTGTGCGATTATTGTCTGGATATAATAGCCATCAGTGACAGCGAGTGGGCCAAACGTATTAAGGTGAGTGGACGAAGCTCAGTTGGGGTTGATAAGGCTTAAGTCAGTGTATATATCTAATCTGTCTGCTTTCTAGTTGGAAAAGTTTCGCAATCACAATTCCCAATGGCTTTGCATGGTGGAATCCCAACAGGATCAAGATAACGATCAGGATTATGTGGATAATGAGGATGAGGATAACGATTTGGATACCTATCTGCGCTCTGAGTATTTGGACAATTGTGATCTATATAATCAAGAGGCCGACATTGATAGCAATAGTAATAATAGCAACAATCCAGCCAGTCCGGCCATGTCCACCTATAGCAGACCTGTGAGCACGTAAGTAAATGCCGCCAAGTAAATCGAAATTGCCCTTGACTAATCAATTGCCTGCAGTTACAGACGCAGCCAGGATTTGGATGATTTGTACAACATGACCTCCAGTTCGAAATCGCAAAACTCCAGCGATAATAATTTTATGTTTAAATCGAATAAATCCTTAGATGCCGCCGATGGACTGCATGAGGAGCTACTCATGGCATAGACAATTAGCCAAGCGCTTGGAGCAACATATTTTTGTGTGTGTAGTCAAGCTTTTACCGCAGCAACCCTGTGTACATGTTAGTCACTAGGAGTGGCCATTGAATAGATGTCAAAGAGATGCCCAGCCTCGAATTATGGATCTCTCTCTCTCTCGCTCTCATTCATGCCACCTAGCTCTCTGAATCACTTCCAGTTTCTTTCCTTAAAGCTCTCTGGACAACTATTTGCGGGTCACTCCGTTATCAATATAAACCAACAATATTTATGTATATGACCAGTTTATATATGTATATATATACATATATATACAATTTCACGCTTCTTAGTCAAAGACAAGTATGTCAAAGTCATCAGTTTTGAATGTCTATATACCATTTCACTGACGCACAGATATTTTTAAAATATTTGCTATTTTGTTTTTAATATTATCAATTAATTTATTAATGCCTTGTATTATTTTGGATTATGTTTGATTTAGTTGTTCCCTTAGGGTATACATTTATTTGTGCAATAATTTTTACTTACTCAAAGTATTATGTTAGTTAATTTTGATTTTGCTTAGATTCAGAAACAAAAAACAAAATGATAAAGTCAAATTGTAATTTTAAAAACCCAAGGGCACAAGGAAACTGGCAATCGAACCAAACAAAAGAAGATAAATCGTACCATGTGACCCGACAAAAAAAAAATGAAACGAAAATATATATATATATACAGAAAAAGCGAATGTAAATGTTTATAGACTTGGTGTTGAATGGGAGCCCTTTCTTGTGCTTGAGGCAGCAGAGAGTTAACACCAGGGGTGCCCAAATGTTGCTTATGGTGGCCGTGCAGAAACCATTTAAAATGCAGGTAAGCAACTGATTGTTGTTGTAAAGGCTGTGAAAACAAAGAGAAAAGAAGTGGGACAACTGCTTGAAAGCCTGGTCAGTTCTAGCATGAAGTCAGAGAGGTAAGTAGCTGAACTAACTTAGTCCTGATTGTTAGCGGGCGAAATTCAACTGAAAAATCAACATTTGGACACTGTTATTTCTCTGTGTCAGATTAAAACAGTAAAAACAGTACTTAAAATGCCCGCAACACTCAACCTAGGGTTAAGTGGGCGTTTACATATTGGTGCCGACTGCCCAGCAGAGCACAGCAGACTCAAGGAGCGGCTAATCCTAGAGCAAAGTTTATTTTCACCTACATTACTGCGCTCGCCGACTATCGATTAGCCACCAGTTGTCGATCATGCACCTCATCGCTATCGATAACGCTTTAAGCTGCGATCGCTACTGCTGACGACAGCGTTGCACAGTGGTCGGTTTCGTGAATTTAATGTTACAAAAATTAAATTTTGATGATTATAACGCTACTAAAGTAAGTTATCAATGAAGTTGGCTGAGAAGGACCACAATATTCTTGGATGTGGAGGATGAGTCAAGCACCGAGCATTGCTGCGCCACAAAATAGGTAGAAGAGTGCTCAATTCTCATCAGATAAAAAAAGCTTCAGAGTGCTTGCAATAGATCTCAATCTCATCATGTTTCTAAGCCGACTTATTCATTTAATTAATTTTAAATTAAATTTTGTTCTTTATTTCATACTTTTTACATTTGCCTTTGTTATTTGTAAGTAGAACAGAAAATAGTAAAAAAAAAAACCTAAAAAATACTAAAGATAACAAATTGCTTGGCTAAATGCAATGTATATGTAATCTGAACATTATACACTATATATATCTTCTATATACATAAAAATCAACAAACAAAATTCATTTAAATTGTAAACTTAAATGCTACAATTTGAAATGTTCCTATTTACACCGAAAAACACAAACTCGTCGTAGTATATACATTAAATTAAACACTAATGCCACTTTAGTTCCACCTCTAATAGTTGCGTTTCAGGCCCAGACTATCGATGGTCTTCTTCATGGCTGTTTCATTCAGCTGGTCCACATTCTGTTCATTATGATTATGGGCATTTTGATAGGACTCGGAGAATATATAGGTTAATGCCAAGTACTGTTGGTATCCAGCCGATAAGCGTGGACGGCGCATAGGTGGTCCCTCCAGCTCCAGCTCCTCCTCCTCCGCTTCCTTGACACTGGCCATTAGCCCATGTCTGGCTATGGCCATGTCTATGGCATTCTGTTCCAGACTGAAGCCCTGACGTGAGCCCGATGGCTGGCTGGCGCTCTCCCGGCGATAATGTCGTGCGATTTCCAAATTGTGATTAACATAGTTGTCGCGTTCTGCTTCGCTTAGGAAACTGGTGCTCCAGTTTTGTAGCTGCTCATCGGAATTGGACATATTGTTATTGTTGTCTGCGGGAAAGAGGAGTTGTGTGAGCAGAGTCTCCAAGTACAAGGTGGGCGCACTCACTGTTACTACTTACAGTTCCGTCGATTGCTGTTTGTCATTACACTTTATTGTGTGTTTGTTTTCTATTTTATTTTGTGTATTTGGTTTAACAAATGTGAGTGCAGTTGGCAGCGCTGTTACGCGAGGAGTGGCAACGCTGATTGAGGGCTGGCCCAAGTGGCGCCCTCTTGAGCTTGCAACGATGATGGCCTGCTAGAGGGCGCTGTATTAAGTACTTTGCTTTGTGGTGGGCGCCAAATTTGAATTGCATTTTAAAACACAATTTCGCTTATGCAAATATTATAAGCTTTTTGCACTAGAAGTGCGTTATGCGTTAATAGCTAACAATCAGCTTTCTAAGTTCAAAGTAAGACAAATACTTGCTGAAAAGGAAGCGTCCAGCTCAAAAAAAACTATTAAAATATTACCAAGTACCCAAATGGATCTCATTTCATGGATATTTTGCCTCGGAAAAATATTCGATAGGTAGGTAGGTAGGTAGTTCCGGCTGACCCCAGATGGGGTCACACATAGACCTTAGGGTCCTTAATGAGGCCGGGTGATTATTTGGGTACGTTTGTCTTAGAAGTCCAGGAGGATTCTTGTCGTTTTGGCAAATGCCAATAACTGTTTTGGGGGTCTCTTGGCCGCTTCCTCCAAAGAAGAGAACCGTGGGGTGTACAGAATTTGTAATCTTGTCGTGGCAATTGCTGGGCAGCTGCAAATTAGGTGTTCTAGAGTTTCTGCGACTCCAGGTTCCATACATTTCCTGCAGGTGTCCTCTGTTGTTATGCCTAGCTTTATCGCATGAGCGGCTGCTAGGCAGTGTCCCGTTAGTATGCCAATGAGCAGTCTACAGTCTCTTCTCTGGAGCTGTAGCAGATAGTGCGTAAGTTGTTTGTCTCTTGTCTTGCACATAATTTTAGAGATTCTGCATCCGCTGGTGTTTTCCCACCTTACCTCCGCTTCTTTCTCTGCTATCTCTTCCATCTTGCTATGAAGCGTCTGTATGGAGATAGGTATGTTTAGTGTTTCTTCTTGGCCGAGTACGACTCCGGCTTTTGCAAGACTGTCTGCCATCTCGTTTCCGTCGATGCCCCGGTGGCTGGGAATCCAGTAGATTTGCACCTTTCTGGAGATGCTGAGGGAATCTAGCGCTTCCCTGCTCGCCAGGACATTTCTGGAGTTGATGGAGTGTCCTTGCATTGCCTTGATTGCCGCTTGGCTGTCCACGTAGATATTTATTTGGTTGTATGGAGCGTGAATTTCCGCCAACTCCGCTGCTTTCCTTATTGCGAAGACTTCCGCCTGGAATATGGTGCAGTGGTTTGGCAGTTTGTATGAGAGCTTTATTTCTGGCTCTGCACAGTATACGGCGGCTCCGACTCCTAGGTCCATCTTTGAGCCGTCTGTAAAGAGGTGCGTTGCTTCTTGGGCCAGTCCTGTACGCCAGTCTTCTGGTCCTAATAGTGCAGATGTGCATATTGGGTTGATCTTTGGGATAATGTAGTCCGTGCTACTATTGATCTCTCTACCAACTATGCTGTGTCCATAGCTTTGTAGCGCCATGGTGCCTGTCGCACATAGACGTTGGGCGGTCTTTTGTGCCAGAAGGCGTGCTTGGATGTCCTGAGGGTTGACACCTAAGATGTGTTCTAATGCTTTGGTTGGAGTGGACCTCAGCGCCCCCGTAATACAGACCAGTGCCTGTCGCTGGGTCTTCTCCATCAGCTTTAGGTATGTGGTTTTCTCCGTGGCCTGCCACCATACCAGTATGCCGTGTAGCAGGATCGGTCGTATTACTGAAATGAAAAGCCAGTGCATCAGACTTGGTGATAGGCCCCAAGTGCTACTCAGCATCTTCTGGGATGCATATAGTGCGTTGGTCGCCTTCTTCACTCTTTCTTCCACATTGCTTCCATGACAGTTTACTACGATTACTGCTCCAAGGTATTTGACGTTATTCTTTGGTGTTAGTGTTATTCCATTTATCTTTGGTGGAATCCATGGCGGTACCTTGTATCTCTTGGTAAAGAGAATGAGGTCCGTCTTCTCCGCATTAATACTAAGTCCGGCTTCTGTGGCCCATTTTAGTATCTCTTTGAGTGTAGAGTCCATGATTGAGCTGAGAGTCGATGGACATTTTCCGATGATAATTATGCATATGTCGTCGGCATATGCAGTTATCTTGGGTGCTTTCCTGCGAAATTTTGTTAGCAGTTCGTTAACCACAAGGTTCCATAGAAGGGGTGACAGTACTCCGCCTTGAGGCGTGCCGCCGTGTGCCTCCTTCGTCATGGTTGTGGTACCCCACTCGGCTTGTACTCTTCTGCAGCTCAGCAGGTTGTATATCCACGAGTTCAAAGCCTTATGAATTGATACAGCTCTTAGGCTGCGCATTATCGCCTCCGTGGAGACGTTGTTGAATGCACCAGATATGTCAAGGAATGCTCCCAAGGCATACTCTTTATGGTACATTGCTTTCTCGATGGTGGCTACTAGGGAGTGTAGCGCTGTTTCCACCGATTTCCCTTTCGTGTATGCGTGTTGGTTGTTCTCCAAGGTCAGGTTCATGCCTTCTCTTATGTGGAGATCAAGTAATTTTTCCATTGTTTTAAGCAGGAATGAAGTGAGGCTAATGGGCCTGTAGTCTTTTGGCTGCACGTGACTGCATTTCCCCGCTTTGGGTAGGAACACAACACGTGCTGTCCTCCAGGCCACAGGTACATAGCCCCACCCCAGGCAGGCTTCAAAAATGGACTGTAGCCATGGTACGACTAAACCTTTAGTCGTTTTTAGCATGGCGGGAATTATGCCATCCAGACCGGGGGACTTGTAGCTCGCGAACGAGTCGATCGCCCATCGGATTTTTCCTGGAGTGACTAAGTTGGTTGGGATGTTAGTTTGTTGAGTGTTTAAGTCCTGAAGCGTATCTGGCTCGGTGACTATAGTGCAGCCCGGGAAGTGCGCATCGAGAAGAGCGCATGTAGCTTCCTTGCTGCTTTCTGTCCAGTGACCTTCGTCTGTTTTTAGTTGACTCTGCATAGGTGGCTGCTTTGAAAGCAGCTTCCTGAGTCTGGCTGCTTCCGAGACCTTCTCTATGCTGGAGCAGAAGGTTCTCCATGAGTATTGCTTTGCCTTCCTTACTTCTTTTTTGAATAAGCGAAGTCTTATCTTGTACTCCTCCCAGATGATCACTTCATCCGCTTGTTTGGCGAGTTTGAAGCATTCCTGGACGTCCTTCCTCTGCTCTTTCAGTTCTGGGGTCCACCAGGGGGGTCTGGTTCTCCTTTTTGTAACTGTGAGCCTACACGAGGTTTTGTATGCTTCGATGAGATTGACAGTGAGCGTCTTCACGGACTTCTCAATATCTTCCACCGAGCAGATGGGCGTTGACGTCGGCAGTTTTGATTCCACTGTCTTAAGGTACTTCACCCAGTCGGTATTCCGGGGGTTCCTATAGACGTTTCTAGTTTGACAGTAGTCAAATTGTATCTTGAACTGGATGTACTTGTGGTCGGAGAAGGAGGGTTTATCAAGAACTCTCCATTCTGACGCCTGAGTACTGTTCCCTAGGGTCATGGTTAAGTCTAGGACGTTGGCCGAGGTTGGTCCCACATATGTGGGTACGTCTCCAACGTTTTCTACACTTAGACTGGTTTGTATAATAAAATGTAAGAGAGACTCACCTCTGTCGTTGATGTCCGGGCTGCCCCACACAGTGTGGTGTGCGTTGGCGTCCGTTCCGATGACGAGGGGTTGCTTCTTGTAGCTTGCCTCCGCCGTCAGTCTTCCGAGTTCAGCTGGTGGTGCCTCTCGCTCATGCGCCATGTAGCAGGACGCCATAAGAATTGGCTCGTCCCTGCCACCCTCCAAGGCCACAACAGTGAGATCGTCCGTGCTGTAATTAGTCATTAAATACGCATAGATGCCTTTTCTTACCAGAATAGCAGTCCTTGCTCTACTTACTGGGGTGGGGTAAAAGATGTTGTAGTTTTGTGACTTTAGTCCGGAGACCTTGTTTCCCGCCGCTATCCAAGGTTCCTGAACTAAAGCCACATCTGCGGGCCCTTCCTCCAAGGTTAGAAGGAGCTCCGCCGAGGCGATCTTGCTCTTATGCAAGTTGACCTGGAGGACCTTCAACTGCATGACTGGTGTCCGCATCCTCCGGTCCCGATGGGTCAGCCTGCAAGGTTGTGTCGCCATCCTCGTCTTCTTCAGCAGACTGTACTGCCCCCGTAATATCGAGGCTGCTGGCTTTTTCGACCATCATGTCGATGCCGAGGTCGTTCTCCACCTCTCCAGCCTCCAGTGTGTGCTCATTAGTGTCCTCGGGGTGGCGTTTCTTGAGACGTAGGTGCACGCTACCTACTCCCCATGCCATCACCCCGAATCTTGGGTAGAGCAGATCCTCGGCTTCCTTGTTGATCTGGAGGACCATGTGCTGCCCGTTTTTGTCGGGCTTTGCAACATGTAGTACCTTCCAGTCTCCAGTTGGCACATCAGGATTCTGCCACTGTAGAAGTTTCAGCGCCTGCTCCTTTGGTGTGACCCGTGGAAAGAGTACTTTCGCCTTCGGAACGGACGGAATGCAGGTTCTGTCCACAACCTCCAGCTGGGCACTCTCCCACAGGCTTCCCATGTCTGCAACGACGCTTGAGACCCACTTAAGGGTGGGGTCGTCCTTGCATCTTAGGATTTTGACTCCATACAGCCAGCCTGCTCCGTAAAACGCTACAGGTTGCGCGGCTGGGTCTTCCATCCTTTTAAAAATTTCCTCGAACAGCTTCTCCTCTACTTGCTTCCACTGTTCGGGCGTCATCTTGCCGTTAGGGTCGCTTTTGTCGACGATAGCTACGGTGAGATGCCGTTTTGCTACGTCGCTAGCTGATTCCTTGGGCTGACTTGTCTTTTTGGGGAGGGGTTGTGCCTGGTTCTGCGGTCTTTGGCGGGGCTTTTTACTGGCAGGGGCCTCCGCCTTCGCTTGCTCAGTTGAGCGCTGCCGCTTGTTGGCCAAGCACTCCTCCATTTTATTGGCGTATTTGGCGGAGGTGGCTTGCATCGCCGGTTTCTCCGCGAAGTGTTTTCGACCCTCCTTAATCTTTTGCTCGGCCCACGCAAGCTTGTTTCTCTCCTCTAGGATGAGCTCACCGCTTCCGTTCAGTCTCGCCTTGATTTTAAGAGCCGCTTTATACTGGGCTTTCGCTCGCATGCCCTCCTTTGTTCGTGTGGGTTTTTCCTTATTTTTGGTACTAGACCCCGCCCGAACTGGAGATAGCAGCAGCTTTTCTTCCGCCTCTGTATTAGTTGAACCTCCATGCGATTCACAGTCCGAGTCTGTATCGACTGCAGTACCGCTTCACACTTTGGTCCTTGTCGTATCGGCAGTAGCTGTACAACTGTCCTGGCCTGCTCCAACCACGACAGAGGTGTGACCGCTGGCGACACGAAGTGGGGATCTCTCCCCACCGTGCCCGCCGGTGGTAGCAGTCACGCCTTCCACCGACGTTTGGGCTGATATCCCAGCCCGAGTTGGGTTCTTTGTGTGTTCCATTATTAATGTACCCATAGTGGTTAATTTTTGTTCGTGGGAACCACCCCATAGCATTTTATGCCTGCTGCCAGGCACCTCTAACCATGGCTTTGGCTCAGCTCCACCCAACATTGTGCTGTTGTGGTAGTGTTGGCCATCACCTTAGCTGGACACTGCATTTCCTAGGTGCAAGACGAGCAAGAGACACTATGTACATATTACCCGCTTTAAGCCGAGGTGCATACAGTGTCCATTGCCCAGCCGACACCCTCGTGGAGGGTTCAGTTAGAGGATTTTTGTCGGCTGTCCAGCTCAAAAAAAAAAAAAAAAAAAACTATTAAAATATTACCCAGTACCCAAATGGATCTAATTTCATGGATATTTGCCTCGGAAAATATTCGATAACGATATATCGTATTTTTCATTCGTAAAGTTGATTCAAATATATCACTTATATATTCATTATCAGATATATTGCCTCGAAAAAATATTCGATAACGATATTTGGAATTTTTGGACAAATATATCAACATTTAGATTTTCGGCATCGTTATTTCCGATAGCTACCTGCTTTTTGGCAAATGAGTTGTATGAGTCACTGAGTCGAGGTCGCACATTTATAAAAGCGTTTCCGGCTTAAGAGCTCGGATACCTGCGCTGTTCCCAAGTACCTGTGCAATCTGCGCCTTATTTGCTGGCTACATTCAAGGCCTGGAACGTATAGTTCAAGCAACAGGATGCCACTGTCATCAAGGCGCCTCGTGAACATGATGAGGATTTCACTGTGTGACAGGCCAACGAGTGCGTCTGCTCGAGGACCCAGGAATAAAGTTTGATTTTGATTCTTAGCGATCTCTATCGGCTATCGATCTTTGTTAGTGATGTGTAAACTAAAGATCCCCACATTTTAAAGTCCAGTGGCGCCCTCTGTTCTCAGTTAGACGCAACTGCACTTTCCGCTTTCTTCTGCATTGGCCAGCAAGGCGCCAGTTTTGAACTGACAAACATAATTAATACCTTCTGGGCACATAAATTAGTTCATTTAACCCACTAAGCTGACTTTATCCAATGAATGCGTGAAGGCATTTCTTCTCATCAATATGCTTGGACAGGCATTCGCCTGGTATGCCATATGAATTTTAATTTCAGCTTCAAATTAATATGTTGAATGCGAAAGCTTAGCCGGCGTGAGAGAGCAGCACACACAGAGAGTGAGAGAGAGAGAGAGACATCACTTGGCTGCAAAGCTGAGCCTGTAAAAAGCTTTTCCTCATCAAGTTAACCCAACAGGCAACTTGCCACTCAGCGAATTCGCCTCAAAATGAACGCTTTCCCCTGACCGACCCAACAACGACACGACATGTTGCTCGTGTGTGGCATCGTGTGGGCAACCCAGTGCCGCCCATCTTGGCTGCTGTTACTTACTTTTCGCCCCCTCCCACCCACCGTTCTTGTTTTGGCAATCTGCGGCTTCACCGAGAACGGCGTATGCCAACAAGTAGCAGTTCAGCATCGACTACGCCAGCGTACGCTTGCCGCTTAACCAGGGCAGCGCAAGAACAAAGTCAAATACGAACACAAATTAAGCGAAACACGAGATTTTTTGTAACGGTCACAAACGCTGGAAGCGAATTTGAATTTTTTTCTTCAGTGTGTGTGTGTGTGTGAGTGAGTGAGTGAGAGTGTGTGTGTGTGTGTGACATGAAGTAGGCCAGAAACTTAAACTTAAAAAACAGAAGGAGTAAGAACCAACTGCCAGAACACAAGGTAAGTCGAGTTTAACTTTTGCAAGAAGTTTGGCTTTCAATTTTCGCAGCGCTTAAAGGTAGACTACACTTTTTTTTACTGTCGGCAAGTAACCAGTTTTCGTTTGGGAAAACTTAAACTTGAACTTTAAAAACTTTTGTAAATGTTTCTTAGATGATCTTTTCAGATTTGTAAATGCTTTGAAATCGGGAAATGTTTTAGTTATTTTCTACAAATATTCAATTTTTTTTAGTCATAAAATTGAAATCCTTAATCAAGTTTCCTTTCTTTTCAAATCAAAAACAAAATGATTGATTTTTCTCTGCCAATAACACAACTTTAAGGTGTTGACATCGAGGTTGTATTCCAAACCCTTTTTAAACATTTAAGTCCTTGTTCTTGAGGGGATCGAGTGGAACCCATAGATAAAGCCTAGGAAACACTCAAAACCTTGGACCCCTTTTTTGTTTAGCAAAGCTTTTGTGCTTGTTTCCATGAAAAAATGATTTTTCTGAGTATATTGTTCCTAGAAGATCTTGTTATCTGTTCCGCAGTAGATAAAATGTTATTTTAACCAATGCACTGTGGGCCATTAAACACATTTTTTGGTCAAAACTATACATTTTGTGCACTAGTCTAGCTGGAAAGCTGACATTTTTGACCCGATTTTGTTGATTTTGTTAAAAAAGCCACAAAATTTGTATAAGATAAGCACAGGTCCTTTGCATTTTGTGCACAGAATAAAAAAAGGATATTCAAAAATATACATTGTATGATTTCCGGTATCCATTTGGAAGGGATATGTCTTAAAAGCCTAAAAATCATTCAAAGGATATGAAAAATGTGGATCATTTGAATGGTTTTGCAGCCCCCTGGATGATTGATAGGATATACTTGATCAGGGTGACGAGCTGAGTCGATTGAGCTTTGTTTTTGAGCAAACTAGTCTCTCAGTTTTGAAGCTTTCAAGCTGAAATTTTGTACAGAGTCATCTTTTGGTTGCACGCTACTAATATAACGGAACCGACCGGATCGGCTGACTATATCTCATAGCTCCCTTAAGAACAATCGGTCGGAAAACTAGTTTTAGTATGAAAAACTTTTTTCTTCTGAATGCAAACGTCTCCAAACTTTGTATTCATAGGTTTTTTATGCTTTTTTACAATTCTGCCAAGTTTGATGAAAATCGTACAACTATATGGTATAGCTGTCATACAAAAGATAGGTCTGAAAAGCAGTCTTAGTAAGAAAAACTTTTTTGCTTTCAATGGTAGCAACCTCAAATTTTGTATATGTTTGTTACACATATTATCAACTAATTCTAAAAATTTTTGTCCCAATCGGTTGACTATATCATATAGCTACCATACGAACGATCGGTTGGAAAATGGATCGGTGTGGGAAAAAGATTATTTTTGAAAATATTTAAGCAAGGGCATACAAAATTCGGTACAGACTAAGTTAGTTTAGCTTACTCGTTGCTCTTTTGCTGCCTTAGAATTCCCAAGCAGTTATGGCATGAGGTAACATCTGCTTCTGCTCTGATTAAAACCCCTGTACAGTTGGCCTGTGTATGCCAATCATTGTCAAAAGATCCACCTTAAGCTCTTCTTTCACTGAGAGATGCCAATCGAAGGATTGCCTTAGCAGCTTGAATGGTCTTTTCCTTGAAACCTGTCCAGTGTCTTCCATCCGCCACACTGTTTCCAACTGCTCTTAGTGGTTGGTTGGTTAAGCATATTTAAAAATAACAGCCTTACCTTACCTTTTCCCCGCTCATCCGCGCATTTCTCGCGGCTCGTTGCCTACATTCATTTTTTTTCATTTTTTGTTGTTTGGTTTTTGTTTTCAATTTGAAAACAGTCAGCGACAGGCAAAGGCATTTTGCCTGTAAACATTTTCCTTTTGCACGAAAAAAGTTCGTTGCATATTTTTCTGAATGCTCTTTGAGGCGACTGTCACGTTCATTCATTCACATTCACTCACATTCATTCATATTTGACGCCATATTTTGCATTCATTGATTTGTTGTGCTAATTAGATACCCCCTCCGTCTCGCTTCCTCGCACTGGCAATTTCAAGGTCCCTTAAGCTCATATGATTTGTGACTGGATTTTGTTGTATTTTTAGGAGGGGTTTTTATAGCCGACATCTCCACAAATTGTTGGCACTTAAAAATGAAAACCAAAAAAGAAAAAAAAAATCCATTTGACGTTTTGCCCTTCGCCGACTGGGACAAAAATGTTGACAATTGTCTGCATTCTCTGGCTCCGGGAATGCCAAGAGTCATAAATTTGACGCCACCAAAGACCTCGAGCATCCGGACCAAACAAAATGCGTTCTCAATGTCCTGTCGCTGGGACTGGCGTAGGGTCGCTTTAAGTGCTTAAGTGAACGCTGAACGGAGGAGGATGACATGGTAGTAGAGCACAAATTTATGTTAATGAACAATGCGGCATCGCTTGGGTGTTCCTAATCGAATTCATATCGATAATGCTATGAAAGGGACTTTAATTTGGTTTAATGAAATTGTTGATCACCTTTGATAACTTTGAAAAATTTATGCTGAGCGTATAATTTTGTTAATACAGAGTATTTTATAGTCGGGCAACACTGCATAGTTTAGATCTGTTGGTAAAATAGCTAAGCCAGCATCACTGATCTATGTATACACACACAGCTACGCTCTCGCTTATAACTGTAATTTAAGAGATCACAACTGGCCACACACTTGAAGCTGCAGCGAGAGAGTGGGAGAGAGACTGAGGTCAGTTATCTAAGGCAAGCAGAGAGGATACAGTACTTTCTGTAGATGTACTACGTTGGCACGAGGATGATCGCTTTATAAAAAGCCAACACATCAACTCGGGCTTGCACGTAATGAATGACGTTGCTGAACGTGCATAAATCATTTTATAAAGTTTTTAAACTTATTTGTTTTTCGTTAAATATACACCATAAACTATCGAATCAGGGGGCAGTATGACCATAATTTGTCCATACAAAATAAAGTGCGCCCTAGTGCACAACACCATGTGATGTGTGGACTTCTTACGTTAAGCAAATTCCATTTATTCTGGACTCAATTCCAAGATGACTTAAATAATTATTTAATGTATTGGAAGGTCAGCAAAAGACGGAATGATGTGAAAAAATTTGATAAATACATATTTTTCCGAGTCTACTAGGATTAAGATCGGTTAAAAAAAAAATGCAAAATCCGCTGTCAAATTCTTATAAACATTTAACATGGACGTCTGCAAGTAAAGAATACTAATAAGAAGTGTTTGTACAACTTAAACAAAAGGACATTATTTATAAATATATTGATTGATTGCACGAATTGAATAATGTTACTGGTATATTCGCAAAGGCTTTTGATATTCTACCGTTGTTATCTGCGATTTTTGCTACCCACTTTATTTCAAGTAATACATAAACTAGAATGGTGGAGTAATCTGAAAAAAGAAAGTTTTTTTGATTTGTCTAAAATGATTTTTTCAAATTTCAGATTAAAGTGGATTCCAAATAAAAATATCATAATTGTAAATGTTTTAAAGATTGGCTACGGAAAATTTTCTATCTTTTATAGTCTCTGAGATCAAAACGTTCGGTTCACATGGTTCACACGGCACAAAACTTTCTGAACGAACTGTACCTACGCGGCCTCAAATCCCTGCAAGCCTTTTTGCGGGTAATTTGCCAACTCCGCCATGTTGACAAAGTTCCCACCAATCACAATTTCGCTATCCATATTTGATTATTACAAATAATCTGAAATAATCAAAATAAACTTTTGAGTCACAATTGCCACAATTGAAAGAGCCGGAGTCTTTGATTAGATGGAAATGGATTGAATGGTCACTTACTGTTAAATGTTAATACTTTTATTTGCAACTATTGCACTATTATTGCACTTAGTTTAAGTTGTTATAAAATGTTTTGGTTCATTTTTTTATTATGCCGCTGTGTCTTTCTTTCTTTCTTTCGTTGGTTTTTTGTGCTATTAACATCCATTGCTATTAACACTACTTTGTTAACTAGTTAAATGCTGCAATGTTAACAGTGCCGAGAGAAAACCACTGTTGTTTAGCAGCGCTCTGCTCAAAGTGAGCTGGCTTCATTATTAACGAATTGAATGGCCAATTCGTTCAAAATAAAATTGAAAAAAATCTGAAAATACATAATAAATTCAGATCAATAAATTTCTGCACAAAAAAACAATTTTTTCCCTTTTTCCACCATTTATCAGCCCTTTAAGGCATTTCTAACTACTCAGTTATGCTCGCCCAGCACAACTACATCAATCAAAACCATCAAATCAACCTTTTATAACACAAAATACCCAAAGAAGAAATTTCAACTCAACTTCACAGCCCCCCACTAGCCGTACTCTTCTAACACACGCGTCTGCCAGCCCTGCCAAAAATTCGAAATCGTTTCGAAAATTCAAACCAGCGCGCCCCGATCAGCTGGCGAAGCCAACGCCAGAAACGTCGCAGCAGCGCATGTGCGACGGTCGGTGTCAGAGTATCCTCTATTGAGTAATTGTGCTTGAAAAGTTGAATTATTAATGTGATTGCTGCCGAAAAATATGATATTCTACCAATCAAGTTTGGAAAACACCAAATATAATTTATGGAATAATTATACAATTGGAATATGACCTTGCTTACACTTTACAAAGCTTGAAATAAACTTTTAAAGCCCTGTGTGTGATAATGGGGCTTATGCCGATACAGTACTAACCTTGGATGTATAAGCTAGGCTTCGAACTAGTAAATAATTTCAGTTTACAACTAGATATGCTTGATTAATTCAACACTTAAGGCACAAATACTCAATAATGCCCCTTTACAGGCACAATTATTTAAGTAATTGTGAAAATAATTCCAATGGTAATGGTAATTGTAGTTTACAGCAAAGTAGACTTACTTTTATTTTCTTTATGTTGGCGTTTCCCATCGATCGTTGGTCAATTTTCATTCAACTTTGATTCAATTTAAAACAGTTTAATAACTAAATTGGTGCATTCAAACTAGTGCCAACTTTTTGCCTGCGTTTAAAACTTAAGCCTTGTTGAGGGCACTTGGCTTTAAAAAAAAACAAGCACGCTGCCTACTTTTCGGCGGTGGCAATGCAAGCTGAAAGCATTCGCTGTCATTTGGCTGACCGTAACCATTAAAAGTTACCCTCTCAATTCCCTACAGTCCTACTCACCCCGGTTGTTAACCTTTCAGAGCCACCTCTTTCCCCCGCGTCCACGCATTGGCCAACAAAAAGGGCTTAGCTAATGACAATTTAAGGATTTTGTGATTTTGGCGTATTTACATAAATTTACGAGCCGAAATCCAGACGAAGTGAGTCGGTTTAGTAAATAAAGTTTTTTAGATGTGTGTGTGTGTGGGTAAATGTGCGCTTATTTTTTAGGCGCGTAACTGAAATCTGTTCAAGTTGCTAAGCATCATCAAATTTTATTCGTAGGTAAGTTGAGGGCCCAACAGAAGAGAAATCTGTATGCTCTTACCTGCTTTTCGCAAAAAAAAAAACCAAGCTTAAGTTTGCTTTGAATAGATAAAAAATAATGGTAGCAAAAAAAAATCCAGTTATATTTCAACGAATGTTGGTCTGTCTGTCTGTTGTAAATGCCACTTGCCCGCAAAGGTTTCTAAGTTGAAAAAATTGCCGGCAAATGGTATTTATATTAAGATTAAATAGCAGGTTTACACCAAAACAGTCTAACATTTGAGCTTAGACTGGTAAAAAGCAGCTGAAAATCGAAAAGAGAGGGGAAAATAGTCGTTCAAATGGAACACTCAAAAAAAAAAACAGCCAAAATCGCCCTAAAATTTTGAAATTCGCCCTAAAAAGGGGTCAAAGGCGATTAGCCATATATTTAAGGAAAATTATTTCTAAAAATAAGACTGAGACTTTCTGAAATTAAGGAAATGTTTACTATAAGTTAGAAAATATTTTCTTAATTGTAGAAAAGCATTTTATAAATTTTAGAAAAACCTTTCTAGATTTTAGAAAAAAACATTTTCAACTATTATAGACAGGAAAGGGAGTGAGGGGGGGACTGGAGAGAGAAGAGGAAGGAGACTGCAACACTGAGAAGCCTATAACCCCTTATATATTATTTTTATTGGATATTTTCTTTCTACTAGAACCAACACTACTAGTAATCATTATTTTAGTTTTTAACTTTACCTTGCCTGGGACTCAAACTCGGGACCTCGGGGAAACTTTAACACGAAAGGCATCTTACCGCACTCGACTACCAAGCTCGCGCGTGAGGATAGTAAAGAACGCAGTCAAATGCTAGGCACTCAGCTGCCTCTTTTATATTCCGAAAGCAGGGAATTCGAACTTGAGAATTACATGCGGTGTCTTTTTCTATTTTTCTAAATTTTACGGCGGTTTTCTTGACAATTTTTCTATATTTTAGGGCGATTTTCTCAGCGTGCCAAATATTAGTTGCCCTTTTATATTCCGAATGCACGGAATTCGTACTTGAGAATTACAAGGGGTGTCTTTTTAATATTTTTATATTCTTTAGGGCGATTTTCTAGACTTTTTTGTCTATATTTTTGGGGCGAATTTCTAAATGGCTTGTCTAAATTCGCCCTATTTGCAATGTATTTTTTTCTAAATTCAAGGGCGAATTCGCCCTTAATTTAAGAAAGTATTATATTTAGGAAAAAATCTAGAAAAATTACCCTAAATTTAAGAAAAAATAAATCGAATTTCTTAATTTAAGAAATTATTTTCTAAAAATTCTTTTTTAGGGCTGTTTTTTCTAAGTTTTAGAAAAAACAGTCTAAAAACAAGAAAGAAATATTATTTAGGGTGCATTTCTGAAAACTAGAAAATAATTTTTTTGAGTGAAGGAGAAGATCGAAAGGTGAAAAGAAACTTACACAAGGCAACAAATTAAAGCTTTTACTAGTATATTGAAGAGCTGGTGGCTATTTTAGCTGTTTTTCTTAAACTGAGCACGAAAGTGATTTCAGAAATTGGAAAATTTAACTTAATCGTGTTTAAAATGTCACGTTTGATGTCATGTTTGATTTAATCGCATGGTATTACTTCTTAGCTTTAAAACAGACTATACCTAACAATTCTGCGATCTTTTTAAGCAAAGATATACCATTTTGAAGACATTTGATAACAATTTTTAAGTTATTTACTGCCCAAAAGTATGCTATGCAATATCATTGATTTGTATTGAATGCTTTTGAATGCTTTTATCAACATCCTTTGCATATCTCTGGTCAAAAACGATACATTTTCGCTTAAAAAAATCCCAGAAATATTTGGCATAATACATTTTAAAGTTAAGAAATAGAACCCTACGTTGATATCAAAACAAATGAAAAGTTTTCTATAAAACGAGCCTAAAATTGGCCTATATTACCAGGAATTACCAAGACTTAATAGACCATTTCCGTAAACAGATACGTATTCAGTATTTAAAATTAGTCTAGTATCTCTATCATCTCTTCAAAATACTAAACCTTTTTGCTTAGTGTTATGAAGAATACTTGAAGGCTCGCAGTTGCTTATCTAGCAGATCAGCAAAAATAGAACTTTAATTGAAAAACCAGTTTATTCAATTGTATAAGAGCTTCAGCACTGAGAAAGTTGGCTTAAAACCTTGCAGTGTCTTCTAAGTTTTATAAGGCCTTGATTACACGGCGAAGTTTGCTTCATGTAGCTCTCTTTGATTTCATTTTGAAGCATCTTTAAACCACTTTTTAAACCAATTTCTGCTTCCATTAACTTCGCACTTGGACAATAAGGAAATTATATTTTAAATTTACTTTAGAATTGCTAACTGTTAAATTGAGAGGTGAAATAGTTAAAAGATGCGATTATGGCCGGGCTATTATCTATCTCATTACCAGGAGATACATTCACTGAGAAAAAAAGGTGCCCAGAAAATGTTTAAAAGATTTTTTTTGAGCAACTTTAAGCTGAAAGAAGAGCAATTGAGTGTACGAAATCTTAAGTCTAGTTGTCCTTAACCAACCCAAATAATATTGCTGGTTTGCCCGCTCGAGAACATGCCACATATAATAGTAAAAATAAGAGGCGGAAAATTTGTTCGAATTCGTATAGAAAATCAAGAAGATTGACGGAACTGTGACACGAGATCGTTATTTGAAAGATGTTTCCACTCTTCTCTCGATGGAAGAATGCGAATGGATATTCTATGGAAGTGCTGCTATTTAGTAAAAACTCTAATAATAAGGAACTTGTAAGGAACTACTTTGTTAAGAAGTAACCTTAAGAGAAGGCTGCTTTAAGTGCCAAGGAAATTGCCATTGAAATTCGATAAGATCCGAAATGCGAAATAGGTCCAGTTTTGTGGTAGCTCATCCTATTGACAAATATACTAAATCACCATAACTCATATTCGTTCAAAAGTTTACAGCCTAGCTTCGCTGACCAGCTCCTAGCACGCCGTGGGGCTTGCATTCACGAATTTTTAGATTTATGCTCTGCAGATTTGGTGTTTTGTTTCTGATTTTTGAAAAAGTCAGCTTACCCCGCTTCCGGCCTTAAACCAGTATAAACAACATCAACAAAGCGGTAGACAATATAAAAAAACAACACATACAACAAACATAAACACACACACACACACGCACAGAAGTGTTGAGTTGGGTTTTACACATAAACCTCACATAAACCTTAATGCTTCGCACATACACACATGCATGTACCGAGGTACGTCGTCCCTATGCATGGGCTTTAGAGGCCGCTGCAAAAAAAAGAGAAGAAAACCCAGAAAAAATAAATAAAGTAACACCTTGGTGACATATGCCAACTTACGACAATGACATGGCGGCACCAGCCAACCCGCCTAGCCCCAGCCCAGCCCAGCAGCCCCTCTAATGTGATTCACGCACACCGTTTTGTTGCTGCTGTTTGCTGTTGTTGATGATGTTGATGATGTTGATGATGCGCTGTGGGAAATGTTTGATAAAATCAAGAATTGTGTTGGAAAACCATTTCTAGCAGACAATTTTTTGTGTTTTTTTCTTTGTTTTCTGCGTGCTGATATTGCATCCGATTTGGACTTGAACAAACTAAAGCAGATAACAGAAAGTAAATTGATCAAGATTTGAATTCCAATTTAAAAGAAACAAATTAATGGCTGAAGAGAGAGAGAGAGAGAGTGTACATCTGCTGTAGGACAACGATTAACCGGGCATAAACTATTCGTATGTTCGAACATCAATGGCAATCAACGAGCTCATGAATTGGGAATGAGAGTCACTCGTAAATGAGGAACTTAAAGAAATGAGTAAACACGAATCTACAGAGCGGATATGTAAATGAACCCTTCTGATCCTTTCCAAAGGCGGAACGCACAAATTGGGTACGAAAAAGTCGGTTAAAGCGCTTCCAAGAAACATTATGAACTGATCCAGAAGAGCTCCTAACAGACAGTGGCGGAACTAGGTGGGGGCCTAAAGGGCTTGAAGCCCGCTCACAGCAAAAGTATCTTAATTTACCAAAGATATGCAATAAGCAATAATCTTGTAGTAATGAAAACTTTCGGAAAAAGCTGTAAAATGTGTAGAATTGGTCTCTGGGGTGGGCGGAGGCTGCTTTAGACCCCCTCCTAGATTCACTACTGGTCCGGCCCGATGCCGATGAAGTGTAGCTGCTGTTATATATACTAACTTATATGATTTAATATAACACACATAAATTATGCAAATTAAATACATTTTTGTACTCTAGCAAAGGGTATTCTATGATTCCCGACCCCATAAACTAATTATCAGAGGCCAGCGCGTCGCTATCTACTGGGCATAGGCAAACTTTCAAAAGCAGCGCAGTCCATACACACACAGTAAAAGCTCGTCGTGTTGCTTCGGCGAGTCGCCACGCTGCGTATTCGGCTCTTGTTTAGCTACTTCATTGCTGCTGCAGCAGAGCAGAGCGTCTCGGTGTTGTCCCTTTCACTTCTCCCTCACTTCATTTTATCTCTAATATGCCTTCCTCACTGAAGCACATTTTCAAAAAAGTTATCGTCATCACTGAAAATGCAGCTTGCTGTCCTCATTGTGTTACTTCTGCATTTGCATATTCAGAACATCTGTTTTTTGTTTACAATTAACAAACTGACTGGCAGTTAAAAATTCAAATTGAAAATAATCAATTGGATATTCATCTCTAATACTTAGATAATATTTTTATACCCTTACAGAGGGTATATTGAAATTGTGCAAATGTTTGTAACGCATAGAAGGCAGCAATTCCGACCACATAAAGTATATACATTCTTGATCAGGATGACCTTGTCCGTCTGTTCGTCTGTTTCTATGCTATCTCTTTTAGTACAAATACGCTGCACATTTGTCGGAACCGGCTGGATCGGATGACAATAGCATATAGCTGCCCTAGGAACGATTTGTCGAAAAACTAGTTCTAGTGAAAAAAACTTTTTTGTTGCTAATGGAAACCACTCCCAACTTTGTATTTTTTAGTTTGCTATGCTTTTTCATGAATCCACTAAGTTTGGTCGAAACCGGACATCTATATAGTATAGCTGCCATAGAAAAGTAAGGTTAGAAAACTAGTTTTAGTGAGAAAAACTTTTTTGTTTTCAATGCAAACGTCTCAAAACTTTTTATTTCTTAGTTTTGTATGCTTTTTCATGATTCTGCCCAGTTTGTGTCGAAATCGGACATCTATATAGTATAGCTTATATATCTAACTTTCTTGTTTTCAATCGACACCTCTTTAAAATTGGCACATATTTGATTTATAAGGTTTCACACACTTCTTCAAAGTTTTGTCAAAATCGGCTGACTAAAGGTTATAGCTGCCATAGGAATGATCGGTCGAAAAACAAGTTCTAGTAAGAAAAACTTGTTTGTTTTCAATGCAAACGCCTCTTAACTTTGTATTTCTTAGTTTGCTATGCTTTGCCATGATTCCATTATGCTTGGTCGAAATCGGACATCTATATAGTATAGCTGTCAAAGAAAAGTAAGGTTAGAAAACTAGTTCTAGTGAGAAAAACTTTTTTGTTTTCAATGCAAACGTCTCAAAACTTTTTATTTCTTAGTTTTTTATGCTTTTTCATGATTCTGCCCAGTTTGGTCGAAATCGGACATCTATATAGTATAGCTTATATATCTAACTTTCTTGTTTTCAATCGACACCTCTTTAAAATTGGCACATATTTGTTTTATAAGGTTTCACACACTTCTTCAAAGTTTTGTCAAAATCGCTTGACTATAGCTTATAGCTGCCATAGGAATGATCGGTCGAGAAACAAGTTTTAGTGAGAAAAACTTTTTTGTTTTCAAAGAAAACGCCTCCCTACTTTGTATTTCTTAGTTTGCTATGCTTTGCCATGATTCCAACAAGTTTGGTCGATATCGGAAATCTATATAGTAAAGCTGTCATACAAACATAGGGTTAGAAAAGTAGTGAGAAAAACTTGTTTGTTTTCAATGAAAAGGTACTTCAAAATGGTTAGAAAAACGTGCTGCAACTTTCCTCTATCTTTTCTTTCTAAAATCTAGAAAACACTTTTTCTTAAAACTAAGAAAACATTTGCCGGCTTATAAGAAATGTTCTCTAATTTTAGGAAATGTTTCTCTAAAATATGTGTTGAATCTCTTTTGGACCCTTTTTTAAGTAGAATTTCTTCACTTTTGGGCGATTTCACCTATTTGCATTTATCAGATTTTCTCGCACAAGTCTGGAAACCCTTGCAGTTCTGCCAAAAATACTGTCTGAATTGAAGCAATTTGCAGTAAGCCGCAAGCAACCTTGGTGGATCAATTTTTGGAACCTATTGTGGTCAAGGTTCATTATTTCTGAATCTCTTTGTCTCAGCCTCGGCCTCATTCATCATCTATTGAGGCCATGTGAAGCAGCAACCGGGTTCACCAGGCCTGGACTTGCAAATCTGAAGCAAGAGGGTAAATGCAATCAAGAGCTTCAACGGAAAGGTCATTGAAATTGGCCTTAGAAAGTGTATAAACTGTGTGCGCAGGGTGAAAAGCATTGATATCTTTTTTGTGCTTCCACTCTTGAATTAAAATTAATGTAGACCCCCCCGCGGGGAAATTGACCCAACCTTTGGCAGGGGAAAAAAAACCCAGAGACGTGCCTATCCCAAACCCCCAGTGGTTGGTTGTTTGCCATTTCGAGCTCATAGTAAAATTCCTGAATATTTACCCAACAATTAGGTCGCTTGAAATCAAGATCAGTTAAATGTAGCTAACCTTGTGGTTTCCCAGTTTCCAAGTCGAGTTGCCGCCTTCATTGCGCACTGGCGGCAGGCTGTGGGTTTTGATTTGTTTTTGTTTTTTTGGGGTCAAACATTTTGAGCATATTTTTGTTGTTGTTTGCTTATATTTTTTATGTCTGGGCAGGGGAATAGTCGGTGCCTGTGTCGTGCTTGACAAACATTTTCATTTTTGCACTCAATTTTATTACCGCTCGCATTTCATTTAGTTGTGTCCTTGTGTGCGTGTGAAGGGGGTGGGGGCGTCCTAGGCGCCTCCTGTTATAATTTCATTTGCGGCTGTTTTCGGACCTTGCTTACATTTACATTTTTATTTCCTTTTGGACACCCTTGGCGGCTGTTTTTATGAGCTTGCTGTTTTGTGTTTTTGAGAAGAATGCCGGCCACCAATCAATTCAAGAAGCTGTGGCCGTTGTGAAACTTATACAAATTGCATTTCTCAACTGGAAATAAAAAAATAACCAAAAATTGTTGTAAACTTTCAGTATTGGACAGTTTGAACTGCGGTTCCTTAACCATATTCTACTTTAGTTCAGAAACTAAAGTTTTGCTTAGAAATATTTGCCGGAACTGAAAGAGTTTTCACTTGTATTCTTTAATGAACTTTTCATTCGAGTGTTTTGTTTTCTTTGAAAAGGTTCACCCGTATTTCTGGCACCGGTTGGCTTTGCTGTAGAGTTCAACCAGATCCCCATTCATGGACAAAGTGTTGCCTACTTAAGTGCGCATCCGGAAACTGTTTCGTGCCTTCCTTTGATTTGACCGCTTTACGGCTTTCCGCTTTTGCCTATTGCTCATTTTGCATTCGTTTTTGTTTTTGTGGGCGGGCTTATCAACTCCAATTCGTTGGTGTGTGCATTTTCATTTCCTTTTCTGTTTGATGCCTTTTCATATAACTCCCCAGATGCCAGGACTTTGGCTCCGTTGGTCATCTACAGCTCACAAATTATGTGCCAATAAAGTTTGTGCTGCTTACCAATAAAATTCATCTTCAGTTTTATGGCCCGTAGGGCAAAAGAGGGCGTGACACATTGCACAAACAGACAAGCGCACACACACATAGTGGTCATGAGTGGCAACATTAACAGCCAGAAAAACGAAAGCGCCAGCTTTGTAGCCTTTTAAAGCTTCTTCCTTGCTTAAGCCCTTGTCAAATGTCATGTGTTCGGTTGGCTGGTCGGTTGGTTGGAACTTATCTGTTTGGCCATACCCTTACCAAAAAAAAAGGTTTGTAGGCTTGTTGGCTTCAAATGGTTTGCTAAATTGTGGGTTCGAGTTTTGAAATTGGATTACAATTTAATTCTAATTGTCTATATTTTGTTGCAGCTAAGGTGGCGTATGCGTAATTTTTGGTTTTAATTTTTGTAAAACCGGAAATGAACTTTTATCTGTAAGATTTTTTACTTTTGAGTTGAAATCTTCAGTCAGCCACACCTGTTAGTATTGCTTCGAGGCGTAAAAAAAGTGTTGGGTTTCCCAACACGGCAACATGCCACATATAACGTTATATTTCCGGAATTGCAAGATTACTAAGTTTGTATAGCCTTGCCGCATGCTTTTCTAACTAAGACTACTTTTCGAAACTTACTTTTCTATGGGAGCTATACCATATAGATTTCCGATTTCGGTCAAACTTAGTGAAATCATGCAAAAGTCTAACAAACGAACATGTAAGAAATTTGGAATTGATACCATTTAAAACAAAAAAGTTTTTCTCACTAAAACTTCTTTTTCCACCGATCATTCATACTGCAGCTATATGCTATAGTCATCCGATTTTGAAAAAGCTTTGTAGAATTGTCTGAAAGCATTTCAAATAAATAAATGACAGTTTTAAGGACATTTCCGCTGAAAATAATAAAGTTTTTCTCACTAAGACTACTTTTCAAACTCCACTTTTCTATGACAGCTGTACTATATAGATGTCCGATTTCGACTTAACTTAGTGAAATCATGGAAAAGCTTAGCTTACTAAGAAATATAAAGTTTGGAGGCGTTTTCGTTGAAAACAAAAAAGTTTTTCTCACTAAGACTACTTTTCAGTCACCACTTTTCTATGACAGCTATACTATATAGAAGTCCGACTTCGACCAAACTTAGTGGATTCATGGAAAAACATAGCAAACTAGGAAATACAAAGTTTGGAGGCGTTTCCATTGAAAACAAACAAGTTTTCCTCACCAAGAGTGCTTTTCAGACTCTACTTTTCTATGACAGCTATACTATATAGATGTCCGATTTCGACTAAGCTTGGTGGAATCTTGGAGAAGCACAGAAAACTAGTAAATAGGAAGTTTGGAGGCGTTTGCATTCAAAACAGAAAAGTTTTTCTCACTAGAACTAGTTTTTCGACCGATTGTTCCTATGGCAGCTATATGCTATAATCATCCGAATCGGCCGGTTCCGACAAATGTGCAGCGTATTTGTACCAGAAGACTTCGTGCCAAGTTTGGTGAAGTTAGCTTTCAAACTGACGGAGGAGATAGCATAGAAACAGATGGACGGAAGGATGGACATGGGACTGATCAAGAATATATATACTTTATGTGGTCGGAGATGCTTCCTACTTTCCAGAGTACCTCTCCAGAGTTTAAGAGATGAGAAGTACTCCATAAACACATACTGAGCATACACTTTCGCTTGCACAGAGTATACCAAAGTCGGGCTTGACTTTTCTCTCTCTCAAGATTGCAGTTGAAGTGGCCAAGCCCCAGAAAACAATAACAATTTACGATTGCGTACTGGTAATAAAACATAATAGACACAAATATTTGGGGAAAACGACAGTTTCAGTTGAGAAATGGCTAGAGATAACGACGAACCTGTCGATATCCTTGCAACTCTTTTGTGACCCCTGACCTTAACCACGTTAAGTAGCACCGATCAAATGTGGCTGCTGCTTTCCACCAGTCAAGTCAAGCAATCCAATTAATTGTATCATTTCCACTTTTTGTACAATTTTCGCATATTTAATATAAATAATACGACAAAGCGGCTTCCCTTGTACTTTGCATTGAAAGCACATTAAAATTTCAACAAACAGGTGAGCGAGAGAGAAAGAGAGAAAAGGACATGGCCTAATCAATCATTGGAATTGATATGGCTTGGCTCATTCATTTAGCCAAAGTGAGAATAAAAGAGAGCGGCGAAATTTGTTCGTTTGCGGGTGATAAATGTCAAAACATTTACAAATGGCAACAACCAACTGACTGACTGACTGACTGACACTGCATAACAAATCAAACATTTGACATTTGTCAGTTGACAGCCAAAACAGATACAGAGGATAATTTGCATTTAAGCATTTTCTATTTAGAAATTAAGAATGAAAGAGAGAAGGCCCATTTATCTTCTTCGAATTGTTGAAAACTTAAAGCATCCAAGCTTAGTTTCAGTTCAAATTTGAAACCGCTTTAGTCTAGTTGAATGCTGCTCTTTTTTTAGATTTAATAAACCTTTGCCTTGTTTCCCATTTTCCTTTCACTTTGGTGTAAGTTTCACAATTCGCAACACTAAATATTTCTTAGCCATAACAAAATAATATTGTCTATGCATAGTACGAGCTGCTTGGGCATAATTATCCCTACCGACCAACACGGACAAAGACAGCAGAGTCTAGGCAAGAAACAATTTAATTTTTTGTAGGCCGGCGCACACAGTCGAGCACTTAGTTAGGCTAAAAGTGCCCCATTGTTTCGATTACTTTCATTGTGTGTGTGCGTGTGTGTGCGTGTGTGTGCGTGTGTGGCTGTGTTTGTGTTTGTGGGTCTGCGTGTGGCTTAAATTGCTTGGAATTTATGCATCCTGTCTGAAGGGGAGGGGGGTTAAGTGTGCAAAAAAAATAGAAAAAAAAACTTAATAATGCAATCCTCATTAGAAACGCCTTAAACAAGTAGCAGCAAAAACTAAAACATTCCGACAATTCAATGCCTGAGGCAGAGAAATGATCTTTGGAATGAACATCAAAATGGCGAAATGAAAAAAACATTTGCTCGCTCGTACAACTGAATGTTCTGAGTTGGTTGGTGCTAAAAATAATGCAACTTTTTAATGCCAGTGGCCAATTAGACTTGGTCCTATTTTAAGCAAACGTTAGGGATACAAGTAGACTAGGGTGTCCCACAAAAATTTGTTTGCACAAGAATTTTCTGCAAGCTTATAGAGTAAAGTATTTTTGAGTTTTTTTTTTCAGATTTTTCGGAAGACGTTTAGAGGTTGCGCAAGTCGCGTTTTCCCCAAATATCGAGTATTCCGTAGTGTTTTTGAATTTGAATAAGCACGATTTCTGAGTTTTCAAATCAACATCTTTAAAGCAAAATGTCAAAATTTTACTTTTATGAGCTTTTGCTTTGCTTTTGCTCATTTAGGGTACCATTTATGGTAAATTTTTTCGTAAATTTTTCATAAATGTTGTAAAAAAGGCATTATAACTTTTTAAATTTCTATGAAAACTAAAAAAACCAGTGATGCAGTTTAAAAGATGGATAAATTTTGAAAAAATAAAATGAAATAAAATTTGAATTTGGTCTTACCGTTCCAGAGTTATGCGCTTTTAAAGCTTTTTTCGTTGCATGAATCTAATAATAATTTTTACAAAAATTCCCATAATTCGTGAACCAAAAATGCCAAAAAATGGCCTAAGAATATAAGAAATATTACCTAAAAAAGGCGACAAGGCCAGCTTCTTTGTGCCCTAAAACTACACAGAGGGAAAAAACCGAGAACCTTGGTCCCAACATGAGCACATTCGGTATCAAAAACTAATCATGAACGGATTTTCTCACTTCAAGAACATTTTTTTGAGAACGCAAAATCTTGATGTGAGTTAAAATGTTCAGTTTTTGAGAACATTTTAAACTCAGGTGTCCAGGACCCAGATACCAGGGCCAGCTCCAGTCCAGAACCAGATCCAATTCCAAATCCAATTCCAAGTCTACACAGAGAAAAAAAAGGATGATTTCCGGTATCCATTTGGAATGGATATGTCTTAAATATCCTTTAAATCATCCAACGGAGCTAACAATCATCCGAAGGATATGAAAACGGATGATCATTTGGATGATTTTGCAGCTCCGCTGGATGAATAAAACGGATATTTAAGACATATCCATTCCTTATGGATCTTTTTTCGATCTTTTTTTTTCTGTGTAGGTCCGATTATTTCAGCTTCAAGTACGCAGAGACCTCCGCCTTGTACAACACCCTACACCTGCCTTAGATAATTAAATTAAATAAAGAAAAATTGTTCGGACTTACTGGGAGTAGAGCCCAAGACCCCCAAGCGCAACGACGCAACGGCGGACTTGTTAGCTCGTTAGGCTATTGCCCACTTCTGCAGCCGCACGTCTGAATGGCTACTTATACATTTCGGTGATGAGCTGAATTGTGCTCATTTCAAGAACATTTGAGAGCACATTCTGTTCTTGTTTTGAGATGAAATAATCTTATTTTCTGAACACGGTTTTTACCTCTGTGTAAGGAAAAAACTAACTAAAATTCATGGAATATTTCATGCTCATTTAATGAAAAAAGAAATGAATACTTACGTTTCCGACGGATTTTTATACCCTGGGAGAGGGTATACTAAAATTGTTCAGATGTTTGTAATGCCTAGAAGGAAGCATCTCCGACCACATAAAGTATATATATTCTTGATCAGCATGATGAGCTGAGCCTTTACAGCCATGTCCGTCTGTTTCTATGCTATCTCCTCCATCAGCTTGAAAGCTATCGCCAACAAACTTTGCACGAACACTTCTGGTACCAATAGGCTGCACATTTTTCGGAACCGACCAGATCGGTTAAGTATAACATATAGCTGCCTTAGGCACGATCGGTCGAAAAACTAGTTCTAGTGAGAAAAACTTTTTAGTTTTTTATGCAAACGTCTTCAAACTGCGTATTTACTAGTTTTCTTTGCTTTTCCATGATTCTGCCAAGTTGGGCTGAAATCGGACAGCTATATAGTATAGCTGCCTTAGAAAAGTAAGGTTAGAAAAGTAGTCTTAGTAAGAAAAACTTTTTTGTTTAGAATGCAAACGTCTCCAAAGTTTGTATTTCTTATTTTGCTATGCTTTCCCATGATTCCTTAAAGTTTGGTCAAAATCGGACATCTATATAGTATAGCTGTCATACAAAAGTAGAGTCAAAAAAGTTGTCTAAGTGAGAAAAACTTCTTTGTTTTCAAAGTAAACGTCTTTAAAATTGACACATATTTATTTTATAAGCTTTCACACAATTCTTCAAAGTTTTGTCAGAATCGGATGACTAAAGGTTATAGCTACCATAGGAACGATCGTTCGAGAAACTAGTTTTGGTAAGAAAAACTTTTTTGTTTTCAAAGAAAACTCCTACAAACTTTGTATTTCTTAGTTTGCTATACTTTGCCATGATTCCACTAAGTTTGGTCGAAATCGGACTTGTATATAGTATAGCTGTCATAGAAAAGTAAGGTTAGAAAAGTAGTCTTAGTGAGACAAACTTGTTGGTTTTCACTGAAAATGTCCTTCAAATTAGTTTGAAAAAGGGAAATACACACTTTGGCCGAGCCAACGTAAACTTTGCTCTATTTTTTCATGTTAATTTTTAAGTTTGGAACCGGTTTGAGCTCAGCTTTTATACCTTTAGAGGTTTGGTACAAGGTTCTGGTTCGGTTAAAAACCGGTTTTGTAGCCCTGACAAGCTATTCGAAAGTAGAGAAAAGTTCCTACAAATAAAATATTTGAAAGGAAAGAAGCCAAGACGAAAACAACAATAGGCGAAAAAGGAGCTTTATAAGAAAAACAAGAAGAACAAGAAAGAAAGTCGGTCAAGCCCGACTATAACATACTCTGTACCAAGAAATTTTGTCTTTTGATCATAACTCGAAAACCGTTCATCCGATCTTCTTCATTCCTTTGGCGGATCGATAAGTTATTCTAATAACTAAATATGTCCAGAAGGAACAAGCCATCTATCTTCAAAACTGTGGGAGATATGACGTTTTTTCTAAATTGCGGGGGCGGGAGGGGGCGTGGCCAAAATTGAAAATAAACTTGATCTGCCTGCAGACATAAGAAGCATATGTCCCATACACGTCAAACCTCTATCTCTTACCATCTCTGAGATCTGTGCGTTCATACGGACAGACGGACATGGCTATATCGACTCGGCTGTTGATGCTGATCAAGAATATATATACTTTATGGGGTCGGAGATGCTTCCTTCTGGATGTTACATACTTTTGCACAAACTTATAATACTCTATGTACCTACGGTACAGAGTATAAAAATGGCAAAAGTCAGAGTTTATTCAAGCTAGAAAGTAGAAATATTCTGAAAAGAAAGAAACAAGGAAAGGGGACTTATTGGAAACGGAAGAATTCCTTGGGCCAAGATCATTGCTATTTCATGTTGACCCAACTCCCATCTCAGCTGAAGTCATAAAAATCTTTTTTGAAACAAAAAGCCCCACCATAAAATTCCCAAAATAATTGTTTGAAGAAACCCCACTGAGTGTCCTCCAGTTGTGGTATGCCATTTGCTCCAAATGGCGCAGCAAAACTTGGTCAATTAATAGGATAACAAAAACAACTGATGCCACAAACAGTTCCTCATGATGACCACTTGAAATAGTTTGCTATCCTGCAATTTCTGTGGCTACCCACACACACACACCCACACTCGAACAATATTCTCTCTTTCGCTCTTCGTCCTTGCTGCTGTTGTCATCATTTGTAGAAAATCCGTTTCCTTTCTTTATTTCATTTCGTGCAACAAGTTTTGCTGTTGTCTCGTCTGGCTATTCAATTTAATGCGCTTCAAAAACCGCCTGCTTAACTTTTTATGCCATAAATAGCCGCGTCAAGTCGTGTCGAGTGGAGTGAAGTCCACGGAACGTGACCAGAATATCTAGAGCTGACTGAGCTGCTCAAACTATTACACACACACATACACAGACAAAATCATAATTCAAAGCCTTTTTCAACAGAATCAGGTCTCTGCTGCCTTTTTCGGGTTGCGGCTAATTGCATGGCATTTGCATTTGCATTCGCATTTGCATTTTGCGGCCCCCCCCCCCCCGCCTATCCAAAATGTATCTAGCCAATTCAATTGTTCATGCATACAGAACCCGCGCTCACAACTCTGCCCTATAGAAATTAAAACCAAAATGGAAAATATGTTGCATTATTCATTGGAACGGCTGCCATTTGAGTGGCACAGCGTTTGCCAGTTATATCAGTCGATTCAATTATGCAAAAACTTTAATAACAACAAACGTACATTTTTCTCGGGCATTAACAAACATAAAACATAACGCACCGATTAAGTACATATGACAAAAGCACAACAGAGCTGGGAGCGGTTGGTGGAAACCGCCAATAAAATGCAGTTGACAGGAGAGTGAAAAAGGACCATCAAGTCGAGCACAGCACAACACACTTGTTGTTTGTGCAAATAAATGAGAAACAATTCTTTTTTTAGATGCTGCAAAAAATCGAATGCATGCATGAATGAATGTTTTTTGGTATATATTTCAACTAGATATTAGCATATTAAAATATTCATTTTATGGTTAATTATTTTTAAGTGATTGAGGTTTTTCTATACATTTGAACTGCAGAAACAAGTAAAGATGATCAGTTTGAGGTTGAATGCCATTCAAAGATTTATCAAAGATGCGGTATGGAACTAGGGTTGTGAAAATATGTAAAAAATATCGTATCGATGATTATCATTTTTTAAAAATATCATCAGGTTTTTGCAATATTTATCGCCAAAATATATCGATAAATCTGATTTTTTTTGATATTTTTATAGTTCAGTATAACAATCTTAAACCCCCCAAAATAACATTAACTTTAGATGCATTATAATTATTTTGAGCTTTTTATTAATTAAAAATAAAACAATAAACTTTTTTCCATTAAAGAACAGAGATCTTAAGGTTGAATTGTTTAAGTAAGAATACAAGAAAAAACTTAAAAGACTTCATTTCATTTTTTAAACAATGAAAAAGTTCAATTTTCTAGAAAAATGACAAATATTGGTAACATGATTTTACCTCCAAAATTTTTTACAAAGCAACGAAATTCGCGGGGAGTACACACACATACAAATGCATAAGAATAAAAAGGCTTCCCAGTTGGACTTTTCATCATGAAAAATGTACTTTCTCATGCTTACTTTTCACGTAACCGTTTAACCGTTTCCGCTTAGATGACGTCATCAGCCTTCGGGTTCTTTACTTTCTTAGTACTCCAGATGTACTTACTTTGTATATCGTAGGTGGGAAGACATGAGACGTTCGCTGACAAACCCCTGAGTTTTTCATGTTTTCGAATGAAATTTCAGACATTTAGCCTTACAAATACCTGAGAAATGATATATTAAGGGCTAATATCATGCAAAAAAAGTCATGTAGAGACTATTTACGTGAAATATCATGCCACCGGGTGTACTGATTCTTCTCAACACATGACGCAAAGTCCGACTGGGTTAGCGACGCGCACACACACACACTGTCAAAAAATTGCGCGGGAAAATTCTCAAGACTTTCTGGCATTACATTTTATCTTACCTTAACACATGTTGAATACGCTTGCGCCGGGTGCTTGTTCCTCAGATGTGACAGGAGATTAGTGGTGTTGCCACTTGACTTAATTACTTTTGCACAAAGGCTGCAGGTGGCATTATGTGCGTTTATGTTTGTGTAAAAGCTCCTTGCCGCGCTCATCTTCTCTTTTTAAGATTTCTAAGTGTAGTGTGACCAACCACAATATCAAAAAATATATTTCCAAATAATATCGATATGCGATATATCAGGAAAAAAAATATTTCGATATAAATATTTATTTTTTTGTAAAAAATATCGATATATTGATATTTTGATATATTATCAACAAGCCTATATGGAACCCAAAAGCCCTCAGCAAAACGGTTCGGTTCGGGTTGGATCAATGAAGTCTTCATACTCAAGTCGCTTGTCTTCCGTAAAGGATGCTTGTAAATTTTAGAATTTTAATTGAAATATGAATATCAACTGCGAAAATTGTCAAAAAGTAACAAATGCACTTTAGAAATTGTTAAATTTAAAAACAAAAACGATCTATCATAAAAAATTACATAAATAAACAGTGAACCACTGAACCGAACCGCAACCGCGGTTCAGTTAGATGCCAAAAACCATGTAGTGAACCAAATCGGCGGTTTAAGACTAAACCGCTGAACCGCACCATTTCTTATTTCTTAGCGGTTTGCATACTGTTGCCTTGTCCGTCCGTCAGTTTGAAAGCTATCTTCACCAAACTTCGCACAAAGTCTTTTAGTACAAATACCCTGCACATTTGTCGAAACCGGCCGGCTCGGATGACTATAACATATAGCTGCCATAGGAACGAACGGTCGAAAAACTAGTTCTAGTGAGAAAAACTTTTTGGTTTTCAATGCAAACGCCTCCAAACTTTGTATTTCTTAGTTTGCTATGCTTTTTCATGATTCCACCAAGTTTGGTCGAAATCGGACATCTATATAGTATAGCTGCCATAGAAAAGTAAGGTAAAAAATAGTCTTAATAGAAAAAACTTTTTTGTTTTCAATGTAAAACTCTCTAAAACTGGCATAGATTAACTCTATAAGCTTTAGCACAATTCTTTAAAGTTTTATCAAAATCGCATGACTATAGGTTATAGCTGCCAAAGGAACAATCGGTCGAAAAACTAGTTCTAGTGAGAAAAACTTTTTTGTTTTCAATGCAAATGTCTCCAAACTTTGTATTTCTTAGTTTTCTATGCTTTTCCACAATTCTACCTAGTTTGATTGAAATCGGACAACTATTTAGTATAGCTGCCTTAGAAAAGTAAGGTTAGAAATATAGACTTAGTAAGAAAAACTTTTTTGTTTTCAAGTGAACCTCTTAAAAATTTGCATATATTTATTTTATCAACTTTCACACCATGCTACAAAGTTTTGTCCAAATCGGTTGACCATAGGTTATAGCTGCCATGGGAATGATCGTTCGAAAAACTAGTTTTGGTGAGAAAAACTTTTTTGTTTTCAATGCAAACGTCTCCAAACTTTGTATTTCTTAGTTTGCTTTGCTTTCCCATGATTGCACTTAGTTTGGTCGAAATCGGATATCTATATAGTATAGCTGTCATAGAAAAGAAGAGTCAAAAAAGGCGTCTTAGTGAGAAAAACTTGTTTTTTTCAGTGGAAATGTCCCTCAAATTAGTAAGAAAAACCTGCTGCAAGGGTATACAAGCTTCGGCCGAGCGGATCATCTTAATATGATGTTGAATCCAGCTCTTTTTGATCAACTTAATGTGCTTTCTTACAAACTTCTCCTTAATAAGGAAAAATCTGTATATATGTAGATGAAAATGGGCGTTATTTATTAGTTTCATCCTGAGTTATACTTATACTTAACCGACTTTATCAAAAAACTGTTCCTGTCCTTGGGAGAAAGTATTATCCAAGGTGGAACATTAAATTGAAAATATGTGACCTAAGTCTGCTCTTAACATGGGAAAATATGAAAACTGGAATTGGGAAAATTGCGGCCTTGTGAACATTAAGTCACACCACGAACAGACATATGTGGCATGTTCTCGTGTGGTAAAATAAGCGAGCTTATTGTTGTGGCTAAAAACGCAATGACTAACCATTTGGTACACCAAACTGAGTGAACTCTCAATAATTTACTGAACAAATCACTAAACTGAACTCACTGAACAAAAAAGAACAACTTCGTTCACTTACTCATGAGCCAACCCATTAAATATGCCAACTGTTTGCAGGGCAAGGACTGCTTTGTTGTTGTGCAAACTGACTATCCCTTATATTATCAAATACCTTGTATCAACTTTTGATATACTTTATATGTGTGCAGCCAATGCAAATAGATTGCTTGCCTTTCTATCCCTTTGAATGTGTTTGGCGCGGGACAATTGGGCGCCATTGCAGCCATTAGTTTTGGCATTGTCTATCGTGTTGCATACCGAAATTGACAAATTTTGGTTGGTGCAACAAAGTGCAACAGTTGCTTTAAGCCGAGTGGCTGGATGGCCTGCCAGAGGCCAACACACACGCACACCCAAGCAGCTTCCAGTTCGCCAAGTTTCTCAAGTATGGAGAAACTGGAGCCAGGCCCTGAAATTAACTTACATATGGTTGGCGCATGGAAACGCTCCCTGATGTCATCATGGGCCAGCTCATAGCCAAAATTGCTTCCTCCCCCGCCCGCACTTTGTACCTGTGCGCGCACTCTCAATTCCATTAAAAAACTTTTTATTTGACTTGTTTTTCCATCAATTTTTTTTGTAATTTTGTTTTTTTACGTGTTTCGCATGTCAAACAAAAGTGTTTTTAAGATAAAGATTCAAAAAAAAAACACACGCACAAAATGTGGAAAAATGCCACATTGTTGATTCGTTTGTTCCTGTTTTCATTTGTGCCCATTGTGCCTCTGGTTGCAATCAAGGTTCAATTGTTGCCATCGTTGCATGCCACAGTTTGCATCAGCAATTAGTTCATTCTGTGCCACAGCTGCGAAATGTGTAGCGTTTTCATTTTTCCTTGCCTTCTTTTTTTTTCTTTGAGGTCTTGTGCACACGGCTTTAGTTATAATATTTGATTTGGTTTTTGGTGGCTTTTGGATTTGAATTTGTCAACGCCACCAACTGGTTGACAAGTGGGAACCATTCAAATCCCTAAAATACACAGTTCCTTTGGTAGATGTTAAGGCAAGTGACTTGTGTGTTCGTGTTCTGCATGTGTATGGGCTTAAATAAGTAGCATACATTTACATAGGCGTACGCGCAATGTGTGTAACTAAATGTGTCTGGTTAGTATCTTTATTTCGGAGGAGAAGAGAAATTATATGTGAGTGGAATGTGTGATTTTCGATAAACGAAATCCCGAAATCATATGTGAAACTTATAAGTTTTGCACTGCATTACGCGAGTATTCTTCAAATTTGATTGATATATGCACTGCCGTAAGCATTGTGTGGGCATTCCTGGTCTTAAGCAAGCTTAAAGTTTATTCTTTTGTCAATTATTGAAAGTAATTATAAAAGGCCTTAGATTGAAAGAAAGGCTACATTTCCAACCACATAAAGTGTATATATTATTGATCAGCCTTGTCCGTTTGTTTCTATGCTATCTCCTACGTCTGTTTGAAAGCTATTGCAATCAAACTTTGCACGAAGTCTTCTCATACAAATACGCTGCACATATGTCGGAACCGGTCGAATCGGATGACTATAACATATAGCTGCCATAGGAATGATCGGTCGAAAAACTAGTTCTATTGAGAAAAACTTGTTTGTTTTCAATGCAAACGCCTCCAGACTTAGTATTTCTTAGTTTGCTATGCTTTTCCATGATTCTGCCAAGTTTGGTCGAAATCGGACAACTATATAGTATAGCTGTCATAGAAAAGTAAGGTTCGAAAATGGTCTTAGTGAGAAAAAGTTTTTTGTTTTTAATGTAAACCTCTTAAAAATTGGCATATATTTATTTTACAAGTTTTTACACAATTCTGCAAAGTTTTGTCCAAATCGGTTGACTATAACATATAGCTGCCATAGGAATGATCGGTCGAAAAACTAGTTCTACTGAGAAAAACTCTTTTGTTTTCACTGCAAACATCTCAATACTCCGTATTTAGTAGTTTTCTATGCTTCTTCATGATTCTGCCAAGTCTGGTCGAAATCGGACATCTATATAGTATAGCTGCCTTAGAAAAGTAAGGTTAGAAAACTAGTCTTAGTAGGAAAAACTTTTTTGTTTTCAATGTAAACCACTTAAAAATTGGCATATATTTATTTCATAAGCTTTTACACAATTCTGCAAAGGTTTGTCCAAATCGGTTGACTATAACATATAGCTGCCATAGGAATGATCGGTCGAAAAACTAGTTCTACTGAGAAAAACTCTTTTGTTTTCACTGCAAACATCTCAATACTCCGTATTTAGTAGTTTTCTATGCTTCTTCATGATTCTGCCAAGTCTGGTCGAAATCGGACATCTATATAGTATAGCTGTCATAGAAAAGTAAGGTTAGAAAAGTGGACTTAGTTAGAAAACTTGTTGGTTTTCAGTGAAAATCTAGTTCAAATCAGTTAAAAAACGTGCTGCAAGGGTATACAAAGCTAAGCTTTCAAAGCATCTACATTTTCTTAGAAATTCTTACTTTGATCTCAATCAGCAGAGGTTTTCACTTTCCACGCTTAGGAAATTACAAGTAGTAAGTCATATCTGCATTTGAAATTCTTTAGCCATTTAAAGCTGATTTCTCTTAATCCTTTGACAAAGTAGGTTTTAATGCTCTTTTAAGCAAGCTCTGCCAGCTTGGTTATGATTCTTCCACCCCCCATTTGAATTGAATCCTTAGATGAAGGTCGATCGTATCTTAACTTTTCAAGATGCCTCCAAAAATAAAGTAGTACAAATTTACTAAAAGCGGCTAAAAGTAGCAGCTTAGGCTGCCTTTACACAGCCTGACACATGACGACATGATAATCTAGTAGGCCTTCATGTTGTCCAGTTGTAACCCCTGCAAACACTTTTTTTTTTTTTTTTTTTTTTGTTATAGAGGGGAAAGCATTGAAAGCCTTAAAGTGTGGGACTTGGAATTCCTCACCCACTAAAACCACCCCTATTCTCCGATTCCCTCTCGCGGAACCACCGCTAAGTATTACCTCACGAGGGGGAGATGGCTTAAAAGCCTCAACTAGATCCGTTTCTAGGATTTGAATTTGAATTGCGCTGTCTTTCAGCGCGACGCAAGGATTTGATGATTACTGCGGCTTTGGTGCAAATAGCATCCCAATTGTTTTGCGAGCTAAGTAGGATATCCATCAAATCAGCGACTGTGAATGGTCTCACAATGCCTAAGCTTAGCTCTTCCCGTTCTGCAGAGAATCTCGGACACACAAAAAAGACATGCTCCCATGTCGATTTGTCCGTGCTTTCTACCCACCCACGGCCGAATGTCAGCTATCAGGCGTCTCGTCCTGCTGCTGTTGGTTGTATCCATCCACCTCGTCTGCCATTGTGCCATCGTACGTTCCCGTCGCGAATGGTCTGTAGGAGGGCTTCTGCTTTCCAACGCAAGAAGGTCGAGCGGGACCATACTCGCGAGTACTAGTGCGGCGTCGTTCGATACTGTTCGGAAGCCACTTATCACCCTTAGCGCACATCTTCTGTAAGCGCCTTTGCAGCCACGACTGTACGATGGGACTGCCATTGCAGGGGCCCATATTGGCGATGCATAGAGAATGATTGACCTGACCACATTGCAGATCATCCATCTGCTGCGCTGCCTAGGTCCGCCAATGTGCGCCATTATGCCAGTTAATGCATTTATGGCTTTAACAGCTTTCTCCTCTACGTACTGCAGGTGGCTCTTAAAAGAGAGCCTGTGGTCTAGCAAACACTTACCATAAGGTATTCGTCATTTAGCACTTTGTAAATGGCATCGCAAGTCTCGGGTATTATATGGGATATGCTTGCTGCAGACATCCTGAATCCAAATGACAACTCCGTCATGCTTGAGCCGGAAGCTACACAGAAAAAAAAGATCACGATATTTAGTATCAATCGGGTATTTTTCAGCATCGAATCGGCCTTCATCTGAAGAATACCCAGTTGATATGATCGAAAATATCACTCGTACATTTCGAACATATCAATGTGAAATGTTTCAGATCAACAATCTGATATTTGTTAATATCCCTAATATATTTTTATAGTATCAATGCAGTATTTTCACAATATCTGTACGTCATGGCTGAAATATTTAACATATTTTTATACTCTGTACCGAAAGTACATAGAGTATTATAAGTTTGTGCAAAAGTATGTAACATCCAGAAGGAAGCATCTCCGACCCCATAAAGTATATATATTCTTGATCAGCATCAACAGCCGAGTCGATATAGCCATGTCCGTCTGTCCGTCTGTCCGTCCGTCCGTCTGTCCGTCTGTCTGTCTGTCCGTATGAACGCACAGATCTCAGAGATGGTAAGAGATAGAGGTTTGACATGTATGGGACATATGCTTCTTATGTCTGCAGGCAGATCAAGTTTATTTTCAATTTTGGCCACGCCCCCTCCCGCCCCCGCAATTTAGAAAAAACGTCATATCTCCCACAGTTTTGAAGATAGATGGCTTGTTTCTTCTGGACATATTTAGTTATTAGGATAACTTATCGATCCGCCAAAGAAATGAAGAAGATCGGATGAACGGTTTTCGAGTTATGATCAAAAGACAAATTTTCTTGGTACAGAGTATGTTATAGTCGGGCTTGACCGACTTTCTTTCTTGTTTATAATATCAAAGGGGTATTAGTGTATACCAATGGTGTTTTTAATAATATCAAAGCAATATTTTTGTCAAAGATGTTTTTGAATAATAATTAGTGACTTTAGTTGGCTCGGGGTCCCGAAAAGTTGCGTTTGATCAAGCACTTATGCATTTATATACACCAAAAAGAGCTGGTTGTCTACACAGTACTGTTTCATGAATCTCCCGATTCAATCTTTAGTAGGCTTTTCCCTAATGACTGTCGCTGTTTGAATGTCTCTCCATGCGCTCACCGCTTTAAGCAGTTGGGAATTGCAATCAGCAATGAAAGCAAAAACAGACAAATCGTAAGAGTATTCACTGTCTCGCTAGCTGCGGCAGAGACATGAACACTGTTGTTGCCTCTTTCCAGTTGGACTATAGCTGTCTCTCTTTGTTTTAAGAAACTCCATTTGTCTCTTTCTGCCCTCAGATTTTCGATGTCTACTTTGATCTGAAATCACGTCACTAGGGTATTTTTCATATCACTGTGAGAATTTCGCTTGTGGATATAATATTTTTAGTATCAATGTAATACTACAGCATCATATTGATATTAAATAGTAACTCTTGGATATTTAAAATTTGATATTTTTGAAATTATTTTGGAAGATCAACTCGATATTTGATCTTATTTTTTTCTGTGTTTGTATCTTAGCGTTACCGCAAGTCTTTCACCCGGTGATATTGGGTCTCGCCAAATTGTTTCATTTTTTTTAATTAGGGGCCCAACCTTTGCCACCAGCTCGTCAAATGTTTAGGCGCTCATTCTCAAAAAGTTTTTAAATTTTCCCGGGATGCTTCTGAGCTCACCATTTAATTTGGCGAACATTACCTCTTGGGGGCGAGTTGAGTTTAGTTCGTCCACCCAGCAAGAGCGCTTGGCTTTCGGCTCGTCCTCTTCGTCGTCAACAGCAATAAAACCCATACCAACGCTGACAATTTGCCGCTACCCTGGCCGCTGGCCCTGAACTTCAGACTGCATTTCTCTATATTCCGACGAATCAATGAGAACTAAAAACACTATTTTTTCACAGGTTCACAGATTGATCTAGTGCCTCAACTTGAACACATTTTATATCACATGATGACATGACATTCAGTGTAAATGGAATCTCATTTCTCAATTTTTCTCAATTGTGTCAGGCTGTGTAAAGGCAGCCTTAGAAGTCACTGCTTAAAAATGTTCAGACCTGTCACCAACTAGCAGGCACTGTGAATAACTTAGACAACACACAGAATTGTCATACTATACATTAACACCACATTGGAAACATTCGAGACAAAAATTATGTCTTCGTTTACAGTTGACGGTTTGATTTGGTTGCTGCCTCGTGTTTGTGTGTGTGTGTGTGTGTGTGTGTGTGTGTGTTATCATAGATAATAAGCAGCCACAGATACTTTTTCACAGACACACACCAGAATCTCAAGTTACTGTCTGACTGCCTTGTCATAAGGATACATTTATATGTACATACGTAAGAATGACAGCAGGCGGAAGGATGGGTTGAGAGTGTGGGGAGGGCTGCCATTGTCAGCGCCAACTGACTTTGTATTACATTATTTATATTTATTTGTGCGTTGTTGGTGCTGCTGTCTGTGTGCTGTGTGCTCTGTCCTGTTGCAATAAAACAACGCCAGCGCAACGGAAATCTTAGCATACTTAAGTGGGCGCCAGCCAAAGATGGCCAAATGCAGGGCGAGCAAGTGCTGCAGTGTCTGCATTAAGACAATCGGATGCCGCCAAGTGTATATATATATGTATATATTTAAAACACTGAAAGAAACTAGATGGTGAAATTGCTGCCAAAGATGCTGAAGTTCTTAGCTGCTGGCCAAATTTCCCTCTGTGTATTTGCTGCATTGCGAAATGCAGGCAAATAAATACAAGTTAATGCACAGCTACCAGTCAGGACTAGATGCGACTTAGAGCTTAAGTGTGTAGTGCATTCAACTTTGCACCTTTGGTGCGGGTGTGAAGGGTGTACAAATGATTGACAAATGAAGCAAACACTCAGAACTGACATCGAACTATTAAGCCAAGCCAAGCCAAGCCAAGCCAAGTCAAGCCAAGTAACAAACGGAAACGGAAATGGGGGGTAACAGCGAAAGAGAAAACAATTGTGCGCTGACAGCAACTCAACACTCGAGTGTGAAATAGAAAAAGCTAATCAGATTTTACAAAGTTGAGCTTCACTAGCAGATAATTAAGCTAGAAAATTACATCAAGATCAATCCAAGGGTCCTGTCCTTGAAGCCCTTGCTTTGGCCTGCTTTTCAGTTTCAATTTGCGTGCGGCGTAAAACCCAGGTACAACGTCAACAATGTGCGAAAAAGTAATTGAAATCTCACAGTAGCAACACAACAGGTAAGCAGTCACATCACCCCCCCCCCCCCCCCCCCCCCCCCCCCACAAACCCAACCAAACCAAACCAAACCAAACCGAACCATTTGCTCGGTTTCACTCATATCAGGGAGCATAAAGTGAGCTGTTGGCTTAACGCGCCAGGCAGTCAGGCAAACACAGGCCAGAAAGTACATACATAATAATAAACATAAATTTAAACATATAAAACTCAACACCTAAATATTATATATAGACTTTAACTGCTGCCCCGTGTGGGTGTGTGTAAGGTATGGCCATATTTTAAACTCATCCACTCTCCTTTATTGGTTCGAGCTAATTTGGCTTTTATCAAGTTTTCTTGTTTTCTTTCGCTTTGTTTATTTGATTTGCTTTTTGTGGTCTTTTGTTATCAATTAAAATGGAATTGCCCCTTTGCATTTTCTTATCCTTTTTGCTGTTTTTCAGTTTCGCCCATTGACATTTGGCATTTGAATATTTTTTGTGTTTCTGCTTGAGTTGTTTCTCAATTCAAACTGAACAAAAGTTGTCGCATTTAATGAATATTAAGCATAACTTTTGCAAGACTTTAAGGCCGTCAAACGTTTTCAATACTTTTTAATATTGAGAGAACTTAAATTTAGCATTTAAATGTATTTCCCTGTGGCCTGCCCTCAATTTGTGGTATTTTCTTAACTCTCTTGTCAAAGAGTTATAGTTTGAGTGGAGAATTTGGCGATTTATATAAACAAATTATATCAGTTTAATACACAAGGGATTTGTTCTTGAATCTTTTTCATTCAATTGGATAATTGAAAATAAGTTTCTCAAAATTTGCACGAATGCCATACTTTATTGTTAGTTGTTCTTGCTTTCAATCATCACCTCTTTGAATTGCCAAAACATCGCTTAACAATTACTCAGCAAACACGAATTTGAGTTGCCCCTTTAAACGTTCACTTCAGTGCTAATTCAGCTTTGAAACAGTACTGAGCCGAACTTAAGGATATTCACAGGTAGAAACTCTTTCTTTGCTAGAGGAATAAACGCTTTCTTATTCCTTAGAAAATGCTGTTAATTTACTCCCAAGAAGAAACGATTTCTAAAAGTAGATTTTTTTCGAACTCCAAGAAGTTAAACTTTCTTATCGCCCTGAAGTGACTCAGAGTGTTTTCACTTCTTTCCGTAGGCAGATGAGTATGCGATAGCAATGCTTTAAGCAGGAAGAATTTCAATCTCTTCTTCGGCAATAAAAAATGTTTGTTAATACACAAAATCAATATAAACGCCCTAAAAAGTATGCTCTGCTAATTTCCTTTTATATTTTTATATGTTTGAACAAACAAAATGCAACATAATCCATACAGTTCGTTTAGTCACAGGGGCAGGATTTGAAATAAAATTTATTGTAAAATCTGTATACATTACCCCGAAATTGAAATTTCTTCACAATACTTTAGGTAAATACCTACAGAAACACTATTGTACAGCTCTTGATCATGAGAGCAAAGCCAAAGTGTTTCTTGCTGCCCTGGAGGAAAAGTTTAGGGCCAGCAAAATGGATCTGATGAGCAGTCTACCCGAAGTGGATCGCAACAAGGAGCGATTGGCCGAAATACTCGAGGATCGTCACCTGTCCTTCCTCCATCCGCTACGCAAAGTGCAATCGGACATGTTGAAGCAATTGCAGGCGGATCCAAATCCCACAAACTTTTACAAATGGATTAAGGCAAATGTGGACAACAAGTACTACAAGGATCCAGGCTTCATACAGGCCCTCACCAAGGACACCACCCTAGCCAGCCACTTGCACCCCAAGGAGCATCCCGAGAAGACGGTGACCCAAAAGGAACAGTCACTGTTGTAGAACTACAGCCAAATGCTGCAAACCTTCCTGGGACAAAACAAATTGCAACACATGGCACTCTATGCCTTGCAGTCGTTCTGCTTTAGGCTAGGTACGGAGACGCTGAGAATTTTCTCGCAGCGAGAATTGTTTCATAATTCTCAGAGCGGCCTCTGAGACTGTAGGGTGACCAGAAATCAGTCAAATGTCACTGAATCTGAAACGGTCACCCTGTGCTGGTCAGCTGTTGTTAGTTTACAAAACGAAGCGCGCTTAAGAAAATTTAATCACTTTGTGAATATGTAAACTGGTAGACTCTTTGATGAATGAAGACGCTCTGGGGAATGTCATGGTTGTTTTTATGGGGTCATTTTGGGTGGCGCTGAAGGAAGAGCAGCATTTATGGAGGGTGCAAATTGCATCGAAATGATTTTTGTTACTCAAATCCCATAAAATGATTTGCGATTTGACCGCTTCGATTGGCGCCACATGTTCGTCCTCCGTAGAGTTCTAATAATGCCGTTTGTGTTGATTTTATTTGATTTTGTTGCTTCCATATTTTTTCTCGTAGGTACCTCTGACAATTATCAAACATGTTTCATAATTTCTTTGACCCCCAGCGAGAATTTATCAGCTGTTTGGCCAAAAAACGAGTTGGCAGGCCATGCTCGTTCTCTGAGAATTCTGAAATCATTGAGGAGGAGGCATTCGTTTTGTGGAAGGAAGAGATTTTCGACCAATATCCACACAAAGGGTCCGATCAATCAAAATTATTTGATATATTCGCCAGCCACTTTAACAACCAATTGAATCATCAATTGAAATAAATCTGCAATAGACATTATTATTATTACTATGATATGTATGTAATCCACTGAAATTAGTAAATAACAAACTGACATTTCTCTTACAAGCCACAAAAAAATGTATTGTTATGAAATTAATATTCCCGAGTGCTGAAAATGGGACCTTTAAATATGTTTCTTAGCGAGTTTTGCTTATAAATATAGCATACTTTCGAGGGCATACTTATAGGCGTCTAAACCACTGAGCCAATCTCATGTCTATCATGTCTTTTATAGCCTCTTTCCACTGAGCATCATTTCTATCATTTTCATTTCTGGAAAATTTTGTCATTTCCATGGACAAAACATCATTTTGTTGACATTCACAACGATACGTGGACAAAAACAGCCGATGCTTTGATTTTGTGGATTATTAGTTGGCTAAATGATTGGCTATATGTTGCAATAATGGGCAAGCTAGTTAGACAAACCTTCAATTCAATAAAGATTTTAAAACACTTAGCCACGCCCTGTCCAAGGCAAGGAGAGTAGTGGAAGCTGCAATTAGATTATTAAAGACCCGCCTTCGCAGAACAAACAAGTGATTGGACAATCGTAGAGCAGAAAAATGAGGTCCACAACCCGAGGGTACCAATGTCGCCAATGATTTTGATAACCCTCCAGAACTAATAAGTCGCGCCACAAATCGTACCTTAAGACTCAACAACACAATTAAAATAAGGCTAAAATATGTTTATTTTACTTAATTTTTAATATCTACGTTGTCCAAGACTTCAAGCCGCTCGGCACCAATGCGCTTAAGCTCCTGCGGTCTCTTCTTTGAAGCTGCCACTGCATCTTCCTGGAAAGGTGAACGCTGCTGGGTAGTTTTTCTGCGCTTAATTCTTGGCTGCTACGATGTCGGTTCCTCATCCAACGAAAATTGCTCGCTCATCCCAAGCTGGATAGTTAAGGGCGCGACCCAGATGGCTGCTGGCTTAATGCTCTCATTCACTGGATCTTCTTCCAGGTTCTTGGGGTTTTCCTTGGGCTCAACTGTAAACAAACAAATTACTTACCTCTCTGATATTTTCGTTTTTCTGATGACACTAAAGACACTGATAGAATGTCGAAAAAAATAACAAATCCATTCGGGGCGAATTTCATCATTTTTAAGAAATGACACGAAATGAAAGGAAATGAAAATGGAGAAACGTTTGGCAGAAATGATATAATTTCATAATTGTCATTTCAAGAAATGATGTTTCATTTCTTTAGTGGAAGTAGGCTATTAGTCGAACAGACATAGACAACTGTATTCGTTGTTGTTTTTACTTGCGTAGGACTTAGGCATAGCGAAATTTTAGCACCAACTCCGTACGGTGCTTGTCCTCTTTGCGTATAATTTGTTGTTGAGCGTCGTATGATTTCGTGTGCATCAGACAGCCACGAGCACACAGACACACCAGCAGACAATAACCGGCTACCTCTTTCGTTTTTTTGTGTTTGTTGTTGCTTATGAATTATGTTCTTCATTTATATTGGTGTCTGCTCGACCGTAAGCTGGCTGTGGGCAGCCCTGCACATACTTTCGGTGATAAATAAAGTATACAATTTTGATTAACAAATTCTATTAACGTTTTTAATGATTGCATGATTCTCGTAATTGGCAGACATAGAGAGTAATGCTAGGTTCTCACCGCCGTGATTTTGTCATCGACATCACGATTTATCGAAAGGATGCGAAAATGTGTTCGCATTGGCAACATTCTTGCATTCTTGTGTTCTTGCATCCTCTGAACAGCTGACTGGAATTTGTTGACATTTTGAAAAGATAATTTGGTGCAAATAAAATAGATTTAAATTACCTAGAATTTCATTTTCACAGATTTTTCTTGTATTTTGTTACAAAGCTTCATATTCAAACTTAAAAAAATGAATCCAAAGGCTTGGTTTGGTTGGCTGAGGTCATCCGAAAATAAAACGGGCTTTTGTTGTGTATTTTCCCAATATATTCCGAGCCCACATCCGTCTTCAGGGGGATTCCTACGGAACAAGTGCACTGCACTGAGTTTTATGTGAAAAAGATTATACGGATGACTTGGAGCCAGTGAATCCAACCCTACGGATTACTGAAGATCAGGTGGCTAAAACCAACACATTAATTAATATTCTTAAATTTTGAATTATTTGAGGCATTTTCTCTCCCTCTTTTCCTCTATCTTCTCGACATCCCACAGTTCTGAAATTTCACTGACTCCTGATATCATCCGCTCAGTCCACTCAGCCCACTGAGTCCTCTAATATATTCCTCCCAAAGCTCCAGCCGCGTAGCTGTGGTGTCCAGGCAAATCTGGTGTCTCCTGTTGTTATAAAATTTCCATTTTTATAATTCATATCACTTTCATTAAAATAATTATTATTTTTACCTGCTTGTTTGGCCATGGCGATTTTCGTTTTTTGTTGTTCTTAAAGTTTGACAGCTGTTTTTTGTTGTTGTTAGTGACCGCAATTGTAACGATACCAAAACGATAGGCAAAATTATCGATACCCTGCCTAGTCACTACTCAAAAAGTCACGGAAGCAACTACATTCAAATTGGATGCAACTGGTTTGCTACCACTAGCCCCTATGATTTTTGTATGGCGTGAATGTTACTTCCGACACAAGAATGCAGGAATGCAAGAATGTGCTGTAGTGAGAACCGGACATTAATATGAACTTGAAATTTGGTTAGTAGATTGGTAATATGAAGTAAGAAACTTTGCTATTTTTAGACTGGTTTCGAGCCGATTCAAGATTGAACAAGTTGAATGCATTTCACATAAATGCAATGTGAATTAGTATAAGTTGCAGTGAACAATTTGCTTTCACACCAATTATTATTATTTAATTTTAATTGCAACAACGTCTACTGGACACAGTTACAATATAAAATAACTTAAAATGGAAAAAAAGGAAAACAAAGATTAAATTGAAATCCTTCTGATCCGTTGGGGGTTCTTTATTTGTCATAATGACCAGCTACGCGCCTGCTCGCAGCATTGGTGATCAGAAGGAAGTTAAAAAAATGATAGAGTATTGAAAGCTATGCAAGGGCAAGATTGTAAAGAATAAAAGACCTAAGGCCTTCATCAGAAAGATCTTATTATAATCCCTACACAGAGTGCGAAACGGACAATTGGAGGCATATAATGAAGAAGCCAAAGGAAGCCTCAAAGGTATAAAGTTCCGTGTTTGTCTTGATGGGACATTAAAGTTCACACACCCAAGCAGGTACTCTGCGTCGATGTTACCCTTTATAAGTTTGTGCAGAAACATGTTCAAGAGTCGGTAAAACTAAAAGCTTTAGTCTGGATAAATAAGGGGGCAGCCTCAATTGTGGGTCCCAACTCCAGTTGCGAAGGGCAAACAAAAGGAACTGATTCTGGACGGATTGTAGCATACAACGTAGACGTGAATATGCTCCAATGGACGAGCTGATGGAAATGTAGGCGTAGCGGAGCACGCGCTGGTTCCGGCTCAACGTTAGTCGGCAAGGGGGTGGGTTCGGGTTTTTTTTTTTTGTTCCACTGTGCTACTCGCTCGCTGTCCTATAGATAATAATATTAAAAAAATTCGCGTGCTGATTCTGACTTAGAGGTTCCATTATAAGGTGGACAGACGAAGGCAAAGAAGGGGAAAGTTGCAGATAGAAAGTACGTTAGGCCTTCATTAAATCAAATATTGGGACAAAAATAAAAGTTTAAGATTCCAAAATTAATTTTGAATAGTTGTAAAATATTTCAATTAGCTTTAAAGTAGAAATGGAAATTGGGACAAACAAAAATTTTAGCGCAAGTCAATTTACAATTCGGTCATGACCACTCTGGGCCTTATAGGGTATTGGACCAAATAAATTCTATTCGAAAGAGAACACATAGGCTAAGTCTCTCTTCTGCTCTTAATATGGGTGCTCTCTTCATTTGACAAGAGAACATGCATAGGTGGAAGAAAAAAAAGGGCTTTCACTTACATACGGTAGTCCATCGTAGAAGCGCTTCCAGATGCTGCCGCTGAAACGAAAGTTCACACCAACAAAACACAAGAACAAAAATGCACCACAGAACAGAAACCTCTTTCGTCTATGTTCTAGCTCACTCTTTCTTTTCTTCCTTCTTCCACTTGTTATACCATATATTATATTAAAAACGGAGAATTTGTGGAGAATTTCTCTCTCTTACATAATATGGCGGGACGAACGAGGAGAAGACAGAGAAAGCGATTAAAAGTTTGAGATTTTCAGTGAATATAGCAAAATTTTGTTTTCACTCAAATTCTCTTGGAGTTGCGTCCAGCGTGCTATCCAATTTTCATTTTTACTTTGATTACAAATTTAACACTGCAATTTACTTTTGACTAAATTTAAGTGAGTGTGGGTGAAAGAGGAGAGGAGAAATTTCTGATTGGGCACCTTTGCCACACATCAACCAAATATCCACAATATTGAATTTTGACGCCGAACCGGAAATTATTTGTTTCGGGCTTAGATCCCCACGTGTTGGACACGATTTACTATGTTGTTCGCGGATTTCTATACCGATGCTCGCTGCTACGGGAAAAATTCCACACTAAAGTTGTGAGTGGAGCTTCTAGCTTGAGTAGCCCAAAATTATTCCTCTTAGGAAGCTTTCGCTCTTCTGCGTCTGCTTGTAGGCCAGAGGGGAGCTAAGGAGATCGACAGAATGATCAGCTCTTGTTGTTAAGAGCATCCAATCGAGCTTTGGATATGCAGGCCAAATTAAAACAATTAAAGTGCTTTTATATTATGCACTAAGCGCCACACCGATATTGGCGACTTTTGGAGAAAAATCAAGCCATTTATGGCTAACTTACCACTGGGTGAGTGGCACTTTAATTTGAAAGAATTTCTTCCCAAATCTGCTGATACTGCTGCGGCTGCTTAAGCTTTGGTTGTTCACTTGTACGAACTTAAATTTTCACAGCACATAAAAATATACTTTGGTTGGCAGAAGGGAATGACCGTCTTTGGCGAACTCTTGACTTGGAAAGACCTGTAGTTTTGCTGCCGCTCGAAATGAAAGTTCTTTGCAGACTATGTTATTACATCGCCATTTTGAGATGCAACTTTCTCTCAGTTATCAGCGAGTAAGATGCTCACTTTCTCTCGAATTTCTCAACTACAAACGAGCCCTAGAGGGAGCCTTTTATTTTATTGGTAGAGGGTACTTGGCCTACTTCTAGGCTTTACTTTAAGACCAACTGTACTACAGGATTCAATGCGCTTGCAGAGGGTTAATGATTGGGGGTTCCAAATACACGACCCAAACTCCAAGATAGGTCTCACTATGGATGTATATAACAGCTTAGTCGTGTAGGGATCATTAAACTCTTTAGACTGAGCTAAATTACGACATTTTGTAGTTGCATTAATAAAATATAGACAACAAAAGGGAGTCATTTGTTGTAAAATGGATTTCAATACTTAAATTTTCTACAAAAATTTAAACAAAAATATACAAAAAAAGAAATATTTGAAAACTTTTCATGATTGAGTTTTTATTGCTTGTTAAAGTTCTTGGCCAACTTTTTGCAATTACATGGTAACCATTTTGAAGTTAAGTAAATAGACGGCAAAAACTACGGAAAAGTGAACGCAAAAATCATAGAACTTGCTTTAGTTATCTTGATTATCCATGTCACATGCCTAATTCTAAATTAGATTCTGCTTTTGTTCGCTTAAAGTGGAACAATTTTTGGACTGGCAGAAACAGCCACAGCAGGAGACAGAGCTTGACACAACCTGCAACTGCAACTAAGCCAAGTTTGTGGCAGCTCCTCGACAACTGCAGTTGGTGTACATGTTGTGTGTGTGTGTGTGTACTGTGGGAAGCCCCAAAGCGGTTGGCCAACTGCGTCGAGAGGCGCGTTAAATTGAGCCGCAACCAAGTTGTGGTCTTGTCACCAGGAGTGGATGCAATAGATGCAGTGGGATGCGTGTGGCGACTGTCTCCATTGGGTGGCTGGCTGGCTGGCTGGTTTCCCTTAAGTAAAAGTTGCCATCTTGTGTGCGTGTGTGTGCGTGCGTGTGTGTGTTTTTCTTGCCAGCTCCCCAGTTGTTCAGTTTTGCCTCTGAATAAATAAAGAGGCGCAAATTAAATTTGAAATTGAGTTGCAGGGGCGGCAACAGCAAGGAGACTGCTGGAAGCTTGGCAGGCAATGGCAATGGATTTGCCATGTCTGCAGTTGTTAGCCGCGATTATCGATAATGTGATGGCTTGTGTCAGTAAGCGAGATTCCTTTCAACATATTTTTATGACCCCAATTTGGGGCATATGGCCTCTGGTTTTTGTGATTTTATTATAGTTTGTTGCGGCTGAAATGGCAGAAATTTATCGGGGTTACGCATCAGTTGAGTTGAATGTTGTTCACCCAATTTACGTCGACACACAGTTTATGAGTTTCATATGCCACTTCACTTATTTCCTTGCCTGTTTCCTGTTTATTTTTCTCTTTTTACAGAAACTTCTTCAATATGCAGACCAACGTGCAAATCGATTCCAAGAATTTACGCAGCACCGATGATAATTTCCGTTCACGCGGCCATCACATAACCATTGAGGTGAGTGTCCAACTCTACCTTGATACATACAAACATAGAGAGTACTTACTTACACACATACACAAATATGTCGGCGGCAGGTGGGAACTGCTATTTGTGGGTAAATTTGTTTATGCATTTGTTGCGAAACCTAATTAATTAGACCCCAAGAGGGACTGAGGCTGAAATTCAAATGTGGCTTGAATGGGGTTGGGGGGTTGGGGGGGTTAACAAGCCAAGATATTCAAATGAGCCGCTAGATATGCATGTGTGTTTGTGTATTGGCCAGCTAATGCAATGCCAAACAACTATTTCTATTCAAACAACTATTTCATTACAGCAACATTTTTGAAGTAAGTTACAAAACAAATATCTGTTTTTGTTTGACTTTGGGTATTCTTTTGTCCAATATTATCAGGATTTTGACAGCAAAGCTATCTCCGAGCTGCTGTTTCTACTGCTTGCTTAGCAGGTCTTTGTTATGCGCTGTGTTCAGCAAATAGCTGCCGTCGATTGCTCGCCTTCATTAGGCTGCCGCTTAACTTATACATCTCCCTCGCTCCGAACTCTCAGCGGTTGCGTTGCGACATGTCTATAGCAGATTGCTGGCGTCGATTGCTTGCCTGCTCTGATGTTTCAGCAGCTCTCCGATCCGTTTGTTGGCTTATCTGTTGTAGTTTCCAGAGCTCAACAGGCAAGTTGAACAAACTTTTACATACAGAATATAAGTCAGCAGTGGGGAAATGACATCGTTATATCGACATATCGACGATTATGTTCAAAAGCACGATATACAAATGCTTATCAGATATTTTTCCGAGGCGACAGATTCCTACACAGAAAAAAACAAGAAAGAAAGTCGGTCAAGCCCGACTATAACATACTCTGTACCAAGAAAATTTGTCTTTTGATCATAACTCGAAAACCGTTCATCCGATCTTCTTCATTCCTTTGGCGGATCGATAAGTTATCCTAATAACTAAATATGTCCAGAAGAAACAAGCCATCTATCTTCAAAACTGTGGGAGATATGACGTTTTTTCTAAATTGCGGGGGCGGGAGGGGGCGTGGCCTAAATTGAAAATAAACTTGATCTGCCTGCAGACATAAGAAGCATATGTCCCATACATGTCAAACCTCTATCTCTTACCATCTCTGAGATCTGTGCGTTCATACGGACAGACAGACGGACGGACAGACGGACATGGCTATATCGACTCGGCTGTTGATGCTGATCAAGAATATATATACTTTATGGGGTAGGAGATGCTTCCTTCTGCCTGTTACATACTTTTGCACAAACTTATAATACTCTATGTACCTACGGTACAGAGTATAAAAATCTGAAATCAATCCGAAACGGGATTGAAAACAGGGTAATCCCGGAGCAGGCTTAAAACGATCCTGTTTTTCGGGATTAAAAATTGTGAGTGAATTCAATCGTTTTCGGGATCGGGTCAAGACTATCCGGCTCCAAACTTAGTATTCCGGGATTGAATTCTATTTTCAGTGTAATTGTTGATAGTTTTCAGCGCTTATTTGTTTTAGTTATTTGAATGCTTTCGGTTGAAAGATGTAGCATTGCAGAAGGAAACTTTTTTGTACAAAAAATCGGGCAGCAGCTATGATAATTTTTGTGAGGGGTTCCAAAACTTCAAAAACTTAAAAAATTTCTCATTTAATTCAAGAGAACTGCTACTATACCCTTGCGTAGGGTATTATAATAGTGTCCGGATGTGTGTAATGCATAGAAGACAGCATCTTCGACCACATAAAGTATATATATTCTTGATCAGCATGACGAGCTGAGTTGATTTAGCCTTGTCCGTATGTTTCTATGCTATCTTCTACTTCAGTTTAAAGCTAAAGCTACCAAACTTTGCACGAAGTCTTCTGATACAAATACGCTGCATCGGATGACTATAACATATAGCTGCCATAGCAACAATAGGTCGAAAAACTATTTCTAGTGAGAAAAACTTTTTTGTTTTCAATGTAAACGTCTCCAAACTCCGTATTTACTAGTTTTCTTTGCTTCTTCATTATTCTGCCAAGTTTGGTCGAAATCGGACATCTATATAGTATAGCTGTCATAGAAAAGTAGAGTCTGAAAAGGGGTCTTAGTAACAAAAACTTTATTGTTTTCAATGTAAACCTCTTGAAAATTGGCACATATTTATTTTATAAGCTTTCACACAATTCTTTAAAGTTTTATCAAAATCGCATGACTATAGGTTATAGCTGCCATAGGAACAATCGGTCGAAAAACTAGTTCTAGTGAGAAAAACTTTTTTGTTTTCAATGCAAACGCCTCCAAACTTTGTATTTCTTAGTTTGCTATGCTTTTACATGATTCCACTAAGTTTGGTCGAAATCGGACTTGTATATAGTACAGCTGTCATAGAAAAGTAGAGTCTAAAAAGGGGTCTTAGTGAGAAAAACTTTTTTGTTTTCAACGGAAATGTTCTTAAAATTGGCATTTATTTATTTGCTACGCTTTAACACAATTCTTCAAAGTTTGGTCAAAATCGGTTGACTATAGGTTATAGCTGCCATAGGAATGATCGGTAGAGAAACTAGTTTTAGTGAGAAAAACTTTTTTGTTTTCAAAGAAAATGCCTCCAAACTTTGTATTTCTTAGGTTGCTTTACTTTTCCATGATTCCATTAAGTTTGGTCAAAACCGTACAACTATATACTAGAGCTCCCATATAAAAGTAGAGTCAGAAAAGTAGTCTTAGTGAGAAAAACTTTTTTGTTTTCAAAGAAAACGCTAGCAAACTTGGTATTTCTTAATTTGCCATGATTTTCCAAGATTTTACTAAGTTTGGTCGAAATCGAACATCTATATAGTATAGCTCCCATAGAATAGTAAGGTCCGAAAAGTAGTTTTAGTTAGAAAAACGTTAGCAATTAAGATATCTAGTCGATCGTGAATACAAAACAGCTGTTAAAGCTCGAACTAAACTGCCTTAGTCGCTTTCTTTGTGTTCACTGGGTTATGAAAGCAGAGACTGCACAAAAAAAGCTGTGCTTCAAGAGCAGCAAAAAGCTTTTGCAGCAAACTTCTCCTTGAGACACAGCTGCTACCGCTGCCCAGATTCAGCGCACTCTTAACACTTTCAAACTTGCATAACTTAAAGTTCTTATAAAAATTCTTAAAATTAAATATTTGCCTCTTCAAAGTTGCTAACTTGGCTGGGCAGACCAACACACATAAACAAGGCTCAACAAAATATGCAACAAGTTGCGCCCCAAAGCTTTTGCTTTGCCTTTGCAGCGTTTGCACATGCGCGCATCGAGTGCAGCTTTGAAAGCTGCAAGCTTTTGCGACTTCGCACAGCATCATTGGCAACGTCAGCTGCTTGCTGCATAGTTTCGGGCGAATATGGACATCTGATTTTTGTTTTGTTCGGTTTTCTCAATGAATGTGTCTGCCAGCCACGCCCCCACCCACGGCCCTGGCACACACGCACAGCGGTGTGTGCGGTTCATCGCAGATTTTCCCCAAGTCAGTCGCTGGCAACATTTTGGCGCGTGTTGACATGCGAAACTCGGTGTTCGCGACGCGCGACAACGCTCTTTATCAACCATACGTACCGCTTTGAGTTCCACGCTTGTTCGCGCTCGCTTTCCCCCCTGCCCCCCTCCCCCCGCGACGCAAAAAGAAAAATTATTAAAAACAACGCGAACAACGACGGAGGGAAGCTGCAACAACAATTGTTTGTTTTTTTTTTTGTCTTCTTTCTGTTGTCTAAAGAAAAGTAATTAAAATTTTGTTTATCCTGCATTGTGCATTGTGTTAAGAGTTTTTGGCGCGCAAAATCAGCTGTGGGAGAGGATCATGTAAGGGAGAGAGAGGCTTTCAGTTTGTGCGTGTGTGTGTGTGTCGGTGTGTAAGTAAGCGTGGGTGAAGGCTTATTGTTTACCTTGTGTGTGCGAGTTGTGTTGGCCACAAATAAAGCCGTACAAATCTGTGACCGGAAACGGAAAATCCTTGTAATGACAGTTTTTTTTAATGCCCGCAAATGTGTTTTTAATTTGATATCGGCAAGGCCACGCCCACCCATTCTTTCCGCCACCCCAACCACACACACACGCACACACACGCACACAATTTATTATGCTAGAAATTCTACACAAAAAACACAACCAACTAATTGGCAAGACCATGTTCTTCCATGTGCCATTAAGACAGTGTGTGTTGTGTGTGTGTGTGAGTGTGTGCGTGTATTTTCCACTGATAACAGCTGTCAATGCAACTTTTCATTTGGCATTATTCGTTTTAACAACTAGAATTGTAGTCACATTTATAGAAACCTGCCACAAGTCATGGCAAATTCTTACAAAATTCTCTGAAATTTGTATTTTGTATTTCAATCCCTAATTAATACCTTTGCCCTTTGAACCGAAAATAGAGAAAACGCTTCGTACGTATAACTCAATTCATAGAAAAGCTGCTAGTTCTTACGAAAAGGCTGTGAAGCAAGCAGCAATTTTCTGGCTAAGCACAAGATTTCAGTTCAGTTTTGCACTTTTGCTGCCTTGAAATTCTCAACTAGTTAAAGCACTTGTGAGTTGAGAAGTTAGCGTGTTGACTTGCCGTCAACTGAAGACGCTGTCGTGAGGTATTTATTGTTCGAGATTGTGAATAATTAGTACCCCAAAATTGTTGTATTCAAATATAACCTAACCAAATATTAAATGCTCTCTCTCCCTAAGCGCAAACGATTGACATTGACCATTGACCGTTGACCGTTGACTGGGGTCAATTTGCAGCTTGTTGCATGCTTTTGAAAGATGAGAACTAAATTGTGGGAGTTGGTCCGGTCCATGTTACATGTAGATGAAATGAAGCAGGGCAAAGCCAATCAAGTCAATGCCCCAGAGCTGCAAAAAAGGGTTGGTGCCAATTTGCACAAGAGGCGGCCGACAAAGTTGCTTCAGTTCAGTACAGTTGAATGCGGCGCCCCGAGCGTGGCATAAGCAGGATAATTTTTGAAAAGGAATTCCAACTCAAGTGCCCCCCTGAAATGAAAGAATATGCATTGAGTGTCCTTTTTTTTGGGGGGGGTTTTGTTACGAGTTGCTTATTGGTGCTCAAACATCTTTGAACGAATCTCTTCGAGACGCGATTTATTCCTTTCATATTGCTTCTTGTTCTGTTTTTTGATGTTTACGCAAGCGGATGGCCAGTCTCAGCAGCCCACGATGGTAGCCTAAAAACTAAGAGATGGCTTGAGTTGAGACTTAAGTTTTGGGAATTGGGTTAACCCACATTGCAATACATCGCCAATGTCCTCTTTCAGGTAGATTGAGCTTTTACTTTTTTGTTGACTGTAATCATTGTTTAATATACTGTGTGAAGTTCTTGAGGCGATGACATATTGCCCATAGAGAGTGAAGGCATCCAAAAAGCTTGGGAGGCAAATGATGGAGGAGTACTGTCAAAGAAAGGAAACAAGAAAAGAAATTCACAGTTGGATGATCATAGAAAAAGTTTAGTCAAATGAAATAAGACTCACTCAAATATGATTCATTGGACTTACATTAGAATCACTTTATGTAAGTCTCTTTCAAGTTTGATTGGATTGGATTTGAACAAAGTAATATCACAGTAAAATCACAGTCATATCACAGGAATATCTTACTTATAATATAGGTAATATCACAGTATGATCACATCAAAATCAAAGGAATACTACAGTAATATCACAGTACTATTACAGTAAGATCACAGCAATATCACAGTTATATAACATTAAGATCACAGCAAGATCACAGGAATATCATAGGAATATCACAGTAATATCACAGAACTATCATAGTACTATCACAGGAATATAACAGTAATTTCACAGCAAGATCACAGCAATATCATAGGAATATCACAGTACTATCACAGTAAGATTACAGCAAAATCACAAGAATACTACAGTAATATCACAGTACTATCACAGTAATATCACAGTAAGATCACAACTATATCACAGGAATATCACAGTAAAATCACAGTAATATCACGGTAATATTGCAGTAATAAGGTGACATGACAAAACGCCCACGGACAAAAGGCCCATATGAAAAATGTTAGTCACCGATTTGAAATATAACTCAGAAATTTTCAGGGCGTAATGTCCGCACAAAAGACCCATTTAAATTTGAATGGCATTGAAAGCTCGGGAAGACTTAACCAATTAATGCTTTTCATACTGATGGAATAGTTTTACAAGTCGAATTAGTTGGTTTTATTATAAAAGAAAACAAGAAAGAAAGTCGGTCAAGCCCGACTATAACATACTCTATACCAAGAAAATTTGTCTTTTGATCATAACTCGAAAACCGTTCATCCGATCTTCTCCTAATAACTAAATATGTCCAGAAGGAACAAGCCATCTATCTTCAAAACTGTGGGAGATATGACGTTTTTTCTTAATTGCGGGGGCGGGAGGGGGCGTGGCTAAAATTGAAAATAAACTTGATCTGCCTGCAGACATAAGAAGCATATGTCCCATACATGTCAAACCTCTATCTCTTACCATCTCTGAGATCTGTGCGTTCATACGGACAGACAGACGGACGGACAGACGGACATGGCTATATCGACTCGGCTGTTGATGCTGATCAAGAATATATATACTTTATGGGGTCGGAGATGCTTCCTTCTGCCTGTTACATACTTTTGCACAAACTTATAATACTCTATGTACCTTCGGTACAGAGTATAATTATAATACTCTATGTAAATTCGGTACAGAGTATAATTAAGTGTGTTATCTTAAAACTTTTGGCACTACTAATGCATGAAAAGCTACGGACTCAGTACCCACCCAGGAGACAGAAATCAGGTTGTCCCATCTTCTTCGGCACAACAAATGTCAGCTGAACGGCAGACGATTTTGAGACCATCGGCCAGCACAATCTCTGTTAACCATTTCGGCACATTTAATGCAAGTTATTGGCTGCATGCAGGGTTGAAACACAAAGGACTTAATAATTTGTGTACAATTCTTGCAAAAAACGGTCGGTTTAATATGAAAAGCTCCTTCATCTTCGTCCTCTAGCTCTGCGTCTATGTCGTTTCTTGTTCCTTTTGTGCATTGGCCGCCAATAATGTCACGATGTATTGCAGATATCTCTTAAGCATCGCCCCATTCTTCATGTAATGTCTTGAACTTATAAAGTTGCTAATCTTCGTTGATATGTATAAGGCAGCTATTTCGTTTTGCACCCAGCAGAAACTCAAATTCCAGCGAACTCTCAATTTTATATTTGAGTTGTTTGTTTTTATTTAACTGGGCGACAAGTCCGACGAGAAGTGGGCCTTATGTCCGAAATTAATGTGGACATAAGGCCCATAACATTTTTCAGTTTAATTTCGATGTTTTCTACGATTATTTTTGATATGGGCCTTTTGTCCGTGGTCGTTTTGTCATGTCACCCAGTAATAACACATTACTATCTCAGTAAGATCACAGCAATAACACAGTTTTATCTTAGTAATATTGAAGTAATATCACAGCTATGTCAGAGTAAAATCACATTAATATCCAAATAACATCCCAGTAATATTCCAGCTATAAAACAGCATAGAAATAAAACTGTAACACAGTAAATATACAAAATTGAATACCTTTGGCTCAAACAGAACTCCCCAAAAAACTCACAATGAAATCACAGTATATGATTGAAGATCTCTCTCCCTCTCTCACTCACCGTTGCCACACCCCGCACACTGAATCGAAGGAGAGCTTTTGTGAGACCACCACCAGACGTGTGATTAAGAATGTTTGAAACTTTGTGTCATGATAGTACACAGCAACAGTGTGGCATTTGATGCGGTCTGCAGCAGCTCGCCATCGACCTGCAAAAAGTTTTTGGCCAAGAAATGGGGAGGGAGAAGGGGGGTAAAGTAGTCTTAAATCTTGTGGGTATTTTCAGTCTTATGGCTTAACCTTACCGCCACAATTAATGTTAAAACAACCACCAGCAAACTTGAGTTTGTGTGTGTGTATGGATACACACACCAGCACATGATATCCGTCTAATTGATTTGGTTGGACAACATTTTCGAGAACAAGATATATGTGGGCGCGTGTGTGGATATTGTTATTTTTTCCATTTAATTTGTGACTTAAAGAGCAAAGAAGTTTCGAAATTTTTCGAAATTAATACATACTTTAATATTTATCTATAAATTTATTAAACCTGGGTCGAAAGAAAACTTGAAGCATTTGAATCTTATTCATAAGCAATTCTTGCCTTTTTGTCTTTCGTGCGCTTTAATTGGGACTTCAACCTTCATTTGCCATTGTATTCTAGCTCCAGGCTCTCGTTAAGTTGACCTTTTTATACCCTGTTCCCATTGAAAATGGGAAAAGGGGGATCATGAAGTTGTGCGAATGTATGTAACAGGAAGAAGGAAAATTTTCCGACCCCATAAAGTATATATATTCTTGATCAGCATGAACAGCCGAGTCGATATAGCCATGTCCGTCTGTCGCGTCTGTCCGTCCGTCCGTCTGTCCGTCTGTCTGTCTGTATGAACGCGTCGATCTCAGAGACTATAAGAGATAGAGCCACAATGCGAAGGTAGATTTATGCTGTACGCAGATCAAGTTTGTTTCAGATTTGAAAAATTCCACCCCGTCCCCCTTTTATCCCCAAAAAACCTAGACCTCCTCCATAAATCCTAGACCTAAAAAGCCGTCAGATCCACAATTTTCAAGTTAGAGCCTCGTGGCTTAGTATACATCAAGCTAGGCCCAATATCTGTCTATTCTGAAAAGTACAATCAGATCGGAAACACCGGAGTTATAAGCGAAACAGTTGAGCTGATAAGAGCACCCCCCCCCAGTTGTTGATCAGGATCAGGATTAGAAAAGTATTGCCTACATTTAGGATGACATCTTCAAAAATTCAAAAACAAATAAATGAAAATAAATGAACAGGGTATTTTGTGGTCGGGAAACTCGACTGCAGCGCCTTTACTTGTTGTTAGCTAATCGTGGAACAGTCCTAGGTAGACACTTTTTGTACCCTTGCAGACCACAAAAAGTACTATATATATTCTTGATCAGCATGACGGGCTGAGTGGATTTAGTCTTGTCCGTCTGTTTCTATGCTATCTTCTCCTTCAGTTTGAAAGCTATCACAACCAAACTTTGCACGGAGTCTTCTAGTATACATACGCTGCGCATTTGTCGGCCGGCCGGATCGGATGACTATAACATATAGCTGTCATACAAACGATCGGTTTAAAACTAGTTCTAGTGAGAAAACCTTTTTGGTTTTCAATCTAAACGTCTTAAAACTCCGTATTTACTAGTTTTCTTTGCTTCTTCGTGATTCTGCCAAGTTTGGTCCAAATCGGACATCTATATAGTATAGCTGCCATAGAAAAATAAGGTAAGAAAAATAGTCTTGGTAAGAAAAACTTTTTTGTTTTCAATGTAAACCTCTTTAAAATTGGCATATATATGTTTTATAAGCTTTCACACAATTCTAAAAAGTTTTGTCAAAATCGGATAACTATAGGTTATAGCTGCCATAGGAAGTATTGGTTGAGAAACTAGTTTTAGTTAGAAAAACTTTTTTGTTTTTGAAGAAAACGCCTCCAAACTTTGTATTTCTTAGTTTGCTATGCTTTTATATGATTCCACTAAGTTTGGTCAAAATCGGACTTGTGTATAGTACAGCTGTCATAGAAAAGTAGAGTCTGAAAAGGGGTCTTTGTGAGAAAAACTTTTTTGTTTTCTACGCAAATGTCCTTAAAATTGGCATTTATTTATTTGATATGCTTTAACACAATTCTACAAAGTTTGGTCAAAATCGGTTGACTATAGGTTATAGCTGCCATAGGAATGATCGGTAGAGAAACTAGTTTTAGTGAGAAAAACTTAGTTGTTTTCAATGCAAACGTCTCTAAAGTTTGTATTTCTTAGTTTGCTATGCTTTGCCATGATTTTACTAAGTTTGGTTGAAATCGGACATCTATATAGTATAGCTGTCATACAAAAGATAGGTCTGAAAAACAGTCTTAGTATGAAAAACTTTTTTGGTTTTATGGGTAGCATCCTGAAATATTGTATTTGTTGGTTTTGCATGCTTTCAGCTAATTTTTCAAATTTTTGTGCAAATCGGTTGACTATATCATATAGCTAACATAGGAAAATGGATAATTTTTGAAAATATTTAAGCAAGCAATTGCAAGGATATAAAAACTTCAGCACAGATAAAGTTAGCCTAGCCTGCTCGTTTTTCTGATTTTTGGGAAGAAGCTTAGAGGTAGCTCAAGTCGAAAAATCCGATTTTTAGACCTTTTTGTTGAATTTTACTTATAACTGAGTTAAGTCCCACGATTTTCTTAGTTTTCAAATCAATATTCTTAAAGAAAAATGTTAAAAAGGTAACCTTTTATAAGCATAAACCATAAGTTTTGGCTATGGTGTTGCTTTTTTGGTTACCATATATTACATTTTTGGGTAAATTTTGATTAAGATTTGTAAAAAAGGCAAATCTCTAGAGATTTTTATATCAACGCTTTCATTTTAAGCTGGGACTGCTTGCCCTTACATAACAAAAGTTGAGAGATTTGAAACTAACTGTCCAATAGATTTGATAGCCTAGTAGCCTGCAACGTTCCAGTCACCACTTTACAACTAAAGTTCTCCTACTTTAGTTCAAAAATCAAACGCTTAAACGGAAAACTTTACAGATTTCTGTTACTACCAAATTTTTTTGGTGATTACTGCCCTTCAAAGTATGCAAACTTTATTTACTTAAGTTATTACACAGTACGACACTAAAAAAAAAAACCCGGGATGAGACCCATAAATTTTGATAGAAGCATCGCATCTGTAAGCATCGCCTCATACCCAGTTTATCATCTGTACCCTATGTTCGCGTTTTATGGTAACTTTTGTACTAGCAACACAAAGCGACAACAATTTTAACTTAGTTATTAATGGTTCAGACCAAAAACCTACAAAATTCAGCAAACACAGACAGGGACACTAGGAACGTAATATCAAAAAAAAAAACGCGTTTATCGTACAATTTGTTAAGGTACCTCCAGAAGGTGTCAAACACAACTGCCCTAGAACAACATTGACCATTTAGGGTATTAGCAAGCCATTAATCTTATAGGTAACCTGCTTCATTGCAAGCAAGAAAATAGAACAAATGCACTATAAAATGCCGTTAATGGACTAACGCGCGATACACTAAGATGCTTCGAACTAAAGTTTTTATGAATGAAGATATGTACCCATTGCATCATTTTTGGGAGCAGTTAATACCCCAAATGGTCAATGTTGCCGTAAGTCAACGCAGTTCGGTCTATTTTTTAGTCTAGTTAATGGCCCATATTGCGTGTGTTGTGGGCGGATCATTAAATGGTACGCCATCTCGCGGTTTTTTGTCTGAGGAGTAACATCTCTTGGGCCCACGAAATAGCCCATTGTGCCATCATAAATTTGCCTTTAAAGATATGCAAGAATTTAGGTTTGACCCCTTCTGGCGGTATCTTAACCAATTGTACGAATAACGCGATTTTTTGATATTACGTTCCCACTGACCCTGTCTGTGTTTGCTGAATTTTGTAGATTTTTATGTTGTACCATTGACTGCTAAGTTAAAATTCTTGTCGCTGTGTGTTGCTACTAGCAAGGCTGCAAACCGGTCCGGAACCGAACCCCTGGGAACCGGTTCGGTTCGGGTTTTTTGGGCTTACATTTTTGACTCCGCGAACCTGAACCCGAACCGGACCACTTTTTCGAAAACTGAGGTTCGGTTCACCAATTTAAGTAATTTTTTCATAGACACATTCGAAATCCTCCAGCAAAACATTGTTTATTACTTTCCAAGTGCCTCGAAAAACGTTCTTCTATTATGAGCTCTGTACCAATATTGGCTGCTATGTTCTTTGACCCAAGATTTCAATCTTTGCTTACTTCTGACCTTAAAAACGTTGCAAAGCAGCACATTGTAGACATGCTAGAGCGCCAAAAAAAAAAATGCTTAATGAGAGTTTTCCAAATTTGACAATAAATGACTCAACGTCTGATTGCGAAGACGAGAAGTTTATGAAAGCAATAAACAAATATCAAATATAAAATCTGTGAATGATGTTATAGATTCCTTTGAAAACTGTCCAAGATCACATCCATTTACAAATGTTTTAAAATTTTGGAAACGTCATAATAGCGAAGACTTACAAAATATTGATTTTACTATACTGGCTGTACTAGCTAGTTAGGTATCAGTATCATCAGTATCAGTGATTTAAGAGCTAAGTATAGATGAACAGAACAGAACAGAAAACTGTTAAAGTCACCTAATGGATTTGATAATTGAAATAACTTAAGTAATGATCATTATGATTAAGCATATGGATAGAAGGCATATAGGTTTCATTTTCAACGTATTAATAAATCAAAAGACAAACTATTTATTTATGTGCAAGCGAACCAATGTTCGAGCCAGAACCTTGGGTTCAGGGGTTCCAAGAACCGAACCTTTTTTTTACAATGGGTTCGAACCCATTGTTTGCAGCCTTGGTTGCTAGTACAGTAGTACCCATACAGTTGAGAAACTGGGTATGAGGCGATGCTTACAGAAGCGCCTTCTATCAGAATTTAAGGGTCTCATACCGGGTTTTCTACAAAAGTTTGATTTTGTCGAACTGTGTTGTGTATTAAAATTTAGACATTGCAAGTCTATTAAAGATATTCTTTATGCCGTAACTCAACAAAATGTGGAGTCAAGTTGACCAAAATGATGATTTTCGTATAACATAGCATACTTTAAAGGGCACTAAACATGATATATTTTGTGTATACCTTTTTCTCCAGGTGTAGCCCACTCAAACGTGTGCCACCTGGCAACAATTTGCATTTTAATTACAAGCGAGTTCTTTTCTCTTTTTTATCTGCAATCCCCAATTGGGTAGCAATTATCCATCATACGCCCTGATGTACCAATTAATATAAGCTACCCGAACGTCGGTGGTGGCAATCAGTCAATTGATTCGATTATTGGTAGCAAAAAGAAGAGAAAATCAATGCAAAAGATTAACAATTACACGCAATTCGGTCAACAAGTGCCCAAGTAAGCAGAAGAAGGAGATGACACAAAGGCGTGGGCCATAACGATTTAATATGTGTGAATGTGTGTGTGTGGCTCAGATTTATTTCAAGTGACGAAGGCGAAGGCAAAGTTCTGCCTGTTATCGATAGTCATTGTTTGCCGCACACACCCGCACACACCCGCACACACACACACACATGCAAGCACACAGTTTTTCTTATTGATGGACGAATATTACGCCAACTAAGCAAATTAAATTGTTTACATTGACAAAGGCCAAAGCATACAGCAGAGGCAGAGAGAGAGAGAGGGCGTGGCACTTGGCGCAAGAACTTAGCAACTAAGCAGCAGCGTTGCCTTCGCCTAGAAGGTAGCCAGACAACAATGGCGCACCAACAATGAACTACTCTCGTCTGCGACCCAACCACCACCCACCTTCCACCTTCCACCCCACAAAATGAATGGCCACAACTCTTCATTTGCAGTGACATCAGCATAAAAATGTAGGGTTAGTAAATTTATTAATTAAAATAATATCATAAAACTATAGCCAAAAATTTAACTACATTAGACTAAACCATCTCTCTGTCTCGCTGTCTCGCTTGCGGTTTGGCAACCCAAAAAGTGACCTCTGAACCGGCCTTAGGTAAGGCACATCTACATTTCAAATTTATTTTTGGGTTGCACACACACACACACACACACACATGTGGGTGCTGTCCTGGTCCTGCCGCATCCTCTTATCTCGGTAACAAATCAACTCAAATTCAATAAGCAGCCACATCCCTCTTAAACGCTTCTCCGTTTCTCGACATAAAAGAGCTAAACGTAATATGATAATCAAACTGAGTGCCAAGACCACAACAAACCCAGCAGCAGTCCACCCAGCCAGCAGTCAACTCGAGTCTCTGCCCTGTCCTGTCCATGTCCCATCCAGTCCAGTGACCCCTCTTGGCATTTTTTGGTCATTTAAAACAATTTCTTTTGATTTCCTTTTGTAGTATTTTGTTTGCTTCTGCTTTTTGTGCTGTGTGTTTCTGCTATTTGCTTAACTGTTTACGTGCAATTTAACTGGAGGGACTTGGTTGAACAATGGCAGCAACCAGATGGCTCTATTAACTAGCTTTCATACGCAACTGGCAAGGCCCTCAAGGACATTGACATTTAGACGAGGGCGGTGTTGTGAGCAAATAATTCAATAGTTTGCCCCAGAAATTTGAGTCGGTTTTATAGATCAACAGGTGGCAAAATATGATTCCAAGCCCATTTTCAAGCATTTGGTATCGTTCAGGCTATTCTTTTGAGGGCCCCCTTGTCTCATCAGCCACAGACTTGGCCATCTACTCGAATTCATCAGCAGCAGCGGCCAAAGCCTCTCACTCACCCAGTTGAGTCAGGCAGCACTCATGACAGTCGGTGGCAGTGGTCGAAAGAGCACTTCTACACTCTGATCGTCTTAAGCAAAACTTGAAATATTTAACTCTATGAGAAAGAAACAACAAATTCGACAGGTCTAAGGTCTACTTTGGACTAAGGTTTGAAATGAAAAGAAGTCGAAAATAAGAGCCCTGTCTGATTTCGATATAGCCGATACGCATTGGTAATCATAACAGCTTTATTTTTTGAGTAAGCTCACTTTAGAACATTTTTGCATTGAAAACTGCTTTTCTGACAGAAAAGTTGCATTCAATTTGTATGCACCTGCATCCTATTGCGACCAAACTTTGCACAAAGTCTTCTGATACAAATACTCTGCATATTTGTCGGAACCGGCCGGGTCGTATGGCTCTAACATATAGCTGCCATAGGAACAATCGGTCGAAAAACTAGATCTATGGAAAAAAACTTTTTTGTTTTCAATGCATACGTCTCCAAACTTGGTATTTCTTAGTTTGCAATGCTTTTTCATGATTCAGCCAAGTTTGGTCGATATCGGACATCTGTATAGTATAGCTGTCATACAAAAGTAAGGTTAGAAAAATAGTTCTAGTGAGAAAAACAGTTTTGTTTTGAATGCAAACGTCTCCAAACTCCGCATTTACAAGTTTTCTATGCTTCTTCATGATTCTGCCAAGTTTGGTAGAAATTGGACATCTATATAGTATAGCTGTCATACAAAAGTAAGGTTAGAAAAATAGTTCTAGTGAGAAAAACTTTTTTGTTTTGAATGCAAACGTCTCCAAACTCCGCATTTACTAGTTTTCTATGCTTCTTCATGATTCTGCCAAGTGTGGTCAAAATCGGACATCTATATAATAAAGCTGTAATACACAAGTAAGGTCGGAAAACTAGTCTTGGTAAGAAAAACTTTTTTGTTTTTAATGGAAATGTTCTTAAAATTGGTATTTATGTATTTGAAATGCTTTCACACAATTCTACAAACTTTTGTCAAAATCGGATGACTATATCATATAGCTGCCATAGAAACGATCGGTCGAAAACATAGTTCTAGTGAGAAAAACTTTTTTGTTTTCAATGCAAACGTCTCCAAACTCCGCACTTACAAGTTTTCTATGCTTCTTCATAATTCAGCCAAGTTTGGTCGAAATCGGACATCTATATAGTATAGCTGTCATAGAAAAGTAGATCGAGAAAAGTTGACTTAGTGAGAAATGTCTTTCCAATTAGTTAGAAAAACGTGCTACTTTTTTTTTTTGGTGTAAACTAATGTTAGTTTCTCACTGCAGCCCATTTTTGCGTTGAAAACTGTTTTCAGTACAAAAAAGTTGCATCCAATTCGAATGCACCTGCATCCGTGACTTTACGAGTTGTTTCCAAAGGAATCCTTGAAATATGGTTTTAGTTGTTAGACACATAAAAACCTCTTTGAAGACATCAAAAGGCTCCAGAGGTAGGGCAGAAGGTAATGCTTAAGAATTCTGTACCAACATGAGGAGTATGCTCAAAACTTGCTGTTGCAATACATTCTTACATCAAATGTCCGATTCAAAACACAGTTACTTCCTACCAACTACAATTTTTAATACTGGGGAAAACGACTATAAATTTGTAAGAAACATATTGCCGAAATTAGTGGAAAATAGACACAAAAATACTCAAGAATAGTGTGAGAGATTTAAAAATATATCAGCCAAAGTCTAGTATCAATAACCGCTTCAACCTGGCCAGCTAACATATGATGCAGCCACTTTTGTAGAACGGCACTTGCTTAGATTTCTCAGCCTGGTCCAGGTTTTGTGCATCCACCACATCAGTGACTAGAGATCTGTTCAAATTGGTCTGTGTATCATCCTGATCAGTCATTTCAATATCGTCCTGCAAGTGCAGTAAATTTTCTGCTGGCTCCGCCATATCCACATCCATATTTTCCCCGTTTTCTGTAGCTGGCATCTCCTTCATTTCAACATCTTCTGTTGGCTGCCGTTTTGCAGGCATTTTCCGTTTCAAGATTGAGGGGCGTAGCCTGCCCTTGCCCTTGGGTATAGTTTCGGGGTCATCTTGGAGTTTCATTAGAATAAGCTCCTCTGTCAGCCGCTTGGCTTTGGTCTTTTTGATCACTTTGGTGGCTTTGGTAGCTTTTGGCTGTTGCGGCGGCTGTTTCTTCTCCATGTTTGTATGATTTGTTTGTGTTGTTTGTATAGAGATATATAGAGCTTCGTTCAGTATGAAGTGAGTGTAGTGAATGATCGAGTTAAGGGCAAAAGTGTGTAGGGGCTGGTGACAACTAAAAGAAACGCCAACTTGGCTTATGAAACTATATAAACATTTTAATTTCCATAAACAAGAAGCTAATACAAGTAGATAGAGAGAATCGACACAAACGATTCAAGGACAGAACAGGGCACCAACTTCCTGGCCTCTTTAACTTTTTTTTACAAACAGCTGTCCGACTTCAAATTTCGCATAAAATTGATGGGAGTTGTGTCAACAGTCGTCGGAGCCAGGTTGAAAGACAGCCTTCATCCCCCCCCCCCCCCTCGTTTTGCCTTTGCCTCGAATTATTTGTTATTAATTTGTTCTGTTACATTTTTGATGGCTTCGATGGGTAGTCCCGAGGGATGTTTTCCTTGATTAACCTCTGACATCAAAGTCTGATACACACACACACACACGCACACACGCACATCATAAATAACAAACAATTATGCGGGAATCCCCAAAGTGAAAGGCTACAGGCAAATCGGGGGAATAGCAAACGAAAACTGCAGAATCCAGACAGCTGTCAGTTTTGCCAACTGATTTATGCATTGTGCCCTATGTGCTTCTCGGCTCCCCACGCTCCCAGGAGGGCACCTTGGCATTGCAAGTCGTCTGCTTGTCTGCTTAATTAGGTGAACCAAAAGTCAACCAATAATTCAAGCCAACTGCACGCCGCCGCCTCTTCGCCTTTTTCAGCAAATTTTTATTTAATTTTCATTAGTCGCAACAGCCACAAGGAGTAAAAAGTTGTTCCGAGTTTTCGTAACATTTTGCATTAATATTAAAATATTCAAATTGTTGCGCCCCAATTTATGCGTGGTTCTTTGGTTTGGCTAGAGGTTCGTTCGCATTCGCCGCACTCGCTTATAGGTGGAAAATTGGAAAATTAGAAAATGTGGCAATTGCAAATTCATACGGTTCTTCCGCTCGGGGGCAATTATAAGCAGAACACCATTCATTCTTCATTGTCAGCAAATTGGCTGAGACTTTAGTGTCGATTTTAATTAAGCGAACACACCGAAACCCTCCTGGGACCTAGTCATTATTATTATTATGGTGGGGGTCGGGACAGCAGCGGCGGCGGCGGCGGCGGCGGCGGCGGCGTTGTCCTGGCCATAAATCAACTAAACGCCGACTAAGCCAAAAGTATACAAAAAAAAACAGGCAACAGAAACAGAAGAACAAAATGAGAACAGCTAAAGGTACAACATTTTATGCTCTATTTATTTGTTAACACAGGAAAATAAGGCTAACATATTAGGCATAATAGAGCTGATATCTGGAGATTTTTTGATATTTTTGTGCACCTGTTCCTGTTTATTTAAGGCATTTTGTGAAGTTTCGAACCATTTTGAAAAGGTTTTATACCACACAGAGAAAAAAAGGATATGAAAAAATATCCATTCGAAAAAGATATGTCTTCAATATTCTATTAATCATCCAACGGAGCTGAAAATCAACCAAAGTATATGAAAAATCAAGTCTATTTGGTTGATTTTGCAGCACCGCTGGATGATTAAAAGAATATTTAAGACATATCTTTTTCGAATGGTTACCGGAAATCATTCAATGGATATTTTTCCATATTCGACGGACCCATCTGGCAACGCCATAACTTTTGACAGAGATGTCAGATCGCTTAATGACATACCGCGTTTGAAGCGTCAGTCCAAGCAGATTTTTACCATGGAACAATACACGCCACGCGAGCGCTCTGAAATAGTTGAAATTTACATTCAACAGAACAAGTCAATTGTGAAAACTCAACGTCATGTCCGATGAAGCCCATTTCACATTGAATGGGACCGTAAATAAGCAAAATTGCCGTATTTACGCCACTGAAAATCCTCAGGAGATTCAAGAAGTGCCTCTTCATGACGAAAAAGTCACAGTTTGGTGCGGCGTTAGTGCGAAAACGGTCATTGGGCCGTTTTTCTTCCAAAATGAAAATGGCCATGCTGTTACCATCAACCAGGAGCGTTATCGCGACATGATGACCAATTTTGTGATGCCAATTATTCGTCGAAAGCGTATGAGGCAGTTCTGGTTTCAACAAGACGGCGCTCCACCGCACACAAGTCGCATAACAATCGATTTTCTGAAGAAATTGTTTCCGGGCCGCTTGATGTCAAAAAGTGGTGATTTGGACTGGCCACCGCGTTCGCCCGATTTGACGCCGCCTGACTTCTTCTTGTGGGGATATTTGAAGTCAAAGGTTTACGTTAACAAGCCAAGGACCGTAGAAGAGCTCAAGGACAACATTCGTGAAGAAATAGCCGCTATTCCGGCCGAAATGTTGGCGAAAACGATGGAAAATGCTGCAAAAAGGGCACAATACGCCATCAACGCCAGAGGCGGCCATTTGAGAGATATCATATTCAAAAATTGATGTAAACAAATTTACTTGGAACAAATTAAATGATTAAGATTGCCAACCGCCAAATTTTTATTTTTTTCTTTGATTTTTTAAAAAAAAACATGGGTCCGTCGAATATGTACTTTCCAGATGGCTCTTTTTCGGTTCTTTTCTTTTCTGTATACGTAGTCGGAACGTATGTTTAGCCAAGTTTGAAACATATACTTCGCCTTACACACAAAATATATGATGCTTAAAGCCCTTTTAAGTATGCTACGTTAATTGAAACTATACTTAAAGTTCAGTATTTACTTTATATATTAGTCTTAACTCAACATTTTGTGGCGAACCCATGGCTTACCTAACAATCTAGGGGGATGGGAATATGCTGTGTTGATTATCGATCAACTGACTCACAGTGTATTCAGTCTTAAGGTAATAAAGTTTGCATACTTTGAAGGGCATTAATCACGAATAATTTGGTGTGTAGTTATTGTAGTAGCAACATAATTCAAGTTAAATAAAGTAAAAAAGTAAATAAGTTGATATAATCGTATGTCTTTTAGGCCGCTTTATCATATTTTGTATAGCTTCTGCACTCTTGTTTGTTCGCTTATGTGACAAATGAATGATTTGCCTTACGAATCGATGTTTTCATAAAACAAGGACTCTTTCTTATGCCCTTTTCATATTTTCTTAAGTCTTTAGTAGTTTTTCTTTAGTTTATTTGTAGAGCATTTGGCATGTTTACTCGTTGTTTCTTCGATTCCTCTTTTACTGACACGTATTTGCATTACACTTAGCTACCGCATTTCCTAACAGCAGGTAGTTTGGCATATCGACAGTGTATTCTACAATAGAGAAACCTTATGAGTTTGCCCTTAAGATTGAAGGCAATTAAATTGGAAGGCAATTAAATTGGAAACAATCAGCATGTGAAACTTTCTGTTTAAATTGTGCTCCGACTTTCACTTGCTTGTATGTATGTGTGTTACTTTATACTCGATACTTTCCAACCAAATCCAATGGATGATCATTTTATCGAAAATCACATTGACAATGAGTCTTTTTCAAGGCCTTTTAATGTTTCAAATCAGGGCCGCAAACCGGGTTTGAGCTGAAACGGTTCGAACCCGGAATTCCGACTTTCAGATTACTGTGAGCCGAACCTCGAACCGAACCTCTTAAGGTACTAAAGCTGTTCTGTTCAACAAATACATACCAAAGACATGAAAAATTTTACCCATTTCCTAGCAACTTCTTCTCTTATCCTGATGGTTCTGCAAGACTGAGTCTTACAATCGGCAGGAAAGTTTAAAGCAAGAATTACCATTAGAATACTTTTCTCCAAAGCTTATTGAATTGTTCACAAAACAAGAGCTTAACATTACTGTGGAAACACTTTTGGTACGTAAATTGACGCGATTTCCTTACAGTTTATTTCGTTTTTAGGTCGATTACTATATAAACTTATATTAAGCATGGGCTGAATCAAGGTGCGAACCAAAACCGTTGCCCAAAAACCTTGAACCTCAAGATTCTGAACCTGAACCATTTTTAAATTTTGGTTCGAAGACTCGAAAATGCCTCATGCATATGCTCAATCTAAAAAAAAAGAGCCTTAAAGATGACTGATCAGAAGAATCGTAGCTTGGGCATTATTTTCTTCCGGCAATAGTATAAATGATGATCAGAAAGTGAGCGCATTTTATGACTATTTGAATCAGTTCAAGAACTTGAAAAAGGCTCGAATTTGATATAAAGCTGCATAAAATGCGTTCGATACTAGGAATTCGATGCTCTGTACGCGATACTTAGTTTTAAATAAGCAATAATCGATACTTAATACTTGATACCCAGACTGGTTACCATGTACTTGATACTAAGTACTCATTATTAAATGTTAAAGTTTCGATACTTAGTACTCTATGCCCTGTACTTGATAATCGATACTAAGTACTCAATACTCTATACTTAATAGTCGATACTCAGCTCTCAATACCAAGAACACGATACTAGGTTGGCAATACTTAGAACTTGATATTTTATATTTGATACTCAATACTCGCTACTTAGAACTCTATACAAAGTACTCGATACACAGTGACGCGTGGCACTGATGTCACATGTCAAATAAATTCCAGTAACCCTCTGCAAGGGTATTCAATAAGTGTAAGCACTCTCTCAAAAAAAAAGAGTATTCTGTACATCTGTAAGGAAAAACCCTAAGCATTTTGATTGTTACTGTTGTTGTTGTTGTTGTTGTGGGTCGCATCTAGGTTCACGGTCAGGGCACATGATAAAAATTGACACCATTGCCATTGGAGGGGTGGGGGTAGGCAAGGATATAGCGGCTACAGGCAGTAAAAAGACCCTGGACTTGAGCATTTTTGGTCTGTAATAAAAATGTCAATGCATTAGTATGGGAGAGTGCGTATCTCTGTGTGCGTGTGTTTGGGTGCGTAATAAAAATTTAGTATGTGTCACATAGTTGCCTTTTGTTATGCATTAGCCCTGACCGGAAGTTGGCACTTTATTGCCTTTTTGCTCTACAATTTTGCCTGATTTTAAGTCTGGCAAGGAGACTTCACTGTATTTATACGCTTTGGCCTTCGTTTCGTTCTGTCCTGCTGTCTCAATGTCTGTCTTGATTGATTCGATTTGACTTAATTCACGCATATTAATCATACGCCCCGCGACACACACACACACACACACAAAAAGCAAATCAAAGCATTAGCAAAAAAACATCAGCAAAAAGAGAGAAATTTCTTAGGGCAGTTAGTTAAACAAATAAGTAGGTTGCCCCAAGGTTGCTCTGGCTGGCAAAGTAATTATGCATAAAATATGTTAAATTCAATGTTTTAGCGCTTAAATTAAGTTATTTTTGTGTGCGGTTTAATAAGAAGGACTCGAAAACATGGGAAATTAAGCAAATATGAAAGAAAAATATGTAAAAATACTTGTTGAATACTAAAAAAGAACTAGCATGGACTTTGTTCCTGATTGAAAGCTTGTTGTTCTTGGAATTCAGGAGCCATGCCAGGCGCCTTGCTTTGCCTGAGCTGTTGCCTTGACATGGTGTCCAAACGTCAGTCTTCTGTCCAGTGCCAACCCAAGGTATTTGTGGACCGTGCTAGAATACTTCCGCGCCGGTGTCACCTCGGGTGGAATATGTCACCGAAGCACACTTGTTCGTATTAATGGCAATGTTTCATTTAGCTGCCCAATTGCCAAACCTATACAGGTACTACTGACTACTGGTTTCGAGCAGAATGCTACAGGCTCTGGGCATATCCGGAGTGAATAGGGATTCGCCAGCCAGCGGCACACCAGCCCGAATGTTTCTTGTTTGGCATGTGGCTTCGTCCTGCGCTACCTTAAAAGTTCTGTTCGTCAGTAAGCTCTTGATTAGCAGGTAAAGTTTTCTGAGCTTAGAGAGGAGACCTTCATGCCACACTGCCACTATATACTCTTTTCCGACATACCCTTCGAGTTTGTAGCTGACCACTCGATGTAATTGTTCGGGAGATCCATGGCTCAGTGGGGGAACCGGGCTTGGCCTTACGAAAAGATCATATCTAGAGCATTCTTTGAAGTTACACAGCTAGAAGATCTATTCAAGGGTGTAGTAGAAGGTAGGAATCCAGGCAGAAGAGAACTATGCTGGCTTTCTTTCTGGCTGATGGGAAATGGCTTAGTCTCAGAGCCGCTTTGAGAATAAGCAGAAGTTTCATTGTGCTGTTGTCAATGTTAGCTCACATATCAACAGATCCTTGATTTCCCCTTTTCAGCTCAGGGAAGCTGATTGAACTGAAAATGGGAGGGCCATTAGGTAGGGTAGGTAAGGCAAACTTATAAATAACAGTCTTACATCCAAGTTTACTCTGATACATGGCCGCTATGTATGTTTAGAAGATGGCAATTGGGTACTTGGTATATGTAATACGTGTGTGGTGCAGCGGGTAGTGTGTGTGTGTGTGCCTGTTGTGCAAGTATCATTCCCGCCTTCAGACATCTAATGCAATAGTTTTTATACCCTTGCCCAGAAGTTTGCAACGCAAAGAAATATTCATTTCCGACCCCATAAACTATATATATTCTTGATCAGAGTGACCAGATGAGTCGATTAAGCTTTGTCTGTCCGTTTGTCCGTCTGTCTGTCTGTTTCTATGCAAACTCCTTCGTCAGTTTTAAAGCAATCGAGCTGAAATCTTGCCCAGAGTCTTCTTTTTGCTCTACACTACTAATATGTCGGAACCGACCGGATCGGCTGACTATATGTCATAGCTCCCATAGGAACCATCGATTGGAAAACTAGTTTTAGTATGAAAAACTTTTTTCTTTTCAATGAAAACGTCTCCAAACTTTGTATTCATAGGTTTTCTATGCTTTCTTAAAATTCCGTCAAGTTTGAAGAAAATCGGTCAACTATATGGCATAGCTGCCATACAAAAGATACGTCTGAACAGCAGTCTTTGTTTGAAAAACTTTCTTGTTTTAAATGGTAGCATCCTGCTATTTTGTATTTGTGTGTTTCACATGCTTTCACATAATTGTAAAAATTTTTGGCCAAATCGGTTGACTATATTATACAGCTCCCGTAGGAACCATCGATCGTAAAACTAGTTTTAGTATGAAAAACTTTTTTCTTTTCAAAGGAATCGTCTACAAACTCTGTATTCATAGGTTTTCTATGCTTTCTTAAAATTTCGTCAAGTTTGATGAAAATCGGACAATTATATGGTATAGCTGCCATACAAAAGATACGTCTGAACAGCAGTCTTAGTTTGAAAAACTTTCCTGTTTTTAATTGTAGCTTGCTGAAATTTTGTATTTGTTTGTTTTACATGATTTTACCTAGATATACAAATTTTTGTTCAAATCGGTTGACTATATCATATAGCTGCCATACGAACGATCGGTCGGAAAATGGGAAAAAGAGTATTTTTTCGAAAATATTTAAGCGAGCACTTGCAAGGGTATAAAAGCTTAGCTTTCTCCTTTCTTTAGAAACTTGCACAACCGTTCACCTGCACTAGCCATAGGCGCCAGCTCTGAAAAGCTGTAGGTTTCTCTTTCCCTTGTGCAAAAATCAGAAGCACACAAGCCAAAAGATTGAGAGAAGTTCAGCCTGGACTCTTTTGGGCCAAATGGAAAGATTTGTGAATAAGACTATAGACTTATTAACCCGCAGTTCTATGTTTTTCAGACCTGAGCAGTAGGAATAACTGAATTCAGCCTTGTTTTAGTGTCTCCCATGAAATTCAGCCATAAGTTTAGTACTGAAGCCAAGCCTCAAATCAGCTAGGGTGTTAAATCCAAGACTGAAACTCCTTCAAAAGGAAAGCTATGATTCAGATCGGTGACGAACCGTGGAAACCATCGATGAACAGCATGATAAAGTCGTTTCCGAAAGTTTTTCGAATGGAGTAAATGATGGAAATCAACGGCTCAATGGGAATGCATTGCAAAACACTAGAACGGCTCAAGAGTTCCTTCGTAAAGTGCACCAGTGCATGGGGCAACTCAAACTTAATATTTATAAGCTTAGATCTCAACCTTTAAGACCTAATCAGGTTAACAGCAAAAGCTGCCTTTCCTCTTAAACAAATCTAGTTTTCTTAAAGACCCACAAAACTGATGAATGCTGCACCACCCCGTTCGCTCGGTGCGTGTGCGTTGAGCGACGCTTGACTAAATTTGCCATTTTGTTTTTGCCTTGGGCCAACATTTTGGGTGGCCTCATTAAATAATTTGCCCGAAAAATAAATTCATGCAAATTGAGTTTTCCAGTTAATGGCCGGGCCCGAAAACGTTTGAGGGCTTGTTAAGCCACAGATTTGTAGCTCAAATGTCACAAATGCCACAATTGGGCGTTTAATTGAGTGTACGCGGGCGGGAAGGTCGCCGGAGTTGAGTGGGCGGGGGGCGGGGGGTGAACAAACAGTTGTTGGGCAATGTTAATTAAAATGCGTTGGTGAGTTATTCATGTGGCAGGGTTCGGCTGCTGCAACATTAAGCTGACCTTCAGCCGAACGAAGCTGAGGAGCTGCGGTGAAAGTTGCCCTTGTCCTTGTCCTTGGTTAAGGGGTTTGGGGGTTACCTGAAGCAGCTGCTGTTGCTACTGTGCCACGGGGCCGAAGGGATTTATGCAATGCAACGAACAGAGCAAAATAACGACTGCAATTTGTTGATGAGCCTGGGGGGCAGACAGCCACACACACACACACACACACACACACAAATCTTACTCTTGTTCTTCTTAAGGACTTGGCTTGGCCCTGGCAAATTGTTTGAACAGTTCGAGCAAATTTGTTCAGACAACAAAACCAAAAAGTTTTCTGGTATTTTGATCAAATTTTGACAACAGACAAGCAGCATAGACGAGAAAACCGCCCACAGCAGAAAAACTTACAATTTGTTAAAGAGATTTCCAATCTTCGATCAATCAGCTGAAAAAATATAGAGAAATGAAAAATTAACTTCTTAACCTTATGACAGGACATTCATCCCAGGCGGGGTGGCGTTCGCGTTTCACATAATTTCCCAAATAAAATTGTTTACCCATTTGAGCCGTTGGCGATGGCATCGTCATTCTCATCGTCATCATCGTCCTCAGCGTCCTCAGCGTCAACGTTGAGCAAATCACTTAAGCGCACTTAATTATTTGCACAAGTTTCGTTGGCTGATGCTACCCCGTTCCCTCCGCGCACCCCCCCTTGTCTGCTGCCAGCTGCTGGGGCACGTTCCACTTGCGTTACGTTTCAATCGAAGCGAGCGCCGCACAACGGCGCGTATGAGTGATATGACACGTAATCAATAAATAACGGCACAAAGTCCTTTTTTTTGCTGGGCAGAGTAGAGGGGAAAGGATGAGTGGGTGACTGGATGACTGCAGTCTGAATTCAGGCACTCATCAAGCCCTCCCCGCCCCCACCCTACCGACATTTGGATATTCCCTTGAAAGTGGCGAAATCTAGTTCACATTCTGCAATCAGACTTTAGCTAGCACTAAAAGGCATTTCTCATTTGAGTTATATGTAAAACATTGAACAGACATAAGTATCAAGCAGTGGTGGGCACAAAAATTATATGAAAAGTTTGTGTTCTTAAACATTAGCAGTGTAGTAGTAGTAGTAGTAGTGGTTCTTTATTATTATTAATAAAAATAAAATAACAACATTTTGCATATTTAGGCATGGCTTAATTGCCGTCTGCCTTAATCGAAACAATTATACATAGCATTTATGTTAATACTAGTGAGCTACAGGAAGACTTACCCTTCGGAGTTACACCACCTGCCTTCCCCGCTCGTCGCGAGATAGCAGATCTCTCACTCCTAAGGGTGAAAACATTTTACAAATATAAAAACTTGACATTAATAAAATAGAACTGTTGTACATGAACTTAAGTATATTAAAAATCCTCATTTACTATACTCCTCCTATATACTACAGCACCCTCAATATAATCCGCTAGGTTTGCCCAACCCATGGCTCCATCCAGAGCCGCGACGACCTCTTCTGCCTCAAGCACTTCCTTCTTAAAATATTGACATCGAAACTCTTTCAAAATAGGGCATCTTCCGATAAAATGATGCATGTTCTCTATCTCCTTCCAGTTGCAAAGCGAGCACAATCCACCGTTTACCGTGTTTCTGGGGTTGCTATTTAGCCGCAGCATATCTCCTCTCGCCTTTAGGATCCATGTAATAGTCCTCTGTGTGGAGCCGTTAATGCAGAACTCAGCCCCTACTGCATAGTTTAAGTTCTTGAATATGCGAACTTCGCTCGATCTGGCCATGTTCACATGTTCCTTCTTAGTTTCTTCTGTTATGGCTGTGAGTAGACATACACTACCTAAAATCCATTCCGAGTGCGTTGCATTTCCACTAAGGGTGATGTTATGATCCTTGAGTTTTCTTCTAAGCGTCGCGTACCATCCAAAATATGCGGCAATCTGGTGCTGTTGTACTCGAAAAGAGTTCTCGCTATATATTTTAGGTGCAGATTTAGGCTATAAATATGTAATGGGAAGTTTGGCGTATTTTCCGGCAACTTTAGAATTCGTTTTATGAAATACCACTGCAGTTGGTCTGCTTCTTCGCTTACCTCGCCTCCCCAAAACTTGAGCCCCATAACAGAGAACGGCTCTACTTATGGCATTGAACACATTCCATTTTGCGCTAAGGTTCAGGTTATCGCTTCCTAAGAATTTACCCCATACGGTGCTTATGCTTCCTTTTGCTTCTTTTAACCTGGCATCCACATGTTTTTTAAAGCTCATAGTGGGTGTTAACACGACTCCAAGGTATTTATATTCCGAAACAACTTGAACAGCCTCCGTATGAAAGACCCATTTTTCTGATGATGCCAGTCTTCCTCCTTTTCGAAATACCATAATTTGCGACTTTGACCATGTCATGGCAGTGTTAATCATGGAAGTTTTGGGTCGTGGAACACCCGAGGCATAAACTGATGTAAAGCCACAATAATTGTAAAGCTAAATAAGTCGATTTGTTTTGTTGAACTTAATGTTGAACGTAGTTTACAATTTGTATTGTAGAAGTAAGAACCTTAGAGAGAAACTATAGTGTTGGCAAAATATCGTTAGAGATCAACAACAATGCTACTATTCATATTTTAAATATCAAACTATTACTAAGCTTCAAAGTGAATGTCTCCAAATGGTTTTATGCTTAGGGAACCAGCGGTGATATCCCAAAATTAGGCAATGGATTGGTCATCGCATTCTTTAAATGCATTTGAAGGTGTTGAAAATTGTTAAGAATGACTCCTATCCTATCACCTGTTCCAATATTCGTGTCTATTTTCATGTAAACCTCAGTATTTGGCATCCAATTTGAATAACCTTGTATAGAAGCTGAAAAATATGTCAACGGTTACTAAATCAGTTAGAAAAACAAACCCGAAATTGTTTGTGCGGCTGCAACCGATTGCTCAATACCAAGTGATTTCAATTCCTCTTGTCACTTGTCTTAAAATTGGGGACAAATTGAACTCAAAGCACTTACGTTTTCATGAAAATCGACTTAAAAACCAAAACAGACTCGTATGTTCTGACTTGATACTAAGTATTCGAGCGGCATTCATCTCATTTAAAACTCGGACACAATATAGTCGCTGGTTTGATCACTGTTTTGGTCACTGTTCTAGTCACAGTTGTGATCACTGTTTTGGTCACTGTTTTGGTCACTGCTTTAGTGAATGTTTATAGCCGTTACTTGTAGAGTCAAAAGGGTATACTAAAGTCGTGCAAATGTCTGTGACAGGCAGAAGGAAGCATCTCCGACCCCATAAAGTATATATATATTCTTGATCAGCATCAACAGCAGAGCTATACAGGTTATAAAAAAAAACGTTGCATACTTATCTGAGCCGCATGCGCCGTTTGCTTACATAATGTTTAAATATTCAAACTAATGTTAATGCTCTGTTAATTAACATAAGGCAGATTATTAAACACTAATTCCACTGAGTTAAGGTTAAATCGCAATCGGGCAGGGCCGACTTTAGCTTGCGCTCTCGTTTTGGTTATGTTTTGGTCCCTGTTTTGGTAACTGTTGTGGTCACTAATGCATTCACTGTTTTGGTAACTTTTTTGATCACTCCTAGGTCACTGTTGTGATCACTGTTTTGGTCACTGTTTGGTCACTGTTTTGGCCAGTGTTTCGGTCACTGTTTATAACTGTTTTGGTCACTTTATGGCTGCACAGGGTACACTGATAAAACAATTCGCCCTGAAAACTGCAAATTCTCCTATGAAATCCACTTAAGGCGATTCACCTTAAAATTAAGAAAACATTTTCTCATTCATGGAAAAAATTTTCTGAAACTTTGAAAGTTTTCCCTAAATGAGAAAATATTTTTATTAATTTTAGGGTGAATCGCCTTGGGACGGATTTCATAGGAGTATTTCTAGTTTTCAGGGCGAATGTTTTATGAGTGTATATTAAAATTGTACAGCTGTTTGTAACACATAGAAAGAAAGCATTTCCGATCACATAAAGTATATATATTCTTGATTAGCATGTCAAGCTGAGTGGACTTAGCCTTGTCAGTTTTAAAGCTATATTTACGTAACTTTGCACCAAGTCTTCTGGTACAACTACGATGCACATTTGTCGGAACCGGCCGAATCGGTTAACTAAAACATATAGCTGCCATTGAAACGATCGCTGGAAAAACTAGTTTTAGTTAAAAAAACTTTTTTGTTTATAATGCAAACGTCTCCAAACTTTGTATTTACTAGTTTGCCAAGCTTTGCCATGATTCCACTAAAATATCGGACAGCTATATAGTATAGCTGCCATACAAAAGTAAGGTTTGAAAAATAGTCTTAGTGGGAAAAACCTTTTTGTTTTCAATGTAAACCTCTTCAAAATTGGCATTTATTTATTTTTTAGGCTTTCACACAATTCTACAAAGTTTTGTCAAAATCGGTTGACTATAGGATATAGCTGCCATAGGAATGATCGCTGGAAAAACTAGTTCTAGTAAGAAAAACTTTTTTGTTTTCAATGGAAACGCCTCCAAACTTTGTATTTCTTAGTTTGCCAAGCTTTTTCATGATTTCACCAAGTTTGGTCGAAATCGTACAACTATATAGTATAGCTGTCATAGAAAAGTAAGGTTAGAAATACAGTTTTAGTAAGAAAAACTTTTTTGTTTTCAAAGAAAACGCCTCCAAACTTTGTATTTCTTAGTTTGCCAAGCTTTTTCATGATTTCACCAAGTTTGGTCGAAATCGTACAACTATATAGTATAGCTCTCATAGAAAAGTAAGGTTAGAAAAGTAGTCTTGATGAGAAAAACTTTTGTGTTTTCAATGTGAACCTCTTCAAAACTGGCATATGTTGATTTTATAAGCTTCAACACAATTCTACAAAGTTTTGTCAAAATCGGTTTACTATAGGTTATAGCTGCCAAAGGAATGATCGCTCGAAAAACTAGTTTTAGTGAGAAAAACTTTTTTGTTTTCAATGTAAACCTCTTCAAAATTGGCATTTATTTATTTTTTAGGCTTTCACACAATTCTACAAAGTTTTGTCAAAATCGGTTGACTATAGGATATAGCTGCCATAGGAATGATCGCTGGAAAAACTAGTTCTAGTAAGAAAAACTTTTTTGTTTTCAATGGAAACGCCTTCAAACTTTGTATTTCTTAGTTTGCCAAGCTTTTTCATGATTCTATCAAGTTTGGTCGAATTCGGACAACTATATAGTATAGCTGTGATGGAAAAGTAAGGTTAGAAAAGTAGTCTTGGTGAGAAAAACTGGCTTGTTTTCAGTGGAAATGTACTTCAAATTAGTTAGAACAATGTGCCGCAAAGGTATACAAGCTTCGACTGAGCCGAAGTTAACTTCCATCTATTTTCTTCAATGAAAATCGATGTAAGAAATCATGGCTAATCTGAGAAGCTGAACTGAAGTAGAACTGAACTAGTCTAAACTTCTCGACATAATTTTTATGCTCGCTCCCTGATATATGTGTATACCCTATGGGATCGTAGATACTTCCCTCTGGCTGTGTTACACATACTTTTGTCAAAATTTAAACGATTTAAGGCAGAACTTAATGAAGGGCTTTTAATATTTATGTATTTCAAGCATCAGAAAAGTTTGAAGTAACCGTGAGTCATAAAGAAGTTAATATTTTATTATTGTTATGTGTCCAGAAGTCAGTGAAAAACCCGGCATAAAATGCAGGAGTGAACATTTTTATGTTGCCTGCTTTTGTGCGTTTGTCATTTGGGCGGCTGCAACAAATTGTCGCCAGCAAATTGAATGATTGCGGTCAAGTGTGCGCTGTGAGGGGGGAGTGTGGGATGGGCCAGGCCAGAGTTGGGAGTTGGGTCATAAATGAAAACCAGGCACGTCTGCTATCACAAGACAGTGGCGGCAGCAGCAGCCGCCTCAAGGGATCTTGTGGCGGCGTAGGCAACGCTAATTCAAGGCGACACATGTCACTTACCCTGACCCCTTCACTTTCCACACGCTTGCACGCACATACGCACATATTTTGCGCCCTTAAAGCGCTTGCTAATTTGGCTTTAATTTGCATTTTAATATGCCACATTTGCGGGCCCACTAGGCGCATGCGTAATTTGCAGAAAACAGCAAAAAACAAAAAAAAGGGAAAGAAATCACAAAAAAAGCAGGGGGCACAAATGCAAATCAAAAATGCATGCATAATTATGTACGCCTGCTTCCTGCTAGTTTACACATGTCTTAGAGTAGAGTCCCCTCAATGCTCAACTCAAAATGCAAATAATTGACTTGAACTCAACTTGAAAGCCAGAAGCTGGCAAACCATTAGCACCAAAACCGCAGTTGTAACGAGTTTCCCATTTATTTTTATATCTTTCTGCTTTTCTCGTTGCTATTGCAGTTGTTGTTGTTGCCCTGCGTGCGGCTTTGTCACCAAAATGGCCGCACATAATTTCCGCTTTGCTTTTCTTCTTTTTTTTGTTTCAATTTTAGACAAAAAGAAAGTCAAATCTGGGCACGCTTCGTTAGTTGGCAACGGCCGTGTGGGGTGGGGCGCGGCGCGAAATGTTCACTTTGTTTTTCTTAATTAAATTGCACTGAGCAGCCGTTGGCGAAGCACTTAAAGTGTCAAAGTTGCGGCCCATTGCTCCTAATTACCCAAGAAATGCTATTGCCCTTGATGAAAGTTCAAACAATTTTATGGCTTTTATCAACTTTTATCAGTGAGGATGTCCTTAGATCCTGAACTGCAAGTGCATTGTTGTTAACACCCCCAATAATCATATAATTTTCCATGAATTCCATTTCCTGTCTGCTGGGCATATCATATTCCCTTGCTCTTGTTCTGGCAACTTCTTGCGACAAACTCGTAAATATAAATACAATTTCACAGTCGTTTAGTTGTGTCACCTACCTGGAGGTCGTTGTCTCTCTCCCGTACGGTTACTCCACGGTCCCAGGCTGCTCGTAAAGCGTGTGTAATGCTGTTAATACCAATTTTCAGCGTTTACAAATTGCGCATACGAGGCGTGTGGCCCAAGCCGGGAGCAGGAGCAGCAGCAACACGCAGGCGTTTTAGCTTTGAAAATGAAATTTTCAACGTGTCAACAACAGCAGCCATAAGGCACGCACACCCACACACCCACACACACACCCCAAACCTGTCACCTGTCATATGTCTTCCGGTGTTTATTGACAGACGTGCAATTGCCGTGCTGCCTCTGAGAGGGAGACAACGCTGGGCTAGGCGCCCAGTGACACACACTCAGTGGGTTCAATTAAAAGGCGACAATCTTCTAAATACATAGATACTTATGTAGAAGTTCAGACTTGAAAAGTAGTTACAAACTTAACAGCAAAATTCTACATTATTTAACTATTTACCAAGTAAGTAGCAGTTTATACACACATCGAGTGACTGACTGACTGAGCTAGAGTCGACTTCGAAATGCTACTCAAGGCAATTGGTATTAAATAACCTCATGCGGCCCAGATAAGTATGCCACGTTTTTTTAACTCTGCCATTTATTATCCAATCTTAATGAAATTTGTGTGAGATTGTACATATTGGCCACATAAACTACACTGCAAAATCTGAGCTAGATATCTTAAAAAATGTAGCAGATATTCGCCCTGCCTGTACCCGTGGGTACATATAGTACATGGTGTATTCTTAGTTTGTGCAAATGTATGTAACAGCCAGAAGGTAGCATCTCCGACCCTATAAAGTATATATATTCTTGATTAGCTTTAACAGCCGATTCATGTCCGTTCGTCTGTCCGTCTGAATGCACAGATCTCAGAGTTGGTATGAGATAGAGGTATGGGACATCAGTTTCTTATGTCAAGTTTATTTTCAATTTTTACCACGCCCCTGCCGCCCTCGCAATTTAGAAAAAACGTCATATCTTTCACAGTTGTAAAGATAGATAGTTCGTAGCTATTAGACATATTTAGTTAACAGAATAACTTATCGATCCGCCAAAGAATTGATAAAGATCGGATGAACGATTGTCGAGTTATGATCAAAAAACTGTGCGCTGCTAAAGCGCTGCTATCAAAAGCAATCAAAATTTATGCTGAGCGTCTAATTTTGTTGGTACAGAGTATGTTATAGTCGGGTTGGACCAACTTTCTTTCTTGTTACTCCTCGAGAAACGGGAACCACAGTTTACCATCAAAAAAACTTATACGAGAACTCAGATAGCCCCTACTTTTTAATGCAGTTTTTCATATGTCTGATATCTCATATTTGAGAAACTTTTGCAAGATATCAGACAAGTGATAATACTGGATTTCATGTCATCCCAGCAATCATTTTTTATAGCGAAAGATAAGTATGCGATTCGCCAGTAGGTATACTCTAGCATTATCGCATTATAATCGCATTCTCATCTCCCTACGGGAAGAAATGTGACACTATGCGATAAGAGAGCGATTCATCCTGGGACATAGGAAAAAGTCTCTTCTGAGCGATAGGAAAGCGATTCATCTCGGAGATAAGAATGCGATTCTTACTAGAGGCAGGAATGCGGTTCTTTCCTCGAAGATAGGCTATACGAATAAAAGGTGTTTCGAATTTTGTTACTTAACAGTACGATTTTGCACTTAATATTGTAAAAAGTCGTTCAACTCACTTCAAGAAGAATCACATTCGGATCTTCTTAGGGAGTTAGTTAAACGATGTATGGCCAATTCTTAGATCGGATGATAAAAAAGCGAGACCAATTATAAAGTATCTTGCCCCCAAAGCGATTTTTGAGGGATATATCACCAATTTACCGAATGGACGGAAAAAATGCCTTAAGACATATCGCCAATTTATCCCTTAGCAATACCTAAGGTGTATTTTGTTTGTGTATAAATCGCCAAACTATCTCCAAACTTTCGCCTGAAGCTATCGCCAAACTCTGGCATTGTCGAGGGAGATAAGTAACACGACAAAATGTCACCAGTAACAATATTGAGCTGACCAAATGCTAGAGCAATACTGCAGCTATGGGCAAACAAGAGACTTATAAAGAAGACTTTGATCAACGCTAAATGAAACCCAGCAATCGCTTACTTTTGTTGGATATAACAGAGTTATGGTCGCTTAGATTAAAAGTTCATACCATCTGAACACATTTAGTAATCATAATTATGTATCGATTCGCCTTGATATTGATAAAGATTAGATGTACAATAGTCAAGCTATGAAGAAACGGGGGGCAGGAGAGCAATCGACGCCAGCAATTCGCCATACACATTGCATTCCAGAGTGCTGCTGAGACTGCTCGACAATCTTTATTCCGGCACGATGAACAAGTGGAACTGCAGGACACGTCAAGATCTGCAGACACATTAGAGCAGGAGAGCAATCGACGGCAGAAATTTTGTAAACACAGCAGTGAAAGCAGAAGCTTGGGGACAGACTGTTGATGAAAGAGCTCTGTGGGCTTTGAAATTGATCTTTTAAACCTCTACTTTAACTTACGCTCTCGTTTTATACTGCCTCGAGTCCAACTTATGACTGTAGAAGAGCAAATAAACCGGCTTTAGTATTTCGCCTATCTGCTAAACTAATCTGCATGAAATTTTCATAGCACACAAGCCCTTAACCCTTTATACTTTATATTACTTCTCATTTGAGATTCCAGTAGGCTTTTCGAATCCAAATGTCTAACCCTTTCTGTGTTGTCTCCAACAAATTTTCATTTCTTGCTTGTCGTTCAAGGCGTTCAGTTCTTGTCGCTTTCTTTTCTTTTCTTTTCTTGAACTTGCACCAGATCCAACGGAAGGCTTTTATTTTTATCAAGTTATTTGCATTTGCTTTTTATTTTTTTATTTCAAAAGAATAAACTTTTTCTTTTCCTTTGATTTATATGGTTCCTAGCATTTGCTATTGACTGATTTATATAGTTCCTAGCATTTGCTTCAATACGTTAATCAAAAGTGAACTTAAGTCCACTCCAGCGGCATGTCTCCGCCATCCCAAAAAACGTCAACGCTGGTCGGTGAAATTACAAAGTTATGGCCAAATTACACAATCGTCCAGTTGCCAGATGAATTTTTTTTTTGAAATTCTGCAATTAATTTAGATGTTTTACGTGTAAATTGATTTCAAAACCATTTTTTCTTTAAATTTTGTCAAGAACTTGGCAGAGTCTTTCTTATATCTATCTAATCCGTTTTGAATTTTATCACTTGCCATACGCGGTCTCTCCCTGCGCATTGATGTTCACGCCTGGCCCGCATGGGCTTGCGCCAAGCGAGCAAAACAGCTAATCAGTGGCTTGCCCAGCGGTCGATAAAGTAGGTCAGAGCTGGTTTTGAGTCACTCTTCATGCCCAAACCCCGATCTAGTGACGATTTCTTTTCACCAAAGCTACCAAAATCGAAACTGTATTATACTTTTCGAAAAGGAAGTTGATTTTCTATTCTTTGAAACATTCCCCGATTATCTTTGCAGAATTTAAAACTATTCTTTTTGTCCTGGAAATGTGACTTAACTTAACTTGGTTATTAAAAGACCCCAGCATTTATGTTTTTCTTAGTTTCCGCACTAAAGAGCTCAATATTTTGCACTTAAGAATGCAATTGAATTGCGCATCGAATAAAATAAACACTAAAAGTCATGAAGAGAGGCCGAAGTCTCTCTGGCCACTCATCCCAGCCAACATTTTATGCAAGCCTCCCAGCAAACATTTTTTTACATATTTCATCATATTCCAATTCTTTTTTGTGTACTGCTTAAAATAGTCATAAATGAGCTCGTTTTCTGATCGTAAATGAACCTTTTATCGGGAGAAAATTGTATTCTAGCCGTGACTCTTCTTAAAGATTCGATTATAAACCATTCTTTTGAGCAGTTTCGACTCGTTTTCGAGTCATTTCAGAGTCTTTTTAGGGTAGTATTTCAAGAAAACACATTTCAAGCATATCTAAAAACCTTTTATGGGACTTCTTTTGATGGCACATGTGAGTAATCTGTTTTTGAGCAACAAAAGGGCTCGAAAAGGACTCAAGGTGATTTTTTTTAAGGTTATGTTCCAAATTCTTCATTTTCTTTTCATAAATGAAGCTTTAGATGGGAATAAATGGTATCCTAGCCGCTATTCTTCAGGAAGAGTCGTTTTTAACCAGTTCTTCTGAACAGTTTCGAATCGTTTTCAAGTCATTTGAGAGTCTCTATTGAATCATATTTCACTAAATCAACTTTTGAGCGTTTTGCATATCCAAGAGCCTTTTATGTGCCTTTTTTTAAACACACATGTTAGTATTCTCTTTTTAAACAACAAAAAGGCTCGAAAAGGACTCATCAAGGTGATTTTTGTTAAGGTTTTGTTCCAAATTCTTAATTTTCTGTTCATAAATGATGCAGTAAATGGTACTTTAGGCGCCATTTTTCTAAAAGAGTCGTTTTTAACCCGTTCTACTGAGCAGTTTCGAATCGTTTTCAAGTCATTTGAGAGTCTCTATTGAATCATATTTCACTAAATCAACTTTTGAGCGTGTTCAGGAGTACTTTTCGTGTCTCTGTTAATGGCACATGACCAGCATTTCTGTTCAATCATCACAAGGTATTGAAGAAGACTCCTCATCAGTGTGTTTTTTTGTGAAAATTATCCGCCAAATTGGGAAATTATCCACTGCTCGAACAAGTTCGCTCTTAAAAGACTCAATATTTGGATGCCGAGTAGGGCAACCCATAGTTTCGAGCAGGGACCACAGTTTGTAGTCCAATGGTTTCAGGTTTGGGCTGAATATCCGTAGAAATGAAGTGCGGTACGTGCTTTTTTAGCCAAGTTTGAGTCGTTCTTTGAGCTGAATTGGAGTCTTGTGAAAGGGTACACAGCTTGTTTTCCCAAGATTTCGTATTGGGAGGCTTCACAATCTTTCCAAAACTAAAGATTGATACACTTTTATCCAAGTTTTGACTACTTTTTTCACAAAAATGCAGCTTGGTGACGCCACTTAAGTTGAATGGTTACCTCTCTGAACTCTACGAATGAGTTGGAACGCTTGTTCTACAAATCTATCGTTATGATTGTTAAACATGACGAAAAAATCTGTGTGATTTCCCATAGATTTGTCCGATAAGTGTAGTTTGTTCATTTATTCAGTGAAATGCTGTGCCAAAACTAATCTATCCCTTTCCCCCTCAACCTCAACCGCAGTGCCAGTGGCAGTGCCAGTGCCAATTAGTGTATAAATATTCGGGCTTATCTTAAGCGGGTTGGACGACACAAAGAGAACCTGTCACCAGCAATTGGTGGTTCAATTAAAAGTTGTCAAACGCCAAACTTTTGGTTGTTGCAGCATTTTCTCTGCTGTTTTTGGCGTAACGACTGAGCACAAAGTGAACTACAATAATAATAATAATAATATAAAAACCTAACAATAATCAAAGCAACTTGAATACAATAAATACATATAACCAAAATGTCGGTCGATTTGAGTGCCCAACAGGAGCCAACCATATCCGTGATAACCACAGTTCCCGTTGCTCAAAATGGCGGCGAAATGGATGCCCTGCTGTTGGGACGCATTGGGGTGAGTAATATACTTAATAGTTGAAACACCAAAAACAAATACAACATTTTTACTACTCAACTAAGTAGCCAAGTGCGTGATGCCCAAACAAAAAACAAAAAAAAAATACCAACTTTCATTGCCTTTGCATTTTAGCTAGACAAATATTTGGCTTTGCTATTTCCTTTTCATTTTCACACTTTTCCACGAGTTCTACAATATTTAAGCCTGGCAAATAGTTGAAACGCTCTCCCAGTCTCTACTCGCTCTCTCGCCTCTTTGTCTGTCTTACTCTGTCTTACGCTGTGTTTTAGCTTGAAACTAGCTGCAAGTTTCTTCATGTAGTTGCTGTAACTGTAAGTAAGTATTCTTTCTACATGTTATAAATAAATTTAATTACTTAGGTAAATAAACAAGAATGAATGAAATACGCGACGTTGGTCATGAAGCGCTAATGAACATTTCCGGCGTCAGTTTCATTTTAGCTAGCAACACTTGCATTTCGTTCACTCTCTCTCTCTCTCTTCCTCTGTCTCACTCTCACTCTTTCTATTTTCCCGCTTCCGTTTGTCTAAATCACAAAAAAGAAGAAACAATTGGACTACATTTAAAGTGGAAATTAATTAAGGATTTAATTGACTAGTTGTTAACTTAATTAAGTGTTTCATGCATATTTGATTTCATTGTGTTCAACTAGTGCCAAAATGGTTTTAAATATACATAATTATGTGGATGACATCGAACCTGAATCAATGCTGGAGTATCAGGTGAGATGGTGTGAAATTGCTGGGTTGGATTGACAGAATTAGAGGGATTTCACAAGTGGCTTTTTAGCTGCCAATTTACCAATCTGGCTGAGTGTTAAACGGTTGTGGTTGAGAATTGATATGAGAGGAAGAACGTTTCGCTGGCACCAGTTGATCACACTGGGGGTTCCATCTCAGTTTCGGTTGTTTAAAGTGCAGTTTAAAGTATAAAGTCTAAAGTCTAAAGTCTAAAGTCTAAAGTCTAAAGTCTAAAGTCTAAAGTCTAAAGTCTAAAGTCTAAAGTCTAAAGTCTAAAGTCTAAAGTCTAAAGTCTAAAGTCTAAAGTCTAAAGTCTAAAGTCTAAAGTCTAAAGTCTAAAGTCTAAAGTCTAAAGTCTAAAGTCTAAAGTCTAAAGTCTAAAGTCTAAAGTCTAAAGTCTAAAGTCTAAAGTCTAAAGTCTAAAGTATAAAGTATAAAGTATAAAGTATAAAGTATAAAGTATAAAGTATAAAGTATAAAGTATAAAGTATAAAGTATAAAGTATAAAGTATAAAGTATAAAGTATAAAGTATAAAGTATAAAGTATAAAGTATAAAGTATAAAGTATAAAGTATAAAGTATAAAGTATAAAGTATAAAGTATAAAGTATAAAGTATAAAGTATAAAGTATAAAGTATAAAGTATAAAGTATAAAGTATAAAGTATAAAGTATAAAGTATAAAGTATAAAGTATAAAGTATAAAGTATAAAGTATAAAGTATAAAGTATAAAGTATAAAGTATAAAGTATAAAGTATAAAGTATAAAGTATAAAGTATAAAGTATAAAGTATAAAGTATAAAGTATAAAGTATAAAGTATAAAGTATAAAGTATAAAGTATAAAGTATAAAGTATAAAGTATAAAGTATAAAGTATAAAGTATAAAGTATAAAGTATAAAGTATAAAGTATAAAGTATAAAGTATAAAGTATAAAGTATAAAGTATAAAGTATAAAGTATAAAGTATAAAGTATAAAGTATAAAGTATAAAGTATAAAGTATAAAGTATAAAGTATAAAGTATAAAGTATAAAGTATAAAGTATAAAGTATAAAGTATAAAGTATAAAGTATAAAGTATAAAGTATAAAGTATAAAGTATAAAGTATAAAGTATAAAGTATAAAGTATAAAGTATAAAGTATAAAGTATAAAGTATAAAGTATAAAGTATAAAGTATAAAGTATAAAGTATAAAGTATAAAGTATAAAGTATAAAGTATAAAGTATAAAGTATAAAGTATAAAGTATAAAGTATAAAGTATAAAGTATAAAGTATAAAGTATAAAGTATAAAGTATAAAGTATAAAGTATAAAGTATAAAGTATAAAGTATAAAGTATAAAGTATAAAGTATAAAGTATAAAGTATAAAGTATAAAGTATAAAGTATAAAGTATAAAGTATAAAGTATAAAGTATAAAGTATAAAGTATAAAGTATAAAGTATAAAGTATAAAGTATAAAGTATAAAGTATAAAGTATAAAGTATAAAGTATAAAGTATAAAGTATAAAGTATAAAGTATAAAGTATAAAGTATAAAGTATAAAGTATAAAGTATAAAGTATAAAGTATAAAGTATAAAGTATAAAGTATAAAGTATAAAGTATAAAGTATAAAGTATAAAGTATAAAGTATAAAGTATAAAGTATAAAGTATAAAGTATAAAGTATAAAGTATAAAGTATAAAGTATAAAGTATAAAGTATAAAGTATAAAGTATAAAGTATAAAGTATAAAGTATAAAGTATAAAGTATAAAGTATAAAGTATAAAGTATAAAGTATAAAGTATAAAGTATAAAGTATAAAGTATAAAGTATAAAGTATAAAGTATAAAGTATAAAGTATAAAGTATAAAGTATAAAGTATAAAGTATAAAGTATAAAGTATAAAGTATAAAGTATAAAGTATAAAGTATAAAGTATAAAGTATAAAGTATAAAGTATAAAGTATAAAGTATAAAGTATAAAGTATAAAGTATAAAGTATAAAGTATAAAGTATAAAGTATAAAGTATAAAGTATAAAGTATAAAGTATAAAGTATAAAGTATAAAGTATAAAGTATAAAGTATAAAGTATAAAGTATAAAGTATAAAGTATAAAGTATAAAGTATAAAGTATAAAGTATAAAGTATAAAGTATTTAGGGTATACCCCCTGCATAGGGTATATTGAAATTGTCCAGATGTTAAAGTAAAGTAAACTATATATATTCATGATCAGCATGACGAGCTGAGTTGATTTACCCTTGACCGTTTGTGCGTCTGTCCGTTTCTTTGCCAACTCCTTCGTCAGTTTTAAAGCTATCTTCAACAAACTTTTTACAAAGTCTTTTGGTACAAATACGCTAAACATTTGTCGAAACCGGCCGGATCGGATGACTATAACATATAGCTGCCATAGGAACGATATGTCAAAAAACGAGAAAGCTAAGCTAACTTCGTCTGTGCCGAAGTTTTTATACCCTTGCAAGTGCTCGCTTAAATATTTTCAAAAAATACTTTTTTCCCACTTTCCGACCGATCGTTCGTATGGGAGCTATATGATATAGTCATCCGATTTGGACAAAAACATGTAGAATTGTGTAAAAGCACGAGAAACAAACAATTACAAAATTACAAGATGCTACCATTAAAAACAAAAAAGTTTTTCTAGCTAAGACTGTTTTTTAGACCTATCTTTTGTATGGCAGCTATACCATATAGTTGTCCGATTTTGATAAAACTTGGTAGAATTATAAAAAAACATATAAAACCTACGATTACAAAGTTTGGAGTCGTTTCCATTTAAAAGAAAAAAGTTTTTTATACTAAAACTAGTTTTCCGACCGATTGTTCCTATGGGAGCTATGAGATATAGTCATCCGATCCGGTCGGTTCCGACATATTAGTAGTGTGCAGCAAAAAGAAGACTCTGTGCAAAATTTCAGCTCGATAGCTTTAAAACTGAGAGACTAGTTCGCGTAGAAACAGACAGACAGACAGACGTACAGACGGACGGACAAAGCTCAATCGACTCAGTTCGTCACCCTGATCAAGAATATATATAGTTTATGGGGTCGGAAATTAATATTTCTATGCGTTGCAAACTTCTGGGCAAAATTATAATACCCTTTGCAAGTGTATAACAAGTTCTAGTGAGAAAACCTTTTTTGTTTTCAATGCAAACGTCTCCAGACTCCGCATTTACTAGTTTTCTATGCTTCTTCATAATTCTGCCAAGTTTGGTTGAAATCGGACATCTATATAGTATAGCTGTCATACAAAAGTGAGGTTAGAAAAATAGTTTTAAGAAGAAAAACTTTGTTGTTTTGGATGTAAACCACTTTAAAATTATCATATATTTATTTTATATGTTTTTACACATTTCTTCAAAGTTTTGTCAAATTCGGATGACTATAGCATATAGCTGTCATAGGAACAATCGGTCCAAAAACTAGTTCTATTGAGAAAAAATTTTTGGTTTTCAATGGAAACGCCTCCAACTATTGTATTTCTTAGTTTGCTATGCTTTTCTATGATTTTACCAAGTTTGGTCGAAATCGGACTTCTATATAGTATAGCTCCCATAGAAAAGTAGAGTCAGAAAAGTTGTCTTAGTGAGAAAAACTTTTTTGTTTTCAATGGAAACGGCGCCAAACTATGTATTTCTTAGTTTGCTATGCTTTCCAATGATTCCTCTAAGTTTGGTCGAAATCGGACATCTATATAGTATAGCTGTCATACAAAAGTAAGGTTAGAAAAATGGTCTTAGTAAGAAAAACTTGTTTGTTTTCAATGGAAATCTACTTCAAATTAGTTAGAAAAACGTGCTGCAAGGGTATGCACACTTCGGCCGAGCCAAAGTTTAATTATCCTCAATTTTTATATTTTTAAACATAAATTTCACGACAAGTTTTGCCAGCAATGCTTCTTCTAGTTTTCTACACGTTTACCAGAGAGCTCGCTAAATTAAACCCCAAACCGAGGCAAACTTTTCATTCATTTCACTGCCTTCCCCTCGCCCCACTTTTCCACCCTTCTTTGCATTTTGCTTGCCACTAAGAAATATGCAGAAAGTGTAAGTACAAGAAAATTTAGTGCCATGGAAGGAGAACAAAAAAAAGAGAAGAAACAAAATGGAACACAAAAAACAAATGGAAATTCAATTAAATTAAAAAGAAAGATGTAATTCCGCCTGCTTTCCTTTCTTTCGTTCGCACAAGGCACATAAATTTCATTGCATAGCGAAAGGAGCTTAATTTTTTCTTTTTGTTTTATGCTTGTGGTTCCTGCTCATGTGAAACAAGCTCATTAAACTGCCAAATCCCACCATTTGATTGTGTGCCATAAAATGCATTTGCAGTTGTAGCAGCAGCTGCCCACTACTCCCCCCCTCTCTAGCCCCACATGCCATGCCGACCTTCGCCCGACTGTAAGCGGCTTTTATGGCATTCTCCTGCATTCCATATAGAGCGAAATGCATGCTTAGTCATAGTAGTCATAGCATTGGGTCATAAAACTGATTTTTATCATGAAACTGTGATAAGGTTTGTCCTGCAAATGGTTACCCAAGTGTTGGGCAACCGCTAGACATGGATTTTTTGTTTGATGTCAGCAAGTTGTGGCATAAATATACTTACATACAAGGCCAGAGTTGAAATTTAATGTATGGCAAAACACCTCAGACCACATAGACACTGCCTGTGCCAGGCCATTTAACTCCAAGCTAATCTCCAAGAGAGTGCATATCCTTTACAACTAACATTAAGTATAGAGAAATGGTCTTAGTAGTTTCCATTTTATAGCTTTAAAGTGTAAACTATCTGCCTTGACTTTAGATGCTCCCTTCCTGCCAAGTGGGTAAACCTTGATGGCATGGCCCGGCTGCTCTGCTCTGCTCTGCTCTGGCATGCAGAGGAAATCGAAATTCTGTAATCTTGTACCGCAAACAAGCACTCATTTTCCAACCAAATGATGAAAGCTAGTTATAAAAAATGTCTACCAGATTGGCAATTTCTGCTGCTGTCATGGCAATTTCGCAAATTGATGGCCCGGCCTGGCCTGGCCGTGGGTTCAAAACTAATATGGAGACACTGCAGTTGCAATTGCAGTGGCATAATTGATGAGAGACGGCCCATCACGTTGACGTTGAGCATGATGGACCAGCGAGGAGCGGATGAGAATGAGACTGTTGCCCCCGGGGGCATTTGTTGTGTATATGTTTGTACAGTAGCGTGGAAGCGTTAATCGAATCAAATGCACTACACGTTGTGTCCACAAGCTGGCCAATGGTCCAATGCCATTGTCATGGGCAAACAAACACACACGCGCCCACGCACACTGAGACGCATGCCCACAAACCGGCACAGTGCTTTAGAGGTTGTTTTACATAAAAGGGGATTAGGAGCAACTTTAACTACCAAAGCTAAAGTGCCCCAATTTTGATGAGAATTCGTCTAAAATAGACATGCTGGTGAAAATTTCTCTATCTCAGGACCATATTTGCCCTTGGGGGCTTTTCTTAACTCTTTAAAGCACCAAATGAACATTTTTTCAACCAAAACTCTTCTAAATACTCTAAATGCTTGCCGAAAACTGATTTGGAGTATCGGCAAATATCCTGAAAAGGCTAATTTCAATCTGTACTTGAAATCCTAAGAATTCTGACTCGAGTTTGAAGTGATTACGGATGTGTATGCCAAGCAAAAGAGCACGTACTGAAGTAGTACTAAGTACTGAACATTTTTCTCACAACTTCCCATTGGAAAAAGTCTGCCTACGCCACTATATTGTGTCTATTTTGGCACTTATGATGCCCTGGAATTCCCAAGCCGTTATAGCAAATGCCAGCATGAGAAGGAAGCTGAAGTCTATTACACATAGAACCCGGAGGTATGTCATCAACTTATGTCCGTCAAAAACTTGCAGGTCAAGAAGGTCTAATTCTATTTCTAGATCCAAATCAAGTACTAATTTCGATCTTATGTGCAAATGGGGACGTCTTGATTTAATCCCACCAATGTATCAAGTCGAGATCGGATAACATAAGAGGGTTTTTACTAAATTACGCACAGAAGAAAGCATTTCCGACCACATAAAGTATATATATTCTTGATCAGAATGACGAGCTGAGTTGATTTAGCCTTATCCGTCTGTTTCTATGATATTTTCTTCTTTAGTTTGAAAGCTATCTTCACCAAACTTTGCTCGAAGTCTTCTAGTACAAATACGCTGCACATTTATCGGAACTGGCCGGATCGGATGACTATAGCACATAGCTGTCACAGAAATAATCGGTCGAAAATTAAGTTTTAGTGAGTAAAACTTTTTCGTTTTCAATGCAAACGCCGCCAAACTTTGTGTTTCTTAGTTTGCTATGCTTTTTCATGATTCTGCCAAGTTTGGCCGAAATCGAACATCTATATAGTATAGCTGCCATACAAAAGTAAGGTTAAAAAATAGTCTTAGTAAGAAAAACTTTTTTGTTTTTAATGTAAACCTCTTTAAAATTGGCATATAGTTATTTTATAAGCGTTCACACAATTCTACAAAGTTTTGTCAAAATCGGATGACTGTAGGTTATAGCTGCCATAGGAATGATTGGTCGAAAAACTAGTTTTAGTGAGAAAAACTTTTTTGTTTTCAATGGAAACGCCTCCAAACTTTGTATTTCTTAGTTTGCTATGCTTTTCCATGATTTTACCAAGTTTGGTCGAAATCGTACAAGTATATACTATAGCTGTCATAGAAAAGTAGAGTAAGAAAACTAGTCTTAGTGAGAAAAGCTTGTTTGTTTTCAATGCAAACCCCTCCAAACTTTGTATTTCTCAGTTTGCTATGCTTTTCCATGATTTCATTAAGTTTGATCGAATTCGTACATCTATATAGTACAGCTCCCATAGAAAAGTAGAGTCAGAAAAGTAGTCTTAGTAAGAAAAACTTTTTTGTTTTCAATGGAAACGCCTCGAAACTTGGTATTTCTTAGTTTGCTATGCTTTTCCATGATTTTACCAAGTTTGGTCGAAATCGGACATCTATATAGTATAGCTCCCATTGAAAAGAAGAGTCAGAAAAGTAGTCTTAGTGAGAAAAACTTGTTTGTTTTTAAAGGAACTGCCCTTAAAATCTGCTTTAACTTATTTGATATGCTTATAGCATATCAAATGCTATATATGATGCTATATATGATATAGCATATAGCTGCAGTACGAATGATCGGTCAAAAAAGAAGTTCTTTTGAGAAAAACTTGTTTGTTTTAAGTGAAACCGACTCCAAATTGCTTACATATTAGTTTATTAGGCTTTTGGTCGAATTTTGGATGCATTTCAGAAAGTATGTTCAGGTCGTTCCACTAACCTTTTGAAGTCTTGAAATGGAGGAACATAATTTGCAGAGTATAGTATTTTATGGAAAATCTTTGTCTCTAAATAGAAAATTGTTTCAAAAATCAAGCTGGCCTTGCTCTCATGTGTCACATGCTCACACACACTTTTGCTCTAGCTTTGATCATTCAGTGTACTCACCCGATAGGAACAGGTTCTAAGCAAATCTAAACAAAATGGAGAAGAAAGAACAGAATTCAACAAGGGGAATAAAGAAGGCAAAACCAAAACGCGTTTCCCAGCAAATGTTGAGGCTACAGCTGCAAGAAGTTGCAGAATCAATTCCCCGCGGCAGGCCAAGCTCGGGCTTAATGCGCAAAATGCCTGAACAACGTCAGGAGCAGGTAGATATTACCAAGAAGGAGACAGCCCGGATACCAAATCCGACTCAAATCTTTCAACCTTAGGTAATAATCGCACAATCAAACGAGGAAAATTTGCAGGAGGAAACACAGCACACCACCGCCAGTCCATGATGGTGGTGCCACAGCAACAACAAAATGTACAACAGCTGGAGGAAGATCTTACTGACTGATTGAGTGCTGGCCAATCGGTGTACGATATTTTAAATAGTTTGAGCTGCGTTTGACCGTTCGATAGGGCATTTTAGATTGGACTTTAATCTATATATTTTTACCTATTACATGACACATCCTTCAACATTCAATTCCATTTTCCTCACCAAATTTCGGCAACATGTTTCTCACAAATTCAAAGTAGTTCCAGTATTAAAGATTGTTTGATGCCCCATAACTTGTTTATTGCTTAACGTGTGGTACTGTGGTACTACGGTACTGTGCCCAAGTTTAAACACAAACTCTATAAACCAAATCTTGTACAAACACCCCTTAGGTGCAGAACATGTTTAACCTACATAGAGTATATTAAGCTTGAAAAGTATGTCACAGGCAGAAGGAAGCATCTTTGACCCCATAAATATAGCCAAGGCTGTTCACCATAGAGGTTCGACATATATTTGACATCAGCTTCTTAAACTTGCAGATTTGGTTAATTTTCATATTTTGCCACGCCCCCTCCCGCCCCCATAATTTGGAAAAAACAACAGATCTACCACAGTTTTATAGTTAGAAGGTTGGTACCTTCTAGATATATTTCGCAATCAACATTATGTATCTATTTGCCAAGGAAATGATAAAGATCAGATGAGCGGTATTCAAGTTATGAGCAAAAGAATGCTCACTGCAAGAGCGCAGTATAGCAGCGCTGCTTTCAGCTGCATCAAAACTCGAATTGGGCATACACTTCGCTGGTACAGAGAATATTGCAGCCAGCAAGTGAACGACTTTCTTCCTTTTTTCAGAAATAGAATATGATGTATGAAACATATACAATTTCGTATATTAGAAACTTTGCGCTGGGTTTCAGGGTACGAAAAGTGGAGAAGGGAGATGACAAACCGAACCGGTTCTAAGAGTTCCGTTTCCGCCAAAGTTTATTTCTAATAAATTTGATCGCTCGACCACTCGAAACCAACAAGTTTTTCTCAATTAGACGCCTTTTCTGACTCTACTTTTGTATGACAGCTATACTATATAGTTTTCCGATTTGGAACAAACTTGGTGGAATCATGCAAAACCATAGCAAACTAAGAAATACCGCATTTGGTGGTGTTTTCTTTGAAAACAAAAAAGTTTTTCTCACTAGAACTAGTTTCTGGACCGATCATTCATATGGCAGCTATAACCTATAGTTAACCGATTTTGACAAAACTTGGAAGAATTGTGTAAAAGCTTATAAAATTAAACTATGCCAACTTTAGTGAGGCTTACACTAATAACAAAAAAGTTTTTCCTACCAAGACTATTTTTCTAACCTTACTTTTCTATGGCAGCTTTACTATATAGACGTCCGATTTGGAACAAACTTGGTGGAATCATGCAAAAGCATAGCAGACTAAGAAATGCAAACTTTGGAGGCATTTTCTTTCAAAACAAAAATGTTTTTCTCACTAAAACTAGTTTTTCGACCGATCATTCCTATGGCAGCTATATGTTATAGTCAACCGATTTTGACAAAGCCTTAAAGAGTTCTGTAAAAAGCTTATAAAGTTTATCTATACCAATTTTTAAGAGGTTTACATTGAAAACAAAAAAGTTTTTCCTACTAAGACTCCTTTTCTAACCTTACTTTTGTATGGCAGCTATACTATATAGATGTCCGATTTCGACCAAACTTGACAGAATCATGGAGTAGCATAGAAAAATAGTTAATACGGATTTTGGAGACGTTTGCATTGAAAACAAAAAAGTTTTTCTCACTAGAACTAGTTTTTCGACCGATTATTCCTATGGCAGCTATATGTTATAGTCATCCGATCCGGCCGGTTCCGACAAATGTTCACCGTAGTTGTACCACAAAACTTTGTGCAAAGTTTGTTGAAGATAGCTTTAAAACTGGCGGAGAAGATAGCATAGAAACAGTCGGACAAGGCTAAATCAACTCAGCCTGCCAGGCTGATCAAGAATATATATACTTTATGTGGTAGGAAATGCTTTCTTCTATGCCTAACAAACAGCTGGACAATTGTAATATACCCTCTGCAAGGGTATAGAGAGGTGGGATTTGTTGGGTCCCTGATTTGGGCAACTATTAGGATTAGTGTAAAAACCCAACTGGCTTACGTTTGTTTTCCAAATTTAGTGGTGTTTCCATTTAAGATAAGCCAATTGGTTAGATTTTTATTCTAGCTTTGTTGTATGCATGAAATGTAACTTGTCACAGACTCTTCTACATATCTAATTTTGGTTTCTACAGTGGAAAAGATTTTAATACCAAAATTTCTAAACTCAGCTTGATCGTTGCCCACCACTGTACCCAATTGTAGGTATATATGTGGGACTGTATGTGGAATGGTAACTGTTACCCGGAACTCTTGACATGCTTGATTGAGTTCAAAATCTGATTTGTTGTGCGCTGTAATCTCCTCGCCCTGCTCTGCCCGAATCTCGACATGCCAAATTGAAATAAAAACGAAACGTGACATTCAGTTTGGTTGGCAACAGGCGTCCGCAGCACTCGTGCAAACACATGTTTTAAGAGGGGGGCGGGGGGGAGGAGGAGGAGAGGATGGGTTAGCCAAAAAAACAAAAATCTCCCCTTTGAAGAAAGGTTTCAGTTTCAGCAAAAAATCAATAGACGTCAGTCAGCATTTAAAATTTGAAGAATCTCAGTCAGCAGACTTTCCTGCACAGGTAAGTGATACATTTTCAACCTAATAGCTTGCCTTTTTCTCAAATAACTAGCATGTTTTTTTGCAACATCGGCACACACTCACTCACACACACGCACACGCACACGCACATACACACACACAGAGAGAGAACCTTATATAAGATAAATCAATCAAAAGTTTAATGTGCAATCATTTTATATAAATATCAAATTTTTTTCTTTTTCTCTTCTACCCCCCCGAAAAAAAAACAAACACACAAACTCACACCACATTCTAACCAAAAAAACAATAATATATATATATATATATGTACTCATGTGTATATATATGTGTGCTCTCATGTGTATTCTGTGTCTATAAAACCAAAAAAAAAAAACAATACATATCCCCATGAAAACTGCACAAAACATATCAAATGATATTAACATGTCAAGCAGCATTCGGTAAGTAGAAAACAATGAATATTTGTATGTAAAATAAGTCCATTGAAATGAACCTAGTGATCTTCGGGGGGCTTTAACCCTGCTGCAGAGATTCACCACTTAAATTAAACATCCTAACACGTCGGGGTCACCACTAATCGGAACCACTTAAATTGTTGACTTGACAGAGTTAAGAAACTTTCTGCTTGGCAGAATTAAGTATAAGAAACAGTTCTGAAACTGATTTTAGAAGATAAATCGGTCACTTAAGGCCAGACGAAATCACGTCGGGGTCACCACTGAAACTTTAAGAAACATAAATGAGTCATATTGTAGTAGGATAGAGTAGGATAGTAGGATAGAGTATAACTGCTATTCCCTTTAACATTAACATAGTCATAACATTATTGTACATAGTCGTCTCTTTCTCGCATACACCTGGATATAAGACTACACTGTAAATGAACTGTAACGAGTATGCTCAAAGAGACGAGACTAGATCATTCTAGTCCTGCAACTTAAAGAAAGAACATTACAAGAGAATAAACTAAAAGAGACTCACAATATTAAAGCAATTTTTGATAAAAACACAAGCATTAAACGGGTTATTATCACAGCAACACATTTCGATTGCCATATAGGCTCACTTGTTGATCCATCTGAACTACACAAGCATTCGTCAGGGTCACCATGTTAGTAAGAGCTTAATAAAAGTAATTAAAGACTCAGAAAAAAGACCATATTGGATCACTCTAAGGCAGTTGATGCTAATCTAATAGCTTTCAGGTCATATCAGTTAAATCTTGACTCGTCGGGGTCACCATGAACAATAACCACCTAAATTGTAGACTTATTAGGTTAAGAAACTTGTGGCAAAGCAGAATATATTTTGAAAATGAGTTCTGAAAACTAATTTAGAGGTTAAATACGTTTCTTAAGGCCAGGCGAAATCACGTCGGGGTCACCATTAAAGCTTACATAACATTTTATTGACTTTATTGAATAAAGAAAGCTTAAATGAGCCACATTAAAGCAGTTTTTGTTGAAAACACAAAGACAAAATGTTACTAGATACACAAAACACATTTCGTCTGGAATATAAGTTTACTTATTGCTACTAGCATCACATCTGGTCGGGGTCACCATGTAAATAAGCGCTGTGGAAATAGTTTGCAGTATAATGCAAGACTCAGAGAAAGGGCTGTATTGCATCATCACCCTAAGACAGTCTATGCTAATTTTACAGTTTTCAGTACTTATAAGGAATAAGCTCAACTCGTCGGGGTCACCAAGAACCTTTACCACTGAAATTGTGGATTCTCTAAGGTTAAGAAACTTAGAATTAGCTATTAAAATGAGTTCTGGAACTTGTTTTTAGAGTATAAATGAGTCACTTAAGGCCAGACGAAATCACGTCGGGGTCACCATTAAAGCTCACAAAACAGTTTATAGACTTTATTGAATAAAGAAACTATGACTAGAGCTTAAATGAGCCACATTAAAGCAGTTTTTGATGAAAAAACAAAGAGAAAATGTTACTAGATACACAACAACACACAATACCGCTAGCATCACATCTGGTCGGGGTCACCATGTTAGTAAGCGCTGTGGAAATAGTTTGCAGTAATGCAGGACTCAGAGAAAAGGCTGTTTTGCATCAACACCCTAAGGCAGTCTATGCTAATCTTACAGTTTTCAGATCTTATAAGGAATAAGCTCAACGCGTCGGGGTCACCAAGTTAGTAAGAGCTTCATAAAAGTGATGAAAAGACTCAAAGAAAAGACAGTATTGGATCACTTTAAGGCAAAAAAGATCCATTTGGTAAGGATATGTCTTAAATATACTTTTAATCGTCCAACGGAGCTGAAAAATCATGCATAATCATATCAGGATTAATCTCAACTAGTCGGCGACACCTGATCTGTACTCGGCCTTCTCTACTCACGTCGGGGTCACCAAACGTAATTCCACAGCAGCACTTGAACCTTTAATTTTTGGCTAATTCTATTACAATTAACTTAATAACTTTAAGATTCAATTCTGCGGCTAGGGGCCCTTAATTTAAACAAACTTTGGCTTTGTAAGTGATGTATCCGTTGGATTTCTCGCTTCTCGCTTCTCGTCATGATTAATGCCCGAATGGGTGAGTGGTAGTTCAGTGAATTTATGAAGTTCAAAGCGTGACACAGATAAGGGGAATGCGGGGTCTGGGGCTAATGGACAGCCGTTGGCGACTAGAAAGCGACTTTTGTGGTGGTTTATTTGTTGCCCCGGACTTCCAGTCGACTGGGCTGACTTGACGGTGCCTATATCTAACGATGCCATTACATTGTCATGAATATGATTATGATTTCTCCTCTGCTGCCGGGCGTGTCGAAAGGTAGAGCGCGGGGCATCATATTTCATGAGAGGGCGAAACTTTTGCTGCCTTAAATAAATAGCGCAGCAAGGCAAACAGCAGGCATAGAATTATGAGTAGCAGGCGGGGATCCTCCCCCCACCCCGAAAGTAGGCAACGAAATTCCTTTGCATGACAATTTATGCGCGGCGCGTGTGAAGAATTTTTGTAGCCTCGCCTCTAATTGCGCCATGGCGGCAATTGGCGTAGACATGAAGCCATGGCGGAGAGGGTCAGGTGTCGGCTGGCCGTAATTAAAGTCGACTTGCGGACAGCCAGGCATCTGTTTTAGCTGCTGTTTGTCTTTTTGGCCCGAGAAAAGTTCAAGTTCAGAGCACACACACACAGGGGCGGCCCACTCGCACCGGACCGGCTCTGTGCCTGACCTTGCACACTCTCTCGAGTACAAAAGTGCAGGGCAAAGCTCACCTGCGCTGCGCCGCCCTCCCGCACTTTTCATTCATAATTTAGTTTTGGGTTGTGCCTTTTAAACTGCCAGTTAGGCTAACATCAAGTATACGTCATGTGGCGCCAAGTTAGGCAAATACTTTGCGATTATTAAACACAGGCGGCGGCTGCTGCTGCCTCAGCGGCATGCCAAATGAATTTAATATGGAACAACAAAAACAAAGTTGTACATTGTCAAAGGCTGGGGAGACGCATAGAGCAAGACCAGAGATTCAATTTGCTCCGAACAAAATTTAACACATACTTTTGCTTTAATTTAATGCGATTTCTTTGTCGTGGAGCAGAAAACTGATAAGACAACATCAGCTGCAGCTTGAAGTAGTCTTGCCATTGGTGTATTTTTGTTTGGTTTGATGTCCTCTGTCATAAAAATATATAAAACGCTCTTGAAAAACGAACAAACTTGAAATTGATATTAATAAGCGGCTGCTTTTAGCTACTGCGGCAGATCGTCTTCCTCACCCTCATCATCCATGCCGAAATCGGCCTCGTTCAGTTCATGCGATCCCTCCAGTTGCAATTCTGGCTGCTGCTGCTTCAGCGTCTGTTTTTCGTCCTCCAAGTCCAATTGGTTCAGCTCATTGTCCAGTGGCTGCTGCTGCTTTTGTTGCTGTTGATCCTCCTCGGCAGCCAATAGAGCATCGGCAGCAGCCAAATCTGCCGGTTGACGTAGCCAGTTCGACTCCATCGGCGAGTCCAGACAATCGTAGGCATTATCCAGCTGTGACTGTTCCAGGTCGGCTGCTTGAGACTCATCCTCGTATTGATGGGTGAAGCTGGGCTTTGCCATTCTGGCAAATGGCCTGGCCTCGCTCAGCAAGAGAAAGCGTATGCTGATGCAGGCAAGAATCAATTGAATTTTATACATGATTTCGTTTGGAAGTTCTCGCTCGACTGAAGTGAAATATATATATTTGTGGCAAAATCAGCTGGACAGGCTATGCTGGGCCTACTAAGCAGTAGAAATTGATATATACTTTGTGTTTTAAAGAAAAAATGCTAAGGCAGGAAGTTTAAAAGTTTATAAATGAAGTTTATAAATGAAATGCATTGAGTGCAGTTTGGACTTCAGCATCTGCTTGCCTCACAGTCTGTTTGTAAGCTAAGTAGAGCAACTGATTCTTGTCTTTTGGACTATCAAAAATAGGTTATAGAAGAAGCTTAAAGATGGGTAATGTGGCACTAGGAAAACCACTTTGCCTTGTCTGCTAATACCAACGCTTGACTCCGTTTCCATCATGCGGTATCAACGCTAAGCCAAGTAAAAAGCTGGCATGAAAGTCTTTTGAAAGAAGTTTGTATACCCTAGCAGCAGAAAAACGTTTCTAACTAATTTGCAGGACATTTCCTTTGAAAACCAACAAGTTTTTCCCACTGAGACTACTTTTCTAACCTTACTTTTCTATGACAGCTATACTATATAGATGTCCGATTTCGACCAAACTTGACAGAATCATGGAGAAGCATAGAAAACTAGTAAATGAACTAGTAATTGAAAACAAAAAAGTTTTTCTTACTAAAACTAGTTTCTCGACCGATCATTCCTATGGCAGCTATAACATATAGTCAACCGATTTTGACAAAACTTTCAAGAATTGTGTGAAAGCTTATGAAATAAATATATGCCAATTTTCAAGAGGTTTACATTAAAAACAAAAAAGTTTTTCTCACTAAAACTACTTTTCTGACCATACTTTTCTATGACAGCTATACTATATAGATGTCCGATTTCAACCAAACTTGGCAGAATCTTGGGAAAGCATACCCAAAGTAAGAAATACGGAGTTTGGAGGCGTTTGCATTAAAAACAAAAAAGTTTTTCTCACTAAAACTACTTTTCTGACCATACTTTTCTATGACAGCTATACTATATAGATGTCCGATTTCGACCAAACTTGACAGAATCATGGAGAAGCATAGAAAACTAGTAAATGAACTAGTAATTGAAAACAAAAAAGTTTTTCTTACTAAAACTAGTTTCTCGACCGATCATTCCTATGGCAGCTATAACCTATAGTCAACCGATTTTGACAAAACTTTCAAGAATTGTGTGAAAGCTTATGAAATAAATATATGCCAATTTTCAAGAGGTTTACATTAAAAACAAAAAAGTTTTTCTCACTAAAACTACTTTTCTGACCATACTTTTCTATGACAGCTATACTATATAGATGTCCGATTTAGACCAAACTTGACAGAATCATGGGAAAGCATAGCAAACTAAGAAATACGGAGTTTGGAGACGTTTGCATTGAAAACAAAAAAGTTTTTCTTACTAGAACTAGTTTTTCGACCTATCTGTATTATGACAGCTATATGTTATAGTCATCCAATACGGCTGGTTCCAACAAATGTGCAGCGTATTTGTTTTAATAGACTTCGTGCAAAGTTTGGTCGCGATAGCTTTCCAACTAAAGGATGCGTCAAAAGATCGTATAAAGGATAGTCAAGTTATGCGCAAAAGAATGTTCGCTTTCAGCTTTACCAGACCCAATAAGCATTCTAAAGAGCAATTATCTAGAACTTCAAATGGTCCTTCGAGCCGGATATGCTGTAAATTATGCCTTAGAGTTGATTGAAGTGTAACACAAAGACTTTCCTGCTGGAAATTCTAAAAACAATGTTCCAAATTATGACAAAATGGTACTTAAAAACTAGGTTTTTCAGGGAATATTCCAAGAAATCTGTAAAATAACTCTGAAGATTAATATTCTAGTAAATGATTTGAATTTGCTTATAGCTCCAATCAATTTTCACCTAGGTAATAGCTACAGCACCTCCTCTGCCATTGCCACGCCCTGTCCTAAGTCACCTTCCACCTCTCCTACTTAACCTATCCGAGATAGAGATCCCAGCTCTACTAAAATGCATTCTGTCCACACAATGGTTCAGTAACGAGGACCCCCCCTCATTAACAAAAAAGGGTTAAAAGGGAAAAAACATGGCATCGCAATGGGCCCAAAGAGGCCTAAGTGGGAGGGCGACTTGTCGCTCTCAGCCATCGCAACCTAACCTAACCTAATAGCTATATTATGCATGTTTAACACAACGTTCCCCAAATTGGGGCTCTGAGATGCTGTAGCATACCAAAAAACTCTTTGAAAGAACGTATTCTTGAAACCGAGAAAGATCTTTGAGGCGGATATCCTACAAACAGTGTTTAAAAAAGGTCCTTCGAGCCGGATATTCCATAAACAATGTTTTAAAAGGGGCTTTGAAGTTGTTGTTCGTGCTGCATATTCTAAAAACAAACCCTTACAGCTAGCAGAACTATATTAAAAGGGTCCTTCAAGCTGAATTTTTCTAAGAGTAAGCAGAAAAGATTCTTTGCAACGGTTAATGGGTATTAAGGTTTTTGTGATACTAGAAAAAGTTGAGAAAGATATCTAGTCAAAGTATACCAAAAGGTCCTTCGAGCCGGATGTTCCAAAAACTAAAAAAAATCACAAAATTAGAAGATAAGTCTGTAAAGTATCTCTACTTTGATATTAAGTCGTTCTCTGTGCTATTTGACTTTACCTAGTTATGCTAAGAGAGATCAGAAGTTAAATTTCCTTTCTTTATGAAATTCGATACCCCATTATGCCTGGGTTTTCAATGTCAAAATCAGCATAAAACGGAAAACAATGTCTAAAACTAACAACAGAGCCGTAACCATCTATCTCTACTTTCACTTGCTGGTCCACATCCTGGCCAATTCGGTAATTAGGCCAGGTCATTTGCAATTGGAAATGAAATTGCATCCGCAGCTACCACATTGGAGCAGCCACAATCTACTCTATCTACAAAGTCAGCATCCCTCACTGATTTGTCCAGCCGAGAATCCAAATGAGTTGAGCCCGGAGAAGCAGCCCAAGTGTACACAGAAACCGCCAACGGGAGGTGAAGACGATGATGAAGATTATGATGACACAGCGGGTGATGGGGCTGACAATAGTGAGGATGAGCAGGATACGGATATGAATCAGGATGATGATGATGATGATGATGAGAATTTTATGGCACGTATCTCTTGTCTGCTGCAAGCCCTAAATGAGCATACCCAGGCCATGAATGAAGATCTGAATGATCTTATAATGGATCTACAGCCCAAAGAGGAGCCAGCCATTGAGACAACCACACAGGTCAGTACAACCACCTGCCGCACCAAACCACCCCCCACCACCACTGTCAAGTGCAGCAAGGCACGTGTTCCACTCACCAAGGCCAAAGTGCCCGAACAATTGGGCAAGGGTTATGCCCAAGATGATTACTATTCCGATACGGATAGTCGAGCGGCCAAGCTGACGCTCTCCCCCAACTTTGGTGGGGCCACAGCCTACAATCAAAACTCACCCGATGAGAGTGTAGACTATGAGGATCTGTCGGGGCCGGAGAAGAAGGACCGCCACTGGCAACAACATTTGGAGAAACTGTTTGAGGTGGATGCCAAGAAAATGCCCTCTGCTGGTGGTGCTGTTCTGGTGCCGCCTTTGTTAAACTTGCTGCGCCAACAGGCGCCCGTTAAGCAGAAGGGTCCGGACAAGGACTCGCAAAGCATACTACAGGCACTGAACGACTTGCGTCTGGCACGAGCAGTGCAAAGGGCAGCTGCCGCTCGGCAACAGAAGAACCGGCGCAAGAGTAGCTTTGCCAAGTATGAGGAGAATTTGAAACGTTTGGTGGCCAATCGAGATGCCATCGAGCAGCAGGCTCTCAAAATGCTCACCCAAGAGAAGCAGAAAGATAACTGTTGATGGGGCACAGCATTTTTGTTGTTGTTTCTATAAAATAATACTTTTTAAGAACTTTCAATCTTGAAATCGAGCCAAATACGTTCGGTTTTTAGGCAAGGGCAGTGAGGTAATCAATCAGAGAGAGAAGAGCGTTGCTCGTTCGCTCTCTCCTTTATGGTAGAGAGGTGTGTGTGGGGCAAGCTATCGATTTTTGCACTTATGTTGCCTTGAAATTCCCAACCAGTTATGGCAATGCTGGCCTATAGAGACGGCTTTGAGGTATTATGTATGCCTCGAGCCTCGAGCATTCATTTTCTATGAAATAAACTTAAATTGTTGTTTGTTTGGCATCTATAAAGTTCCTTAATTTAAGAGTAAACGTTCTTACTCTTGCATGTGATGAGCTTTTCTTACTAGAAAGAACATTCTCGCTGCTGCAGTTGCCTTTTCCTAGTGCGTAAATACAAGGCGCACACAAGCCAGGAGATTAAGAGGAGTTTGGGTTGGCGCTTTTGGCTGTGTTTTAGATCTTTATGGCCAGCTTTACACTTCTTCAAGCAATTTGCAGCATCGTTAAAGTTAACAATGTGGTAAAAGTTAATGATACATAGCCGGACAGGCTGAGTGTGCTGTGGGAAAGCTGTCGATGACTACATTTGGGCTGTCAATATAATCGCTACATCATTTTGTAATATGTGAGTGCCATTTTTTCATATTTTCACCATTTTTATGGCTTTTTTTAGAAGTTCTAGTTTATCCAAGACTTTACTCCTGGCTTAGTTACAGCCTGAGCCTTGAAATGGTACGCCACACCAGCTGAGTCAGCTACAGTTCTCAATTGTGACCGATAGCTGGTGATGCATCACTGTGTGTGTGTGTATGCTACATACTTATCCGCCGGATGCAACTCGGCTTGCTGTTGAGTAGGTGGTGCCAACTAGTCAATCATTCAGTTGGCAGTTGGCGACAAATGGGCAAACGTCAGCGTTGTCTACCAACAGCAGCTGGCTACTGTCAAATTAGTGCAACAACTGACGGCAACTCGGCCTAGTTCATTTGTTATGTGGGGCAGGTGGAGCACATGTATGCGTGTCCTTGTTTGCCAGCTTCCCTGAAACTGGCTCAAAGCAATTTTCAAATTGTTTTCACAATTCGATGTGCGAAATTTGCATTACAACCAAGGACAGCTCGTTGTCAGCTTTGTCCTTAGAAATTATGCTCAGAGAGCGCACTTAAAATTTTCATTGCCTACTTTTTGGGGCGGCTTTGTTGTCCGCCTTGCCTACGCTTCGGATTTACGCTGATTTATTTCTGCTGATAAAGTGCGATTCGAAAAGCGATTTATAAACAAAAATGCTTTGTCTAAGCCCATTTGCCAGTGTCCTGCTGCTCTCGAGGCCTTCCTTGTTGTCGCTGTTGTCGCTGTTGTCTGTGTGTGCGTTTATTGTGCTGATTGTTTTTATGGTATCAACAATTGTTTTGTCATTGGCAGTTGGCACAAATACTGTCTAGATTTTAAGCATTTTGGCATACTTAACTTAGGGATCAGGCTGTCTGAAATGAATTGAGTTTTTGGCAATTTTTTAGGTCATTTTGTGGGGAATTCAATATTTAAATGGAAAACCTCTGGGCTTTTGTTTAATTTCACATAAATTTGTTCACTGGGCAGAATTCTGTCAAAAAGATTGTGTTCAGTTGTTTCTAAAGCTGAGGAGGGAATCGGTAGGTCTCTGAGAACTGTGCATGTGTTTCCAAAATATCTGAGTAGATTGACCACAATGGATTCTTACCTACACACAGTTGAATGAAGGTTTTGCTTATATACACTGAAAAGGGATTGAAAACATGCTGATCCTTTAACTAAAGCTGGAAAAGTTTGATTCGATTCCCATTTTTTCTTTTAAGATCACTTGAAGCCAGCTGCGGGATTACCCTGTTTCTAAGCCCGTTTCGGATTGATTTCTGACTTCTTTTTTCTGTGTAGAAGTTGATCTCTTAGTGGAGGGCAACAATTGGCAGGTATCATCCAGTCCCCGAGCCTTACTTTTCTCTCTATTTCAGCTTAGAGACCCCTCTAACAAGGCCTATGAGGGTGTCGGTTAAAAAATAAGGATTTTCAGAGAATTTTCGAGAAAAATTTTCACATCAGCACGTCAGGCGTAAACGTGAGTTAAACGAGATTTGCTGACAATGTTTTATGATGAAGAGGATACTTCAAATATAACAGGCCAGCAAAGTCTGAGTTTTGATTACATAAAAAAGCCGCAAAAAAATGTATGACATCTTTGCTACAAGACACAATTTCTGCTAGTGAACAAATAAAATGTGTGAACTATGCAAAAACCAGTAAAATTGATGTATTATGTAAATAATATTAAGCAATTGTGTTAAACCTGTGAAATTATGAACTGTAATTTGTTTTGTGATGCGTACTAAGTCCAAGAAAACTTACCCAAAACACCTTGCTCCTGTGGACCTAAATCTAACTTTCCCCCACTTCCGGCCAAAATGTTTTTATGTTAAAGTGTTCTTTAAAGTATATATTCTCACTTGTTATCAACACTTTTTGCCCGATTTGGCCCGTTCTACGACTTTTGGGAAAGATTAGGCTGAGGCAGATCCAAAGTCGAGAAAAACTATACTTTTTAAGGGACAAACGAGAGCGTAAGTTAAAGTCGGACCTGCCCGACTTCGAAATACCCTGCTACTCAAGGCAATTAGTGTTAAATAACCTTATGCGGCTCAGATAAGTATGCAACGTTTTTTTAACTCTGCCATTTATTATCCGATCTTTATGAAAATTTGTGAGATTGTACATATTGGCCACATGCACTATACTGCAAAATCTGAGCTCGATAGCTTACAAATTGTAGAAGATATTCAACATTTTTTATTGCGGGGGTCTCGTCTCTGAGATCTAGGTGTTCATAAGGACGGACAGACGGACATGGCTATATCGAATCGGCTGTTGATGCTGATAAAGAATATATATACTTTATGATATCGGAGATGCTTCCTTCTGCCTGTTACATACATTTGCACGACTTTAGTATACCCTTTTTACTCTACGAGTAACGGGTATAAAAATAGTATGAAAAACATGCGAAAACTAATAAAAAACAAAAAAAAAAACAACAAGAAAGTTAAGCTAACTTCGTCTGTGCCGAAGTTTTTATATCCTTGCAAATGCTCGCTTAAATATTTTCAAAAAAATACTCTTTTACCCATTTTCCGACCGATCGTTCGTATGCCAGCTTTATGTTACAGTCAAACGATTTGGTCAAAAATTTGTAGAATTAGGCAAAAGCAAGTGAAACACACAAATACAAAGTTTTTGGCTGCTACCATTAAAAACAAAGAAGTTTTTCTAACTAAAACTGTTTTTCGGACCTATCTTTTGTATGGCAGCTATGCCATATAGTTGACCGATTTTCATCAAACTTGGCTGAATCATAAGAAAGCATAGAAAACCAATGAATGCAAAGTTTGGAGACGTTTTCATGGAAAAGAAAAAAGTTTTTCCTACTAAAACTAGTTTTCTGACTGATTGTTCCTATGGCAGCTTTGAGATATAGTCAGCCGATCCGGTCAGCTCCGACATATTAGTAGTCTGCAGCAAAAAGAAGACTGTGTGCAAAATTTCAGCTCGATAGCTTTAAAACTGAGAGACTAGCTTGCATAGAATCAAACAGACAGACGGACAGACGGATGGATAAAGCTCAATCGACTCAGCTTGTCAGCCTGATCAGGAATATATATGGTTTATGGGGCCGGCAATGCATATTTCTATGCGTTGCAAACTTTTGGGCACCCTTTGCAAGGGTATACAAATTATACAGGGTGCGCCATATAAAGTGTCGGTAAAGTGTCAACACTGAATAAATATAAAAACAAACAACCGATTGCTACATGTTGATCTTGTTCCTTTAATTTCGACTACTTTTTGAACACAACATCAATCAAGTGGCCGCCTTTATTGGCCACAACAAAATGTGCCCTTTTTGCGGCATTTTCCATCACTATTTCGAGCGTCTCAGTCGATAAAGTGGCGATTTCGGCACGAATGTTGGCCTTAAGCTCTTCAATGGTCTGTGGATCGCTGGCGTAAGCCTTGCTTTTTAAATAGCCCCACAAAAAGAAGTCTGGGGCGGTCTGGGAAATCTGGAGAACTGGGTGGCCAGTCAATATCGCCTCTTTTTGATACCAGGCGTCCAGGTCACTTTTTGGTCGGGTAAAGGTATTTCATGGATGCGGTGTGGATTTTCCGTGCCCCATATGCGACAATTTTGCTTATTAACACCACCAGAAAGCGTGAAATGGGCCTCATCGAGTTAGCACAATTTAACGATTATTTTCGATGAACAGCGTCACTATTTCGGCACGTTGTTTTGGTGTGAAGCGTTCCATGGTGTAAATTGTACTAGATTGATGTTTCCAAAACATGTCTAACAAAAGCAATCGGTTGGTAAATGTCAAAGTTATTCAGTGTTGACATACCGACACTTTATATGGCGCACCCTTTACTACGTATCCGCCACGTGGGACCATTTGAGCGGTGAGGTGGTCGTGGTAGGATCGGTTTTGTTGGAATCCAAATCACCAAGTTTCAACTCTATGGCTGCATTTGCGGACTTTGTGCCAAAAAATTTGGCTTTTCAGCCTGGCTGGCCTGGCTCTGGCTGCTGAAGAACAGCTTCATATCAGCCAATTCTGACAGCGAGCCGGAGAATATTTCTAATTTTTTGCTAGCTTTCTCCGCGTAAGTTTACCCCGCACATCCCTTGTCCACTCGAAGTCTACATCAAAATCTAGAATGAAAACAAACCAAATTGAAGCAGATTCGTGCTACATTTCTCTGGGTATATGAAAATAAAACCCTTTAGCAATCGCATTCATTCATTAACTTTGTAAAAGAAAATGGGTCTTCCGAAAAGAGTTGAGTTTATCAGTAAGGCAGGATGATGCTCCTTCACTTAGACCAAATATAGGTCCATTGTGATACCAAATAACCCCTAATTTTACTTTTAGACAGTAAAGCGAGGGTCAAGACTTCTAAACCACTTTGAAAGTAGCATCTAATATCTATTTCAGAGATTGCTGAAATTTTGAGATTGGAAATGCTGACCTAAGATTGCGAAACGTCACCTACTGAGGACAGTGACATAGGAGTTGCTGGACGCTTTCTTCTTTTATAAGGCAGTGTCCTGTGAGAATTCCTACAAGTAGGTAGACATTCTGTCTACCTCGACGCAGTAGTGTTAAAGTTGTTCTTTAAAATAGAGAATGGGGCCACTTGAGCCTAGAGATTTCACAAGAGTGAATTGATCTCCAGCGGTTCGTGGCCATTTTGAGGGTAGATTACCTTATTTTTAGTTTGCAAGACGCAATAGGCAACCCAATCGTGCTCTTATCCGGTAGGAGCTGGGCGGTAGTGCCAAGTCTAGTGAGTCGGTCGGTCAGTAACCTTGCTGATAAAGGTTTACTGGGGCACCACCTTTCAAAAATTACCCTGGTGCATTGTCATATTTTGCCTGATTGAACATTTGCAGGTCAAATGAATTAAACGAGCAGCTCTACAATTTACAGAGATAAGAATAGCTGCGAGTAAGTGGAACTTGGTTTACCTGAAGATTACTTCTTGCGGAGCTACTAAGGCCCGATTTCTCAAAGGTTCCGATTAGCCAACCTCCGGTCAGATTTGTTCGTCAAGATGACAAGCGGTTAAATCATTTGCTTTTCTCAGCAGCAGTCTCGCCTGATATCGATAAATGCCTATCGCTGCTTCAGTGTGACCATACTGTTTGACTAAACGAACGAGTACACAGCTGATTCGGTTTGGTTTGTTTGTATTTTAATGCGATTGGTTGTTGCTGGTCATTGTTTTGCGTAAAAGTTGACTAAAATTCGATGTTCTGCCTCATCGAATTGCATTTCCATTGCGTGGAGTTAAAAATTCGATTATTCATAAACATTTTGTGTTGCAGCAAACATTTCAATAAACAAAGCAAGTGTGCGGTCAGCTGTTTGTATATCGATAAAAATATGGAAAATTTCATCGGGGCTAAGCTCGCGGTTAAAGTTGACCGGTGGATGAGTAGCGTTTAAGTTTGTTCCTCCGGTTACGCCACATAGATTATGAGACACTCAAATTCGGTTAAACTGCCTGTCAAGTTGACCAACCGGACTTTGAGAAATTGGGCCTTAGTGTGTTTCAATAGTGAACGTTGCTTTCCTAGGCTCGACTTAATTCCATTGTCAAAGCTTAAATAAGATTTTTGTGATATGCAGTCCGACTGCAACTCTAAATGAAGACCCACCAAGTCAAGGATGCAACCGTCTTGAAACTTTTAGTTTCAAAAGAAACAAAAAGTATATTTCATCCGATTACTCTACAAACCTCTGTGCCCTGTGGATTGTGGTGCTTCCCTAAATGGATTTCCTTCTTGTAGTTTCTCTCAAAATAACTTTGTTTGCCTTTCCAAATGCCATTTCTCTTGTTGTGTTGCGGTTATTCATAATTTGAGCATTTTTGCGGCTTGGCTGTTGCAGTTGCCATTCAAGGCTGGTCGCCTGGCGGCTAAGGTGCAAACACAAAAGATGGCATGGACATGGAAGACAAATGGCAAACTAAGGCCAAAAACTATGTGCCCACGCACAAAACCCCATGACACACTGCTGGTTGGGTTAGTAGAAGGAAGCTGCTCGTTGAACGGCGGAAGCCACGGATGGCTTTTGTGGGAGGACTGCAAATGTGGCCGATGACAATGTAAAACGGCCAACTGCATTTGATGTGTGTGTGTGTGTGTGTGTGTGTGTGTGTGTGGAGAGAACGGAAGTGGCAAACCAACTGCTAGTGCTGCTGCTGGTTGAGTACATTTTGATTTAATTCCCTGAGAATTTTCAATTAAACAGCAACTTGAAAATGGTCTCTAATACCAGGAAAGTGCAGAGAATCACTGCTTCAAGTTGTCCCTTTGTTGTTGTATACAAAGGGAATTTTAGCTGGCACAACATTTGGTTACATCAACGATGACCATTGAGAGACTGTCAAATGAAATGGTACAACTGAAACCCTTAGCCAAATCAAAGTGGTCAATTTTGACCCGTTGGTCTGTTTCTGACAACAAAGCTCGGAGAATCTGGTATAAAACTTTGTTGGCATTTGGTAGACAGGCTAAGATAACACAAAGGGGCCGGAGTTTTTCATAGGGGGGGAAAGGTTAGCTAAGCAATGATTTACATCTAACATCTTTGCTGCCATCTGTAAAAAGATGTTCCATGTTTCTTCACTTGTATGCCAAGGTCTTCAGACATAGTGCCGTCTGTCAGCTTCTCTCACATTTATATATTAATGTCGCCTGCAAAGCTTTTATTTTCAGAGCACTCAAATGTAATGCAGATACTTTTAGGCCTCTTCCACTGCAAGCCAGCGCACACAGGTTTGAAACAAAGGAAGAAAAATGACTGCTTTTAGCTTCCTGTTCTGTTGCCTAAACTTGCATCCATCTCAGTTGATTTCTCCAGAGTGGCCCAGCACTCGTATCTTGTACCCTTGTTAAGCTCTGAAATAGTCCAGCAATGCTTGGATATGGCAAAACCATTGAAAGTGTCTGTTTTTACAAACTTTAATGGTAAGTAAACCTGCAGTTTTCAAGGTCATGTGACATCTAAACAGAGACACACCATGGAACTGCATTAATCAAAGTTTCACTAAACTCGTTTTGTATTTGAGGTGACATATATAGTACATGTAGCTGCAAGTTTGTTACACCAATTGTTTCAAACAAGAACTTCACTCACAACAGGATCAATCTTGGCCATTAGGTGGACTAATTCTAAGTATATATACCCTTAAACTTGTTCAGATGTTTGTAACGCTTAGAAGGAAGCATTGCCGACCACATAAAGTATGTATATTCTTGATCAGCCTGACAAGCTGAGTTGATTTGGCATTGTCTGTCTGTTTCTATGCTATCTCCTTCGTCAGTTTTAAAGCCATCTTCACGAAACTCTGCACGAAGTCTATTAGAACAAATACGCTGTACATTTGTCGGAACCGGCCGGATCGGATGACTTTAACATATAGCTGCCATAGAAACAATCGGTCGAAAAACTAGTTTTAGTGAGAAAACTTTTTTGTTTTCAATGGAAACGCCTCAAAACTTTGTATTTCTTAGTTTTCTATGCTTTTTTATGATTCTGCCAAGTTTGGTCGCTATCGGACATCTATATAGTATAGCTGCCACAGAAAAGTAAGGTAAAAAAAATAGTCTTAATAGGAAAAACTCTTTTGTTTTTAATGAAAATGCCTCCAAGCTTTGTATTTCTTAGTTTGCTATGCTTTTCCATGATTCCAGTAAGTTTGATCGAAATCGGACATCTATTTAGTATAGCTGTCATACAAAAGCAAGGTTAGAAAAACAGTTTTAGTAAGAAACACTTTTTTGTTTTCAGTGTAAACCGCTTTAGACTTTGCATATATTTATTTTTTAAGCTTTCACACAGTTTCTCATAGTTTTGTCAAAATCGGATGACCATAACATATAGCTGTCATAGGAACGATCGGTCAAAAAACTAGTTTTAGTGAGAAAAGCTTTTTTGTTTTCAATGGAAACGCCTCCAAACTTTATATTTCTTAGTTTTCTATGCTTTGCCATGATTCCACCAAGTTTGGTCGAAATCGGAAGTCTAAATAGTATAGCTGCCATAGAAAAGTAAGGTTAGAAAAGTAGTCTTAGCAAGAAAAACTTTTTTGTTTTCAGTGTAAACCTCTTTAGACTTTTCATATATTTATTTTACAAGCTCTTACACAATTTTTCAAAGTTTTGTCAAAATCGGATGACCATAACATACAGCTGTCATAGGAACGATCGGTCGAAAAACTAGTTTTAGTGAGAAAAACTGTTTTGTTTTCAAAGAAAACGCCCCCAAACATTGTATTTTTTAGTTTTCTATGCTTTGCCATGATTCCACCAAGTTTGGTCGAAATCGTACATCTATAAAGTACAGCTGCCATAGAAAAGTAAGGTTAGAAAAGTAGTCCGGCCAGCCAATACACTCGTTGAGGGTTCGGTAAGAGGATAACACCTATAGCATTGGTTCCGACATGTGCTAAATTATGTTTTTTCTGAGACAAGCTTAAAGTTCTAAGTATAAATTTGCCATATGTTGGTATTTATATGAACTACAATTATTAAAAATGGTTTGATTGCAAGCCAAACATTCTTAGCATCCGTTTTTTCAACTATTTTACAAAAAGCTTTCGCCAAGCTTTCGTTCTACACTCAGCAAAAAGCTGCCAAAAGCCTAGCCATTTCACCCAAAAGCTCTACATGCCTCACAGCTTGAGATACACAGAAATCTAGAATGAGAATGGGAATGAAATTGTAAAAGTAAACATAAATCATTTGTCTAAGCCTTTGGGGCTTTCAGCCGTCCTTCCTTTCATTTGGCCAACTGCAACTGAAAAACTGGTGACTAAAGAGAAAAGTTTCGCTCTAAGCAAACTAATTTATGGCTTCGGCCTGTTGCTGAGTTTTCAGTTTTCAGTTTGGTTATTTTTACTCGTGTCATCTGGCCGCTACTCATGAAACATTCGACAGCATTTTGTGAAAAGTTTTCAAAAGCGTCAACAGTTTCAAAAAGAAAAATAATTGTTAAGGCTGCTTGTGTTAAGCGAAACCAAGCATGAAACAGAAATTGGCATTCATTTCGTATAAAAGATTTGCATATTTGGGAACAAAGGACAACCAACCCACCATGAATTCTTGATCAACAGCTTGTGGTTAACCCTCAACCCTTAGGGACACACAACCGAGATAAATGTTGAAGACAAAGAGACAAACAAACTATTCGACTGAGTGGTTTCTCCACTCAAACTTTTTGAATTAACAAGTCATTTGGGGTAGTCATTTAGTTTAAATATAGCCATTATATTAACTGTCTGTTTGTTCAGGCCAGTTTCTTGTCAAATCCACTGAAGTGGTCCAGACAATAGTAGATTCGATTATGGTTTGATGTATCAAATGGAGCTTATGGAGTCAAAATGTATTAAGTATCGAACTAGGTTATGAACCAAGGTTCGACATGTCTGGAAACCAGTTCTCTTATTTCGTTTTAACAATTCCTAAAAGCTGACATGACATACCCAAGGTACCAAGTTAAAAATGTCAACAAATTCGTTTTGTTAAAGACAATAGCAAACTCTACTGGTGATTTCACTTTAAGTACTTGCTGTACAGCCAGAATTTGATTAGTTGAGTCAAGTTTTATGCTTAAAGACCAAACTGAACATGTTTGACAGTAGCAAGTGACAAGATAAAAGCCAAAAAAAACGGTTTTGCCAAAAAGAAAGTTGCTAAACAGTCAACAGTTAACATAAGGGGGGAAGTGAGGGGAGCAGGAAGAGGCAGGGGAGGGCAAAGTCTTGCTTCTGAAAAAGTATCAACTACAATTTGTTTTTCACTTACCCTGTCGGTGACTTATACTCACAACTTACGTACCTTGTCTACGGGAACTTACAAAACATATGCCGGCACCATAGCCCATACGACTAACATGCACTCGCGCGGTTTTTGCCGTAAGCAAATGTGATCGATAACACGTTTTGTGTAGATTTTCTGAATGTAGCATTCAGCATTAGAAATTCTAAAACCTTTATTTACTAAAACCTGCACATGTCAAGTGTAAAGAGCAGTTTTCTCAATAAAACGAGAGCGTAAGTTAAAGTCGGCGTTGCTCGACTTTGGCATAACCGTTACTCAGTGGGTAAAAGTTAAAAAGAACCCTCAATTTACAGATTATAATAAGTTAGAAAGATCATTTACTTATAGGAGTAGCTATAAAAACGCCGCAAAAATAAAAATAATCTTGATCTGCCTTCAGACAACAGGAGTCTACAGAGCATTAACGTAAACGTATCACCATTATGTTAGCAAACAGAGCATACTGATCTGCAAAGTATGCAACGTTTTTTTTAACCTTTATAACTCTGCCAATTATTACCCGTTCTTTATGAAAATTTAAGAAGTTATAGATATTTGCAAATTGTTATTCCACATTTTATGGCGGGGGCGTGGCCAAAATTTGAAATAAACTTGATCTGCCTGCAGACAATACTAGCTTACATCTAAAATTTGGTTGCTCTAGCTCTTCTGGTCTCTAAAATCAAGGTGCTCATACAGACGGACATGGCTATATCGACTCGGCTGTTGATGCTAATGAAGAATATATATACACTTTATGGGGTCGGTGTTGCTACCTTCTGCCTGTTACATACACTTGCACGACTTTAGTATACCCTTTTTACTCTACAAGTAACGGGTATACTACTGTGAGCAAAAAGTAAGGAGTAAGGGTCAATTTAAACTTCGCGGGCCTAACAATTCGGGCTAGTTCTTTTTTTTTGAGTTGGCAGGACTGTTGATGACATCTGTGCCAAATTTCATGTGAATGTCATTATCAGAAATATATTTACGCTTGTGTTTTCCAAACGACCAAGAGTGCATTTTTCGATTTTTACAATGTCTGATTTAATTGAGCAGAGAAGTGCCATCAAATTGTGTTTGCGGAATGAAATTTCGGCTGCGGAAACGTTGAGGATGTCTTTGGAAGGCCTTTGGTGATTCTACCATGTCACAAAAAAATGTTTATAAGTGGTACAAAGACTTCAAAGAGGGTCGAGAACGTGTGGATGACTTGGAGCGCTCCGGACGACCATCGACGTCAACAGATGACCAACACGTCAATGAAGTGGAGGAATTAGTGCGCAAAAATCGTCGGTTGACTGTTAGAGACCTTACTGATATGATCGGAATATCAGAAGGATCTGTGAAAACCATTTTGAAAGACCATTTGGGCCTACGAAAAGTCAAATCTCGTTTGGTACCGAAAGTTCTCAACTTCTTGCAAAAAAGTCATCAAAAATTCGACGCATATCGTTCCGCAACCACCGTATTCGCCTGATTTGGCTCCGTGTGACTTCTGGCTATTCCCAAAACTCAAGAGACCACTTCGGGGAACGCGTTTCGAGTCGATTGAGGAGATAAACGCTGAATCGAAGAAAGCGCTGATGGCTATACCGGAAAGGGACTATTTGGCATGTTTCGAGGATTGGAAAAAACGTTGGCATAAGTGTATTTTATCGGGAGGGGATTACTTTGAAGGGGATGAAATTGATTTTGAAGAATAAATAAAGATTTTTCATTTTTACAAACAAATTCACCAACAATTTACTTTTTGCCCACAGTAGTAGAAACAAAACTCATCTGACTTTGAGCTAAAATATGCTAGAAGGCTTTCAAAAACCAAACTTCAATGTAAACAAGAAAGAAAGTCGGTCAAGCCCGACTATAACATACTCTGTACCAAGAAAATTTGTCTTTTGATCATAACTCGAAAACCGTTCATCCGATCTTCTTCATTTCTTTGGCGGATCGATAAGTTATCCTAATAACTAAATATGTCCAGAAAGAACAAGCCATCTATCTTCAAAACTGTGGGAGATATGACGTTTTTTCTAAATTGCGGGGGCGGGAGGGGGCGTGGCCAAAATTGAAAATAAACTTGATCTGCCTGCAGACATAAGATGCATATGTCCCATACATGTCAAACCTCTATCTCTTACCATCTCTGAGATCTGTGCGTTCATACGGACAGACAGACAGACAGACGGACAGACGGACGGACGGACGGACAGACGGACAGACGGACATGGCTATATCGACTCGGCTGTTGATGCTGATCAAGAATATATATACTTTATGGGGTCGGAGATGCTTCCTTCTGGATGTTACATACTTTTGCACAAACTTATAATACTCTATGTACCTACGGTACAGAGTATAAAAACGTAAGAATTATTTCTTCGATTTTCTTATATAATCTTTGGCTTTGTCCAGGCAGCATTTTTAATTTCACTTGTCGTGAGCCTTTTGAAGAGTTGGGTGAAAAAATGAGTTGATGAGTGAATAAACTGATAAGTGAACTCAGATAGCCTACATCTAAATGCAGCTACTCAGTTGACTGAAAACACTTGTCTGTTAGTTCATTTGAGAAACACGTGACAAGTACAAAATACACCTTTAACTTTTGTATATCTACATGTAGCAAGTAGCTTATCTACATGTCAAGTGTAACAAGCTGTTTTCTACATACAGCAGGGATACCTTTGAGGCTGTAACCCTGCCCAGATCACTTATATAAATGCTATTTATACAGAGCCATGCTCCGGCTTTCACTTATTTTTACGAATTGCGATTTCAGCAAATTCGCACGATTTCAGTTTAGAGCGTTCCGAAATTCGCAAGTTTTCGTTATCGATAATGTTCCATTCCCAACTTGTTTTGCGTCATTTCACATAACAAAAACAGCTGATGAGCGCCACTACTCATGCCATCGATAGTTATATATCGATATATACCATGGCCAAATCGCAAATTGTTGTTGTTGTGAGCAGTTTTCCATCTCGCTCAATTTTGTGTATCTCTATTAAATAATTGTTTAAAATATTGCCTTAGTGCGAATGGAGTGGGAGAGTCCGTAAGACAAATCTAAAAAGGTCAAGGAACTGAATAAAAATAGTTCCGTGGGCTGTCTGCTTGTGCATCAACCAATATTTTGCATTTACTTTTCATTTCACGGACTCAGATGTCGCCGGTTTAAAAACGCCAAAACTTTGCGATTTCCGAGTGTCGGAGCACCAACTTCTACGATTTGATGATCAAATCGCAAAGTTTTTGCGAAAGCGAAAATGGGAGCATGGCTGATAGTGAAAAATTTTCATTGATTTGAAAATGCTAAGCTGAGCTAGGAAATCAGTTCAGTTTTTTAAGGACTATTTTGAAATTATAACGATCTTTGATCAAATGTACTGAAATCGTGGATCGACTGCACCAGTTTTGGGTCGACCAACAGCAAAATTAAGTCATTCGATTAAAATTTGGTAAAATTCCACCTTAACAGAAACATTTCGCCTTAATCACCGAATGGGCCGGGCCAATCCCTTATGTTTGTACCTTCAGTCTGTGCCTCATTAGGCACGTTTCGGGGCGGGCCGCATTGCTCCTTTCTGTATTTTTATTTTGGGGCAGTTTTGTTTTGCTCGCCGCATTCCGCAGGCCGCAGTTGGCGTGGCGTTGCGTGTGGCACGTGGCACATGGCACATGGCACAGCGCTGTTGTTGCTGTTGTTGCCCCCACGTGACAAATGGAGAGCTTGCATGCCACAAACCGACGAGCCGAAAAGCTCGCATGCGGAAAGCTTGTAACTGGAATGGCAAAGCAAATGGCGAAAAGCCGAGATAGGGAAAAAACAGCCGCATGCTGTGTGATAAACTCTGGCGATTGGCGATGGCGACGGCGACGGCGACGGCGACGGCGACGGCAACGGCAACGGCGACATGTGCGTTAAGGCGACCATCTCAGTTACGCTCACAACGCCAGCTGCTGCAGTCGCCGAGACGCACGGAATTTGGCGTAAGCGCTTCGTGTACGTCCACGTCCCATTCGTGGGGTCCCCCCCACACACACACAAATTTCGTGTCGGTGATCGTTGGCCGTTTTAATTTGAAAAGGACTCGGAATTGCAATCAATTGGCAATATATTTGATTTAAAACGCATTCGGTTTTGCATTTGTTTACCAGCCACACCCTCTCCCCGCCCCCCTCCCCCTCTCGCATTAAGTGCGTTTAGCCCAGTGAAAGTGGGTGTGAAAGTGTGGGAAATTCTTTTGATTATTTTTGTTGCTGTGTGTGTGCTTAAAACAAAATATATATATTATATATAAATTGTGCAAATTGTTTAATTAACAGCAAAACTGGAAGCCATAAGTGTGAAATTTAATTAAAAGTCAACAACTTAATTACAAAAATATAAACCAAACTTAATTGCTTCAATGCTGCTGCTGCTGCAAGACAGCCACTCGCATTGAGTGGTAAAAATTCAGTTTCGGGTTCGGGTTTTGTAACCCTTCGTGGGGAAGGTGGCGAGTTTACAGAATAGTTGACCCACTTGGCAAATGGAAAACCAAATAGTTTCAGTTATCGCACAATGATCCCCCACTCCAAGTACTTTAAGTTCTTTGAGTGACAGTAGCTTTTCTTAGTTATGCATCAAATTTTTGAAAGAAAGTTTTGAAATTTTTGTCATATATGCAAAGGCTGGAATTTTTGGAAATATACTCAAAATTGTTTATACAGAGTACCTCAAAATAGGCGTTTTTGAACAGTTAAGTCAAGGTTTCGACCCTTTGGATTCGTTTTGGAAGCATAAAATAGTCGCAGGCAACTAATTTGGCAGAACTTGCTGGAAGTGAATGTAGATATAAAGTCTTACAGCTCTGTAAATTTTCTTGAAACTATCAAGAATACTTAAACTATTCCACAATAATTCGAAACTGAATCGAAAACCACACAAAAAATTGATTTGCTTTATGTTCTAACTTGAACACTCAGAGAAAAAATAGAGAATTTCATACATGTTCGATTAGAGTGAATATTCTCGATCTTAGAACGAAATTCTTGATCCAAGTATGAATTTTTGATCCCGGTTTTCTTGATCCAAGAGCTTCAATACTTGATCTAAGAACGAAACATTCTCAAATCAAGTAGCAAAATTCTTGAATCAAATGCCAAACTAACTCAAATTCAATACTTAAACTATTCCACAATAATTCGAAACTGAATCGGAAACCACACAAAAAATTGATTTGCTTTATGTTCTAACTTGAACACTCAGAGAAAAAATAGAGAATTTCATACATGTTCGATTAGAGTGAAAATTCTCGATCTTAGAACGAAATTCTTGATCCAAGTATGAATTTTTGATCCCGGTTTTCTTGATCCAAGAGCTTCAATACTTGATCCAAGAACGAAACATTCTCAAATCAAGTAGCAAAGTTCTTGAATCAAGAGCCTACAGCATTGACCCAAGTATAGAATGTTCTACCGATTATGAAGAGCTCATCAGATTCAAGATTAAGATTGTTTACTCTTAAATCAAGAGCTTCATACATGCCAATCATACAACAATTTAAAAGCAGTTGTTTTTTTTCCAATTTGTTTAAATTTATTTCATGGAAAACTAATTGTTAAGCCATGTGGCAAGTTTTAGCCGGCTCGAGGAATACATAACACCTCAAAGGAGTATCAGTCTTTGCCTGTCAACTGGCAGTCGCAAAGCCGTCGCTCCATGCCAGCATTGCCATAATTGGTTGGGAATTTCAAAAGCAACATGCAACATAAGAAATCAAACTGAGAGAGCGAGTTCAACGCTGCGTGCTCTCTCTCAAATGTGCTTGCTCTCCTCTCTGTTTTTTTACCTCAGTCCCCTTGCCTAAATACATCATACTAAGAACGAACTTAGCTCGATTTCAAGAGCGAAATCCTTGAAGATTCAGGAACGAATGATTATTTTTTTAAGAGCGTTTGCTGTTGTCTTATTCGTTCTACTTTTTTCTGGGTGAAAGGTTGCATATTAGTTTGGTTAGTTGAACCACTTTGGTTTGGAACACTTTTTTACAAGTGTTCATGACTCAAACTAAGATATTTTTCATTAAAAATTCTTTTATGGAAAGGCAAAAACCTTAACCTAAAAAGTTTAGAAGTTCGGTATCAAGAAGTTGCTTGATGAAATATCAAATGTAAGCCACTATACCGAACTAAACCCGCTAAAGAACTTGCCATAAAAACCCTGGTTTGAAATCTCTGTTAGCCACTTAAACTTAAAATCCATTTATGCTAGCTGTTTGCATATCTGATAAATATGGACATTTTGCAGGTTTTAAAAGGATTTGAACCCCATTTGAATAAAAGATCAACCCATTCTGTTTAAACTGTTGTCAGTCAATGTCAATTCATAGATAATACAGCGTTGCCCGCACTCTATGCGCATCAGGCGCTTTTGTTGTTTCACGCAAAGCGGTTACTGAGCGCAATGCAATTGCAGAACATGCTTTTCTCTGCTATTTCTCAGCTATGACTCTTGCGAAAACTGCAGTGTTGATTTTGTTGTTGCCATGTGCCTCAGACATTCACAAGCAGACACACAGAATTGGGCAATGGCCGGTGTTCTCTTTGGCTTTCTTGTGCTTGTTTTATATGTGTTAGTGACTGCGCAAGCATGATTTTGGTAAAGCTTTTTGACTACTTGAACTACTTGCTCTTCTTTGTATCAAGAATACCCACCAACAAGTACACAAGCTCCTCAGACTGAAAAACCAGCTTTAATTCTGAAAGGACTGTGAATTTGTGAGAAACATCTTGCCGAAATTAGGGAGGGTAAAATGGAAGAAATATTGAAGGAAGCAATTTGACATTGGGAAAAGAAAATATATAAATTAACGTCTAAACAGCTTCTGGCCACGCAGCTCAAACTGTGCTTTGTAGGTAGAAAACTATATATAAGATCGTCCTGACAGCCTGCTCCATTTGATGTATATTTTGAAGTAGTTGTTGTGGCATCATCTCTTGAACTGAAGGTGTTGCTACGGTTTCTCGTTTGATTGGGATATCACCATCAAGGCTTCCACGGTTGGAGTCGAATTTGGGAACTGTGCGGTTCCTTCTTGTTGCTGCTGGCTTTGTCCAGACCGTTTGCTTATCAAGCCCAAGCTTGGCCTGCCGCAAGGAATTGATTCTGTGGCTTCTTGCAGCTGTAGCCTCACATTTTGTTTGCTTAAGCGCTTGGTTTTTGCCTTCTGAATACCCCTTGTTCCCTTTGTCTCCATTTTTGTTAGATTTGTTTATTAGCCAGTTCCTATCAAGTGAGTACACTGAATGATCAAGGCTAGAGCAAAAGTGTGACACATTAGAGGCAGTGCTCACTTGATTTTTGAAACAAACTTTCATTTGTATTTAAACGAATTTCTAAAATTTCTTAAAGAAATTCCCCAAGTTGGGTTGGAGTCTTTGTCTTAGGTTGGGTTTCTTATGTACTGAACAGAGCCACCTTTCAAGCCTACAAATAAGCGGGCAAAATCTTAGTTTATCTGACACAGAGCAGCTATGTAGAAGATGAGAAATCAAACCTTAACTATACTACACACATAAGGTCCTACCATTTCGAGAAGGATAGAAATGTAAAGATGAATTTGGATTAGAGTTTAAGAAGAGAAGATAAGTGGTATGACTATGTTTAATACACACCAAATTATTCGCGATTAATGCCCTGCAAAGTATGCTAATTATCTATTATGGCCGCATTATAGCTAATCGACTCTGCATATTCAACCAGTTTGTTGAATTAGTTATGGGTATACAAGAAAATGTTGAGTTAAGGCCAATTACAAAATAAATCTTAATATATAAAATTCTTCCGTACATGGCTTTGATACCTCAATCCTACCAAACGGCTGGACCGATTTCGATGAAATTTCGAGTGAGTGTAGTAGTAACAGCGTAGGTGGTTTATATATATAGCTGATTCTGGAAGGTCACACAGTGATCGCGTAATTTGCCATCCACGGCTTTTTTGCACCATAACTTGACCTAAACTTAACCGATTTGGATGAAACTTTATAAATGTCATGAATAGAGGAAGGCTGATAACAAATATGGTCCGAATCGGTCAACTCTTTCGGGTACCTCTCGAACACATATATGTTTTTTTTTGGTAATGATCGACATGAACTACTCCAATCAGTTCAAAACCTCAACAGAGGGAAGTCTATGATACATTAATGAAGGCAATTGATGATGGAAATGGTGGCTTATTTTTCTTGGATGCCCCCGGTGGAACTGGGAAGACATTCCTCATGTCAATGATTTTGGCCACTGTTCGTGCGAGATCGGACATTGCGGTAGCAGTTGCTTCTTCTGGAATAGCGATCACATTGTTAGAAGGAAAATTGCCGTTATACCTTCAAAATATTGAACAACCGACATGCAACATTGCGAATCACTCGGCAATGGCCAAAGTATTAGCATCGGCAAAAATCATCATTTGGGACGAATGCACAATGGGGCACAATCGTGCATTGGAAGCAATTGACCCAACATTAAAAGATCTGCGCAATAACTCGAGATGTTTTGGAGGCGCAATGATTTTACTGTCTGGCGATTTCCGCCAAGCACTGCCAGTCATTCCAAGATCGACTCCTGCCGATCAAATAAACGCTTGCCTCAAATCATCCAGTCTGTGGAGCTATGCGAAGAAACTTCAGCTATCAGCTAACATGAGAACGATCCTTCAGCTCAAGACTTCTCCAAGCAATTGCTGAATATCGGTAATGGTCGTGTCCCTGTCGATGAATCGAGCGGATTGATTGCATTTCCACCGAATTTTTGCAATTTCGTCTCATCGAAAGACGAGCTCATCCAAAAAGTATTCCCGAACATCAATGCTAGCCACAAAAATATCGAATGGTTGATAAAGATGTGGATGACTTAAACTTTGTAGTTCAGAATCAGATCATTGGAATTCTGCATTCATTCAAATCGATCGACTGTGTAACAAACGAGGACGATGCCACCAACTATGCAACAGAATTTTTAAACGCCTTGGATGTGCCTGGCCTACCACCGCACAATTTGCAATTTCTACTAATTTTTTTAAGTTAATTCACTACAGTTATTTACTGTTAGGCGATACGAAGTTCGCCGCGCCATCTAGTACTTTACTAAAATGATTATTTTCATAAAATGTAGCCCACTTTTAAGGGCATTAAGCAGTATTTACATACCCAGCAAACATTTTTTATCGCGGAAGATAAGAATGCGATACGCCTGGTAGGTATCGCTTTACTCTAGCGATATCGCATTATTATCGCATTCTCATCTCCCCACGGGAAGAAATGTGACACTATGCGATAACTTCCGGGCGATGAGAAAGCGACACTTTTGGGAGATAGGAAAAAGTCTCTTTTGAGCTATAGGAAAGCGATTCAGCCTGGGGATAAGAAAACGTCTCTTCTGAGGGATAAGAATGCGATTCTTCTTAGAGATAAGAATGCGTTTCTTTCTTGAGTTAAGAATGTGATTCTTCCTGGAGATAAGAGCGCGATTCTTCCTAGAGTTAAGAACGCGTTTCTTCCTGGAGATAAGAATGCGGTTCTTCCTGGAGATAAGAATGCGACTCTTTCCAGAGATAAGAATGCGATTCTTCCTAGAGTTAAGAAAGCGTTTCTTCCTAAAGATAAGAATGCGATTCTTCTTAGAAACAATAATGCGATTCTTCCCCCAACATAAGCCATACAAATAAAATGTGTGTGTTCGAATTCTGTTATTTAACAGTAGGGGAAATAGTTTATTTTTTAAGGCTAAGTGTGTGAAATTCTTCAAATATTTATGTGTAATTTGAGAGTGTATTTATTTGTAATAAATTTAAGTTTTGTTATTGATTTTGAGTTGTTTCTTATTCATACGGTCTTTAGCATGCAAAAAATGTTGTGGACAGACTTTGTTAATGTCTGCATCCGTCGTCTTGGCAAACATATTATGAGCAATTTCTGAAAACAAAAGCCATAATTAGTGTCATATACGCAACCAAAACTAAAATCTGAATGCTGACCACTCGCCACCACTGCTGGATCGCCCTTGAAAACTGGGCCCTGTATTTCCATAACAGTTTAAGACAATTCTTGGCTGCTTGTCGTCTTGTCTTTGCTCTTTTGGCTTTGATGGAGGACATTTCGGAGGACTTACTTAACGCAAAGCGCGAGGAAATTCAACACAAATTTTTAACGAGAAGAAGGTCTGCTTTTAATAAATACACAATCTATTATGCCTTCACTCCGTTGACTATTGAAACGGAAAGGTTTTCCCAGGGGAAGCTGAACCAAAAAACGAGGCCTACTGTAGTTTGTGCTGAATCGGAGCCTGTGCACTATGGTCAACTTTACTGGCAATGGAATGTCCGAAAAAATTGTAATTGTCTTTATATCAGAGGGACATCTCTTTTTAATATTATTTAATAGGAGTGTTAGCATATTGCAACCCTGAAATATTTTGAATATTATTATTGTCTCACCGTTTGCTTATTTTAATAATGGCTTTCTTAAAGGCCACAGATCAAACACACATTTTCCAGAAGGAAGATCATTAAGTACATGTGTCAATTTTTTTATTGGGCCGGTTTTTTCATCATTTGAAAGCGTTGCCAAAGTATTTTCCTTTGGTAATATTGTAAAAAGTCGTTGAATTCACTTCAAGAAGAATCACATTCGGATCTTCTTAGGGAGTGTTAAGCGATGTATCGCCAATTCTCAGATGGGATGATGAAAAAGCGAGACCAACCATAAAGTATCGCATTTTTGCCCCCAAGGCGATTTTTGAGGGATAAATCGCATATAAAAAATGCGCCAATATCGCCAATTTATCCCTTTTATGATAAAAATGCGATACCTAATGTATTTTGTTAGTGTAAATCGCCAAACTATTTCCGAACTCTCCCCTCAAGCAATCGCCAAACTCTCGCATTGACGAGGGAGATAAGTAACACGACAAAATGTTTGCAGGGTATTTACATATTTATGTGCTTTTGTTAAACAAGTATCAGTTTAACTAGAGAAACAAGGGAATTAATGTTAAAATCTATGGTAATTCCAACAGATGCTACCAAAGGTTCATAATGAGCTTAGTTAATGAGAAGAGTATAGAAACAAGTCGGTAGGTACAGAGTATTATAAGTTGGTGCAAAAGTATGTAACATTTAGAAGAAAGCATCTGCGACCCTATAAAATATATATATTCTTGATCAGCATCAACAGTCGATATAGCCATATCCGTCATGTCTGTCCGTATGAACGCACAGATCTCAGGGATGGTAAGAGATAGAGGTTTGACATGTATGGCACAAATGCTTCTTATGTCTGCAGGCAGATCAAGTTTATTTTCAATTTTGGCCACGCCCACTGCCGCCCCCGCAATTTAGAAAAAACCTTCTATCTTCCACAGTTTTGAAGTTAGATGGCTTGTTTTTTCCAGACATATTTAGTTATTAGGATAACTTATCAAACCGCCAAAGGAATGAAGAAGATCGGTTGAACGGTTTTTGAGTTATGATCAAAAGACTATTCGCTGCTGCAGCGCTGCTTTCAGCAGCATCAAAATTAATGCTGAGCGTATAATTTTCGTTGGTACAGAGTATGTTATAGTCGGCCTGGACCGACTTTCTTTCGTGTTAAGTTTACAATTTGCAAGCAAATTCATAACAAATTTCCGTGTCATTTCTAAACTTAATATGATAACTGCATAACATATTTTGCCTCTCAGCGAGACAAGCTCTAAGTGTCATTTTATGTAGCCAAATGAAATGAATGTCATACGGTGTTGTTTATGGAAATGGAAACATGCTGCAGATGTTCGTTTACTCTGTTGAATGGCATAGATAGATTCAAAATCTCTCCCCAGCCAATCAACAAGAACAGTGTATCAACAATACCAACCCCCAACCATTCCATACATTTTTAACCAAATATTAAGTATACGCCCAGTTGCTTGAGTGACCCACCACTTTGAGCTGCTCACAGGTCTCATTGATTGCAGTGAATAAAAAAGAATACCTGACTGTTGCATTTTATGGCCCACAAACCCCCCCCCCCCCCCTAACGAATCGAAACGAACGAAAATCCCCTCAATCAAAATCTTGCCGTCACACACACACACACAAATTAAGCCAAACGAATTCGTTGAAGATTGCCTAAATAAAATTCACAAATTGCTAAGGAATTTGGTTGGCAAGCACATCTTTGATTTCGCTGTCTTATGCGAAAGCCACGCCAGCTTTAACTTCGTTGCCCGGGGCGCGCTGCAATGTATGCTACAGATTTTTTTCTCGCTTTTTTTGTTTTGTTTTGCGCTCGTCCGACTTTTCGATTTCCTTACCTTATTTATTTCACATTGGGACTTGCGTTTGGCCAAATCTGTTACTTACTCACTTGCGGGCTTTTATTGATGTTTGTATATTAGCATGGCAAATAGAGAAGCGGGCGCTGGCGCTGGCGCTGGCGGCTGCTTAGCGTTTATCGCTTAGCTTTTGGCTACGTGTGGGGAATTTTCTCATTTTGGTTTTTGTGAACTGCGCTGGGCAATATGTTAATAATGCTTTGGTAATTAGACATAGTCAGGCGCGTCTGCGTCAACTAATTAAATCACGTAGCAAATGCATAAAAACAACAAGAACAACAACAAAAACGATTCTCATTTCAATGCCTTGGGCCAAAGTTGAGGGGAAACTTTTTAGGCAAATTAGCAACAGCACGCACACTCTCTCTCACACACACACACACACTCACACCATTTCAACTTTTATCCCTAATAGGTTTTTGTTTATCAAAGACTTAAAGGTCCAGAACAGGAATAAACGAAAAAAACCTGCTCGACCAAGTTATACCTCTTAGTTAGAGCAAGAACTATGTAAAAGCCTTTACTTACATTAACTAACAGCGCATTAACATGCTGTTAGTTCAGTCACTTAGAAAATTTCGACATTTACAACGCAATTCTAGTAGTTGTTCAAGTCTGCTTTCAAATTTGGCTGCTCTAGCTCTTCTAGTCTCTGATATCTAGTTGTTTGGCTGCTGATCAAGTATATATATACATTATTATAGTTGATTTCCTCTGCCTCTAACATACATATGCTCTACAAGTAACGGGTATACAAAAAAAGAAAAGAAAAAAAACAGAAAAAGGTTCAGACAAATTGCCTTCATCATATTTCACTTTGTCTGGTTTTTGGCTTCGCCTCACACATGCACAGACACCTACACCTACACACACACACGCACACATCTCAAAGTTTATACAAAAATTTTCAAACTTTTTATGACAAGAAAACTTCAAATGGTTAAAGCAAATGGCGCCAATGTCATTAAAGCTAATGTCTTAGTTGAAACTAGTTTAGCAGTTTTATTTAATCAGATGTAATTTCTTTGGCTTGTGGTCGGAAATCTCAAATCAGAGCAAAAAGAAAACAAGAAAGAAAAGTACAAACAGTTTCAATAGTAAGCTGAGTAAGCAAATACTTGGTTCAAGCACGAAATACTTATATCAAGCAGTGTTTTATGCATACCGAAATACTTGACTTTACACTTTTTCGAGTTATATTAACTAAAATTTCGAATTATAAACTCTTTGATCCTACTTTTAGGTTGTAAAGATCTAAGAAAGATCGTTAGAAATAAGTAACACACATTCTTTCTTCAACTTCCGTAATTTCTAATGTCAACACAAAAACATAGAGTACTTCAAACAGTTTCAAAAGTTTTCTGGGCCCATAAAATTCTCCAGCTATACCCAAATTGTATATGTAACTAGTTTTTCTGTGACCTTTATACTGAGTAAACCTGGTCAAGGTCAAGGTCATGTTATGCTTTCGCACAACTTTAAGCAGAGACCCAAACACCACAAAGAAGGCTGGTAGATCGTACAGCTGTTTCAAGTGGAAACAACCCTCTATCATCAGTGATCAATGCCTACCAACTGAACGTTTCTTAGAAGTCTTTCCCTGCCAGCGGTGCCATAACCGTTTGGGCATACCAAAGCAGTAGGCGAGCAAAAACATCGATCGCCTTTGTGTGTGTGTATGGTTTGTTTTAAAACAAATTCTTCGTATGGAACAAAAGATGGCTGATAATATTTTAGGGCCTTAAAATAACCAAAGACTAAGATAGAATAACTGTAGTAGGGAATTTACCTGAGCTCTGATAACTAAAGTGTTAGAACCAGTTGGGAATTTGAATAACAAACTTGCCATTTTTCGTTGCCTACTGTTTGGGGCAAGCCATATAAGTCTGTTTTGGCACTCAATCTAAGCAATTTTATACTTAAACTTAGAACTTGCTTTTCTGAATTTTTTTATCTCACTGCAAGTACAAAAGTTTCTTAATTAGAGAACGTTTGTACTCATTTCAAGTATATTAGCAGTGCATTTTTTAGAATTTTCCATATGGGCATTTCCGCAAAAAGGTCCACCGACACGAAAAAATTCAAAGTATATATTTTGTCACATTTTCCCCAGGGAAACAATTAAATTAAACTAAATTAAGCCAGTAGCAAATTTGCGCATAACCCGTTTCGAGATTTTCGAACGCAAATTCGCGAAATTACAGTTTTTCTTTTACTTTTACTTTTATGGCAAGTTTTTTCTTAAAAAATTGCCTATGGATTTCATGGACTTTTGATATCTAAAACTGTTCTAAGGGTCCGAAGGGTTGAAAAAGGTTGCAATTAACTGTAAGTTTATGATTTGCATTAATCAGAAACCACATACTATAAATATCTTGATGGAAAAAATGTTGCGTTCGACATGTCACGTAGCGACACAGATCAATATTTAATGAAAAAACAAGAAAGAAAGTCGGTCAAGCCCGACTATAACATACTCTGTACCAAGAAAATTTGTCTTTTGATCATAACTCGAATACCGTTCATCCGATCTTTTTCATTCCTTTGGCGGATCGATAAGTTATCCTAATAACTAAATATGTCCAGAAGGAACAAGCCATCTAACTTCAAAACTGTGGGAGATATGACGTTTTTTCTAAATTGCGGGGGCGGGAGGGGGCGTGGCCAAAATTGAAAATAAACTTGATCTGCCTGCAGACATAAGAAGCATATGTCCTATACTTGTCAAACCTCTATCTCTTACCATCTCTGAGATCTGTGCGTTCATAAGGACGGACAGACGGACAGATGGACGGACGGACGGACGGACATGGCTATATCGACTCGGCTGTTGATGCTGATCAAGAATATATATACTTTATGGGGTCGGAGATGCTTCCTTCTGGATGTTACATACTTTTGCACAAACTTATAATACTCTATGTACCTTCGGTACAGAGTATAAAAAATACTGAAGACTTCCAAATCAAACAAAATACATTTGAAAGAGCAATTCATTGATAAGATTTTAAATCAATTTGGGCTTTGTTGGGGCCTCAGGATTCGCTAAACTTTGTCTTTATATAAATAGGCACGAAAATCACTTCTGTTTTTATCGCGTTCGAATCGCTTCTTATGTTGTCTATATTTTGGTAACTCGACATCACTTGCTATTCTCTTTTAGCAATATTTAAAGTGCTAGCGAAGACCTTTAATATGAAGTAAAGAACGAATTAAAAATGCGCTTTAGTTTGCTTGTTTTTTTTACTTTTAATGTGTTCGACAGAATGGAAATGCCCATATTTAACTTAGTTACACTCAAAAACGAATCATACTCGAAATTTTAAGTACAAAACGGTTTAGTTCCCATTACATTTGGTTCGTTTTTTTTTCTCAGTTTAGTTTTGCTTTTGGCCAATTAGCACTTTGTTATTTGATGCCACAAATTGACCTAGCTTTATTTTAGATTTTTCTCTCAAGCTTAAGATCAATTTTAAATTTACAGAAAAAGAATTTCCCATAATAATTTAACTTTTGAGGGCCGCTTTCAACTTTTGCTGAAATTTAAACACTATAACTGAATGAAGAATCATTCGAATGAAGTTTGTTTCTTATAGTCTAAGCTACATTTTTGGCCAAGCATTGCTCAAAAACAAATTCCAAACAAAGTTGAAAACACTACACATACTTCTACAACTTTGAAATTTCAGTTATGAAAATGTAGTTTTTGTAGGAAATATTTTGTTAGGTCAAGTCAAGAGCTTCAACTTCGTTAAACATATTAAAGCGCAATTTTTGATGTGTGATGTGTGTCTCTGTTTAAAGTTAAAGCTTACTTGCCATAAAGGTCGTAAAACCAGTCACATATGAAACTTCAAATAGTTTACGAGATGTGAAGAAATAAAATCCAATCTAAAGCTGAAAATTTCAAAGTGCAATAAAACGAATTCAGCAGTTAACCAGACCAAAGGCAGTTACGATTTTTATAATACTTAAATAATCTTTTAGAACTTTTAAGTTTTGTGTATCATTTGAGTGGTTTAATGCGGTGATAACAATATCAACTGTCTACAATAATCATTGAACAATGCGGATTTAAACTATGCGTTGTTTTCTTTAGTTCATCCCATTGACTTCTAACCTTGCAGAGGATATATTAAAATTGTCCAGATGTTTGCAACGCATAGAAGCAAGCATTTCCGACCACCTAAAGTATATAGATTCTTGATCAGCCTGACGAGCTGAGTTGATTTAGCCTTGTCCGTCGGTTTCTATGCGATTTCCTACGTCAGTTTTAATGCTATTGCAACCAAACTTTGCACAAAGTCTACTGTTACCGGAACCGGTTGGATTGTATGACCATAACATATAGCTGCCATATTACAGTTCGGTCGAAAAACTGGTTCTAGTGAAAAAAACTTTTTTGATTTCATTGCAAACGTCTCCAGACTTTGTATTTCTTAGTTTTCTATGCTTCTCCATGATTCCACCAAGTTTGGTCGAAATCGGACTACTATATAGTATAGCAGTCATAGAAAAGAATGTTCAGAAAAGAAGTTTTAGTAAAAAAATCTTGTTTGTTTTCAATGCAAACGCCTCCAGACTTTGTATTTCTTAGTTTTCTAATCTTCTCCATGATTCCACTAAGTTTGGTCCAAATCGGACAGCTATATAGTATAGCTGCCATAGAAAAGTAAGGTCAGAAAAGTAGTTTTAGTAAGAAAAACATTTTTGTTTGCAAAGGAAACGCCTCCAGACTTTGTATTTCTTAGTTTGTTATGCTTTGCCATGATTCCACCAAGTTTGGTCGAAATCGGACAACTATATAGTACAGCTGTCATACAAAAGTAAGGTTAGAAAAGTAGTCTTAGTGAGAAAAACTTGTTAGTTTTCAATGGAAATGTCGTTCAAATTAGTTAGAAAAATGTGCTGGGGTTTACAAACTTAAGTTAACTTTTCTCTATTTTTTTATAGTTAGTTGAACTTGCATAGGGTCGATTTCTCAACTTCTGTTTATCTGCTTTCTATCAGATAAGCTAAAGGTATTAGTTTGCTCTATTATTTATAAGTTTATGGGAGAGAATCTGGTAGAAGAGAACTCAGAAAACACTTTTGTAATAGCGTCCAATCGAACTGATCATTTGCAAGCTGAGATACTTTAGTAAAAAACGTTTAAAAAATGTCGTTCTTGACAGGATTTGTTCACTTTTTTCACTGGTTGTTTGCTACATTTTCTGTTAGGGTCGTCTTTTACTTGAATTTCTTGCTGTCCTTGTTGATTGATTTCCTGCTTTTTTCTACTGACTTAAGTCTTAATTCATTTGGGTTTCATTTCTAGATTCTCTTTCCCTTTCTCTTGGATTTGTTTATGTTGAATTTGGTAATTCTTTTCGCGTTTAGGTCTGGCCATTTCCAACTTGATAACTTTTTCAACGTTTCGTAAAGATTCCTTCAAATTTTCAAAGCAGAATTCTCGAAATTTGCCTTTAAAGCCTGCCTTTAATTCTGACCAAAGTTCATTGCAGTTTCAATACTTTTCCTATTCGCCTTGCTCTTTCACTCTCGCTTGGTCATGCGATATGTCAGCGAGGACATCATGTGCCTCCCCGTCCCCCCTCCCCTCTCCCACAGTATGTATACATAGTTACATTATCCGCACACAAATGTCCTCATTGTTGTTAGCTGTTGTTGGCTTATTTAAGTTTATACTTTAGTTTCAGTTTGCTGTCCCCGGCACTTTTGTCATTGTATCAAGTGCAAGAGACGTGCTCAAGTGTCTGGCTGCTGAAACTCCTAATCCTCAGCCCAGTCTCTGACAGTTTGGCAATATATCTATGATTCTGTTTTCTTTATTTTGGGGTCCGTATCATATTATACATTAGCATAAGAAGAGCATTGAATTAAAACTGAGCGGCCGAACGGGCGGACGTGCTGCAACAAAAGCAACTAAGTTGTCTAACCCATAAATTGCAATTCGACGACTAAAATAATTATAATCCATAAAAAGCAAACCCAAAGACCACCCACCACTCATAGATCCAACAGATAAATACAGATACACGCGGACAGCCACTCGGCAACAACAACTTGAGCCATGAACGCCGCACAGAGCGGCGGCCATACCGGCGGCGGCGGTGGTGGTTCCATGGGCAAGAAGGGATCACAAATGGAGGTAATTATATTAAACTTATAAAGTGCACGTTCTCCTTTTGTGTGTTTTTTTGTTGTTTTCCGCTGCGCTGTTTTAATGTTTATTGCCATTTGTAATGAGCGTAAATTGAGTTTGCTTGCTGGCTTTTTTTTCTTCTGCTTTCTAAATTGAAACGTGACGAGGGCAGCTAAAAACACAAAAAAAAAAACACACATAAATTAAAACCAACCAAAAGCAATTCAATTAGCAGAGTGTGAAAAAAAATCAAAAAAAAGGAGAGAAAAATTCACTGAAATCTAATTTTTGGAATCCTTTTTTGACATTCTAAATTTGAATTGATGAATCAATCAAAAAAGAATATTCCGCTTTAAAATTGGGAATGAAACTCAGCGATTCTTATTCCACATTGCTCACAGAGACAAATTTTTGACTCCAAAATCCTAACCAAATGTTGAAAACATTTCAAAAACTTGAATAAAACAATAGAGGAAAGTAAGCTTCGGCTCGGCCGAAGTTTGTATACCCTTGAAGCACGTTTTCTGAAAACAAACAAGTTTTTCTCAATACGACTACTTTTCTAACCTTACTTTTCTATGATAGCTATACTATATAGTTTTCTGATTTCGATCAAACTTGGCAGAATCATGAAAAACATAGCAAACTAAGAAATACAAAGTTTGGAGGCGTTTCCCTTAAAAACAAACTAGTTTTTCTCACTCACCGATCATTCCTATGACAGCTATAAGCTATAGTCATCCGACTCTGACAAAACTTTAAAGAATTGTGTGAAAGCTTATAAAATAAATATATGACAATTTTGAAGAGGATTACATTAAAAAAAAAAGTTTTTCTTACTAGAACTAGTTTTCTAACCTGACAGCTATACTATATAGTTGTCCGATTTCGACCAAACTTGGCAGAATTATGGAGAAGCATAGAAAATTAAGAAATACAAAATTTGGAGACGTTTCCTTTGAAAGCAAAAAGTTTTTCTCACTAGAACTAGTTTTTCGACCGACCGTTCCTATGGCAGCTATATGTCTTAGTCCTCCGATCCGGCCAGTTTCAACAAATTTGCAGCGTATTTGTATTAGAAGACTTCGTGCAAAGTTTGGTGGCGATTGCTTTAAAACTGACGAAGGAGATAGCTTAGAAACAGACGGACAGACGGAAACCTACTCAGCTCGTCATGCTGATCAAGAATATATATACTTTATGTGGTCGGAAATGCTTCCTTCTATGCGTTACAAACATCTGGACAATTTCAATATACCCTCTGCAAGGGTATAAAAAGGAAAACAACGTAATTTGAATGCTGAATTATGAATACTGTGATTTCTCGCCTGGCTCAATTCTCAACTGTCGATGCTCGACGTCGTTGGTCGTCTGTGTTGAGATGTCGTCTACGTATGCTCAGAACGTTTTTATACTCTGTACCGTAGGTATATAGAGTATATTAAGTTTGTGCAAAAGTATGTAACAGCCAGACGTAGCATCTCCGACCCCATAAAGTATATATATTCTTGATCAGCATCAACAGCCGAGTCGATATAGCCATGTCTGTCTGTCTGTCCGTCTGTCTGTCCTTATGAACGCACAGATCTCAGAGTTGGTTAGAGATAGAGGTTTGACATGTATGGCACAAATGCTTCTTATGTCTGCAGGCAGATCAAGTTTATTTTTAATTTTGGCCACGCCCCCTTCCGCCCCCGCAATTTAGAAAAAACCTTATATCTCCCACAGTTTTGAAGTTAGATGGCATATTCTTTTTGGACTTATTTAGTTATCAGAATAACTTATCGATCCGCCAAAGGAATGGAGAAGATCGGTTGAACGGTTGTCGAGTTATGATCAAAAGACTGTCCGCTGCTGCAGCACTGCTTTCAGCTGCGACTGCAGCATCAAAATTTATGCTGAGTGTATAATTTCGTTGGTACAGAGTATGTTATAGTCAGGCTTGACCGGCTTTCTTTCTTGTTTGTATGATAAACTTGAGGGTGCCACTTTGATTCGCTAGTTTGGTGTGTATAATTAACGAGAACAAAAACAAAAGTTCAAAAGGATATGTTTTTGAGGTCGCGACTGTGCTCCAAAGTTTTTAATATTACTCATACGCAGTGTTGCCTTTCAACTTAATCTAATTTTCATACTGTTTTCACACTTTCAAAAGAATACACTGATTTAAACTTTAATTGGCAAAGTATAGGGCGATTTGGGGGATATTTTGATCTTTAAGATAATTGTTTAAAACCAAGGCATGTTCACCGGACAAAAGCTCGGTTCCCCCGGTATTTGAACACTAGTGACATGGCGTCTGAAGGTTGTCCGGAATTGAGCATACGCGAGATCTAGCCTCAAGTTACCCTTAAGAACCCTTAAGAGAGAAATGGTCACCTCAATATAAAGTCAGTCAGTTAAAGCTCTCAGCTATCATCAAGTCCATCTGCAATAAGTTTATTTCCAACCATATTTGAGCTCACATCTAAACGGTGGCTTATACTTAAGGGCTGCTTTGTACAATCGAAGGGGGATGCATTGTTTAGATATAAACTAATTGAAAAAATACCCAAAAAATCCAGAACAAACTTAAGAGCAAACTCGAACTCACAATCTCCACGGCTTGACCATTTTTGTTTAAAATTCAGGAATTTTATTATCAAAATCGAAATTGCTTGCAAAAATTGATAGCTCTGCCCGTGTAGCACAGATTTATATATTGAAATTTCGATGTAGATTAGAGCAAACTTTTTGGCCTAATTTTTTGTTTTAAATTGTATTATCTATAATGGAAAAAGGAATCTTTTAAGTTGACGCCCCTCTAAATTTCAAAATTTGGCCTTAAAATGAGCACCCTAATGCTCAGTACCCAGGATCCTGAGACCAAATCTTTCATTTTAGAGCATGTAGATCTTAAAGCTTTGGGAATTGCTTGTTCTTAAATTTGGGATTTCATTTGTAAATGATATTTCCTAAAGTTTTAGGCCACATTTTGTCATTTTTTTTCAGTTTTTACCCACAAATACACATTTAACTCAACTTATTAAGCACAATTACTTATTAATTTCCCTTTACAGGTACAATTATTTAAGTAATTGCAAAAGTCGGCGGGGCAAATATTATATACTTAAATAAATTTTATAATTATAGCTGACAAATCTGATTCTAAGTCGCTCAGTCATTTGCCTAATTGCATCACAATCGAATGGGTATATCTTATAGCTGGTATACTACAGACTGGCCAGCCAAATGGTCATCTATTGATCAGTTGGGCAAACTACTTAACTACACAGAAGAAAAAAAAATACAAAAGAGATCCAAAAAAGATCAATATGTCTTAGATATCCTTTTATTCATCCAGTGAAGCTGCAAAAACCATCTAAATGAATGATCTTTGGATGATTTTTAGCTCCGTTGTTTGATTAAAAAGATATTAAAGACATATCCCTTCCAAATGGATACCGGAAATCATCCAATGGATATTTTTTAATGTCCTTTTTTTTTTGCTTTCTGAATGATGCTTATTTAAAACCATATTTTGTATAGATTATACGAACTGCGAGGGTATATAAACTTCGGTGTAGCTAAAGTTATCTTTCCTCTATATTTGACATTTTAATTGAGGAATATTTTATATACATTTTATAATATGTTTTTCCCTCTTCTGCTGAAGCTTTAAGTAATGTTTGCATATGAAAACATATGCAAAAAATCGAGATATCCGGGCTTAAATCAAGCCCAAACATTGTCAGAAAACGGTCAATTCTAGATTTTCCCATTCAAAGTATCAACAGAATAGACTTGATCTCGGCTATTTTCGGATCTAGTACAACTTTTGCTTAAAATTTCAATCCGTAGGTCGTAATAAAATCTATTTGTTTTGAGCTTGATTTTATCTACCCATTGTTTTTGTGTTCTCATTATGAGGCTGTGTCCTTTAGGCATTTCCTTGTTAAATTGAAGTCTTTCCACAATTCGCCTGAGGTTCTGCGACCCATTTTCTAATTGAGAGCCGACAACAACAATTAGACAACATTAATTAAATTTGAGTTAAACTAAACGAAAAGTAAATAAGCGTGACAAAAAACGAAAACAGAAACAAATTAGAGAAATACCGTAAAAATTTTAAGAGTGGCAATCAGCATGCCTGTTGTTGCTGTTGTTGTTGTTGTCTCCTGTAAACAGACAATTAAAAATGAAAACAAACTTGGGCACACATAGACAAGTGCGGGCTTGGGCAGGGGGAGGTGGGGCTACATATAATGAGCAAGGTCGCCCGTCTCGGTTGGGCTCACCTGCCCTTCAAACGCTGCTCGGCCATAAATGTTTTAAACGGCCATAAAAACCCTCCAAGCTGAGGCTTAATGAGTGGGGGGGGGAGTGGGAGTGTGGGCCAACTGCGCCTCCCCCCTCGCATATTTCTTTGGATTTCTGTTGAATTTTTCAGTGTCACCTTAGAAAAAGTTTTCACAATTCCAACATCGCACTGGCAGCGGCGACTTCATCATCCATTAATGTCACTCAATCTGTGCGCATAAATTTGCATAAAGCGAAATCCAATTTACCCCCAAACCACTCACCTCACATAATGATATGCGTAAGCTGCCACACGGCAGGGAACGGCGAGGACAACGCCTCAAAAAATAACAAAAAAAGGAATGGCTAGGAAGTCTTTTGCGCTTTGCTGCGTGCTGATATTTAATTTGTTATAATGCCCCAAGCAAAAGAAAATGAGAAATATTATATTTATTAATAGAAATCAGAACTGGCTGGCTACATCAGGCTGCATGCAAATGATGAGGGATTAAAAGGGGCCTTTAGTATTTTACTGAATCGGTTCTCACCCGTAAGTTGACCCCATACGAAGCATTAAGTTCATTTGTGGTCCCGGAAAGATTACACAAATTACTTGGCAACTGGGTCATACGCATCCCGCTGAAAGTGGCAAGCTAGGGCTGGGCAGGAGCAGGCATAGTAGATGTTAGAGTGAAACACCTAGTTCCGGTTGGGGTTCTGTTCAAGCAAATGCAGGCCACTCAAAGCAAACTCTTTTGCGCACCGTAGGTACATACACTCAGAAAAAAATCCGTTCAAAATCTACAGAAATCAAGACCATTCGTTGACAAAAGTAGAGTAATTCCGTTTTTTCGTAAATCGTGAACAATGGAACGGCATTGGCATGTTCTAAGACCATTTTGTGCTCGCCATATAAAAGAAAAAAGAAAAAACTTAACGTTCCTCGGCGGGGAATTGAACCAGGGACCTCACGACTCCACCGTCGACTTCACGTGATCTTTGCGATAAATCACAGTGAAGAATGCAGCCATAGGGCTCAGCCCTCAGTGAGCAACAATCACGGCGGTGTTTTTCCGTGAACGTCGGTCTTGTCTTGTGAACAAAAATTCTCGAACGAAGTGGTTCCAAAAAGGAGTCCGCTTGGGCTGGAACGTCGTTTTTTTTCTGAGTGTAGAGTATTATAAGTTTGTGCAAAGGTATGTAACTGGCAGAAGAAAGCTTCTCCGATCCCATAAAGTATATATATTCTTGATCAGTATTAACAGCCGAGTAGATATCTGTCTGTCCATAAGAACTCACAGATCTCTGAGATGGTAAAAGCTAGAGGTTTCACCTGTCTGAGACACAAACTTCTTATACTTGCAGGCAGTTTCAACTTATTTTCAATTTTGGCCACGCCCCCTAACGCCCCCGTAATTTGGAAAAAGCGTCATATCTGCCACAGTTTTAAAGTTAGATGGTTCGTTTCTTCTAGACATATTTAGTTATCAGTATAACTTATCGATTAGCCAAAGGATTGATAAAGACCGGATGAACGCTTGTCGAGTAATGATCAAAAGACTGTTCGCTGTCGCCGCGCTGCTTTCAGCTGCTAAGTATTATAATTAAGTTAATTTGTTCACTTAAATCGGGAATCGAACTCTCAACGTCAGTCGCTTAACAGAAAAGTTAATATTAAATTCTTCTTTCTTTTAAAAGTAGTCACCCATCGTTTTTTTTTTTTGTGCTTAAGCCAAAAACCAGCAGCTCATATAATTTTGGCAGCTTTATCTTGCCATCTTCCATCAAATATGGGACACAACAGATGAAAACTGTCATTTCTACCAACCCCAACTATGTTGTGAAATCTAATTCAATTAGTTTACATTCTTTTTTTTTTCTCTTTTTGTGCTGAACAACATTTATGGGCTTGTAAAATGTGTACCCCGCCTCCATTTCCAAACCCCATTAAATGTTACTCTTCGCCAAATGGGAGGGAAAGTCAAAGAATAGCAAACGAAAAAAAAAGCAGAACACAAAAAGGGAAATTTAACATGTGTCTGTTGTAGTAGGCGTAGTATCTGACGAGCTCATCTTGTGGTTTTTAAGTGCTCCAGCCTGCTTCCTGGAATGGCGCTTGGAAAGGTTCTTCCACTTTTGATACCCATTGAAAATCGGGGTAAAAGGGCGTGCATGAAGTTGTGCAAGTGTATGTAACAGGAAGAAGGAGCTACCTTCAAAAACAAACAAGTTTTTCTAACTAAGACTTGTTTTCGAACTTATTTTGTATGGCAGCTATACCATATAGTTGTTCGATTTTCATCAAACTTAGCAGAATCATAAAAAAGCATCAAAAACCTGCGAATACAAAGTTTGGACACGTTTCCATTGAAAAGAAAACAGTTTTTCATACTAAAACTTGTTTTCCGACCAATTGTTCGTATGGGAGCTATGAGATATAGTCAACCGATTTGAACAAAAACTTGTAGAATTGGGTGAAAGCATGTAAAACAAACAAATACAAAATTGCAGAATGCTACCTTAAAAAATAAAAAAGTTTTTCTAACTAAGTCAGTTTTTCAGACCTATCTTTTGTATAACAGCTATAGCTTATAGTTTTCCGATTTTCATCAAACTTGGCAGAATTATAAGAAAGCATAGAAAACCTATGAAAACCAAGTTTGGACACGTTTCCATTGAAAAGAAAAAAGTTTTTCATACTAAAACTAGCTTTCCGACCGATTATTCCTATGGCAGCTATGAGATATAGTCAGCCGATGCGGTCGGTTCTGATATATTAGTAGCATGCAGCAAAAAGAAGACTCTGTGCAAAATTTCAGCTCGATAGCTTCAAAACTGAGAGTCTAGTTTGCATAGAATCGGACGAACAAAGCTCAATCGACTCAGCTTGTCAGCCTGATCAAGAATATATATAGTTTATTGGATCGGAAAAGCATATCTCTAAAAGTCTGCAAACTTCCCTTAATACCTCAGACAAAAAACACCCCAAGATGCATTCAAAAACTTCAAAGTTGAACCCAATTTTGCTTAATTTGTATTAATTTTGTTTAAATTCGGCTAGAAAATGTTTGCAAACCCCCAAAGATCAAGGCGCACAGGGTACTTAAAAGTCGATACACTCAAAGTACATCAATCTGGCTTGTTTCTGTTGGTGATTTAACAAAATGGATGGCTTGCTTTGGCCATGACTTGGCACAGGCATAGGCACAGGCAAACTTGGGGCGTGACCACAGTGACAATGCAGAAGACGGCGAACCCAAATGAGCAAATGTATGGTTACGGTCCATTCAAAAATTCATAGATTTTGATTTGTGTGTTTGGAATATAAAGAGATGTTTTTGCACAATTCCCCAAAGGATGCAAAAGGGAAAACGGTTGTTATATGCTCAGCAGAAAGATTTATCTACCATAAATATGACAATAATAAAAATGTGACGAGACTCATAAAAATATCAGCTAAAAGGTTTAAATTTAATGAGAATTTATTTGAGGCAAAAGGTAAGGGCAATGCAGACCTAGAATGTAATGTAGATTCTTTTCCAGTTTTCATGATTAAAATCAAGCGAAATTTTTCTTATATTAATTTCATTTGGCGTAGCTTTGCCCTCCAAAAGTGTTAATTAAAGGCAGTGCCATTTAGAATGGAAATAATGAAGCCAACCAAGTATCCTACCTACCTACCACCCAACCACCCCACACGCCCTTTTCCGTTCCCCCTTTTTGGCACTCACAAACCGGAAATTAGTTCACAGAAACTGGTCGACACTTTGATTGCTCGCACAATTGCACACAACTTGGGGCTGGAGTTGAATACATTTCGTTATTCGAGAAGTGCAATTGTCCCTTGCCCCCCCCAACCCAACACAAAATATATCAAACAAAAACCCATTTGGCCTATTTTCCCCGAAAAAAGGTACCAAAAGAGGGAAAAGAAAAAGAAAAAGATTTAATTAGCATTTAACATCAAAATGCTGCAAAAACATTTAATTAAAGGCCCGATGACGCAGACGGTGAGAGTTCAAGCCGAACGAAGGTCAACGTGGCCACGTGGCGTATGCGGAATGTTAAAAATCGGTGTCATGTTAATGACCGATTAGAGTGGCGTGTGGAAGGCGGAGGATTGGTAGCAGCAGGAGGAGTGCCAGCCTGTCAGCCACTTGTACAAAATAGCCAAAGCATAGTTCCTCAGCTGAAAGGTTATAACTTGTGAATCACTTGATTTTGTTTTGTTTTCTTGGGTCAATTAGTTGATAAAGAACTTGAAATATATTTTAGCTAAGATCTTATAGCATACATTCTTAGACACTGAAACAGCAGTGGTAAGCAGACTGGCAGCATTCAAGCATATTAACCATTACGTTTCAGCAATCGTTTTGAAGTCCTTCAAGTGGGATACATATATATGTGACTTTTCCTATATTAGACTAGATTTCCTTAGTCTTTATTTTCGACCTTGGTGTTCAATTTTACCCACTTACAAAAAAAATTTCACAAGATTTACATAGCAATGACCTCAGCAAAATTACTATTTTCCAATTTGAGTGTTAGTTATACCGTTAGAGCTTCAGAAACTAGTTAAATTTTGATTGCTTTGAGCATATAGAATGTCATTGATTTCTACACATTTCTACCTTGAATCTTATTTGAGAAATTAACAAAGTTTCTAATAGATTTGGTTTGGTCTCAGTCCCTGGGACCATAATGAAGTCAGGTTAGCCAAAAAAAAGGCTACAAAATCAACAGCCAGCGCTGATGAGCTGCCCGAGCGAGGAATTGGTAAGGTGCCTGCATCAACTCCTATGCAGAATATGGTCCGTAGAGACAATGCCCGAAGATTGGAATCTTAGTGTACTTTGCACAATTTTCAAGAAAATAGACCTTGCAGTTTTCGCCAATTAGCGCGGGTTCTCAACCTTTTACCCATTGCATATAAGGAGTTCTGTCATGCAACCTAAGTGAATGTCTAAAGCCAAAAATGAGCCAACTGTTTGGACCTTATCAGTGTGGCTTTAGACCTGGCAAATCCACCACAGTCCAGCTTTACACATTACAACAAATCCTGGAGAAAACACAAGAGACAGAGCACCTTTTTGTTGAGCTGCCTCCGATAAAGGACAAAGTTCTTTGAAGCCCTTTATACTTTTGGTATACCAGTAAAGTACGTACGAAAAAACCTCTACGAGCCATTTGGTTCCAAAAATAGAGGAAAGTTTTTGAAGTACCTTTCCATTGAAAACAAACAAGTTTTTCTCAATAAGACTACTTTTCTGACTCTACTTTTGTATGACAGCTATACTATATAGATGTCCGATTTCGATCAAACTTAGTAGAATCATGGAAAAGCATAGCAAACTAAGAAATACAAAGTTTGGAGGCGTTTTCTTTTGAAAACAAAATAGTTTTTCTCACTAAAACTAGTTTCTTGACCAATCATTCCTATGGCAGCTATAACCTATAGTCAACCGATTTTGACAAAACTTGGATGAATTGTGTGAAAAGCTTATAAAATATATATATGCCAATTTTAAAGAGGTTTACATTGAAAACAAAAAAGTTTTTCTTACTAAAACTATTTTTCTAACCTTACTTTTGTATGACAGCTATACTATATAGATGTCCGATTTCAACCAAACATAGTGGAATCATGGAAAAGCATAGCAAACTAAGAAATTCAAAGTTTGGAGGCGTTTCCATTGAAAACAAAAAAGTTTTTCTCACTACAACTACTTTTCTGACCATACTTTTCTATGACAGCTATACTATATAGATGTCCGATTTCGACTAAACTTGGCAGAATCATGGAAAAGCATAGAAAACTAGTTAACACGGAGTTTGAAGGCGTTTGCATTGAAAACAAAAAAGGTTTTCTCACTACAACTACTTTTCAGACGCTACTTTTGTATGACAGCTATACTATATAGATGTCCGATTTCGACCAAATTTGACAGAATCATGGAGTAGCATTAAAAACTAATAATTACGGAGTTTGGAGTCGATTCCATTTAAAACAAAAAAGTTTTTCTCACTACAACTACTTTTCAGACGCTACTTTTGTATGACAGCTATACTATATAGATGTCCGATTTCGACCAAATTTTTATAAGAGCACGTTGAGTTTTCACAATTGACTTGTTCTGTTGAATGTAAATTTCAACTATTTCAGAGCGCTCGCGTGGCGTGTATTGTTCCATGGTAAAAATCTGCTTGGACTGACGCTTCAAACGCGGTATGTCATTAAGCGATCTGACATCTCTGTCAAAAGTTATGCCGTTGCCAGATGGGTCCGTCGAATATGGACAACCCTGTATATAGTTTATGTGGTCGGAAATGCTTACTTCTATGCATTACAAACATCTGGACAATTTCAATATACCCTCTGCAAGGGCATAGAAAGGGTTTAGGCAGGGTGACACCCTATCGTACGACTTCTTTTCAATGCCAGAGCCCAAATGCCAACAGATCAGGCACCATCTTTATCACAGATATTATGCTACTTGCATATGCCGATGATGTTGATGCTATCGGCAGGCTCGAATGTGAGGTAAGCAAGGCGTTTTCATATCATAGATATAGAGTAGCAGTCAAAATGCATGGGCTTAGCGGTAAAGGAGGGTAAAGACGAAGTGCGTTTACTATCAACGCGTCTTGGACAATCTGTAGCAATGGAAGACTACATCTTCAAGGTTGTTAAGGATTTGTCTACCTCGGAACAACGACAACCAGCGACAACAACATCAGTCTGGAAATTATGAAAAAGAATTACTCTTGCAAACCGATGCCGAAGCTGAGATGGGGTGACCAAGTGAAGATAGATATCTCGTAGCTTGGTGTGACCAACTGGTGGCGGATGCGGAGGCCTTGACATCAGACCAAAGAAGAAGAAGCTGTGGATTTGGCCAAATAGAACTAAGCTGGCCTGTCTTTAAGTATAACTTTTGCGTCCCTGGTTTCTACGTTGTGTTTCGAGTTTTTCATGCCTCCTGCTTTGAAATTCTCAAACGGTTATAGCAATGCCGGCATGAAGAGACTGTTGTTAGACTGATATATTTAAAAGCTTTTGTGGCAAAAACAAATTAGAAAATGAAATTTTCTTACCAGCAACTCGGCTCTTCATGGCTGATCAAAAATGTAACTTAATTATGGGGTAGCAGATGCTTACTTCTCAGCACACTTTTAGCTTGTAGCTTCTAATTAGCTTGTTAACTTTATTCCAAGCGCCAAGTTCAACTTTAAGACTTTAATATTGCACACAGATCATTTGGATCATACTCCATTGTGTAGCCGTTGGTGTCTCTTTAGACTGCATTGATGGGAAAAGGTCCTCGAGCAGTGGTTACACTCAAATGGTCGTTCGCCGGTATGAGTGTTCAAGTGAGTATTAAGATTGCCCTGACGGTTAAAGGCCTTCGAGCAGAAAGAACACTTGTACGGTCGTTCTCCGGAATGAACGCGTAGGTGAAGATATAGATTACATTTACGGTTAAAAGTCTGCGAGCATTGAAGGCATTCGTAGGGTCGTTCGCCGGTATGAATGCGTAGGTGTCTCTTTAGAAAGCATGGATAGGAGAAAGTCTTCAGGCAGTAGGTACATTTATGGGGTGGCTCTTGCTTTGGACTGTTCCTTTCGCTATTTTCGCTACCTTCGCTGCCACTTTCTGGGAGGGAGTTAAGAAATGGTGACTAGGTGGGTTGAGTACCAAAGGCAAATGCTCACCTGTGCTAGGATTCATTTTGCCAGTTCAAATTTAGTATTCAAAAAATGTTTCTTTACAATTTTTGTCTTGTCAACGCAGACAAAAACAGACAGGCAACTGGTTTGGCGACAAGTGTGACCGTAATTGACAGCTTTCAAAATACTGACTGGGATTTTTGTACAAGTTTTAGTTCACTTGATTTCCGTTTTCATAACCAACAAAAAAAACCAAAAACTTTAAACTCAAATCCAATTCTCTTGCTCAATTCGCATTGCTAATTTTCTGCCTTGGCTGCTTCTCTGTTTTCAGGTAAGTTGCCGTATTAAATTTACATTTAAAAGATAAAAAAAAAGAAAAAGGAAAACAACCAAGTTTGGCCTGACATTTCTGATTTTGATGGTGTGCAATTTATCTTCTCGTTTGCCTACGCGTTGCGTATTCAAAACACGAAAGACAAAAACAAAAAGAAAAACGCACAAATGCCGCAGCGCAGTATCATTTGTCTTGGGTCCCAAGTGGAAAATTCATGGTCCATCAAGGACGACGAGGCGGAGGACTCCTCCTTGTCGCTAGTCAGTCTTTCAGCTCGGTCAGTCGCTCAATCTGTCAGCGGCCCTGTCTTTGGCCATTTTTCGCTTATCGGCGTAAAACAAAAGGCAAAGTCAAAATGCAAAATTAATGTGCCAGCAGCTTTGGTGAAATATATTTGCAAAACTATGTCAGACATTGTCGCTGCCGCAATTTATTGTGTGAAATTTACTTTGTTTTCAATTTTAATTGTTTTTTGTTCTTTCTTGTTTTTCTGTTGACCTTCGCGGGTCACACACACTCACTCACCTCTCACGTGTGGTGTGACACAAGCACTAAAGTCTACTTCAGGCCATTTTCACATCGTCTAAGACAGCATTAAAATTTTGTGCTGCATACGCAAAGGCGCCCACACGTGACGGGCAACGGAAATGAGCAAGGGCAAGGCAAGGCAAGGCGGTGCGGGGTGGTGCAAAGCAAAAACTATGCCCTGCAAACAAACTGTGTGAGCATGTGAGGTGAAATTCAAACAGAAAGCGTACAGAAGAGGCCGTTAGTCTCTACTCAACAATAACTCTAGCAATTAAATGAAGACAAGTGGAAATCAACAGTTGATTATAAATGACAGCAGTTGACTTAAGACACAGGAAACTATTTAGTATTCAAGGACAAAGACTTAATCACCAGTGGACTTTGCTGTCAACTTGCATAAAGAAGGCGTTCCCCTTTTGAAAAAGTTGCAAAAACGTGTCCCTATAGCAAAATATTTGGCATAAAGACAAAGTTTTTTTTTAAAGGCTATTAATTCTTAAGGTCTAACTTTGCCTGTGCCGAAGTTTGTATACCCTTGCAAGTTGCTCGCTTAAATATTTTCAAAAAATACTCTTTTTTCCCATTTTCCCACCGATCGTTCGTATGGCAGCTATATGTTAGAGTCAACCGATTTGAACAAAAATTTGTATAACTACGTAAAAGCATGTAAAACAAGCAATTACACGCTACCACGCTACGCTTCAGCACGCTACCATTAAAAACAAAAATGTTTTTCTAACTAAGACTGCTGCTCAGACCCATCTTTTGTATGGCAGCTATGCCATAAAGTTGACCGATTTTCTTCAAACTTGGCAGACTTGTACAAAAACATAAAAAACCTATGAATACAAAGTTTGGAGACGTTTCGATTAAAAAGAAAAAAGTTTTTCATATTAAAACTAGTTATGAGATATGAGATATATTCATTTGAACCGCTCGGTTCCAACATATTAGTAGCATGCAGCAAAAAGAAGACTCTGTGCAAAGTTTCAGCTCGATAGCTTGAAAACGGAGAGACTAGTTTGCATAGAAACAGACGGACAAAGCTCAATCGACTCAGCTCGTCACCCTGATCAAGTATATATATAGTTAATGGGGTCGATAACGGATATTTCTATGCAAAATTTGCACATGTTTGACAGGAACATGTGACACAAAAACAGCTGGAGCTGCCAAAAGCAGAGCTGACACAAAGAAAGTTGCTAAAAAACAATCACCCTTTACCCATAATGACAAAACTCTTACTGAATGGGTCTTGAAATAAAACTGCTATGGAACGCTGAAACATTGAAGACAACGACATAACCGACAAGCTCCCTAGAGTTGGCACTACTCCTCAGCTCCTACCAGTTAGAAGCAACATAGGAGTGCCACCTGCGACTTTTAAACTACAAACAAAAGCAACCACCTATCTAATAAACATGAATCGATGACAGACGATGCTCACTTGGGAAGTATCTCTAGGCATACTTGGCCAACACCGAACATTACAAAAACTGGGGTGTTACTCTGTCAAGAAAGAGAGAACATTTCCCTATCAGTGGGAAACTGCCACAAGGCTTGACATCAGACGCAATTCAGTTGATGAGGAAGAGTTTGTAGGACGCCTCTTGTGTCGCTGTCCAGCTCGCAGTTTTGGGTTGTCTTTTTCAGCGGACTACATTCCTTCTAAGACCACATTGTAGAAAGGGTAATTTGGTAACATAACCGGAGTAAGTGAACCAATGTGATCTTCTATCCTAACCCATCCTAACCTAACCTAACGTAACCTAACCTAACCTAACCTAACCTAACCTAACCTAACCTAACCTAACCTAACCTAACCTAACCTAACCTAACCTAACCTAACCTAACCTAACCTAACCTAACCTAACCTAACCTAACCTAACCTAACCTAACCTAACCTAACCTAACCTAACCTAACCTAACCTAACCTAACCTAACCTAACCTAACCTAACCTAACCTAACCTAACCTAACCTAACCTAACCTAACCTAACCTAACCTAACCTAACCTAACCTAACCTAACCTAACCTAACCTAACCTAACCTAACCTAACCTAACCTAACCTAACCTAACCTAACCTAACCTAACCTAACCTAACCTAACCTAACCTAACCTAACCTAACCTAACCTAACCTAACCTAACCTAACCTAACCTAACCTAACCTAACCTAACCTAACCTAACCTAACCTAACCTAACCTAACCTAACCTAACCTAACCTAACCTAACCTAACCTAACCTAACCTAACCTAACCTAACCTAACCTAACCTAACCTAACCTAACCTAACCTAACCTAACCTAACCTAACCTAGCCTAAGATGATTGAAGATGATTGTTAGATGTTTCCAGTGTAAATTATCATCAAATTTCAAGCTTTTCCCCCCAAAATGTACTTAGTCTAGCCAAGACTGGGCAGTTGATCAAAATTGCCTGTATCATGTGGCTTAAAGGTATCCCCTTCACATGATCATAAGCTGCATGGCTCACTCGTTACAGCAATTCAAAAGAATTTTAAATGAAGTCAGCCATTCCAATTAAACGCTCAAGTTTGCATCTGTTCAAAAGAAAATTAAGCAAAAAAATAAAACTAAAGGAAATAAAAAAAAAAGAAAAGTCCCAAAAGACGCGCTGACAATGAAAACAATTTACAACTTTTGCTAGCTGCACACTCTCTAGAGAGAGAGAGGGAGAGTGGGGTGTAGTTGCACTCGATTGACTCTGACTTATACGGGAGAGAGAGAAAAAAAAGGAGGAACGGAAAGTTTTGTGTGTTAGTCAAGAAGGCGGATCGGAAAAGTTGCTTTTAGCAACTTTTACAGCGAGTGCAGCTCAATCAGCTGCCTGAAAGTGTGCAATGAAAAGCGCCCAACTGGTTGGTGAAAGGACGCCCATTTAATTGCCAGCCGCCACATAGACACAACACAATGGGCTTAGGAGCCGTTCCCATTCCCCCAGTTCAACGCGTAAATTTTCCAGAAAATAAAATATAAGAAAAATGTTTGCTACGTATAAGAAGAGGGCGATATTTATTTTAACGAGCAAAACTTTTTGGCGCTGGCCAAAAGCGAAATCCCTAAATGGCAATTTGGCTGCTGCCGCAGTCGCTGGCATTTTATTAACGCGGCTAATTCCATGTATGGCAGCAGCAGCCGCCCCGCCGCTGTCAATCTCTTCTCCCCCGCCCCAGCTCCCACCAGCTGCCTGGTCGTCATTTCTGCTTAGCTAATCTCTGGCTGCTTGCACGTAACCAGAATCCAGATACGTTGGAAGCTTACATAAAAACCCCGAAACAAAAAAGGAAAATGAAGAGAAAATAAAAACGCAACAAATCCGCTTGGTTTGGTTCTGTTTTGGTGGAAAGTTTGCCGCATACCCCAAATGTGGGAGGAGCGTGTGGCGGAATTTGCAGGGTACTTGAGAGCCGTTTCGTTTCCTCTCTCTCTCTCTCTCTCTGTTTTGTATTTGCTATTTTTTGACAGCACAAAGCGGAAGCGTTAAAGTAAGCCGGCTGCCTGCTGGCTGAGGTATGCTATGTGGTACAAGGCTGCTGCATGCGGTCAGGCTATCACCCCCCACCCCCCTCCCCCCTCTGTCCGGCTGCTGCTTGGCTTTCAGCTTATTTATTGTAATGTTTTATGCCAGCAGCGAACGCTTTGAGTGGCATCCCCCTCGAGGTAGGCTACGATATTTTCGTTTCGGTTTGGCGTGCCTTCTTTCGTTTTGCATACAAATGTGCAGGCAGATATGCATCATGTGTCAGGGATATTAATTAAAGTGTCAGCATTGAGCAAACAACAGAAGTGGAAACTAATCCGCAAACGGGAAAGGACACCCAGCAATTATATGCTGTTTGTCTGCCTCTGATTTGTCACGACAGCCGCTGCCTAATGGAAATCTGTCGCAACTCTGCTGACAGTCCTCCCTCAGCACTAAAATGCTTTGGGATGAGCTGTGTGCATGTGTGCATGTAAAGCTCAGTGACTCCGGTGCACTAAAGCCCAATGAAGCGAAAGCAAGAGAAATGAATTGAAAGGACGAACATTTCACCAAAACTGTGTGAGTTGAAAGTTTGTGCGGTGAAAGGTGAGCGAATATGTGCGAGTTAGGTGAAATATGATTATGAGGTTAAGGCTTTGATTTAAGTTTACCTGCTGCTCGGGGTTTAACTTTGATGGATAACCAGCTGTGGCATATATTTTACACATTTTTGACTAGGAGTATGCAACAGGCTAGACAAAAAAGAAAATGTACTGAGAATCCAGAAGAAAGTGGCCTTAAAGAGTTGACAGAGTGTGAAGAAAGTAGAAATACAGAAGAAGGTAAATAATTTTAAAGATAGATGGCTCATACTTTTTGAACAGGTTTAGTAATCAGTATTATCTATCGATCTGCCAAAGAAATGGTGAAGATCGGTTGAGCGATTGTCGAGACATGTGGAATACAAACATTTTTGCTGGGCAGCACCGGCTGAAACAGCGATGGGTAGCACTTACAAAGGTTGGAATGTACGGAGTATGTTATAAAGGGTGATTTTTTAGCTATTATCTTTTTGGCAACACTGGTTTAAACAGCTCACGCACGTTTCGTGTTTTGTTTCACTGTCAAACATGTTCAGTTTGGTCTATAATTTAACCATGAATCGTCTTACAAACGAACAACGCTTGCAAATTATTGAATTTTATTATCAAAATGCTTGCTCTGTAAAGAAAGTTCATCGCGCGCTTCTTCCATTGCTCATTTTTGGCTCAATGGGTACGTAAATAAGCAGAATTGTCGATTTTGGAGTGAATATCAGGCAGAAGCATTGCAAGAGCTACCAATGCATCCAGAAAAAGTCACAGTTTGGTGCGGTTTATGAACTGGTGGCATCATTGGACCGTACTTCTTCAAAAATGATGCGAATCGTAACGTAACTGTGAATAGAAAGCGCTACCGTAAGATGATATCCAACTTTTTTTTGCCCAAAATGCAAGAGCTTGACTTGCATGACATGTGGTTTCAACAAGACGGTGCCACATGCCACACAGCACGCGCAACTTATGGACTTATTGAGAGGCGAGTTCGGTGAACATTTTATTTGACGTTCGGGACCGGTCAATTGGCCGCCTAGATCGTGCAATTTAAAGCCTTTAGACTGTTTTTTGTGGGGCTATGTTAAAGCTCATGTCTATACAGACAAGCCCGCTTCAATTGACGCATTGGAAGACAACATTGAAGCATTTATTCGTGAGATACCGGCCGAAATGTTGGAAAGAATGTGCCAAAATTGGACTAAGCGGATGGACCATATGAGGCGCAGTCACGGTCAACATTTGCATGAAATAATCAATCAATTCAAACATTAAATTATATCTATCGATTCAAATAAAGATTTCATGCATTTTTCTGAATTTTGTGTGTTTTTTTTCTTGAAAAACTTTCCTATAGCTCTTAAAAAATCACCCTTTACTTGGGCTTGACGCACTTTCTGACTTGGTTTCTAATCAAATCCGAAAGCGGCTGAAAAGAATTACCCTTTTTTAAGTGCTGCCCATCATAAATGTTCATTTTCCCTATAACTCGACAATCGTTTATCTGAACTTCACCATTCAAAAGTTGAATTAAGCTTGATCTGCCGGCAAATATAAGAAATATGTGTCTCTCAGACATGTCAAGCCTATATCACTTTCCATCTCTGAGATGTGTATGCGCTTACGTACAGACTGACACACGGACAGGGCTATATCTACTCGGCTGTTGATGCTGACCAAGAATATATATATAATTTAACGCCTTGGAAATGCTTTTCTGCTGGCTTCTACATACTTTTACACAAACAAAATACACTCTGTGTGTACCTTTGGTACAGAAGATAAAAAGCTTTCTCCAAATAAATTGAGAGCAACTTTTTGCAAAGTGCCTGAAATGAGCACAAGGGGCTGTAATACTTATTTACTGCCTATCAAATGAGATTTGTGCCCTATTTAAACCTCCAAAATAAATCGAATGTTTGCCCCTGTTCAGTTTTCAATGTACTTCGAAACGTAACCAAAACAACTTGAATCAAAATTGTTCTTAGAGTGCACATTGGGCCAGATTTCAGTTTGGGCGGCATAAATTCAAAATTTTAATGGAAACAAGTCGTGATCTTAATCAAATATTCTTAAAGAGCATGCATTAGGCAAATTAAATCAACAAATCGTTTTGATATCAGTGCAGCCCTGGATTTTTAGCAGGGTTGCAAAGTCAAGTGTTCGGTCAGCCGCTTGTTGTGTTAAAAAAACGAGAAACGGTCACTCAACTTTAAGCTTGTGCCAAATTATCACCTGTTGTTAAAAATTTAAAGTAAAATATGGAAATTAAAGGCAAAGGTATGTAGAATGTGCATACTGAAACAAATTCTGGGTTGTTCTTGTTAAATGTTGTTGCTGTTTACTGTTTTGTTATGTCCTTATATTGAAAAAACCTAACCAACGTGCCCGTGAATTGTGGAGTAAAAAAAAACTTTCTGACAATTTCTGACAAAAAGTAAATATGCAAAGTTTGACCTTAAAGTGTATTTCTCATCGTGTTATCAATGCTTTTTGCGGCTTTGCGCACATTCTCTTGATATTTGCAGTTAAGTTCGAGTTCAGCCATGCAACGCTCTTTAATGTATGGAATGATCACAGCCGAAATGCCTGCGCAATTTCAAGCTTTATTTGGAGCATGCAGTGAGCATACGACGATGGTAGATCACGACTGAAGAGAAAATTGGCATCTGATCTGGCAGACAAGCAAGAAAATAACACAAATCTTCTTGTGCCAAGAAAAAAATATGAATACACTATAAATATACTAAGGCCCTAAAGGCATTCATACTTAACAATTTCCTGTTTTGCTTTCTGATAATAATGACTCCCGGAAAGCTGCGAACCATCAGCAAACCTTTATTTAGAAGACCATACTTTGGAGGCCGATAACTTTTTAAACAGCCCTCGCATTGGCACACTTTTAATTTTGTATTTTTTGTAATGAATAGTAAAACCAAATACAAGAACAGAATTGCAAAATCAGTTCCCGAAGAAACCAGGTAAAATACAGCCGCCTACACCAGAAGAGCGCCCTAATCTAATGTGTGCGGTAAGGGGGGGCGTGGTCGGATTGTTGTACAATTTTGCCCAATTATTATTCACTTGATATCTATCAAATGTGCCAAATTGCAATTGTCTATCTTCATTTTTCGAATTTATGCCGCCCAAACTGAAATCTGGCCCAATGTGATGTGAGAGGGGTTTGTGCTACAAGTTTTTGGTACCATTGAGTCCACAATGTTGGCGGTTTTTCTCCCACTGTGTACTGATGATGTTCCATCTATGGTCTGTGTAACATTCTGTTTCTATCATTTTGAATTTCTCAACTGCATAGAATGGGTTAAGATATCAATGTAAATGATTTTCCATTCCTTGGCTCTGCCATAAATTGAATCAAAATATTCAACAATCTAAAGATGCCTGAATCGGTATCTTCTGAGTCTGACTAAAGAGAAGGCAGGAGGCGCCCCCTTCTTTTTTTTTCTTGTTTGATTATTTTCTTCTTTCTTCTTTTTGTGTGTGTGTGTGTGTGTGTTGCTTTTCATGTGTGGCACTGAATGTTTGCGTGTTTGCAAATGGGCAGGGTGCACTTCACTTCATTGCGTTTGCTTTTTGGGATAAGAGCAGCCCAAGTGTTTGCTCAAAGCGCGCCAGTGTCAATGCTGTTGCCTTTTCAATATTGACTGGCACTGCACTCGACTCGAGACTTGAGACATTCGGTCTGTGGGTATTTTGCTTTAAGATTAAAGCTCGCAAAATTTGCATCAGAACTCAATTAAATCAATTGCCAGCATGCACACACAGCATTAATGTGTCGAGTGTCTTTTCCCTTAAGCTGTTGATAGATTCAATTTACTCCAGCCGTTGCTCGTGAAATGTAAACCAACAATCATCCTCAGCATCATTAGTGTTCTCCAGTTTCATTACTTGTGGGTCAATAACCAATACCGGTTTTCCGTTTAATCAACATGGTGGAATTGAAACTGCAGTCAAAAATTTATGAAAATGTAAATATTGTGCTGATTGGCTTGGTGCGAGTGGGAAACTAAATCAAAATCTGTTGTGGATTGCAATTTTCCAAATTTCCGCTTGTTATGTGTAAGTGCAGACGGGAGGCAACATACATAAATCATGCATCAATCATTCATCATCAATCTTATGGCACAAAAAGTGTCGAGTGGCAAAGGCTTTAAGCAGCCCGAAAGTATGCTACTTGATATTTATGACATGGACACACGCACACACACACACACAAACACAAACGAGTTGGCGCCGAGTTGTTGGGGTAATTTGAATGCGAAACCTGAGGCCAAGTACTGGGATGCTAGGCAGCCTTTTGATGAGCCCCAGGCTGTAGCCATAAATTACACACACACACACACACACACAAGCGCGCGCGCTTATTCTCATCTCAATCATCATCATCAGCTATGGAGCAGCATTGGAGGGCGTGAAGCAACTGCTAAGTGCATAATAAAATTTTATTATTTCTGCAGCTTAAAGCGGAAATGAATGTCGTGCAGCAAATGTGCAACTCTCTCTCTCTCCACACACACACACACACACACACACCCTCAAGGCTTGCAGTGGCAAATTTGAGCTCAACACATACATGTAGCAGCTTTTCAGCATTTTCTTCTTCTTAGCTCAAAGTAAATGGCAGCAAATTGCATTTTAATCACATTGTTGTGCTCGTGTGACAGCCAGAGTAGAGGAACCGACACGGTGCATGGGTTTAGGATGGCCGGAAGGTTAAAAAAAGGTTATATTGTACGTACATGAGCATTTATGTAATTGGGGGAGGAGGGGGGGGTGGGCAAACGAGCTTGTACCAATTTAAATTCCCAACGCATCTTCATCTAATCCAAAGTGTCTGTTGAAACTATGTCTTGATAAACGAACTTCATTTACTTAAATAATTATCGGATTAAATGGAGTGATTGAGAGTCAGTTATGACAGCATTGTGCATAATCTACACTCAACATTCAGTCAGATAGTTCAAATATAGAAAAAAGGGACTATAAATTTGCATAAGCATAGCATACTTTAATGGGCATTTATTGTGATCATTTTTATTGACATTTTAAAGAGATGTGTTTGAAGTAATAGCTGGGAGAGCCTGTAAAGAATGTATATACATTCGTGATCAGCCTTGTCCGTCTGTCTATTCTTATGTATAAACAGATAAGACATAGTCATATGGGCGCTTGGGCAGGCAGATCCACTTTATTTTCAAATATTTGGAAAACAATAATATTTGTATTAAAATAAAATAAAAATAACTTTAAATTGACAAAAAATATATTTACACGGTGAATTTTAGTTACCTCCTTCATATACTCAAACTTCAGAGTTGCCAGGGTTGTATTTTTACTTTAGACACTTTGTTATAAGCAGGGCTGCAAACCGGTTTTGAACCGAACCGGCTCGAACCCGGAATTCCGACATTCAGATTACTGTGAACCGAACCTCTTAAGGTATTAAAGCTGAACCTGAACCCGTTCCGAACCTAAAATTTCGCTTCGGTTCAACAAAAATGATAGATTTGAACTATTTCCCAGTGACTTTTTCTGTTATCCTGATAGAATTATACACATTACTGTGGAAACCCTTTTCGTATGCATTTTACTTTAAGGGCTGTAACCAGCACTTCGAAGTTTTTATTTCGTCACAATACTTAAAATGTCATTGCTTTGATGGTCATGAGCTGTACGAAAGTGTTTCTATTTATATTAAGTATTGTGAAATCCCATCCCAACTCAAAATCGAGACAATTCCCTAACAGTTTATGTCGGTTTTAGGTCGATTACCATATAAACGGGCATTAAGCATGGGCTGAATCAAGGTTCGAACCAAAACCTTGGCTCAAAAACCTTGAACCTTAAATTTCTTAACCTGAAATATTGGTAAATTTTGGTTCAAACCCGCTAGCCGGAGAGATCCAAAAAATTTGTTGGGCTTGCAGCCCTGGTTATAAGTAGTAATCTATGGCACTACTGGTTGAGGCGGCTTTCCCATCGTTTTCAAGTCCAAAGGTCCCAAATTCGAGTCACCCAGAGAAAGGTTATAATTGATAGAAATCTATATAGTTTTTAGTTTTTCAGAACCAAAATAAACAACGGGAAAGTAATCTTAGGCTCGACCACTGAAAACAAACAAGTTTTTCTCACCAAGACTACTTTTTTAACCTTACTTTTCTATGTCAGCTATACTATATAGTTTTCTGATTTCGACCAAACTTAGTGGAATCATGTAAAAGCATAGCAAACTAAGAAATACAAAGTTTGAAGGCGTTCCCATTGAAAACAAAAAAGTTTTTCTCTCTAGAACTAGTTTCTCGACCGATCATTCCTATGGCAGCTATAACCTATAGTCATCCGATTTTGACAAAACTTTAAAGAATTGTGCAAAAGCTTATAAAATAAATATATGCCAATTTTAAAAAAGTTTACATTGAAAACAAAAAAGTTTTTCTTACTAAATCTATTTTTCTAACCATACTATTCTATGGCAGCTATACTATAACGATGACCGATTTCGACCAAACTTAACAGAATCATGTAGAAGCATTGAAAACTAGTAAATACGGAGTTTCGAGACGTTTCCGTTGAAAACAAACAAGTTTTTCCCACTAAGACTACTTTTCTGCCTCTACTTTTGTATGGCAGCTATACTATATAGATGTCCGATTTCGACCAAACTAAGTGGAATCATGGGAATGCAAAACAAACTAAGAAATACAAAGTTTGGAGGCGTTTGCATTGAAAACAAAAAAGTTTTTCTTACTAGAACTAGTTTTTAGACCGATAGTTCCTATGGCAGCTATATGTTATAGTCATCCGATTTGGAGAAAAATTTGTGGAATTGGGTGAAAGCATGTAAAACAAGCAAATACAAAATTTCAGCAAGCTACCATTTAAAGCAATAAAGTTGTTCTAACTAAGACAGTTTTTCAGACCTATCTTCTGTATGGCAGCTATACCATATATTTGTCCGATTTTCATCAAACATGGTAGAATTGTAAAAAAGCATAGAAAACCTATGAATACAAAGTTTGGAGACGTTTTCATTGAAAAGAAAAAAGTTTTTCATACTAAAACTAGTTTTCCGACCGATTGTTTCTATGGCAGCTATGACATATAGTCAGCCGATCCGGTCAGTTCCAACATATTAGTAGTGTGCAGCAAAAAGAAGACTCTGTGCAAAATTTCAGCTCGATAGCTTCAAAACTGAGAGACTAGCTCGCGTAGAAATAGACGGACAGACGGACGGACAAAGCTCAATTGACTCCGCTCGTCACCCTGATCAAGAATATATATAGCTTATGGGTACGAAAATGAATATTTCTATATATGCGTTGCAAACTTCTGGGCAAAATTAGAATACCATTTCCAAGGGTATAACAAGTATGGGCGCTGCAGTCGAGTTTCCCGACAACAAAATATTTGAATTGTTGAAGATGAATGTAACCGGTTTATGTAACAGCTATTAAACTGTCATCCTGAATGTAGGCAACACTTTTTTCTAGTCCCGATTAACAACTAGGGGGGTGCTCTTATCAGCTCAACTGTTTCGCTTATAACTCCGGTGTTTGATTGTACTTTTCAGAATAGATAGATATTGCGCCTAGCTTGATGTATACTAAACCACGAGGATCTAACTTGAAAATTGTAGATCTGACTGTGTCTTAGGTTTAGGATTTTTTTTTTTGGAATTAAAGGGGGACGGGGGGGAATTTTCCAAATCTGAAAGAAACCTACATGCAACAAGAAAGAAGTCGGTCAAGCCCGACTATAACTTACTCTGTACCAAGAAATTTTGTCTTTTGATCATAACTCGAAAACCGTTCATCCGATCTTCTTCATTCCTTTGGCGGATCGATAAGTTATTCTAATAACTAAATATGTAGAGAAGGAACAAGCTATCTATCTTCAAAACTGTGGGAGATATGACGTTTTTTCTAAATTGCGGGGGCGGGAGGGGGCGTGGCCAAAATTGAAAATAAACTTGATCTGCCTGCAGACATAAGAAGCATATGTCCCATACATGTCAAACCTCTATCTCTTACCATCTCTGAGATCTGTGCGTTCATACGGACAGACGGACAGACGCACATGGCTATATCGACTCGGCTGTTGATGAGGATCAAGCATATATATACTTTATGGGGTCGGAGATGCTTCCTTCAGGATGTTACATACATTCGCATAACTTCATGATCCCCCTTTTCCCATTTTCAATGGAAACAGGGTATAAAATGTACAAATTATGTAAAACTTGAAGAAAGGATTTTTATTTTAGAGTTAAAAATTAAGGGTTAAATTAAATTTTGTTTTAATAATATGTTTAGCTCTCTTCTGTATAAAATAGGATACTTTTTCGCTTTGTTTAGTTTTCCATTTTCGAACTGACGACTGGCAATAAACGTGGCCGATTCGTGTAATTAAGTTTGGTGTTATTTTATTTTAAAAGGCCAAATTTGCACAAAAACCAGAGACTAAGGCAAAAATTATATATTTGGTTTGATTGTAATTGAAAAATGAAACCATAATTGTGTAAACACACACACACACACACACACACACAGAGTACATATGTATTTGGTACTCGACTCCATATAATGCCCCACACGTGCCAGTCACATAAAAATGGCAAAAGTAAATACGAATTTTATGCGCCACACGTTTTGTGGTAAATGTCGCGTCGCAATTTATTTATTGTACATTTCCATACAAATTTGACAGATTCCCAGATACAAAACCAGACAAATTTCTCATCATCATCAGCATCGTCAAGCCAGCTTGTTTGTGTCCAGTTCCTTCCGTTCGACGACTGTTGATTGGATTTTTCTTTCCTTTTTCTTTGTACAGTGCGTGACCCACTGACAGAAACTTCATCAGCGAAGGCAGTTATCACTTTGTGTGGCCTGCCAACTGCTGAATTTGAAAAGTTGAACCCTAGCCGACCCGACCAATACTGGCAAACTTGCATCTCCATTTATAACAATGAAACAAAAAATATGTTAAAGTTATCAATTGGCATTCATGGCATCTGTTTTTCATTTTTTATATACACACTTTAATGACTGTTGGGACTGCCGCCTAACCGAAATCGATATCATTTATATTCAGTCGTTTTTGGAAATGAGGGTCCCTGTGGGAAGTAATTGACTGAAAATTATGGCGGAAAATGTATGTTCCAAGTGTTTTAAATAGCTGACTGACTGGAACTCTCCTTCTACTGCTACTCCTACAAAAACTTGTGAGGAAGATTGTTCCACTTCCAAGTCTAGAAACATAAAAGGTGGCCCTTGTCTTGATTATTTCTTCTAAGGATTGAGAAACTAGTTTAAAACAACATTTGGCCGCATTTGAACTCTCTGTTTGATTGACCCTGCTCCTTGGATACGTCGTTGAAATGGTTTTACGCTTGTGTACACTTTTCGTGTGCAATTAAATGTTGCCTGACCACCACAGCTGGCTCCTGCTCCTGCTCCTGCGCCTGGGTCTATCTTCTGTTCTTTCTTCTTCCACAATATCAATCACTTTTGCAGCTGCCAAAACCGAACTGCTGTGTCATTTATATCGCTAACTGTTCGCCACTCCCTGCCCCCATCCCCCATCCACGAGCGGCCGGCACGCCGTGTCATTGTATCAATCAAATGCCGGCACGCTCGAACGATTGTTGAAAAATTGTCGGACATGTACAATAATGTTTATCAAATGCCATCGCTCCTTGTTGTGTGTGTGTGTGCGGTGGGCGTGCGAGCATACCAACTCTAGGGTTTGGTTTTTGGGTTATTTCTTTTGATTTCTCTTTTCGCCATTGATTTGGGGCAAAAAGTCAGAGCAGATAACAAGCTCAACCTGAAGAAGTTGTCCTGCCACTCGGAGAGCGAAAAAAAAGAAACAAAATAAATGGTTCAAAAAAAAAGAAAAGGAAAAGTGTCAAAGTGCATTTGTAATGGCTTACATAGCAGAAGATGAAAGCTGTCTGGGTTTATGGTTGCCATTTCACTGGAAAAACACACTCACACACACACACACACACACAAATGCAGAGATAAGTGAGCGTGTACAGCGTAACAACTTGATGATACCTGATCTGTGTTACATTTTAAGGTAATTTCTCAAAGGCTGTCCTTAAAATTGAATAATGCCAGTTACAGTTAAACAGTTAAACTTAAATGCCAAGTCGATACTACTCAAGGATATCATACAGTTCTGGTCCACAAACTTGCAGGGCAAAAGTCATCCACATTTGTTCATTAGGGTGCTCTTTTTAAGGTCAAAATTGAAATTTACTAAGGGCGCCCCCTTAATCGATTCCTTTTGCATTATAGATATTAAAATTTTTAACCAAAAAAAGAATAAACCAGTTTTAATGGGCGCGCCGAGGCCATAAAGTTAGCTCTAAAAATTACCCATACGCCCCGTAGTCTACATCGAATTTCCAATAACGAGATCTGTGCTACATGGGTCGACCTGTCAATTTTTGAAAACTGGATAAACGTTCCAATCCCAAGAGAAAACGACAGAAATTTGTATCCAGACTGTCGAAAAAAGTACACTTTTAAAAGAGTATATTAAAAGATCTTTTTTCGAACTAATTTGTTATACTCTGTACCGAAGGTACATAGAGTACAGGGTTGCCCATATTCGACGGACCCATCTGGCAACGCCATAACTTTTGACAGAGATGTCAGATCGCTTAATGACATACCGCGTTTGAAGCGTCAGTCCATGGAACAATACACGCCACGCGAGCGCTCTGAAATAGTTGAAATTTACATTCAACAGAACAAGTCAATTGTGAAAACTCAACGTGCTCTTAAAAAATTAAAAAATGTGAATAAGAAAACCGTAAATAAGCAAAATTGCCGTATTTACGCCACTGAAAATCCTCAGGAGATTCAAGAAGTGCCTCTTCATGACGAAAAAGTCACAGTTTGGTGCGGCGTTAGTGCGAAAACGGTCATTGGGCCGTTTTTCTTCCAAAATGAAAATGGCCATGCTGTTACCATCAACCAGGAGCGTTATCGCGACATGATGACCAATTTTGTGATGCCAATTATTCGTCGAAAGCGTATGAGGCAGTTCTGGTTTCAACAACACGGCGCTCCACCGCACACAAGTCGCATAACAATCGATTTTCTGAAGAAATTGTTTCCGGGCCGTTTGATGTCGAAAAGTGGTGATTTGGACTGGCCACCGCGTTCGCCCGAATTGACGCCGCCTGACTTCTTCTTGTGGGGATATTTGAAGTCAAAGGTTTACGTTAACAAGCCAAGGACCGTAGAAGAGCTCAAGGACAACATTCGTGAAGAAATAGCCGCTATTCCGTCCGAAATGTTGGCGAAAACGATGGAAAATGCTGCAAAAAGGGCACAATACGCCATCAACGCCAGAGGCGGCCATTTGAGAGATATCATATTCAAAAATTGATGTAAACAAATCTACTTGGAACAAATTAAATGATTAAGATTGCCAACCGCCAAATTTTTATTTTTTTCTTTGATTTTTTAAAAAAAAACATGGGTCCGTCGAATATGGGCAACCCTGTATTATAAGTTTGAGCAAAAGTATGTAACATCCAGAAGTAAGCATCTCCGACCCCATAAAGTATGTATATTCTTGATCAGCATCAACAGCCGAGTCGATATAGCCATGTCCGTCTGTCCGTCTGTCTGTCTGTCCGTATGAACGCACAGATCTTAGAGATGGCAAGAGATAGAGGTTTGACATGTATGGGACATATGCTTCTTATGTCTGCAGGCAGATCAAGTTTATTTTCAATTTTGGCCACGCCCCCTCCCGCCCCCGCAATTTAGAAAAAACGTCATATCTCCCACAGTTTTGAAGATAGATGGCTTGTTCCTTCTGGACATATTTAGTTATTAGGATAACTTATCGATCCGCCAAAGAAATGAAGAAGATCGGATGAACGGTTTTCGAGTTATGATCAAAAGACAAATTTTCTTGGTACAGAGTATGTTATAGTCGGGCTTGACCGACTTTCTTTCTTGTTTTTGGTTTTTGTTGCTTTGCTTGGTTCCGTTTTTTATTTTTATCCTACAACTTTTGGCGGAGAGGGAGATTAAGGGATTCTAATTAAATTGTGTATATGTGGGTTTTATTGTTTAGAACGTATCAAGAATCTCCCCACAGGTTGGTTGCTATCTAATGCCAGAGAGTCCCAAGCGACAAGTCCCCCGCAGTTTTCTTTCCCTTAATCCAATGAGGCTTTTCTGGAAGCTTGTATTACAGTCATCAGGCACAGATAGGGAGCGGAATCACTTTGATAGACATAGGACACACGAATCATCTTGTGCTGTCGCTCGCTATCCGAAAATAGGCAGTATTTCTACATATAGAGCAAACGATGGTGTGCGCTTGGGATTGGGGGAATGGATATCGAAAAGGTCTTAAACAATACAGTTGGAGCAGGTGCCGGCTGGCATCGAAATGCATTTTAGTGGCCAAATCCCAATACATGAGATGCTTTGATCAGCGCAACATGCTAGTTCTCCGCGAGAGCCTTAAGAGTATGTTTATTCCTCCTTAGTGAAAATAAATCATTTTATTTGGTATCTTCTCCTATGCTTTGCACACCATAGTTTAAATCAGAGCAACCTTTTGGAAACACGAAAACATTTTGTTTGAAGTCGACGCCAACTACAAAAGTATATAAAGTTGAAAGGCAACACTGCGTATGAGTAATATCAAAAACTTTGGAACCCCGGCGCGCCCACTAAATCATATCTTTTGGAACTTTTTTTTTTTTCGTTAAATATACACCATAAACTATCAAATCAGGGGGCGCCAGTATGACCTTAATTTTTCCATACAGAAAAAGTGCGCCCTAATGTTCATATTTATCCATGTTAAAGGCAGATTTAGCTCATTAAGTTAAAATTTGCATTTATATCTTGGTTGGTATTGCCTCTCAAGGCTAGGAAATGGTATTTAATTGGGCAATTTTGGGAAAAATCCGCTCTATAAAGAAAATATAACTATGACGCCCATTTTGATTATCACATGTGCATATTTAACAATAGTACGGGCAGATTTAGTTCATATAAAGGTTGATTTTTAGCAGCTTTCGGCAAAAAATAGTTTCTTTTTATCAATGCAGGGTCATCTTTAAGAAAGTCTAGTCCAATGTTCCATAATTCACATCAAACAGTGCATTATTTGGGATCTAATGGCAGTTCTTGCCTTGCTTCTGGTCTCCACACTTCACACTCTTCGTAAAGAAAGGAGAGGAGCTTCGTTGCTAAACACAATTTTCCATTAAAAACGAGAGCGTAAGTTAAAGTCGGCCCTGCCCGACTTCGAAATAGCCGTTACTCAAGGCAATTAGTGTTTAATTACCTCGTGCGGCTCAGATAAGTATGCAACGTTTTTTTAACTCTGCCATTTATTATCCGATCTTTATGAAAATTTGTGAGATTGTACATATTGGCCACATGCACTATACTGCAAAATCTGCTGTTGATGCTGATGAAGAATATATATACTTTATGATATCGGAGATGCTTCCTTCTGCCTATTACATACATTTGCACGACTTTAGTATACACTTTTTACTCTACGAGTAACGGGTATAAAAAGTGTATCTTTTTTTTGTAAATTCACAAATTTGCAGTCATTGTTCGTTTATAGTTAAAGACCAAACAGAACATGTTTGACAGTAACATTTGACACATAAGCAGCTGAGCTGCCAAAAACAGTGTTGCCAAAAAGAAAGTTGCTTGAAAATCCACCTGTAGTTGAAATTTAAGAGTATAAAAAGGACAACACCATAGCTACTTTCCAGAAAAAGTATAAAGAATAATTTAACTATGTAAAATTCCCAAATTTTCCAGAATATCGTTCTTAAAATCGAGCTACATCCGTTCTCAGTTGGTTGCTTTTAGACGAGGGGAGTAGGGTAAAGAAATGGAGAGCACATTTCGAGAATACAGCTTTGTTTTTTATGGGGAAACCATCAAACGGAGAGAGCCTCATCGATTTTTGCACTCAGGTTGCCTTGAAATTCCCAAGCAGTTATGGCATTTGCTGGCATGGACATTGCAAAGACAAAGACTGAGGCTGCTTTGTGGTTTTGTATGTTCCTGTCCTGAAATTTTCTATGTAATAAATTAAAACAAAAATGAATGAAACAACGGTTTTTATATTTAGTCGTTTGATTGGAATATGACCTTACTTTTGAATTTGAGGAGCTCTTGATACAAGACTGAACGATCTTACTCTTGAACCTGATGAGCTCTTGATACAAGAACAAGCTCTTGCTTTTGCTCTTCATTCCAGAATGAGCCATCTGGGATTTAAGGTACGCCAACCACTTGATTCAAGAATGTTTATACCTAATTTGAGCATGTTTCAAGTATTTAGTGCTCTTGCATCAAGTAAAATGGCATCAAAGTTCATTCTTAGATCAAGAATTACGCTCTTGGGTGAGGAAGAATATTCATTCTTATGGAGCTTAGAACACGCTACCGCCTCTTTTGTAAGTACAAGTGATCTCGAAAGGTATTGAAGTAAGCATATTATGAATCCTACAAGCTGAAAAGACTTGGGCCAAGCTCAAAAAGCTTGAATTGAGTAGAAGATTCTCTAAGACTGGATTGACAAGGTGGAGCAAGCTTTATAAAGTTCTTGAAAGAGTTTTTATTTGTAGGAAAGAGGTGTAGAAAGACAAGAGCCAACTGCGAAGGTTAACAAAATCATTTTGAAATGGTCAAAATCTAGCAGCCAGTTTGAAAACTGGCAGTACAAATCGCCACACAAATTCTGTTCAAGAATCCGAGTGTGAAAGGTAACACCATGGCTTTGGCTAATGAGGCGGCCAGTGTTTGCTCTTTGATGTCCTTAGGCTGCCAAATGAAACAGCAGAAGGAATCGAAGCCAATTGTAGGCTGCTGCACAGTTGTGAATCATTGAATCAGGCGGAGCCACTGTTTAGATTTGTCTTAGGCAATTCTTAGTCAGACCTTTAGATCGCCAGCCATTTCTGCTATATTTGTAAATATATTTTCCTAACCATTGTCCCCCCCCCCTCCACACCAATACCTCTATAAATTTACGTTTTTAGTTGGGCCCCCTTCAACCAATTCGTTGCTTTCACTTGACTCCTTGTTGTTGTCGCCCCTGCCTTCGTTTTGCTTACATAAAGTATTAGATTTTATTGCATACTTTTGGGGAGCTGCGTATATTTTGACGCTTCTCCAGCATTTGGCAGATTTTTCGACTCGCAACCTGAACGACTGCAGTTTGCATTCGTTTGAAGTGTGTATGTGTTTGCATAATTGAAAGCTTTTGTAAATTCCGAAACGTGCCCCACGCCCAAGTCGCACCAATTTCTGCCACGTGACCACGCCTCGCCATTTTGTTGTTTAGCCAATTTGGCGACAGGTGCCGCAAACAGCCAACACAAACACCGAAACTTTCCACTTTGCTCCGATATTGTTGTACAAACCGCTTAACCAACAGGCGGCCAATAGTTGGGCCCATTGGGACACGGCAGACAATGAAAGCGACTTGCAGAATGGAAAGTGGACCTTTAAAGCAACAAAATAATCTGATTTGCACAGAAAAAATTAAAGAGGGAAGTTTGTTTTGAAACTTGTTACTTTGTGCAAATAGGGAAAATGGTAGCAATTCACTTTGTAGTAGTAGTTAAGGTTTGCTTGGCATCACATTGGCCTGGTTAATAAGCATCAGGCATCATCATGAAATTCGATACATTTGATTATAATCAATTCTCTGCGGTGTTGCTAATTAAAATTCTACCTCAGGGCAGACAAGATTAGTTGTTGTCGTCGTTGTAAAGTGAAATCAAGAGTGGACTGTGCTTGCAGGTTTATAACAATGGCAAAAAAAACACAAGTAGGCAGCTGGGAAATCACTATTTTCTTTGTTTTCTTTCTTGATTAAACATGTCTTTATCATAAACTAAATTCAAGGGAAGGTAAGGCACCTATACTTTTCCTACTTTACTTCTACTCCTCTTACTCATTACATATCTGAAAATGTATATCATTTCCTCATACTTATTGGTTTCCTAATACCTCTAATATCTGAAGTTGTGCAACTTATTCTTCAAATTGAAGAGCAGATAGTACAGCTCATCGATCTATCGAAATGTTCGCACAATTGCCGAATCCCTAAGAAATAACACAATCGCGTACTTGTTAGGAACTGATCTTTATTCATTTCAGTCGCTGCTTTTAGAGTTTAACTTATGTATTAGGAACATTAGACAACTGTCTTTACATTTGTATTTATCAATTATCTTGTCCTTGTTCAACATATGAACCTCATTTGTTCCTTATATATATCATATGTATATATATTACTTCTCTTTCTTGAGCATCAATTGGTGTTGAGCTCCTCTAGCTTACTTATCTTATCTCTAACACAATCCTTGCTTGTGGTCGCTTCGCACCATATGTGTGCAGGCGTGTGAAACGGGGACGTCTAGTCGTCTATCTAACGCGACCTTTTCAAGTGGAATCATATTTTGTAACGTCTGCGAGGATTGTATGTTCAGTTATGAGCAGAAGCTATGGCCCAAACACCGCATTTGGTTTATTTCACTCATTTAATTGAACGTCTAATGGTTTATAACCTTGGCAATTCTAAAAGCAATGAGAGGAATCTAAAATATGATAGCCAATGGCTTGATAGATTTAACCCCATGACTGAAAAAACCTTTTTTTTTTTTAATTTTCTACTTTGGCCACCACTGGCTTAACTATTTTATTCCAGGCAATTTATTTGTTAGTTTTATTACAAAAGCCCTTTTCATGCTCCGTTAAACAAATGTTGTCTCATTGAATTTGGTTAACTTTGAACAAAGTTAAGCGCATATTTCTGAGTGCACATCAACAATCTAGTATTTCATTTTGTATGCTTTGACACATTCCTATGCCCTTTAAAAGTGTGCTATGATTTGGCTGGCAACCAATTCAAATAGTCTCATTAAATTTCTTGCTAAATAGCTAATTTAATAAGCTAAGCATATTAAATGTTTAAGTTTTCTGTTGTAATTTACTCACAATGCATTAATATGGTTCAATATGATGGAAATGGTTCTTTGGGGCTTATTTAAACAGGGTCTGTAGCAGGGCGGATTGAAATTCGAGCGTTTAACAAGCGAAAGTGATTTCTGTGGCACCTCTGATCATTATTATGACCCCCTGCGAGAGTTTATCAGCTGTTTGGCATCGAATTGTGAAACCGGGAACAGGTAACCAAATCCGGAATACGTCACTTCTATATTTTGGGACAATGTAGTAATCTGTTGGTTACTGTTGTGAGTACTGTTTCTGTTTTGGTCACCTTTGACCACTGCTGGGATCACTTTTTCTGTTACAGTTTTGATCATGGTTTTTGTAGCTGCTTGGTCTCAGTTTCGGTCACTGTTAAGTCACTGTTTTGGTAACTATTCTAGTCGCTGTTTTGGACACTGATTGGTTACTCTTTTGGTCACTGTTTTGGTCTCTGTTTGGGTCACTGTTTTGGTCTCTGTTTCGGTCACTGTTTGGTTACGCTTTTGGTCACTACTTTGGTAACTATTTTAGACACTGTTTTGGACACTGTTTGGTTGCTCTTTTGGTTACTGCTTTGGTCTCTGTTTCGGTCACTGCTTGGTCACTGTTGTGGTCACTGTTTTGGTCTCTGATGTGGTCACTGTTGTGGTCACTGATTGGTTACTCTTTTGGTCACTGTTTTGGTTACTGTTTTTGTGACTGTTGTGGTCACTGTTTGGTTACTGTTATGGGCACTGTTTTGGTCTCTGTTTTGGTCTCTGTTTGGGTCATTGTTTTGGTCTCTGTTTCGGTCACTGTTTGGTTACTGTTATGGGCACTGTTTTGCTCACTGTTTTGGTCTCTGATTGGTTACGCTTTTGGTCACTACTTTGGTAACTATTTTAGACACTGTTTTGGACACTGATTGGTTACTCTTTTGGTTACTGCTTTGGTCTCTGTTTCGGTCACTGTTTTGGACACTGCGTTGGTCACTGTTTTGGTCTCTGTTTGGGTCTTTGTTTCGGTCACTGTTTTGGTCACTGCTTTGGTCTCTGTTTGGGTCACTGTTTCGGTTTCTGTTTCGGTCACTGTTTGGTCACTGTTTTGGTCTCTGTTTTGGTCTCTGTTTGGGTCACTGTTTTGGTCACTGCTGTGGTAACAGTTTGGTCACTGTTTTGGTCACCGTTTCCACCATCTTTCCCACCCATATTCCCACGCAACTGCTGCTACGGCGGACAGGCAATTACCAAAGCGTAGCTGAAGAAATCTTTCGCAAAAACCAAATTTTTCTCGCTGAGGTCCCCCCACAAAAATCCTTAAAAAAGCTTCCCCCTTAAAAAAATGAGCATAAAATGAACCGAACCGTTTTCCATTGCACTTTTCGGTTCGGTTCAGCATTTTCGTAAGAGCACAGGTTTAGCTCCTTTCGGTTTGGTTCGGAACCGGATTACTTGCCAGCTGTCGAGTTGGTCTACAATTCATAGAGAGAACGCACTTAGCAAAACTTTTAGATAAAAAAAACCAAACCAACTCATTTTGAGAGGTTTTTCCTAAGATGTTTTTCTAAACAATGAGATTGTTAACTAGCTTGGGTCAGAATTGTTATATTTGTATAAATGTCTTTCATTTTGCAATTTTCTTGTCTTGTCTCTTCTTGTATCCAAGGTGTGGCTCCCACACCTCATGTAGCCTGTCTTTCGTCATGATTGTGTTGGCAAATCACGTGCCTCCGTTTAGTTTGCATACCCAAACTTAAACGCACGCACCCTCAAACTGTTCCTGGCTGACCTTAGCTGATGTCATGCACAACCAGGAAAAAGTGTTTGCCTTGAGGTTTTATTTTTAGGCCAGCACAAGAATGAAGCTGGACGGCGGCTAATGACTAAGGCAAACACAACGACAGAACAGGACAGGCCTGGACAAGGCAGAGACATGGCCACTAAGCCACTGTGATTGAATTGGCCAGCAGCAGAGTGGGGCGGAGGGGGGGTGGCTGGCTGGCAATAAATCTGTCAAAAGCAACTGCAGCCATGTGGCGTGTGCGCCAAGTTGACGCTTCGTTGGCCAAACTGCAATTAGCCGGGGGGGGGGGGGAGGGGGGGGGTGGCAGAAGTGTCTTCTACGTCTGCTCTTGTTATGCTCAGACTAATGGCGCCGCAAAATTATCAATTTTGCCCACTGTGTGACACGCGTGTGGGAACATCTCACGCTGATGTCAGAGAAGCTTTTAGTGGCCACAAATCACTAAATGAAACAGGAAATGGTGCCCAAAAATATGCTGTACAAGTATTTGCAACATTTCAGGCATTATTCATTCGGTTTGTACAGCGTCAATAAAAATTTTACCGCTCATTAATTTTGATGGCCCGGGTCCTGTGTCCTGTGGGTGTTTGTAATTAAGTTAAGCCTGCAACAACTGGGCTGCTCCAAGGGGTTAGAAAGTTTAATTAAATGCCAAAGGCACAAATCACTTGCGCTGAAACGGATGCCGATGCCGATGCTGATGATGATGATGGTGAGGCAGCTGTTGGTGTCAAAATGTTGCATTGCCTGCTTGCAGGCGCACAGCACCATTAATGTGGCATTGATGTCGCAACTAATTAACAGCCAAAGCAAAAGCCTCTCGACCGGGGCGAGTCGAGTGGGGACCGAAATGCCGCATGTCATTAAAAATTAATTAAAACACAGACACAAGGCCCGCACTTATGTGCATTTGCCTGCGGCAATTGAACACAATTGATTCAATGACAAGCCATTGGGTCTGACAAACAATTTAAGGTCAGACAATCAGGTCCTGCCATGCTGGAATACTGGAAGAGTGTGACATGGCCATTAAATGGCCTGGTTGAATTCCATGCATTCCATTCCATTGGTGTGCATATTTTAAACAAGCCAATAAAACTTGATAGGGAGTTGAAATTTGTTGTTGCAGCTTTTGACAGCTTAATTACGGTGCGGCAGGGCCTGGTACAATGTAATTTACACGTTAACAATACACAAATTTTACTTCAACTGGGTGAAAATAAGACGCTGATCGCTTTAAACCCAAACGTGAAGACTTTAGGATAACAACAACAAGAGAGTTTAAGCACGCAAATAACCGATTAACTTCTTAGTCCATTTTGTTTTAAATGTTGCTGCTTCTCTTAGTTGGGTTCAGAGAGCTTATGCACTTTGTGTAACAATAAGTAAATGCACAGCCATTTCCCAACTTTAATTTCTGTGCGGAGGCTTAAGAGAGAGAAAGTTGGCGTGCTGGTTGGTGTAGCACTTTCAGAAACACTATACACAGTACACAGCTCGAAAAACCCTGCTTAAGACGCTTAAATTCAGATATGAGCAACTTCTGTCAGCATCACCTCACACTCAGTTTTGTTCACTTTTTGCACTAGCAACATAAATAGAACACAAAAAATAGCAGCACGTTTTTCTAAGTAATTTGAAGGACATTTCCACAGCAAACCAACAAGCTTTTCTCACTAAAACTACTTTTCTGACTCTACTTTTCTATAACAGCTAAACTATGTAGATGCCCGATTTCGTCTTAACTTAGTGGAATCATGTCAAAGCATAGCAAACTAAGAAATACAAAGTTTGGAGGCGTTTTCTTCAAAAACAAACAAGTTTTTCTCACTAGGACTAGTTTTTCGACAGATCATTCCTATGGCAACTATAACCTATAGTCATCCGATTTTGACAAAACTTTAAGGAATTGTGAAATATCTTAGAAAATAAATAAATGTTTATTTTCAAGAGGTTTACATTGAAAACAAAAAAGTTTTTCTTACGAAAACTATTTTTCTAACCTTACTTTTCTATGGCAGCTATACTATATAGATGTCCGATTTCGTCCAAACTTAGTGGAATCATGGCAAAGCGTAGTAAACTAAGAAATATAAAGTTAGGAGGCGTTTTCTTTAAAAACAAAAAAGTTTTTCTCACTAAAGCTAGTTTTTCGACCGATCATTCCTATGGCAGCTATAACCTATAGTCTTCCGATTTTGACAAAACTTTAAGGAATTGTGTAAAACCTTAGAAAATAGATATATGCTTATTTTAAAGAGGTTTACATTGAAAACAAAAAAGTTTTTCTTACTAAAACTATTTTTCTAACCTTACTTTTCTATGGCAGCTATACTATATAGATGTCCGATTTCGTCCAAACTTAGTGGAATCATGGCAAAGCGTAGTAAACTAAGAAATACAAAGTTTGGAGGTGTTTTCTTGTAAAACAAAAAAGTTTTTCTCACTAAGACTACTTTTCTGACTCTACTTTTCTATGGCAACTATACTATATAGATGTCCGATTTCGTCCAAACTTAGTGGAATCATGGAAAAGCATAGTAAACTAAGAAATACAAAGTTTAGAGGTGTTTTCCTGGTAAACAAACAAGTTTTTCTCACTAAAACTAGTTTCTCGACCGATCATTCCTATGGCAGCTATAACCTATAGTCATCCGATTTTGACAAAGCTTTAAAGCATTGTGGGAAAGCTTATAAAATCACTATATGCCAATTTTAAAGAAGTTTACATTGAAAACAAAAAAGTTTTTTCTATGGCAGCTATACTATATAGATGTCCGATTTCGTCCAAACTTAGTGGAATCATGGAAAAGCCAGGGATGCAAACCGGTTCTGAACCGAACCGGTTTTGAACCGAACCGAACCGCTTATGTCAGCTGGTGAACCGAACCGCAAACCGAACCGGCTTCCTTTCAGAATTGCTAAACCACACCGAAAACCACAAATAAAAACGGTTCGGTTCGGTTCAGTTCCCTGACGAGCTCTAAGACGGGAATTGCTTTCTTCGAGCCAATAATTCTTATTAATTTAGGAATTCGAAACGTTTCCTTGAGACAAATTTTATACATTTCGTTTGACTCTCTACATCCTTACCGATACCGGATCGATATAACTTTTAAGGATGACTTGACGAAAATTTAAGAACATGTAATCCTGCAAGTCTTCTGCATTCGCCCTTTGATATCTTAATACACCTGCCATCAAACTACATTCTTTCCCCAAGTGGGATTACCTTAATTCAATCTTAGCCAGGAGAGTTTTTGATTCTTTTCCAGCCGACATTCTCTGTTTTCCAAATTCATTCGTCTAGGAACCAATGTACGAATCCTTTAAGACCGAAATAATACATTTTGGACATTCTTTCAAGGATTTTAAAGATATTCAAATGGATTAAGGGAATTTGCAGTGTGCGAAAAGTCACATTACAATAGAAATCATAATATTTCATAATGTGTCTTTGTGAACCACTGAACCGAACCGAAACCGCGGTTCAGTCAGCTCTAAAAACCATTTAATGAACCGAACCGGCGGTACAGAAACTGTGTGAACCATTAAACCGAACCAGTACTTACATTCGAGTGGTTTGCATCCCTGGGAAAAGCATTGAAAACTAGTATATACGTGGTTTGAAGACGTTTGCGTTGAAAACAAAAAAGTTTTTCTCACTAGAACTAGTTTTTCGACCAATCGTTGCTATGGCAGCTATATGTCATAGTCCTCCAATCCGGCCAGTTTCAACAAATGAGCAGCATATTTGTACCAGAAGACTTTGTGCAAAGTTTGGTGAAGATAGCTTTCAAGCTGACGGGGGAGATAGCATAGAAACAGACGGACAGGGCTAAATCAACTCAGCTCGTCAGGCTGATGAATAATATATATACTTTATGTGGTCGGAAATACTTCCTTCTATGCCTTACAAACAGCTCACTATGCAAGGGTATAAATAGCGTTAATATGCAGAAAATGTTAATGGAATACCGACGTGTGGCAACCAACATAGGCGATGAGACAACTGGTTGAGATGTTCATTCAAATTTTGTTAAGTTCAAGGGTACCGAGTTTAAATCCCAGAGTAAGGTATAAAGCAACGCTTTCTAGACCCATAGAAGGAACCTGACATTTGTATTCAGTAATATAAATTTGTTTCATTCTCATAAAGATGCAAACATTCTAAAACGCTTTCTTTAGGTATTTTGAGTTGTGTGGCTTTGAGTAAAGAATTCTTTTAAAGCGAATTAATAAATTTTGATCAATTTCCGCCAAAAATTGGCTTGCCTTGTCTGATTATGTTTAAATTAATTGCACTGAACCAGGGTGCATCATTTTTAGTTGTTCTTTCAACTTTTGTTTCCACCATTTTGTATTATTTTTTGCCCTAAATGGATTTGTTGACAAAAATGTATAATTTATGGGTCCAATGTGACTGCGACAAAAATTTTCATGCACTAAAAACAATCAAAAGCACATTTTAAGTAGATCAGCAAGTGGCTGAGCTGGTTTTTTGATTTATGGGAAATTTTCTCAATACAAATAATTCTATGGAATCTCTACTTTAAGATTAAGTTTGATATAATTTTGATGTCATGTTGGGTATTGAAAAATTTATGATATTTCACACCCATCTGCTCTGTATTCTGTATCTCTCTCTCTCTATTCACTGTATGCCATTATTCTTGGCTAATGGCCGATTTGAGTCCATTCAAAGCTTATGAGTATCTCCAACGCATAAATTTTCCAGGCGCTGCGCAAATTGTCATTCATAAATTATGTTCCGAGTGCGAGAGCTTCAATTAATGAGCCTGTCCGCCTGCCCGCCTGCCACTCCATGCTTACACCCACAACAATTTGACAGTCGATCATAAAAATCCCGCCCTAATGGAGTTGAGTTCAGAGTGCAGAGCATAAAATCAAAATCAAATCGAAAGCCACAGAGAGCAGGCAACTTAATGGGGGGTTGGGGGTAGGGACGGGCAGCTGTGTCCTTTCCACATTTAACAGAAATGTGGAGCTTCGCCAGCAGCACGCATATCCAAAAATGCTTTAACATTCTCACCATGCATGCCAAATTCTGTGTCGGAGGAACAACCGGGTGCGGTATGTGCGATATGTGCCCGTTTCGTTGCTGATTGCATCAGGTGCATGAATGGTGGGGGGAGGAAAGTTGCATGGATCTCTGACTATGCAGGCATTTCGGTAGTCCGGATAACCCCATTGGCCATTGGGCGTTGTGGAATGCCACTCAGTTGGAACACGTATAGAGGGAGATAGTGAGGGGTTGGATGAAAGATAAAACAAATGGTATTTATGTGACAAGAAGAGAGAGAGATGAAGCAAGGAAGAAGAGATAGTACTTAAGGAAATGAATCATAAAAGTTGAAATGCCAAAACAATAAGATGTGTTTATAAAGAGGGTTAGAAGTATAAAAAATTTCCTAAAGTTTAAAGGAAAAAGCAAAGAAGTTACAGAAGAGAAAGTAAATCTAATAAATGGACACGTTTGACTTCAGGTACCTGCCGCCTTAAGTGAGTTGGAGCAACAAAACAACCCTTAAAAAAGGGCATCCAAGTAAAATAGATATATTTGTATGTTTACTCTAGCAGCACGTATAATTGATATATAATATATAAAGGTTTCAAATGATTTTATTTAAACAATTAAAGTATATATGAAAAATGTTATTACCTAGTGGTTGCAATTGTTTTGGCACACTTATTGTTTTCACTCGTTCTCGAGAACCATTGAACGCATCCATTCGAACTTGATGGCTATTTGACAAGTGACATTTATGCTATTTGACTGCATCAACTGTTTTTAATGTCAGTTGTTTGCCAACATGAAATCGTGCTGTCGTCACTGGCCGGCATTTATGCCTACGACTACCAAAAAGCTGAAATCTTATGGATATTGCGTCTACTGAAGATCACCCAAAAGTTGGTGTATCGTAACATGAACTAATGGTATAAAGGACCGCTCCTACCGTCGAAATCCACTGCGCTAGCAGAAAATAATCAAGTCTTGTGAGATGAATATCATTAAGGACAACATATGGCTCATTATAAACGGTGAATTGGGTCTCATGGCATACAAAAGACACACCTAACAACGAGACAAAATTGAAAGCATTTCGTTGCCAGTGCGCGAACAATACGTACTGACAAATTCTGTTAGCTGACGAGAACTTTTTCTTCATAGAGTTATCGATCAGCAAACTGAACGATAGAGTGTATGCAGTGTTATCAAAATAAACGGCCGAGCTCATTCCCAGAGCTGATGTGATGGTTTGTCGTCTATGATGAGCTCCATGTTTGAGAAAAGAGAGTCAAAACTTCAACGAAAGTGTATCAAAGGCCCCCGTTTCAATACAGATGTTGGTAACGCATAGAAGGAAGCATTTCCGATCACATAAAGTGTATATGTATTCTTGATCAGCATGCCGAGCTGAGTTGATGTAGCCTTGTCCGTCCGTTTCTATGCTAACTCCTCCGTCAGTTTCAAAGCTATCTTCACCAAACTTTGCACAAAGTCTTCTGGTACAAATACGCTGCACATTTGTCGGCACCGGCCGAATCGAATGACTATAACATATAGCTGTCATAGGAACGATCGGTCGAAAAACTAGTTCTAGTAAGAAAAACTTTTTTTGTTTTCAATGCAAACGTCTCCGAACTCCGCGTTTACTAGTTTTCAATGCTTCTCCTTAATCCTGTTAAGTTTGGTCGACATCGGACATCTATATAGTATAGCTGTCATACAAAAGTAGGGTTAGAAAAATAGTCTTAGTGAGAAAATCTTTTTTGTTTTCAATGTAAACTTCTTTAAAATTGGCATATATTGATTTTATAAGTTTTCCCACAATTCTATAAAGTTTTGTCAGAATCGAATGACTATAGGTTATAGCTGCCATAGGAACGATCGGTCGAGAAACTAGTTTTAGTGAGAAAAACTTTTTTGTTTTCAACGGAAACGCCTCCAAACTTTGTATTTCTTAGTTTGCTATGCTATGCCATGATTTCATCAAGTTTGATCCAAATCGGACATCTATATAGTATAGCTGTCATAGAAAAGTAAGGTTAGAAAAGTAATCTTAGTGGGAAAAACTTGTTTGTTTTCAGTAGAAATATCTATCAAATGAGTTAGAAGAGCGTGCTCTCTATTTTCCTATTTTTTTAATCTTTAAAATAAACTACACTTACAATTTCTAAGATTTTTTTAAGCGAAGATATACCATTTTAAATACATTTGCTAAGTATTATCATATTTTGCACCGCCCATAGGTATGCAATGGATGTTATCAAACCTATTTATTAGAACTCAATGCTTATAGCATATTTTTGGGCAGTAGTAATTTTGAACACAAGTATTCAAAATGGTATAGCTTCGCCTTAAAAAAATCGCAAAATGTTTTGAGATAGTTTATTTAAAAGCTAAGAAGTAATACATTATGAAACAAGAAAGAAAGTCGGTCAAGCCCGACTATAACATACTCTGTACCAAGAAAATTTGTCTTTTGATCATAACTCCAAAACTGTTCATCCGATCTTCTTCATTTCTTTGGCGGATCGATAAGTTATCCTAATAACTAAATATGTCCAGAAGGAACAAGCCATCTATCTTCAAAACTGTGGGAGATATGACGTTTTTTCTAAATTGCGGGGGCGGGAGGGGGCGTGGCCAAAATTGAAAATAAACCTGATCTGCCTGCAGACATAAGAAGCATATGTCCCATACATGTCAAACCTCTATCTCTTACCATCTCTGAGATCTGAGCGTTCATACGGACAGACAGACAGACGGACAGACGGACGGACGGACAGACGGACAGACGGACATGGCTATATCGACTCGGCTGTTGATGCTGATCAAGAATATATATACTTTATGGGGTCGGAGATGCTTCCTTCTGGATGTTACATACTTTTGCACAAACTTATAATACTCTATGTACCTTCGGTACAGAGTATAACTATTAAAGACAGTTAATACATTAGTAGAGGTTTCCCATAAAAGAAGGTAAAAGTGGTTCCTGTCATTGTTGTATCAATAGGTATTCATCGGTCTTCAGAGAACTACTGCTTAATATTTTATAAGCCATAAAGAGTCCTACTTAAACTAAACAAATATTCTCCGAGTTCATTTGATATGAAAGGATTAAAATGTTCTTGGGAATTAAATTTGGCAGTTAGAAAAAAAAAAGAAAAAATAAGCTACGCGCTCTGCATATTTCGCACAAAATTTTCCAACCCAAATGCAAATGGTTAAAATTTATGTGGTGCACTGACTCAATGGCTATAAATTTCAAAAAGGGGGTTAAGCCAAAGTCCTTGGACAGTCAAATTCAGTCATAAAAGTTGGAAATAAAGTTGAGGAATTGTTTTTTTCATTAATTAATTGAACCTTGGGGAATGGTGCAATCAAATTAGGTACACTTGGTATGCAAAGTACCTATATTTAGTGGTAATGTCAAGACAACAGCAGCAGCAGCACGTGGCTGCTTAACGAAATATGCAAATTGCCTAAAAGTATGCCAGAGACAATGGCAGACAGACAAACAACAGTATTTTGCAATTAGTGCAACTGTCAACACAAGCCAAGGGACTGTGCATGCTGTATGTGTGTGTGTGTCTGTGCGCCTGCCTCGTCATGGCCAATGAATGCCCAATGCAAGGCCATGTCCTGAGCCCGTCAACCGCCCCATCATGTGGCCTAAGTGCGCTTTGCGGTTGTCCCTGTTGCTGCTGCTGCTGTCTAAACCACAAGACACTTGGTATTAAATGCAATATCACTTTCAACTTTTAACTTTTAAATGATTTTACAATACTTTGCACTTGCAACACATGAACTTTGCCAAGATTAATTTGACTTTATGCTTAGAAGCGAAAGCTTTTCTCATGTGTATATCCTATTTTATTTTTTTTTTTTTGCTTCTTTGCAGGTAAGCCGCGTCGAGCTGTTGTCTATGCTTAACCCACCCACCCCCTTTGCCCTTTCACCCCCTTGGCCCCCGCCCAGCCGGCTAAAGCGTAAGGCAAATGAAAGCAAATGGCCAAAGACATGGAAGAGACGATGCAGCAATGGGAAAAGCTGATGAAAGTACAGAAGACTCTAATTGAATTTCATGAGTGTGTGTGTGTGTGTATGTGTGTGAGTCCTGGGATTTTATAAGCATGTGCAAGCAAGTGTGTGTGTGTGTGTTTTTGAAAAAACTAGTTACAGCTTTCAATGACATTTCAATTTGAATTTCTTCAGCAGAAAATTACGGAAAATCAACTGACTATTCTTTCATGACTTGAAAGTCCCATATATCTTAGAATATAAGTCATAGGGATACTAATCGTTTCCAAACTGAACCGTAACCGTTATGTTAATACCAACTGATAAGCTAAACGGCAAGCCCTAAAGCAAAACGATTCGGTTCAGTACATTGACAAGTCTTAAGACGTACAAATTTCTCCAAATTTTTAAGTCCTTTTTTATGTAGCTGCCTACCATTTAAAAACATCTCCTGCAATTGTCCACCGACCTTTTAATATGCCTGTCATTAGAATGCATTCCGTTTGCAAAAGATGCTAATCGATATATGTGGTGTGTATCTCATTTCCATCTTTAGCCAGGACATAGCCAGCATATGCGACTTTTTAAGTGTTCTTTAGGAATTCAATTTCGACATTGTCGAAGTTTGACACGTTCTGTCATCGATTCTTGAATCCCTGCATGAGAATCATCCATATAATATTAGAGCATCGACTAATAACGAATAAGTTCCAACACTCCATCAATCATGTAAAATTTTTGCCAATCTAGAACACAAAATGCCATATTAGCCAAAGTTTTAGAGATATCAGCCTAAAACTTGGCATGGTAGTTAAGAGAGAATATAAGCTTCAATATGGTCATAAAGAACTAATGCCAACTAGTGTCAAAAGGAACTAGTTCCAAACAATTCTTTAAAAATCCTTCTTTTTATCGATTTAGATTTCACATTTGTTCTGTTTCTTTTGGAATAAAGAAAACTTTTTGATATGTTGATCGAAGATGTGTCTCAACAAGCAGACATTTCAAATATGGTAGCTCTCAGACTGCTATTTCTATCAAATTCATGAATCGTGACATATTTCTTAGGGAACCACTTCCATTTTGATTGAAATTCAAAGCCTAGCCTTGCCATAGTCGATATTTATTTCAACGAAAAAGCTAAGCTAACTTCGTCTGTGCCGAAGTTTTTATACCCTTGCAAGTGCTCGCTTAAATATTTTCAAAAAATACTTTTTCCCATTTTCCGACCGATCGTTCGTATGGGAGCTATATGATATAGTCAACCGATTTGAACAAAAATTTGTAGAATTATGTAAAAGCATGAGAAACAAACAAATACAAAATTGCAGGATGCTACCATTAAAAACAAAAAAGTTTTTATACCCGTTACTCGTAGAGTAAAAAGGGTATACTAAAGTCGTGCAAATGTATGTAACAGGCAGAAGGAAGCATCTCCGATATCATAAAGTATATATATTCTTCATCAGCATCAACAGCCGAGTCGATATAGCCATGTCCGTCTGTCCGTCCGTCCGTCCGTCCGTCCGTCCGTCTGTATGAACACCTAGATCTCAGAGACTAGAAGAGCTAGAGCAACCAAATTTTATACCTAAGCTAGTATTGTCTGTAGGCAGATCAAGTTTGTTTCAAATTTTGGCCACGCCCCCTCCCGCCCCCGCAATAAAAAATATTGAATAACTCCCACAATTTTTAAGATATCGAGCTCAGATTTTGCAGTGTAGTCTATGTGGCCAATATCTACAATCTCACAAATTTTCAAAAGGATCGGATAATAAATGGCCGAGTTAAAAAAATGTTGCATACTTATCCGAGCTGAGCTGAGTAACGGGTATTTCGAAGTCGGCCAGGGCCGACTTTAACTTACGCTCTCGTTCTAACTAAGACTGTTTCTCAGACCTATCTTTTGTATGGCAGCTATACCATATAGTTGTCCGATTTTAATAAAAATTGGTGGAATCATAAAAAAGCAAAGAAAAAGTATGAATACAAAGTTTGGAGACGTTTCCATTGAAAAGAAAAAGGTTTTTCATACTAAAACTAGTTTTCCGACCGATTGTTCCTTTGGGAGGTATGAGATATAGTCATCCGATCCGGTTGGCTTCGACATATTAGTAGTGTGCAGCTAAAAGAAGACTCTGTGCAAAATGTCATTTTGATAGCTTTAAAACTGAGAGACTAGTTTGCATAGAAACAGACGGACAAAGCTCAATCGACTCAGCTGGTCACCCTGATCAAGAATATATATAGTTTATGGGGTCGGATATGAATATTTCTATGCGTTGCAAACTTCTGGGCAAAATTATAATACCCTTTGCAAGGGTTTAAAAATTGTTCAAATTCAACTTTAGTTAGGTAAGGTTAAGTTGAAAAAAGATGCCCTTGGGCAAAAAATGGGTAAGATTATATTTCCTAAGTCTGTTCTACGACTATGTACGCTCATCCTGTAAGCTTCGTCATAGCTGAACTTGTTTTACGATGTTTATACAAATTATTCATGATTGCCTTCATGAATGCCCTTCAAAGTATGCAAACTTTATTTCCCTAAGTTATTTTGTAATAAAATGAAGCCATTGCAAGTCTGTCATAGATATTCGACACTGCATATTCACTCGGATTGTTGAGTTGGTTGAATATATATATAAAAAATATATACCTGACGAAAATTATGATTTTCCTATAACATAGCATACTTAAAAGGGCATTAAGCATGATATATTTTGTGTACATACACGTAGTATATGAAATCTACAAGATTTTTCAAATTTGTCTTGCCTTTTAGTTGATTTTAATATAATTTTTTTCAAATACTGAAGTGCAATTGAATGTATAGTAACAGTATTGACCTTTGATGCAAGAAAAAAACCCGCCCAACTTTAATTTGATCACTCAAAGTTTGGTTGTCGATGCAAGCGTGAACGTGTTTGATAGCTGTTATCGTGCCATTGACAATTCGTTTTCATTTCACATTTTTTTTCATTTTGCGTCCTAGATTGACCAAATCTCACATATATAGGTCAAATTCGTTTACCATACTCTTTAAGGATAACTGAATGGATGTTAGGTCAGATTTTTAGGCAAAAAAATTCAAGTTTATGTTTTCTCCGATATATTTTTAACTATTATGGGCGTTTGCAAGCCTGTCAAATTAATTGAAAAAAATGTGAAAATATTTATAAATACTTATCATGAATCCTAAAGCCAAATCGAATCTTTGTGTGTATAATTCAAGCTATAAATCGGTTGCCATCAATGGCCATCAAAGCCTCGAAATGAGTTGAGTCATTTAGTTTCCAAGTAAGCCACAAACTATTAAAGTCTGCTTTAAGCAAAAAAAAAAGTTTTACCCGCGGCTTTGTCTAAAATAAACTAAAAACTCTAAATGTAAACTGTGAAACTCAATTAAAATGTGCCTGGCTGCATAATACCCAAAACAAATATTAAAACCCACACACACACACCAATGCACAAGCACACTAGTTAGAAAGCCTTTAAAAACCCGTTGAAATGGCGCCAAGCGGCATTAAAAAGCCCTCAGCTTCTATGTATAGGTATGTTCGCTTGTATGCAGACAAATTAGTGGCACTTTTCACGATTTTATCCACTCTTTCTCGCTCTCTCTCTCTCTATCTTGACATACATCCAATATGTGTGTAGTTATACATAAAATAAAACTGAAATTCCAACCAAACGGACAGCAAATTAAATTCCTGTTAAGCTGCCAAGAAGCAAACGGAACAACAACAACAACAACGGGAACCAACTGCTATAATAATAATAATAATAATAATGAATAATAAATTAAAGCTTCTTTAATGGGCAGACACAGCAAAAACAACGGAAACAAAGAGAGAGAGAGGAAGGCACGAGGTAGTTGCCTTCTAGTGTCTAGGCAGCGGCTGATTACACTAAACAGCAAAGGCAACACTTTTGCGTAAAGGCAAAGGGATGCTGGTGGAATGAAAAAGGAAGATTTAAGGCAAGAAACCAACAGCAAAAGAATGGAAAAAGAGACTATTAAAAGACGAATGCAAAAAGAATAGTCGGAGTTCGAATTGATAAAAACAAGTTAGGAATATATATGCATACATTTGCGCGACTTTAATATACCCTTTTTACTCTTCGAGTGTGTATATCATGCTTAATGCCCTTTAAAGTATGCTACCTTATATGAAAATATAAATTTTAGTTAAATATTTACTGTTTATATGTCTTAACTCAACATTTTGTTGGTATACTCATAACTTACACCATAATATAGCTGAAGTTGCAGTGTCGATTATCTCTGACAAGGCCCTAACTGACTAGCAAGAGCTTCGATCTACGTAGACAAATAAAGTTAGCATACCTTGAAGCGCATTAAACACGAATAATTTGGTGTGTTTAAACATAGTAAGTGTCATTAAAAGAAGCTGGTAACGAATGAGAAAGAGAGCAAAACATACAACATGCAGGCTGAAAGGAAAAATGTACAAGTCCTGGAATAGTCAAGGTGCCACAAATCAATGCTGCGTATGATTAATATTGTACACCATTAGGGAACTCCTTAGAAAGGAAGAGAATATGCTTAGAACAGCCTCCTGGGCAAACACCAGGGGCATGAGACAAGCAAAAGCATTAATAGTGAACCACAACCTCAAAAGGTTTCAGAAATTAATCCAACAAGGAAAGAATGTCCTCCGAATACTGACAGGGCTCTACACGGGTCACAGCAGGCTGCGGGGGCACAAGTTGGGAATAACAAACACCCAATTATGTAGATTCTGTGAAGAGAAGGAGGAGTCCTCTGAACATATACTAGCACACTGCGATGCTCTAGCGAGGCGCAGATTCAACAGATTTGGGAACACAGCTTACCCCCCAACAAGATAAGTAACCTAGAACCCACGAAAATCCTGACCTTCGTACAGGAGACAGGGTTGCTAGAAGAGTTGTAAACTCAGCAGGGGGCACAATAGACCAGGATTGGTCGCAGTGCGTTATCTCCCCAACACATAATAATAATTTGAGCTTAAAGTTGCTTCAAATAAATTTTCTGACTCTTTTTATGCTTGTTTTGTGCGTAACCTTTAAACACTCTGATATTATCTTAAATAACTATTTCTTAGCTTTAAAATAACATTTGCCAATTAGTTCTACAATTTATTTCAGCAAAGATATACCATTTTGAAAGCTTGTATGTGAAACAATTTATCAAAATTCTATATACTTGATTTTCCGATCTTGCATAGCATACTTTAGGGCAGTAGAAAATTGAATAATTTTGAACACTTGCATTCAAAATGGCTTAAAAATTAGGCAAAATTGTTTGCGAAGGTTTGTTTTAAAGCTAAAAAAATCAGGGATGCAAACCGGTTCTGAACCGAACCGGTTTTGAACCGAACCGAACCGCTTATGTCAGCTGGTGAACCGAACCGCAAACCGAACCGGCTTCCTTTCAGAACTGCTAAACCGAACCGAAAACCACAAATAAAAACGGTTCGGTTCGGTTCAGTTCCCTGACGAGCTCTAAGAATTGCTTTCCTCGAGCCAATAATTCTTATTAATTTAGGAATTCGAAACGTTTCCTTGAGACAAATTTTATACATTTCGTTTGACTCTCTACATCCTTACCGATACCGGATCGATATAACTTTTAAGGATGACTTGACGAAAATTTAAGAACATGTAATCCTGCAAGTCTTCTGCATTCGCCCTTTGATATCTTAATACACCTGCCATCAAACTACATTCTTTCCCCAAGTGGGATTACCTTAATTCAATCTTAGCCAGGAGAGTTTTTGATTCTTTTCTAGCCGACATTCTCTGTTTTCCAAATTCATTCGTCTAGGAACCAATGTACGAATCCTTTAAGACCGAAATAATACATTTTGGACATTCTTTCAAGGATTTTAAAGATATTCAAATGGATTATGGGAATTTGCAGTGTGCGAAAAGTCACATTACAATAGAAATCATAATATTTCATAATGTGTCTTTGTGAACCACTGAACCGAACCGAACCGAAACCGCGGTTCAGTCAGCTCTAAAAACCATTTAATGAACCGAACCGGCGGTTCAGAAACTGTGTGAACCACTAAACCGAACCAGTACTTACATTCGAGTGGTTTGCATCCCTGAAAAAAATGGAACCTTACGATAAGATCAAAGAGTGTTAAAACTTTTGAATAGCTTCCCCGTAAAACATGCCTAATAAGTATCAAAATTAACACTTTAAGCAACTTTAAGCTGAAATAACTTTACATCAAACGGTGATGGAGCCATTTCCGAAAACAGATTTGTGCTTGGAATACAAAACAAAACTAGAATTGCCACCAATCCTTGAACATACTGTAAAAAGTCTAATTTGGTAGCCTAGTGTATTTATACTCTGTACCGTAGGTACATAGAGTACTATAAGTTTGTGCTAAAGTATGTAACATTCAGAAGGAAGCATCTCCGATCCTATATATATTCTTGATCAGCATCAACAGCCGAGTCATGTCCTTCTATCTGTCCGTATAACGCACAGATCTCAGAGATGGTAAGAGATAGAGGTTTGACATGTATGGGACATATGCTTCTTATGTCTGCAGGCAGATCAAGTTTTTTTCAATTTTGGCCACGCCCCCTTCCGTCCCGTCCTCCCACAGTTTTGAAGATAGATGGCTTATTCCTTCTGAACATATTTAGTTGTCAGGATAACTTATCGATCCGCCAAAGGAATGGAGAAGATCGGATGAACGGTTTTCGAGTTATGATCAATAGACTGTTTCTTGGTACAGAGTATGTTATAGTAGGGCTTGACCGATTTTCTTTTTTGTTTTATAGCCTTCCCGTCTGTCCGTTTGTCTGTTTCTACGCAAACTAGTCTCTCAGTTTTGAAGCTATCGAGCTGAAATTTTGCACAGAGACTTCTTTTTTGCTGCACGCTACTAATAGGTCGGAACTGAACGGATCGGTTGACTATATCTCATAGCTGCCATAGGAACAATAGGTCGGAAAACTCGTTTTAGTATGAAAAACTTTTTTCTTTTCAATGGAAACTTCTCCAAACTTTGTATTCACAGGTTTTCTATGCTTTTTATAGTTCTGCCAAGTTTGATGAAAATCGGACAACTATATGGTATGGCTGCCAAACAAAAGATAAGTCTGAAACACAGTCTTAGCTAGAAACACTTTTTTGTTTTTTAAGGTAGCATCTCGAAATTTTGTATTTGTTTGTTTCAAATGCTTTCACCCAATTCTACAGATGACTATATCATATAGCTCCCAAGGGTATAAAAACTTCGGCACAGACCAAGTTAGCTTAGCTGTCTCCTTTTGAATTCAGTAAAATCGTATAAGCGTTTCTTGGCAGAAACCAGGTCTCATATACTGATAACAATAGGATGAGCACTTGCCTGGCCTCAACTTTGTTGTAGCCCAGTGTCATAGATGCTTAATATTCAAGCCCGTTGCCAGCTGTGTCTCCAACGATGTTACAGGTGCCATATACACACAGCCCAGCCCACACCACTCCATTCACTCCACGGGCCGTTTGGCTTCTCATCTCTAAAGCACTTGGCAGCATTTGTGTTAAGTTAATAAGGCATTCGGCTGTGGGGCTTACAACGAGTGCGGCGCTGGGTAGGGGTGGGGTGGGGGGGTGAGCAAGAGCTGTTGCCTGGAGCTCATCTTGCATGTTTTGGGTGCGTTGCCTAATCAACTGGCGCTTATTTATTTAACTTTGGTTTCACATTTGTCAAGCGAGCAGAAGAGATGTGTTTAACTGATGTAAGTGCACACAAATGGAGAGTGTATATACTTGCATATAATATGTATGTATGTACTTGGTACATATTTAAATTGAAGTCAACAAAACGAATGCTGATTATGCACATAAAATTTAATTTGTTTTTTGTTTTCTTTTTTTTCCACCCCCCGCCCGCCAGCTGAAAAGTATGCTACAAAAAAGAACCCGCAAGGTCTAAGATGCCCTGCCGTCACTCAACAGCATTTTCATTTTCACCCCCCCTCCCTCTTTTGCGTTCTGCTTAATGTAGAAACTTACTCATGTAAATGAAAAACGCAGGTGGAAAAGTTTACATATTCTTTTTTTTTCTGTTTTCACGTGAAAGGCGGCCAAGGCATTTAGGTGCGTACGTGTGTGTGTGTGTAAGTGTGAGCGTATTGGCACTAGTATTTACATGTTATTTAGTTGAATAAGAACGACCTCGCCTCTCTCAATCATTAGTCCCAGCTCAGCTTTAATATTATTGAATTGAAATTTGTAATACAATTTGTGTTGTTGTTTGGTTATTTTCATTTGTGTTTATGCTAATCAAATGTTAACTCATATTTATGCATATGAGCTGACTGGGCAAGCACTTTGTGGGTCATCAAATATGCATAACAATTTGCACCCCTTTCCCTCTCTCTCTCTCATGCTAGTTACATGTGTTATTTTCCAGGGGTCATGAGGAGGAGGAGGAGGGAGGGAAAAAAAACAATAAATGTTTGTTGCTAATGCGTGCGCCTGCATGTTGATTTCCGTTTCCGGTTTACGAGCCTGCACACACACACACACGCACACGCAAACAATTGCGTGTGAATATTCAGAGGCATTCTCCACATATGAAACGCAATTTTTATGGCATTCATTTTTAATAAAGCCTCTTAGACCAGCCTCTTTTCCGGTCTCTCACTCTCTGTTGCCTCACCCGCCTACCTAAATATGCTCTGAGCTGTGTGTGGGTCATCTACGCTTGGCTGAATCTCTTTTTCATCTTTTTTATTCTCCATTTTTGTTGGTTTTTTTTTTTTTGTGTTTGCTAGCTAAACCAAAAGACACCTGGCCTTAGGTTATGACAGGGTGATACCACACACTGTTATTGTGTGAAAGCTAAGACTTTGGAATTCTAGTTGAGAAAATTAAAAGTGACAGCAGCTTTTAGGAGGGAAGGAATGTACAATTGTTACTTGCACTGGGGCGGTTCAATTTGAATTCTCTTATTTATAAAGCCCGTACCAACGAAAGTGTATGCCCAGAATGTGATTTGCTGCTGTGAACTTTCTTTTGCGCATAACTTGACCAACGTTCATCTAATCTTTACCAATCTTTAAGCGAATTGACAAATAATTCTGATTTTACTAAATATGTTCAGAGAAAACAGAATCGAAACTATCTAAAGCTTTTTTTTAATCACTCATACGCAATGTTGCCCACTTTCATTTAGAAGTTTCATTTATTAATGGTTGATGTTGATTTTATTTGAAAACTATTCGAATTTGAAAAACAAAAGTGGTTTGCAGCACTTTTTTTCTAACTAAAACTACTTTTCAAACCTTACTTTTCTACGGTAGCTATACCCTAAAGAAGTCCGATTTCGATCAAACTTGGTGGAATCAAGCAAAAGCTTAACAAACTTACATTTAAGAAGTTTAGAGACGATTCCATTTCAGGCAAAAACGTTGTTCTCAATAGAACTTCATTTTCAACCAATTGCTGGTACTGCAGCTATATGCTATAGTCAACCGATTTGGTCAAAACTTTGTAGAATTATGTAAAAGCATATCAAATACATAAATGCCAATTTTAAGCACATTTCCATTGAAAACACAAAAGTTTTTCTCACTAAGACTACTTTTCATACACTACTTTTCTATGACAGCTATACTATATAGATAGCCGATTTCGACGAAACTTAAAAGAATCATGGGAAAGCCTAGCAAACTAAGTAAGACAAAGTTTGGAGACATTTTCTTTGAAAACAAAAAAGTTTTTCTCACTAAAACTAGTTTCTCGACCGATCATTCCTATGGCAGCTATAACCTATAGTCAACCGATTTTGACAAAACTTTGTAGAATTGTGTGAAAGCTTATAAAATATATAAATGCCAATTTAAAAGTGGTTCACATTAAAAACAAAAAAGTTTTTCTCACTAAGACTACTTTTCAGACACTACTTTTCTATGACAGCTATACTGTATAGATGTCCGATATCGTCCAAACTAAGTGGAATCATGGGAAAGCATAGCAAACTAAGAAATACAACGTTTAAACGTTTAAACAAAAAAGTTTTTCTTACCAAAACTAGTTTTTCGACCGATTGTTCCTATGACAGCTATATGCTTTAGTCATCCGATCCGGCTGGTTTCAAAAAATGTGCAGCGTATTTGTACTGAACGACTACGTGCAAAGTTTGGTGAAGATAGCCTTTACACCCAGAGAAATGTAGCACGAATCGGCAAGCACGATTTCTGCTTCAATTTTGAATTTTTCTCCTTGATTTTTTTAAGACGAAATCTGCTCGAATACAAGCAGACAAACGTTCTTGACTTTGAGCTTGATGGCAAGGGAAGTGCGGGGAGCCACAAGTGGAGAGAGCAAACAACAAATGAGAACAATTCTCTCTCTCACTCTCAGAATTGCCAATGGATGTTGCCTACAATTTATACCGAGAATTCGCCGCTGCTTTGTCTAAACGCGTTGTGGCGGTGCCGGCTGAGATGTCGGTGTCGGTGAGTGTTGCAGTCTTCGAGGCCCTGAGTTCAAGTCCCAGTTGAGGAAAGTAAAAAATAAAATTCTTAAATGGCATTTAAAAATTAATCACAATTTATTAGGAGAGGAAAGTGGCATTGGGGTGTGAGGATTTTGAGGTGGTGTGGAGTGTGTGCGTGTTGCGATGTATCTTCCGTGCTACTCTTGGAATCGAAACTTTTTTATTTTTGCAACCAAGAGAAACTATTCTAAGAGTCGAGAATATTTATGCTTGCATCGAAGAAGATCTTTTCTTGGATCCAAGACTATTTATGCTTGATATCAAGAAGACTAATTCTAAGACCAAGAATATTCTTCTCGAAAATCTATGCTTGATTTCAAGATTTTTCTTCTTGGATCCGAGAATATTCGATGTTGCCGTACTTTTGACATCGAATCTTCTTGATATCAAGCACGATCTTCTTGATTTTTTCTCTGAGTGTAAACTGACGCAGGAGATGGCATAGAAACAGACGAAAGGACAGACGGATATGGCTAAATCAACTCAGCTCGTAATGCTGATCAAGAATATATATATATATACTTTATGTGGTCGGAGTTGCTTTCTTCAATGCGTTACAAACATGTGGATAATTTTTGAATTTAAAAATTTGTATTCAGTTCACCAGTCGTAAACGTAATTTTTTCACAGCCTTTTGGTGCGCTCATTAAAAATTCAAATAAAATATTAGGGCATTCACAATTATTATGTATACAAACTAAAGTTAGTTAGGGGTATACTGAGACCTACTTTTTTCCATTTTACCGTTTCGAGATTCAATCTAGTGTTTATACATGGGGACATACGCAGTCAATCAGAGCAGTGTACAAATTGAAGGGGCAGCTTTATGCTGCCAGGAATGCAGAACGTGTCAGGGAATAGATTATGTAGCATTTTGACACGATCTCATTAAACCACCAAATCTACAAAACAGTAGCAGATATTCCTTTTTATTTGAATGCCAGCAAACTAAAACAAGTTAAACTTCCACACACTTCATACCATCTCTGCCAACTGTTTATCTTAAGTCTAAAGACTTAAACTTTAAAATAATAACACACAACCGACCACATAAAAACAAACAAGCACAATTTGTGTCTTAAAGTATTAAGACTTAAACAGAGCCAAATAAATATTTGGCTAAAACAAATATTGTTTTGCTTAATGTGGCTTAAGTTGAGACTAAACGCTTAAGAGAGAGAGGGAGCTAAATCTCTTGGCCGATCTAAGTAGACCACCCTGTACTGTACTCTGTCGACTTTTGCCAGTTACATGTGGTCCTTATTTATGTTTTTGGTTGTTGTTTCCATCAGTTTATTGTGATATGTTCGATGGCGCTTATTGTAAATCAACTTTAAGCTTCAAGTGGGTGCTGCTGCCACACGTTGTAGCACACTGGGCGTGTCGGCTTCGTATTAATTCTCACACATTTCAAGGCGACGATGGCACTGACAGCTCACCACAAATACATAAATAAATACATACAAATAAATGCGAATAGAAGTTCCTGGCAATTGACAGCTTGAAAAGGATGTGGAAGGCGGGGGGATTCCCCTATTGCTGCACGCCCCACTGCTCTTTGCCCTTGCCTGGCCTGCTCTGCATTGACAATTGTGGTTTTGGTTGGGCCCACTTTTTGCATTTGACATATGGTTCAAAATTGAAATTGTAAAGTTCTCAAGTCAGCAAAAGCTGCGTAAGCAATTATTTAGCCCACAGCAGCAAATACGAAGCGTCCAAGCATGAAACTGCTTTCAAAGATTTTGTGGTCAGGCCCCCAAGACAAAAAAAAACCAGAGGAAAAAAAAGCCCAACACAAAAATATAACTGTCAAAAGCTATTCCAAGAAGCTTGAACTCCACACGCTGTTGTAAGCTTTTCGTAAGGGTGGAAAATCTGGGCTAAAGCTCAGTATACCAAGCACACCCCACAACGAGAGCAGTAGATAGCACTGTTTCTGTCCTGCAGCTTTGTAAAGCTTATAGCTTTTAAACCTTAAGGGTTGAGTACCATCTATTTATATTGAACTTGGGTTTTGGTTGAGTTGTTTGTGATATGAACCTCTTTTTGAAAGCTTATAAGCGGCAAATGATAAGTTCCTAAAAGTATAGCTTTAAAATACAAATATTCAAGAAATGTCAAAGCTAAACTAACTTCGTCTGGGCCGAAGTTTTCATACCCTTGCAAGTGCTCGCTTAAATATTTTCAAAAAATACTCTTTTTCCCATTTTCCGACCGATCGTTCGTATGGCAGCTGTATGATATAGTCAACCGATTTGGCCAACAATTTGTAGAATTAGGCAAAAGCAAGTAAAACAAACAAATACAAAGTTTTGGGATGCTACAATTAAAAACAAAAAAGTTATTCTAACTAAGACTGTTTTTCAGACCTAACTTTTGTATGGCAGCTATACCATATAGTTGTCCGATTTTCATCAAACTTGAAAGAATTATAAATAAGCAAAGAAAAACTATGTATACAAAGTTTGGAGACGTTTCCCTTGTAAAGAAAAAAGTTTTTCTTACCAAAACTAGTTTTCCGATCGATTGTTCCGATGGCAGCTATGAAATATATGTCGATTTCGACATATTAGTAGTGTGCGTGCAAAAAGAAGACTCTGACAGACGGACAGACAAAGCTCAATCCACTCAGCTCGTCACCTTGATCAAGAATATATATAGTTTATCCGTCTGTACGTCCGTCCGTCTGTTTCTATGCCATCTCCTCCGTCAGTTTTAAAGCTATCGCGACCAAACTTTGCACCAAGTCTTTTATTACAAATGCGCTGCACATTTGTCGGAACCGGCCGGATCGGATGACTATAACATATAGCTGCCATAGGAACGATTGATCGAAAAACTAGTTCTAGTGAAAAAAAGTTTTTTGTTTGCATTGCAAACGTCTCCAAACTCCGTATTTACTAGTTTTTAATGCTTCTTCATGATTGTGCCAAGTTTGGTCAAAATCGGTCATCTATATAGTATAGCTGTCATAGAAAAGTAAGGTCAGAAAAGTAGTCTTAGTGAGAAAAACTTTTTTGTTTTTAATGAAAACCTCCTTAAAATTGGCACTTATATATTTTATAAGCTTTCACACAATTCTATAAAGTTTTGTCAAAATCGGTTGACTATAGGTTATAGCTGCCATAGGAAAGATCGGTCAAAAAACTAGTTCTTGTGAGAAAAACTTTTTTGTTTTCAATGGAAACGCCTCCATACTTTGTATTTCTTAGTTTGCTATGCTTTGCCATGATTTCATCAAGTTTGATCCAAATCGGAGAACTGTATGGTATAGCTGTCATAGAAAAGTAAGGTTAGAAAAGTAGTCTTAGTAAGAAAAACTTGTTTGTTTTCAGTGGAAATGTCCTTCAAATTTGTTAAAAAGAGGTACTGCAAGGCTATTCAAACTTCGGCGGAGCCCAAGTTAACTCTTGCCCATTTTTTTAATTCTAATTTAATTTCTTGGTTCGTTTTTAGGTTTTGGTTTTTTACCAAACTGTTAATATCGATTTGTAGCCAGTTAAAACTTGCTTTTAAACAATTTTAAACTCTTAAACCAAGGCTACAGGGTATTTAGGAGTCGACTACTCTGCCTTAGCTTATTTTTGTATACGGTGCTACGGTTTGGACTAAGGTTCGGCAGTTAAATTCCTGTTCGAGGGGTCCTACAATCGTACATTCATGATTTTGTGGATTCCCTAACTTAAATCGATAAGACCGTTGAAGGACACGCCTCTGGTAGTGTGCATAAAGCTATAAATAACTATACAAAAATAGACATTAAACAGGCTCCTTCAGCTGTCTCAGAAGCCAAACTTTTCCACGAAAAGCTTAGTTAAGACACGGTAAGACATGTGCCAAAAGCTTTTTTTTACCCGAAAGCTAAGTTAACAGCTGATGGAATGTAGAAATATGTAGGTGAGGGTGTGTGTATATAGGTTTCGCGCCGAAAATGGTGTGTTTGTATGTGCTGAAATGTAAACAATAACAACAAAAGCGTCCCAAGCAGCAAGCCCGGCCCATGCACACACACACACACTGGCAACGCAGACGCACAGTTTACCGTTTGTTTCTCCATTCAGTTTCACTTTCAGTCGTCGCCAGACTTCCACACGGAAGCGTTCGTTGCGTGTCTCTCTCTCTTATCTCTGTATCTCCTACCACTATCCAAATTCATTTTTAATTTAGTTTTTTTGTTTGTTTTTTTGTTTTGTTTTGGACGCCAAAAACGAAAAAAGAGACCAAAATTTGGCATAAATGAACGTAAAAATGTGAAAACGCTTACGAAAATATGCAAACTAATTGAAAACCCACAACAAAATTTGTGTAATCATAAAAGCAGAAAGGTTCGGCTTGAACAAAGGGCTAGACAGAAAGTAGCTCAGTTGTTGTTGCTGTTGTTGTTGCTGCTGAGTATGTGAGAAATGTGTGTGTGTGTGCGACATAAATCTATAAAGACATTTTTAATTTCCGCTCAATGGACACAGAGCAGAACAAAAAAACAATTTAAACAGACAACAAAAACTGTGTAAACTGTGTCAACTGCCTCGACAGCAGCCCGACCAGCTGTTTGTAATGCAGTTTTAACCGCCACGCCACGCCATGCCAACCCTCCCCACCTCACCCCACCCCTCCTGCCACATCCTGGGGCTTTTATTTATAAGTTTGCCCAACCTAAAGCCAAGAGCTGGGCTTCTGGTTCTATGCCACTTTTTTTTCCATTCTTCTTGTCTATTTTCCTTTGTTTGCACACAGCTTCAAGGAATCTGCATGTGTGCTTATGTGTATGTGTCAGGGTGTCTGTGTAAATATATATATATACATGTGTATATATATTGAATATGCTTTGACATTGATATATGCCACTTTAGCTGCGCTTGTTGAAAGTGTTTTACCGAACAACAGATCAATTTGAAAAGGGCTTAGCAATTTATGTATTTTGCCAGGCAAAAAGTATTGCCTACTTTTTGGTGCTCCTGGGAATAAGGCAAACAAACAGGGCTGGGCCCAAAACCAAACCGGGGCGACCCTTGTTATACCCTTAGAAAAGGCACATTAAAACCAATATTTGGCTAACTGACTTGCTGTTTGAAATGAATTTCATTTCAGTAAATTGCTTGATTTTCCATTCTTAAGTTTTGTGTACATTTGTTTTTTAAACATTCATACCAAATCTAGCTGCAAACTAGAACAGAATCTAGCCCCCTAGAGCCGCATCGGTTCATATATTTGTAAGTCTCTTGAACATAGAACGACAGTCCACTCAAATTATAAACCAAGGTTCGAGCCACAAACCAGAATCACATCAGCCTTAATCGTTAACGAAATATGAGCTTAGAAAGTTTTAGTATTAGCCCAGGTTCGGTCCGGAGTTTTGAAAATTATAAGGTAAGGTTCGTGTGGAGCTGTTTTCGAAAGCAACTTTTTCGTACACATGTTTACTTTTCAATTACAACATTTTTGCCAATCCATTGTTTGTTCCTTCCAAGCACGGCTTTATGCATTGTCGGTCTGTCTAAACTAAAGTAACTCAATCGAAAACAAACTCCGATGCTAGCAAAGGCTTACTACTACCTAAAATGAGGCTTGGTAGGTCTTCTTTGCTACTTTCTCAGTTATAAACATACCAATCGATCCCAGCATGTGCCTTGTAGTTCTGCTGTATCCAAGTTCAAGTTACAGCTGGCTTTCCTGTTCCCCTCGTTTATAACCTTTTTATGAACATTATTCCGCAAGAGGTGTCCCACTTAAATACCCTTAAGTACGATAACGATCTAAAGCTTTGTACCTCAATTGGCCAGTCCAGTCTCTCCACCTATATTACAAAGTAACCTCAGCTTTTTAAGTGCCATTCAATCGCACATTCAAGGGAAGATTGGTACCTTATTCGAGCCCAACGTGAGCTTTAACACTTACATTTCATTAAGTTGCAATAAGGCCACAAAGAAATGTTCCAAAGAATTTAATGATCTGCTCAAATCTCTGATCTCCACAACATCTGACCTACTGGGATAAAATTGAATCAGTTCAGAAGCAGTTTCCAATGAAATGAGGCATTTACCTAACTACGAACCAAGTTTACTTCTTATTGACCTTCCTTACTTCTCAAGTCCCGGAGAAACTTTTGAAGCGGCCCACAAGCTTTTGGTTGGTGATGTGGACTCCAAAGCACTTTTAAGCCTTAATAATTTGACTGTACCACCCAGATTAGCACACCACTATACTCCCGCTTACCTCCCGCTTTGCCTAACAAACTATGCTCATCATCGTTGCCTGTGGCTTGCCTATATACACACAGAACAAAACATACTTGAATGTCAAAAGTTCTCTAAGCATGAACATTCTTGATCCAAGGGCGAAATTGTTATAAAACATGCTAATAAATATTCATTTTTTATCTTGTTTTTCTTGATTCAAGAGCTTCCTTGCTTGATTCAAGCACAAAACATTCACAAATCAAGTAGACAGATTCTCATATCAAGAGCTAAACGTACTCAAATCCTTAATTTGTCATTCTTAAAACCAGAGCACTATGAAATATGAATTTTATATACCGTTTTTCTTAATTCAAGAGCTTCCATGCTTGACTCAAGCACAAAACATTCTCAAGTCAAGAGCTAAACGTACTCAAATCCTAAATTTCTCATTCTTGAAACAAGAGCACTATGAAATAAGAATTTTATATACCGTTTTTCTTGATCTAAGAGCTTCAATACTTGATTCAAGCACAAAACATTCTCAAGTCAAGAGCTAATCGTACTCAAATCCTTAATTTCTCATTTTTGAATCAAGAGCATTATGAAATATGCATTTTAAATCCCGTTCAATACTTGATTCAAGCACAAAACATTCTCAAATCATGTAGACAGATTCTCAAATCGAGTGCTAAACGTACTCAAATCATTAATTTCTCATTCTTGAAACAAGAGCAAGGTGCATTGTCAAAAAAGAATGTTCGTTTTTGTATCAAGAGATTATCAGATTCAAAAGTAAGATCGTTTACTCAAGAGCAGTAAGTAAGGTCAATCATACTCCATTCAAACAACAATTTCAAATCAGCTAAGTTTTCCACTTATGCTCAAATTTACTTTATGGAAAACTAATTGTCAAACTATGCAGCCAGTTTTAGCCGGTTTGAAGAAGACCCAATACCACAAAGCAGCATCAGTTCACGGCAAAACTGCTTGGGAATTTCAAAGCAATATGAGTGCAAAAATCGAAGAAGCTCTCCATTAGATAGTTTCTTTACACACCATTCTCCCATTTAAAATCGAAACTTCGTGAGCGAATTGAACGCCATTCTCTCTAATGCAGTGTTCCTCGGCCATAGCCCACCCTCGGCCATTCAAACCGACTGCTTGCCGAAGTAGTGCATTAGTGAGTGCCAGAGAGCCTCTGTTCTAGGGGAACCCTGCTCAAAAGTGCTTGCTCTACTCTCAGTTCCTTTACCAAACTGAAAACGAATGTAAAGGATGTCGATTCATGTCTAAATTATAGACCAAACAGAACATGTTTGACAGTAACATATGAAACGGAAACAGCTGAGCCTGCCAAAAACAAAGAAAGTTGCTACCCAAACACACTTTGCAACTACCTATATAGGATCGTAGATGCTTACTTTTGGCTGTTTCATTCATTTGCACAAACTAAATATACTCTGCATATCGCTGGTCAAGGCTTTTCCAAAAGGTAGGGGCAGCTTTGTCTTAATGATACTTAAATCTTTCTTTAATGATACATTTTAGCTGTAAAACAATACAATGAAGATGCTTTTAATATGAAATGAGAAACAAACTTCAAAAACATATTGGAAAAATGAAAAGTCGAAGTTTTCTGTAACATACAACCTAGGTTTATATGTACACTGAGAAATTGATGGGGCGCCATAATATCACTGACCGGTTGCTCTTGTTCTTAAACAATTTCTGGTATTTTCGTTTGGTTTTTAGCAAAATCCACCGTTCACTAAGCTGAGTTTTTACAATTTCTTGCCTTCGCAACTTTGATGAGAAGTGTAAAAAATACGCAATTAAAAATTTTCTGCTCTTCATTTTGGTATATTAAACTTGTGTAGGCCAACATAGTTTTCTTTTTACGCAGAACAAAAATTCCATAATTGTATACCAAAAAACTTAAGCGCTGGCAAACTTCTCAAGTTTTCATCCCCACAACACCCAGAGCCACCCAACAACAAAAGTATACACAAGGCGTCCAAGAAAAAAAGGTTTCGTTTGTATTGATTTCAATGAAGCAGAAATAAGAAACGACAACAAAAACAAAAACTGTGTAAAGCAATTGAAATGGTCAGCCGTTTTATATTTTTTCCAACCACATCAATCATACGCACTGTTGTGCAAGGCAAAACATTTGCATAGCCACAGGCTTCACTCCCACTTGACCGTCTTTTTTGCAGCCAGCTCAACAATATGCAAATTGCAAAACTCGTGGCTCAAGATTTTCGTAGAGCAACTTTTGTGCGAACAGCTGGTTAAAAAAAAAAGCGAATGGTTGTAAGTTTTTTGTAGGTTTCGTTTGGTTTATGCAAGAGACCAGATTTCGCTCGCCAAAACCCTCCCTCCCTCCCACATGTGTGCGAGATGCCAAGCGCGGCTAATTCAATTTTTTGACTAAGTCGTTTATCTGGCACTGCCAAACAAATTGAATCAACAGCTTAAAGCCAGCCTGTGGAGCATCAGCACCATAATAATTCTGACAAGCGGCGGTCGGTCACATTATGCGGCCGCGTTTCAGGTTAAGTCAGGCGCAAGGACAACGTCGCACGATTATGCAAATTTCTGTAGAAATTTATTGCTGAAAAAACATCGGTTCGCCGGAAGGAGTCTCTTACTGTTGCTCCCGCACCCCTACTGATGATTGCATAAACAGCTCATTAATGGACCAAAGGCAGCTCCAAAATAATAAAAAAAAATACAAATCTTTACGGCGCACATCTAATTTAGATAATGCCCCAGACAACATGGCGTATGTTGGACTAGTATGTGTAAACATTTTGGTACTTTCCAAGGAAAGTGAAATCCTGAACTGCACATCCCTTTCCTACATGGTTGATGCGATGTGCTATTTAACTTGTGGTATATTTCAAGTCTAGGCAGGAGCAGTTTTAGAGCAGCAAGTAAAAGTAACGAGAGATGTTTCAATACTACATCCCCACTTTCCTTCTTACACAAATATTTCTGGCTTGCTTTAAACTGCAATTCTCCCCAAAAAATGAAACAAATTTGTATGTTATATCTTAGTAATATCTACCCGAAAGTAGCGAGTACAATCCAAAAAATTTTGCTATATTAAACATTCGGTATGCAACTTAATTTCAACTTTTAAAAAAAATAGCGAGTAAAGTCCTGTTATGTAGAGCGAAAAAGTTCAAGTCAAATTGATTAAATATCCAATATATATTCTTAATGTCTACCTACAAGCAGAGATTTAAAATTAGTTCCACATTGAATTTAGGTTTATCCGCCAGCGAGTAGCGAGTAGAACCACAATTCTTAAAACTCATAATAAGATTAATAAGTTGGACTTCCAGCGAGTAAAAATGTGATGATTAAATATCTGCCAGAGAGTAAAAGTTCTAGCTCTCATAATGTTTCTATTACTCTTAACTTAGCTATGTTCAGACAAAAATTCTGCCAACTAAGTTATATTTAGACTTTCAGCGAGTAGCGAGTAGAAACTAACTAGCGAGCTATATAAAAATAATGCCTTGCGTTAATTGTTTTTAGAGAATACAACTATTTCTATTTCATATAACTAACTAAAGATATTCTCTTTCTCGAATACAAGTTCCAGCGAGTAGCGAGTAATCAGGTATGAAATTAGCAAGTATAAACTGAAACTTCCGAAACTTTAGTTCCGAATGTTTTATAGTGCTATAAACAATTTATTCTTCATTAAACTGAAATTTTCCCTACCAGCGAGTAGCGAGTAACGTTTCAAAGCAAACAGTAAATTTTTTTTTATATTTCACTAATGTCCACCAACAAGTAGCATATAAAACCTTAGCTAAATTAGCAATTGTAAAATACTGAAAAATTTAGTGTCAACGAGTAGCGAGTATAAGTCTGCAAGTCCAAATAATCAAAAAAATTTTATTCAAAACAAACAAGTTTGTGAAGATGTAACAGAGCAAAAGTTTGAGTTCCAGCGAGTAGCGAGCTAAAATGATTATGTTCTAAAATAATTGAAATATCTACCAACGAGTAGTGAGTAAATTTACAAGGCCAAAGTAAATCTACGAACGACTGTATGCTACTATTTAATTGCTTCTTACTTTATTGATTTTATTCTGTTTTTTTTTTTTTGCTTATATTTCTAATTATCCGGCACGGTTTCGGTGGAAATTTCCTTTAAAAACCCATTACAATGGGTATACATTTTCTGAGTGTAACCTAATGCACTAGTGTAATGGGCCTCGACGTGTGATTAATGAGCCGTTTGACTTGGCAGCAGCAGCAACGACAACAGCAGCAGTTGAAAGACAGCAACAGTCTGTCATTTCCCAAGCTATGGCAACTTTCACATTTTCGTTAAGCCAGACAAACTAATAAACCATAATCATCATCATCATTATTATCCTCATCCTCATTGTTATCCCTTAGAAGTGAAAATATGGTGGAAATACAAAAGCCGCATTCGGCATTGAAGCGTCCATCGCTTAAGCGCGAAACGGTCGTTGTTAACAACAGTGCGCCCATCAAAAAAGTAACTTTGGTGCCCAAGGATGAGGTGAGCAGCAAAACATTAGCAGCTAGATGCCTTGTAATACCTTTCCTTACCACCTACTTTAATAATAATGATTATAATATATTCCAAGTAATTTGCATACATCAGGATGACCCCCAAGCAAAAGCCAAATTGAAGTTTAAATTAATTATTTTTTGGTATTAAGGCATGTTAAGCAAATTACACAAGCTCTTTTGAAGATTTGACATACATTTTGGGGGAATGAAATTTTATTTAAGTGAGTGTCAATTTTAAGGTAATGAGGTATTGATTTTGGTATAGTTTGGAAAGTTCTGAAATGAAAGTCATTTGATAATTTAGAAAGTGAACTAAACTAGGAGAACTTTAGGTGTAAAGTAACAGGAACGTTCTTGCAGGCTACTAGATTATAGAGAAGGGCAACCGTAAGCAGCAAATCTACTTGTCCTTGAACAATCGGTTTCATATCTTTTAACTGTTGTCTTATAATCTAGTAGCCGAGCATTTTGGCGACATTTCACATATCACTTAAGATTTCTGGGACAACCCCGATTGTAAGTTTTAATCTGCTTTCGCAGATTCTCCAGTTAAAACACTATTGATTTATCGATCATTTCAGTGATGGTTAAACAGCCGAATACGCAACGATAACAAAAAGACACAGCTTGTGGTCAGTCCATTTCAATTTATATTGAGAAAACTAAAGTACCTAAGCTCAGATTAGCTCTAGCAACAATTTGGTCCAACTAACCTGAAGTTTTACTGGTCAGTTAGGAATTAGGCCTAAGAAGTGCTTTCGGTTTGCAAAAGTGCAGATAAAAAGCTTTCGTTGTAACCTCAAAATATTCTCCACAATTTTTAAATCAAGTCAAGGTCTAAAACTGGTTTATGAACCGAACCTCCTACATGAATAACCAGCCGAACCTGAACTCGAACCAAAACCCCATCTGTTTGGTAGAAGGTTCGGTTCAAAAAATGAATTAATTCACTTTACTTAGAGCTAACTAAACAAATTCATTCTGAACTCGGTGTATGAAGAATCGGAGAAGCATACTAACGTCCAAAATTTATGCATATTGTTTTCTTTCGACTATTGATTAACAGATCGATTAACTTGTGAAGAAGAAAAATAAGGTCATAAATAGAGGAAAATGATTTAACGATCTAAATAGCTATTAACTAAGGTTCTTACTAATAACTTAGGTTTGAGAATTAAAAAGTAACCCTAAAAAAATACTTGAAAACTTATTTTCGGAGCGTATAAGGCAGAAATTGATATAAGGAATGGTTTAAAAATATGTAACAAATAATAAGGAGTAAATCGATAACATTCATAAAACTTTCCGAAGAACTGACAGAAGTTTTGATCCATTTCGGAGTACATAAGGCTTAAAAAGAAGTACTTCTAAGTTGTTTTAATAGTTAAGCAAATTTTAGAATTAAAATAAGAATAAAAAATACCAGAAATTATATTTAACAAATTAAAGAGCTCTGCCAATGGGGATGAGCAAAAGAGAGTTGTAAGAGTTGTAATCCCAATTCGAAGCAAAGGTAATCAAACTGAGTTTGAAGTAGTTTTTCCTGCAAAGCGCTCAAGTACTTTCCCCTTGTATACATTTTTTGTAGTAAATAAGCAATTCATGGAAATTTAAATTGATAAATAGCCAACAAAGTTCAGCAAACATTATTAGCAGCAAATGGAAACTAAATATAAATCTGATTAGATGCCTTGTTACAAACAACAAAAGTCTCTTAAAAAGCATATTCCAAGCCACAAGCTCCCATTTAACTAGCATCTTCGGTGTAAATTATATTCAGAGAATATGGTCACACAATTTCTTACTACAATCTGCATATTTAAATCATTTTGTGTAAGAGGCTTCTCGTTCATCCGCCCCCCAGGGGAGGAATATTTTCGGGACAAACTTAATTAAGTATGCAAATGTTTTTGTTGTCTGCCCCTGTGCCTGTCTGTTGGCAAAGGATTAAGTGGCATCCTTTTTCTAGGCTCATTTAATTACATTTCTACGCGCCGCCGCCCGTCAGATAAAAATAAAGACCAAATCACTTCATAAATAAAACAAGTGGGACAGAAACAGATTTCACAGTTTATAAATTTGAAAAATTATAAACTGAGAGGCGTAACACAACTTTCGATTGGCATTTCATTATGGGCAATCGCCTCCTGCCCTGCACCGACCATAAATACAACTCAAACTCGATTTGCCCTATCGATTGCCATCAAAAACAGCCGCCTCCGCCTCATCGTGCAAACACACACACACACACAGAAAAGTTTTTGCCACTGCAAATCTCTGGTCATAAATAACACAAGGAAGAAAGTTGGTCAAGACCGACTATATACATACTCTGTACCGTGATACAACAACTAACGTACAGCGCACATTATTTTATAAGTTCCGAGCTTTTGCCAAGAGCTCGAGAGATAAAGAGTGGGAGAGCTTCAAGAGTACGCGAAACACTGAACGTTTTAAGTACTTTACTTTTAAGTACCTTTATTGTTGTATCATGCGCTGTACCCTGTATCATGATACAACAATAAAGGTAAGGCGGCATCAGTGTGAGTTCTCTGCTGCGCGTACTTTTGAAGCGTAAGCTGTTGGCAATAATATAATAATACAGCCATGCTCCCATTTACGCTTTCACAAAAACTTTGCGATTTGATCACAAAACCGTAAAAGTTGGTGCTCCGACATTCGGAAATCGCAACGTTTTGCCGTTTTTAAACCAGCGACATCTGAGTCCGTGAAATGAAAAGTAAATGCAAAATATACATAGGTTGATGCACAAACAGACAACCCACATAACTATTTTTATTCAGTTGTTTAACCTTTTTAAATTTGTCTTACGGACTCATACACTCAATTCGCATTGAGGCAATATGTTAAACAATTTATTTAATAGTACACAAAATTGAGCGAGATGGAAAACTGCTCACAATAACAACAATTTGCGATTTGGCCATGGTATATATCGATATATGACTATCGATATCATGAGTAGTGGCGCTCATCAGCTGTTTTTGTTGTGTGAAATGACACAAAACAAGTTGCGAATGGAACATTGTCGATGACAAAAACTGGCGAATTTCGGAGCGCTCTAAACTGACATCGTACGAATTGGCTGAAATCGCAACTCGCAAAAATAGGTGAAAACATGCTCCGGTTGATAATATTCAAAGCAAAGCTCCAACAAAGCCAATCACTTACCAAGAACGTTCTTCTCACTTCAGGACAAACACTCATACACACACTTAAGCACAACAACAAAAACAAAAAAAAACACCAACGGCACTCTCTCTCACTCTCTTTCTCTTTTCAAATTTGTAGCTTTCAGCTTCTGAGAGGTGAGAGCGTGGCTTCACAGCAAACGCATGCATAAAGAAGAAACGGTAAAAAAACCACCACAGCGGACTGCAGCAAGGATTTTATAAAATGCTGAGAAAACTACCGCTTATACAACTTTTCATCACTTTGTTAACTTTATTAACTGCACACACTATTTATTTTGTATATGTTAGCTTTTACTTATATTCTAACCGTTTTTTCGCTTAGAATTCAAACCAGGCTGGCAGACACCGACCGCGCACATGCCTTGCCTTAGACAACTGACCACAGTCTCTCTCATTCTCCCTCTCGCTTCAGCTTCAAGTATGGCCAGTTGTGATCTCTTTAATTACAGCTATAAACGAGAGCGAAGCTGTGTGTGTATACATAGATCTGTGTTGCTGGCTTAGCTATTTTACCACCAAAACTAGCTATAAGGTTAAAAGCCGTTAACTATACAGTGTTGCCAAATTTCAAATAGCGGGCATACTTTTGCACAAACTTAATATACTCTGTGTACCTCCGGTACAGAGTATAAAAAGAGCGCCCGCCCTCCCACCTTTTATTACCTTTTTTTTGTTTCCCTGTTTGTGTGTGTGTGTGTGTGCGCCCTAAGGAAATAAATAAATAAAAAACAAATAAAATTTATGGCAAGAAGTAGCCAAATAATTGAGCAATCCTGCCAAAAATGTTTTACGTTAGCCATAATTCTTTTTTTTATGTACAAATTAAATTTAATTTGTCCGAGAATCAGCAGCACCAGCAAAGTCTCATCAAGAAAGTATAGAAGAGAAGAAAAAAATGAACAGTTTGAAACTCATTTTCAACTTGCTGACAAAAGTTTGCAAAAAAGTGTGTGGGGCGGGGAGGGCGGTGGCAAAAGTTGGTCCCCTAGACGAGGTCAGTTCCTGTTCCGGCATTCTGATTTCCTCTTAATAATCATAATTATACAATGCAGAGGCAATTTGTGAGTCAAGTGGAAAAGCTAATGACAAAGAACGGCTAACTGAAGTCGCACGGCAAAAAGGGGAAAACCGAAAGGGATTAGTGTGGCCATGCTTTATTAATTTTGGTATTTGTTATCAATTGAAGGAGCACACATATTTGAGCCAAGTTTAAATGCTTGGCTGACCATAAAAACCAGACCCGAATAAGATTAGTCTGACCTTGCCTTAGAAATCGTGATATCAGTAATCAATTTGGGATTGATTGATTAAATACCTCAATTAAAAACTGGCATCTTCCACTGATAGGATACATGAGTCTTCACTATAAATTTTGTAATTTTGCATATTAAAGACAAACCAATCTCGAGTTATAAACATAAAGTATGACCTTTCAATTAAAATTTTGGTATTTTCAAGGGATATCAAGATGTGCGACTATAATTAGCTTGTCTCAAGTAATTTAACACATGAAATTTAGTAAAATTGGATGCAAATACGAACAGCTAACTGATAAGTTAACGAAATTATCCCTCTCCTACAGTAAGTAAAAACGGAAGTCGGAAATCAGGAGTTTGATTAGCTGATTAATGATGAAATCAAGTATAAGAATCGTACTGAGACCGACTAAAGTTTCTTTCGTCACAATTCTTGACATGATTATATAATCTTTCAAACAGCTCATGAACATCAAAGCAAAGCCAAAGAGGTTCTAGCTATATTAAGCACTGTAACAAAGTACATTTCATGAAATCTCCAAAACCATGTTATTTATTTTTTAATTGAGATACACACACAAAAAGCCAGACACCAACCTTAGCTAATAAGTGTGACCTTGCTTCTAGAATTTTGGTATTTTTTAGCTAAGCTAAGCTTAAATACATCATACCCCACCGCTTAAAACATTTCGCTCAGTCAGCATTTGACTTGTACTCACCCTATCTGGCTACGCTAATTTTTCTTCCCACTCATTGCCAAGCAAAGAGAAAATGAAAGAAAACTTTTACTTTTGCCTGGGCCCCATTAAAGTTTCTGGCCACAAATTTGTGGCCAGGCAGATAAGACGATTGGCGAAGACAAACTGCCTGGGATCAATAAATATATAGCCTAGACAATAAATTTTGAATGCAAAGCGAACTGCTGATAAGACTAGGATAAAAGGACAAACATAAACTTTTTGCTCGTGGTGGGCTGCTTTAACCCTTCATTTTCGTTGTTGTTTTTTTCTCATTAATATTGGTGACACACGCATGTACGGAAATGTGGGTGTGGTCAGTTTTATTGCAAATGAGCTGGGCAGCCCCCCTCAAAGTCCATTCATAATGACATAAGTTTTGTGTTTGTGGCACAACTTTTGCTCATGCTCGTTTGGCCCCCCACTCATCAATGTTGAAAATGATTTTTGTTTTTCTTTTTTCTTCTTGATGGTGTGAGGGAGTGGATGCCACTAGGGATCCATTTGTTGAGGACGCAGGAAGCAACAATATTTTGTTTTGCAAATTTCTAGCTAGTTGAACACTGACAGCCTACTAGAATGGAACAAGACTTGCTGAAGGTTAGTTTGTGTTTTGTTTTTCTTTTTGTTTGGCAATTCAATTAAATAATTATGACAAAACAGTTGAAGTGATTATGAACAAGGAGACAATGGGTTGTCTTGATAGCAGCCAATTCAAGGACCTTTTCAGCCAAGACTATTAGGAAGATCTCAAGGCTGGTTTTTACTGCCTAGAGCAACGCAGTTGTCTCAAGAGATAAATCAACTTAATTAGAGGAAAGCGATATTTATTACTTATTAGAACTCAGTACAGCAAAGCCCCTGAAATTGTATGCTATAAATAGTCTTTATTGAATTAGTTGTTAAGCAAATGCATCCATTGCCACCCAGATTTCTGTTGATGCAACAGTTTAAGCTTTTGTCAAGGCCAGGGGTGCCCGCAAGGCCTATACGCATAGGGCGCATGTGTGGTTGCGCATATTGAAATTGTAAGAATAACTAAGTATAGTATGTACACAGAGAAAAAAAATGATAATTTCCGGTATCCACTTGGGAAGGATATGTCTGAAATATCCTTTTAATCATCCAACGGAGCTAAAAATCATCCAAAGGATATGAAAAATGATGATCATTGGAATGATTTTGCAGCTCCTCTGGATGATAAAAAGGATGTTTAAGACATATCCTTCCAAAATGGTGCTTTTTTGGATCTTTTTTTTCTGTGTAGTATTTAGAGACCTCTTATCTTCCTCACCCATGACTCTTGCAGAATTGAACACAACTATTAGTGATCATGCGCTGGTTTATGTTACATATGTTGTGCGTCGAATGATTGCGTTTTACAGAAAAAGAGGTAATACACGGTTTTCTCTTTCGCTTTCTTGGGGTTGTTGTAGCTTGCGAAAATTCTTAATTAAACCTCTGCACTAGGCAGTCCAAAAGGCTGGAACTTAGCTATCTATGAGCATAAAACTTGCAAATGGATTAATAATTGTAATAGTATGAAAGGTACCAAAATTATTCTAAGAAATCAAGTGTAAAAATAGCGGAAAGTTAACTTCGGCTGGTCCAAAGTTTGTATACCCTTGCAGCACGTTCTGCTAACTTATTTGAAGGACATTACCACTGAAGACTACTTTTCTAACCTTACTTTTCTATGGCAGCTATACTATATAGATGTCTGATTTCGACCAAACTAAGTGGAATCTTGGAAAAGCATAGCAAACAAAGAAAGACAACGTTTGGAAACGTTTGTATTGAAAACAAAAAAGTTTTTCTCACTAAAAACTAGTTTCTCGACCGATCATTCCTATGACAGCTACAACCTTTGGTCATCCGATTTTGACAAAACTTTGAAGAATTGTGTGAAAGCTTATAAAATAAAGATAAGATAAGGTGAAACCTTCAGAGGCTAACTCTACCGAGCTCAAATGATGTGTTTGAGCAGAGCAAAGGCACTACAATGTAATTTCTTCAGCTGTCGGCAAAATTGGAAAGTCCACCACACCAGCTGTATGGTGAACACAGAATACCCCTTCGTCGCTCTTTTGTAGAACTACCATTTGGTAAAGATTCGTGGATCGCAGCAAAAGAAGCTTCGTTTTATCGAGATGGTTTCTGAAAATGGCCATAAAGATGAAAAAACGTAGAGCCTAGTATGTTTTTTTCAACAAACAATGATCATCCGTTTGGATGATATTAAAAACATATGCAGTCCAAATGGATCATTTGGTTTTCTGCTTACTCAATTCAAGTACAAAGTTCTTGCCTTTTATTCTGAGTAAACGTCCATTTCTGATACTTTTATGGTCGTTCAATCTGAATCAAATACTTTTTTTTTATACTTCACTTCTCATTTTCTACAATTTCAAGCCAAAGTTCCTGCCTCTGTAAGGCCTCGTCGAATCGTAATGGTGGCATAATCTCTTTAAGGATCCACAATTTGGCTGCTTTATTCATTTATTTATAAATTGTGGCTACAATTCTTTTGTGCGTTTCGTGGCAATTGTCACACCTTTTTATATGACTTTGGGCTCACATTAATAGCTAATGAAGGCCCATCATCAGGCATAACAGCAGGACGAAGGACAATGCATGGCAAAACAACAACAGCAATGCCAAACAATTCTCAATTGTGGCACACTAAACGTTGTGTGTGTGTGTGTGACAATATATTTATGATGTGCCTTTTGTGGTGTGTTTAGTGAAGCGGATGTCCTTTGACTGTGCCTCCGTGCTTGTGCATTGCAGTACATAATTCCATTTGGCAATTTAATTTGGTTTTATTTTCGACATAAACAGACAATACCAAACCCCTCCGAGTGGTTTTGGTACAGGCCAATCCAATGGGGAAATAAATGTGCTGTGGCAATGCCAATTGGTTTTGTCATGTAATTAGAATTTGACTCTAATTTCGTGTTCAATATAACCAAAATTGGTTTTTGCGAAAATGGGAAAAGAAACTTATAATTGAATTTAATTGAATAACATGACGAATGTTCATGTTTAGGAAACTATTTGTTTGGTATACCGTTAACAGTTCCGAGAATCTCAGTGAGTGTACAGCGCATGATACTGTGTTGAATGACTTGTAATTATTTCATTAAGGGAAAAAAGTGTTGCATACCTTGCAGGTCATTTACCAAGCTATTTTATACCCTTGCAGTGGGCATATTGAAATTGTTCAGATGTTTGTAACGCTTAGAAGGCAGCATTTCCGACCACATAAAGTATATATATTCTTGATCAGCTGAGTTGATTTGACATTGTCCGTCTATTTCTATGCTTTTGCGACCAAACTTTGCACGAAGTCTTCTGGCAAGCATACGCTGCACATTTGTTGGAACCGGCCGGATTGGATGACTATAACATATAGCTGCCATAGGAACGATCGGTCGAGAAACTAGTTTTCATGAGAAAAACTTTTTTGTTTTTAAAGAAAACGCCTCCAAACTTTGTATTTCTTAGTTTGCTGTGCTTCTTCATGGTTTCACTAAGTTTGGTTGAAATCGGACAACTATATAGTATAGCTGCCATAGAAAAGTAGAGTCTGAAAAGTAATCTTAGTGAGAAAAACTTTTTTGTTTTCAAAGAAAACGGCTCCAAACTCCGTATTTATTAAATTTCTATGTTTCTCCATGATTTCACCAAGTTTGGCCGAAAATCGGACAACTATATAGTATAGCTGCCATACAAAAGTAAGGTTAGAAAAATAGTCTTAGTAAGAAAAACTTTTTTGTTTTGAATGTAAACCTCCTTACAATTGGCATATATTTATTTTATAAGCTTTCACACAATTCTGGAAAGTTTTGTCAAAATCGGATGACTATAGCTTATAGCTGCCATAGGAATGATCGGTCGAGAAACTAGTTTTAGTAAGAAAAACTTTTTTGTTTTCAAACACAACGCCTCCAAACTTTGTATTTCTTAGTTTGCTATGCTTTTTTATGATTCTGCCAAGTTTGGTCGAAATCGAACAACTATATAGTATAGCTGTCATACAAAAGTAGAGGCAGAAAAGTAGTCTCAGTGAGAAAAACTTGCTTGTTTTCAGTGAAAGTGTCCTACAAATTAGTTAGAAAAACGTGCTGCGTGCTATATAAAAACTTCGGCCTACACAAAACACAACCAACACTTACACAACCGGTCACCTTCACTAGCTATTGGCGACAGCTTTAAAGTTACCAGCCATGAAAAAGCAACTCAAACATTGCCATTCGTTGACAGTGTTGGGCTAAAACCTCGCTTATGTAAGAAATTAAGATATTCTTACTTGAATCAGGAATTATTTAGGTCGAGTTTCTCCAACTTTGCCTGATCTCTACTAGTCTCTGCCTTCGCCTATAAAAACGATTGTGGATCGATGTTAAGTTTCAGCGCTCGTTGGATCATTTTCAGCCACTTTAATTCAGAACTTGAGTTTAGTTTTAAAAGCTTTCCTTGGGGCAAATCAGTTTTCAACCATTTGTCGGTCTTCCACATGTATACTCTAAGTGCTTTTAACTTGTCTACTTACGGGGTGTTGTCAACCACTATACACACACACACACAATGTGCGCGTAATTTATGCACTAATGGCTAAAGTTATTGTTGTTGCCAGGCCTTGATGCCAGGCGCCAATTGCAGGCACGTTTACAGCTCATTAAATAGACGTCATTTTATATATATATTGAGAAAATAAAGCAGGCGATTCACATTCCACTGACCGAAGGCAAATCGATGCACTGTGTAAGCAGTATTTATTTTACTTGTATCCTTGCGCCTTTTTGCCAACCTAGGCCAACAAGGAGTGAGATCTCCACATTGTTATTTTGCCAACTTACTTTGTATTTTATGTGTTACCAGGACAGCACCAGGTCATCCAAAGCCACTAAAGTGCCGCTCGGTTGGCCATGATTGCATTTTACAACTTTGTGGGTGTCTCTCTCCATCTCTCTCTCTCTGTGTGTGTGTGTAAGCCGACTCTCATATGGAATTTGATATTTTTTTAAAAATATATAGAACAGAATCCTTTTCTCTGGCAAATAATTACCGCAAATTGTTTGCTGGCCTCAACTTTGTTGCGCTTTGTGCAACCGGAGGCTGCCCCTTGTGCCTTATGGTCCACCATAAACAATTTTGCAACCATCCATGGCCCAACCACCACCCACACAGTTGCACTTGAAAACTTTGCCTTGTTTTGTTGAGTGCTTAATTGGATTTTTGCTTCTTCTGCAAAAAAGGAGACCTCAATGAACACAATGACAAATGTGGTGGACTGGTGACGGCGATAAGTAATTTCTGCTCTTTTTTTTTGTTTGTTTGTTTATTTTCAGCATTTAAACAATTCACATTACTCACAATGGCAGAGTATACTTGGGGGAAAACTCTGGTGATTTTCTTGACTAGTGTTTTTTTTCAGTTTTGCAGAAAGATAAGGTTTAAGCGGGTCAAAGTTGAATGTGGATTGAGTGCTTTAAGCTTAAGCAGTTTAGTTTGAACTAAACGACTGTTGATTCAATTTTCAATTTTAAAATAACATCGGGTTCACAGGGGAAGGGAAGGGACACATTTTCATTAGAAAACTTCTTGTTAAATTCGTGAATATAATCTCTGATTATCCAGTAGAATACAGTAATAACAGTGAAGGGTAATTTTAATACCATTTCTGACTTCAGTGTACATTTTTTGATACCTCTCGATTGATGCGTAGCATGAATTATTGCCAAAAATGCTCAGTAAGGTTTGCCACTTCTGCTCAAATTGACTTAAAAACAAAAAGAGCTGGCAAATCACTGAATTTGGTTAACAAAATAACTTCTGAGATACTTCTCCGAGGCATTTTAAAACCAGTTTCACTTCTGAACATGTTCGAACCCAGCTAATTATGCAACTCAAGCTATACTTTTCTTTTAAAACTCTCAAAAAAGGAAAAGCTATCGTGACCAAACTTTGCACAAAGTCTTCTGGTACAAATACGCTGCGTTTCGGATGACTATAACATATAGCTACCATAGAAACGAGCGGTCGAAAAACTAGTTCTAGTGAGAAAAACTTTTTTTCTATTTTCAATGCAAACGTCTCCAAACTTTGCATTTACTAGTTTTCTATGCATCTTCATGATTCTGTTAAGTTTGGTCAACATCGGACATCTATATAGTACAGCTGCCATACAAAAGTAAGGTTATGAAAATAGTCTTAGTAAGGAAAACTTTTTTGTTTTCCATGTAAACCTCTTTAAAATTGGCATATATTAAATTTATAAGCTTTCACACAATTCTTTAAAGTTTTGTCAAAATCGGACGACTATAGGTTATAGCTGACATAGGAATGATCGGTCGAGAAACTAGTTTTAGTGAGAAACACTTTTTTGTTTCCAGTGCAAACGTCTCCACACTTTGTACTTCTTAGTTTCCTATGCTTATCCAAGATTCCACCAAGTTTGGTCATAATCGGACATCTATATAGTATAGCTGCCATACAAAAGTAAGGTTAGAAAAACAGTCTTAATATGAAAAACTTTTTTGTTTTCCATGTAAACCTCTTTAAAATTGGCATATATTCAATTTATAAGCTTTCACACAATTCTACAAATTTTTGTCAAAATCGGTTGACTATAGGTTATAGCTGCCATAGGAATGATCGGTCGAGAAACTAGTTTTTGTAAGAAAAACTTTTTTGTTTTCAAAGAAAACGCCTCTAAACTTTGTATTTCTTAGTTTGCTATGCTTTTTCTATTATCTGCCAAGTTTGGTCGAAATCGGACATCTATATAGCATAGCTGCCATAGAAAAGTACAGTCAGAAAAGTAGTCTTAGAAAGAAAAATTTCTTTATTTTCAGTGGAAATGTCCTTTAAATAAGTGAGAATCTCGTGCTGCAAGGGTATACAAACTGAAGCTAACTCCAAAGTTTCTTTTTTCTCTTTCCAAATAAACTAAGTGTACATAATCTTTTGAGTATGTTGAACGAAATTGCGCTTATTTCATCATGGCAATTGCTTATGGATGTAATGAAAAACTCAATTAATGAAGCAAGTTAAATTTAACGGCTCAAAACGCTCAACAAGAGTAGTAAAAAAGTAAATTCGCAACTCGTAAAACGATCTCACTGTTGTTATGAACTATGAGCAATTCAAAAGTTATGACTTTTTGACTCGAAACGGTTAAGCGAGTTGTGTGTTTCACGATTTCAATTTATGGGTCTAGGGAAGAGGTTGGCTTGGAAACAATGGCAGCAATTAAATTCTTGCTTCTTTTTTTTTGGCTTGTGCCACATGAATTCGTAATTCAATTTGATGTTTGACGAAAATTTAGCACTTTGCTGGGAATGGCTAAAGGCGGGGAAATGTATGCATACATGCAAAGAGCATTAGATGAGATTTGCAATGAATGCTGAGGGTATGTGGGACTTACTAACGTAAGGAATTGAGTTGGGAGAAATGTGCCAGAAATAATTTACTGTTTAGGGAAGGATTTTCAAATAATTTTAACAAACAGGCAAACATGCAAACTTGCAAACAAGGAAACATGCAAACAGACAAACATACAAATATACAAAGTAACAAACAAACAAACATGCAAACATACAAACATGCAAACTGACAAACAAACAAAGCAACAAAGAAGCAAATATACAAACATGCAAACAAGCAAACATGCAAACAGACAAACATACAAAGTAACAAACAATCAAATATACTAACATGGAAACTTAAAAACAAGGAAACATACAAATATACAAACATACAAACATGCAAACATGCAAACATGCAAACATGCAAACATGCAAATATACAAGCATGCAAACATACAAACATGCAAACATACAAGCATGCAAATTGACAAACAAACAAAGCAACAAAGAAACATATACAAACATGCAAACATGCAAACATACAAACAAGCAAACATGCTACATACAAACAAGCAAACATGCAAACATGCAAACATACAAGCATGCAAGCATGCAAACATGCAAACATGCAAACATGCAAACATGCAAACATGCAAACATGCAAACATGCAAACATGCAAACATGCAAACATGCAAACATGCAAACATGCAAACATGCAAACATGCAAACATGCAAACATACAAACAAGCAAACATACAAACATGCAAACATATAAACTTTCTGTTAGAATTTAATTGGTTCGTCTTTAAACGTTTAAAGTTTAAACAATAATCATCCACAATCTGATCACCGATCAAGTAAGTGTCCTTAATACATTCAGAACCCCCCGATATAGGGTATTCATCAGCTCTATACCACACACACATAGTTTTCCACTATACAAGGCAAACTTTGCCAAGCATTTGTCTGACTTTTTGGCCTTAATTTCATTCGCATTCGCTTGTCAATTAAGCGCATCAAGGACGCTTGTAAACGCCTCACCAACATCCAATGCCACCCACCCAGTGCATTTTATGAGCCAGTCAGCAGGCAGCTACATCGATTGCCTTAGCATTTTTGTTGGTTTCTGCGCTTTTGGCAAAAGTTGATTGGCAATTTTTACCCCCTTTTGTGCCTTCTACATTCTTCTTCACGCAAAAATCAATAGAAGCTGTCGGGCCGGCGTCGGGGAGAATGGAAATGCAAATCAACAACTGGCCATAATATTTTCTCAGCTGCTTCAAAACATCTAAAAACACCAATGAAAAGCAAAACTAATACAATTTGTTGGTTCTATGACAAATCATGGAAAACCAAAATAAATGCGAAAATTCCATCAAGTGAACAATTTTGAAAAGAAAAACACAAAAACTAAGTGAACCGAATGAGAGACATTAAAGTAGCAAATTAAAGCGAAATGAAAATTCAGGGCACTTTGTTCGTAGAAGTATTGAATGTTAAAACTACTCGTTGATATCCAATACTTTTGACCCTCAGGTTATCTCTGTTTTAGAATATTCAGAATGTTTGATAGCTTATTACCGAGGACCTCTGTTGTTTCTTTAAATCCTATTAGTAATGAAAATGTATTACCAGTTTTTACATTTGGGGTGTTAATATCCACATTTCACTGCAATGTTGTAGCTACTCGTTGCTTTCTTACTTATATAGCTTTTTATTCATAGTTAAATATTTCTTAAACCTTTCAGTTTCATTGTTTGAATAGCTAGGCACTACTTTTGGAACCAGCGCAGTGCGTATATCTTAGTCACTCGTTACATTTGTTTGGGCTTTAATATCCTTTCATATCTTATTTTGAATGTTACTATTGCTTTATGCTTGAGAGTTTAGTATTTATTCGTTACTTTGCCTTTATAGACTTCTCTTGGCTACTCGCTACTTTTAGAAATACTACTCATTTATTTTCCGAGAATGTAAGAGAGTTCATATGTTCCTTAATAGCTATAACATGTATATCTGCTCGCCAGAGTTGGAAATAGTGCTAAACTTATTTCTTAAGGCGTACAAGCATTTAAAATTAGATATTTGTCAACTCCCCATGTTTTACGTTCTTTGTTTTCGGTTTGCTTTTCCATTTAGTATTTGTTTGTCAACTTGTATTAAGTACTGTCTGTTTTCGGCTATTTCGGCCCAAGATTTCATAAATCTATCTTTTAACCAGAACTCTCAGTTTGTATTGCGTCTCGTTACTTTTGTTATATGTATATTTGGTCTGTTTTTTGATTTGGGCTTGAGGTACCTTCCTGTTCATAATTCTAATCAAATTGGCAATACTCATAGCTACTCGTTACTTTGTTTTAAGTGATATTTTTACTAGTTACCTATAAAAGTTCATGATTTTAAAGTTATTTACTAAGTGGTTCTTTCTTAAACAAAATACTCGTTTAAATAACCAACGAGTATTTAACACAGACAGCCTGAAAAATGACATTGTGGCCAAATTGTGGCTTCGACTTATAAAATAAAGAGAGCTGTGGTTGGTATGGTCATTTCGCACTTGAAAAATCCCTATTATAGAGCTGGTTTAGGACTCGATACTTAAACTAACGAGTAATTTGCTAGCAATCTTCTAATGCGTTCAAATATGTGGTCTCTAACCCAACATCGATAAAAAAAAATGAATGTCGGAGACAGACGAGAGAGAAAATGAATGTGCACAGCAATTGAACGAGTATTTTAAGTGTTGACCTCATACATTGGCGCTCTAGACCTTTTTCTTTAGTTTCAAACTAGGTCTAACGTTCCTACACATATAATTACCTCAAATTATGCAGTACCCCACTCGTTACTTTTTACTCGTTACATTTGAAAAATTCCAAAAACAAATTGTATGGCATTGTATGACTACTCGTTACTCTCCAGCCTTACTAATTTGTCCTTTTTCCACCTATTTGTCTCTATGCCAGAAAATTGACAGCCAATTAATCTCATAAACTTTGAAATTATGGCCATAAATTCGGAAAATTAATTAAAACAAAACTGGGGCGAGGCCGCAATCAAAATGCAATTAACAAATTAAAAGAAAACAATATGCGAGCCAAGTGAATGCTTGTCATCCGTTTGCCGGGTAGCCTCGACCCAACAAAAGGAAACAAAAAATGAAACCCATGTTGATGGAAATTCGCAAACTCAAATTTATTTCACATTTCTCTTTCCAGGAACTGGTGGCCATTTCACCGGAGCGTCGTAATTGGCGTGGCATATTCATAGCCCTATTGGTAATCGCCGCCGTCTTTAGCCTCATCATATTTTCCATATTTCTGCTATCACCGGAGGATGAGGGTCTGCGTATACGAGGACGCCGTATGCTGCCCAGCGATATATTGGGCAAGACTTTGCAGTGGAAGCCATTCAATGGCTCCTGGAGCAATGGTAGGTTAAAGGCACTTGAGCACAACAAATGACGCCCAGACTTCAATGCAGCATTTCTTGCAGATCATGAGCTGGTATATCGCGACCCCACAGGCGGCCTATCCATACTCAACATGGCCGATCATACCACGCGCATTCTTATGACCAATTCCACATTTGTAAGCTTAGCCCCCCCATTCCCATCCAAGAGTGTTTTTTTTAACTTCGCTTTATGTTTTTCAGCGCCAATTGAATGCGGAATCATTTCTAGTAGCACCAGATCAGAAGTATGTGCTGTTACAATCAGACAGCAGTGCCGAAGGATCTAGGTAATATTTGTGGCCTACTTCTCAGGGACTGGCTAACACTTTTTTTGCAGACACCACGTGTACGAGGTACAAACCGCCAATACCTTTCCATTGGGACCAACGGAGAATATAGCCGAAGCACCGCGTCTGCAGCACGTGGTTTGGGCACCCATCAATCCTCCTCCAACGCCACCAGCATCAGCAACCTCCTCCTCGCCCACATCCACCATGTCACCGCTGCCCCGTGGCAGCATAATCCTAAATAGTCTGGCTGGTGCAGCAGCTGGCGGTGCGGGCAAGCCAAATCCGACTAGCAGCAGCAGTGCAACAGCTGCCGCCAATGGAGCAAACGGTAATGGAGGTGGCTCCAAGGCAGCCTATACACTAAATCAGGCCATTGCCTTTGTGCATCAGAATGATATCTTCTATAAGCCCAAGGTGCAGGGCAAACTGGTATGTCAGATTACACAGACGGGAGCGGGTGGTGTGTTCTATAATGGCATACCCGATTGGACGTACGAGAATGTGCCGGAGTTGGATGGGCGTAGGGGTAGCATGTCCTTTTCGCCGGATGCATTGTTCTTGGCATTTCTAAGCTACAATGATAGTGCAGTTAATGAATACAAGTAAGTTATACAACATTTTAGTGTTGGAAAATGTCTTAAGCAATTATTTCAATGTTGGAAACTGATTTTATGGTGTCTTAAGAATGTTAAGTTAATGTTATAATCATATTTTCAGTTTTAAATTATTTTATTAAGTATTTCAGTGTTGGAAAACGTATCTTAGGCTCAGGTTTTTTGAGAACAGCATTTGGTTTTAAGACTGTAGATAAGATATACCAAGTATTTTAACTGTCAACAGTCTCAAAATCATTGTAAAATTGTAGCCAGTGCAAAATAAAATGGCATATTTTAGGGTTAAGTGTTGAATAATGAAACTAGAAGCATTGGTAGGCAATTATTTCAAGCGCTTTCCACCGAAATTCAAAGAAATGTATAAAATCAAAAACTTCTAAGTTGATTTTCAACTCATATAATAGGCAAGGTTGTTTTAGATTTTCTATTCAAATCAAAACTATACCTCTCAATTATACTTTTGTAAAAACAGTGTTGACTAATAACATTTTTAAGTTGGTTTATGAGATAGTTCAGTCTTAGAAAACTACTTTGGATTTTTTGTTTAGTTTAGTTTTTGGAATAAACCGAGATTTTCTGAAATCACTCAAAAAACAGTGTTGTATAAGTTCAAAAAAAACAATGCTTAGAGGTTCGAGTTTAAACCAGTCAATTTTAGAGCATTAAAGGCTTCAAATAACAGTACAGTATTAAGGCCAAACTTGTCAATGCTGAAAAAATAGTTCTGTATAACGCCTAGACACATAAGTGTTGTAAAACGATATCAATTTTCAAAATTTTTCAAACAACTATATCAAAACAGTGCTGTAAAACCCAATTTAAATCGGTATTTCATCGTTCAGTGTTGGATAACGTAAAAAAACAGTACTTAGTGGTTAGAGGTTGAACCAAACCATTTTAGAACATGCTAGGCTTCAAATAACAGTACTGAAAAAGGGCTAAACTTAGCAATGCTGAAAAAAACAGTTCTGTATAACGCCCAAACACATAAGTGTGGTAAAACGATATTTAAGAAATTCAATTTTCAAGATTTCTCAAACAACTATATCAAAACAGTGCTGTAAAACCCAATTTGATTCGTTATTTCAGCGTTCAGTGTTGGATAAGGTAAAAAAAAACAATGCTTAGTGGTTAGAGGTTGAACCAACCCATTTTAGAACATGCTAGGCTTCAAATAACAGTACTGCTTAAGGGCTAAACTTATCAATGCTGAAAAAAACAGTCCTGCTGTAACGCCTAGGCTCATCAGTGTTGTACAACGTTGTCTTAGACATTCAATTTTCAAGATTTTTAAAACAAGTATGCCAAAATTATGCAGTATTTCAGTGTTCCCAACCCTCTTTCTTGATTCCAGATACACCTGGATGGGCGATGACATCAAATATCCAGCCGTGCTCACCCAACGCTATCCCAAGGCTGGTGCCCTCAATCCCAATGTGACAGTGAATGTGGTCAGTTTGTCGGTGACCAAATACATGTTCCCCATCCAAATCAAATTGCCCGCCGAGCTGGCCAATGGCAGCTATGTGGGCGGTCTAACCTGGGCCTCACCCATCGATCTGTCGGTGACCGTAACGAATCGTGATCAAACCAAGGCCACCACCGTAATATGTCGCGCCCCCAACTTCCACTGTCAGGTGGTGCACACCGAGGTGACCATTAACGATGGCTGGGTGCTGCCAGCCGAGAGTCCCATCTTCTCTGCCCGCATAGCGGCCCAAATGCGACAGCTGGGACAGCGTCAGATGCACATGCAGGAGACGGCCGCCAACGAGAGTCTGGCGAATGTAACGAATGGCCAGACCACCTATGAAATCTCCAACGGTGGCTACCTGCTCAAGCGCCTGCCCGTACGCGATGGTGAACATGGTCACTATCGGCATGTGGTGTTCATCTCCTCACTGGATCGCCGGCCCGTGCCCCTGACCATGGGCCGCTTCGAGGTGACCGAAATTGTCGGCTGGGATGAGCCGCACGAGATTGTTTACTTTATGGCTGCTCCTGAGAAGCGGCCAGGCGAACGGCACCTCTACAAGATCAGCCTTAAACTAAACATTACCGAATCGAATCGCACTTACATCACATCGACCCAGCCCACCTGTCTGACCTGCGACAATACGGAGGCCACCTACCGATTGCATCGGTCGAGGGGTTTGGCCGGTGGCGAGCGTTGGGATGATGTGGTGTCACGCCTGGAGCCCGATGACTGTATCTATGATATACCCAAGAATTGTCTATTCAATCGGGTGCAATTCAGTCGTGATTTTAGCTACTATGTGCAGGAGTGCTTGGGTCCGGAGGCGCCAAGTGTGTATCTGGTGGAGACGGCGAGTAATGATAAGATATTTGTGCTCAATGCGGGGGATGTGCTGCGTCATCGGTTGGCCCAGTTGGCGGTGCCGCAAATGCGAACGTTCAGCGTGGAGATACGTCATGGGTTTCATGCACAGGTGCGGCTCTTTTTGCCACCGGGCATGCGTGAGGAGGAGGAGGTGGCATTTCCGTTGGTGTTGCATGTGTAAGTGAAAGGTGGATTGTTACCCATTGGTTTTACAATTGCTTGCAAGAAAGGATATATATTCTTGATCGTCTGTCTGTCTTAGAGATACAAGTTGGGAGAAAAGTTTCCATTACAATCAAGTTTATTTTGATTTTTCTATGTTCGAAGGGTTTACTAAAAACTTTAAGCAGTCACTGTGAACCCTTCACTGATATTGTGACCGTACATTCGACATTTTCTCTTTTTAGAGAACTTTAAGCAGCCTCTGTGAATCTTTCACTGAAATCGTGACTTTTACACTGCGCTAATATTCCATTTATTTCAGATTTTACTTTATTCGATGGACTTAAAAAGAACCTAAAGATTTCACTGTGAAATCGTGACTTTTAATGGTTTCACTGAAACCTAAAAAAGTCACTGTGAAACGTTCACTAGTATTGTGATTTTTCCACTGCACTTTCCTTACGGGTATTTCATTTTTTTCTTTATTCGAGGGGTTTACGAAGATCCTAAAGAGCTTACTGTGAACCGTTCGCTGATACCGTGACTTTTACACTGCGCTTATATTCCATTTATTTCAGTATTTTCATTATTCGATGGGCTTACAAAGAACCGAAAGAGTTCACTGTGAACTGTTCACAGAAATCGTGACTTTTAATGGTTTCACTGAAACCTAAAAAAGTCACTGTGAAACGTTCACTAATATGGTGATTTTTCCACTGCACTTTCCTTACGGGTATTTCATTTTTTTCTTTATTCGAGGGGTTTACAAAGATCCTAAAGAGCTTACTGTGAACCGTTCGCTGATACCGTGACTTTTACACTGCGCTTATATTCCATTTATTTCAGTATTTTCATTATTCGATGGGCTTACAAAGAACCGAAAGAGTTCACTGTGAAATGTTCACAGAAATCGTGACTTTTAATGGTTTCACTGAAACCTAAAAAGTCACTGTGAAACGTTCACTAGTATTGTGATTTTTCCACTGCACTTTCCTTGCGGGTATTTCATTTTTTTCTTTATTCGAGGGGTTTACAAAGATCCTAAAGAGCTTACTGTGAACCGTTCGCTGATACCGTGACTTTTACACTGCGCTTATATTCCATTTATTTCAGTATTTTCATTATTCGATGGGCTTACAAAGAACCGAAAGAGTTCACTGTGAACTGTTCACAGAAATCGTGACTTTTAATGGTTTCACTGAAACCTAAAAAAGTCACTGTGAAACGTTCACTAGTATTGTGATTTTTCCACTGCACTTTCCTTGCGTGTATTTCAGTTTTGTCTTTATTCGAAGGGTTTACAAAGTTCCCAAAGAGTTTACGGTGAACGGTTCACTGATATCGTGACTTTTACACTGCGCTTTTATCCGGCTATTGTAGTTTTTCTCTATATCAAAGAACCTTGAGTAGTCACTGTGAATCGTTCATTGATATTATGACTTTTACACTGCGCTTTTATTCCGGATATTCTAGTTTTTTTCTGTTTGATGAGTTTACTAAGAACCTTAAGAAGTCACTGTGAACAGTGCCCAGAAATTGTGACTTATACGCTGCGCTTTTTTATTGATTTTTCCAGTTTTTATTTATTTAAAGGGTTCTACTAGAAACCTTAAGAAGTTACTTTCGATGGGTTTACTAAGAATATTAACCGGTCACTGTGAACCGAGCACAGATATTGTGACTTTTCCACTGCACTTTCATTCCGCGTATTTCAGTTTTTTCTTTATTCGAGGGGTTTACAAAGATCCTAAAGAGTTTACTGTGAAACGTCCACTGATACCGTGCCTTTTCACTGCGCTTTTATCCGGCTATTGTAGTTTTTCTCTATTTCAAAGAACCTTGTGTAGTCACTGTGAATCGTTCACTGATATCGTGACTTACACCATGCTTTCATTCCTTTTAACCTAGTTTATTTATTTGATAGTTTTACAAAGATTATTAAGCAGTCACTGTGAAACGTTCACGAATTATGTGATTTTTACACTGAGCTTTCATTCTGTTTATTTTAAATTTTCTCTACTCGAAGGGTTTACTAACAACCTTAAACAGTCACTGTGAACCGTTCACTGTGATCGTTACTTTTGCACTGCGCTTTCATTGCTTTTATTTCAGTAAGAAGTCACTGTGAACTGTTCCCAACTGCAACGTTTTCACTGTGTATTCTTTTGCCTTCTTATTTTCTCTTTTTTTTCGGAATTTTGTTGTCCTTTAGAAGTCACTATGTAACTATATTGTTTAATAATCTTTTTCCCTCTCCCGTCTTCCCTTTTATTCCATACAGTGATGCCTCACCGGGCTCCCAGCTGGTCACCGAGCGTTTCCATGTCGATTGGAATTGGTATTTGTCCAGCCAGCGCAGCTTTATTGTGGCCCAAATCGATGGACGTGGCAGTGGCTTTCAGGGTGAACTGCTACGCACACAGGTTCATGGTAAATTGGGCAGTGTCGAAGTCGAAGATCAACTGGGTGTACTGACGTGAGTAAACTCAAATGGCACAGAGTGAAGAGTCTTATATATTTGTGTCCTTTTTTTAGATATTTACGCGATAATCTCAAGTTTATTGATCCGTTGCGCATCTGTGCCTTCGGTTGGGGCTATGGTGGCTATGCGGCGGCCATGATGCTCATAGATGATTCACAGCAGGTGCTGCAATGTGCCGTCTCTATTAATCCAATTGTTAGTTTTGGATATCATTGTAAGTATGAGAGAGAGGGATTGAGGACAGCACACATCAAAGACTGACAAATATGAAGCTGAAAATCGTCTATAAAGGCTACAAAATACACATTTCCTCCGACCTTGGGGTGTACTTTTCAAAGTTGAAAACAATATTCCATACTTTAAGCTGGATTTTGCCAAAGTTAAGAGTTATCTTTTCCCTGACTGCAGGTTTCGAATACCTTGTTACCGAGTTTCCTAGATTTTGTAGGAAGTACATAAAGATAGGAGCCCAGATTTTACGAACCATCTCTAACTAAAACTCACTCAAATTGGTACTTTACATTCTCAACAGATTCCTTCTTCACCGAACGCTATATACCCCTGAAGGGTGACTATCTGCGTGCTCTCCAGGAGGCTGATCTAACCATGAAGGCGGGCAATATCAAGGGTCGGAATCTGATGTTAATGCATGGCACAGCCGATACCCTTGTCCATCAGGAGCATACTCTAATGCTTGTGCGCGCCCTGGTCGATCAGCAGGTCAAGTTTCGTCATCAGGTGTATCCCGATGAGGATCACACCATCGGACGTTCGCTGAGTCATGTGTACAAGACCATGGAATGGTATTTCGATGAATGCTTCGGCCCCGTCGATGACAACGAGTGGGACCCGACGGGTCTGTTCGTGTTTAAGCAATAATTAAGACCCCCCTACGATCCTTACGACGAGGATCCGTTGGCCAATCAGCTCAACGATATTGATTTGGATCCGGATCCGGGCGACCGGCACGGCGGCAGCAATTTAAGCATCAGTAGCGCCGTCACCACCACCACTACCACAATGCTCTCGGCTCTGGACGAGCTGGACAATAGCCTGCAAGTGCTGGACCTGATGACCTCGTCGTCGGCAACGACATTGAGCAAAGTCGCTGGGAAGCTGTGCAACTACAGCAGCAAACGCAAACTACAGCCCTCGGAGTCGACGCTGGCCAAAAAGATGCGCATACTGCAGCATTAGGCGAGTGAGTGTGACCGTAGTAGCCTACGGTGTGCGCGCGCGCTCCCAGTGTGGCAGTACTTTCAATTCCTTGGTATTTTTTTAGCCTCAATTTTAGGTTTTGCAATTTTGTTAAGAGAGAGAAAGAGAGCTATAAGCCAGCCAGGTGATTCATTTATGCGACTGATTATTAACATATGTGTATTTTAAATAATTAAACAACAAACAAACAAAACGAATGAGCGAAGGAACAAGCCAACAATGAGAGTCGTTGCCATATGGTCGTAGGGGAATTTTGGAGAAGAAAAAGCGGAAGCAGAAAACAACCAGAATTAAATGGATAAAAATGTACATTTTAATTTGGTCAAAGAGCCATTTTGTGTAGTTGTATTGTACGTGCGTGTGTGTGTGTGTGTGTGTCTAGGTGCGTGTGTCCGTGTGTGATGTAAACATGTATTTATAATTGACTGAACGTAATTTTTTTTTTTTTTTGGTGTACATATTAACAATTAACTGACGAACGAAACATATGTAATTTTATGTACTTGTAATTTATGTCCAATTTAACTTAGGAAACAATTTGCAAGTAGTTCATAAAACAACACTAAAAAAAAACAAACAAACTCAAGCCTAAAATCTAACAACATAACTAAATATAAATTTTTTTTGCTTAAATTCCATTAACTGAATGTTGATAAATACGAAAACAGAAGAAAAAAAATATTCTGTATTCCTAGCAGTTTAATCATTCCAGATTCCATTGAATATGTAAATCACAAAATGTGAGCAAAAGTTGGAAAAATTGAGAGTAGAAGAGTTAGGAATCCTGCTCTCTTTTTCCATTACAAAAACCAGACCTTTAAATTACTAATGCCGCCTTTGCTCTGTGCGAGTGTTGAGTTGAGTGGGAAGAGAGACAAAAACGTATGTTTTTTCCAAACCAAAAAGAAAACTCCCCGGTGCCAAAGCAAGTGTAATGCAGAAAGAGCACAACTAAACAGTAATCGGTTTGAGCATGATACAACAAGAGAGGGAATGCGGCATCAGTGTGAGTTCTCTGCAAAGTACCCTCACGTTTATTGCTGCGCGTACTTTTGTACCGTAAGATTTGGGCAGAAGTACGCATCACACTCATAACGCCTCACCTTGTATTGTTGCATCATGGGTTTGAGTAAACCTAGAGTTGAGCTCTGCTTTGCTTCCGTCTCAGTTTTTAGACGATGTTCAAGAAGAGCGAGGCCAAAAAGTGAGAGTTTATTATGTGCTGTGCACTGCGCACTGCCTGGGCAGCGAATGCAAGCAAAGAGAGCGCTGCTGACGCTCATATGCTCAACTTCGGCATGCGCTCGGCTCGTGTGCGCGTGTAAATAGCCGATTGCGCTCGGCACCTGTGGACTATGGGTGAACATCGCTGTTTTAAACACTGAATTCATGATGCAAGAACGAGTCCAAGGGTGTCGCTCAAGCAACACTCTCTCTACTCATTCTTCTAATACTTGATGTAAAGAGTACAGAAAAATGTGCTTGTGTTGGTGAGCACTAAAGATTATTACTAAAGTATTATTAGCCACACACAGAAAACAAAATATGTAAAAACTAAACGAAAATGTAGTTTTTTCTACGTTTATGTAGCTTTTCTACATGCCACGTTTAGCTTTCTCATTTCTACATGCGGCATGTAGCTTTCCTACATGCCACGATGTGGGCCCAGCCCGAGCAAAAAAATTGTCTTTTAAATTCAGCTATTATCCCCACAATATTTTCACAATGGAGTGTGGTGAGGTGGGGAGGGGCAGGAAGGGGCACGGTAGGGACAGACATTAAGACATTCGTTTTTTTTTTATTTACTCACCTTGTCTGGGGTTCGAACTCATAACTCGCATACTTTCTCTCTGCAATTCAAACACAAATGCCGGCATCTCAGCCCACACGACTACCAAGCACTCGCGCGGCATTGCCGCAAATCAAAGTAATAAAAGGAAGTGACAAGCGACGATGAGCTAATGGATCAACAACACGTTTCGTGTACATTTTCTATACGTAGCATTCAGCATTTGAAATCCTTAACGTTTATTTAGAAAACCTACATGTAACGTTTGGATAGCATTTTTCAAAATGAAAAATATGAGAATTCTGTACTGATTTTGAGCTATAATTTTCGTTTAGAATTTCCACACGCGCGTGTAGGTTTTCCATATCTAAACGTTAATGTAGAAAATCTACATTTCCGTGTGGAAATCAGATTGTTGAATGAAAAGTGTAGAAATACTTTGGAAAAACTTTTTTTCTCTGTGCATATACTGAAAAGCTGTTTTCACTCTGGGCTCAAGATTTAGCGAAATTTATTCAGCACTGCGGGCCAGGCGTGACCATCGCCGATTTACGTTTGCTTTTAATGTGCTGCTTGCTTTAAAATTCGCAGAACTGTTGTTCTTATAAACGAAAGCTTAGCACCTGAAAGCATTTGAGAAGTGCTTACACTGTAAAAAATAGAGGAAAGTTAACTGCGGCTTGGCGAAGTTTGTAAAAAGTTTGAAAACAAACAAGTTTTTCTTACTAAGACTACTTTTCTGACTCTACTTTTCAATAACAGCTATACCATATAGATGTCCGATTTCGACCAAACTTGACAGATTAGTAGAAAAGCATAGAAAACGAAGAAATACAAAGTTTGGAGGTGTTTCCTTTGAAAACAAAAAAGTTTTTCTCACTAAAACTGGTTTCCCGACCGATGATGCCTATGGCAGCTATATGTTATAGTCATCCGATTTTAACAAAACTTTGAAGAACTGTGTAAAGGCTTATAAAATCAATATATGACAATTTTAAAGAGGGTTACATTGAAAACAAAAAAGTTTTTCTTACTAGAACTAGTTTTCTAACCTTACTTTTCTATGGCAGCTATACTAAATAGATGTCCGATTATGACCAAACTTGGCAGAATCATGGAGAACCATAGAAAACTAGTAAATACAGATATTGGAGACGTTTGCATTGAAAACAAAAAAGTTTCTCTCACAAGAACTAGTTTTTCGACCGATCGTGCCTATGGCAGCTATATGTTATAGTCATTCGATCCGGCCGGTTCTGACAAATGTGCAGCGTATTTGCACTGGAAGACTACGTGCAAAGTTTGGTGAAAATAGCTTTGAAACTGACGGAGAAGATGGCATACAAACAGACGGACAAGGCTAAGTCAACTCAGCTCTTCAAGCTGATCAAGAATATATATACTTTACTTTAACATCTGAACAATTTAAGTACACCCTCTGCAAGGGTATAAAAAGAACCTTTTGATGGAACATTGGTCAAGTTCAGCAGAAGAATCAGAAAAAAATGAGACATCGCATAGTTTCTGCTTCATTCTTGGATAAGGATATTGAAAGACACTCCTCGATACATGCTCCTCTATCATGATTTCGTATCACGCGAGCTCAGCAGAAAGATCATTGATCAGAAAGTAAGTGCTTCTGCTGAACGCGGCCATTTCTTTTTCGATCCGTTAGATTCCCTTCTATCTTTTCATGATCTCATTGTTCTTGCACAAATATCTAGATTAACTTTTATGTTTAGAAGAAAGCAAAGGAATACAGGATGTTTGGGTAATAAAATGTAGGAAATATAAGTGTAAGTTTGTGTAATGTAATGGAAAACATAAACGAATAAGCAAAACATTTTTTTTAAACGATTTTTTTACTATTACTTAAAAACCAAAAAACCAAAAGAAAACCCAATAAAAATTGATTGATTGCCAATGCATTAACTTTAGGTGTTAAAAGTTGCGTCAATAAGCGCCCCGCCGCCGCCGCCGCATCCTTCTCCCTTCAGAAAAAAAACGGCGACAATTTTATTGTAGATGAAAAATAAACGAATGGAACCACAATTTCACACACACACAAAATAGTCGAAGCTTTAAATGTTGTACACGAGGAACGAAAACAAAGTATATAAATTAACATAAAGAAGAAGAAAACCAAAAAACTAAATAAATTGTTGATTAAAACAGCGCAAAAAATGGGCTCTAAATAAATGTTAAACACGTACATATTTATAAATGTTTAAAACAAAATTCTATAAAAACAAAATATATACATACATACATATACATATATATATATATATATTGATATGTCGAAAACGTAACCGTATTTTATGTATCTTTCAAAAAATGGAACCAAACTAACATGTAAACGCAAAGCTAACAAATAACATAACTCATTTCCATAAAGTACAAACAAAAATGAACTCCACTTAGTTTACCAGAAACAAAAACTAGAAACTCTTTTTCATTTTCTGACCAGTCCTCCTCCACCCTCCAACGAAGTTATTTGGTTTCAAGGATAACACAAACATTCCGGAACCCAAAGCAACAAAACAGAAGAAGAAAATAAGTTATATAGATTTAGGAACAGCGAAACTAAACCACTAAAGCAGACACTAAACCAAATAACAAAACAAAAACTACCAAAGTAATGAAAAACGAAACAATAAACAGATTTTTGTGTGTATGCAAAATATGAGAAAGCCAAAACGTCGTTTGCATTTTGTTTTCTTTTTTCAAGTAGCTTGGATTGGGGTTCGGGTAAGTATTCACTATGCACTGCACGCATCAAAGACAGGAACGAAATGAAGCACAGCCGGTTTCGAAAAATACAAAACCCAGAAGACAGTTCTTAAAAACAGATTTCGAGCCTGAATTTAAAAAAAAAACGTAATAAGCAAGTAAAAAAGTTGGTCAAGCGGATCAATAAACAATCGTGATTACCATCTATCTTTGAAACTGTAAGAGATATGACGTTTTTTTCAAAACGGACCTAAATGCTGGCTAAACAAACACTTTCTGAGTTTTATTCATTGGGCGCATTTAGCAGATAAATCCGACTAACGATTTCCAATTAACAATCGGCGCTGAATTTGAATCGGTGCTGCCAGACTCTACTTTTCCCAAAAGTGTGGCAGCCTTGTGCAACTTTTATCGATAGCTATCGGTATGACAGAGAATGACAAGGACCGCGCGGTCTAAATTCATTCTGCAAAATGGAAGTTAAATTGATTTATTTTAATTGTTGAATGCATTTTTGATAACAAATCACAAGGGATCACAAGGGACCGGTGGCGGTCTTATTTCACTCGTGAATTCTGATGTAACGAGTACCTTAAATAGACTCGTTACATTAAATAATTGCCCGCAAATGCGGTACAAAGTTAATTACCATTTGCTAGCTTGTGTGGAGAGTGGGAGAGAAAATGTGCGAGAGAAATACTATCAAGTGAACTTACACCATGAAACCGCTATTTTAGCACACATATCGATATATAATATCGATACTCATAGACAGTGCTGTTAAAGAAAATTTTGTAAGATATGCAAATCTTAATTTTGGACTAAATCGTTTGCATATGTAATTGTCATAAAAATAGTTATTTCAAAAATTATTGTTTGATGGGCACACAAAATCACTCTCTTTTTCATATTCGTGAAAATTTACGAGCTTAATTCTTTTAATAGGAACAGCGCCAGTCAATAATGTACCAAGCCACCAGTATCCGCTTATGTTTATTTTCAAATTTTTAACTGCCAAACCCAGTGATTTGATATTTGTCCTTCACCGTAGCAGTCACTGCAGCTCAATCACCGTTACGCTTAATGTTAACAGTTACTGCTGACTCGTTACTTGGTAACAGATATGTCAGAATTGTCCATCTCTACTGCACTACCGTCGCGTGTTCGTAGACAATTGTAAATTTTTTTTTGCGTAAATCCTAAAGAAAAAGCGCTTAAGTAAAATCAGTTGAATCTAATCACATAAACTAAGACAATTTGCGGAAAAGTGACACCGCCGTCTGTATTGATTGCATTTTGGGGCCCAGTGCTCAAGTGAGAGGTAATCCAACAGTATAAAAAAAACCAGCACCCCCTCCCCCAGACAAGCTTAAGCAGTGTGTGTGTGTGTGTGTGTGTGAGTGTGTGTTGGTAAAAACGGGGAGCGGGGGAGGACACTAGCGCAAAAAAAAAAAGCAAAAGCAACGAAAGTGAACGAGAACAAGAAATTTTGTGTACTTATAAGGAATGCTAAATTAAAATAACCCAAAACGGTCAACTCGAACACACACAAAACGAAGTGGTTGAAGGAGGAAGAACAAGCGAAACGGCAGTCAAAGCCGACAACTGCGTGTATCATTTTTGTTGTTGTTGCCAAATAACCATTTATGTAAAAAATTAAGAAAAGAGAGGAAAATAAATTGCATTTGCAAACTTTTGAGTGTGTGGTGTGTGTGTGTGTGTGTGAGTGTGCGTATGTGTGTATGTGCTAAACTTGAAATCCAACGCAAACGCAACGAGAACAAAACTCGTCAAGGTAAAAAAAAAAGAAAAAAAAATGTGTGTGAAAAATTCCAACGGAATTACGCGAGACATGGGCCCAAAGGGGGGTGGGCAGCGGCAGAGAGGGAGGGGTCGCAATGCACGTGAGTGTATGAGCGAGGCAGAGAGATAATAGAGCGAGAGAGAGAGAGCGGAGCAAACATTGAAAAGTAAAATTTAATTGATTTTTGTGGCATAAATTAATTGACCATGTTCAGCTGCACAAATCCGTCTCATCCATCAAATAAGTGATCGAGTTATGGGCAGCCTGTTTAAACACACCGACAAAATATGGGGAAATGGCAACTCAAGATCCCTTTGCTGTAGATCCTGGCTCCATAGTCAGTCCATAAAGTTCTAGCAACTTTGGACAAACGAAACTTTAAGAGAGAGCAAGGCGATGCAAAAAGAGAGAGCATAAGGAGCTCTCTATTATAACGGGCCGCTTTTTGTGTTGAACTTTTAGTTATCAGCACAATGTTTACCCCAAGCATTGTTATCGATAAGTTTATCGATGGGCCTACAATAAATTAATTAATTAAAATTGCAGCTGTCTTCAATTTGCCGGGAGAAAATGCATTATGCTTGCCCTCTTTCTTTCTCTCTGTCTCTCTCTCTCTCTCTTGAGGGTACGCTCACGCCCGCTCTCTCACTGTTTAATCTTAAACCAACACTTGCAAACACGCACACACACACACACACACACACACACGAAGTGTTAATTTGCCAAAAAATAAATAATTATTGTATGTGCAACTAAGTAAATTGTTTAAATAAACTTCTCTCTCATTAACGTTTATTTTTCCTGTTTTGCATAATCAGTTGCCGCTTTTCGAGTACATGTGCTCGCGCCACCTCCAACCAGCCCTCCTCCTGCTTCCACCACCCACGCCACAGCCACCTGTACGCCCTTGCACACATACATATAAACACACACACACACACTCAGGGGCCACTCCATATAGCTGCTGGCACGGCCCCCTGTCTCGTGAGCAGTTGCTACGGCTTTACCCAAAATATAGAAGAAAACTTTTTATATTTTGTTATCGCTAAACACTCTTTTTTTTTTGCTTAATTTATTGTACTTATGCATGTATGTATGAACGTGTGTGTATTTATTGTCTGCTGCTGTGGGCCCATTTCAAATTCGCTCTAAAAAAACCAACAACAACAACAACAACAATTCGCCCGGCGCCTCTTTAACGGCTGCAATTGCATGGCCTGCTTAGCAGTGTTTGCTTGTGGGTGGGCGGGTAGGTGGGGAGCATGCACCTGCCATTGCTATTTGTAGAAAACAGTGCATAAATTTGCCATGGTTTGCCATTTAACGCTTTCCATTTAACGTTTGAAAACTCGAATGTGGCTGGTAGGAAAGACTAAAGGTGCAAAAAAAAAAAAAAATTAAAACGAAAAAAAAAATATACAAATTGAATTGTTTATTTTGCCAAGTTTTTTGTTCATTTTTTTTTGGTCCAAAAACTACGCAATATGTGTTTGCCGCAAAACCAAATTGAACCCTTAACCCTTACAGGTGTCTGTTCTCAAATGCACCAAAGTTGATTAAAAATGTTCATATTCAAATTTTGAAAATTGTTCAAAAATATTTCAGGGGTTAGAAAACTTTCTAAAAGCATTCACAATTCCGAAATGTAAGCACTTTAATTTATTCAATTTTTTGTTTTTGTAAGGTTTGTTAGAAACTGAACCTTAAACTCTACCAAGAGTTTGAAACAGAGCTGTAAACCGAAACGAATTTTGTTGCATTTAGTTGGCTAATACAAAGCATTTTCCAAATTTATATGTAGCCTTAGCCGGTTCCAAAACTGGCAGAAAAACGATGTTCAGGGCATCAAGTTTTGCCCAACAATTTACATAAAACATTCACTAAAATAGTTTTAAAAATTTTCGCGGCTGAACACTTGAAGCAATTAAGAAAATAGATATATTGTGAGAGTTTTTTTTTCTGAATTTCTTTAGAATTCTTAAAATTTGTATCACTTCATGTATAAATATGAGCCACGTTTAGCAGAAGATCTAGCTCCCTGATCAATCATACATTTTCACTGATCTTTCAGCTGAACTCTAGTGATAGGCTATTTGAAGTATAATGATAGAGGTGCATGTATCGAGGATCTACTTCTGCTGAACACGATCATTCTTTTCCATTGAAACTGATTTGGTTTGTATCACTTCATGTAGAACCTACTTTTCCACACTCAATTTGGCAAACTGATTTGGCGAGCGGATAAAACAGGAAGGCAAGACGGCTCTGTACCAAAACAAACCGCTCCGAACCGCCTGAATCGTGCTCGTAAACCGAACCAACGATTGCTTAAGAATTTATAAAGATTCGTTTCATTTCATGAACCAGTTTGATGACTTAGCAACTATCTTAAGGTATACATAGATACAAGGCTTGAATTGATCAAATGTTGTACAGTGTAATGAAATACACTGTTCTTAACTTGTTGTATGTTCTCAAGTTCTTCAAGATTGTACTGAATCTTTTTAAAGTTATATATCTATTTTTATGACTTAAATTTTGGAAAATTTAGTTATATAATGCTCCAAAAGAGCTTGATCCACGATTTATAAACCGATTTTTAAACCTAACCACACCTTTTTGAAAAAAAAAGGTTTTTAACTGTAAAAGTAAACAATGATTTTCATCTTCCTGGCTTCCATGGAAGAAAACTCGAAGTAATTGTTACAAAATGTAACTCTTACCCTAATTAGTTATATTACAACAGGATTTGTTTACGAAAAATGCGTCTAAAAAGTTTGATTGCAAAAATAAGCCGTAGCAAACTAGCTCTGACCTGTCCCCATCGAATGCTGGCCAGCGATTGAAAGCAAACAGCGCGCTGTTTTTATCTAAACTGTAGCTTAAAACCTTCATGAAGGTTTTTAACAGTAAAAGTGATCACTTATTTTGATCTTCTTGGCTTCCATAGTTGAAATATCGAAGTAATTGTTGCAAAATGTCTCTCTTAGCCATATTAAGTATACTTAAACAGTATTTGTGTATGAAAAATGAGTCTAAATAGTTTGATTGCGAAAATAAACGGAAGCAAACTAGCTCTGACCTGTCCCCATCGAACGCTGGCCAGCGATTGAAAGCAAACAGCGCGCTGTTTTTATCTAAACTGTAGCTTACAACCTTCATGAAGGTTTTTAACAGTAAAAGTGATCACTTATTTTGATCTTCTTGGCTTCCGTAGATGAAATATCGAAGTAATTGTTGCAAAATGTCTCTCTTAGCCATATTAAGCATACTTAAACAGTATTTTTTAATGAAAAATAAGGCCAAATAGTTTGATTGCGAAAATAAAAGGAAGCAAACTAGCTCTGACCTGCCCTCGTCGAATGCTGGCCAGCGCTGTTTGCTCTCTTGAGCCAAGCTTCGGCTTATGTGGATGTGAACAGCGAAAATATGCCCCTGCGGGCTCAGCCCTAGATAAATTTAAAGTGTTTTTTTTTTAATAATATTCCAAATTTCTGAAATTTGTTTATTATGTTCCAGACTCCAATCGTTTTGGTTTAAGACAGATTTGCAGCTCTAATTAGCACCTTTTCGGTCAAACTAAATAGACAGGGAAAATAGGAATGGATAACAAATAAGGTGGCGTCACTGGCACAAAACGCGGGTAACCAAACAAAAACTTCGGAGAAGGTTTAATACATTTAACAAGAAATTTCCATCATGAAACTTTTGTCAGCAGATGATGCATTGACTTAAAAATGAGAAGCGGTTCAAGTTCGGCTAATGGTTCGGTTCAATCTTGAGCCGAACCAGTTATTCTAAGGTTCTATTCCGAGCTAATTTTGTTATATATAAAGCCAATCTGTTCCAGTTCATACCAATGAAGACGAGTTGGTTCTCCTCCAGGGTAAAAACTGGGTTCTTCTCTTCAAATAATGGACATAAACAGGCTATATTAAGCTTGAAAGTAGTTAAACTCCATTCTTCATTCTCTGTAGCTGTTACGATAATGACTTTGGTTTGCCTGCAGCCGGGCGGGCCCGGTGTTCATCTCCAATTGTGTAACGCCTTGAGCGCTAACTACATTTCAAGGGTTAAATCTTTTCGTTTATCGCTGTCGAAAACTTATGAATTTTGTTTATTTTTCTATTTTGCAGGCAATGCCTAATAATTATCAGCATTTGCAGTAGGTGGTGGTGGCCCACACAGTCCAGATCCACAGCCAGAAGCGGAAACTATTCAACAAAAGGAAAACACCCAGAGATCTACATCAAGAAAGTTTTGAAGTCCCGTAAGTGCCATCCTCGTATACCAAATACATAACGATTGTCCATCCATCGTATCCCAGCCAACACGCGAGCATTTCAATTTGTTGAATGGATCCATCTGTTGGCTGGTTTCAGAAGGAACAGGAGGGACCATCGTTGCGTACATGGTTAAAGATTTGGGGGACGAATGCCCAGGAAATGGGCGCATTGCTTGATCAGCAACTACAACAGCAACAACAACAGCAGCAACAGCAGCAGCAGCAAACGATAACAACAACAACAACAACAGGCGCAACCAACGGCAGCAATAATAGCAGCAACAGCAACACCAGCAATAACAACAACAGCAACAAGCAGCAACATTTATTGTTGAGTAAAAATCATCGTTTGCTGGGCAATCTAAGGTCCGATTCCCTGGAATTTCTACAACAATTCAACGGTTCCCGAGGCAGCACCAACAGCAACAACAACAGCATCGCTGATTCCACCACAAACCGCGACAATAACTCACCAGCCAGCACCACCAGCAGCATCATCAGCTGTAGCTCATCAAGTAGCTCCAGTAGTTCCAGCTCAAGCAGTAACAGTTCCACTAGCAGCGTGGGAGGCGGTGCCGGTGGTGGAGGAGTTGCGGCAGCAACCGCAGCCTCCTCTGCAACAAGCAACAACACAACAACAGCAACAGCAGCAGCAGCAGCTTCGACAGCCGGCGGTACAGTAGCAACAACAACAGCAACAACCGCCGCCGCCGCAGCTGCCAATAGCAACACTACCACCAATACCAACACCTTGGCCGCCGACAACCAAACGAATCGCACGAACAACATTTATTACAATCCATCGCGTAGGAAACGTCTGGTGGAAAACAAAGCCATATCCTATTATATGAACAATCATATGGAAATGATTGCCAAATATAAGGGAGTGCCATGGCGCAAACCCGATTATCCCTATGGCGAGGGTGTCATTGGGCTGCATGAGGAAATTGAGCATTTCTATCAATATGTATTGCCCACACCATGTGAACACGCCATACGGAATGAGGTTGTGAAACGTATCGAGGCGGTGGTCCATTCCATTTGGCCGCAGGCGGTGGTCGAGATATTTGGATCATTTCGCACTGGATTATTTTTGCCCACCTCCGATATTGATCTCGTGGTCTTAGGTGAGAATAAAATGAACGTTATAAAGGGAAATAGGTAGAATATGAAAGAAATGGCAAAATTGTAGATTAACTAAAAAAAAGGCATACAAAGCGTTGAATGCAATGAAAATAAAGGAAACATTTGGGAAAAAGAAGTAGGAAAAGGTAGAGAAAATTGGAAAAATAATCTCAGAAAACCAGCGAGATAAGTTTTTTAAAGTGCCAGAAGCTATAAGTAAGCGCCAGATTGTAAGCAATAAAAGATACCACATAGAAAAGTTAAGATCTTAGTAGAATACTGTATAAACAAGCAACAGGAAGCCTAAAAAAGGTATTGTATAAGTGGTTCTAAGTTCAAGTAATGCCAAGTCTGGACACATATAGAGCAAGTCTCAATTGTGGGTTGCTTCTAGACAGATTTGTATGCGTTGACCAAAACAAATCTTCACCTAAGTTTGGATGTAAGCCACAGCTTAGTTGTCAACCTTACAAACCCATGACTTTATTTTAAAAAGAGTTCAATATGAGTGACTATAGCTGGTTGATGATTCGATTTTGAAAAGAATTCCAACTGTTCAAGCATTCAAATATAATTTCTTGAGCAAAAATCATCCCTATTTTAAGGGCAACAACTTGTGAGAGTAACACATATAAGTGGAGTTCAATTCAACCTGAAGCTAAACAGGAATATCTCATCTCATCTTCTAAATAGCTGCTATGTGTCAGATAAGCTTAGATTTTGCTCTATTATATGTAGGTTTATGTGTCAGATAGCTCTATGTAGCAGATAAGAAAACGTTCCTTAATCATCTAAATTACTTTAAACAGTTTGTAAATAAATGGCAAAAGAGGAAGAAGACTATTGAGTACCACAATTCAGTCCAGATTGAGTTGAGTTGATAAGTTAAGCTTAGTCCATAGAAAAAATGATAAAAAAGTGCCCTGTTTCGAATTCAGAGTCGTACCGTAGGTACACAGAGTATATTAAGTTATTATATTAAGCATCGCCGACCCCATAGAGTATATATATTCTTGATCAGCATCGATAGCCGAGTCTATATAGCCCTGTCCTTCCGTATGAAGGCATAAATCTCCGAGATGGTAAGAGATAGAGGTTTGATGTGTATGGCACAACAACTTCTTATACTTGCTGGCAGATTAAGTTTATTTTCAATTTTGGTCACGCCTCCTCCCGCCCCCGCAATTTGATAAAAACGTCATATCTACCACAGTTTTAAAGATAGAAGGTTTAGACCTTCTAGACATAGTTAGTAATCAGTATTATTTATCAATTCGCCAAAGGATTTTTGTTGTTGAGTTATGAGCAAAAGACTGTTTGCTGCTGCAGCGCTGCTTACTGCAGCCTCAAAATCTATGCTGAGCTTATTAGTTTCGTTTGTACAGAGCTTGTTTCTTGTTGTTTCAAGATTTTATAGCCGGAAATTGCCTAAAAATTTCACAAAATTTGCCAAATTATCAAATGAGTTTATGAGTTCATCATGCAGATGGTTAAATAGAAGCTAAAGATGAATAAAACTAATAATAGCAGAGTTTGGTAACATTTATGATGAGTAGAGAAGAGTCTGAGTCCAACTCAGACACAGTTTTTCTAAATCAGCGCCAGCCACCCACAGATACAACAATTACCCTTATTTGTTAATGGTTCAAGCTAAAACATCTACAAAATTCTAGTATTTATAAATGAGCCCATTAAACGCGAACTCTGGCTGATCTAGAAAAACTGGGTACAAGGTGTAGGCTGCCAGTTGCCTCAAGTTTCACAGTTTATTGGTTTCGTTCGTGGGTCTTTTTGTGTGTTGCCATTTTAGCTATTTAGTTGCTTGACTTAGCAATTTTTAGGTAGGTTTATACGTTGGGGTTAAGATTCTTTACAAAAAACATAAAAGTATTAAGAAAAGTAAAGAGACGACGAAAAAACTGAAACCAAAACCTCATAAACATAGAAAAATGACAGGAAAAATCTGTGTGGTTTTATGAAAAATATGTAAGAACACAAGAGACAATGCTGAAATAAAGGGAAACCCCAAAGGAAAATCAAGTAAATAGAAATGGAAATTGATTAAAGAATAGAACAAAGCTAAGCAGACAAGAAAGAAAGAAATGAAAATATACAGGGTGCGCCATCTAAAGTGTCGGTATGGCAACACTGAATAACTTTGACATTTACCAACCGATTGCTTTTGTTAGACATGTTTTGGAAACATCAATCTAGTACAATTTTGACCATGGAACGCTTCACACCAAAACAACGTGCCGAAATAGTGACGCTGTTCATCGAAAATAATCGTTCGAATGTGCTAACTCGATGAGGCCCATTTCACGCTTTCTGGTGGTGTTAATAAGCAAAATTGTCGTAAAATTGGGGCACGGAAAATCCACACCGCATCCATGAAATACCTTTATTAAAAAGAGGCGATATTGACTGGCCACCCAGATCTCCAGATTTGACCGCCCCAGACTTCTTTTTGTGGGGCTATTTAAAAAGCAAGGCTTACGCCAGCGATCCACAGACCATTGAAGAGCTTAAGGCCAACATTCGTGCCAAAATCGCCACTTTATCGACTGAGACGCTCGAAAAAGTGATGGAAAATGCCGCAAAAAGGGCACATTTTGTTGTGGCCAATAAAGGCGGCCACTTGATTGATGTTGTGTTCAAAAAGTAGTCGAAATAAATTGTACAGGACCAAATTAAAGGAACAAGATCAACATGTAGCAATCGGTTGTTTGTTTTTATATATATTCAGTGTTGCCATACCGACACTTTATATGGCGCACCCTGTATTACAAGAGGTTAGAGATGAAATCATAAAGAGAGAAAGGTCAAATTTATGAAAAAGTCATCCAAATAGAAAATGGGGAAACAATGTAGAACAAACCAGAAAATTAAGGAATTAAAGATAAGTTCCTTAGAAAATTAGAAGAAGAATATAGATAGAAGATGGATAGAAGGCAGATAGAAGACTGGTAGAAGTTGATAGAAGATAGCTAGATCGATAGAAGATAGATAGATCGAAGATAGATAGATAGAAGATAGATTGATAGAAGATTGATAAAAGATTGATAGATAGAAGATAGATTGATAGAAGATGGATAGAAGTTAGATTGATAGAAGATATATATATAGATAGAAGATAGATTGACAAAAGATAGGTAGAAGATAGATAGATAGATATAAGATAGATTGATAGAAGATAGATAGAAAATAGATAGATAGAAGATAAATAGAAGATAGATAGAAAATAGATAGAAGATAGATGGCAAATAGATAGAAGATAGATAAAAGACTGGTAGAGGTTGATAGAAGATTGATAGAAAGATAGCTAGATAGAAGATTGATAGATAGAAGAAAGATAGATAGATAGAAGATAGATTGATAGAAGATAGATACAAGATAGATTGAAGATAGATAGAAGATACATTGATAGAAGATAGATACATAGAAGATAGATTGATAGAAGATAGAAAGATTGATAGAAGATAGGTAGAAGATAGATAGATAGAAGAAAGATAGATAGATAGAAGACATAAGATAGATAGGTGGAAGATAGAAGATAGATAGATAAAAGATAGATAGATGGAAGATATATAGATAGAATTTAGAAAGATAGAAAGTGGATAGATAGAAGAAAGATAGAAGATAGATAGAAGATAGATAACAAATAGATAACAAATAGATAGAAAATAGATAGAAGACTGGTAGATGTTGATAGAAGATAGATAGCTAGATGGATAGAAGATAGATTGATAGAAGATTGATAGATAGAAGATTGATCGATAGAAGATAGATTGATAGAAGATTGATAGAAGATAGATAGAAGATAGATTAACAGAAAATAGGTAGAAGATGGGTAGATAGAAGAAAGATAGATAGCTAGAAGACATAAGATAGATAGATAGAAGATGTATAGATAGAAGATAGATATATGGAAGATAGATAGATAGAAGATTTATGATAGAAGGTAGATAGATAGAAAATAGATGGAAAATGGATATATAATATAAGATAAATATATATAGATATATAGAAGATAGATAGATACGAGATAGATAGATAAAAGATAGATAGAATATAGAAATATAAAAGATAGATAGAAGTTAGAGTTAGAGCAAAGATTGATAGCTATTATAGAAGGACGCATGTGAAACAAAAAACGATTATTCCTGGTAGCTGACATGGGCTACCAATTTCCGATTTGTTCCTCATGCGTCATCTATAATATCTATAAATCTTTGGTTAGAGGTGAGTTCAGACGCAATGGCTGCCAATGGTGCACTATTATAAGTTGCTGCCATACATGTGTGAACACCTGCCTGTGCCAGTTAACTGGTGGTTAAGAGAATTCTGTCAGTATTCCCATGCATTTTACTCAAATTAGGAAATCACAAGAAATCCCATAGAAAACCAAGAGAAAAAAAAGAAATCAAATAACTTCAATCCTCTCTCTCTTCTCTTCTCTTTTTTGCAGGCCTGTGGGAGAAACTTCCCCTGCGTACACTAGAATTTGAGCTGGTTAGCCGTGGCATTGCCGAGGCCTGTACCGTTCGTGTTCTGGACAAGGCATCGGTGCCCATCATCAAGTTAACGGATCGTGAGACTCAGGTTAAAGTGGACATATCCTTTAATATGCAATCGGGCGTTCAGTCCGCCGAACTGATTAAGAAATTCAAACGTGACTATCCTGTGCTGGGTAAACTGGTGCTGGTACTCAAGCAATTTCTGCTGCTGCGCGATCTCAATGAAGTGTTCACCGGCGGCATCTCCTCCTATTCGCTCATACTAATGTGCATCAGTTTCCTGCAAATGCATCCGCGTGGCATTTACCATGACACAGCGAATCTGGGCGTGCTGCTGCTCGAGTTCTTTGAGCTGTATGGAAGGCGTTTCAATTATATGAAAATTGGCATTTCCATTAAGAACGGTGGCCGTTATATGCCCAAGGATGAGCTGCAACGGGACATGGTGGATGGCCATCGGCCGTCGTTGCTGTGCATAGAAGATCCATTGACGCCGGGCAATGATATCGGCCGTAGTAGCTATGGTGCATTTCAGGTGAAACAGGCGTTTCAGTGTGCCTATCGAGTGCTAACCCAAGCGGTCAGTCCGCTCGACTTGTGGGGCTCGGATGCGCGCGTTAACTCCATACTGGGTGAGTGTAGCCATGCTTAACCATACAACTGGTATTGCAATCTTTCATTCTCTACCTCTACTAGGACGCATCATCCACATCACCGACGATGTCATTGACTATCGCGAATGGATACGCGAGAACTTTGAGCATCTGGTCGTTGTGGATCGCATCTCACCGCTGCCCGCCTACTCAAATGGTGGGGCCAAGTATGTGATTATGCCCTCGGGTGCGGTGGTCCAACAGATCTACCATCCGGCGGTAGTGCCTGCCCATGCCCTGGCCCAATCCTATTCCAACACGACGGCCGCCACGGTGGCAGCGGTGGCCGCGGCAGCCAACCAACAGCAAACCCAGCCGGTACAGCAATTGGTGTTGCGGCACAGACGTGGCAGCACCTCATCCGGCGACGATTCCGAGGATAGCAAAGACTGTGACGTGGTAGAGACGACGACGACGGCCAGCAGCAATAGTACGGGGCAGCCGGAGATTATAGACATCACCGCGTCGCCACCCAACGGCCTGGCCGTGGTGGTGCCGCTGGCCAACACCGGGAGCAACTCTTCCACAGGCTCGTCGGTAATGCACACACCCACACGCCTAGATACATGATGAATGGTGGCCGGCCTCCTCATGCAGCAGCAACAGCAGCAGCAGCATCAGGTTGCCGGCTGTGCCGCCATGCTGGCCGCAATTGCTAAACCAAAACCAAATCCAAATCCGAATAATCCCCACAGGCGATCAATGCGCCCACAAATGCAAATGGGAGCAATAAATGCAACTGCGGCCAGCATGGAGTCAAGATTGGCCACCAGCCAACATACAACATGTATATCTTCTTCACCACAACAACAGCCAGACCAAGTGCCAGCACCACCAACCAGCACCGAGCGGGACGAGGCCAGCACGTCCACCAATAACACTGGAGGAGGAGGCGGCGGCGGCGGAGGAGGGGGAGGAGGCGGCGGCAGAAGCAGTTACAACCACCAGCGCAGCAGCAATCACAATTCCAGCAATTATTATCGCCAGCAGTTCTATGTGCCACCGCCCATGCAACAGCAGCTCAACAAGTCCAACTCCTATCATAGTCAGCAGCCTCCCCAGCATCAGCAGCAACAGCAACAACAACAACAGCAGCAGCAACAGCACCAGCAGCGACCTCAGCATCTACGCCTAAACAATCAGCAGAGGCAACAACAACAACAGCAACAAGGCTATCAAAAGCAATCATCGGGAGGCTCCACAACGACGACGAGCAGCATCAGCAATCGTCTGCCACCTTTGCGTGGAACTCTAGTAAGCTCCTCCTCGGCTATATCAATCATTTCCATATCGTCTGAATCCTCAGTGGCCAGCAGCTCTTCTAGTTCATCATCATCATCATCGTCGTCATCATCATCGTCCCATCCCACAAATGGTGATGAGCGATAGATATGACCACAGATCGAGGGAGATAGAAAGCTAAAGAAATAAGTTGAAAAGAGAACGAGAGAGAGAGAGAGAGAGAGAGAGAGACAGAAGAGTTTAGCAATATTTACGATAATAGAAAATAGATAAACAAAAAGATGAAAAACGACAACGAATGCCTGCAACTTGGCAGAGGGGGAAATCCATTTTTATACAAATTTTTGGACCAGCTTAAATGGCACTAGAAGAAACCACTAGGCAGGTTATGAATTCCAAATACTTTTCAGGCTGCCAGAAGAATAACTGGGTTCCCTTCAGATTGAAGGAAAAGGTAGAGCTCATTAGAACTGTGTCTAGATGTGGAAAGTAAGGTAATCCAAACAGAAATCTAAAACAGTTTGCCTGATAGTTGCAAAAACAGTCCAAACTTAACAAATTTACGAAAAAGTTATAACAATTGTCAAGATTATTTGGAAATTCTTAGTATTTAATAGAAGTTTCTAAATGGAAATTGTAGATATGCCTCATTGAGAAAGGAAACCCTAGTAGTATAGAATAGAATTCGAGATGTGTGCCCGAATTATAACCGAAATTAGAAATATGTTTCAAGAATTCTTTGGAATTCTTCTCTACGAAATCACTAAAAATTAATAATACAAATTATCATTTAAAGGAAAGAACTTATTTTGCTAGATTCAATTGAAAATCTGTAAGAAAACCTAAAAAATATAAAAAAATTTGAAAAATGAAAAAGAAATGAACAGAAATTTAAAAAAAAAAATGACTACAAATTTTCAAAAGAAACGCAGGAAATCTTAATTGAATTGGGTAAAGGTTCTCTAGGCAAATAAGGTGCTGAAATTTTGGTAAAAATGTTATTTTAAAGCAATTGAATGACCTACTTATCTATATTTAGCAAAGCTGTTAAGAGAAATTAACTTTTCACTTTTTTGTAATAATTAAAAGTGTAATTACCATTACAATTCTAATTATTTGCAGAAATTTTGTCTCAAATTTCCCTAAACTGTCCTAATTATTGCTAAAAGTCATTCTATTTAGCGGAGTTATTAAACAAAATGGCCAAAGGAAATTTATTATGGTAATTAAACATTTAATTACCATTACAATTCTAAATATTTGCATACTTTTTGATAAAAAGTTCACTTTGAAGCTATTAATTGTCCTAATTATGGCTGAAAGTCATTAAATTTAGCAGAGTTATTAAACGAAATTACCATTTCAATGGCCAAAGGCAATTTTTTTGAGGTAATTAAACATTTAATTACCATTACAATTACAATTATTTTGTCTGAGTCACTATAATTAGCAGTTTAATTGAACGAAATTACCATTTCAATGGCCAAGGCAATTTATTGTGGTAGTTAAACATTAAATTACCATTCAATTACTCAATTATTTTGTAATTAAAAATTGAATTACCATTACAATTACAATTATTTTGTTACTAAAAATTCAATTAACCTCTACAACTTATTTGAATGAAAATTTGCTACTGAAATCTCCATAATTACTTAAACTAAACGTTGTAAATACTTAGTAATGGTAATTGTAATAGTAATTTACAGTACTGCTATATACCCCCGTGTGCTACAAATCAATATCGATCCATAACGCATAAAAATTCTTTCGTTTTCGGATAGGTAGCTGTTTTGTAGAACTTCTTGGTTTTGTCTCATTTTCCTAGGGGACCTTAATTATCAATAGAAATATACTAGAAAATAAAGTCAAAGTAGAGAAACTTTTAAGAACCAACATCTAAATTTAAGTGATGTTTACTGCAAGTTTAGAAATTTACAACAAAAAAACGGTTTAGATGAAGAATATTTGAATACACTTGGTCCGATAATCTTCTAAATAAGACAAACAAACACATTGGGGAAACAAAACTGAAGTTTGAAGCTTTATTATACTTAAATCTTGTTTTTTTTCTTTTATTTTTACACTTTTTATAGATAGTTTACAATGCATGCATACCTAATCTACTCAAAGCTGAGTATTGAACTATAGACCAGAGGTGCTCCGCGGAGTCAGCATACAAGAGATCGATTGAATGAGAATACCGGCTAATGCCTGTGCTCAACAGCAAAATCTTTGCACATTTGTTGTTGCAAAAGATTTAACATACAAAGATTACATTTTATATTCTGATACATGAATTATCTTTTAGAAGTGCTTTTTAAAGCTGCCTTTGGCTTTGACCGCCGTCGGCGCCACTGGCTAGAAATCTGTAGTGCTAGCTTCTAGTGAGAAACGTGTTGCTTTTTGATAGCTGGACTTAAAGCATTAGTGGTAAAGAGAATGTCACTTCCAGCAGATCAATGCTAATCCTATTCTGCACACTATTGTCTACCAGACGATCTAAATTACAAATCACAACTTGATTTAAGGATCAGACAAGAATATTCTTACATGAATTTCAACGCTAAATCGTATCTTACCTCCAATAGAAGCCATCACCTTGATATTTTGAGAAATATGGACTGGAAAAGCACTGCTTTGGCCCCTTTTCGACCAAGCCGAGTTGCTAGAAGTCTCTAATAAGGCTTAAATTAAAGCTTGAACTGTCTATCAAATGTATTAAATCAAATAAACCTTGAATTCAACCAAAATATTCGTGTAACACAACTATTACATTAACTTCTAATGAAAAAGTAATGCTAGTTGAAAAAGGTTGGATTGACTTAAGGTTTTAATGTTTTTCTGCATTTGGTGGACAGTTTATTCTTTAATTAAAGCTTAATTGGCGACTTCTATAATGAGAATAATCTCTACTCGTGTTGGAAAATGTAGAAAAACAGGACTATTTTGTGACTGAGTCAATTTTTCTTAAAAATTCTACGTAATGGACACTTTTGGAGGTCAGTTTCATGAATGCTTGAGTTGAGTTTTTGAAAACCAGTTTTATCAATGATGTGAAATGGTATACCGCTTAAGTGTTTTGAAGACAAACAGATAACACTTCTTTGTCTAAGTAAGCGATTAATTTGTACCTGTTTCTTTCCCATCATACATAAACGATTGCGCATAGCTTTCCAAGCTATACACATACATCTGAAAGGTCTCTCTAACCATGTCCTGCTTTAATATCTTGCTTATCTGCTTCTTCAACTGAGATAGCTTAACTATATATTTGCAAAAAAAAAGCACCAAGCACTGGCAAGTGCGCGCATAGGCCGTGGGCACCTTATGTTTAATATTTTTGTTTTTCAATATTTTACACTTAGTCTTACTTATATAAGCTATATAAGCCCAAGGTCTACTAAAAACAACGCAATATTTTAATAATTTATTGATTTTTTTAAGAAATTTGGTTTTGGGGTAAAATATATTTAAAGAGAAAGTTTAAGTTGGTTACAGAATTAAATAATTTTAGCTTAGGGGTTCCTTTTTAGTTGTTTTCTTATTTTAGTCAAAATTTTAACAATCCAGAGACTAGAACAGATGTAGGAACTTTATATAAAACAAACCATGTACACATTCAAATTCAAAGAACTTAACTTATAAACTTATGAAGTCGCAGTTTATGCTAGTATTATCATAGTTCTTATACAGTTGTGTAATGGAAGAAACTTGACTTAAATAACTTGATTTTCATTAACATTTGGAGTTTTTGAATAAGCCAAAATTTCCTTTTCATTACTATTTGCATTGAGAATTGAAACATGAACAAAAAATTAATAATTGTAATGGTAATGAAACTTTTTAATTACTTTCTTTAGTAATCGAAATAGTAGTTTCAATTTATAGCTCTTTTTCTACTTCTTTTGGTAGGATTTTTGCATTGAATTTGTATTTGAATAAAGGAAAAGTATCTAAATTTCTCAAAAGTTGAACTAAGAACCATATAACTCTGGTATATAGGGATATATTTCTGGTTTCACTAATCAAGTTGTATAATATAGAGAGCTATAAATTGAAATTACCCTTAACCAGAGTTAGTAAGCAGTTTATTTTCTCAATTTTTAATTGAGATAGTCTTCTACATAGCTGCTATGTGTCCTAAAAACTTAGATTTTGCACTGGTATTTGTGTTAGTCGATGTAAATTTGTATAGAACATGTGAAATTAGAGCCCCAAATGAACTTATATTGAAACCCCAATTTTAATTCCAAACTCTATATTGATTTCAGTACACAAATTGGCGACGATTTCGGCACAAAAGTGGGCGACGTTCAAGAAAATCTAAATAACTTTCAAGAAACTCGACAGCGTCTGAAGAGCAAAGCAAAGCAAAGCAAAAAAAAAAGGGGTACTAAGAAGACCAAACCTATAGCCGGAAATTCATGCACTAAGCTTTCAAGGGAAACTCTGATTTTGTATAAATAATCAGATTTCTTATGTTTTAAACTGTTTAATACAGCTCTTTTATATGCAAGAAGTTTAATACCCTAATACCCTGAATGATCTAAATGATTACCTTATAAGAAGAGAGATAAATAAATGTACATTTGGCAGTTCAAATGTAACGTAACGATGTAGCTTTTTCCGCTAAAAAGCTAGATTTTCTATCGACATGTTATCGGTTTTGAAGAAGTCACTAACAACAGGAACAGCTGTTGATCAGCGTTGGCGTTGGTGTTGAGAAAAGTTCAGTACCAGTTTCAATATAAGCTCAAAATGTTCTTTCTGTTTCATAGAATGTTAGAATGTATTAGAGAGGGGAAACTTGCCTTTTGAGCATCACATTTGCTAGCAAAGAAATACAAACAGCTGTTGCTTGTTACTTGAATGTTGTTTGCCTCTTCAAGTCAAGCCTGTCAAAAAGTCACAATTCAACCAAATCTTGTGCTTTCTTTTTTAATAAATTTATATTTTATAAATTGGAAAAGTCTGTTAATACATTTAATGCAAAGAAATTGTCATCTTTCTTCTATAAATTGCCATTTAAAACATAGAAATCGAATCTTCAAACTGTATTCGGCACAAAAACCATAGTCTGTGTTATACTTTTGCCGTATGAAGTTAGTTTTTTCACAGAAAAGTAAATCAAATGTTACATTTTTTTACTCGTTTTAGAGCTTTAACTCCTTGATTAAGTTTCAATACAAGTTTTTGAGTCTGTTGCGGTCTTCACTTTCAAACAAATATGTAGAATTCGATATTCGATTCGATAAAACTCATTTATAAAGCATTGTTTTTGAGTCTTATCTTATAATTGGTATAGATTACCCTTAGAGGTTTACCAGTAAATGCTATTTTGACCAAATTCCAAAACCGGAAGCATTTCAAACAGTTTTTATACTTGTTTCCTATACTTAGACCGTATTTACACGATGTAGTTTTCTTTTTTTTTCAAAAAGTTTCTCGAAATTCAAACAGTTGGCTATAATGCTTCTACCTGTTAGATATTTTATCAATATTTCAGGTTTTATTTTGCAATTTAAATGGATTATATAGATTACTCGCAATATCAGTGAATCTTTAACAAAAGCAAAGGAAATTGTAGCAATCTTGATGGGTTAAACTATGTCCTAAACATCTAGGGGTCTAGAATTCATCTAGAAATCATAACAGTAATATCGATGATAGTTGGTAAAGATATTGCTCCAGATGTTTTTGAACATTCTTTAGAGAAAAGAAGAAGGGAATCAAAGGAATCTGGATGAGAACATCTAAAGAGATAAGAAATCGTTAAAGTAACATCGATGATGGTTGGTAAACCAAAGTAAGACTTTGCTTCAGATGTTTTTCGACATTCTCTAAAGAAAATGAAGATAGAAATTGAAGGAATCTTGATGAGAACATCTAGGAGTTAAGAAATCATAAAAGAAATATCAAGACATTGCTTAAGATTGGTTCCAATCACCCTTGTTGAAAGACTTTTTGGAAAAAGAGGCATATGAATTATGAAAAGGCGTACGCAGGAGGGATTTTTGGGGCTTAACCGCCCCCCTCAATATAAATTTCCTTACATGGTAAATCAAAAAACTAAAACAAGAAGCCTTATTGAAAGGCTTTTGAGAAAAGGCATATGAAATATAAATAAAGACGTATGCAGGAGAGATTTTTGGGGCTTAGCCGCCCCCTGAATGAACATTTGTTTACATGGCAAATCAAAAAACTAAAAAAAATAAGCCTTATTGAAGGGCTTTTTAGAAGAGGCAAGTGAGTTAAAAGCAAAGGCGTAAGCAGGAGGGATTTTTGGGGTTTAGCCACCCCCTCAATGGCAATTTGTCTACGTGGTAAATCAAAAAAATAAAAAAGAAGCCTTATTGAAAGGCTTTTGAGAAGAGTAAGGTGAATTAAAAGCAAAGGCGTAGGCAGGAGGGATTTCTGGGGTTGAACCGCCCCCCTCACTGAACATTTGTCTACATGGTAAATCAAAAAACTAAAAAAGAAGCCTTATTGAAGGAGTTTTTAGAAGGGGCATGTGAATTAAAAGCAAAGGCGTAGGCAGGAGGGATTTTTGGGGCTTAACCGCCCTCCTCAATGAACAATTATGTACTTGTTTAAGACAAAATTAAGAAAAAGCGGCGATAGAAAACATTTCTAAGAGGTCCCCCCTTGAAAAAATACTGCGTACGCCACTGAATATAATACATTTAACATCAACAAATACACAAAAATCCACCTAGGAATGCAAAAACAGAAATATGAGAAAACGGAGCCTATTCTGTTTCCAAAATCGAGTATAAACCATAGGCAAGTCAAGCCCCAGCTTCGAGTCACAAAGGTTGGTTTGAATTCTCAATGAGGTTTTTCTTAATTTCAAACCAAACTCTAGGAACTTGTACAATGAAGCACATTTCAGAGGGTAAAGCCATAAGAAAACACATGTAGTTTGTGCAAGTCAAAATCTTCTAACAGTTTTGCTTTAAAAAGGTAAATCCCAAACCATAATTGACATTTAAAAGTTTATCGTGAAAGTTAATTTGGATAGAAACCCACAGCTGTTTAGCCATCGCCTGTATCTATCATATTTTGCCTTTTCTAACAGTTTTTTTATTTCTAGAAATTGCAAAAAATTGGATTTTCAACTAAAGTTGCAGGCAGGCGTACGTGCACACACGAACTCTCTCCCCCTCTCCTAATCTTAAAACAAAACTAACTCACTCATGCCATTTATCTAAACACACACACACACACACCTAATGAATCATTATTAACTATATGGAAGTGTCCTAAACTCTCTCCAACTCTAAGAAAACACACACACACACACATTACAACTTATTAGATAGTCTCGCTTGTGCAAAACCACACACACACACACACACACAAAAAATGCAAAAAAACTAAACAAAACGTTTGCCTACTTCTAGCGCTAGTTGTGTATTTCATTTTGTTTCTAAAATAAATATGAAAAATGCAAAAAAAAAAACAAAAAAATCATAAAATTTCAAAATAACCTCAACAAAAAACATTAAAAAAAGTAACAATTAATTAATAATTATTGTCGTGAAGTATGAAATGTTAAAAAGTTTTCACTAGTTTTTTTTATATACATATATAATTATAATATATATATACACATATATATATATATGTACACATACCTAGAACTATATCTACATCTACATCTTCGTTTGTAATGCTTTTAGTTGTAAGTGTGAAATTATTAAAACAAAACAAACAAACAACAACAACAAAAAAAAGCCACAACAAAATCATTTTGAAAAGAAAAAAGAAGAACTCTGCGCTCAGCCCTCACGCTAATATTATTAAGTGATTAAGTGTGTAAGCGCAGTTGTAAAAAAAACCCTATATATATATATATATATAGCATATATTTAGCGTTTAAAACTTGCATTATGTAATTCCCTACCCTACCTACCAATCCTACCGCCACCCAAAATCCTTATCCCCCATTCTCTTGCTACAAATTTAAGCTGCTTTATTTTATGATGCCTGAAAAATATTGTTATTATTTTAAGTACCATAATTTGTAATTACGAACACAGGGCTAGAGTTGGTCTTGTGTTTTAAAACAAACAAACAAACAAAAAAAAAAAACTAAAAAACTAAAAAAAAAAAACACAAAACTACAAAAACAAACATCTTGATGTGAAACATTTTTCTACTTGGAGGCACCTAGGCTAGCAGCAGCAGAACAATTGATTTCAGCCGGTTAAGGGAACATACTAACTATTCACTGGGTCACTGACTTATACCCTTGTTACACTAGGAGTGCGTTATGCGTTAATAGCCAACATTCAGCTTGTTTTGTATGGGAAAAAAAGCTGAAAAAGCTAGTGTAACTCAGCCTTAATACTCAATAGGCAACTTTAGAACTTCATGGGTGTACAGTCCCTTTTTTTGAAAATTTAAGACTCTTCTATATGTCAAATTAAGAGATTTTAAGGCATTCACTGCTAAATTGAGCATATAAATTGATTTAAAATCATTTCTATTCAACTTTGGCACTTAGAAATTGCTTGTAAATAAAAGCAAAAACGAGCGAAATGGCTAAGGCAGGGTACAATAAAGCCATTTATTGCTAGAAAGGAGCCTAAAAACAAACAAAAAATGCTGATACGGCCACAAAATACCAAAATAGCCACAAAAAAGCCAAAAATAGCCAAAAAAGGTCAAAAAACCCCAACAAAAGAGGATCTTAAATCGCTACCATAAAAATAGAGGAAAGTTAACTTTGGAAAGTGTTTATACCCTTGCAAAGGGTATTATAATTTTGCCCAGAAGTCAGCAAAATTCAGAAATATTCATTTCCGAACCCATAAACCATATACATACTTGATCAGGGCGACGAGCTGAGTTGATTGAGCTTTATCCGTCCGTCCGTCTGTCTGTCTGCCTGTTTCTACGCAAACTAGTCTCTTAGTTTGGAAGCTATCTAGCTGAAATTTTGCACAGAGTCTTCTTTTTGCTAATATGTCGAAATCGACCGGATCAAATGACTATATCTCATAGCTGCCATAGTTACAATCGATCGGAAAACTAGTTTTAGTATGGAAAACTTTTTCTTTTCCACGGAAACGTCTCCAAACTTTGTATTCATTTGTTTTCTATGCTTATTTATAATTCTGCCAAGTTTGATGAAAATCGGTCAACTATATGGCATACCTGCCATACAAAAGATAGGTCTGAAAAACAGTCTTAGTTAGGAAAACTTTTTTGTTTTTAATGCTAGCACACTGAAATTTTGTTTTTGTTTGTTTCACATGCTTACACCTAATTCTACAGATTTTTGTTCAAATCGGTTGACTATATCATATAGCTGCCATACAAACGATCGGTCGGAAAATGGGAAAAAGAGTTTTGTTTTTGGAAATATTTAAGCGAGCACTTGCAAGGGTATAAAAACTTGGGCACTGACGAAGTTAGCTTAGCTTTCTAGTTATTCAACTTTTACTTTTAGAAATTGCTTGTAGATGAAAGCAAAAACGAGCGAAATGTCTAAGGCAGGTTACAAAAAGGCCATTTATTGCTGGAAAGGAGCCTAATAACAAAAAAAAAGTGCTGATACGGCCATAAACTACCAAAATAGCCACAAAAAAGGCCAAAAAATAGCCAAAAAAGGCTTGACAAAATGCTACAGTTGGTATTTTTAAGCAGAGGATCTTGAATCGCATCAAACAAAATAGAGGAAAGTTAACGTCGGAAAGTTTTTAAACCCTTGCAGTACGTTTTTCTAACTAAGACAACCTTTCGGACCTTACTTTTCTATAGAAGCTATGCTATATAGCTGTACGATTTCGAACAAACTTAGTAGAAACATGCTAAAGCCCCTCAAAATAGCATGTAACTAATTTTCAGTTGATTCCATTGAAAACTAAAAAGTTTTTCTTGAAAGAACTTCATTTTCGACAGCTTATTCGTACTGCAGCTATATGCTATAGTCAACCGATTTAGACAAAACTTTTAAGAATTGTGTGAAAGCTTATAAAATATGTATATGTCAATTCTAAAGAGGTTTACATTGCAAACAAAAAAGTTTTTCTTACTAAGACTACTTTTCAGACTCTACTTTTCTATGAAAGCTATGTTATATAGATGTCCGATTTCGATCAAACTTATCAAAATCAAGGAAAAGCATAGCATACTAAGAAATACAAAGTTTGGTGGCGTTTCTATGGAAAACAAAAAAGTTTTTCCTACTAAAACTAGTTTTTCGACCGATTATTTCTATGACAGCTATAACCTATAGTCAACCGATTTCGACAAAACTTTGAAGAATTGTGTGAAAGCTTATAAAATAAGTATATGCCAATTCTAAAGAGGTTTACTTTAAAAACAAAAAAGTTTTTCTTACTAATACTAGTTTTCTAACCTTACTTTTCTATGACAGCTATACTATATAGTTGTCCGATTTCAATCAAACTTGGCAAAATCATGGAGAAGCATAGAAAATTAGTAAATATGGAGTTTGGAGATGTTTGCATTGACAACAAACAAGTTTTTACCACTAAAGCCAGTTTTTCGACAAAACGTTTTCATGGCAGCTATATGTTATAGTCATCCGACATATGTGGAAGCAAAGGAAATCAAGATTTCATTTCTTTTGTACAAAGTTGAAGCTTAAAATGATGGCAACAGCTAGAACTAATGGAACTATAATGGATTAGTGATGTCCTAGGAAAGTAGTAGACCATTAGTTTCTGAATAAATACCAAAATGTTTTTGGGTATCAGTCAGGACAAAGACTTCTGAACTCAACCAGCTGACTAACAGTCATACAAGTGAATTTCAGTGAAATTAGCAAAGTGGACCCACAATTTTGCATATGTGTGCCGTTTGTGTGCCAAGTTTGCTCGACAGATTTAGCACACTTTAAAGTTTCTGCTTGCCCGTCATTCGTAAGGCTCTTGAATATATCTTGTTGTATGTACTCACGATCGGCAGCGGTTATAGATGTCTAATTCCTTTAGAAAACAGCCTATATAAATGCCTTGAACGAAATGTAATTATAATTAATGCTCTCCACAATGTTAGTGAAGTGAATTCCTGCTGTAACAAGTCGTTTTCGATATCGTAACTAAGTATGTAGTCTGAGTGAGGCTCTAGACCACAATAGCTAAGCTCGCAACCCGCTAACTTTAAATTTCAGTTGCCCTTAGCCAAGACATAAACCTTTTAGGCAGCATTTCGAAACAGCAAAGGAAAGACTCTGGAGTGTTCTTTGCAAACCTATCGAAGTCAAAGATATATTCGTTGATCTTTGAAAAGGTTGAGCAAGTAAAACTTGTAAGCAAATAACAGATTAAATTCGAAGTATATCCGGCTCATAGCCGCTCTCTAGACGAAGTGAAATAGTGCCTAAGTGTACCAAGTGTGGCTCCAACAGCATTAAGAGCTGTTGCTATTTAATGGAATGATATCACGAGTATTTGATAACAGTTAACAGTTCTGGCAACTATATTGACTCACGGTTTTTAGAAACAGTCCTTTGTTGGGTACGACGAATTAGCTTTTCGGTAGAACCAGTTTCCAAACACTACCTAAAGCTAATTGTTTTAATGTTTCTGAGCATAAAACTATGAAAAACAAGAAAGAAAGAGTCGGTCAAGCCCGACTATAACATACTCTGTACCAAGAAATTTTGTCTTTTGATCATAACTCGAAAACCGTTCATCCGATCTTCTTCATTCCTTTAGCGGATCGATAAGTTATTCTAATAACTAAATATGTCCAGAAGAAACAAGCCATCTATCTTCAAAACTGTGGGAGATATGACGTTTTTTCTAAATTGCGGGGGCGGGAGGGGGCGTGGCCAAAATTGAAAATAAACTTGATCTGCCTGCAGACATAAGAAGCATATGTCCCATACATGTCAAACCTCTATCTCTTACCATCTCTGAGATCTGTGCGTTCATACGGACAGACGGACAGACGGACAGACGGACATGGCTATATCGACTCGGCTGTTGATGCTGATCAAGAATATATATACTTTATGGGGTCGGAGATGCTTCCTTCTGGATGTTACATACTTTTGCACAAACTTATAATACTCTATGTACCTACGGTACAGAGTATAAAAAGTGGGTTCCTTAAAAAATTATTAATACATTTGACCGCAGCCACCAAAAAAATATAGTCAGACAATTTGTTTTCTATGCTGTCTGATTAACAAAAAGACAGGTATAAGTTAAACAGACTCATTTAGTTGCTCAACAGAAAACTTGTGCTTTTTTTCAAGCTGCTCAATGAGAAAACAGCTGAAAGTTAACCATTTCGTAAGGCACATGAGCAATGGTAGCAGATAAGCCAAGTGTTAGCTTAAACACTAGCACGCAGGCACACTTGCAGTCGACAGCGGCCGCTCAGGAGAGCGAAAAGAAGTCTCGCTTGAGCCAAAAGAGTGAAAAAAGTCAACGTTTTCTGCAAGCTCTCTGCTTAAATAAGGCTTAAAAAGTACACAATTTTCTTCTTCAGCCAGCCGATTAGGAGCCTTCAGGTTCATGTTTACACAACAAGATTTATAACAAAAAAAATATTAAATGCCTGCCATTTTGTAAATATGTTTGCATTTTGCTGTGACACCTCGTCCTTGCCTTCCCTGCCCAAACCCCTTCCGTACTCCTCCTCCACTCAATAAACTCTTCAACTTAAAAGTACTGCCATTTTGAGAGGTTGGTTTTGTTTTGTTTTTTTTTATACATATTTAAATTGTAACAAACTAAAACAAAACATTTAGACTTTGTACATGTCAAACATTTAGGCTGTTTTCTTCTTTGAAACTATGAAACAACAACAACAACTACAAGAACAACGTAAAAGTAATGTTTATCTTCGATTGTATAGCAACTGGTTGTAGTCTTGGCTAATCTCACAATCAACTTAAGCAACAGCAAGCAATGAGAGCGAGTAAGTAACAGAGAGAGAGAGAGAGAGAGAGAGAGAGCGAGCTTTGAAGCCCACCTTACACATACACATACGCGCATACACACACACACAACTGCACTCTCACACTCACAGAGGAGAATGTTAAGCAAGAAAAAAGTAAATTATTAAATTTATGCACTCGTCTGTTAAATATTTATATGTAGTTATTAATATTAACTAATTGATAAAGTACGTACTATGTATACAACCATATGATTAGGATAAGCCTTAAGACTCTACCCTCCCCCCAGATATACACACACACACACACATACACTCTTGATATGCAACAACTAAGGCAAGAGCGCCAGAAAGAACCGCACGCTTCAAGAGTACAAGAAACCAATGCATACTTAACAACCGTAGCCGCATCTTCTCTCTCTTTCTGCAAGCTGCATGCAGATGAGTACAAAAGAGCGCAAGAGCAAGAGAGTATTGAACCTACCCAGCGGCGGAGAGCGGAGGTGTTCTGTCGAAAGTATGCATTACGCCTGACGGAAAAGTAATGAACTACAACTGCTGCTTTTCTATAAAGGGACAGTAAGCAGACTGCAAACAAACCGCATTACAATTGAAAAAAAGTAATACACATTTGTAATGGGAATTCGATGACAGTTCGGCTCTAGCATACATCTTTTATTACTAGTAATGCAGGATGCAATAATAATGCAAGCTTATGGCAAAGTATACCAGACTGTATGGGATTATTTCCGGCATACAGAAGGCAAAGTAATGCAGGAGTAATCCATTATGTAATGGCAATTTCCGCCGCTGGGTAGAAGCAGAACACAAAACAACTCGTCTGCGGAGAACACAGACTGACGTTTAAGCATTCATCAAAGAGAGCGGGAGAGAGAGCTACCTTGTTAAGTATGCCTCTCCGAGCGCCCTACCTTAGTTGTTGCCTCAGGCATACACTGTTAGAAAAACTAGGCGAGTAAGTCTTTTGTATCTTTCATTTTGATTCAGAGTTTTTCTTTTATTCTTTTCCCTTACTTTTTTTTTGGTCATATTGTTAAATAGATATAGATTTGCGATATTAAATATATATACATATATATATATATTCAATACAATTCCTAGTTGATGTAAGTGAACAAAAAAACAAACAAAAACAAAAACCAAAAAACACTGAATGAAAGAGGCGACAAATAAAAAGCCATGCCTCGAAAAGGACTCCAACTACCAGTCTACCATTTGATATACGTAAACTTGAACGTTTTGGGTTCCGTAGCCTCGCACACATATAGCATCTGGATCTTACAGTTGGCATCATTGATCAGCTCCCGTGTGCCAAACATATGCACACAGTTCTCATTGCCACCATAGTTATCCGGCATCTGTTTGGGTCCGTTCCAGGGGGCATAGGTCATGGGACGACCACTGGACATCCAATAGAAGGCACCCTCAGTGCCCAAATCATTGCCGGATATCCAAAAGTAATCGTTGTTCTTGAAACCCTTGGTCTTCATATACTTAATCAGTGCATCCATTTCGGGTTTATCCTCTATGGAGGCCAAATGGGCGTTCATCATGCGACAGGCGCCCGCCGCCTGAAACCAGTTGACCTTATTGATGGGTTCTATGTAGTAGTAGTTGTCGCCGATGCGTATAAAGGGTGTGGTGTCAATCTCCGAGGGTATGCCTGGAATGAAATCACTCTATTAACTGGGTTTTTTTTTTTTGGTGGCTTGTGACAGACCCACCATTATACACCTCTGTGCGATAGTTGGTGAATATGTTCACATCTGGCAGATAGCCGCAGCACAGCGAGCAAGCGCTCAATAATAACAATAACCAAAGTACTGGCTCGGGACACATTCTAAGGCTGTCGAATTTGTAACTCCAACTGAAACTTTTGCAGCCATCGAGTGGGCTTTTAAGGCCCGGACAAGGTGAGAGGTAATCGAATGCCCAGCTGTTTTCACAGCAGGTAAGCCAGAAGTTCTACGAAGTACGGGTAACTGATCTAAACACAGAAGTTTAGTAAAAACAAAATCAAACTGGAAAATGTGACCACACTTGAAGCTATGCGGAGACGCACCCACCCAAGTGGGCTTTTAATTGGTGTGGACACTTTAGGAAAAGAAGTTTACTAGTCTTTGAATAAAACGATTTCAGGTAGAATATGTTCATATGCTCCAAATTTCATTATAGCTTTCCCAAAAGAGTTCAAATTCGTCGAAATCCACTGCGCAGGCATAAAATCATGTTTCTTAAGATGAATATCAGCAAGGATAAGCTGTTTTTTACCAACCTAGTACTTTTGGTACACGTCTAGAACACACTCTTGGTCAAGAAGCAAATCCCTGAAAGTTCAAATTCGTCGAAATCCACTGCGCAGGCATAAAATCATGTTTCTTAAGGTGAATATCAGCAAGGACAAACTGCTTTTTACCAACCTAGTACTTTTGGTACACGTCTCGAACACACTCGTGCTCAAGAAGCAAATCCCTGAAAGTTTAGATTCGTCGAAATCCACTGCGCAAGCACAAAAACAAGTCTCTTGAGAAGAATATCAGCAAGGACAGCATGTGGCGCATCATAAAACTTGACTTGGAACCCAGTGCTTACAGAAAAAGCAAGACAAAATCGAAAGCATGGCGTTGTCAGTGCGCCAACAATGCCCACACAGACGAATTTTCACCTAAGAGCAATCTTTTAACAAACAGAACAATAGAGTACAGCATTCGAACTCATTCCAAGAGTTTAGAGAGGTCGGGTTAGGGCTCATCAAGCTTCATTTTTGGGCAAGAATTAAGAAGAATCTCTTCCGGAAGTTATAAATAAGCGGTAGATATAGCAAACAGACTCCAGAGGCAATTGGAAATAGTACCCAATGTTAGCTTAGTCACTTACACAAGTAAAACAAAAATTTTTGAAACAAAAACCACCACAAGAAAGTGGAAGAGCAAAAGGAAAGTTAACTTCGGCTCGACTGAAGTTTGTAAACCCTTGCAGTAGATTTCCACTGAAAACAAACAAGTTTTTCTCACTAAAACTAGTTTTCTAACCTTACTTTTCTATGGCAGCTATCTATATAGATGTCCGATTTCGACCAAACTTGGTGGAATCATGGAAAAGCATATTGAACTAAGAAATACAGTTTGGAGACGTTTGCATTGAAAACAAAAAAGTTTTTCTCACTAGAACACGTTTTTCGACCGATCCTTCCTATGGCAGCTATAACCTATAGTCATCTGATGTTGACAAGACTTTGAAAAATTGTGTGAAAGCTTAAAAAATAAGTATATGCCAATTCTAAAGAGGTTTACATTGAAAACAAAAAAGTTTTTCTTACTAAGACTACTTTTCTAACCTCACTTTTGTATGACAGCTATACTATATAGATGTCCGATTTCGACCAAACTTGGCAGAATCGTGGAAAATCGTAGCAATCTAAGAAATACAAAGTTTGGAGACGTTTGCATTGAAAACAAAAAAGATTTTCTCATTAAAAATAGTTTTCTAACCTTACTTTTCTATGACAGCTATACTATATGGATGTCCGATTTCAACCAAAATTGGTGGAATCAAGGAGAAGCATAGAAAACTAGTAAGTATGGAGTTTGGAAGCGTTTTCTTAAAAAACAAAAAATTTTTTCTTACTAGAACTAGTTTTTCGAACGATGATTCCTATGGCAGCTATATGTTATGGTTATCCGATCCGGCTGGATCTGACAAATGTGCAGAGTATTTGTATCACAAGACTTTGTGCAAAGTTTGGTAAAGATAGCTTTCAAACTGATGGAGGAGTTGGCATAGAAACAGACGGACAAGGCTAAATCCACTCGGCTTGTCATGCTGATCAAGAATATATATACTTTATACTTCAATGCATTACAAACATCTACAAAACGATTCTTGCCTAATGCCGTGTGTGTGTAGGAAGATAGGCATCCGTTTCTCCCAGAAGGTATTCTTCAGGCAAGAAATTTGACACTATGCGATCATTTCTGGGCTATAAGTAAGCGTTACTTCTTGTAGATAGAAAAAAAGTTGCCTTCAATTCCGTAAGAGGCCTAAAAGAGAAAGAGAAGAGAAGAGAGACTTAGATGAGAAGTTGTTCTTGCAATTTCATTATGCAGGCGTCAAATACGCCTGAAGCGTATGTAGTGCGTGCACCCTGACTATTTAAATGAAAAGTCCTAGATAGAACTGCAGCATAAAGTCCGCATTTTATTACTTACATCCAAGAAGGAAACGTATTTTGATTCCATTTTTCTGGTATTTCTTCAGAGAATCGAAAAGTCTTTTACTCCAGAAAATAATGTCTTAAACACTAATTATACTTCTTAACACTAACTTAACATTAGATCTCCACTCTTAGATCCAATGAGGCCAACTTCTTTCGCCCATTGTTTGAGGCCTCGGGCCAGACAATGCCCTCAATCCAATCCACATAGCTGGAGACGCGTGTATAAATCGATGGCGGTCCACTGGCACAGCCCTGGCCCAGTGATGTTATGCCCACCGCATAGGGCAACTGATCATCCTGCATGAGTAGTGGACCACCCGAATCACCCTGGCAAGTGTCATGCGTGCGTGTCACATCTCCGGCACACAATTGACTGCGTATCACACCCTGTGGTAGGACATCGGCTGGATAGTGTGGCTGGCACTGCTCATTGCTGACCCACTGCAGCGGCACCTTCAGCAACTGGGCCGAGGCAAGACCCGCAAAACGTGTCTGACCATAACCAATGGCCGTTAAATCTGTTTTGATCAACTCGAAGCTGGACCACAAGCAGGCGGGACGTAAACCATGTGGCGTTACGCCAAACATATCCAATTCAAGTAGAGCAATATCATTATAACCCGAATTGGCATTATAATCGGCATGACTGATGACACGCTTGACCTTGAAGTCATCACCCTGCGACAGGGTAAGATTGTCACCGCCCAAACGCACCTGACTGGGCGGTTCGCTGGGGTGAGAGAGAGAGAGCAGAGATTAGGGGCAGTTGTGAATGGCTTCACTTCAACTTACCCTCCAAAATCCAAACAATGCGCCGCTGTTAGCACATAATTGGGCGCTATCAAGACTCCACCACAACGATAGTAAATGCTTTCATCAAAGTTGGAACGCCAGCCAAGGGCAGCCATATAGGGGAACTCATGATAAGCTGTGGGTTTGCCACCAACCGCTTGGATGGCAAACACCACTTCCTGCTCCTCATTCTTGGGCCTGATATTGTAGTACTCATGGCAGGCTGTCAAAGATATAGAAAAAATTCGTTTTGAAGGAAAAATTAACTTTTTTTTTTAACATTTACTGCCCTAAAAACTTAAAACTTTGTAAACTTTCTGTTTAATGTTGTTAGAATAATGTCCAAATTTGTATTTCCAACATATTTCAAGAGTTTTCAAAACTTAAGTCAAGGCTTTTGACTAAATTTGGTTTATAAATCCGAAAAAAATAGAAGTTACGTTTGCAATTTTCAACTTTTGGAAAGGGTTTGGACCAATTCTTACCCTTAAGACTGCTGCGGCTGGCCAATGGTGTCGGCGTTGGACGCGGCGGATTGGTGCTGCTACTGATGATGTCCAGTTTGTCGGCCTGACAGCACACATAATGATCAAATTTCACAAAGAAACAAGTCTTGGGCGATTCGCGTCTCTCATGCCAAAGCCTCAAAGCCGACGAGCAGTTCTGCATTAGTTTGCAAGTGCCGGGCACTTGGCGTGCCTCATCCAGGAAGCAATCATCGAGTGATTCCTTGGGAAAAATAATACCACGCTGAGATTGTGGACGTATGGCAGGCGTGGCCCAGGCTAAAAACACCAAACATAAATTCGCAAAATTGCCAAGGCACAATTCGGTGAAGTAGAAGTACTTACCCACAACCAGCCACAGGCAGAGGAGCGTTAAAGTCAAGTGGAACATAACTTTCGTCTGCTGCAATCGCGACTAACTAGTTAGTTCGGACCGGACCGGACCAGCCAGGCAACTCTCTGTTCGAATTGCGCCTTCTCGAATTAGTGTGGTTTTTTTTTCTTGCCTTAGTTTATGTTTGAGTCACCTTTGAGAGTGGGGAATTTCTTGATATCAGCAGCAGAAGCAACAGCGGCAGCCACAGCCTCAATAACAACAAAACAAAACAAAAAATCACACTAGGCACTGAGACCGGTTGTCATAATTAAAACGCGCGCCGGGGTTTGGCACATTGAACTTACATATTAATAAATCATTTTGGTTTCACTTTGTTCTTATTTTGATTACACCCAGAAAAAAAAGAGGGAATAAATAAAACAGGAACTGAACGAAGTGCAAACAACTGTTTAATAGTGTGACCAGATGGCAGCAAACCAAATTCAAACAAATTAACTGTTAAAGTGTACTTGAACTTGGCAGGTGTTGGCCGTTTTCAAGCTAGATTTCATATTTATAGCAACCTCTTTTGATGTCATAACAGTTCCAAGCGGATATGATATTTAATATATCTTTTGGCAACCAGAGGTTTATTTTTTCTACCTCTGCAGCTTTTAAATCATTATGTCAAAACAATTTTCGTGTTGTTGGGTATGATGACCTTTTTTAAGTTTAAATAGGTATTGGTTTTTAGCCGGCTCCAGGTCCTGTTTTTTACAGTGTGTTTTAACTAATAACAGTTTTTATAAATCTTATATACGTATCGAGTGTATGATAAGTAAGTGTATGATTGTTGATTCACCAAAGACTTCTTCTGTCTGAAAAACACGACTAAGTTATAGTAATTTTAGAACTTATATGACATTTTTTATACTTTTCATACTCTTGCAAAGGGCTTTCCAAAGTTGTTCAAATGTTTGTTAGGCTCAGAAAGAAGAGGTAGAAAAACTAGTTATAGTGGGAAAATCTATTTTGTTTTTGATGTAAACGTCTTCAAAATCCGTATTAATTAATTGGCCGAGCTTTCCATGATTCCACGAAGTTTGGTCGAAATCGGACAAGCCATAGAAAAGTAAGGTCACAAAAATTGGTTTTGTTTTCAATGGTAGCATCTTTAATTCTTGGAATTATTTGAAAACTAGTTTTCGTGAGAAAACTTTTGCCTGTTTTAAATTTTTTGCGTCTTTAAACTTGTCAGCTATTAATATTATCTACTTCGGCACAACTTTTTTTCCAATTTCATCAAAATCATATAGCTATTGGCCAGCCAATTGATCAAAGTAGAGGCGCCAGCTATGGATCAGCTTGAAAAATCACTCAACTACCATTTATTAATATTAAAATATGGTATGAAAATCATTTAAAACTTTAAAATATGTAAATTATACTTACTGCAAGGGTATACAAAGTTAACCTTCCTGTTCCTGTTTTATTCTCCATTTCAGTAAAAAATAATATCATGTTAAGGTAGTGCATTCCTAAAAAAGTTCACGTTCTTATATTAGGATATTTTGGCCAATAAATTTAATTTTATGTGTTAAAATCCATGGTGCTGCCACTGCATAAACACTTTAGGTTATTTTTATATGTATAAATCAGCCGTTATATATATTTTCAAATCATTATGAAAAGCTTACATAGATATTCGTAGACTCTCCCAAGCACAGCACTAAACTCACGCTTGCATCTCTGATAGCTGTTGAGCAGTGTGACCATCATCTCAAATTAGGTATTTTCGCATTGTCGCTATTAGCCGCCTGGTGGTATTTTTGCTTAAGGTCACTTTTATGGTATTTTCTATGCTCTAGCCAAAAAACGACAATTTGGTCAGTCGAAAAATAAAAGCTGAACCAAACAGACGCCAGCAATAGCAACAACAACACGCAATTTGTGTATGTTCAATATTTTTTTTCGAAATTTTGTGTTTGCCGGCAAAAGTGACGCGCGCAGCGGCAGCAGCAGCAGATAAAACGGTAAAATAACTGCAGACTGCAAATATTTGTTAAATTCAAAAATAGACAGGCCAGCCCGCGCGCCTTTGTATGTGTGTGTGTGTGTGTGCGAAAGAGTGTGTAATTTAATATAGAACAGACTTGAATTTAATTTTGAAGCAAGTTTTTTTTTTGTTCCAAGTGCTTTCAATTGTTTTGAATTGTTTTCAACTGAGAGACCGCGCGCGCTCTCTCTCGCAGCTGAAGGTGAACGGGTTTGTTGTTGTTGTTACTAGTGTTGAGGGTTACCGTTTTATTCAAGTGCAACCCTATTGTCTGACGTCAATGACGTCATTTCATGAATGATCATGCCGATCATCATTAGAGCGTGCGGCTATTTTGTTCTCAATTTAATGACTCAGACACATGTCGAAGGATCTGACGTCATCTGCCGAATCTGATCAATGAGTAAACTTGAACATAAGCCCACCCAACAAACGTTACCCACACACACACTTCTCTTTTATCAGCTCAGATTGCTCAACATGAGATAAGATAAGATACCAAAATTCTATGCGGTTATTTTTTGATTTTTGTTGTTGGCACTTCTGGTGTAAACACATTGCAATTGTTTTTTGATGTCTTGTCTTTTTAAATTTTAGAGCATATACAAATTAGACAACAACATTGAAACGGCAAACCGGTTGCAAAAACACAACACGTCATTTTAATTTTTTTTTTTTGCCAAACCAGCAGCAAAAGCAACAGGTGAGTCTAAGACGCAAATTTGTTTGATTAGATGAGTAAGGGGGAAGGGGCCCAGCTACACCCACCAAATAGTTTGAACTCAACTGCCATGATCTCATTTGAGTGAAGTGACCAACCAGGAAAAGCAGTTACAGTTACAGTTTGAGAGTGGCTGGGATCAAGTAACAAAACTGCCTTGAGAACAGCTGAGACCTTGAAATTTGCATTGCCTGGGTAGAGGGGGGGAGCAGAGTGACTTAAGTACAAATGTACTAAAAATTGCTGTTTTTGAATTGGTTTCAACTTTGAAATCAACAGAACTTTCTCGAATCTCTGGAATTTTACTAATTCCGATTGTTGCAATTCGGAAACAAGAACAGTAACCAAAAATGGAGTTTTATTCTGTTTGATACCGGAACTGTAAACCGAAAAGAAGCGTTTAAAACTCACAACCAAAACCGGAACCGATATATGCTTCGGTTTTGAATCAAATTGGAATGTAGTATATTTTTGGTATCTGAAAAGTTGGTTCGTTTTTGTTAAGGTAATCTTTATCTTTTATGTTTATAACCTTGCAAAGGGTGTTAGAATTTTGGCCCAGAAGTTTGCAACGCATAGAAATATTCATTTCCGATTCATTTCCCCGTAAACTATATATATTCTTGACCAGGTTGACGAGCTGACCGTTTGTCTGTCTGTTTCTATGCGAACTAGTCTCTCAGTTTTGAAGCTATCGAGCTGAAATTTTGCACAGAGTTTTCTTTTTGCTGTACGCTACCAATATGTCGGAACCGACCGGATCGGATGACTATATCTCATAGCTGCCATAGTTACAATCGATCGGAAAACTAGTTTTAGTATGAAAAACATTTTTCTTTTCAATGGAAACATCTCCAAACTTTGTATTCATAGTTTTTCTATGCTTTTCTATAATTCTGCCAAGTTTGATGAAAATCGTACCACTATATGGCATACCTGCCATACAAAAGATAGGTCTGAAAAACAGTCTTAGTTAGAAAAACTTTTTTGTTTTCAATGGTAGCATCCTGTAATTTTGTATTTGTTTGTTTTACATGCTTTCACCTGACTCTACAATTTTTTGATCAAATCGGTTGACTATATGATATAGCTGCCATACGAACGATCGCTTGGAAAATGGCAAAAAGAGTATTTTTTGAAAATATTTAAGCGAGCACTAAAAAAAACTTCGGCATAGACGAACTTAGCTTAGCTTTGTCGTTTTTTCTGTATGGCTTTTCAAACCGTTTTAATCGGTTAATCATATCGGATCTTTATACTTAAGACTTTTCGCACACATTTAACGGCATATCTCGGGTCTTGATACTTAAGTAGAGTCTTAAGGCTTCAGACTCGGTGAAATTAAGCAGGATTTGACCAACTTTTCAGACTTTTGGTTCAAAGAAAAAGTTCCTAACTGATTTAAGCTAAATAAATTGAAATAAGAATTGAGAATTGGGCATTTGTTAGGCTTGTAACTTTAAAAGCCTAAAAAAATAACATTCCTTTGTAAAATTCACTTTAAGTGTTGAGATTTGACAGATTTTTGAGACGATCTATTTGAAATTTTTCGGACTGCCTTAAACCTGAAAGTGAAATACTGGATTTACACGGTGAAGCAAACTTTATGGAGTTCCCTAAGTAGGCTAGACGTATCAGTTGAGATTCTTAGCCTATGCTTTATAAAACCTTAATTATTCCGCCTACTAAGATAACTTTATGAAGTTATCTAGCCAAAGTTATGAAAAAACTCCTTCCTTCAATGAATACATCATAAATTGAGAGTTTACTACTGAACCACTCTAAAACTGCGCTTAAGTTGGCTTCCAAAAGCCCAAAGCCAAAGGTTTAAGCACCTTCTGAACCACTGAACCGAATCAGATCTTAAATATGATCAATTTGCATTGCATGAGGAGACAAAAGTAGTATTTTTAAGATTTTGGTGCCCACCACTGTTTCAAGCTAAGCCCTTCATTTGAAGAGAGTTGAGAGTAAATGGCTCTGTGAACATAGAATGTGAAGAGTTTTGTATACATTTGCTTCTATATTCAAATAATCATTCTGTTTGACTCATACAATGTGATAGCTTTTTCGTGCTAAAATTTCATTGAGCAAAACGCCAGCGAAATGCAACAACCTGAAGGTATACAAATTATAATGATTGGCCTATAAAAACTAAGCCAAACAAAGCTCATTTTAGGCACAAAAAAAGTGAGTTCATGTGTGTGTTGTACAATGTTTACAGCATCATAAAAATTGTCCAAATGGAACACACCCCGAATGCAGGTCAGAAGAAATGGCGACAAGCGGAAATGTATTTAGATGAAAAAAAAAACTGGCCAGAAATTATCAGACTATACGCTTCATGCATAACAACAGCCAGACGATGATAAAAAAATGGTCGTTATTTGAAGGCCATATAAGTCGGTCAATTGCAATTGGATACACTGAGCAAAATGTTTTAGAATTTCTCCCTCGGGTTCCTTTCACATCTGTCTGTCTGTCTGCTGATGGTGGTTCATTCAACCTGGGGCCGGTCAATCGGTTCGTGTGTTAAAAATAATTTCAAGTTTTGTTTGTAGCTGGCTTTTCCTTCATGAAATGGGGGGCATGGAAATGCGTGTGTAAATTGATATACATAATGTGTGTGTGTGTGTGTGTGCAATTTGAGATGTTTTCCTCGACGCTTTGGCATGCCTTTTCCCATTTCATTCTAAACTGGGTCGCTCACATTATGACTGACCCCCTTAATCAGCTTTTAATCGCCACCAGGCACTCCTCCTGCCCGCCTGCCGCCAGGATAATGGGGCTGAGACAAACACCCACCATGTGCCCGCTGCATTTTGGCTGGGGTGGTTTCTCTAAGCCGCATTTTGTGTTGTGGCCATAAAACTGTCAGGTTGGCCATATTGCCAAGACGCGGAATTTATTGAGCGCCGCGCAGGCCCCCATTGCATGTATTGGGGCCATCTGTGTGCATGGTGTGCGCTTCGCCAGGGGGAGTGGGGAAAAGGTTAAGGGTGGTCGGCGGCTAATACTTGAGAAATGAATTGTAAACAAAAGAAAGCCGCGAACACGTACCATTATATACCCTGTTTGACCATCAACGACAGACATACTTATGGGGTATATGGGCACTGGAGTTCATTCAGTTTATACCAACAAATCCTTCCAAAGTTGTAAAAGTGCGATTATAACATACTCCTTAATCACACAAAGTTATAAGCTGCATAAAGTGCTGCCCATCATTGTTTCAGTCGGTGCTGCCCATTCAAATGTTTGTTTTCCCCTCTAACTCGTCTATCGCTTAACCGATCTTTATCATTCCTTCAAGGGATCGATAAATAATACTGATTACTTAATATGTTTAGTTGGTAAGTAGGTTCTATGTATAAAATTGTGGAAGATATGACGATTTTTCCAAATTTCGAGCCTGAAATGGGCGTTAGTCCGTCTGTTTTTCTGCCATCTCCTCCGTCAGTTCGAAAGCTATCGCCACCAAACTTTGCACGAATTCTTTTGGGTTTTTTTTCGGAACCAGCTGGATCGGCTGACTATAGCGTATAGCTGTCATAGGCACGTTCGGTCAAAAAACTAGTTTTAGTGAGAAAAACTTTTTTGTTTTCAATGCAAGCGCCTCCAAACTTTGTATTTCTTAGTTTGCTATGCTTAACCATGATTCCAATAAGTTTGGTTGAAATCGGACTTCTATATGGCATAGCTGTCATAGAAAAGAAGAGTCTGAAAAGTAGTCTTAGTGAGAAAAACTATTTTGTTTTCAATGGAAATGGCTTTAAAATTGGCACTTATTTATTTGAAATGCTTTCACATATTTCTACCAAATTTTGTCACAATCGGATGACTATAGCTTATAGCTGCAGTACGATTGATCGATCGAAAAAGTAGTTCTATTAAGAAAAACTTTTTTGTTTTAAATGGAATCGACTCCAAATTACTTACATGTTCGTTTGTTGGGTTTTTACATGATTTCACTAAGTTTGGTCGAAATCGGTTATCTATATGGTATAGCTGCCATAGAATAGTAGGGTTTAATAAGCAATAATTGGCTTGTTTCTCTTTTATTTTGCTGTTGTGCCATATAAAACCCTCTTTACCCTTTATACTTAAAAGTCCAGGGTATCAGCCTGTCGACCCTGGGCAAGCCTTTAAGCCATCTCCCCTTTCCCCATGCCGGTTTTGCGTGTGCTAAAAACGAAGGAGGGGGTGCTGCTGACTTGGGGAGTGTGAATGTGCAGTGTGCAATGCCATTGGCCAATAAAAGTATGTCACATTTATTGTTTATATCGATCCACCAGCAAAACGATCCAACTATTGCCCCTAGAGGCATCCATGACGCATACCAACTCGTGACGAAATCATCATCCTACGCTCTAAGTTCAACAGAGACAGAACAAATCTGCACCCACTCGTCTCGAATTTATTAATAAAAATCCCTGTCAAGAGTCAAGAATCGACTCAATTTGCCATGAAAAACAATAATAAAAGCATATCTGACGAAAGATCTATATACACACATACAGTTGAGAAACTCAAGTATATATATATATGGATTTGCGCAAGAATCTCTAGACAGAGTGTCGACGCTGCTTCTTGCGGGTGATTAACTAATTTCCAGAGTTCTGCAATCAAGAAAGAGAAAACTTGAAGGTCAAACACAAAAGTTGATATACAAATAAATTCCAAAAGCCTTATGTCAAATGTGATAAAAACGACCAAAGACTGGTTGAAGAAGGGGGAATGGAGCTGCGGTTTCCTGAATTGTAAATTCTGAATTTTATATGTTGATTCAATTAACTTGAAATGAACAAACTATGCATGTCAAATGTAAATTCGTTTGATTCGATTCGAATTACTCAAAGTTCAGGGTTAACAATTGCTGTTATTTTTTTCACAATTTAGATTGAACAATTGCATCTTGAGAGGGTTAATTTGCACATATGTGAGTTGGTACACCTCCGTAACACTTAAAAAAAGCAGCCAAAAAGATCAAGGTCAAGAAAGAAGTGGTAGACGTTGAAGATTCATTGGAAGATGTTGGTCTCCATTTGAAATGGATAGTAATTAATATACTTTTTATACCCTGTCAAAGGGATTATTATTATTTTGCCCAGAAGTCTGCAATGCAGAGAAATATTCATTTCCGACCCCATAAACTATATATATTCCTGATCAGGGTGATGAAGTGAGCCGATTAAGCTTTGTGTGTCTGTTTTTCGAGCTGAAATTTTGCACAGAGTCTTCTTTTTGCTAAACGCTACCAATATTTCGGAACCGACCGGATCGGATAACTATATCTTATAGCTCCCATAGGAACAATCGGTCGGAAAACCAGTTTTAGTATGAAAAACTTTTTTCTTATCAATGGAAACGTCTCCAAACATTGTATTCAAAGGTTTTCTATGCTTTTTAATAATTCTACCAAGTTTGATGAAAATCGTACCACTATATGGTATAGCTGCCATACTAAAGATAGGTCTGAAAAACAGTCTTAGTTGGAAAAACTTTTTTGTTTTTAGTGGTAGCTTGCTGATATTTTATATTTGCTTGTTTCACATGCTTTTACCTAATTCTACAAAGTTTTGACCAAATCGGATGACAATATTTCAAAGCTACCATAGGAACAATCGGTTGGAAAACTACCTTTAGTATGAAAAACTTTTTTCTTATCAATGGAAACGTCTTCAAACTTCATATTCAAAGGTTTTCTATGCCTTTTAATAATTCTGCCAAGTTTGATGAAAATCGTACCACTATATGGTATAGCTGCCATACAAAAGATGGGTCTGAAAAACAGTCTTAGTTAGAAAAACTTTTTTGTTTTTAATGGTAGCATCCCAAAATTTTGTATTCAATTGTTTCACATGCTTTCACCTAATTCTAAAAATTTTTAAACAAATCAGTTGACTATATCATATAGCTCCCATAGGAACAATCGATCGGAAAAAGCTTATTTTTGAACAAACAGACAGGCTAGCAAAAAAAAATAGCTAATCAGTCAGTCAAAATGAGTAAATGAAAGTCACAGAGCAAAAACGGACTTAACAAAAGTGACTGAACAAGTCTCACTGATCAAAAATGAAGAATTAAGAGAAGAGCATGTTGATTTGCTCAGTTAAGTCAATTGGATCACTCACTCATGAAAACACCCAACACAAGTTAAGTGTTTCCAAAAGAACATCGGCTTGGTTTTACTTTTTCGTTCGATTTCACAGTGCGACAAACCGTATTTCAGATTTTATACTTACCTAATGTTTCGAATGCTTGCTTTAAATCAGCGATGGGCAAGAAATTATATAATAATTATTACCAAAAACCAAGTCAAACACTTTGTAACTGTTATAGAAAGCCTTTTTCTTCTATTTTGAGGCCCACCACTGCTTTAAATCATATTAAAGTTTAGTGTTATTGGCTAAATTAAGCCAAAACCTTTTTGCCAGTGTTAGAAAATGAGGAATTTTGACTTGTCTTAGCCAAATTTTCTTAGTAAATCCATTTATAGTTCATTCCATGGGAAACAAACAAAAAGCTAAATGTATATAAACCTCTAAACCGGTGTGAGAAAATTGCTCTAGAACATTGAAAACAAAGGGTGGAAACAAATTCACCTCGAATCTTTGTTTAGATATATACATATACAACTAAATATATATTATATACCCGCCAGCTAATTGGCGCATAATTTCAGTTAATTTGCTTAGCTTGGTAATTAGCTCGAACGTGACATGAAGTTGAACCGATTTAAGTAAGTTGCAATCATTGTACAAGCGTAATACCCCGAGTGAGTCACTAAACAAAACAACAATAGCCACAGTAAAGGGGGCAGAGGAAGTACGATTTGCACTGAAGCCCCTGTTCGATTGAACGTGGTTCTTTATGGGTAATTAACAGTCAACGTTGTTCCAAACAAACAAACGATAAGAGCCAACAGTGCACTGGCGGCGCATGTGGGTGGGCAGAGTTCACCTCTCTTGCCAGGCCAGGCCAGGCCATGCCATCTGTTGTGCGGAGCGCTCTCTCAATTGAGCAGGCGGCATCTTTTGTATGGTTATATATATAGAATACCTTGCACACAACTCTGGACAGTTTCATAATCTCCTCCATGCCATTGTCCACTCCCCGGCCATGGCAAGGTTATGCCTAAATTGTTTTGTTTGCTTTTATTTATATGTCTTAATTTGGGGTACTCGCGCACTGCCTGACTACTTGTTTGTGTTGTGCACCAAATTTTGTTTATAAAATAATTTTGGAAATTTCTTTTGGTTAGAATTTTGCTATACTTATTAGACGGTTTTTAGCTGGTATCAAGTGGAATTTGTTTTGAAATTCTGTGTGCGAAAACTAAATGGCAAACGAGTGAGATCACGCCCAGCGATCATAAACCTTTATTAGATGGCAACTTTGTCATGGAATTATCTGTATAATTCACATTTTTGATTTGCTCCACAAATTTTGCAATTAATTCCGGATAAGAATCAACAAATTGCATTGCATTTGCCAACTGCACCCAACCAGGGAATCGTTGTCGTCGTCCACCAACCAAACCAATCCAATCAACATCATCTCATTCACTTAATTAGATTAAAGAGCTTCTCCCTAGGGGGGAACGCCTAAAAAAAAATATATATAAAAAAAAGGGTGCACTCAAATTTCAGGGCCGGAAATTATTTACCGTCTGCAATTTCAATTAAACTCTTGCGAAAACAACAAAAAACAAAAAAATTGAAATTAATGTATGCCGAGCCCAGAGTCGTCCCCCGCGCCTTTGGCATTTGCAAATGCATTTCTTCACTTCCGTCATTTTTCTAGTTGGCCGATCTTTTCCAAAACTCAAAATGAAAATGAAAATTCCAATGCCAAACTGGTGGCTGGCGATGCGTAACTTTGACGAGGGCACAACCCAAGCCCTATCAAGTTTACCAGTTGCCGCTGCTCCGTTTTTTTTCTCTCCGAGTCGAAAAGTGGGAAATCGCATTTCATAATTTTTTTTGGTGGCAGGGGAGGAGCAATTTCCGCAACCCACACAAAGTAACAGCAACAGCAACAGCTTTTTGCAACATTTGCTGCGATTTTGTTTTTAGTTTAAGTTCATTGCTGCGGGCTGAGCTCTGGGCGGCGTTAACTAAAGAGAGTGGGCCATTTGAGGCCAAACCACATAAAACAAAAGCAACAAAAAACCCACACTGTCTAGCCACAGTACAATACACAGCAGATATGTATGCACATATGAGGGCAGGAGCGTAGTCTAAGAGTTTAACAGGAAATTTTAAAGGTATCCAATGATCAGGTTTAAGCCAGTTAAGGCAAAGTTAGTTGATTTAAATATAGAATTGGCTTGAAAACTAACAAAAGCCATGTACATTTTACTGCATTTGATTGATTCGCTTATATGTAGTTGTAGTTCAAACCGGTTCTGAACCGAACCGAACCGAACCAAGCAGAACCACTTTAAAACACTTAAAGACGAGAAAGCCCAGCTAACTTTATCTGTGTCCAAGGTTTTATATCCTTTGCTTAAATATTTTTTAAAAAAATACTCTTTTTCCCATTTTCTGACCGATTGTTCCCATGGGAGCTATAGGATATAGTCAACCGATTTGAACAAAAATTTGTAGAATTAGGTGAAAGCATGTGAAACAAACAAATACAAAATTGTAGGTTGCTACCTTTAAAAACAAAAAAGTTTTTCTAACCAAGACTGTTTTTCAGACCTATCTTTTGTATGGCAGGTATGCCATATAGTTGTCCGATTTGCATCAAATTTGGCAGAATCATGAAAAAACATAGAAATCCTTTGAATACAAAGTTTGGAGACGTTTCCATTGAAAAGAAAAAAGTTTTTCTTACCAAAACTAGTTTTCCGACCAATTGTTCCTATGCACATTGGGCCAGCGAGTCGATTTTTCGACGAAAATTATAGTTTTAAAGCTAGGTTCTTGAAATTTGGTACATATGATAGTGTCGATGCACATACAAATATATCTAAGTTTCAGACCGATCTGGCCACGCCTTCCCTAGCCGCCCATATGAGATAGGTTTCCCCTTATTAATAATAAATGAATTTTCAAGCAGATATGCTAAAGCTTCATAATCAGTTAGTCGAACCGAGTCATTTTTCTGAGCAAAAATAATTTTTCTATCCTTATTGGGGTCACTCGGAGTAAGAAATGTATTTTTGAACACAAGGGCTGTATCTTTCTCGTTAGATTTTTCGGCCGAAACTGCGGCGGCATGCACAAGAAGAGATGAGTTGTAACCCTGATTTACAGCTAAATCGGATGCCAATATTCTCTTCTGACGGGGACCGGCGCTAACATATTCAATGGGTGGACGTCCAACTGGTCTTGATGTTGACGGCTTTGGATTTGAAGACAACAATGAACTTACTGTTATAGCCATATTGGACAAAAGCCATTCGGTATGCTTTGTCTTAAATCTAGCCATACTTCTATTACATTTTGCCAAGTTCTCTTGTATGTAAAGGTGAAAGCTCTCACTTTGGTGTTGATTTCATCCTTTTTCTCCGTGCTTAAGTCGAATTCTTTCAGTTCATCATAAATTCAACTCGAAACGGCAGATGCGCTACGATTGTTTTGTATGTAGATATCAAGCAATTGCTCATAGGCGAGCTTAACCACAGCTACAATATTATGGATTTATACACATCGGAGCAAAATCGAGCAAAAAAGATTTTTAAAATTAGTTTATATACACTTTGCACTATAATGACACATAATTACTTTTTGGCACAACTTGACACAAAATTAGTTATAATCCACAACAGACGGGTTAGCAGCTTAGCTTTTTTCTACTTTTGGACAACACAAATAAACGCACACAAAAAACACATTAACAAACATGAACAAAATCTTTTTTAATACAAATATTCTACATACCTTGGTCTTTCTTTTCCATAATTTTAGGGAAAATTGTTTAAACCACAATAATTTTGGGACGCTCGCAAGTAAACAAAAACTTTCCCGCGCTGTTTAGTTTCGCACGCATGCAATCAAACAGCTGACTTTGAAGGGCTGCCAAAATTCCAGGGATGCATCAAAACAATTAAAATCTTTTGATTCATTTTAGTCAAAGTATATATTATTAAAATTTTATTATTAAAATAGGTTTACTTTCTATAAAAAATTTGAATTTTCGTCGAAAAATCGGCTCGCTGGCCCAATGTGCCATGGGAGCTTTGAGATATAGTCAACCGATTTGGTCAAAAATTTGTAGAATTAGGTGAAAGCATATATAACAAACAAGTACAAAATTGCAGGAAGCTACCATTGAAAACAAAAAAGTTTTTCTAACTAAGACTGTTTTTCAGACCTATCTTTTGTATGGCAGCTATACCATATAGTTGTCCGATTTTCATCAAATTTGGCAGAATCATGAAAAAACATAGAAATCCTTTGAATACAAAGTTTGGAGACGTTTCCATTGAAAAGAAAAAAGTTTTTCTTACCAAAACTAGTTTTCCGACCAATTGTTCCTATGGCAGCTATGAGATATAGTCATCCGATCCGGTCGGTTTCATAATATTAGTAGTGTGCGCTCAAAAAGAAGACACTGTGCAAAATTTCAGCTCGATAGCTTCAAAACTGAGAGACTAGTTCGCCTAGAAACAGACAGACAGACGGACAAACGGACGGACAAAGCTTAATCGACTCAGCTCATCAATCTGAGCAAGAATATATATAGTTTATGGGGTCGGAAATGAATATTTCTATGCGTTGCAAACTTCTGGGCAAAATTCTAATAACCTTTGCAAGGGTATAAAAAGCAAACATTTTTATATTAGAGGAATCATGCATTGTTGTCAAAGACCAAACATTTGGTAAAGCTGCGTTTTTATGACTTTTGATATTGTCCCACGTCTTCAAAAGGCGATGATTTACTGCTTTACCGGCAAACTGATCTACAAGTGTCGGCCTACTGCTTCCAAGTTATCACCTCACTCTACTTGCCTGTAGTTTGAAAGGTCTTGAATACGATAGCCGCTTGCCATGTAAGGTTTAAATACGTATTATGATCGATATGATATACTGCCCAATCTAGAATCTTTAGTAAATCACAGAGATAAGACATAAAAGAATCAGAAAGTGTTATTATCTGTAAGTACTTATTGTGGCCAGGTGTGGTGCAGCGCTGTGACTAAGATTCCGCCTTGGAAACATTAAAAATTAGAAGCGCTTTAGTCAAGAGATTGAGAAGGAGCTCGTACGGCTTCGCCCTTGGGCCCTAACAGACTGTCGAACGTTTAAATCAAGAATTTTCATTCCTTACTTAATTCCAGTATGAAATTGTCCAGAGAAAAACTCCAGTTCCAGTTACTTTCTTCTAAATATAACTCCCTTTTGATGTGACGCCACTGAACTATCACACTATCAACACTACTAGACACCTATTACTTGTGGTTTCCTGCCACTTGTGGAGAAGGGAGGCAGAGCAGGGCAGAGCACAGCAAAAACTTAACATAAGCAACAAAACGTTGCCTTGTTGGTTTGGTTTTTTTGTTTTGTTTTATAATGCGGTCTAATTTTACCTTTGTCGGCACAAAAACATTATCGTTTACATTCGCGTAAAATTCGCCAATTAAGTGAGTGAAATTTTTGGATTTTTAAGTTAGAAGCATTTGAATTATGAAATGGTGGTTGACACTTGAACCAACTAAGAAGCTTTGAACCAAGGACCGAAGCATAAAAACGAATGCAATTTTAGAGCTCTGCAGTCGAACCGTTCGTATGGGTTCGAACTCAATTGATGGAAGTTCTTTGTGTTTTTGGTAAAAATCAAGAAATTTAGACTTTGTTTTCTTGAAATAGAAACAAATGAGCCATGCAAAGCGTTGAAAAATATAACAATTTTCCCCATTTTCTGCATTTTGTTTCAATTTGAAAACTTTACATCTAATTTTTTTTGCCCAAAGTTGACTTCCAGTCTTCCTTTGCCTTATTCAAAAGAGCGCTCAAGCACTTCACATTTAATTTAAATTCCTATTATTTTTTTTGTTTCTGCCCTTTACACACGGTTCATTCGCCTGGCTGTTTAGCTAACTCATCTGGGGATGTGCCACTGTGCCCATGGGCCTAGTGTGTGTTGTTGTTGTTTACCTTATGCAAATTGAGCCACCCTCCCAATCCCACCGAAGCGAGTTCAAAAACCTTTTTGCGGCTCTTTGGTGACATTTTGGCCGGAAGTTGACTTTTGCCTTTAATTGCTGCACGGCAGAATGAAGGAGTAGAAAGAAGGTAGCACTAGGCAGTAGAGCAGCAGGGTGGTTTTCGTAATGCTACGGTTGTCATGCACTTGCCGAAACGGAATGCCTATTGATTTTTTTGTTTGTGTTTTGTTGTGTTTCCCCAAAACCAAGTCACTGGGTCGCCTTTGTACATAGAGCTGTGCACGATAGTCGAGGTGGATTTATGACACCAATTATTTATGAATTCTAAATTTGTTTGGCTCATTGCCAAAACAACACACAACGTAGACAGACGACGATATGAAGCAGAAGGAGTCGGGCAATTTGAATGATATGGGTATATGGAAATGTGAATGAATGAATAACTTTGACTAAAAATACTCTACTACAGTAGAATTTGGTTAAAAAGGAAGTGGCGCTGTTTGATTTAGTTAAACTGTGCAGACACTTGTGCCGTTTGTACAAATATTTGTCATATTTGTCATGTTTGTGCAAATATTTCTCATATTTGTGCAAATATTTGTCATATTTGTGCAAATATTTGTCATATTTGTTTAAATATTTGTCATATTTGTGATATATGTGCAAATATTTGTCACATTTGTGCAAATATTTGTGACATTTGTGCAAATATTTGTGATATTTGTGCAAATATCTGTCACATTTGTGCAAATTCTTGTCATATTTGTGCAAATATTTGCTAATTTGTGCAAATATTTGTCATATTTGTGCAAATTTTTATCATCTAGTAAAAACTTAATAGAAAACTTGTTTAAATTTGCAAAGATTTGCATAACCTTATCAAGTTTGATTAGTCATTTGTTGTAATACCACCAACACCTAATGGGAAAAGGAACCCAGCAAAAATTGATGAAGTTTTTTTTTAATATTTGTTCTTCTTTGGCAAATATTTTTCGTGTTTGTGCAAACTTATTTGCAAAAGTTTTCCCTGCTTGTAAAGGATGAGATTTTGCCCATAACTGTCATGTTTGCTGATATATTTGTTCTGATTTTGATAGAAGTTTTAGCTGTCTGTGTTTATATTTGTCCAATTTGTGCATATATTTGTTATATTTCTACAAAATTTAGCGTAATATTATAATGCAGATATTTTGTAAATAATAACACTTTGAGGATATTGTCAAAAAATTATATTTGCGCAAATATTTGTCAAGTTGGCACAAAGTATTAACAATACTAATATAAACATGCCAGGAAAATATGTTATTTGTGCAAATATTTGTCAAGTTTTCACAAAGTCTTAACAAAACTAATATAAACATGTCAGAATCATTAAAGATTTAATCTGTTTGTACAAAAACACTTTGAGGATCTAAAAATAAGCTATTCGTGCAAATATTTGTCAAGTTTGCACAAAGTTTTAACAAAACTTATATAAACATGCGAGGATCATTTAATATAAAATCTGTTTGTGCAAATTGTTGCCCAGTGTTTGTGCATTTTTGTGTTGGCTGTGCAAATATTTGCCAAGTTTGTGGAAATACAAATATTAAGCTTCTGCAAATCAAAGACTCATCTTTCATTGCAAATATTGTGTATTTTGTGCCATACATTTGTCATGGTTATGCGAATATTTTTCTTATTTGCACAAACTTTTGTGAATAATATGTAAAGTATTAAGATATTGACCTAATATGTCACTTTGTTGCTCATAGTTGTTTTGCTAGCACAAATATTAGTCAAGTTTGCACAAAGTTTTGACCAAACATGAAAATATTTACCAAGTTTGTGCAAAAAATTATCAAATATACAGATATTGCCAGAAATATTAAAACATTTGTTATGTAAGTGCAAATGTTTGGCATAAAAACCGAAAGGCGCAAATATATTTGTCAGCTTTTGAACAAATAGGACAAATATTTTGTAGTGTTTGTACAAACTCTTGACTACCTTATCGACTATCGCATTTTCAGAGGTTCAACTGTACTTAAAGGATATCATAAACGAAAACTTTTGCTTTCCTTTCTTTTTTTTCCAGTTTGGGCTCAAGGACGCGGCCAGCCCCCCCACAAATTGCTATCAAAAAGTAACCAAAATAAAACAGTTAAGTACTAGGAATCGCATTCGGAAATATGTCGGGGCGCAGAAGTCAGACACAGATGGCACCTCCACCGCCGCCGCCCAAGCCAAACAAATCGCAGACAAATGGCAACGGTGCCCTACCGAATGGCACCAACAACAACAACAATTACAACAGCAGTTACAACAGCAATAAAAGTGTCGCAGTCACAACAACAACAGCAGCAGCAGGAGCAGCAGCAGCAACAGCAGAGACCCACCAGAATCGAAATCAGAGCTCCGAAGCTCAGAACTCGAGCGTCAACCCGAGAAGCCAGACGCCACCGCGCACAGAGCAGGTAGTAATGACGCCTCGTGGCAAAACTGCGAACAGTACGGTGATTCTCATAGAACGCAAACTGGTGGATGAGATCAATGATCGTGTCCATGTGGCCGGTGGCGATCATACTGGGATTATAATCAACAAGGATACGGTGGCTGGCCAAAAGAGCGCCAGCAAGGCGGCCGCTTTATCATTGGAGTTTCGAGTATTTCTGGTCAGCGCCAATACGGGCAAACATTCGCAAGAGTCGCGTACATTGAGATTTTGGTTCCGCGATTGGCTAACCAATGATGAGAAACAGGCGCACATTGCACAGGATTTCTTCAAGGAGCTTGTCAGTCCGCAGGACTTTCCCAGAGGTGTTTATTTATATATGCAAAACAATTTGGTCAAATTTGGTGAAGTTGAGGCAAACGTTTGTCACACTGAAACAAATGTTTTAACCCAATTTTATTAAGTTACAAAGTTGCACAAATATTTGCCCAGTTAGTGCAAAGAAATTTGCCAAATAATGACAAACTTTTGTTAAAATTTGTTAAGTACTTTTCTAAAATTTCTTCAAATTTGTATACAATGTTTACAAAGTTATGAGCTAACTTAAAGAGTTTGCCACAAATGTTTTGGGTCAATTTGGGCAAATATTTTTGAAAGGTATGCTGCCAAATCTGTTGTCAATTTCATACAAAAATTATATGCCGCTCGAATTTGATTTGTTTTTACAAATTTATTAGCATAATTGTCAAAAATTTGTGCCCAATTCTGCTAATTAGCTCAACATTTGAAAAAATTGTATATACAAATTTGGTTAAAAACCCTTAAGAAAAGGTTTGTTATAATTCTAAATATTTTTGTATATACTTTTTCTTATTGCTAAATAATTAGGCGAGTTTTTTGAAAGTTTGTACAAAAAAGTTTGCACAACAAACTTTGCCAAACTCTTCTAAAGAGTAAATAATAGACATATTCTACAGAAATGTGTGAAAACTTAAATATATAGGAAAAAGTTTGTTGAGAGTTTGGTCAAATTTTTAATTGGTTTGCACCAAGTTTTATGTTTGTACACAAACTCAAATACTTAAATTGTCGTAAAAAAGTGTGATAAAATTATGTTTGTACCAAAATTTCACCAAATTCAAATATTTGTCGAGTTTGTGCAAACAATCAGACAAACTTTGAACCAAATTTTTATTTTATAATGCTTTTTAAAAGCTTTTCAACAAAACTCTGCTAAATTTTTCCACAGATTATGTGGGCTTTATCAAGAAAATAATGAAATTACTGCAGCATGGCTATACCGAGATCCAATCGGTTGAGATCGAGCTACGCATACTGGAGGAGACATCAGCGCCACCGTCACGTCCGCGTAAGTATAGGCTCATGGTCTCTTTTCCTCTCTCTCTATATATATATATCTGAACTTATCTCTTATCGAGTCTTGGCTAATGGTTGTTCCTTCCTTAAATACAAATTTTGGGGCGATTTTGGTGTACAGCACGCGATGGCTACATCATCTACTGCTACGGCGACTGCAATCGCAAGTTCGAGGAGGCGCTCCTGGCGCAGCAAAAAACAGGTGATGGGGACAATCTGATGAAGGCCATTTGGCTGGACATGTACACTGATCAGCTGAGCGCCAGACGCAAATAAAGCTTACCAGCTTCGTTCAACTCAACTAATCATCCAGAGTCTCTAATCCCTCCAAGGAGTTGCTTCTTCTTTTTGTTTACTCTCTCTCCCCTTTTGTCTCTTTTGTTGTTGTTATTGTTTTGTTCTTCTCAGTGTTTGTTTTTGGTTGTTGTTATTGTTGTGGATTTTCTACTAATGCACGCACCTCGTCCAGTGGAATTAAGAACTAAAACTAAACAAAAGCACCAAAAAATGTAAAAATAAAATAAAAAAAATTACAACTTTTTGCCCCCAATTACTTTCAAAGTGTAAAACTCTGGCTAGCTCCTCCAACTGTACGTGGTTCGTTGCCATCAGTGGCTGCCAAACTGTCGACCATTTCAATGACATTTCTGTCTGATGGTTGGTTTTTTGTCAAGAGCCCAATTTGTCTGCTGCCTGCAATTAAAATACGCTGCTTAAGCAATTTTCATCTTGTAGAGCTAACTTCCCCTTCCCCACCCCCACCCACTAAATGTCTAACCCACCGAACAAAGCCCAGCCAACACCAACCAGTCGCCGCCCACTCGCCAAGTGTAGTTGGGTGGAAGCCTTTTTACTAATGATGATGTTTAATGCATTTAATGGCTAGAATTATGTTAACCTGGCAGAGGAAGGGAGTGGGGTCAATGCACTTGAAAAGGGAAAGAAAAGGACTCTATTGTAATATCAAAAACTTCGGTTCGTTTTAAGGTTTTCGAATGAGAATCACTCGCGCTGTAGGCAAACTTGTGCCTTTGGACATCATTGTACCAAATGTGTAGACCGGATCATTTGGGTGTCAAATGCCTTACAATTTGTGAATGTAACCTTTTGTACATTTCCACGGGGGTCCTATTTATGGTCTACCCTGATCCTGAAAACCCACCCCAGTCGATGTCAGGGGGAGAAAATGCAGCTTTTGACAAATATGAACTCATAAATTCAATTTTACAATAGAATGGGAACAAAATTTGAGGCAGTGAAGCTTAATTGAAACTTTTTTTCGAAGCATTGGTTCAGAAATTTGAAGTTCGAGTTATTTTGGGCCAAGGTTTCTATTCGAATCTCAACTGATCTATCGCTTTCGACCTACAAAAACACAATCTTTGGAGAATTGGTTCGATTTTGGCTTGGAAGCAATGTATAGCACACTTGGGTATACCATTTACTGTCAAGTAGGACTCGATTTCGTAGACTATGAAGCATTTTACCAATGTAATGTTCATCTCTTGCTTGTGTGAATCAATCAATTAGCTTTGGAGCCAGGAATCTCATAAATCAGCGTCTGAATTATAAAGTCATTGGTGCCCGCTAGCTATACGCATCGGCTGCATTTGTAGTTGCTTGCGCATAGCAAAATTTTCTGTCTTTCTTCTTATACTCTTCTAAACCTTTTGCAGAATTTAACAAAACTACAAGTTATAAAGCGCTTGTAATTGTTGATGTTAAATTTGTTGTTAAGCATCGAATGATTGAGCTTGCATCAGATAGGGAAAAGGCAATAAACGATTTTCTCTTTCGTTTTCTTGTAGTTGTTGTTACTCCACAAATTTTTTATAACCATGCAGAGGGTGTTTTACCCTGTAACGCATAAAAGGTAGCATTTCCAACCACATAAAGTATATATATGCTTGATCAGCATGACAAGCTGAGTTGATTTAGCCTTGTCCGTCTGTTTATATGCTAACTCCTCCGTCAGTTTTAAAACTACAGGGTGCGCCATATAAAGTGTCGGTATGGCAACACTGAATAACTTTGACATTTACCAACCGATTGCTTTTGTTAGACATGTTTTGGAAACATCAATCTAGTACAATTTTGACCATGGAACGCTTCACACCAAAACAACGTGCCGAAATAGTGACGCTGTTTATCGAAAATAATCGTTCAATTGTGACCGATTCAATTTGATGACCGATGAGGCCCATTTCACGCTTTCTGGTGGTGTTAATAAGCAAAATTGTCGCATATGGGGCACGGAAAATCCACACCGCATCCATGAAATACCTTTACACGTCCCTGGACGCCTGGTATCAAAAAGAGGCGATATTGACTGGCCACCCAGTTCTCCTGATTTGACCGCCCCAGACTTCTTTTTGTGGGGCTATTTAGAAAGCAAGGCTTACGCCAGCGATCCACAGACCATTGAAGAGCTTAAGGCCAACATTCGTACCGAAATCGCCACTTTATCGACTGAGACGCTCGAAAAAGTGATGGAAAATGCCGCAAAAAGGGCACATTTTGTTGTGGCCAATAAAGGCGGCCACTTGATTGATGTTGTGCTCAAAAAGTAGTCGAAATAAATTGTACAGGACCAAATTAAAGGAACAAGATCAACATATACCAATCGGTTGTTTGTTTTTATATTTATTCAGTGTTGCCATACCGACACTTTATATGGCGCACCCTGTATCTTCAGCAAACTTTGCCTGAAGTCTTCTGGTACAAATACGCTGCACATTTGTCGGCACCGGCCGAATCGGTTGACTATAACATATAGCTGCCATAGGAACAATCGGTCAAAAAACCAATTCTAGTGAGAAAAACTTTTTTGTTTTCAATGCAAACGCCTCCAAACCTTGCATTTCTTAGTTTACTATGCTTTTCCATGATTGCACCAAGTTTGGTCAAAATCGGACATCTATATAGTATAGCTGTCATAGAAAAGTTAGGTTAGAAAACTAGTTCTAGTGAGAAAAACTTTTTTGTTTACAATGTAAACCTCTTTAAAATTGGCAAATATTTGTTTTATAAGCTTTCACACAATTCTTTTAAGTTTTGTCAAAATCGGTTGACTATAGGTTATAGCTGCCATAGGAATGATCGGTCGAGAAACTAGTTCTAGTGAGAAAAACTTTTTTGTTTTCTAAGAAAACGCCTCCAAACTTTATATTTCTTAGTTTGCTATGCTTTCCCATGATTCCACTAAGTTTGGTCGAAATCGGTCATCTATATAGTATAGCTGCCATCGAAAAGTAAGGTTAGAAAACTAGTTCTAGTTAGAAAAACTTACTTATATTTATTTTATAGGCTTTCACACAATTTTTCAAAGTTTTGTCAAAATCGGTTGACTATACGCTATAGGTGCCATAGGAATGATCGGTCTAGAAACTAGATATAGTGAGAAAAACTTTTTTGTTTTCAAAGAAAACGCCTCCAAACTTTGTATTTCTTAGTTTGCTATGATTTTCCATGATTCCACCAAGTTTGGTCAAAATCGGACATCTATATAGTATAGCTGTCATAGAAAAGTAGAGTCAGAAAAGTGATCTTAGTGAGAAAAACTTGTTTGCTATCAGTGGAAATCTACGTCAAATTAGAAAAGTAGTAGTTCGATAGGCATTTATCAATCGATAGTCGTCTATCGGTGGTTAAAATATTGTCAGACCACTAGAAGAGTGCAAATTTCTTACATAATCGGGCTTTCTACCCTTGTGATCAACTATTTGAATGTGGAAGGCAACTCAAGAGTTACAATTTTGCCGATTAAATGCTTTCGCTATCGTCTAGAGGTGTGTATTCTATATACTATAATACTTTAGCCTATTAACTTTCAGATAAGGCCGATGTCAGATCATCTTTGACTTTCCTCTGCTATTTGGTATGAAATGAGATACATAGTTCTAAGAAGATAAGAAATCGGGTTAAAGTCTATTGAAAGCTATTCAAATGCCCCTTTTAAAAGCACAGAACAGCCAAATGATAGCCTACAGGCTTATATCATCTAACCTTCAAGCTTTATTCAAGCTGAGTCAAAATCAACTGACTCAGCCATAATATCTTCTCAACTGACTCAGCCTATGAGCAATAAAATTATATATAAAAACATATTCAAAATTAGCGGAAATGCAAAGAAAAATGTACAAATAATCCCTATTTAAGGTCCCTGGATTGTGCTTGTTCTCTGCCTCTGCCAGGCTATCAACTGCTAATTCTCATCTTAGACCAAACTCTCACCCCGCAAAACCCACCACACCAATTGAATCTCTAACTCACATTTTGTACTTATCTCTGATTCCTTTTTAGTTTCCCTAGAGGAATCACAATTCGAATCTCCACCGCTGACACAGGAAAAGGTACTAGAACTTATTGAGCAGGCCTATCCCAATCCTGTTTCGCCCGAGGATTTGGCCAAGTAAGTTGCCCCTACTTTCTGTATCATTATTTCCTAATTTATCTCCAATCAACTTCACTCCACAGGGACTATGGCTGGAGTGAGCAGGATGTATTGCTGGTCATACAATCGCTGCAAGAGCGCGGCCTGATCAAGTCCATGGAATATAATGCCTATACCCGTATACATCATGAGGATAAGGAGATTAAGGTGGTCAAGCAGATGCCCACAATCGCCTCGAATAAGCAGCCCACCATTGCGATCATCACGGCCCAGTATTGTGAGAAACTGGCTGTGGATGCCATGCTGGAGAATAAGGAGACGTTTGTGCGCTATACAACAGTCGGTAGGTGGGGTCGTGCTGTGGCTTCGACCAGCCCCAAAATGACAGAAACTTTAATCGCGTGTTTTCTTACTAATGTCTAATCACTTCTGTTCTCTCTTTCTCCCCGATTTCTGCTACTCTGTCATTATAAAAAAAAACTTTTGTACTTTAACCCACAATTTGGGTTGTTCAATGAATTTGGCTAATTTGTTTGTTCTGGCAACACACACACACACACACACAAATTCATTTTTAATGATATGATACCACTACCTTCCACCTTCTCCCCCCGTGGAAACAATAAACACTTTAACAGATTCCGATCCCAATCTAACGAATTCACTCAGAAAATCCAAAAAGAAACGAAGATTTGGTAAGACTTCAAAATTTTGTATACATAATTGTTATTCATTCCAAACAAAGAGTCAAGTTCACAAATTTTGAGCACTCGAAAGTGTGCTAAAGGATAGATATAAAGACGTAGGTTTAGGGCAATCACTTGCTTTCCTTCTTCAAAGCAGCAGAAGTTTGTATTCAAACAGAATTGAAAGTTAGTTTTTGCAGAAAACCAACAAACATTTGCGCAAAGTGATTTGAACTGATATTTTCGCTAGAGTCGATGCCTTATCTTCTACATAGAGCTATCTGTCATATAACAGTGTAAGATCTGGAATCTATGAGGAAGATGAGCCATCGAAATCTTAACTAACTTGTCAAAAACTGACCGAAAGTCTGCTTGCCTGCTTAGATTTCGAGATGAATTAGAACAAAGAAGTAAAGCTAAGAAATTTGTGCAAAACTTGTAGAAGCAAATAAGAGTTTGCTTAAACTAAAGAGAGCAAATATGTTTGTGCAAACTAATATAAGCAAGTTTGTGCAAATTGATTTAAGCAAATAAGTTTGTGCAAATAAATTTAAGCAAATAAGTTTGTGCAAACTTATTTCCCAAACAAGGCAGCTAGATATCAAAGTTATAAAGTCAAGGTTTCAAATCAAAATCGTCTTAAAACATTTGTCTCTATATTGTTGTGGCTGAAAATGTGCTTTACTGATATGGAGTCAAGTTTGTGCAATGAATTAGCAAGAAATATCATTACACTAACTAATCCAAATATACAAATATCTTAAGCCACCTTTTGCCACAAAAAAATTGTTCAAAAATCAACTATATGTGTTTATATGTTGTCTTTGTTAAGAATGTACCTTACTAATATGCTTCCAAACGAAATTGAGTTTGTAAAATGAATTAGCACAAATAAATTAGTGCTAATAAGTTTGTACCCACCAGTTTGTGCAAACTAATTGCTTAAACAGAGTATCAAACAAACTCACACACTGATTCAAACATCGCAAACATTCTTACTTGAAACCAGCCAAGCCTAATTTGGTTTTCAAGATGAGTTAGCACAAGCAAAAGTGCTTAAAATACTTGGCACAAAACAATTTGTGCAAACTTATTTGTTAATATTGAATATAATTATATTTTAGTTGTTAAATATAAGAACAAATTAATCAAAATGTCTCATATTTGTTTAAGGCAGTCACGCCACTTTCTACAAACTTCTTAAATTAAGGCCAAAAGTTAAGTTTTTCAAACCAAATCTTCCAAAATGTTAAAAAGTCAAATTTGTGTAAATAAGTTTGCACAAACTTATTTGTAATTTTCAAATAAAACCAACAACTGTTGAAACAATAAGCCTACAGTTAACGTAATAAGAATTTGTGCGCAAATAAGTTTGTGCGCAAATAAGTTTGCCCAAACATTGTGAACTTGACTGTAATGTTTTTTTATTCTTTTGTCTAATTGTTTTTGTGTTGTGTTTCGTAAGTTTTGTGGTATTTGTTCATCCGAAAGATATGGTTTTTTTTTTTGTTATTGTTTTGGTTGTGGTAAAGGATTATGCCTTTAAAACGTATTCACTCCTCCGTTCACCCATTCATACATGTCTGCAAATGTACAAAGCCAGCGTTTTCCGCCCCTACTTTCTGATCAATCAAAACCTATATTAATTTTGATGTTTCGTTTCCCTTCCGCTTAGGCGAATCGAATGTCTATACCCTGGGCAATATTGGAGCACATCGCATCGTTAGCACCAAGCTACCATCGGTGGGCAGCACACGAGAGGCGATGACGGCAACGGGCAATACCACAACCAGACTACTGGGCACATTCCAAAAGGTTGACTATGTCTTCATAGTGGGCGTGGCTGGCGGAGTGCCACATTATACGGACTACAAGAAGCATGTGCGTTTGGGCGATGTGGTCATCTCGTATGTGGATAAGCAAAGAGCTTTATTGAACAACAGGTGAGTAATAGCAGCTGCTGCTGGATACAAACACCAACTCATCCTCTTTTCCATTGCAGCAAAGAGAAACCTTATGTGTACTTGTACAAGAGCGGGGAAGATGTCAAGACCTATTTCCCCATCAATGATTCCCTGCAACAGATTGCCGAAAGTCTGCAGGCCAACATGGAGCTGAAGCGTCCCTGGGAGCAATATTTGGGCCTGGCCCAAAAATCCCTGGCCCAGAAGACGGACAGCGATTTCGCACGTCCGGATGCCAAGACCGACAAACTGTTCATGAACATTGGCAACAACGAGGTCATCGAAGTGGCCCATCCCATTGCGGCCGATGAGATTGATGGTGTATCCCGACCACGTCTGCATTTGGGACCCATTGGTTCGGGCCGGGATTTGGTGCGTAGCGATGAGCTGCGCACACAGTTTGCCCGCAAATATGGCCTGCTGGCCACCGATGTAGAAATGAGCAGTGTACTGGACAGCATCATTGGCAACTGCCGGGAGAGTTTTGTACTGGTCAAGGGCATTTCCGACTACAAGGATGGCATGTCGACACGTAAATGGCAGAACTATGCCTCACTATCGGCGGCGTCGGTGGTGAAGTCGGTGATTTGTGGCATGGATGCACCCACCAATGTGTGAGCGGGCGTATCAGACACCAGCACCCAACTCCTATACAGCATTTAGTTTGATTTTGAAAGATTTTATGCAGATTTTTGTTAATTTTAATGTGTTATTAACAAGCCCAAAGGCGGGAAAAAGGGAAGGGAGGGGTAACCAACCAACCTGGTAAACCGAAATGTAATTGTTATTTATTTTTGTTATGCCCTTTTTTTTTGGATAACCAAACCCAAGCCCATATACTACCTACATATATGTAATTTAATACTATAAAACACACACACACACACACACATGACGGTATACACACAACAGTACATAAATATTTCAAATAAATATTTTGCAAGACCTTTGCAACACGAAATTTGGCAAGAGATTTCTTTAAAATTTAGATTGGTTGCAAATAAATTAAGCTCACTCTACACGAAACATCTACCAAAAAGAGGGCACAGTACCATTGGCAAGACTAGAAAGCTGGGAGAAAGGTAAACAGGCCTGTTCCTGTTCCGGAAACCACCCGAAGCTTAGTGTAACGCACCGTAAAGCAATTTGAGAATGCTGATGGCCGTCCAATTCGTCGAAATCCACTGCGCAATTAGAAAATCATGTCTTGTGAAATGAAAATCAGCAAGAACAGCATGTCGCACATCATAGAACTTGCGAGATAATAAAGAACGATTAAATCTTCAGATATTTAGCAAATAATTCCGAAAGGGGATAGAGTAAAAATGTTTTCAAGAAGCTCAAAACCCATCATTTCCAGCAAGAGGAAACTTCTTAAGACAACTTAAAAAAGAATCAATTTTTTTTAACTAAACACTTCCTACAGATCGTTCCTATATGACAGTTATAATCTGTTTTTATTCAAACTTTGCCAGATCTTATAAAATTTAATAAATCTAACATTAGTGAGTTGGAATGGAATATTTTTCAAATCCAAAAAGTTTTCATACCAAGGTAGTTTTATTATATTCATGTTCAAATTGTGTATGAGATAGGCAAATCAACAATCAGAAACTTGAGAAAACGACCCTAAAACTATTTTTTCATACACTTTTTCATAAAACAACTAAAATTCTCTTTTCTATTTCATTATTAGTAACCAGTTTTGAACAGAAAAGAATTAAACTTTGTTCAGTTTCAGCTCCACTTTATTTACACACACTTTTGGGGTCAATTATCCCACTGTGCATACGTCTGATCGTATGAACAGCTAGAGGTTCGACAAATTAAGGGCAAATACTTTTTATATTTGCAGGCAGATCAAGTTCATTGTCAAAGTTTGCCACGCCCCCTACCTCTCCAGCACTTGGCATGAAGTCAAATGGGTCTAGCCCACGAACAGTGGTTGCGTCCATAGGCCAATAATAACGATATTACAACTAGAAGTATTTATGGCCACGGCTACATACAAGCCCAACCACTGTGCCACGGTTTCTTGGTGAAATTTTTCAAGCATTGCCTATAGATTTGGTCTTAGCTTTATGCTTTGTACGAAAAAAACACCTCGTTTATAACTTTTTTAAAATTTAATATGCCAAAGAATAAGAATAATAAATTTCAGTTATTTTTTTGCCTTTTGAATTTTCAAATCATGAATGCTGGTATTTTTTAGGCCATTTCTAACTGAGGCGTTAGTCACGCGCTCACTTATCAGCGACTCTCTCTCAAAGTCGCAGCTCAAGCTCTCTCACAAACAGACACAGACACAGACGTCACAGACTTTATTTTGATTTGTTGACGACGCACACGGCGCGCTTCCAGGTTTATTAATTAATCGAATTTAAAAGTGCAACAATTAGATTTAAATAAAGCAAATTGGATTCAATTTGATATCAAGTTCATATTCGAGTTAAAAGTGAACACACACAGAGCAAAGACAAAATTAAAATTTGATTCAAAGCCGACCGCCACGTGCAACAGCTTGGCAGCAGCAACAACAACAGCAACTACACAACCACCGCAACGGGAATATGTAAGTGTGGAATGTCAACTAATTGTAGTAAGTAAATGGTTTTACAGCCGTTTTCCCTGTTTATCAATATCGGGATGGCGGCTTTTTAGTTATGTACTAAATTTGCGATTGTGGATGGGTGAAGTAAAATGTAAATACAATAACAACATAAAGCAACCGGTTTCTGACACACGTGCTTACGCGCTGGCACACACACAAGCAAACACTTACTCCTCCCGTATATATACACATACATGCATGCATACATATGTGCGCGGCCGAGTTTGTGAGTAAATAAACAAATCAACTGATAAGCCCTCGAACATGGCCAGACACAATCGGTTTCTTGTTGGCTTTCAATTGCAAGTTTCAATTTCATTGCAATTTCAATTGTGTAAGCAACATGTGGCTAGACATTCATTCCTTCTTATGTAGAGATGTAAGTAAGCAGGCAGTGGCGTAGCGTAGCACAGTGGTAGTTGTTGCCAATCCAGGGGGACTTTATTGACCTTGAAATTTTGAATGAAGGAATAGTTTTAAGAAGTGGACAAAAACTACTCTACCCTAACATACGATTTGCCATTATTCAGTATTAGCCATAATAGATAATAAATGAGGTAAACGATATGGTCAACCGATTTGGATTAAACTTAGTAGAATTATGTGAAAGTTGAAAACTGTCCGGATGTTTGTTACGCCTAGAAGTAAGCATCTCCGACCTCATAAAGTGTCTATATTCTTGATCAGCATGACGTGCTGAGTTGATTTAGCCATGTCCTTGACCGTCCGTCTGTTTCTATGCTATATGCTCCGTCAGTTTTAAAGCTATCGTGACCAAACTTTGTACGAAGTCTTCTGGTACAAATACGCTGCCCATTTGTCGGAACCGGCCGGATCGGCTGACTATAACGTATAGCTGCCATAGGAATGAGCGGTCAAAAAACTAGTTTTAGTGAGAAAAACTTTTTTGTTTTTAAAGCAAATGTCTCGAAACTCCGTATTTACTAGTTTTCTATGCTTCTCCATGTTTCCACCAAGTTTGATCAACATCGGACATCTATATAGTATAGCTGCCATCGAAAAGTAAGGTTAGAAAAATAGTCTTAGTAAGAAAAACTTTTTTGTTTTTAATGAAAACCTCTTTAAAATTCTCAAATATTTATTTTATAAGCTTTCACACAATTCTTTTAAGTTTTGTCAAAATCGGTTGACTATAGGTTAAAGCTGCCATAGGAATGATCGGTCAAAAAACTAGTTCTAGTGAGAAAAACTTTTTTGTTTCGAATGGAAACGCCTACAAACTTTGTATTTCCTAATTTGCTATGCTTTTCCATGATTCCATCAAGTTTGGTCGAAATCGGACATCTATATAGTATAGCTGTCATACAAAAGTAGGGTCAGAAAAGTGGTGTTAGTAAGAAAAACTTGTTTGTCTTAAAATGTGCTGCTAGGGTATACAAACTTCGTCTTTTTTTTTGGTCTTGTTTGGTCTTGGCTTACCTTTCTGTGGAAATGCCCATATATCAATTTTACTGAGATATATTGTAGCCGGTTTTGACCAACTTTCTATCATGTTATGGCATTTAACCTCTTACGAAAATTCTTCTTTGCCATTTGCAGCCTATATTCTAATCCCTTAAGATGACCACTTGCTACCTTGTGCTAGGAGATGGCACCATTATGCAGGGTCGACCCTTCGGTGCCGTTTCGAAGCCCATCAGCGGCGAGGTGGTCTTTCAAACCGGCATGGTTGGCTACACCGAGGCCCTAACGGATCGTTCGTACAGTGGACAGATATTGGTATTGACCTATCCCCTGATTGGCAACTATGGTGTGCCCGATGCTGAGGAATTGGATGAATATGGTTTACCCCAGCACTTTGAATGGTTTAAGGGCGCCGTTCAAGCGGCTGGCCTGGTGGTGGGTGAAGCTTGTGACACCGCCTGGCATTGGCGATCACGCTCCACTCTTTCCCAGTGGCTGGAGAAGCATCAGGTGCCTGGCATAAGTGGCATTGATACGCGTGCTCTGACCAAGAAGCTACGCGAGCAGGGTAGTCTGCTGGGACGCATTGTCTACGAGCAGGTGATGAGTGTGGAGAAGTTGCAGTTTGCAGATCCCAATGATCGTAACCTGGCCAGAGAGTGCAGTATCAAGGAGAAAATGGTGTTTGGCGGCAAGGGTAAGGGTCCTCGTATAGCCGTGCTGGACTGCGGCCTCAAGTTGAACCAGTTGCGTTGCCTGCTGCAGAGGGGCTGCTCCGTACAACTGTTACCCTGGAGTAGTCAGTTGAGGGATGAGGACTATGATGCCCTGTTTCTCTCAAACGGACCGGGTGATCCTGAGAGCTGCAAAGAGATAGTGGAGCAAGTGCGTGGCGTATTGAAAGTGGGTAAGAAGCCCGTTTTTGGCATCTGCTTGGGTCATCAGTTGCTGGCCAAAGCCATAGGCTGCTCGACATACAAAATGAAGTATGGCAATCGTGGTCACAACCTACCCTGTCTACACCGGAGCACCGGGCGCTGTTTGATGACCTCCCAGAATCATGGTTTTGCAGTGGACCTGCAGCAATTGCCCGAGGATTGGGAGGAGCTGTTTGTGAATGCCAATGATGGCACCAACGAGGGTATAGTACATCGTACGAAGCCCTTTTTCTCGGTACAATTCCATCCGGAACATCATGCTGGGCCCCGGGACACGGAGTTTCTGTTCGATGTGTTCCTAGAGGTAATCAGGGGTAGCAAACTGAGCGTACCCCAGTTGATAGAGCAAAGGCTGAAGCCAGAACGGCCCATTGAAGTGTTGCCCAAGCCCAGGAAGGTGCTGATATTGGGTTCGGGCGGCTTATCCATAGGACAGGCGGGTGAATTCGATTACTCCGGATCGCAGGCCATCAAGGCCATGCGGGAGTGCAATATACAAACGGTGCTCATCAATCCCAACATTGCCACCGTGCAGACTTCCAAGGGTATGGCGGATAAATGCTATTTCCTGCCTCTCACCCCGGACTATGTGGAGCAGGTCATCAAATCGGAACGTCCCAATGGGGTGCTATTGACCTTTGGCGGTCAGACGGCCCTGAACTGTGGCGTGGAACTGGAACGAGCGGGCATCTTTGAGAAGTACAATGTACGCATATTGGGCACACCCATACAGTCCATTATCGAGACTGAGGATCGGAAATTGTTTGCCGAACGAGTGAATGAGATAGGCGAACAGGTGGCGCCCTCGGAGGCGGTTTACTCTGTGGGCGAGGCCTTGGAGGCGGCCGGTCGTCTAGGCTATCCGGTAATGGCACGTGCGGCCTTCTCCCTGGGTGGACTGGGTTCGGGATTTGCCAACAATGAGCAGGAATTGCAAGCCCTGGCCCAACAGGCTTTGGCACACTCGAGCCAGCTGATTGTGGACAAGTCGCTGAAGGGTTGGAAGGAGGTGGAATACGAGGTGGTGCGCGATGCCTTTGACAATTGCATCACTGTCTGCAACATGGAGAACTTCGATCCCCTGGGCATACACACCGGCGAGAGCATCGTGGTGGCTCCCTCGCAAACTCTCTCGGATCGCGAGTATCAGATGTTGAGGAGCACCGCCTTGAAGGTGATCCGCCATCTGGGCGTGGTCGGTGAGTGTAATATACAGTATGCTCTCTGTCCCGACTCGGAGCAGTATTACATCATCGAAGTGAATGCCCGCCTGTCGCGTAGCTCCGCCCTGGCCAGCAAGGCCACTGGCTATCCTCTGGCCTATGTGGCCGCCAAGTTGGCCTTGGGTATGCCCCTGCCGGAGATCAAGAACTCGGTTACCGGCAACACCACCGCCTGCTTCGAGCCCAGCCTGGATTACTGTGTGGTCAAGATACCACGCTGGGATTTGGCCAAATTTGTGCGCGTCAGCAAGCACATAGGCAGCTCCATGAAGAGTGTGGGCGAGGTGATGGCCATTGGACGCAGCTTTGAGGAGGCTTTCCAGAAGGCTTTGCGCATGGTGGACGGCGATGTGCAGGGCTTTGATCCCTATGTGGTGGCACGTGTCGAAAAGGATCAACTCTCCGAGCCCACCGATAGAAGACCTTTTGTGTTGGCTGCCGCCCTGCAGGCGGGCATGTCCATTGAGGAGTTGCACGACCTGACCAAAATTGACTGTTGGTTCCTGGAGAAGCTGGCTAAGATTATACGGTTCTATGGACGTCTGGAGCTGGCCGGTAGCCAGTTGAGCAAGCAGCTACTCAGAGAGGCCAAGTGTCTAGGTTTTGCGGATAAGCAGATAGCCATGGCCACCAAGAGCACCGAATTGGCTGTGCGTAATCTCAGGCTGGAGCATTCCATACGGCCGTTTGTCAAGCAGATTGATACCGTGGCCGGCGAATGGCCCGCCAGCACCAACTATCTGTATAATACGTATCATGCCCAAGAGCATGACCTAGATTTCCCGGGCGGTCACATCATAGTCGTGGGTTCCGGGGTGTATCGCATTGGGTCCTCCGTGGAGTTCGATTGGTGTGCCGTCGGCTGTCTCAAGGAGTTGCGTCAATTGCAAAAGTCCACCATTATGATCAACTACAATCCAGAGACCGTGTCCACCGACTATGACATGTGCGATCGGCTGTACTTCGAGGAGATTAGCTTTGAGGTGGTCATGGATATCTATGAGCTGGAGAAATCGGACGGCATTATACTCTCGATGGGCGGGCAGTTGCCCAATAATATTGCCATGGACTTGCATCGGCAACAGGCCAAGGTTTTGGGCACCTCGCCCGAGTCCATTGACTGTGCCGAGAATCGTTTCAAATTCTCCCGCATGCTGGATCGCAAGGGCATACTGCAGCCACGCTGGAAGGAGCTCACCAATCTGCAATCGGCCATTGATTTCTGCGAAGAGGTGGGCTATCCTTGCCTGGTCAGGCCCTCGTATGTACTCTCTGGCGCCGCCATGAATGTGGCCTACTCGAATCAGGATCTGGAAACCTACCTGAATGCAGCCTCGGAGGTGAGCCGTGAGCATCCGGTGGTCATCTCTAAATTCCTCACCGAGGCCAAAGAAATCGATGTGGATGCAGTGGCAGCCGATGGTCAAATCCTATGCATGGCCGTTTCGGAGCATGTGGAGAATGCGGGAGTTCATTCGGGTGATGCCACTTTGGTGACACCGCCGCAGGATCTGAACGCTGAGACTTTGGAGGCCATCAAGCGTATTACCCGTGACCTGGCCAGTGTTTTGGATGTGACCGGCCCCTTCAATATGCAGCTTATAGCCAAGAACAATGAGCTGAAGGTCATCGAGTGCAATGTGCGTGTCTCGCGCTCATTTCCATTTGTGTCCAAGACATTGGATCATGATTTTGTGGCCACAGCCACGCGTGCCATAGTGGGCATGAATGTGGAACCGTTGGATGTGTTGCATGGTGTGGGCAAGGTGGGTGTCAAGGTGCCTCAGTTTAGTTTCTCCCGTTTGGCTGGAGCCGATGTGCAGCTGGGCGTGGAGATGGCCTCGACCGGTGAGGTGGCCTGCTTTGGTGACAATCGCTATGAGGCCTATCTAAAGGCAATGATGTCCACCGGTTTTCAGATACCCAAGAATGCCATACTGCTGTCCATAGGCAGCTTCAAGGTGAGTTTGTTGAGGAAGGGACAATTCTGAACATTAAAGAGAAACTTTATTTTTGCTCTGATTGCAGCATAAAATGGAACTGCTGTCCTCCATACGTGATCTGGCCAAAATGGGCTATAAACTGTATGCCTCCATGGGAACTGGAGATTTCTATGCTGAACATGGTGTTGATGTGAGTAATAATCAAGTCAATTCTAGTTGGGCTCTCATCAATTCTGATTCAGGGGAATAAGTGTTGAATCTCATGGATTCGATTGTGGTTGAAGAAGAGCAACTTCCGGGTTGATTTCTCTGTAGGGCTCGCTTAGTATTAGTATGTATGCATCAGCGAACTTTCTTTTGCTAATAACTTGTGCATCATTCATCCGATTTATACGAAACCGCGTAGCCAATCGATAAATAGTGCTGATTCCATAATTTGTCTAACTAATCATATCCAAACTCGGCATATTACGACTCAGAGATGCAGTCTGAGTCTAGTTCTGAGTCGAACCGAACCAGAACATACCAAAACGCAAATCGGTGATAGTTTAAAAACTCTAAAACAAACCAAAAACCACACAAATAAGTTTGATGGCGACATAAACCTTCAATCTTAATGGGTTCAAAGGCGTTATATCGCACAATCTAGGCCTCAAACGTGATATAAACTGTTTACCAAACTCGCCTCTCAGTTGGTCCTTTGTTTCGCTTGCTGTGTGGCACCGTCTTGATGAAACCAAATGTCAGCCAAGTCCAGTTCTTGCATTTTGGGCAAAAGAAAGTTTGTAATCATCGCACGGTAGAGCTCTCCATTCGCAGTAAACGTTACTGTTTTCAACATCTTTAAGAAAGTACGGTCCAATGATGCCACCGGCGCATAAACCACACCAAACAGTGCTTCTGGCTGCTCTTCACACCAAATAAGGCAATTTTGAGCAGAAATGAGCTTCGTCGCTGAACACAATTTATCGATAAAAAAGTGGCATGAATTTGTATGATGAAACTTAGTAATCTGCAAGCGTAGTTCGCTTGTAAGTCGATTTATGGCTAACTTATAGACCAAACTGAACATGTTTGACAGTAACATGTGACATGAAAACAGCAGAGCTGCCAATAGCAGTGTTGACTCAAAGAAAGTTGCTAAAAAATCATTCTATATAAGTGTGTGGTGCTTCTTAATCGATACCGTATGCTGGAAACTCTGTAATCAATACTCAGTACTCGATACTTACTGCTTGATATTCAGATCCCGATACCCAATTCTCAATACCCAGCTCTCGACCCCCAGTGCTTGAGTTATTAGTTATAGATACTCAGTACTCAATACTAAGTACTCAAAGCCCTTTCCTCAATACTCACTGCCCTTGAAACTCAGTGTTCGATACTTAGAACTGGATACTAAGTACTCGATACTTAGACTTTAATACTCATTAATTGATACTCAGTACTTGATACTCAATATTCGATGCTTTGGACTCGATACTAAGTACTCAACTGATTCTCAGTATTTGATACTCAGTGTTCGATGCTTTGGACTCACTGCCAAGTACGCGAACCCCAGTACTCGATAATCAATATTCGATACTTAGACTCTAATACTCAGTTCTCAATACTTAGTGCTCGATGCTCAGTATACGATATTCAGTACTCAATACTAAGTACTCAAAGCCCAGTACTGTATACTCAATACTTGTTACTCAAACTCTAATAGTTAGTTCTCGATACTTGGTGCTGGATGCTTACTATATGATATTCAGTACTCGATACTAGGTACTTAATTGATTCTCAGTACTTGTAACTCGGTGTTCGATAACTAGGACTGAATACTAAGTCCTCGATACTCGATACTAAATACTAGGTTCGCGATACCAAGTATAAGCAAGTACTCAATTGATTCTCACTACGTGATACGCACAGTTCGATACTAAGGACTCAATACTACGTACTCGAAGCCCAGTACTCCATACTCAATGCTCGATACTTAGACTCTAATACTCAGTTCTCGATACTCAGTACTTGATACTCAGTGCTCGATGCTTAGTATTTGATACTCAGTACTCGATATTAAGTACTGAATACTAGGTTCGCGATACTAAGATCTCGATACCAAGTATACGCAAGTACTCAATTGATTCTCAGTACCTGATATTCAGTGTTCGATATCCAGGACTCAATACTAGGTACTTGAAGCCCAGTACTCGATACTCAATACTCGATACTTAGACTCTAATTCTCAGTTCTCGATGCTAAGTGCTCGATGCTCAGTATTCAATATTCAGTACTCGATACTAAGCACTCAATTGATTCTCAGTACTTGATACGCACAGTTCGATACTCTGGACTCACTACTAAGTACTCGAAGCCCAGTACTCGATATTCAGTACTTGATACTCAGTGCTCGATGCTTAGTATTTGATACTCAGTACTCAATACCAAGTACTCAAAAACTAGTATTACCAACATCTCGTTACCAAATACAAGTCAGTGCTCCGAATTCGATAGTACTCGATACTCGTCATCACATCACCGTCCAACGCTTTACAAAACCACCAAATATGCCATGTTTGCGTGACGCGTGACGCTGAAATCCAAGCTGACTTCTACCACTCTTTCAATTCCCTGTTAGAAATAAGGTTGTATTTTCTGGAAACTTCTTAAGACTAGGATACAGGTAGAAATACAAATACTTCAGTTAAAGACTTGCTTTAGCTTCTGCGCATTTCGCTGGAACAGATCGCGTAGCTCCTCCCGCTTGGCCTCTGGGGCCAGGGTCTGCATCAGCTGCTCGGCATTGTGGCTTAGAGTTTGTACCTTACCCGATTGGACATTGAGACGCTGTAGTAGGGTATTCAAAACGGATTCGGTGGGGTAAGAGGCCTTCGGCTCTTCTGACACATTATTTTCCAGCTGATCTGGACTATCGGGAGTGTCTGTTGAATGCACGTGTATCAGCTGTTCGTGGAACTTAATGGACTTGCGTGACTGTTCGGCACTGCCACGTGGCAGGGATAGTGTGGATGGCGGCGGAGGTGGTGATGGTGGGCAAGTTGCATGTGGTGATTTGGCCATCGTTTCAATGCGACTACCCGCCTCACACAGCAGCTCGGCATAGTGCTGGGCATTCTGAGAGCAACCCAGTTGCTGATACAAACGACATAGCCGCTGACTTTGCTCCAAATAGAGTTGAGCATGCTGCAGATTACAGAACTCGATGGCCTTGTGGAGCATGGTTAGAAAATGATCCAGCAGTAGTTCAAGAAGATTGGTGCGACGCAATATCTCGAGACCATTGTTGAGTTGTGGCAGAGATTCGGCAGATTCGACGGAGGCACTTCGTGAGAGCAACAGCTGCAGATCTAGGCTATCCAAGGAGGAACGTCGCTGCTGCTGCTGCTGCTGTTGTTGCTGCACGACTCTCAGCCGTTGCGTCTTGCGACGCAGTTTGCCCCGGCTACGTTCCTGATGCTGTGCCAGGCCCAGCAAACCCTGTGCATCGGTAATGTCCAACTGCTCTTCCTTCCGCAGACACTGCTCCTCTGACTGTTTGGTGCAGTGCTCACCAAGTGGCACCCGCTGATTACGCTTAAATTTGCTCCACTCCTGCAACTCTAGATAGTCCACACTGAAGAGATTCTCCAGCAGTCTTTTCAAATCCAACTGCGGATAGAAATCCGCTTGATGCTCCAAATTCCTCAGAGCCTTCACCACATGCAGTAAAGGATGCTCGGCTATGCCAGCCATAATGGTATGTAGTTCCATTAGAGCATCCTCGGGAACATGCTCGAAAAGATTGCGCTCCTTGATGAAGTAATCCCTCAGCTCCTTTTTGGCCAAACAGTCGGCAAAAGAGCGCACGAAATGTACCAACTGTTCACCCAGAAACTCGTGGCTGGAATCATGGCTCTGCTGCTGTTCGCACTGCCAGAACAGATGGGCACGCAGTTGCTCCACCAGTGCACCCATGGCCTGACACTTCTCGCTGACAAACGTCCTGACCAGCGCCTTCACCAGTAGGAAAACTTTCAGTTGCCTCTGATTCAATTGCCGCTCCAAAAATTGCTCAGCCTGTGGAAAAATAATGCGCCATTCGAGCTCTCGAAAGGGATTTCTGGTATGCTTGGGTGCATAACCAACGGGTACCACATGAAAGCCAAAGGACTTGATGCGTTGTCGCATCTGATCCGTAGGCCACTGAAACGTCTCATCCGCCTGCAAATTGGTGAGCAGTGGACGATCGCGTCGATTGAATTCAAAGGCGCAATCGGGCCAACTGTTGGGTACATGTATGGCGGGCACCAGCTGCTCCCGTTCCAGATAAACCGCACAGCCACGGTAACTGCCGGCGGTCAAGTGCGAGACGGGTATATGCAAATCCCGAGCCAATTGCTGGCGCAGCAGCTCGCCAAAGTAGTTCATGAACTGCTGCGAGCTGAGATAACTCTGCTGGAGCAGGGCACGCCGCTGTTGTTGCTCCAGATGGCACTGACGCAGCACCTCCACGGTCTCATAGCCAAAACGTTGGTCGCCCTGTTCCATGTTCTTCTCGTCCACCTCCCCGTCATCCTCCTCGCTGGAGGCGGACAACTGATACTCAGTTTCTTCTTCTTCATCGTCTGTCTGCTCCAGCCAGGCGGGCAGAAATTTGGATAGCCGGCAAATGCAGGCCTCTGGCAACACATTCCTCTTCAATTCAACTCGCCGCATCTTCAGCTCCTCCAGCGGCTTGGGCGTGTTCAGGCGACCTATATAGACATGATCATAGTCGCCCTCCAAACGCCAGCTATGGCTGCCCGCTGTGCTATAGCCAGAGCTAGAGCCGGCATCTTCATCGCTGGTGGGAGTTTCGCGTTCAGCGGTCTGATCTCTTAGCTTCAGCCTAACATAGCCCATCCAGCGGGTTTGCTCCAGCAGCTGAACATACTCCCAGCGACAGGGTGTGGTCTTATAGTAATCCGTTTCCAGCAGAACTTTACACAAGGCGGCTATGGAATCATAGTTGGCATCATCCGGTTTGGCTATATCCACATTCTCAAAGATCACATAGGTAAGGGGCTGCTGCAGCGGTTGGGCCGGTGTGGGGTCTTGTCTGAAAAGGAAAACACGAAATTGTGGAAATTAAAAGTACAGTTTTTGTGGAAAAAGAGGAGAGGAAGGAAAGCGGAGGAAGAATTTGAGTAGAAGAAATGAGAGTCTTGAGAAGAAACCAAGGGAAAATAACAGGAAAAACGTATAAAAGCTAAAAATCTGAACAAAGCAAAGACAAGATAAGAACAGTTGATATAGAAAACACTTCAGAAGAAAGTAAGTAAAGGAGAATTGAGGAAAAAGTTAAAGAAAGAAGACTAAATAAGCGAAAGGAAAGGCCTTAAGTAGATAAAGCAAACAATAAAGAAGAATTGAGAAAAAAGAACAAGTAGAAAGAGTCGAAAAAGAAACAAACAGAGGAAAAAGTAGGGAAAAATCCAGCAAATGTAAAAGAAATGAACATTTACATTAAGAAATAAACAAATGTTCTCTAGAAGAAAAGAATCAGAAGAAGAATAGAGCAAAGAAATGAAAAGAAAGAAGAGAAGCAAACAGTTAAGAAAATAAAGAAATAAGAGACAGAAAGAACCGCAAAAGAAATCGATAAAAACGAAGAGAGAAGAGAATACAAAAAGTAGATACAAGAATTAAAGCTTTAATTAAGAAAAAAACACGAAGAAATGACTAAGAAAAATGAAATACTAGTCGCCACGCCCCCTAACGCCTCCGCAATTTAAGAAAAACATCATATTTTCCATAATTTTAGAGATAGAAGGTGCGTACCTGCTGCACATGATTAGTTAGCAGCATTATTTATCGATTCGCCGAAAGAATGGTGAAGATCTGATGAGCCATAGTCGAGTTATAGGGAAAACAAATACTTATGATGGGCAGCACTGACTGGAATGGGCAGCACTTAACACTTTTTGCAGTAAATGTGTGTGGCAAGTGCCAAAACAAGGCATACTTAACAAAGTAGCCGCACTTCCTCTCTACCCAGCGGCGCACATCTAAATGTGTTCTGCCCAAAGTATTCATTACGCCTAACGGAAAAGTAATGAGCTACAACTGCTACCTGACTGCAAAGGGTAGAGTAAACAGACTGCAAACAATTCGCATTACAATTTGAAAGAAGGTATACGCATTTGTAATGGGAATCCGATGCCATGAATCTTTCATTACTAGTAATGCAGGATGTAAGCACCCCCTCTAAAAAGCGGCTATTCATATGGCAAACTTAAACCAGACTGTATGGGAGTACTGCCATCATACATAAAGGCAAAGTAATGAAGAAGTAATCCATTATGTAATGTCGATTTTCGCCGCTGGTTATGAGCACAAAAGAGAGCAGGCGCAAGAGAGTAATGACTTTTTGTGTTCGCTTGAAGCAGAACATACAAAATACATCCGCGAAGGTACATCGCTGACGTTTAAGCATACATCAAAGAGAGCAAGAGCGGAAGTTGCGGCTAACTTGTTAGGTATGCCTTCCCAGTTCCCATTTTTCCCATTTTTCATACCTTTTTTTGACGGGGCAACAGTCGCTACCTATGCTTAAGTTTCAAAATCTGTATGAAATTGTTACTACATTCTTTTTTCATGTGCTTAGAAGTCAAAAAGTTACTTTAACATGAAACCGTTTCTTCTCTGGTTTGTGCTTTTGGTATGTGTAACCAAAAAACAAAGTTTATTGAAAGCAACAACAAAAACCTATGCTAAAATACGTTCTCAAGGCAGTAATCTTTGAGGGTTTTGAGGGTCTCACCACTTAGGTACTACTTGTTTAGTGAAATAGAAGTATGAAGGATGTGCATATAGTATTTGTTGGTGTCAGCTCCGACTGGGTTGGTGCAGAGCAGAGAACTGCAAAAATCACTTTTTTCTTGATTTCCTTATACACTAAAAATTCCATGCCCATTGAGTTCACTCGTTGTCATACCAGAGAACGCTTCAATCGGTTGAGTATGAGCGTACGAGTCGACAATGGGCGTTTTCAGCAGATAAATCCGATTTACGATTACTGATTTACGATTTGCGATTGCTAATGATTCTCTGCTGAATGTCACTGACTGCTAAGTTAGGCTATATTCTAGCTTTAGTACATTTCGTCAACTAATTTATGGCACAATTTCCAGATTTGTTGTGAACAGTTGGACGAGCAATCAATAAACGGCCTCACCAATAATAGATTTTGTATGATTCCATCTCAGCAAACATGATTGTCATATTTACCAATCGAAATCGGCAATCATTGTATTCAGCAGGTAAAATCGACAATAATAAATCAGTAATCGTAAATCGGATTTATCTGCTGAAAACGCCCAATGATTGTAATCATTTATTCACTTAATAAAATTCAGCCTTGAGCAAAATACACATCATTTCGGCAACAGCTTCGTGCGGTTGAGTGAATTTGAGCTGATTGAATATGTTTGCACATAAATCGTCTCTCTTGTTCACCAACACGAAACACAATTTTCTGTTCTCTCTCTCTCTCATGCATCTGTGTCAGCAGCACAGTGAGCAGCGCTGCATACGAGGTAATGAACGTACATTCGTTGTTGAGTCAAACGAACAAACACCCGAATCGAGCAGAGTGAAGATGAGCATGATTGTAATCAGAGCGCCAACTAGGGTTGATGTTTTTTTGAATGAACCAAACTGAATAGAGAATATATGTGTGAGTGAGCAAGATGAACGTTTGAACGCAAAAACATGTGGATTCGGGTGTTGATTATTTATGATCGTTTTGCAATCACCCGAAGCCGTTCTCTGGTACAGATGAATGATGAATCGACTTTCTACTCATTTGGTTTTTTTCTGGCTTGAAAAAACTTTGTTTTACTTGTGTTAGTGACTGCACTAGCATTTTAAAGCTGGTTTTAGCAGATCTTAAAATGAAATTCATAGCGAGAAATGTATCTTCTATCTCAATTCTTTCAGTTTAAAGTGCTTAATTAATTACACCCCATTCACTCACATTGGTTTGAAGAGCACTCGTCGTGCCACCGCCACATCAATGGCACTGGCATGCAATAGACTATGCTCTGTCAATATCTGTGCACTTGCCCTCCTCTTGGCCTGAAACTGCTCATCCATGTCAGCCATTTCGATGTCAAAGTTACCAAAGAACTGCATGCCCAATATCAATTGATTCAATAGGAATAGCTGCAATTGTTGATCCAATTGCTGCAACAACTTCTGCTCAATACAACGTTGTTGTTCCTCCCGCTGTTTCTCCACCGTGCGGGCATACAGGGCACTGCTACATTCGGTGGTGGTGCTACCATTACTGCCACGCAGCAAGCGGACAGCTATTTGGGGATTTTCACGTAACTGGCGACGCCAACTGTCGCCAGGATCAGTTGACGGTGGCTTGCCATGCCGCCGCTTACGGGCATTGCGTTTCTGCAGTTTATTCAATTGTCGCTGACGTTTCTCCTCCTGGCGGCGACGTAGCGGAATGCTGCGTTTTGCATCGGCCAGACCAGCCTGCAGTGGACTTGGTAGTGCTGCGTTGTTGTCGTTCAATGGTCGCGAACAGGAACAGCCCATTATCGATGTGAATTGAAGCTGCCACAATACCTGATTGATTGATCAATTTGGTTGTTGTCACCGTTCGTCCACAGTTGTGTAGATAAGATCGAACGCTATCGCATCCAACGACAATGATAAGTGGTTGCTGCCTCTTCCTGTGCTCTTCCGGCTTTTCAGACATTTATCAGTAAATAAAGACAAGACATTTCACCATTAGACAGTGGGCTGAGATGCAGGGAAAAGTTTAAATCTCTACGCCCATCATTTGAACACATCTTTTCGCCCCCTGTTGCTCCACTGTTCCATTTATATTTTAACTGCATTTTGTTATTACAGTTATTTCCCAGATATCTTTATGTGACCCAAGCAAACAAATTGTGATTGCGGTTCAACGTGTCGAAGACGACGACTCATTTGTTGGCCTTGGAATTCCACACCCAACTGATTTGTGTTCCTTTTGTTTTTGTGTGCTTGCAGGTGGAATCCGTACAGTGGACATTTGACAAGACAACGCCCGATGATATCAATGGAGAGCTACGTCATTTGGCTGAGTTTTTGGCCAATAAACAATTTGATTTGGTCATTAATCTACCCATGCGCGGAGGAGGTGCACGACGGTGAGTTGACTACACAGAAGCGAAAGAAATCGAGGAGGTTGAGGCATCCTTTTGGAGTTGAGGTATTGAAGTCGATTAATTTACAAAAAAAGGATACCAAAGTGGTTAAAAATAGAGTAAAAGTTTCGAATAGATTGTATATCGAGCATTCTTCGTAGGATACACAGCTCGAAGATGGCAGGAATCCAGGCAGGAGGGTGGTTTTCCATCGAGCATTCTTCGTAGGATACACCGCTCAAAGTTGTTTCCAAGGTTGGTTAGAAGGCTAATCGGTAGGCAGGCATCCAGGCAGGAGGCTGGTTTTCCACTCTATGCTGGCTGTTGGGGGAAATGGCTTAGTCTCAGAGCCGCCTTAAGGCTAAGCACCAACAACAATATGGCTTTGTCTGGCAGGAGCTTCATTGTACTGTTGTCAATGCCTGGGGACTTATGTATCATCACATCCTTTCACCTTAGAGAAGTTGATTATTGGAACTGGGCGGGCCATTTGGAGTGGTCTATCGAGGTTAACTGAGACTAGTTGGTTTCGGCGGGCTGATATGGTTTTATAAGGCTGGAACTGCTCTTCTAAGTTCAGGGCAAAAGCTTTCACTCGGTCCTGCGGTGACTTAGAACAGGATCCATTAGGGCTCTGAACTGTTAACTGTGACGCCACTTGCCGCTTGAAGCGATTAGTGAGCTCTCATCGGCAGTCGCCTTGACCAGCAAACGGTCCAGGATGCCACAATAAAGGTGGGGCGGTGTCAGTGTGATGCGTACTTTTGCCAAAAGCTTACGCTTCAAGCGTAAGCTTACACTGAACGCAGAGAACTCAAACTGACGGCGCCTTATACCTTTATTGTTATACCCGTTACTCGTAGAATAAAAAGGGTATACTAAAGTCGTGCAAATGTATGTATAGTACGTCTCCGATATCATTAAGTATATATATTTTTCATCAGCATCAACAGCCGAGTCGATATAGCCATGTCCGTCTGTCCGTCCGTCCGTCTGTATGAACACCTAGATCTCAGAGACTAGAAGAGCTAGAGCAACCAAATTTTAGATGTAAGCTAGTATTGTCTGCAGGCAGATCAAGTTTGTTTCAAATTTTGGCCACGCCCCCCCAATAAAAAATGAATATTGAATATGTCCTACAATTTGTAAGCTATCGCGCTCAGATTTTGCAGTATAGTGCATGTGGCCAATATGTACAATCTCACATTTTCATAAAGATCGTATAATAAATGGCAGAGTTAAAAAAACGTTGCATACTTATCTGAGCCGCATGAGGTTATTAAACACTAATTGCTTTGAGTAACGGGTATTTCGAAGTCGGGCAGGGCCGACTTTAACTTGCGCTCTCTTTGTATCATGATACGGTCTGTCCCCTCTCGCCTGAGTATGGCAAGGACCTTCTTCTCCCTGTTTATTCGGGATCCGTTAGTGCAAATAAACTCTATCCTCAGCCGTGGGGTTGAGTCCCGTAGAGATTCTTTCGTTATGAATAGTTTGGCCAGTGTGTTGCGAGGCCTTCAGGTCAGCATAGCAACACCATTCTCTACATCCTGCGCTGTTTGAACCTCCATATTGAGGTTAATGCATAGAATTCGCCAACTCCTTCCGAAAGGTGTTGATGGTAGGACTCAACTGGAAGTATAAGTTGCCTTCTAACTTTGTATTTCTTAGTTTGCTATGCTTTCTCATGATTCCACCAAGTTTGGTCCATATCGGACATCTATATAGTATAGCTGTCATAGGAATAATCGGTCGAAAAACTAGTTTTAGTAGGAAAAACTTTTTTGTTTGCAATTCTTGGTTTGCTATGCTTTCTCATGATTCCAACAAGTTTGGTCCATATCGAACATCTATATAGTATAGCTTTCAAAGCAAAGTAAGTTTAGAAAACTAGTCTCAGTGAGAAAAACTTGTTTGTTTTCAGTGGAAATCTACTTTAAATTAGTTTTTCAACCTAAAATCCCTAAAACGAAATGATACTTTTTCAACATGATCAAATATATGAATATAGACCTTTTTGAAATACCTGGCAACCCTAATTTCAAGCCAATACCACTCTGGTGACAACAAATGGAACACTTTTATATCTTCTTTTAAGTTGCTTTCAAAATAAGTAAATGCTCGTTTCATTTTTCGAATCGAATCGTAAAAAAGTCATCGGGCGTTATGTCAACGGGCGTTATTACATGCCACATTTAACTGTTAACTATAACGTTTTTGAGTTAAGACAGCAATATGTGGTACGATAACCCTAACCCTTCAGTCAGATTAGTTGAACAGATCATTTGTACTTCCGCACGGATGAAGTTGGCTTTGCTCTCTCTCTCTCCCTCGATTTGCCATAATTTGAACAATTTCAAAACGGATATAGGAATTTGCTGTCTCGGAACGGCCAGGTGTAGCATTTTCTCCATGAAGTTAGTGCCCATTTATTTGTTAACAAAGCAGCCTCTGAGTCTATTCTGATGAGCCTTGATTACTTGCTTTTACCTTAACTAATTTCTTTCCACTTGCAGAGTCTCTTCGTTTATGACCCATGGCTATCGCACCCGACGCCTGGCCGTGGACTATTCCATTCCGCTGGTCACTGATGTGAAATGCACTAAGCTACTGGTCGAATCGATGCGCATAACGGGACGCAATCCTGGCATGAAAACGCACACAGATTGCATGACCTCACGACGCATAGTCAAGCTGCCCGGTTTCATAGATGTGCATGTGCATTTGCGTGAGCCCGGAGCCACACATAAGGAGGATTTCGCCAGTGGCACTGCCGCCGCTTTGGCTGGCGGTGTTACCCTGGTCTGTGCCATGCCCAATACACAGCCCTCTATAGTGGACAAGGAGACATTCCAGCAATTCCAAGAGTTGGCTCGCCAGGGCGCTCGTTGTGACTATGCCTTGTATTTGGGTGCCTCGGACACAAACTGGGCGCATGCCCACGAGTTGGCTCCACAAGCCTGTGGCCTGAAAATGTACCTAAATGACACGTTTGGCACACTGCGACTGAGTGACATGGCCGCTTGGCAAAAGCATTTATCCCACTGGCCCAAACGGGCGCCCATTGTTTGTCATGCGGAGAGACAGAGCATGGCGGCCATATTGCTGCTGGCCCACCTATTGGACCGTCCGGTGCACATCTGTCATGTGGCCCGAAAGGAGGAGATACAGCTGATACGTGCGGCCAAAGAGAAGGGCATAAAAGTAACCTGTGAGGTGTGTCCGCATCATTTGTTCCTCAGCACCAAAGATGTGGAACGTCTGGGTGGTGCAGGCATGGCTGAGGTGCGTCCCATTTTGTGTTCGCCCGAGGATCAGGAGGCGCTGTGGGAGCATATGGAGTATATTGATGTGTTTGCCACCGATCATGCTCCGCATACGGTGGAGGAGAAGCGTTCGGAGCGTCCGCCACCCGGGTTCCCCGGACTGGAGACCATCTTGCCACTGCTGCTGCAGGCGGTGCATGAGGGCAAACTCACACTGGAGGATATAAAGCGAAAGTTCCACCGAAATCCGCGTAACATATTCAATTTGCCCGAGCAACCGCATACCTATGTGGAGATTGACCTGGACGAGGAGTGGACCATCAGTGACAAGGAGTTGAAGACCAAGGCCCGTTGGACACCCTTCCACGGCACCAAGGTCAAGGGACGTGTCCATCGTGTGGTGCTGCGCGGCGAGGTGGCCTACATCGATGGCCAGGTGCTGGTCCAGCCTGGCTATGGCCAGAATGTGAGAGCCGGCAAGGCGGTGGCGCAGTCCCAGGCCGAGGCAGAGGAGCTGCCCAGCGATATGGATGCCAATGATACATTTGCACGTCTGCTTACGGACGGTTCGACTGCACCCAAGGTGCACTTTGAGAACTCAACGGGTGGCAATTTTCTACGCCCCGTTTCCCCCTCGCCTCGTCTGCGTCTCGACTCCAACACGCTGCGTGAGTATCTGCAGAAGAGCCCCACCCTGGTGGCCAATCCCAATCCGGTGGCCCAATCATTGGTGGGCAAGCATATACTCTCCGTGGATATGTTCAACAAGGAGCATCTCAATGATATCTTCAATCTGGCCCAGTTGCTCAAGTCGCGTGTGAGCAAAGATCGCCCGGTTGATGATCTGCTGCGTGGCAAAATAATGGCCAGTATTTTCTACGAGGTGAGCACACGAACCCAGTGCAGCTTTGCAGCGGCCATGCAGCGTCTGGGCGGTCGAGTGATCAGCATGGATCAGGTGACTTCCTCGGTGAAGAAGGGCGAGAGCCTGGAGGATAGCATCAAGGTGATGGCCAGCTATGCAGATGTCCTGGTCTTGCGCCATCCAGAACCTGGAGCCGTGTCGGTAAGTGTATGGCCCCCCGACTGTTTGCCACTCAATCTGAATTCGAATCTCACTTGCAGCGTGCCGCCTCCCATTCCCGCAAACCCATGATCAATGCCGGCGACGGTGTGGGCGAACATCCCACCCAGGCTCTGCTGGATATCTTTACCATACGCGAGGAAATTGGCACAGTCAATGGTTTGACCATTACCATGGTGGGCGATCTCAAGAATGGACGCACGGTCCACTCGCTGGCTCGCCTCTTGATGCTGTACAATGTTACGCTACAGTATGTAGCACCCGAAGGTTTGGGCATGCCCGAAGAGATCATACGCCAGCTGAATGAACGTGGTGTCAAACAGATATTCTGTGCCAGCATCAGGGAGGCCCTGTCCACCACAGATGTGCTGTACATGACACGGATACAACGCGAACGTTTCGACAACGAGGAGGAGTATCAACGTGTAAGTTGAATGCAGTTTTGGAGAAGTACTACAAGGAATGTGAGAACCCAGCAGGAAACATCTCCGACCCCATAACGACCGACGAGTTGAGTGGATGTAGTTCTATGCTATCTCCTGCATCAGTTTTGAAAGCTTTCATCACGAAACTTTGCTAGAAGTCTTGTGGTACAAATACGTTGCACATTTGTTGAAACCGACCAGATCGGATGACTATAGCATATAGCTTTCATAGGAACAATTGGTTGAAAAACTAGTTCTAGTGAGAAAAACTTTTCTGTTTTCAATGGAAACGACTCCAAACTTTGTATTTCCTAATTTGCTATGCTTTGCCATGATTCTACCAAGTTTGGTCGAAATCGAACAACTATATAGTATAGCTGTCATAGAAAAGTTAGGTCTTAGCAAGGAAATCTTTGTTGTTTCCAATGGAATCAATGGAATGTTTGATATACTTTATTCAGATAAGACTACTCTGTTCATAAGCATTGAGATTTCAGTAGATTTCAAACGTTCGGAATCGCTCTTCGCTCGCAGCTTTCGAGAGCCAGACATTGCTCTCAGCTCATAGCACTCGGCTTGTGGCTCTAAGCTGTGGTTCCTATGTTGTGAGCCGTGAGCAATCAACTGAGCCACAACACTCGGCTCTGAGCTGTGAGCCATAGCTCTCGGCTCCTGAGCCACAGCTCTTGGCTCCCCCTAGGCTCTTAAAACTATGAGATCATGGCGTAATTGTTTCCCAGAAAGCTTCCGCCAAGATTCTTGCCCTGTAGTTAAACACAACCAGTAAATACTTGCCCAGCTGATGCCATGATTGCTCATTCAACACAGCCTTTAGCTCTGCCCACGAGAGCTTTAACTTTACCAACCGGTCAATTCTAAGCTTCTTCTGAATTGGTCAGATGGCTATGAAGTGGGCAACCTGCTCACTTGAGGTATCGAGTTGTTTGTTGATATACGTATCGTTTCCTGAGTGTTCCGAGTGTTGCTTGCACAAGCGTAAGGCAACCAGCAGTTCTGATTGTCCATCCTTCCAAGTGGAGCGTTTGGAAACGACTAAATCCACTTTGTGTTCCGCAGCAAGTTCCTTCAATGCTGTTGCTACTATTTTAGGTTACCTACCATCTGGTAACATAGCTGAATTGGAACTGCATGGAAGTTGAATGGCTGAAGTTGGCCCCAGACTTTCGCTGCCGCTTTTTTATTCCCATAAGCGCTTTCCATGAGCCCATTTAAAGCTCTTTTGACCTCTGCCAGTTAACATTTAAGTGTATAACCTGTACTAAAATGCTATCTTTCAACTAAATGCAAGGACTCTACCATGCTATGAACTTAATAGGTCTACTACCCGAAATGCACTTGACAGGGAATCGCTTAAGCCAGGGCTGTCCCTTGTGATAGTGGCTAAGCTGAAGCAATAACAATTTTGCATGCTGCTGGCAATGAATGTTTTCGTTCAGTTTAGTATTATGTTCACTTATATTTCTACGTCGCCGTAAGCTAGCTGTGGGCAACTCTGACTAAAGACGAGTTTTCGATTGATTTAGAACCGGTTATATGGTTTCGTTTAGGGTAGGTTAAATAGGCTGCTCGGCAGAGGCCGAGTTCACCCGGAGGCCTTTTGGCCCATTGTGCTGCCTAGTAGGGGGGTGAGGTTTGGGAGGGGAGGGGGTAGTGGGGATTGACGGTCAGATTCTGCGCAAACTCTCTACTTAAACCCTTTTGAGGAATCCACAAAAAAGAGCCAGGTCTTCTAGGGACACATTTGCCAGACTGCCCAGGTCTTCAAAGAATGGTTTGCCCAGATGCTGGGTGCGTTTTCTAAGAAGTGCAGGGCAGTCGCATAGAAGGTGTGGGATGCTTTCTATTTCCTCCTCGTTCCCACAGATATGGCAGAAGTCATGGTGGGGCACGCGCATCCTGGTGGCCATTTGACCGATGGTGCAGTGCCCCGTTATGCCTCCTACCATAGTTCTCATCCTGCTCTTGCTAAAGTGTAGAAGTTGGGAAGTTCCAGAGTAATCGGAAGATGTGACAACCGGGTGCGAGGTCCCATTGGGGTATGGTGTGAGGCTGGTAGGTACGGCTGGGCAGTTGCATAGGTGGATTGTGTCAGGCGGGCTTTGTGACATCTTGTGATTGATGGGCCTTACCTTACCTTATCCTTATCCTTACTGACCAAAGTTGCGCCAGAGTTGTTCGGGTGCTACTGGTCAAGGAGATTTCTGTGTTACTTATGGACTACATTTGGCAAATTTGCTTCTGCGGAAGAAATGTTGATGGTGTTTCCTGTGTGACCTGCTGCTGGTTCGTGAGGGCAGAGGGACTTGAAAGGCCTGGGGTGCTCAGCCACTAAACCATTAACGAGGAACTGTTTTGTCAGCATGTTGCAGTGTTCACGTACGCCTAGCATACGGGTCGCCTTATGCTGTGGCAACCTTTGATGGCTGCAGATTGCTCTCCGTAGAACATAGGGTCCGACCGACCGACCCGGCCTTGTAAGTGACCGACAGAGTCTTCTTTCTTTTATCCCAGTCGCTGCCTGCGATTGCCTTAAGGTGTCCCGTTTTGTTCTCTCACTTTGCGGGGACTGCGGGCAGATTATCAAACATGACTCCCAACATTAGTGGGTGTTTGTTTGTGGGAACACAGTGACTTTGAGCTGGGCGCTCACTCGCTTGGTTCAAGTAGTGTATAAGGGAGAGGAAGAAGTTTCAGCTGGTCAGCTAACCGGAGACTGTTGGGAGGTTTTATCTTGTACCATGTTCAATTGAGCTGTGAAAGTAATAAATCTTGAATCTTTTCAGTGCTGCGGCCAATTCATTGTGACACCCAAACTGATGACGCGTGCCAACAAGCGTACCATTGTCCTGCATCCCCTGCCCCGTCTGGATGAGATAAGCCGTGACTTTGATTCGGATCCTCGGGCAGCCTATTTCCGACAGGCCGAGTATGGCATGTACATTCGCATGGCTCTACTCGCCATGGTGGTGGGCTGCCGCAACACGGCACCACTGTGAGCGCTGCACCAGTTCCTCCAACCATATATATCTGAATACCCCTGTAATGTGATAGCTATAAACAGACATTGAGAAGACCAGTAAAACCCCCCGTTTGGTAACACACTTTTCATATTTATTTGTAACCTAAACTTAGTTTCAGAAAGCCCGCTCCAAAGATCAAGCGAACTGAGTGAACATTAAACAAGTGGCCGCGCCGCCTCAGTCTCAAGAGTTAACAATTAACAAATCACTTTCCAGCTGTTCAGCTGCCTGTTGCTCCCGGTGGAAGACAGCAGCTAGAACCTTTGCACCAACACCTCCAGCTTGTCGGTGTCCTTGTCGCGGACACTGAGGGTGAGTGTGCTTTCGGCAAAGGCGGCATTCAGATTGCCCGCTGTGGGCACACTCTGCTGTTGGAGGTTACTCATCATGGCCACCGTACGCAGCTGTTGGGTTTGTCTGCTGGGTGAAGAAGAAGTTTTTTGTGACCTTCGGTGGGCAAATGTTAAGTGGAGTGCTTACTTTTTATGCTTGCGACAGGCCACCATGGACACCAGCACGGCCAGTATGATGACAGCTGCCAGCAGGCCGGCTAAGCCGGCCACCATGGTCATCAGGCCGTGTGGTTCACCATCCGAGGTGACCTTGGTTACTAAAGGTGGTGAAAGGTGCGGAATCAATGCATGGATCCGGTTTTAAATCACTTCCTAGACTTTCTAAGCGGGAAGTTGTCAACTTACTTGAATCCTCCACCACAAAACGTTTGGTATTGCCGGAGGCCTGTGCATAGCTGTTTTCCATTCTACTGCTGCCGCTGCTGATGGAGCTGCTGACGAGGCTGATGATGATGATGAAACCTGCAATGTGGCAACACCTGTGCAACGAAAACGCATAGACAATGGATTAAGACATTTTCATTAGATGGATTGGCCCAGTTGCACGCTCGAGCTGATGTTGATGATTGGCCAATCTCCATCAACTGGCAACTGGCCTCCAATCAAGCCACAAAAACTTGCTAATTAATTGATTCGCTTTGCCTCTCACATTTATTGCTTATCAGTTGAACCCAGCCAACCCCCGCCCCGTCCCTCCACGCCCCGCTGTTTTGTTATTTATTTGACTTTAATAATTTCCATTTTATTGTTGACAGTTTCAACTTTTGCCTAAGGTTAAACCTCCAAATGGCTTTAAGCTGACACTTGCTCAGCTCTGGGATTGGGCAGTTCTTTGACCTGGTGCATTGTTATGATACGAATCCAAATAGTTGGTTAAATTGGTGGTTCTCCATGGGATTTCTTCAATCTTAAACTAAGCATCTTTGTGCAGGTGATGCATTACTCGAGTGAGTAAGATTTAATACACTTAAGTTTGGTTTCAATAGGAGAAGGCCATCAAGGCAGTAAACCTTTAAAACTCTACTGAAAGAGTCGGTTGGGGGGGTTCTAAAGTTGGCTTGGAGTATCCAGGCCTTGGTTCGAACCTTGTTTTAGGAATTGTTATATAAAAAATAACCCTTAGTTTCGTTAAATTTAAGCAAATTTGAAAGCCAAGCCGACTCTATTTTGGTTAAGAAGCACGCTTCTGATACTATATACCCAGCTATTAGATACTTCAAATTACTGACGTTAGATCAGGTTTATTAGTAATATGCTATACCACCTTCAACTTCTACATGACTTCCTAGACTTTGATTTGAAAATGCATTTTCATAATTGCCTTATTTCCTTTTCGAACTCGCACTACACTAAATTTGCATCGGAATTTCAACCAGCTTCTTGACAAAATAATACACAGAATTTTGTACAAGTTCTTAGAAAGGTGACTTAGCTTTTGGGAAGTGTTAAAATTTTAAGGTAACCGGTTCTTAGTGCTTTGCTTCAGCCTGGAGATTGCAGTCTTGTTATAAATTTCATTAGTAGAGCCGTAACGGAATGATACAATTACTACAAGGTAGCGCAAGCGGAAGTGCCTCTTCCACAGCCTGAGAATTTATCGAACCCCAGGGCTGAAATACACAAAAAAACAACGATTTTTGAACGCTTTCGATAGAAGTTAGCAGAAAATCGACCAGTTCGATATAACCAAAACATCTTCAAGTCATCGAACCAAGGCCGACTGAGAATATCGAAGCTATGCAGTGCGCTATGCTATCTCCTCCGTCAGTTTTAAAGCTATCTTCAACAAACTTTGCACAAAGTCTTCTGGTACAAATACGCTGCACATTTGTTGGAACCGGCCGAATCGGTTGACTATAACATATAGCTGCCATAGGAACGATCGGTCGAAAAACTAGTTCTAGTGAGAAAAACTTTTTTGTTTTCAATGCAATCATCTCCAAATTCAGTATTTACTAGTTTTTTATGCTTCTCCATGATTCCGCCAAATTTGGTCAAAATCGGACATCTATATAGTATAGCTGCCATACAAAAGTAAGGTTAGAAAAATAGTTTTGGTGTGAAAAACTTTTTTGTTTTTAATGGAAACCTCTTTAAAATTGGCATATATTTATTTAATAAGCTTACACACAATTCTACAAAGTTTTATCAAAATCGGCTGACTATAGCGTATAGCTGTCATGGGCACGATCGGTCGAGAAACTAGTTTTAGTGAGAAAAACTTTTTTGTTTTTAAAGCAAATGTCTCGAAACTCCGTATTTACTAGTTTTCTATGCTTCTCCATGTTTCCACCAAGTTTGGTCGATATCGGACATCTATATAGTATAGCTGCCATCGAAAAGTAAGGTTAGCAAAATAGTCTTAGTAAGAAAAACTTTTTTGTTTTCAATGTAAACCTCTTTAAAATTGGCATATATTTATTCTATAAGCTTTTGCACAATTCTTCAAATTTTTGTCAAAATCTATTGTCTATAACATATAGCTACCATAGGAACGATCGGTCGAAAAACTAATTCTAGTGATAAAAACTTTTTTGTTTTCAATGCAATCGTCTCCAAATTCAGTATTTACTAGTTTCTTCTGCCTTTCCATGATTCCACTAAGTTTGGTCAAAATCGGCCATCTATATAGTATAGCTGCCATAGAAAAGTAAGGTTAGAAAACTAGTCTTAGTAAGAAAAACTTTTTTGTTTTCAATGTTAACCTCTTAAAAATTGGCATATATTTATTTTATAAGCTTTCACACAATTCTATAAAGTTTTGTCAAAATCGGTTGATTATAGGTTATAGCTGCCATAGGAATGATCGGTCGAGAAACTAGTTTTAGTGAGAAAAACTTTTTTGTTTTCAAACAAAACGCCTCCAAGCTTTGTATTTCTTAGTTTGCTATGCTTTCCCATAATTACACCAAGTTTGGTCGAAATCGGACATCTATATAGTATAACTGCCATAGAAAAGTAAGGTTAGAAAACTAATTTTAGTGAGAAAAACTTTTTGGTTTTCAATGTAAACCTCTTAAAAATTTGCATATAATTATTCTATAAGCTTTCACACAATTTTACAAATTTTTGTCAAAATCGGTTGATTATAGGTTATAGCTGCCATAGGAATGATCGGTCGAGAAACTAGTTTTAGTAAGAAAAACTTTTTTGTTTTCAATGTGAACGCCAGCAAACTTTGTATTTCTTAGTTTGCTGTGTTTTTCTATGATGCCACTAAGTTTGATCGAAATCGGACATCTATATAGTATAGCTGTCATACAAAAGTAGAGTCAGAAAAGTAGTTTTATTGAGAAAAACTTGTTTGTTTTAAGTGGCTATGTCCTTCAAATTAATTAGAAAGCGTGCTGCAAGGGTATACAAACTTTAAGTTAACTTTCCTCTATTTTTTTACTGGGGAAACTCATTTGAGATACCATCAGACAAGTGAAAAACCGCTTAAAACAGGTCAAGAAGTGTTTAAGAGGTGTTTCTAAAGTTAATTTAATAGAGAATATACTTGCATGGTACCATAATAGCGTTATGTAAGCAGACAGCGCATGATGCGCCCAAAAGTATGCACACCAACTAAATGACAGAAGGTGATAATCTTATAGTTAAGCTATTTATTATCCTTTATTAACTATATGCGTATAAAAATTCCCATTTTAAATTTCAAAATGGATTAATTATAAATTGTATTAGTTATTCAACAACTTTCAATGCAAGGGCGTGGCAAAAATTTGATACATACTTAAGCTGCATGCAGACAATAGGAGTCAATGGTTCAAATGCGAATGAACACACAGCCATGGCTAGGTCGAGAGTCTGCCCTTTTTACTCTGCGAGTAACGTGTCTAAAAATTCCCTTAAAATGTAAGTTAATCAACAAAGTAGCTGCAGCATAAGAAAAATACCAAATTAGACAATATAAGAAGAAATTCTGTCAAGTTTGACTATAATATATAGCCTGTTTACATGCAAAAGTGTATGCACTTTAAGTATTTATACCAGTTACTCGTAGAGTAAAAAGGGTATGCAAATGTCGTACAAAATTATAAAGAATATTGAGATTATTGTTCCTTAGAGGAGGTGGGACTCTCACTCAAATCCATATGCAATAAGCAGGTATATTAAGAGCTTGGTGGCATGTTGCATTCGAGCATCATACATCTTCAGTCAAGGAGAGATCTTTCTTGAACTATTCAATATCTACTGAAATTCAGGGTGCGCCATCTAAAGTGTGCTCTTCAATGGTCTGTGGATCGCTGGCGTAAACCTTGCTTTTTAAATAGCCCCACAAAAAGAAGTCTGGGGCGGTCAAATCTGGAGATCTGGGTGGCCAGTCAATATCGCCTCTTTAAAGGTATTTCATGGATGCGGTGTGGATTTTCCGTGCCCCATATGCGACAATTTTGCTTATTAACACCACCAGAAAGCGTGAAATGTGCCTCATCGGTCATCAAAATTTGTTGAGTTGAGTTAGCACAATTGAACGATTATTTTCGATGAACAGCGTCACTATTTCGGCACGTTGTTTTGGTGTGAAGCGTTCCATGGTCAAAATTGTACTAGATTGATGTTTCCAAAACATGTCTAACAAAAGCAATCGGTTGGTAAATGTCAAAGTTATTCAGTGTTGCCATACCGACACTTTATATGGCGCACCCTGTATAACTTCAGTCAATTAGTGATCTTCCTTGAACTATTCATTATCTACTGAAATATCTTCTGATCTATTTCAAGTCAATCCATGTACCTAAGTTTCAAGTATCATAGCAAAATCTCTTAAATTTGTTCGCTTGATTAACAGCCCAAATTTGGATGCATTTGCTGCATCTCCAGCCATAAACCTGATCCAAGTCAAACGAAGACTCAAGTTTTTTGGAACGTCAACAAGAAGAGCTACCGGTCAGCCAGCGCAACTTGAAATGGTTTTATTTGTTTACTTGCCCATTTGTTTATGCCATCTGTGGCGGTTCATTGCAAACTTTTTTTTTGACCGCATGCATTAAAAAAGCCAGTTTTGATTGATGTCGCATAAACAAAACCACTTTTTCCATTTGAACTTCTTCCGTTTTATTTTCGATAATTAAAATGCCATCTGAAATATGCAATTTAATTTATTTAAATTCAACTTTGTTTACTTTAAGATGAAGTTAAGAAGCACGTGAACCGCTGTGTTTTGGTGCTAAAACTTAAAAGCTTAACCAGTTTGAAGATGTTGTTGTTGTCTTTTTGATTGAGACGGCTTAAAGCAGATGCAAGAAACGTGACAAAAAAGTGGTTTAGGCCAAAAAAAAAAATGGCTAAAAGTGGACAGCGGCACACCGAAGCGCTGAGACACTACTGGGTTCAGGTCTGTTCCAAATGGAAATTCAGGTAAGAAGACATATTTTCACTACACCTACTTTAGAATGCAAAAGACCTTGAAGAATAGTCCCTGAAATATGTATCTCTGTTTTCGGATCCATCCAAGGATGGTAAAAGCCACTTTGCTAAAGTCCTTGATTCATGTTAAGGTACTTTTTCGAGATTATATCGTACCTAAAATTATTCTCTGACCCAGTTTCAGGCTTTTCACATCGAGCAGGTTTGTCTTAGGTGGGTTTAGTTAGAGCAGTGGTCCGCACCATTACATTGACATGCCAACATTGCATTTGTGTGTGTGAAAAATGATCATTTCTCTCAAGAGAATGACAAAAAAGAAAGCCAACATTTTTCTTATATGCATAATAACTAGGTATAACTAAAAAAACAGCTATTTAACGCTAAAAACGGCTAGATTTAGCTACAACATGACAATGCGGCAGCACTAGCGCTGTGCTTTAATTTCGTGAGAGCATAGCCGAAGACCTTTGCCGAAGTCACACGAACGTTTATATTGTGCATGAGCGGCATATCCCGCGGGATAGGGCCGTGCCGATCGCTGGTTTAGAGTAAACGCTGTTAGTGTAGGAAATTAAGTGAATGGTTTTCTCTAGAGGCTCCGTGTAATGAGGTCCTCTCTTTAACCTTTTCCTTTGCGGTACGCCATGGATTTGGCATATTCGCCAGATAATTGTAAAAGTAATTACTTTTTCTAATGATGAATTGTTTATAATTAAGTCATTATAAAAGAAATCATTGAATTAATGCTTGTTTCAACTAAGGAAGAACACTTTTAAAGCAGTAAGAGCAAGTAATTTTGCAAGTAATTGTAAAAGTAATTACTTTTTCTAATGATGAATTGTTTATAATTAGGTGATTATAAAAGAAATCATTGAATGAATGCTTGTTTCAACTAAGGAAGCACATTTCAAGCAGTAAGAGCAAGTAATTTTGCAAGTAATTGTAAAAGTAATTACTTTTTCTAATGATGAATTGTTTATAATTAAGTCATTATAAAAGAAATCATTGAATTAATGCTTGTTTCAACTAAGGAAGAACACTTTTAAAGCAGTAAGAGCAAGTAATTTTGCAAGTAATTGTAAAAGTAATTACTTTTTCTAATGATGAATTGTTTATAATTAAGTGATTATAAAAGAAATCATTGAATGAATGCTTGTTTCAACTAAGGAAGCACATTTCAAGCAGTAAGAGCAAGTAATTTTGCAAGTAATTGTAAAAGTAATTACTTTTTCTAATGATGAATTGTTTATAATTAAGTCATTATAAAAGAAATCATTGAATTAATGCTTGTTTCAACTAAGGAAGAACACTTTTAAAGCAGTAAGAGCAAGTAATTTTGCAAGTAATTGTAAAAGTAATTACTTTTTCTAATGATGAATTGTTTATAATTAAGTGATTATAAAAGAAATCATTGAATGAATGCTTGTTTCAACTAAGGAAGCACATTTCAAGCATTAATTCCGCTTTACAGCTACAATTTTGCAAGTAATTGTAAAAGTAATTACTTTTTCTAATGATGAGGAATTGTTTTGAGTTATGTGATTATAAAAGAAATTGAATGAATGCTTATTTCAATTAAGACAGCACACTTCAAGCACATCTAAGCAGTAATCCGGCCTTACAGCTACAATTATGCAAGTAATTGTAAAAGGAATTACTTTTTCTAATGAAGAGGAATTGTTTTTAATTATGCGAAAGTTTGTAATGGTAATTGTCAGGGGCAGGGTGTATCGTTTCTTTGGGGTTTTGATTTCGGAGCGGTTTTGTAGCCTTGGTTCAGTGTTTTATTCGTTCATTGAGTGTCCCTAGTTTACACTTTAAGAGGGTCTTGTTAGTGTGATTTGAACTCGCTTAGAGCTCAACTTTTGGCATTACTCTTCAGCCTATATATATTTCCCCAAACCCACACACACACTCACTACAACATACATTTATATTACATACCAATATATAATCGATATTAGAACTCTACCATATATATTTCCATTTGTAGGGCGGCTTGATCGTTCCATTTCTGGCGGCTTGATCATTGTAGACCATAAGAATTCCAAGATAATTTTCAATATCCATTCAATAAAATGCATCTAAGGACCACTCAAATCTTTGCCAGGTGAGACTTTGCCGCGATAGAGTAAATTTGTAGGCCATATCTTCATTTAGGAGCCTAACCTTGTATATTAGAACTTTGTTCCTGAGTGAAGGCTTGTTCTTGGAGTTCAGAAGCCGTGCTTTACCAGAGCTGTTGCCTTGACATGGTATCCAAATGTCAGTCTTCTATCTATGCTCTATAAGCTGACCATGCCAGAATACTCCCGGGCGGTGTCACATCGAGTGGAATATGTCACCGAAGCACACTTGCAATGTTTCATTTAGCTGCCCAATTGCTAAACCTATTCAGGTACTTCTGAAGGATATCCGTGGCTGAGTATAAGCATTTGTGCCAGACAGGAATGGTCAGCAAATGTTGCAATAAGCAGGAGGTTTCGATGGAAAGGCTCCCGAGTAAATAGGGTTCTGGTTTGGGATGTCGCTCTGTGCTGTGCTACCACAAAAGTTCTGTCTGTCAGGAAACTCTTGAAGAGCAAGTACAGGAGTTTCTTGATCTTAGATAGCCGACCTTCCTGCCACACTCTATCGAAGGCCTGCTAGATGTCAAGGTAAGCTGCTACTCTATACTCTTTCCCGACATACTCTTCGAGGATGTAGCTGACCACTCAGTGTAATTGTTCGGGAGTTCGGGTATGGCCTTACGAATAGATTGTACCTCAAGCATGCTTCGAAGATCTTTCCAAGATTGTATAGAAGGCTAATCGGCTGGTAGGGATCCAGGCAGTAGAATGGTTTTCCAATCTTGTGAAAGAGAACTATGCTGGCTTTCTTTTAGGGTGATGGGAAATGGTTTAGTCACCTCAGGGAAGCTGATGGGTGTAGCTGGGAGGAGAGTAAGAGCTGAACTAAAACACATTCATACACTTAAAACCCCACATCTACCCTCTAAAAAAAGAAGGGTATTAAATGTAAAACTCTCATCACAAAATTTCTTCAAGTGAAAACCCTAAAAAAGAACTTTAATTGAGGTTCATGTCTCGCATAGTTAACAATATCATTTGAGGTCTTGTTTGGCAGCATGTGATTTGCATTTCAAGTTGTTCAACTATCGAAAACTTAGCACACACACACACACACACACACACACAACACACACAACACAAACGTACTTAGTACTTATATGCATATCCGCTCGATGCCCACCACACACAAACCGAATGCCCAGGGGAATGATGGTAAAATTGACTGGAGAAATGCGAGCACGATTTTTAGTCGTTTGCTTTGTTAATAATCATTTAATTTATTTAATCATTTTCATTTATTTTTTTTTGCGACGGCGACTCGCCACTTAATTGCACAAATTAATAGTTATAAATAAAAAGCAAATAAACCACAAACAAACGGGAGCTGGGCGAGGAGGAGTGGCATTGAAGATAGATAATGGGATGGTCACATGGGCGTCATTCGACACAAATGAGTGCAGCTTGGGAATTGGGGAAAAGGTACGGGGAAGCTGGGCGAAACTGTTACAGTTACCGAGTAGATTTTGAGCTGTGAACCAGTTTGATTAAGGGCTTATCTAGGCGATTAGGCGACACGTGTACGGGCAGTTTGTGTGGGCTTTTCAATAGTCAATACGTCACTTTTGCACGAGCCGGCAGGAAAGAAGGTACGAAAATCTTGTTAAAGATATAATGGAAGTTTTAACTGTTAACAAATTGAAATATGGAAAGATCAGTTAGAAATGGGAGCGCATACGTTAGATCCTATTTACTCAACTTGCTGGCGTTGCCACTTTCTGACGTTTCAAACAATCGATATACGTTTATTATTGACTTTTCAGTTTTTGCCACGCCCCATTCCGCCCTCGCAATTGTGTCTTCTTTTATGTAGACACGGCTTACAAGCCTCGCGGCTTGAACCCTCCTTATTTGGCTACCCTTGCAGAGGGTAACGCATAGAAGGAAGCATCTCCGACCACATAAAGTATATATATTCTTGATCATCCTGACGAGCTGAGTTGATTTAGCCTTCTCCGTCTGTGTCTATGCTATCTCCTTCGTCAGTTTGAAAGCTATCTTCATCAAACTTTGCACGATATCTTTAAGTACACATACGCTGCACATTTGTCGGAATTGGGCGGATCGGTTGACTATAACATATAGCTGTCAGAGGAAGGATTGCTCGAAAAACTAGTTTTAGTGAAAAAAACTTTTTTGTTTTCTTTGGAAACGCCTTCAAACTTTGTATATCTTAGTTTGCTTTGCTTTTACATGATTCCACCAAGTTTGGTCGAAATCGAACATCTATAAAGTATAGTTGTCATACAAAAGTAAGGTTAGAAAAGTAGTCTTGGTGAGAAAAACTTTTTTGTTTTTAATGTGAAGTCTGTAAAATTGGCATTTATTTGTTTTTTAAGCTTTTACACAATTCTTTTAAGTTTTGTCAAAATCGGTTGACTATAACATATAGCTGTCATAGTAACGATTCGTCGAAAAACTAGTTTTAGTGAGAAAATCTTGTTTGTTTTCAAAGAAAACGCCTCCAAACTTTGTATATCTTAGTTTGCTATGCTTTTCCATGATTCCACCAAGTTTGGTCAACATCGGATATAGTATAGCTTTCTTAGAAAAGTAGGGTTAGAAAAGTAATCTTAGTGAGAAAAACTTTTTTGTTTTCAAAGGAAACGCCTTCAAACTTTGTATTTCTTAGTTAACTATGCTTTTACAAGATTCCACCAAGTTTAGTCGAAATCAAACATCTATATAGCATAGCTGTCATAAAAAAGTATGGTTAGAAAAGTAGTTTTGGTGAGAAAAACTTTTTTGTTTTCAATGTAAACCTCTTTAAAATTGGCTTAGATTCAATTTATAAGCTTTCACACAATTCAACAAGGTTTTGTTCAAATCGGTTGACTATAACGTATAGCTGTCTTGGAAACGATTGGTCGAAAAACTAGTTTTAATGAGGAAAACCTTTTTGTTTTCGAAGGAAACGCCTTCAAACTTTGTATATCTTAGTTTGCTATGCTTTTACATGATTCTGTCAAGTTTAGTCGAAATCGCACATCTATATAGCATAGCTGTCATAGAAAAGTAGTGTTAGAAACGTAGTTTTAGTGAGAAAAACTTTTTTGTTTTTAATGTGAAGCTCTTTTAAATTGGCATTTATTTGTTCTTTAAGCTTTCCCACAATTCTTTTAAGTTTTGTCAAAATCGGTTGACTATAACATATAGCTGCCATAGGAATGATCGGTCGAAAAAGTAATTTTAGTAAGAAAAACTTGTTTGTTTCAAAGGAAACGCCTCCAAATTTCTTACATGTTCATTTGTTAATGTTTAGCACGATTCTACCAAATTTGGCTGAAATCGGACATCTATATAGTATAGCTACCATAGAACAATCAGTTCCAAAAAGTCATTAAAAACCTTAATTTTTGTAAGCTAGTAAACTTTTCTTCATTTTGGAACTAAAGGAAGTCTTGGATGCATCAGAAATGTTACGAAAGGCCCTTTGTATTTAAATTGATATCCCTTTTTTTAACAACAACAAATTAAATCCAAATATGTGGGAATGGGGCGTATTTATCGGCAGAATAATTGCCCGTTTGAACAATCGTTTTAGAAAACAATTGCAGGTTTGGCTATAAAATACATGAATAATTTAACGCATCAGGTGCAAAATGGAAATATTCACACCTACCCAGCTACAATTAGTTTTATAATAATAAGTCGTCAAGTAATAAGATAGTAATTGTAACTTCTAGATTTAATTACGTGTAATAGTTAAGAACAACAGGAATGCGAAACGAAAAGGCAGCCTTGCGAAATGGCTGAACTTTACCGAAAACCTTAAGGCGTTTCAATTCGGTTCGGTTTACTGATCAGTTTTAAGCCTTAAGGTAGGGCTTGAAAAATTGTTAATTTTAAAACTGCAATAAGTTTAGGTTGAATTTCAGTTCACTCATAGACTAAATAGATACTTAGCCAGGCCAATGCTGAAGGTGAGATAAGTTGAACGTTTTTGAATCGGTTCAAAAGTTAACCGGAAATTTGTTCTATTTGGTGTTAAAATGCATTTTGCTATTCAACTGCTTCAGAAATGATTCAATAGTGCTTCAACCTAAACCGAAATGTCTTTTATTGAAAGCTATTGAAGATTGAATAAGGCTAGAAATGTTTACATTCGGTATAAAAATAAATCATTTTTGAAATGTTAATTGCATACTTCGAATTTGTATTTCTGAAATTCCAACACCACACAACACTGATTGCACTTGATTATGAACTGGAATAACTTAAGTTATCACCTCCTCCATATATCACTTCATTATGAATGCCAATCAATTGAAGCAACGCATAAATGCATGACAATATTGGAAAATTAAAGTTGGAAAATAATAGAATATTAATTGAACTAAGAGCTTATCGGACGTTTTTAATGGAAACTGAAACCAATATGTAAACAAAATGTTTGAAAAGCCACTAATTAATATTAATGAAATATGTTTAATTTTAACTGAAATATTGCAAAACTAGTTTGAGCTGCCCTTTTTTGTACACATCAGCCAGTTGCAGCTCTCTCTCTCTCTTCGCCTCTTTAAGTAAGTAATTAGACAACATTATCTGTAGTAGATAAGGTCAAGGGGCAAGGCCGTGCAGCTTAAACGAATTTTCTTTACTAAACTGTTTTTAAACGACTAACTGCAAAATGCCACAATATATTTTACAAGGTCTGGGCCAAGGTAAGCTTTCGAGAGAGAGAGAGACAGGTTTGGTATGAAAACAAATGGTAGTAAGTGTAGGCCATTGGTTTAGATTTGAATTTGCAGTTCTTTACTTTGCCTATTTAGCATTGTGGCCCAATTTCTAAGCATCTTAAGAACGAATGTAAGTTGGTCAAGTGGTGAGCAAAAGAATGTTCACTGCTTTCAGTTGCTACTGCAGCATCAAAATTCATGCTATACTCATAAAACATTCGCCCTGAAAACTAGAAATTCTCCTATCAAATCCGTACTAAATTAAGAAAAATATTTTCTCATTTATGTTACACATTTTCAAAGTTTCAGAAAAATGTTCCATAAATGAGAAAAAATTAGGACGGATTTTAAAGGAGAATTTATAATTTGCAGGGCGAATACTTTTACACTTTCTTTGGTGCAGAGTACATAACAGTCTGGCTTGACCGACTTTCTTGCTTGTTACTCTACAGTATGAACTGAGTCGTCCAAAATCAACAGTATAACAGAAGAAGTCGCCATGCAGTAGGTCAAATTGGCTCCTGTCTATCATGTTTCTTGAACCGAACCGAAATGTTAGGTTCGGAGCAGGTTTAAGGCTCTCAGCTCTCATACCTTAAAAGGTTCTTAAGAGGTCCTAAAACCAGAATTCCGGTTTCAAAACCGTTTGCAGCCTTTGCTTAACATGAATCATGTTAATAGTTTTTTCAGATGTAGGACTTTTTAATACTAAAAATACAGGAAAGTTAACTTCGGCTCGGTCGAAGTATGTATAAAGTTTAAAGCACGTTTTTCTAACTAATTTGAAGCACGTTTCCACTGAAAACAAACAAGTTTTTCTCACTAAGACCACTTTTCTAACCTTACTTTTGTATGACAGCTATACTATATAGTTGTCCACTTTCGACCAAACTTGGTAGAATCATGAAAAGGCATAGCAAACTAAGAAATACTAAGTTTGCAGTCGTTTGTATTGAAAACAAAAAAGTTTTTCTTACTAGAACTAGTTTTTCGACCTATCATTCCTATGGCAGCTATAACCTATAGTCAACCGATTTTGACAAAAATATGTAGAATTGCGTGTAAGCTTATAAAATAAATATATGCTAATTTTTAAGAGGTTTACATTGAAAACAAAAAAGTTTTTCCTACTAAGACTACTATTCTGACTCTACTTTTGTATGACAGCTATACTATATAGTTGTCCGATTTAGACCAAACTTGGTGGAATCATGGTTAAGCATAGCAAACTAAGAAATACAAAGTTTGGAGGTGGTTTCTTTGAAAACAAAAAAGTTTTCCCACTAAAACTAGTTTTTCGACCGATCATTTCTATGCCAGCTATAACCTATAGTCAACCGATTTTGACAAAACTTAAAAGAATTGTGTAAAAGCTTATAAAACAATTATATGTCAATTTTAAAGAGGTTTACATTGAAAACAAAAAAGTTTTTCTCACTAAGACTAGTTTTCTAACCCTACTTTTTTATGGCAGCTATTCTATATAGATGTGCGATTTCGACCAAACTTGACACAATCATGAAGAAGCATAGAAAACTAGTAAATACGAAGTTTGGAGACGTTTGCATTGAAAACAAAAAAGTTTTCCCACTAAAACTAGTTTTTCGACCGATCATTTCTATGCCAGCTATAACCTATAGTCAACCGATTTTGACAAAACTTAAAAGAATTGTGTAAAAGCTTATAAAACAATTATATGCCAATTTTAAAGAGGTTTACATTGAAAACAAAAAAGATTTTCTCACTAAGACTAGTTTTCTAACCCTACTTTTTTATGGCAGCTATTCTATATAGATGTGCGATTTCGACCAAACTTGACACAATCATGAAGAAGCATAGAAAACTAGTAAATACGAAGTTTGGAGACGTTTGCATTGAAAACACAAAACTTTTTCTCATTAGGACTAGTTTTTCGACCGATCCTTCCTATGGCAGCTAAATGTTATAGTCATTTGATCCGTCCGGTTTCGACAAATGTGCAGCATAGTTGTAACAGAGGACTTCTTGCAAAGTTTGGCGAAGATAGCTTTCAAACTGATGGAGGAGTTGGCATAGAAACAGACGGATATATATTCTTTATGTTGTCGGAAATGCTTTCTTGTATGCGTTACAAACACTTGGACAATTTTAATATAATCTCTGCAAGGGTATAAAAACTCCCCTATAACATTTTGAAAACAAAGAATTGTTCATGCTTTCACCTAGTCAAAATAATGTAGATCGATTCTTCTGCATTCAAATACAAAATGTGCAGACGTACGATAAGAATTTAAGAGAACAAGCGAATTGTTAACACTAATTTCTACCAAAAATTACTCACTCACAGAGTTTTGTGTAGATTTCTAGCCTGGTCTATGAATCAATGCAGTCTTGTATAAGGTATAGGTACTGAGAACTGGTAACAATCCGAAATTGGTATTAGACTTACAATTTTGGTTGGCTTAAACTAAAAATATGCTTCACCAAAAGTAAGTACTTTTATATTCTTTCTAGATTGTATAGGTATATGAGGTTGACTTTCAAGTTTCTTAGACATCTACGTAAAGTATTTTGGGTTCGAAGATTGAGTCTTTATTGAGGTAAGACTATTTGGATCCAAAGATTTAGATTAGATAGATTATGAATTCAGATTTGGGTTGCCAATTCTTGTTCTTAGATGGGGACTCTATTGAAGTAAGATTATTTGGATCCAAAGATATTATCATATAGATTATGAAATCATTTTGAAAACGGTTTAGGATCTAATATTTTGAGAGAAATTGAAATTTTAAAAGAAATTGGTACATTTCCATGTCCTATAAGGTTTCCGATATCAGAGTTATGTTTTCGAAATTTTAAATCTTGCTTATTTTCGCAGCGTAAAAGTAAACTAAGATGGAAAAACTTGGTAGGTAGGCTCTTTTCTACTCAAAATGGAAACATTTGTTGACTTCTGATACTTAATTCTGGATGCACATTTCACATTTCTGCTCTTTCGAGCCACTTTAGAGCTGCTTGGGGCAACGTAATAACTCTTTGGAGTATTTGCTCTGACTTGCCAGAATAGTGGCTGTTCGATTTGTATGGATTTTGCCCACTTTTTGAGGTCAAGTACTTGGGAGCCACACACTTGGGCAACACTTACAAACTTTCAAAATTGAACTGGCCGTTTTTTTTTTTCGTTTCAAACTTTTGTTTTCTGTTTCTGATTGTTTGCTTCTTGGCCTTTTTGGGGGGCGTAGGCAAATTTCGAAATCGGTGAACTGTTGCCGCCGACCGACAGCGTACGACTAATGCGGGCTACGTAAAGCCAAAACGTAAACTTTCGATTGCGAGTCTGCCGCTCGTTCCGTCTCGGTCGCCGTCGCCGTCGCAGTCGCAGTCGCGCCCGGTCTCAAGTTGAGCCGGCTCCCGTTCCCTGAAGCTGGTGCTGCCGCCTTTGCAATGATCTCGAAAATCGAATTAAGTTTGTAACAAATTGAAATGGTAGCCGCGTCGCATGAAAGCGATGCCTCGTCTCAATGCCAAAGTGGAGAGTTCTAGTTCGAGGTTTAAATCTTCTCAATTGATCTCTCGTGCAATTCCACTTAGTCGTACATATATGTCTATAGAATTGATAAGCCAGACAAACGGGCCGAGCAATTGACAACAAACAATGCGATGCCGTTGGAAAACATAAGAAAAGAATTTGCGGTAACATGAGGCTAGACACGAGCACCCACACCCACATCCATGATACATGCCTGGTACCTGGTACATTCCTAACTACATAAGTGCTAGTTGGTGCACCAGGTACACCAGGTACACAAGCTCATCATCATCATCATTGAACAACAAGTGTTTTGGTCGCATGACGCATTTGTGACCGGCAACAACAAACAAACAAAAAATGTAGAAAATCTAACAAAAGTAGGAAATAACCAATAGGGCAGGGTTTCTCTAACAGTTAGATCCTCCAATGAGTCATTCGTTTGATTGTCAGTATTAGACCCTAGCGGAAGTGGCCCATCATACGCTGTGGAGCTGGTCACGCAGAGCACTTCCTCAAACCTGAACTCCATTCAAGTGCATTTTGCTTCGACTTATAAACTAATAAACTGAGCAGAGTAATGTAATCATTACTTTCCGTACCTACTTATCATTTCGAAATCCTTTCAAGTTTCTCAAAATAAGTAAAGAGTTTGTTCTATTTTTCATTTAGAAAACGGCTTTTCACTCGTGACATGTAAAATGCTCTGGAAAATCTACACGAAACGAGTTGCTAATCATCATGGCTTGTCGCTTTCCTTCATTCAACTGTAATTTGCTGCAATGACGCGCGAGTGCTTGACAGTCGTATGCGCTAATATGTTGGCTTTTGTGTTTCAAGTTAATGAGACAAGGTAAGTGAGTTGTGGGATCGAGTGACAGAAAAGGCAAGCGCTGCTACATCTCTGATATAAGCAAGTAAAAGCTACACAGAGTATATTTAGTTTGTGCAAATGTATGTATAAGCCAGAAGGAAGCATCTTTAAAGAGAGATTGAGAGAAGCCCTTTAGGGGGGGCTGTGTATAGTCAATTGTTAGAAGAAGGCATCTCCGAACCCATAAAGTATATGATCAGAAAAAAAAATCAAGTCATCCGGGATTAAATCAATCCCAAACGATGTCAGAAGTCGGTCAATCCCGGATTTTCTCATTCCAAGTACGAATTGGATTGACTTGATCTCGAATATCTCGGCTCCAGAGCGACCTTTGCTTGCAATTTCAATCCGAATGTCGAGATAAAATCATGATTTTTTGGGATTGACTTTCTCTCCCCATTTTTTTTTCTGTGTAGCTAAGTTCGATTGTCCGTTTGAACAATCAGATCTTAGAAATGTTAAGAGATATAGATAAGCAGATATAGGTGCTTCATTAACTTGCAGACAGATCAGTATTATATTCAATTCACGTCACGACGCCTCTCCTTCTCAAAGTTTCAAAGAAAAGTCACACATTCCAAACATTTAGATAAAAGTTTCGTAACTCCGCCAAAGGAAGTCAATTAAGTGGTCCGCGAATTGAGAATTACAAAGCTAACTTTGCTTTGCTTTGCCTTTTTATACCCTTGCAGAGGGTATATTAAAATTATCCAGATGATTGTAACGCCTATAAAGTATATATATTCTTGATAAGCCCGACGAGCTGAGCCTTATCCGTCTGTTTCTATGCCATCTCCTTCCTTAGTTTGAAAGCTATCGCCACCAAACTTTGCACAAAGTCTTCTAGTACAAATATGCTAGACATATGTCGAAACCGGCCGAATCGTATGACTATAACATATAGCTGCCACAGGAACGATCGATCGAAAAACTAGTTCTAGTAGGAGAAACTTTTTTTGCTTTCAATGCAAACGTCTCCAAACTTTGTATTTACTAGTTTTCTATGCTTCTACATGATTCTACCAAGTTTGGTCGAAATCGGACATCTATATAGTATAGCTGCCATAGAAAAGAAAGGCTAGAAAACTAGTTCTAGTAGGAAAAACTTTGTTGTTTTCAATGTTAACCTCTTTAAAATTGGCATATATTCATTTTAGAGGCTTTCACACAATTTTACAAATTTTTGTCAAAATCGATTGACTATAGCTAATAGCTGCCATATGAATGATCGATCGAGAAACTAGTTTTAGTGAGAAAAGCTTTTTTGTTTTTAAAGAAAACGCCTCCAAACTTTGTATTTCTTAGTTTGCTATGCTTTTTTATGATTCTGCCAAGTTTGGTCGAAATAGGACATCTATTTAGTATAGCTGCCATAGAAAAGTAAGGTTAGAAAACTAGTCTTAGTGAGAAAAACTTTTTGGTTTTCAAAGTAAACGTCTCCAAACTATGTATTTACCAGTTCTCTATGCTTCTACATGATTCCACCAAGTTTGGTCAAAATCGGACCTCTATATAGTATAGCTGTCATACAAAAGTAAGGTTAGAAAAATGGTTTTAGTGGGAAAAACTTGTTTTTTTTCAATGTAAACCTCTTTAAAATTGGCACATATTTATTTAATAAGCTTACACACAATTCTACAAAGTTTTATCAAAATCGGCTGACTATAGCGAATAGCTGTCATGGGCACGATCGGTCGAGAAACTAGTTTTAGTGAGAAAAACTTTTTTGTTTTTATTGGAAACGTCTCCAAACTTTGTTTTTCTTAGTTTGCTATGCTTTCCCATTATTCCACCAAGTTTAGTCAAAATCGGACATCTATGTAGCATAGCTGCCATACAAAAGTAAGGTTAGAAATAAAGTTTTGGTATGAAAAACTTTTTTGTTTTCAATGTAAACTTCTTTAAAATTGGCATGTTTTCATTTTATAAGCTTTCAAACAATTCTACAAAGTTTTGTCAAAATAGAATGATGATAGCATATAGCTGCCATAGGAATGATCGGTCGAGAAACTAGTTTTAGTGAGAAAAACTTTTTTGTTTTCAAAGAAAATGCCTCTAAACTTTGTATTTCTTAGTTTGCTTTCCCATGATTCTACCAAGATTGGTCGAAATCGGACAACTATATGGTATAGCAGTCATACAAAAGTAAGGTTAGAAAAGTAGTCTTAGAGAGAAAAACTTGTTTGTTTTCAGTGGAAATGTGCTTCGAATTAGTTAGAAAAACATGCTACAAGGGTATACAAACTTTGGCCAAGTCGAAGTTAACTTTCCTCTAAAATATTGGATCTTATGTTCTGGCAAGACTAAGCCGAAGTTTGCATACACTTTGAATGTTTGCTGGGACTAAAACACACATAAATATGAGAGAAATCGAAATCTTTATTCTAGGAAGTTTGTGAAAGTTTGAACCACTGTGTGTCTAGCTATAAAACCTTACCAGAACTTGCTAATAAAATGTCCGTAGACCACTAAACCGTACCAATTAGAGTTCTCCAGCGGTTTTCCCTAGATGATCCCCATCCATTAAGAACTTTAAAAGCCACTTTAACAGACTAGATTACTTGGCGGGATGACAGTTTTGAAGTAAGTAAGCCATATATTCTTGACAAGCATGAAGAGCTGAGTCAGTTTTAAAGAAACTTTGCTTGACCACAGATTTTAGACTCTGGAAAACTTGCTCAAGTCAGAGATATAAATTTCAATAACTCATGTCTGTGGCCTGCCCACCAAATCCAATTGATTAAATTCGAATGCTAATACCAATTGATAATAGACAAATGGATCCACAATTCTAGCCGCAATTAGAATGACCAGACGCCCCATAACAATTGTTGGCCCTTATCCGTTTTGCAAACAACTGGTGCAGTTTGGAATTACACAAATATAAGAATAATTTAGTTGTTTATACGAGACCAATATGTGACCCAACTCCAACAAATATGGAATGCATCTTATGAATAATTGCATCTTAAGTATTTCCACTTGTTTTCCTTTAAACGTTGTTGCATTTGCTGTGTTCTCTGTTCAGCTTTTAATTATTTTTCAAAATTACATTTGCTCACAAAAATGGATTGTTTATCTTCAAGTGGAAAGCGACAGTCGGGGAAAATGGAAAGGTGGTGGTGGTGGTGGCGGTGGGTGGGGGTAGGTCACTTCAAAACAAAAACAGACGCCAAATGCTAAAACGCAAATTCATTCCACAACAGCAACAACAACAGCAACAATAAAGTTCCGAAACCAAACGGGGGGGGAGGTTATCTCACATCACATAATACTGGAAACCTATCTGATCTCCATTATCAGTGACTGCGAACTGACCAATTTCTGTTTTCCTCCGGTCATTGCGATTGCGATCGATTAGTAATTATTTATAGCGTTAATTTAAACAATTGTTTGTCGTGTGGCGGACGTCAATTGGGTATTTTTACGAGCGTCTACAACTTAGTACGTATTACGTGCTAAGTAAGCAACCGGGTGAATGGGAAGAAAAGTGAAAGCTGTCAGGTTTCAGATTACAGCTTGGAAGTTACCCCGAAAAAAAGGTGGGGGGGGGCGACTAAATTTAGCTCAATTTAATAAACTTGTCTGGACTATATTCATCTTGATAGCCACCATAAAACAAAAGCAATTCTGACACGACTCTAGGGTAGCGATAAGATAGTTGTTCCCACTAAATGTCTGAAGTGGGATGAAGATTTGGTTTGTTGTTGTTTGCGGACTTTGATTGAGCAATGGAGTTAGTTGGTAATCGCAAATGCTTTGTTGATGGAAAATAGTTTTCAATATTTATTAAGGCTGCAGCAGATTTCCACTGAAAACAAACATGTTTTTCTTACTAAGTCCACTTTTCTGACTCTACTTTTCTATGACAGCTATACTATATAGATGTCCGATTTCGATCAAACTTAGAGGAATCATGGTTAAGCATAGCAAACTAAGAAATTCAAAGTTTTGGAGACGTTTCCATTGAAAACAAAAAAGTTTTTCTAACTAAAACTAGTTTTTCGACCGATCATTCCCATGACAGCTATATGTTATAGTTATCCGATTTTGACAAAACTTTCAAGAATTGTGTGAAATCCTAAAAAATAAATATATGCCAATTTTGAAGAGGTTTACATTGAAAACAAAAAAGTTTTTCTCATTAAGATTCATTTCCTAACCTTAATTTTCAATGGCAGCTTTACTATATAGGTGTCGGATTTCGACCAAACTTGGTGGAATTATGGAGAAGCATGGAAAACTAGTAAATACGGAGTTAGGTGACGTTTGCATAAAAAACAAAAAAGTTTTTCTCACTAAAACCAGTTTCTGGACCGATCATTCCTATGGCAGCTATAACCTAAAGTCATTCGATTTTGACAAAACTTTATAGAATTGTGTGAAAGCCTTTAAAATAAATATATGCCAAGTTTAAATAGGTTTACATTGACAACAAAAAAGTTTTTCATACCAAAACTATATTTCTAACCCTACTTTTCTATGGCAGCTATACTATATAGATGTCCGATTTCAACCAAACTTGGTGGAATCATGGTAAAGCATAGCAAACTAAGAAAAACAAAGTTTGAAAACAAAAAAGTTTTTCTCACTAAAACTAGTTTCTCGACCGATCGTGCCCATGACAGCTATACGCTATAGTCAGCCGATTTTGATAAAACTTTGTAGAATTGTGTGTAAGCTTATTAAATAAATATATGCCAATTTTAAAGAGGTTTCCATTAAAAACAAAAAAGTTTTTCATACCAAAACTATTTTTCTAACCTTACGTTTGTATGACAGCTATGCTATATACATGTCCGATTATAACCAAACTTGGCAGAATCATAAAGAATTGTAGAAAACAATGCTTTACAATGTCATGTACAATGTCAGCTTTACTATATAGGTGTCGGATTTCGACCAAACTTGGTGGAATTATGGAAAAGCATGGAAAACTAGTAAATACGGAGTTTGGAGACGTTTGCATTGTAAACAAAACAGTTTTACTAACTAAAACTAGTTTTTCGACCGATCGTTCCTATGACAGCTATATGTTATAGTCAACCGATTCGGCTGGTTCCAACAAATCTGCAGCGTATTTGTACTAGACGACTACGTGCAAAGTTTGGTGGCTATAGCTTTAAAACTGAGGGAGGAGATAGCATAGAAACAAACGGACAAGGCTAAATCAACACAGCTCGTCAGGCTGATCAAGCATATATATACTTTATGTGGCCGGAAATGCTTCCTTTTATGCGTTTTAAACATCTGGCCAATTTCAATATACCCTCTACAATATTCTAGCTTAGTTAAAACTAAGGAAAAATTGTTTTTGGGATAAAAATCGTACCAAAACTTTTAAAAACAAGTAAGAAAGTCAATCAAGGCCGACTATAATATAGTCTGTATCTGCCACACAAAGTGTTTTAGGTGTGTTAAGTGCTGCTCATTGCTGATCCAGCCAGTGCTGCCCATCATAAATGTTTGTTTTCCCTATAACTCGACTATGGCTCATCCGATCTTCAACATTCCTTTGGCGAATTGATAAATAAAACTGATAACAAAATATGTGCAGAAGGTACGAACCTTCTATCTATAAAATTGTGGAAGATATGATGTTTTTCTTAAATTACGGGTGCGGTAGAGGGCGTGCCCAGATTAAAAATAAACTTAATCTGCCTGTAAGTATAAGAAGTTTTTGTACCTATATGTCTTGCCATCTTTGAGATCTGTGCTGTCATACGGACAGACAGATTTGACCTTTATCTCTTATTTGGTTGATTTAGAGCTACTGACACCTCTAAAAAAATTCCGGGAAAATTGTTTAGACGGACTTATAACATCCAGCCGCTGTTTTTTAAGCACCTTGACTCTCAAACTATTTGAATGATTCTCATAAGTAAGGGTCTTATTTTACTTTGGTTAAATTTTTCTACGAAAACTCCGAAATGGATTATAACTTAACAGTAAATTATGTATTGAATATTGCCAAGTGTTCTACTAACCGATTTCGAACCAAAAACCAGGCAATTACCGATACGATTTGTGTGTTGCTTTTAGTTTAAATGTGAATTTTGGAACACAAAAACTGATTATTACCAACTGATAAAACCAAAACCTACTCCCAAAAACCTTGAACCTTAAATTTCCGAACCTTATCGATTGGTTCATTTTGGTTTATAGCCCCGTTTCGAACAGGAACCTGCACAGAAAAATATAAGATCAAATATCGAGTTGATCTTCCAATATAATTTCAAAAATATCAATTTTTAAATATCCAAGAGTTACTATTTAATATCAATATGATGCTGTAGTATTACATTGATACTAAAAATATTATATTAATAAGCGAAATTCTCACAGTGATATGAAAAATACCCTAGTGACGTGATTTCAGATCAAAGTAGACATCGAAAAACTGAGGGCAGAAAGGGACAAATGGAGTTTCTTAAAACAAAGAGAGACAGCTATAGTCCAACTCGAAAAAGGCAAAAACAATGTTCATGTCGCTGCTGCAGCTAGCGAGACAGCGAATACTCTTACGATTTGTCTGTTTTTGCTTTCATTGCTGATTGCAATTCCCAACTGCTTAAAGCGGTGAGCGCATGGAGAGACATTCAAACAGCGACAGTCATTAGCGAAAAGCCTACTAAAGGTTGAAACGGGAGATTCATGAAACAGTACTGTGTAGGCAACTAGCTCTTTTTGGTGTATATAGATGCATAAGTTGCTTGATCAAGCGCAACTTTTCGGGACCCCGAGCCAACTAAAGTCACTAATTATCATTCAAAAACATCTTTGACAAAAATGTAGCTTTGATATTATTAAATACACCATTGGTATACATTGATACCCCTTTGATATTATAAAAAAAAGTACATACAGATATTGTGAAAATACATTGATACTATAAAACGAGAGCGTAAGTTAAAGTCGGCCCAGCCCGACTTCGAAATACCCGTTACTCAGCTCAGCTCGGATAAGTATGCAACATTTTTTTTAACTCGGCCATTTATTACCCGATCCTTTTGAAAATTTGTGAGATTGTAGATATTGGCCACATAGACTACACTGCAAAATCTGAGCTCGATATCTTAAAAATTGTGGGAGTTATTCAATATTTTTTATTGCGGGGGCGTGGCCAAAATTTGAAACAAACTTGATCTGCCTACAGACAATACTAGCTTACGTATAAAATTTGGTTGCTCTAGCTCTTCTAGTCTCTGAGATCTAGGTGTTCATACAGACGGACGGACGGACGGACGGACGGACGGACGGACAGACGGACATGGCTATATCGACTCGGCTGTTGATGCTGATGAAGAATATATATACTTTATGATATCGGAGATGCTTCCTTCTGCCTGTTACGTACATTTGCACGACTTTAGTATACCCTTTTTACTCTACGAGTAACGGGTATAAATATATCAGGGATATTAACAAATATCAGATTGTTGATCTGAAACATTTCACATTGATATGTTCGAAATGTACGAGTGATATTTTCGATCATATCAACTGGGTATTCTTCAGATGAAGGCCGATTCGATGCTGAAAAATACCCGATTGATACTAAATATCGTGATCTTTTTTTTCTGTGTGGGTTCTGCGATCTACTGCACCCAGTACGAAAACTCGAACGGAGTTTAACGGTGTGAACCTTATCCGCAAAAGTAGAAGGTTTGCAGTCCAACATTTTCATTTGTTTGTGTTGTGAAACTTGAGGTAATTAAGCAAAGGATTTGGTTCGAACCTTGGTCTGATTATGCAGAGAAAAGAACCAAATTTCTTTATTTTTGCACCAAAGACAACCGAATACATTTGGCTTACCAATTTTGGGCAGCTACAAAATTGTTTAAACAGTGAACTGATAGACTAACCTGTTCTTCAATTTTCCTCTCAAGATTTTCTCATATTTGGGTCATGCCGAAGTTTTCAGCGACAACCTCCACCAATCTCTGTGGCTATATTCAAATGTTCTGCGTTCGTGTGCACCGTCTAAGCTGTCCGAATGCGTGTGCCGTTCCCTCTTGTCGTGTCAATTTGTAATATATCTATCTGTGCACACACATATAATTTGCCATTGTACAGTAAACAATTCCCGGCGTTCCCAACGGAGACAGTGGCGATTGTGTTTAATATTTAGAGACACAAACCTCATCATCATCGAGCTGCAATTTTCTGTGCTGGGATGCGCCGCAGTTGGTTGTAAATGTAATTACAAAAATAACCCGCAATGAAATGCAAACACACACACACACAAAATTTTTGGTGGCACTGCGAGAATGTTAATGTTATTGATGGCTCTACACGGTTTACTAAATAATTTTCAATAAATTCACCAGCGGGCGGGGGGCGGGTGGGCGTGATTGTGAACCGGCAACGTCAGAGGCAGATGCCTCAATGAGCAAATACGCAAAAAACAGCAAGCAACGAGGAATTTGCGGACAAACGTCTTTGTCTATATATATGAACATATATATGAACAATTATACTATAAAGCTATAGCTGGCTTCTGTTTTTGTTTATTTTAAAAATAAACAAGCGAATGTACGCAAAAATATATGCGCATAAAATAGGCATAGATATGGTGAAAGTGTTTGGATTTATTTGCTTGGATTTCCCTCTAGAAGGCTGGTTGCCCAACGACTCTTCGCCACTTCCGCTTGGCAACGTTTCATTCTTTTAAGCCACAGCTGCAGCTTCAGTGGCTGCACGTGCAAAAATCGTGACACAATTGGCAAATTCCTAATTGCCAGATACAAAACCAAAAAAAAAGAAGAGAATAAACTATGCCCCCGCCGCTCCGCTCCGCCCCGCATTGACGTCAAACAACAATAGCCCCCCCCCCCAGCCACTGGCGAACAATTGTCTGGTCTGTGATAACAGCAAATAGGTTTGTGATTGTCCAAAATGCAACAACAACAGCAACAATAAAAATACATATAATGCAAAGCTTCGCCTGTAAAATGAATACAAATTGCCGTTGTGGCTGATAAATTACATTAAACGCTTCTGATGCCGCTGCCCACACATTTCACTCATGATCGGAAATCTCTCGGGCAGCGGAAGAGAATTACAAATGGAAAATTTGAGTTGTTCTGTTCTTTAAGTGTGTGTGCACACACAGATTGGTTTGCTTCTGGCATCCTCGTAAGTGTGCTGGAGTTTTCCTTACCCCTACCCATAACTGGCTTGGGTGCGACCACAGACTATGGTTCTTTTTTATAGAGTAATCTGTTTGCCAAAGTTTATGAATTTCGCCCTGAAATGTAACTCTTTTCTTTTTTTTCGCATTTTTTTTTTATTTTTTTAAATGAATGCCTAAAATGTTAAGAATATGGTGTCAAATATGATTTCAAGTCGATTGGAGCAAAATTGACGAAGTTAAGAGTATTTTTATACCTGTCGCATTTCAGGTACCGTACAAATTTTTTAGTGTTCAAAACTTTAAAGCGATTTTCCCACAACTCACGTTTTCAAAGTCGGTGCCCCTCATAACATAAAAACTACTGAACCGATCATTTTAATATTTTGTACACTATTTCTGAACATAATTTACGAGGTAACGCTGTCGAGTTTTTTTCAAATTTGTTAATAATTTTTTTTTTACAATAACAAATTAGCCGAATTTTTTCCAAAAAAAAAACATTTTTTCACTTCAAAATTTTCAAAAAAAGTGAAAAATTAAAACTTCGAAAAAAACTCAACAGCGTTACCAGGGGGAACGAATAAGTTTCGGTTTTTTGATTTCGGATGATCCAGCACCAAGTTATGAGGGGCACCGCAATTCACCTTTTTTCCGAGAGACTTCCGAATATTTGCTGCCATTGCCGGGTTTTTTAATATTTCTTCGTGAAAATTTTATACAACATTCTTTAAATGTCATACTTGAATGTGCTTTTAGTTTTAATAAAGAGATTTTAACTGTGTCGTCACAAAAAATTCACAAAAAAGTGCATTTTTTGAGCGATTTGAGCTTACCCCCCTTAATACATTTAAAAGCAAATTTCTTGTTTTTAGAGAGTTTTTTTTTCTTAAACTTAAAAAAGACAACTTGAAAAAAAGATTCAATCCTTTCAAAATCTAACGAAATCAAGACCATTCCTTGTCAAAAGGGGAGTAGTTCCCATTTTTCGTGAATCGTGAACAGTGTTTCATGTTTTAAGAACATTTTGTGCTAGATAAATAAAATAAATATACAAAAAATAGCTAACCAATTTGAAGCCCATTTCCATTGAAAACAAACAAGTTTTTCTCACTAAGACTACTTTTCTAACCTTACTTTTGTATGGCAGCTATACTATATAGTTGTCCGATTTCGGCCAAACTTGGTGGAATCATGGTTAAGCATAGCAAACTAAGAAATACTAACTTTAGAGTCGTTTTCTTTGAAAACAAAAAAGTTTTTCTCACTAAAACTAGTTTCTCGACCGATCATTCCCATGACAGCTATAACCTATAGTCATCCTATTTTCACAAAACTTTGTAGAATTGTGTGTAAGCTTATACAATACATAAATGCCCATTTTGAAAAGGTTTACACTGAAAACAAAAAAGTTTTCCATACCAAAACTATTTTTCTAACCTTACTTTTGTATGACAGCTATGCTATATAGATGTCCGACTATAACCAAACTTGCCAGAATCATGGAGAAGCATAGAAAACTGGTAAATACGGAGTTTGGAGACGTTTGCATTGTAAACAAAAAAGTTTTTCATACTAGAACTAGTTTTAAGATCGATCGTTCCTATGGCAGCTATATGTTATAGTCAACCGATTCGGCCGGTTCCGACAAATGTGCTAAGATGACTAAGATTTGGCTAAGATAACTTTTAAACTGTCGAAGGAAATGGAAATCAACTCAGCTGATCAAGAATATATATAGTATATACTTTTTGTGGTCGAAAATGCTTCCTTCTGTGCTTTACAAACATCTGGACAATTTTCATATATCCCCTTTGTCAGGGAATTGCACCCGGGACCTCGTACTTAACTCGAAAATCGGCTTCTTAACCGCCTCGACTATCGATCTCACATCAGAATTTGCAATACAACATAGTGAAGAATGCAGCCATAAGGCTCGGCACTCAGTAAACAAGAACCAAAGGTTCAAAAAGGAGTCCGCTTAGGCGGGGTTTTGGACCTTCCTTATTTCTTCTCAGTGCTTAGCACTTGACTGCTTTCTTTACTGTGACTATGTTGAAGTTTCCCCGAGGTCACGGTTTCAAGTCGCCCAGACAAAGTAGTTAGAATATCAAATAATGATTACTAATTTAAATGTGATTTTTAGAAAAAAAGACTTTAGTGAACCAATAGAAAGAACATTTTGTATAAAAATAATATATAAGTGGTTGTAAGCTTCATAGTGTAGTCTTCCGCTTCTGTCTCTACTCCCCCTCACTACCTTTCCGAGCACACTCCGCTGAGAAGCACCTACTTTAATAGACCCTACGCTTGATTCAGCTCCGTTTACACAGTAAAACATTCGAGATATCCGGGACTAAAACCATCCCAAACGGATTTTCTCATTCTCAGTATGAATAGAATTGACTTGATCTCGGATCTAGTGCAACCTTTGCTTGAAGTTTCAACCCGAAGTCGAGATTAAATCAATTTTTTTCAGCTTGATTTTATCTTCCCACAGCATCACAGAGAAAGCTTTCTTCTCAAGAAAACTTCGGAAGCAATCTTTTAATCTTGCATCGTGCCGTACTCTAACAAAGGCCTGTTTTACATCCACAAATACTGCCAACCAAGTATTCCTTAGCTTAAAAAGCATCAATAATAAAGCTGTTCCTTTGGTGCAGAGTATAAAAACCGATTTTGAATACCATTCAAGGCGAACATGGACTTACTGTAGGAATCAAAGGAATAATAAATAATACAAACTGCAAACTTTACTCACCATTATACAAAAGTTAACCCTGCAAGGCTTTCATTAAGTTACTATTTGGGTAAAATGAAACAAACTTTGAACCAAATAACAACCCATAGTCATCGTTGTGCTTGTGGCGGTGTCGACTTGGTTACATTCCGGGTAGAATTGAATAGATTTCTAGACTCATCTTTATATAATATATAATTCTTGTTATATTTTGAATTTTTATTGTGTAATCTTAAATAAAGTTGGGCCTTGGTCTTGTATGGGTTGGTTTTAAGACACGTTTTCACATTAAATACAAGAATAAGGTGCTTAACATAATTGTAAGTTAGTTGATTGTGTTTGTATTTACATCTTATTTTTGAAGCCAAAGCGATTCATAGGGCTAACTAACCGAAGTTATTGAAATTTCTCGAGTTAAAAGATACGAAAAGTAGAAGTCGAAGAGTTCTGTTGCACCTGTATGTACCATTTAAGACGTTTTACAACCAAAAATGATATTGATTTTCATACCCTGGCCGACTTGCCGTATTAAATATTAATTATATTATGGGATTGTGTATATAACCTTTACATTTCGGATGGTATTTGTATATTAGGGCAGTCATTATTTGAGTACATATTACAGATTTACTTTTAAAGTTGATCAACTGCTACTCTTAGGCTGCCTTTAGACTGCTCGACATATGGGATATGATAAGTCCAGTAGGCTTACATGTTAGTTGTTGGAATTCATAGGCGAAACAGGAGGAAATGCAAGCCATGTCTTATATGTCAAACAGTGTAAAGGTTGCCTTATCAATCAATATAATTTCAATTTTCTTACTTAGCTTTTAAAAGGCATATGTAAACTTGATCAAATGACAGTTTAGTAGCTCTTTTATGGAATTGTTTACCACTTAGCAGGTTATTTAACTGCAAACATTTTCGGTAAGCTTGGCCTTGACTATTTTTTGGTTGATTGTACTATACCTCGCCTTTTCGTTGGTTCAAAGTCTCAGGTAACATTCAATTTCACTTACTGGGCCTGTCTAGTCCGTCAATTCAGTAAAAATATGTGTCAAATTGCACATCACTAGCTGGGCATCACTTCTGCAGAGATCCAAGTAACACACCAGCGCTCACAAAACAGACAAAATGTAGGAACAACTGTAGAACCAAACAGAGCCTCAACCGTACAACTCCATTAAGCACCTAGTCTGACACAAACACATTAGCATTGATGGCTCCTATACTGGCTTCTACACATGAACTGGCTAGCACCTAGTTGGACATGACGTGGACACAAGTTTTCATCTCTTCCAACCCCACCCCAAAACCCAACTTGTTGTAAAATGCTAAACCTAACTTAAGGTTACTTCGGATGGGGGGACACATAAACCTAACAGATTAAATACAAAAAAAAAATGATAGCAGAAATATAAAATATATATATAGCTAGGTATATAGTAGGTTAACTAATTGAACAGATTCTTAAACTAATTGGCCAGAGGACCCATTGACCCATTGCTACTATATTGGCAAACCAAAAAAAAGAAGAACCACTTAATACTAATCGGAGAGCAGAACCACATCATCGCTGATCCTGTTCTCCTCCGCCAGCTGCGCCACTTTGCTGGCCTTGGCATCGCTTTGTTTGCGCAAATATTGACTAATCAGTGCATTTTTGGTTGGGCCATGTATGGCCTGATCTCTGGGCACTGACATCAGCAAAGTGGCCCGCTTTTTGGGCACAGCCGTTGCTGTTGTTGTGGGCGTTGTTGTTGTTGTTGTGGTTTCTGTCGCCGCCGCCGGCTCCTCATTGCCGGCTTCCTCTGGCGACACCTCACGTTGGGGCGTGCTTAGGCTGGTCTCGTGTTGACTTATCTTGGGTGTCAACGAATAGATCCACTCATTCTGCAGACTCAATTCCTTTAGCTGATACTTTTCCAGTATATCTTCGGCCACCACCCAACAGAGTCGCTTCTTGGGCTTTTTCAATTTCTTCGAACTGCCGCCGTTCGAGGGCTCCTGGACTGTGGGCAGCTCAATGGATTTCCAGCTGGCCATTTCATCGAACTTCTCGCGCATCAAACTTTTCGAGGGCAGTGTCCACTGACCATTGCCCACCGTCAGACCCTTCAGATAGTTCAAATACTCCGAAATGAGAAAGACCTTTGAATTGCGATTGCCGTGTATAAGTTTGACCAGCTGCTGTAGACGTGGCTCATCCAAGTGACAGACCGTCGGTTGATTCGGAGGTAACTCCTCCAGTTGCACGCATTCCGGTGGTGGTTCCAGGCTCAGAGGTTCCAGCTGCCAACAACCATACATATCAATGGTCTTGGCAAAGCAGGCGGGATACAATGGCGATTTGTTGCCATTCTCATCCAGCCAAATGGGTCCCAGCAGGCGGGGCTTAATCTTTTTAGTTTGCTTCTTCATTTCCTGTGCGAATTCCTGCTGCAGCACCTGAAGCTTGGCCTTCTGGGCCTCACGTGTATTGGCATCCTCGAGTTCGCCATCGTTTTGGAGCTCCTCATCGCTGAGATGGCCATGTGGCACATACCATTCATTGTACTCCTCCTCGGACTCCTCCTCAGATTCGCGATCCTTTTCATCTTCGCTGGCGCTAAGCGACTCACCCGGTTCCTCCTCCTCCCACTCGCAGTCAGAGTCCACATCATAGTCGAAATGCAGCTGAAGATGTTAGCACAAATTTGGATAAATGGAATAGAGAGAGGGAGAGAGTAGAGTGTGGTGGCTTACCTTATCCTGGGCCAGAGGGCGACGCGCACAAATGGTTAGACTCTTCTTGCGCCAGGTACCATAGTAGGCAGGACGACGATTGTCGGCAAACTGCAAGTATTTAGCCCTCATGGGTGGCAGCTGTTTGGCCTGCTCCTCCTCAATGGGTAGGCCGGCATTGGCCAGTTCGTCTAGAAATATAAAGGTGTTGGGTTGTAAGTAAGAGTAGAGATGCTATGACCTGTACTGTACCCACCTATCACCTGAACTTCATCATCCTCCTCCTCCTCCTTGGTGCGTCGCTGTAATCTCACATCACGCTGCATTTTTAGTGGCTTACGCCGGCCCTGGCTGAGTTCATTGAGATACAGTTGTGCTCTGTTGGGTCTCTTGATGCGTCCTATTTCCTCCTCCTCATCCTCCTCCTCCTCGTCATCACCATCCACATCCTCGCCCTTTTCCCTAAACATTTTGTCCAACTCTTTTCGCTGTGGTGCAGCCAGTGTGGCTCTTATCACCGGCGCCAGCAGCATGTCATCCTTCACCTGAAACGGTCGGAATGCCAAGGTTTGACTGCTAACCTGGCCACTGTCGCAGCTGCTTTGCTCCTGTTCGGGACACGCATGGGCCGAGCTGGCGGGCGGCTGCTTTTTCACAAAGAATTTGTTGAAGGATTCGGCGGCCCGTTTCTTTTTCTGCTCGGCCTCCTCCTTTTCGTGCTCCTTGCGACGACGCTCTTCATCTTTCTTACGCTGCACCTCCTCCTTGGCCTCGTTGCGCTTGCGCCGCTCTTCATTTTTGGTGTCCACCTCGGCCTGACGCTTGCGGTCCCGCTCCTCGCGCTCCTTGCGACGCTGCTCCTCCTTTTGGTCGCGCTCCTTGCGCCGCTGCTCCTCTTTCTGGTCGCGTTCGAGTTTCTTTTGCTGTTCGCGCTGCTCCTTCTCCAGCTGCTTGAGCCGACGCTCCTCCTGCAGTTTCTGTTCCTTCTCTTCGCGCGCCTTGCGACGCTGTTCGATCAGACGCTGCTGTTTGGGCGTGATATTTTGCAGCTTTTTGGTGGATTCGCTGGAGGTAGCAATGGAGAGGCTTCTACGTGGTGGATTGTCTTCGTGCGGTGATGTTTTGTTCAGGGTGTCGGTGTCATCGATGTCCATGTCATCATGATCACTGGCGCTGGACTGATCCGGTTTGTGTTCACTGTCACTGCTGGAGAGCAGCACGGATTCGACGTCCGGCAGGGGGGAAGACAAGGGGGAGGTTTGTGGCTCGTGCACTTCCTCGGCCTCCACTGGATCTTCATTTTGGTTGGCGTTTGATGGGGACTTAGGCTCCTCCTCCTGAGATTTGGTTTGTGGTGGAGTTTGTGTTGGTTTTACCTGAGTTTTAGGTGTCCTCTTGGCTCTGACCGGCTGTTCTTTCGGTTTTGGAGACTGCTCTTTGGATATCGCTGCCTTCTTTGCTGGAGACTTTGCTGTGGATTTCAGCTGCTGCTGCTCCTGCTGTTTAGGGGACTCCTCTTTGGATGACTTCTTCTCCTGGGAATCTTGTTGTTGATTTTTTGTAGTTTTGACTTGGTCTTTCGGGGTTTCCTTTTGTTTGTTGGATCTTGCGGGCTGCTGCTTTGGATTGGATGTCTTCCTCTTGGATTTTCCTTGGCTTATGCTCTTTTCCTTTTGTTCTGGAGGCTCTTCTGTGGATTTAGTCTGCTGCTCCTGCTGTTTAGGGGTCTCTTCCTTTTGTTTTGGGGTCTCCTCTGGAGAATCTGCTTGGCTTTGGTCCTTGTTGGATTTGGCCAGCTGACTCTGCTGTCTAGGGGTCTTCAATGGGTATTTAACTTGGCCTTTTGGCTTTTTCTTCTCATCCTTGGACTTTACCTGCAGCTCTTGTGGCTTGGAAGCCTCCTGCTTGGTTTCCTCAATCGGTTTAGGGGTCTGCTTTTCCTCTTCGTTGGATTTTGACAGCCCATCCTGCTGTTTGGGGGACTTCTCCTTGGATTCGACTAGTTTTCCGTTCTGCTCCTGCTCTTCGGACTCATCCTTGGTAGTCTTAATGACCTTCAGCTTCTTCTGTGGGTTCAGTTCCTCAGCTATTTCCTCTATATCATCACTAGAATCACTGATCACCACTTTGGCCAGCTGTTTCTTGGGCTCCTCCTCGGACTTCTTCAATGATTTGCGTCGCTTGCCACGTTTATTCTTCAGTGGCAGTTTGATTTGTATGGGAGTTGTCCCCGTCTTCTCCGGCTTTGCGGGCTCCTCCACCTCATCCTCATCGTCCAGCTCGATCACATCCTCAGCCATGGCTTCCACATCCATGGTCTTGACCTTCTTGGCAGCTCCCACAGCAAGATTCTCTTTGCTATTCGAGCGACGCAGCTGCTCCTCACTGGAGTCCAGCGTTTCATCAACAGCTCTCTGATCCTCACCGTAGGACAATTTGCGCTTGCGCGGCTCCATGGCATCCACATCCAACACAGCCAGCGTGGAGGATGCGGATGAAGTGGCGGCTGCCGAGGAAGGGGTGGTGGGGCCACCGGCAGGTGTCAGCATTTTGAAGGGCAGGCGGGTTTGCACCAACTTCTTGCCTCCACTGGACGTGCGTTCACCGGATTTAGCATCCTTGGCACGTCCCGATTGCGGTGTTTTGACAATGCCGGCAGGCATTTTTATTAATTATTGTTTTTTCCGCTGAGCAAGCTGTGTTTTGGTGGGAGATGTGGGTTTTGCCGCCAATATGGTAAATCGTATGTGGTCACCCTCATGTCGATAAGTTTTGTTTAGTCGAGTCTGGTCGCCCTAAATAGGCAATCAACCAACAAAATATCAAAAGGTGCTCCCACCACTGAACTCTTAAAGCAAAGGGTGGTCTTACTAATCGATTGGCGGCTGAAACATAGGTGGCGCCACCATTTGGTGAATTGCAATTGGTTTGGCGTTTCGACACACAGACGACGCCACCTGTACAGCATTTTGTAAGTTTGTCAGTGCTGCCAACTGTTTTTTTATCGGAAAAAAATACAGCTGAAAAGTCAAATTCTTGAACAAGAAGCCAAAATATCCAAAATTTATTTCTCAACGGAGCTAAAGCTGATTTGGCAACACTGATGTGCGTACAAAGTGGCTGATGGCTTTCGATCCATCATTTTTAGCTCTCCAATTCTCAGATCGGAGGGTTTCCGGCTTTAAGTTTATACCAGTCTGGGCAAGATATAATTTCGTGATCGATCTGCATTGCTGCATAGATTTTTTGTATTTAACAGTCAGTCATACTTTGCAGATCGATTCCGAACTTATATTTTGCTCATTATTATTATTTCACTGCAACGAACATCTGACACACTGCTGTACCATAGATGGCAGCACTTGAGCAAATCCATAGATTAAGGTTCATGGCTTGACTAAGTGAAATTTGTGGTCCCACTGTACGATCTAAGTTGTATGAATGAAGACATTCATTTCGGCGTATTTTTTGTGCTTAAATATTTGAATTGTTAGTTAAAATTGTAATTTCCAAACCGATTCTATTCAGCTGGCTCATAGGTGGCACCACTTGTGTTAGTTTCATGTCAACGAAGAGATGGGTTGAGAACTTGGCTAAGATTTATGTCTGATCCCATTTTTAATAATTGAGTTGAGATCATGGATGAATTTGTATCTTAAAACCGTTTTTTTTTTGGTAGGGAGGGACAGTAAGTACGCTCGAATTATGTAAAGTATACAAATTTGCCAACGAGCTCTACTTATATTACATTTCGATATGAATCCAGAGCAGGATCAACTTGAATTTGAGAAACTAAGATGATGAAAAACAACGAATTATACAAATTTAAACTCTCAACTTACTACCTACTCTTGCTGCGGCTCGAACTCAAGGCCCATGGACTTAAAAGACCACCTTAGCGGACTGCGCCTGAGTGTTGCCTTGCGCCTAGTCGGCTATTTCTATTGAATTCAGTCTACTATCTGCCTAAAACATGAAATTCTCACTTTGGAATTCCGTAAAAGATGAAAATTATTGTATACTTTTGTTTCTACTGTGAAATCAAAAGCGGCATTCTTTACTTTAACACCTTGAAAACCAGGGAAACTGCTCTTTAAGCCTAAAACTTATCAAATCAAACAGATAAAAAGATCATTTCAGGAATTAAAGTATGTGAACTGTAAATTCAAAGATCAGCACTATTGATGCAACATGCCAAACAGGTTTTTTTTTGGTGTGTAGTGATTAGAAGAAGGGAAGGAAGGGGCACGGGAGGAGAAAGACTTTTTTCAAAAAAGACCAAGACATAAATTTATGGTTTTAGCTTACCTTGTCGGGGGTTTCGAACTCCTAGCTCACTTAACTTGTCTCTGCAATTCAAACACAAATGGCCGGCATCTCAGCCCATACGACTACCAAGCACTCGCGCGGCATTGCCACAAATCATAGTAATAAAGGAAAGCGGCAAGCGACGATGAGCTAAGGGATAAGCAACACGTTTCGTGTAGATTTTCTATGCATGGCATTCAGCACTTGAAATCCTAAACTTTTATTTAGAAAACCTACCTGTAGCAACTTTCTAGATGAAGCACACAGCTCTTCTGTACCGCTTTTAAGCTACAATGTACATTTAGAATTTCCACACGCTCGCGGGGGTTTTCAATATCTAAACGTTAATGTTAAAAACCCAAATTTTCGTATGGTATTCCGAATGCTGTTTGGAAAATGTAGAAGCTATTTGGAAATATGCAAATTTACTCACATTGTGTATCCTTTGCATTTCTCCAAGCAGCATTTAAGTTTACAATACGCCTTAGTTTTTTTACATGCTACGTTAAGCTTTCAGTTTTCTACATTTTTCGTGTGGAATTTTACAAGGTAAACTACATTTCGTTTAGGATTACCGTTTCTACACGTGGCGTGTAGCTAATTTTGTTTTCTCTGTGTGGTTTACTTCCGATGCAAGAGGTCCTGGGTTCGAACCCACCTCGGGACATCTAAAGGAAAAGTTAGTTCTTTAAAAACCTTACTAGTTGTTGGCGCCAGCTTGAAAAAGCTGCTGAAACTTGGCCATTCGGATTCGATGGGTACCCTGTAGGTAGGTGCCTTTCTCTTGTGTAGAATGGTTTGTAGTCTTGATATAATACGTAGTATGTGGGTCAATCCTGTAATTTAATTAATCAATCCTCTAATTATTCGATTTTGAATGTATGTATGATGTAAGAATTTCGGATTAATGAGGCTTAAGGCTCATATTCAAGTGCTTCAGCGTATGCAAGCTGAGAAAAGAAAACACACAGGGTATTTTATAGTCGAGGGCACTCGACTTCTTAATTTCCCAAAAGTATACGTAAGAAAGTGGATGTAAGTCAGACTATAATATAGTCTGTGCCAACAAAAATGAATGCTTAGTATGAGTTTCACATTCTTTTGCTTATAACTCGACTACTGTTCATCCGATCTTTAACAATGCTTTGACTGATCGATACATAACATTGATTATGAAATATGTGCAGAAGGTACGAACCTTCTATCTATAAAACTGTGGAAGATATGAGGTTTTTAACAATTTAACTGGGCGGTAGGAGGCGTGGCAAATATTGAAAATAAGCTTAAAAACTAAGTGTGTTTGAGGGATTGTGCATTTTAATAAAGCGACTTTGATGTTACTTAAGCGTTTACACAACCGGTCACCTTCACCAGCTGTAAAGTAAGTGACAAAACTAAAAGTCAATTCTCTTCTGTTACTTGAGGACTTTTATGAAGCACTTTTGGCACTTTGTTGCTATTTTCTCCAAACCCAAAGCTAGTCTACACATTTCCTCCACCGAGAAGCAACATCAACGACTGGCAAACTGGAAACTTTCCTCGGGGATTTCAACAATTTGTGTGCATGACTTGTGAGAGCTGCAACCAAAACTGCGCCATCATGCTTGAAAATGTGGTTAAAATTACTCCGAATCAAGCTAATTTGTTGCAATGAAGCTTACCGAATGACAGCGGAACGAAAACCCTTGGCCGGGTGGGGGTTTAGATGGAAAACGGAATTGAATTTGACAGCCAATTTATGGCCAGCGATCGACAGGTTGGAAGATCAACGAAAATGTAACAACTGCGGCGGCGTGGGCCGAGCCTCGGCCTCCTCGCGACGGAGAGTGAAAAGTGTGGGAAATGCGTTTTCTACGAAATAAAAGTCCGGAAAAGACCCAAAGACCAAAACCCGGCGAACAAAAGCCGCATTGTGTAAAGGACGTTGAGTCTTACGTCGATTTTATTATTACTATTTCTCTTTCTGCTTTGTTGCTGCTGCTGCAAGTGTGTCAACCTGGCTGGTACCTGAGCCAACTTCCCATTCCCATTACCAGAAATTTGCCCTTTCCCTTCCCTTATTCACTCGCTGGCTGTTACAATTTTAATGCGTGTCTGCTGCTGCTGCCGCTGCTGCTGCTGCTGCATCAAAGGGCATAATAAAGCAGAGCCGGAGGCGGAGTGGGAGCGGCGGACTAAATGCATGCATGCGTGCGTCTTTATTGAAATAAAATAGCATAAAAATGGGCAACTAATGAATTTTCACAGCGATTCCTGCGGGAATAGCGCAAGAACAACCGGGCCACTAGACACCATGGAAGCCACAAATATACCCGGCCCCGGCCCCGGCCCGGCCCATAATCGCCCAAAACCACCCACAAGCGACAAAAGGAAACTCAAACCGCAGCCGCCCATCCGCCCATCCGCCCAACCCACCCAAGCCAAAAGCTATTCAACCAAATGTTGTATAAATGTAATTCAATACTTTTTTCAATCTTGTCCATGTTGTTCCTCTGCCGTAAGTAAGTATGTAAGTAAGTAAGTAAGCAAAAACCGGCAACAGCAACAGCAACAGCACAAAAATTGTATCTAGCATAGGTACTTACACCAACAAACAAATTGGAAACACATTTTACCCTCCAATTACTTAAATACAAATACGAGTAACTCACTGCGATTGCTAGAAGCACCGGGCGACACGGACAACAGTGGTCTAAGAGCCGGGCATAAATGGTGCAGAAATATCGAGTAATCGAGTCACTTGTCAGCTGCTGCCAATCTCTGAAAAAGTTTCAAAAAACTGAAAAGCACACAAATATATGGAAAAATGCACAAGAAGTAGGCTAGCGAGCTAGGAAATTTTTCACCCATCTCATTTGAGATCTCGACAAGTGAAAATACAGCCTAAGACTGGACTTACACTGTGAAGCAAACTTCTCTTCTCAAAGTTCTCTAGAGTAGGCGATATTCCAAAAACTTTCCTTTATAAAACGTATTGATATTCGGCCCTGTTCCCAATTCCGAGTCGGTTTTCGTGTAAAAGTTAGTTATTTTACTTAAAATCCCACAGTTTTCTATGAAAAGTAAGGAAAATGTCTGTGCCTACTAGATCAGGTCGAATTGAATCCACTTGGCATTGAGCTGTCGGTTTCAACTGCTGAAGCAATTCCGATTTTTCTCAAACCTGATGAAGTACCCTTTGAAATGCTTGTCGCCTTCCTTATAACATTTCTATGTTTAAGCTCTACAATGCAACGTTTACAAGAAAACCGATTCGGAATTCGGAACAGGGCCGATTGCCTTGAACATTCCGCCTACTAAAATAACTTCATGAGGTATGCTTCAACATGTAAATCTAGTCCAAGTAATCATAAATACTCTGTACGTAAAGCTACAATCGGTGCATAATGAAACGAAAACCCAGAAAATATATATAAGAAATAGACTAGTAAGTTTCATAGATTGCTTGACAATTTCTTCATTCATTTTTCAAAATTTGTTAACATTTTTCAAGTTGATTTCAAGGTAAACTATGAAACTAATCTTTGTTTTGTGGTTCCCCTCTGAAAAGTACTTAAAATTCAGTTAATAAAATGTTTGTCTTCCTTCGGTTTGTAACAAACTATAAGTTTACATCGAATTCCTGGGAAAAAATCAGTTTTCTGTTTGGACTTTAACAGAAACAACCTGAAAGCTATATATAACGAGAGCGTTAGTTAAAGTCGGCCCTGCCCGACTTCGAAATACCCGTTACTCAAGGCAATTAGTGTTTAATAACCTCATACGGCTCAGATAAGTATGCAACGTTTTTTAAACTCTGCCATTTATTATCCGATTTTTATGAAAATTGTATGAGATTGTACGTATTGGCCAGATGCACTATACTGCAAAATTTGAGCTCGATAGCTTAATAATTGTAGGATATATTCAACATTTTTTATTGCGGGGGCGGGAGTGGGCGTGGCCAAAATTTCGGAGATGCTTCCTTCTGCCTGTTACATACATTTGCACGACTTTACTACGAGTTACGGGTATTAAAAGCAGCACTGGACGCGTTCAGCAGAAGAGCTTTGCTAACTGATCTATTATACATTTTCATTGATATTTCTGCGTAGCTCCAGTGATACGAAATCATATTAGACAATTTGACGTATCGATTGATAAAGGAGCTTGTATTGAGGAAATAGTGCGCTGCTTTCGATTGATAATGCTACCCACAAGTGTAATTGTATATCGATAGGTTTTTTCGATAGCATCTATAACTTTTATATTGAAAGTGAACTTTTTATGGGCGAAAAATAATTTGAATAAACTAAAAAATTAGAGGAAAGCAACACGTTTATTCTAACTAATTTGAAGTAGATTTCCACTGAAAACAAACAAGTTTTTCTCACTAAAAGTACTTTTCTAACCTTACTTTTCTATGACAGCTATACTATATAGTTGTCCGATTTCGACCAAACTTGGTGGAATCATGGCAAAGCATAGCAAACTGGGAAATACAAAGTTTGCAGGCGTTTGCATTGAAAACAAAAAAGTTTTTCTCGCTAGAACTAGATTTTCGACCGATCATTCCTATGGCAGCTATATGCTATAGTCAACCGATTTTGACAAAACTTTGTAGAATTGTGTGAAAGCTTATAAAATAAATATATGACAATTTTGAGGAGGTTAACATTGAAAACAAAAAGTTTTCCATACTAAGACTAGTTTTCTAACCTTACTTTTCTATGTCAGCTATACTATATACAAGTCCGATTTCGACCAAACTTATTAAAATCATGAGAAAGCATAGCAAACTAAGAAATACAAAGTTTTGAGGCGTTTGCAATAAAAACAAAAAAGGTTTTCTCACTAGAACTAGTTTTTCGACCGTTCGTTCCTATGACAGCTATATGTTATAGTCTACCGATTCGGCCAGCTCCGACAAATGTGCAGCGTATTTGTACCAGTAGACTTCGGACAAAGTTTGGTGAAGATGGCTTTAAAACTGACGGTCGGACAGACTGACAAGGCTAAATCAACTCACCTCGTCAAGCTGAACAAGAATATGTATACTTTATGTGGTCGGAAATGCTTCTTTCTAGGCGTTACAAACATCTGGAGAATTCTTATATACCCTCTGCAAGGGTATAAAAACGTTGGTTCTGTTTGGTAAATGGCGAGCTCCACCTTGAAGAAAGTAGGCCTTTTCCATGTAGGGCCTAGTATTAAGCCAGCGGCGTTAAAGATAATAATGGTTGTCGTGTTAGACTCGTGTCGTATTGAAAGTATTCGATACTCGCCCATCTCTAACGTGAACATCTAGATCTCAGAGACTAGAAGACCTAAAGGAACCAAATTTTTGATGTGGGCGCTAGTGTCTGGAGGCAGATCAAGTTTTCTTTTACCCTTGCAAAGGGTATTATAATTTTGTCCAGAAGTTTGCAACGCATAGAAATATTCATTTCCGACCCCATCAACCATATATATTCTTGATCAGGGTGACGAGCTGAGTCGATTGAGCTTTGTCCGTCCGTCTGTCTGCTTCTAAGCGAACAAGTCTCTCAGTTTTAAAGCTATCGAGCTGAAATTTTGCACAGAGTCTTCTTTTTGAGCGCACGCTACTAATATGTCGGAACCGACTGGATCGGATGACTATATCTCATAGCTGCCATAGGAACAATCGGTCGGAAAACTAGTTTTAGTATAAAGAACATTTTTCTTTTCAATCGAAACGTTTCCAAACTTTGTAATTTTCTAAGCTTTTTTATAATTCTGCCAAGTTTGATGAAAATCGGACAACTATATGGTATAGCTGCCATACAAAAGATAGGTCTGAAAAACAGTCTTAGTTAGAAAAACTTTTTTGTTTTTAATGGTAGCTTCCTGCAATTTTGTACTTGTTTGTTTTACATGCTAACACCTAATTCTACAAGTTTTTGTTTAAATCGGATGACTATATCATATAGCTGCCATACGAACGATCGGTCGGAAAATGGGACAAAAGTGTATTTTTTGAAAATATTTAAGCAAGCACTTGCAAGGGTATAAAAACTTTGGCACAGACGAAGTTAGCTTAGCTTTCTCGTTTTTTATTATTCTACAGCTAGAGTTACAAAAGTTATCAAAAATGTTGCCTACTTTACAGAGCAGCAAGCGCTTTCTACTAACAGAATGTTGTCATACTAACATTTATGTTGGTAAACTGTTAATTTATATAAGAAAATGTTATTAAACCATAAAACCACCGATTAAAGGGCCTAGGCTAAGTGCCATTTAGTCCAATTAGAGCCAAAAATGCATTATAACTTAATGCAACAATCAGTTAAGACATCAATTAAGACTAGATTTACAGGGTGAAGCAAACTTTATGCAAACTTCGGCATATGCAAGGCAAAATCAATAAGTTTTATAAAGAAAAGTTTTGGAATCTTAACTGACCTCACTCCATGAAGCTTGCTTCACCATGTAAATCCTGTGTTGGTCTACAAAATGCTTCATTGGAGCATTTAGAACCATTTAGCATGACTTTCGTCCCACTGTGCCACAGGTTTGTAACAACTTTGCTTTTGTTGTGCTATGTAAAAGTTAAGAACGCGACACACAGAGCGCTAAAGTGCTGGCACGGAGGGGGAGAGAGGGTGTGGGGTGTGGGTGCTTAGGGGGGCGGCTGGTTGAGGTAGCCAGGGGACTGTCAGTCTCTTGTCAGAGTCTTGTCATGCACGCTTCACGCCAACAGGTCTCTAATTTCAGGTTCCTCCCTTCTCCGTTTTGTGTGTGTTTTGTTTTCATTCGCCGAGCATTGCACTGTTCCGATTTTGCCCTCTGCGTGTCATCAAAAGGATGTCCCGTCGTCCTACTCCCTGGACTCGACTGTCTGTTTTGTGTGCGCTAATAGATTTTGTATGGCACACACAGCTTCCTTCCTTGCAGCCGGTGCCACCCCTTGCCCGCTCACATGCCTCACCGGATTCCCATTTTACGCCCCGGCAAAACGGCAAGTCCCAATGGAATCAGCGCAGAATTATTATTATCATTATTAAAGGAGTCGATGTTGAATGTTGGCAAATCCCAGTCCGTCAACTAAATGCGTATAATATGCCACATGTCCGCCCCCGACCCCCTCAGACTGGATTGGATGGGCGGTAGCTGTGTGTCCAGCAAGTTAAATGGGTTACAAGAAGGAGGAGGATGGATGGATGGGCGGACGGCGTACACTTGTGCATCGGTTGCAATTCCTGCCTATTGAAACAAATTGTAATTAAATGAATGAGTTTGGTGGCCTGTGGCCCACGGTTGGGGTCACCATGTCAACCCAGCCGGTTTGTGGCCGCAAGCGTTTTCCACTTATCCGGGATTAGTAAAAATGCCACATTAAACTGAGTAAACAGTTTTTCCTTTCAATATTTCTGGACAGCTGGCGGGCAGGCAGAGCTGGTTATCAGACCAAACTGAACTTGGCTACTGGTTGTTTCCGTCCAACATTCCTCAAGTTTTTCCACTCAGCCATGAGTAACTGCCTTGGCTCTGCCCTACCTTGGCGGCATCTTTCAAAACAGACACCTTCTGCTCCAGAAAGCGAAGAGGCAGATTGAAATGCGTAGCGAAATGTTGTTGTTGTTTTGATTTCGATTTGGACAAATTGTTTGTACCAAAATATACATTGAGGGCCAATTGGCCTGGCCTGGCCTGGCCTGGCCTGTGCATGAAATTAATATACAACACACACAGCACACACACATTGAGAAGGTGTACACACAATAAGCCCGGTCTGAGGGTTGGGAATAGAAAGGCCACAGGAAGTCAAAGTGTCAGCCAGGCAAACGATCGAGACAGTTCGAGGCGGAAACGCGGCTAATTTGCGCCCCTGCCTCTGTACCCTGCCCCTGTCCCCTGGCCCGTTTCTGGATTGCTCAGCTTGGCAAATTATTAATTTACGAGCTGTCAACAGTTATTGTCCAACAGTCCCGTGTTTACATCCACATCCACATCCACACAACCCAGAGATGGATGGTTAATACCTTTGACAAATTTTTGTATTTGTAGGTATTTTCCAAGGCCCCCCCCCTTCCCATCGACGAGGAGCAATTATTTTCGATTAGCCATTATCATGATGATATTTTCTCTCTGGTTTTCTTTTCTGGCTGTGGGGGGAGGGGGAGGTGTGTGTTCTCGCGCAATTAGCAACATGACTTGGTAGCTTTGGTCCCAGCTCCATGTCAAGGTGGGTATCATTAGAGCGCTAATTAAATCAAGTGTAGGAAGTTTTTTTTCATTTTCATTTTCAACTCTGCGTCGTCATTGTTTGGACAATGGCTGAGCAATTAGCTGGTTTGTAATCGGTGGGTAAGGCCAATGGCACTGACCACAACCGTAGATTCTAGGGAAACCAGTGGAACACTGCTGGGGAAGACGGTGGGTAGGCGGGAGGCAGCTGCTGCAAAAGCAAGCCTTGTTTCTTCTTGTTTCATTTAAAGGCCATGACAAATGTTGCATACTTTTCAGAGCAGCTGTTCAGATCTGTACTTACATTCATGTTAAAGCTCTGTTAAGTAACATTTTTCAATAGCTAATGCACTGGATACTGTAGCAAACATTTCTAAGTATCTGCCAAGCAAATTGTGTAAGTTAACCAAACCTTTCGCCAAACAGTCGAGGTCTTGTTTGGGCTTAGGGCCGATGATTGTCAAAAAAGTCTTGCGGTATTTTTATTGAATTTTCAATTGTTCATAAAATTGGTTATAATAATGCGATTTAAGTCAAATATGCGCCGTTTTGTTCGATGACGAGTTCCCAACGAGATGCCAACTTCATAATGCCCCTCTTATAGAAGCTCGCTTCCCTATTGTCAAAAACTCGGAGAGCCAATTTTCACAGGACTCTCTTGTGGCCAACTTCCGACTACCAAGCTCGTTCGCCATGGACAGAAATAGGTGGTAATCACTTGGTGCGAGATCCGGACTATACGGTGGATGCAAAAGAACCTCCCATCCGAGCTCCCGGAGCTTCTGGCGCATCACCAAAGATGTGTGTGGCCTGGCGTTGTCCTGATGGAAGACAGTTCGGCCTCTGTTGATCAAAGATGGCCTCTTCTGCATGAGTGCTGCATTCAAGCGGTCCAGTTGTTGGCAGTACAGGTCCGAATTGAGGGTTTGGCCATAGGGGAGCAGCTCATAGTGGATGATTCCCTGCCAATCCAGGCTTGGCCACCGTCTGGGCAGCTTCACCGCTTTTCGACCACGACCGTTTGCGCTTCACGTTGTCGTAAGTGACCCACTTTTCATCGCCAGTCACCATCCGCTTCAAAAACGGGTCGATTTTGTTGCGATTCAGAAGCGATTCGCATGCATCCATACGGGCCAAAATGGTTTTTTGCGTCAAGTCGTGTGGCACCCATACATCGAGCTTCTTTTTGAATCCAAGCTTCTTCAAATGGTTTATAACGGTTTGATGCTACTATGCCGGTCTCTTTCGATCAATTCAGCGATTTTATCGCAATTTTCGACGACAGGCCTTCCGGACCGTGGCGCATCTTCGATCACCTCTGCACCAGTGCGGTGCAAATGGAAACTGTATCGGGTCCATAAACTGCACAAATTTTATTGGCAGCATGAGATGCATTTTTGCCTTTATCGTAGTAGTACTGTAAAATATGCCGTATTTTCTCTTTATTTTGCTCCATGTTTGCGACGCTATAACTCACGAACGACTAAAAACAAACAACAATAAATCAAACACGTGTTAGTGCGTGAAAAGAGCTTTCCAAAAAGCTCTAGCGTGAACCGATGCGACGAATACAACTAGAACTACGCGCTTGCAAAGACAAGCTTGCGGAAATACCGCAAGACAGTCGAGTGGATATAGCCCATGTCCGTCCGTCTGTCCGCATGAACGCACAGATCTCAGAGATGGTAAGAGATAGAGGTTTGACCGGTATGGCACAAATGCTTCTTATGTCTGCAGGCAGATTAAGTTTATTTTCAATTTTGGCCACGCCCCCTCTCGCCTCCACTATTTAGAAAAACCCTCATATCTCCCACAGTTTTCAAGATAGATGGTTCGTTTCTTCTGGACATATTTAGTAATCGGGATAACTTATCGATGCACCAAAGGAATGATGAAGATCGGATGAGCGGTTGTCGAGTTATGATCAAAAGACTGAACGCTGCTGCAGCGCTGCTTTCAGCCTAATGCGGAGCGTACAATTTCGTTGGTACAGAGTATGGTTCTTTCCTGTTTTCACATCATTTTGTCTTTTGCTGGCGTTCATGAGTCATCTTGAAGCTGAGTTCAGAATTTTTGGAATTTTATTAACGTAAAAAGTCAGCTCATTATATAGTCTTGTGCACATTTAGTTTGACTTACTAGGATCAAAATCTGTTTGAAAATATGCTAAATCCGCTGCCTACTTATAGCAGAGTAAGTTGTGAGTTCATCTGAAATGTGAGATGTCAAATCGGCCCTTAGACTTGAAAACTTTGGCAATTTGAAAGATTTGTTTCAGGTTTTCTAACCGTATTCCTTTTGCAGGCTTTGCTAAGTACACAAAAACTCAAATCAAGTGTTCTTCAAAGAACAGCAAACAAAAAACCCATATATGCGGGCTAATATCCATCTCAAAACGATGTCACATGTTGGATTTTCTCTAAGCAAAAGCATGAGCGCATTGTCTTAAGTACGAAACTCTTGTTATGATACCAACTTCAGCTCGGAAGAGCTGAATTTTAGCTAAAAAAATAGCTTTATAGGTTTGATCTTAGCTTATTCTTCGAACTCGACCATATACCTCCACCCAAAGCTCCAAAGAACAGACTGTGGACTGCTCATAGGCATACTAACAGGACACTGCCTAGCAGCCGCTTGTGCTATAAAGCTTAGGCATTACAACAGAGGACAAAAAATGCAACCTGGAAACTCTAGAACTCCTGATTTGCCACGATAAGGATTAAAACTTCTGCACACCCCACGGTTCGCTGCTTTGGAAGAAGGCCCCCCAAACAATTATTGGCATTTGCCAAAATGTCAAATATTCTGCCGGAACTGCCTAAAACACTCCGTCGCTATAAATCAAGAAAGCCCCACAGTGATATAAGCTAGAGATTCGAGCTTTATTTGATCTTGAAATCCGCGAAAGACTGATTCAAAAATGACAGAGATTGACTTGAGTGTGATTTCTTAAACTCAAAATGAACCCAAAATAAGCTTCTCAAATGACTTCTTGAATGTCTCTGTTATACGCTTGCAGAGAAAATATTGCAATTGTATATTGCAGTTGTTTGCATCGCATAGAAGGAAGCATTTCCGACCACCTAAAGTATATATATACTTCTGATCAGCATGACGAGCTGAGTTGATGTAGCCTTGTCCGTCTGATTCTATGCTATCTCCACCTTCAGTTTGAAAGCTATCTTCTCCAAACTTTGCACGAAGTCTTCTGATACAAATACGCTGCACATTTGGAGGAACCGACCTAATCGGGTACCTTTAACACATAGCTGCCATGGAAAGGATCTGTCGAAAAACTAGTTCTAGTGAGAAAAACTTTTTCGTTTTCAATGCAAACGTCTCCAAACTCTGTATTTCTTATTTTGCTATGCTTAACCATGATTCTGCCAAGTTTGGTCAAAATCGGTCAGCTATATAGTATAGCTGTCATAGAAAAGTAAGGTTAGAAAACTAGTCTTCGTAAAAAAAACTTTTTTGTTTTAAACGGAAATGTCTCTAAAATTGGCATATATTTATTTTATAAGCTTTCACACAATTCCACAAAGTTTTGTCCAAATCGGTTGACTATAGGTTATAGCTGTCATAGGTATGATCGGTCGAGAAATTAGTTTTAGTGAGAAAAACTTTTTCGTTTTCAATGCCGACGCCTGCAAACTTTGTATTTCTTAGTTTGCTATGCTTGCCCATGATTCTGCCAAGTTTGGTCGAAATCGAACATCTATATAGTATAGCTGTCGTACAAAAGTAAGGTTACAAATATAGTCTTAGTAAGAAAAACTTGTTTGTTTTCAGTTGAAATGTGCTTCAAAGCTAACTTAGACAATTTTTATTAATAAGTCCGTTTAACCTTGCTTTTTGTTGAATGCACCGGAGTCACAACGACCCACCTGTGTCACCCTCACCAAGCTCTGTGTTTAGAAAAAGCTTGGAGAAACAAGTAAGAAATTCAGTCAAGCTCGATTGAGTGATTTGGGTTGAACGGAATGGGTTCAGGTTGAGTTATTTGTTCAAACTTGGTTCGGCTTACAGTGATAAATGTATTGGATTTCCGGGTGTAAACGACTAAGTACTAATCAGAGGCTGTTTGCAGATTTGACTCACTTTTCAATTGGCAAATCAAAGAACATTTCCCTGATCCCTTGTGCCCAAATGTTGGTAATCTTTGCCCGTGCTAAGCCACTGCCAATGATCGCATTAAATCCGCGTTTGCCCTAATCCCGCTTGATCTCAGTGTGTGTCTCTCACCCAGTTGGCTGATCTGGGCACGTCTGGACCTGTACAAGGTGCACACATATCGCTTTTCGGGTAACAAATTGCTGCTGGCAACACAAAAAAAGGGGGCAGACGGAATGGCAGCGGCGGGTTCCTTGTAAGCCGCTGGGCAAACAACTCTCTGCCAAATGCCAAAGACAAACGAGAATTGTGACTCTCGAGCTTGGCGCAGGTGCCACTTGCTCCCATTTGCCACGCCCACTTGTCAATTGTTTGGCATTGTTTTGCCGTTCTCCAGGCCAGGCACTCGACATGTCCTCGCAATTTTTTGCCAAAAGGAACAAAGCTTCGGCCCACTTGACAACCCATTGAAGTGGCATCTCTAAATCTAAATGAGCAATTCATGAGTTGGTTGGCAACCCTACTTGAAAGTGCGTCGCCTTGCCCTGCCCTGCCCCGTCCCGCCCGGCACTCTTTCGCTCGCTCTCTCGTTACGATGTCCCTTATTTTTTTGTGTCCTTTCTTGTGGTAGTCATTATGCGATGATGCTTATTTTGCTATTGTACTTGTATTTTTTAATAATCAACTGACTTGACTTTTGTTGCAGCTCCTCTCGCACACACAGATGCGTGCCACGCCCTTGCAACTTGCAGCGGCCGCCCACAATTTGGAAGGACCCGGCGGTACAATGGGACACATTTGCATTTACTTGCATTAGAATTTCTCAACTCAACAATGAAGCTTTGATCCCCATCTATTCTCATCAAATGATCATAGCTAACCCTTACAACATGACAGGGGCCTCTACGAACACAGGCACCCCTATCTCTAACAAACTGAGGCTAACTCTGCCTTCTATGGAAGCGAACCGCACAGAAAACAAATGGAATAGTTCACTTGAAATTTCAGGTATGATTCGTTCTTGGGTGTACTTGAATTGAGTACTAAACATTCTAAACTAGATAAATGACTGGTGGTATTATTGAAATGGAGTACAAACGTTCTTGAATCAAGAACACAACAAGATGAAAAGTAGACTTCTTAGTTCAAGTACCAAATATGTTAGATTGAGCACAAAATAGACTTATACTGCTAGCTCCACAAATGCCAGAGATGCAAGCCACACGAAAATGAGTACTGGTTCGGTTCAGAGGTTCACACAGTTTCAGAACCGCTGGTTCGGTGCATTACATGGCTTTTGGAGTTAACTGTACCGCGGTTTCGGTTTCGGTTCAGTGATTTCTGTAGTAATATAACATTTCGAACACTTTTGAAACCGAATTCCTAAAATACATTTGAATATCTTTAAAATCCTTAGAAGAATGTCCAAAGTTTTTTATGTCAGATTTCCAGTTCCTAGCGGAATGCCCTTACTTAGGGAAACGATTCAAATTCCCAAAAAATCGATGGATAGAGCAAAGCGATTCTTGCCAAAACTCGTCAGACAACTGAGCCGAACCGAACTGTTCGGATCGGTTTGGGGTTCGTGTCTGAGTCTGTTCTTAAAATTCCCAACTGGCTCTAACACTTTTGTTGTTGGAGTGTTGGCAAATTTCTGAACCACAGTAGCTCTAACTTGCCCTTTGGTTATGGGCCTTGGATAGTACTTTGTTTCAATACAGAGACCAAGTGGGAATAGCTTTTGTATGTTTGAATTTTTGTACTTGTTTCAAATACTCTTGTTTTCTTTGTTGAATGTGTTTTGGGCTGGTATTAGAAATTAAATTGAATTTGCACTTATTTTCTAAGCTAGAAGTATGATCAAAAAGATAGTAAAATAATTCAAAACATACCTAATATATACCAAAACATACAGCAAGTATATAATATATCAAGTATTTCGGTACTTGATATAAGAATTTTGTACTTAAATCAAGTATTTTCTTATTTATCATACCTTTGACACCGATTGTACTTAATTCAAGTACAAAGTTCTTGGTTTTTTCTCTGTCTCATTTTCGTTTTTTTCGAAATATGATACAAAAACTGAAATTTCCCTTCTTATCAGATTAAATGAGTAGGACTGAGTGCATCAGACTGATACTGTGTCTGCTTTTCTTAACTACTTTTCTCTGTTTGCCTGTCCCTTTGCTGATATTTGGAGTCTCGGTGCTCGGACTCTATTTAAATATTTCCATAATGACGTAATGGAAAAGCAAAAAACATATTGTAGACGAATTTCGGAAATGTATATCATATATGGGAACAGACGTAGTGCTAAGTAACATAATTCCCGATCATATGCAAATAAATTGTGCTTAAGTGCTTGAACGCATTTCGAAACTGGGCACAAAAAGATGCCTGTACAAGTCCCTTGTATCAGAACTTAAGGATATAATACAGGGTTTTTAAAAAAAGTGGGTTTTGATCAAACTTTCCTATTCCTTAGCGCGTGTTCATATTTACATATATCTCTTATGTCTATACTATCTACTCCTCTCTAGCTCTCGTCTTGTTTAACCCCTGTACATTTTGTCCAAATTGTCCAGATGTTTGTAACGCCTAGAAGGAAGCATTTCCGACCACACAAAGTATATATATTCTTGATCAGCATGATGAGCTGAGTCGATCCGTCTGTTTCTATGCTATCTCTTGCGTCAGTTTTAAAGCTATCGCCACCAAACTTTGCACGAAGTCTTCGAAAACAAATACGCAGCACATTTGTCGGAACCGGCCGAATCAGTTGACTATAACATATAGCTGCCATAGAAACTAACGGTCGAAAAACTAGTTCTAGTGAGAAAAACTTTTTTGTTTTTAATGCCATCGTCTCCAAACTCAGTATTTACTAGTTTTCTATGCTTCTCCACGATTCTGCCAGGTTTGGTCGAAATCGGTCATCTATATAGTATAGCTGTCATACAAAAGTAAGGTTAGAAAATAAGTCTTAGTAAGAAAAACTTGTTTGTTTTCCATGTAAACCTCTTTAAAATTGGCATATATTAATTTTATCAACTTTCACACAATTCCACAAAGTTTTGTCAAGATCGGTTGACTATAGGCTATAGCTGCCATAGGAATGATCGGTCGAGAAACTAGTTTTAGTGAGAAAAACTTTTTTGTTTTTAATGCCATCGTCTATTAACTCAGTATTTACTAGTTTTCTATGCTTCTTCACCATTCTGCCAAGTTTGGTCGAAATCGGTCCTCTATATAGTATAGCTGTCATAGAAAAGTAAGGTTAGAAAAGTAGTCTTAGTGAGTAAAACTTGTTTGTTTTCAGTGGAAAGGTACTTCAAATTAGTTAGAAAACATGCTGTAAGGGCATACAAACTTAACTTGCCTCTATTTTTCACCTCTAACTTCTGTTTTATCCCCCAGTTGCACACTTGACTCTATCTCTCATTTCGAATCCTTTGCTTTTCCTTAATTTTTGTTTAGTCTTTTCTTCTTTCTTCATCTACAGCCAATTTGTGATAGTTTTCTAATGTCATAATAGCCTCTAGTTGCCAGTTTACGCCCATTGTACCAGCAGCCCCGCCCCCGGCCACACACACACACCACCACCCCGTAAACCCGAGTGCGGTTTTTACACTCCAAATATTCAATTACGCCGCGGGCGGTAGCCGGTTACGGATGCCCGTTTATTGCCTTTGCCCGCCCTGATACATTCAGCCAGGAGCCGGAGCAGCAGCAGCAGCCGGAGCCGGAGTCGTAGTGCTCTGTTGACACTTGAGCTCAGGCGGTGGTATTTAATATGCGGCTCAACATTCTTTTCATTTCAGTGCGTTCTTTTTGCAGTTTTTTGATTTTTCAGTTCATTGTTGAAAACACACACAAAAAATAAATACAAACACTGAAAAAAAGGCTGCGAAAATGAAAATCGCCCGCCGACAAACGTCAAGTGTCAAAGGCAAAAGCCAAGAGCCTGCCAGTTGGAGTGGGGGATGTGGGATGGGGCACCGGCTAGCTCTTTCTCGCTGATAAGGCAAAGTGCGCGGCAAACTTCCTGCTGATTGCTTAATTGACAAAGAGCATATGCGATGCATGAATGAATTCACATATAACCCGCGACCAGAGACCCTCGGCCCTGTCATTGTTGGTGGCCATAAGCTGCTCCCGGGGCCATCAACGCTTGGGCGTTCCATATGAAACAAAATACAACAACAACAACCACGCTGAAAATGCATTAGCGTGTGGAGTCAAATTCAGCTCGGACTCCACCTTTCGGTGGGGCTGAAGATTTGAGGCGGCGACTGTGCGGTGTGCGGTGCGGTGCGGTGCGGTGTGCGGTGTGCGTCGTTGCGCCAAAGATTAAAATCTAAAAACTGTCAATTAGAGCACACATTTTTCCTCATCAAAAAAAAAAACTGAAGTAACAACAAGATGGACACTCCGGTGGCGAGGCCACACAGAAACCGACACCGCGATACACTACAAATGGTTGGCCCAACCAGGCTAAGTCCCCCCAAAACGATTTCAGTCCATTGATAATTCATTAAGGGCACTTTATTGCATTAGAAGCGGAAAATGTGGAGCCATCTTTTTGGGGTTTTTTTCCAAGGGTAGGGAGGAGACCTTTTGGTCTAGTTCTTATCTTTGCTCAATTCAACTGTGTGTGCAGTGAATGCCCTTATTATATATGATACCTGATAACTTGGTTTACTGCATGCTGATTCCCATTTCTTACTTCTTCAATTATAGAAACATGCAAAACTGATTACAGAGTGTTCCACGTAAGCTCCAAGACTCGCGCATTCTGAAAAAAAAAACATGGCAAGTGTTAAAGTTCAAGGAATTTCGAAGCAGGAAACCCAGTACCAGCCAAGCTGGAACACCAACCAACCAAACCAAACCAAACAAAACTAAGAAAATAATTGAAGACTAGAAAAACTAGACCCCAAACGAAAGCGTCGGGTGGCTGTCCACAACTGAGATTTTCATTTGATGTGGCTTTTGAGGTCGAATTTGGGCAATGTCAAGGCCTACTTTGTTGGTGTACCAACATATTGGTCAGTAAAGCGTCCACCATAATCGGAATATACGAAGAATTCTAAGAAGTTTTCACCAAGCAACTATGTGTCTAAAATCAATTTCTAGCTGCCGCTGAGAGCCATAAAGATTTTAGGTTGAGGTAGTTGAAAAACATTATAAAAGTAGGCGTGGCATGAGATTGTTATCATTTTTAAACGTGTTTAAACACGTTTTTTTTGACTCGAACAAATTGACCCGCCCTATTGGTCAGTTATGGATTGAACTTTTGAAGTTGACACCGGCATTGACAAGAACTTTTTATGTAGAATCTGAAATTGGTCTGGAAATTGAACCCTAGACCTCAATTTTTGTTTACTTTTACTTTAAAAATGTTCTCTAAAACGGAACATATCAACTCACATTAAGATTTTGCGTTCTCAAAAATAAGGTCCTTGAAGTGAGAAAATCCGTTCTTGATTAGTTTTTGGCCACGAATCTGATCATATGGAGTTCAATATTCTTGGTTTTTTCCCTCTCTTTATAAATATAGACTTTTCGTAATAGTTGATGAATGATAGGAACGATTAGGGCACTTTCAATTAACAGTGAGTTCCGGTAGCTGCTAACCAACAACACGCCCGATTTTGGTAGACCCTACTCGAGAGGCGGAGAACTTTTCAAACAGCCCGCTTTTTATAGCCTTGCAGTGGGTAAAGTTGTTCAGTTGTTTGTAACGCATAGAAGGAAGCATTTCCCACTTCATAAAGTATATATATTCTTGATCAGCATGACGAGCTAAGTCGATATATGTCCATGTCCGTCTGTCCGTCCGTCTTTCCGTCTGTTTTTATGCTTAAACTTAAACTAATTTTAAACTTTTCGCCACCAAACTTTGCACGAAGTCTACGAAAACAAATACGCGGCACATTTGTCGGAACCGGCCGGTTTGGATGACCATAACATATAGCTGCCATAGAAACTAACGGTCAAAAAACTAGTTCTAGTGAGAAAAACTTTTTTGTTTTCAAAGAAAACGCCACCAAACTTCGTATTTACTAGTTATCTATGCTTCTTCGTGATTCTGCCAAGTTTGTTCAAAATCGGACATCCATATAGTATAGCTGTCATACAAAAGTAAGTTTAGAAAAATGGTCTTAGTGAGCAAAACTTTTTTGTTTTCTATGCAAACCTCTTGAAAATTGGCATATATTTATTTGATCAACTTTCACACAATTCTACAAAGTTTTGTCCAAATCGGTAGACCATAGGTTATAGCTGCCATAGGAATAATTGGTCGAAAAGCTAGTTTTAGTGAGAAAAACTTTGTGGTTTTCAAAGAAAACGCCACCAAACTTTGTATTTCTTAGTTTGCTATACTTAACCATGATTCCACCAAGTTTGGTCGAAATCGGATTTGTATATAGTATAGCTGTCATAGAAAAGTAAGGTTGGAAAAGTAGTCTTAGTGAGAAAACTTGTTTGTCAAATTAGTTAGAAAAACGTGCTGCTGTAGACAAACTTTGGCCGAGCCGAAGTTAACTTTTTTCTATTTTTTTGCTCACCTAATGTTAAAATGTTCAAATTAATGTTAATGCTCTGTTAATTAACATCAGGGAAGGCTATTAAACATTTGTGCCCCTGAGTAATGGGTACATCGAAGTCGTTTCTATGTTTGGCAAAGAAAAAATCGAGCTGGTAGGGCACATTTAAGGTAAGAATTGTCTTAAGAGCATTCTCTGATCAGTGTAATTAGATAGGCTCAGAGAAAAATCTCAGCAACTGCACACTGGGCTCTTATTCAAACATAAATCTTAGTTCTTTTCATATTCTTATTTGCTTTTGAAGCAAAAACTTATTTGATATGATTTCGAAATGTGGCAAAAGTAAATCAAAACACTTTTGTGAACAACTTATCGTTTTAAATTGGAAATATGTGGTGGATAGTTCCAATTGAAGTTCGGCTTTATGGGTTAAGCCGCAGCGCAGGAGCAAAGTCGATCAACATTTGTCATCGACTTCCGATAAGTCCGGAGAGTACTCAAACAGCCGACTTTGAATATGCTTCGAATTTAGACCGATAATCTTTGAGTTGTCTTGAACTTAGATTTTTCTTAAAATCAATGGGTGCATTGAGGAGATAAATCTGATATATGATATGCGATGCCGAATGTCAAAGATTGCTAAGTTGAGGTTATTTTAGTACAGAATATATGGATCAATTTTTGAGGCCTTTTAAGCGGTATTACTTTATCAGTTTTGGGGTCAACAGTTGGTGGTTTCATCAGTAGCTAATTTTGTATGATTCCAACTCAGCAATCGGGACTTTTAAGTTTACCAATTGCAATCGGCCATCACAGGGCCATCCTATATCAGTAATCGGAAATCGGATTTATCTACTGAATGCGTCCAATTTGATTTTAAGCTATAAAACCATGAAAAATCGGAATTTAAGTCAAATTTTTGGGCATTCTGAGCAAAGTACAATGGTTGTGTTGGGCATTATAGCCCAGTACAGTAAACGATATCTACGATATTGGAACCCGATTTGCGGGTTATGATGTGGCTGTGTTTACGATATTAATAACAAATTGTCGGAATTGTCGGAAGATTGATGATATGGCAAATGTGGATGTTGGGGGGATGTTTTGCGAAGAAGCCGCAGATTTACGATATTGGCAAAGCAATTAAAGGCATAATTTTTGGTATGCAACAAGCTGAAGTTGGCTGTGTTTACGATATTCAAATTGGATTGTAGAGAAGACTTCTTTTTACGATAAAACGATAATTGAAATGCGATTGTGGACAATATTTACGATATTCAAAAAAGCTGAGCCTACGGCATTCAAAATATACGAGCTAAGCATTTTGAAAATGCAATACTGAAAAATCAAGCAAAGTCGTTAGCAATTTCCGCCACTCAGCCGAAATGTGCCCCAAAGTGGATTGACCCGTCGCGTTATGCAGTCCGTCAGGGGTTAGGGTGTGTGTACAACAACAGCGCCCAGAGCCGGGGACCAAACTTAAGCTGCTGCTGGCTGCTGCTGCCTCCGCCTCGAACTTCATCTCTGCTCGTCAATGTGACGGCGTCCCACGTTCCATTGGCCTGGACTTGGACACACACTAAGTCCCAGTCCCAGTCCCAGTCCCAGTCGCAGTCTCCGTCTCTCATTTGGCCCGTTGTCAGGCATTTGGAATTCATTGACATATTTCTGTTTTTTTTTTTTTTTTTCATTTTGTGTTGTTTTTTGTTTTCCGTTCGTCTTTCTCTCATTCGTATGTTTAATTCACTTCCATTTGTTGTCATTCGCTGGGCGGCCAGTTGTTGTCCAGCTTGGAGTCCGCGCGTTGGTTTTGAATTACACGGGGGAGGGGGGGAGGGCACCCACCCAGGTTACCTATGCCACACCGCCCGCCCCCCTGCACACCTCCGCCGTGCCGCAATGTACAAGTAAATACATTTATTTAGTTCGATCCAACGTCAACGTCAACATCTTCGTCTTTGGTCTCTGCTGTTGCCCGCCTCCTTCGACTTGGTTGCGACTTGGTCGTCTGGGAGGCAGACAATGAAGGAAGAGCTTAAAAATAATACCTTGGCTGCTTATGTTGGCGTTTTGCGCTCTCCCGCTCTCTCTCCGGGCCATAGTTACACCAACATTATTACACACTCCCCCCGTGCCGCCCATCGGTTGTATCTATAGTTGTCACCAGATACCCGTGTCCAGGCTTTTGGCTAGATGCCAAGTGTTAAAGCTGGGCAAGTGCTTCAGTTTTCTGTGTTTTCTGTTTGCTGTGTTTTTTTTTTGTATTTTTGTACACCACATTCGGGTGGGAAGGCGACGGTGTGTGGTCAGAGCTAATTGAAGGTGGGCCGCAGAATCCAACTGAACTAACAGGTGGGGCTGGGGGGGACGGTCTCGACTCTCCAAGCTGGACATTCGATGCCAAACAGCAGCAGCAAATTTTGATTAGGCCCTCGTGTCTTATCCATTGACAATCAACACCCCGAAAACCCAAACAAAATCGATCAGCATTCTGACTGATCTTTCATAGCTTCGTTGATAGTTCCAATTTCTGAATGTGTGATCCTTTTTTTGTTTTTTTTTTGCCTGTCCGTCCGTCAATCAAGCGATCGGCTTTCACAGAATGCACTCAACTCGGCATCGGCTCAACTCCACACGAAACTCATCTGCTGTTCCCATTGTGTTGTGATGTTTTGTTGCTGTGTTGACTGGCTGCCGATGGCGACACGATCTTCGATACGGGGGGAACTCTGGCCTATTGTTTTGGGAGTCGTTTTGAGGTTCGCATTGCCTATGAACAATTCGTTGATGGAATTCCCATCATCATCATCATCATCTGCCCGGAGGCAATTCCTTTTATGAGCATTTCGGCATTGACATTTCTCACTTTTAGTTACCTCGCACTTGGGCGTGATAAGCGATCAGACAAAAAACCGAGAGAGAGAAAAAACAAAAAGGAAAAAACGGCCAAAACATTTCAATTAGGCAATATTTGAGTGGAAGTTCAGCTTACAAAATGGGAAAGAGATTTCGAAACATTCGTTTCATTCATTTCAGTTTGTTGGGAAACCAAACATTGCATCAACATTGAGGAAAAAGTTATACCCAATCCTTTAACTTAGGTTGAAACTAGTCTTGGCCTCAAAATATCAATGATTAGCTCTACGAATTCAACAATCTACTCACTCACGATTCATGCACTTCATTTTTGAAGCATTTGGGGCACTTAGCATAAATACAATAAAAGTTCATCTTCTTAAGAATGGACTAAGCAAAATACAACGCAGTTAAACACATCACATATAAACAACGGTCGCTATTTGCAGTTATCTCAATCTCCGGCAACGTTCTTTTGCTGTAAACCTTCTAAATATGTTTGTGTAAGTACGATTTACCTTGGTACTTGTTAAATGCACCGGTGTCACCATGACTAAACTGTGCCACGCTGAGAGAAAAACGCAAAGTTTGTGATGCTTTACTAGTAAAAGTTGTTTTAATTTAATATCAGTGTGCCAATACCATTCTGTCTGATAAATAACATAAAGCAGAATGCACAGAAAATACTTATTTAATGAAAAAGTAATTAAAAAGTTTTTCGTAAGTATTGCATAACATTTACTTACGATGTTTGACCCTTGTTCACTTACAAAACACGCACGGATCACGAATGTTCACTCTCTGAACACATTGCACCTTGGATTAGTACTTCATTTGGGCCTTAAGCAACTAACCGAACTATTTAGATGCTCTTCGGTTCGGTGAAACGAATATGGGTAAAACCTCAAGTTTGAAAAGAACTTACAGAAGTTGCACTTGTTTCGGTTCGGATATGAAAAAAACATACATAAAATTCAGCAAAATGTAGGAAATCTTCTTTAAATGTTTAAGGATGTTTTCATCTCAATATTGACTGCAAATTTGTACTATGCTGGTTCCTGCTTTGGCATACTCTCTCCAACATATCAGACGGTATGTTACGAACAAATTCTTCAGTATTGGCTTCCAGTGTTTCAACTGTTCGCTTTAGATACGAGCCTTAACATAGCCCCACAAAAAATAGTCTAAGCGCGCTCCAAATGTGAAGTAAGCCAACGTTTATATTGAAACCACATGTCAACCAAGCCCAATTCTTACCTTTTTGGTTAAACATAGTAGGTAATCTAAGCACGATACTTTCTTCCATTGACTGTAAATTTGAGCTGAGTCGCTCAAGTCAAGGCATTTTCGATCAAATGTGGATCTTTAAACAAGTTTTCTAAGGCCAACTTAGCAAACCAATAACGTGGTGAAAGATCATCCGAGTTTAGTTCTTGCACCCAGCTGTGTTTTGTATGGTTTCACACTTTTCTATTGGTCGAATAAAACAGGCCCAATTCATTTACACTTAGTCTTAAAGGTTTTTCTATGCATTTTCCGTATTTAACTTCCAACTTTCGTCTGTCTACTTTATTTGCTTTATAGTAAGTGTTTTCAGAGGGATTTGTAGGTGCTCTTTCGGTTTCGAATGGAAGTGGAACTAGAAAGCATTGTAAACTGTTGTAACAGGACTGCAACCAAGTGACTTGTATTCTGGTCTTTTCAGTTGCGTTTTAAAAGAAGAACTTGCAAAATGTTTTATTAAAAGCAGGGCTGCAAGTCGGTTCTAAACCGAACCGCTTCAACTTTCTCAAACTGTGAACCCTGAACCGAACCAAGAGTGCCATAATTACTAAACCTAAGCCCATTCTGAACCCAAAGTTTTGCTTCGGTTCAACAAAAATAAAAGACAAACTGCCTTAAGATCATATAATGTCGGATCAATTTGGCGCTACAGAGTTTTAGAAACTATATCAAGGAGTAATCAGGGGATTAAAGCCGCTGGCAAGACACATTTGGACTTACCACAGTTCTTACTTACCGATCTTAGGCGGTTGATAGCAAACAGATAGGGGGAAAGCATTAAAAGCCGAGAAGTGTGGGACTCCCTACTACCTACTCTCCGTTTCCCTGTTGCGGAACTACCGCTAAGTATTACTTCACAAGGGGGGAGATGGCACAAAGGCCTCCACTAGATCCTATCCAGGGATATAACTCGAATTGCGCTGTCGTTCAGCGCAACGCATGGATTTTAAAATCTCAGCAGCCATGGAGCAAATAGCATTCCAATTGTTTTGCGAGCTAAGTAGGATGTCCATAAAGTCAATGACTGTAAATGGCCTCCCAATGCCTATAGGCATAGCTCTTCCCGTTCGGCAGCGAATCTCCGACAGACCAAGTATATATGTTCTGCGTCTTCTATGGTCCGCGCCCGGTGGGTGCACAACGGATCTGTCTCATGCTTAAACCTATAAAGATAGGATTTGAAGCATCCATGTCCAGTCAGTAGCTGTGTTAGATAAAAGTCGGTTTGTCCGTGCTCTCTACCAACCCACGGCCTTATGTCCGCTATCAGTCTTCTTGTCCAGCTGCCGTTGGTGATGGTACTCCATCTCGCCTGCCATTGTGTCATCGTACTCTCCCGTCGATGATGATCTGCCTCCCTGATTTCCATCACTAACAGGTCAAACGGTACGAATTCCGAGATATTTGGCAACTTGGATATAGCTTCTTAGCGTAGTCTTAATGTACCTTTTTATGGCATTGTTGGTTACATCTGCCATGTAAGGGCTTTGCCAAACAAATCGACGAACTTAATCAATAATAAACTCTTTAAACAGAATATAGTTAAGTAGAGCTGGAATCTCTATGACAGATATCCTCGATAGGTTGAGTAGTAGTGGAAACCATGATAATCTGCCTCCTACTTAAAAGGCGGGCAGTGACACAAAGGGTGCTGCAACGTTTCCTATTGTTTCTCAAAACTGCAACTTGCGCAGCAATCGAAGTGTTGTGACTGCAAATGAGCCAAGGATCCGTCAGGGCGCCTACCAGAAGTGATCCTTCGGTTATATTAAAGTGTATTGGTATGTTTAAGGTCGAAAGCTGGCCACGTAAGTGTCTCTCTATTGCACAGGACGAACGGTCCATAGCAGAGAAAAAAAAGGATGATTTCCGGTATCCATTTGGGAGGGATATGTCTGAAATATCCTTTTAATCATCCAACGGAGCTGAAAATCATCCAAAGGATATGAAAAACGACAAAGCTAAGCTAACAAGAAAGCTAAATAAGCAAGTGCTCGCTTAAATATTTTCAAAAAATACTTTTTTCCCATTTTCCGACCGATCGTTCGTATGGTAGCTATATGATATAGTAAACCGATTTGAACAAAAATGTGTAGAATTAGGTATAAGCATGTAAAACTAACAAATACTAAATTTTAGCAAGCTACCATTAAAAACAACAAAGTTTTCCCAACTAAGACTGTTTTTCAGACCTATCTTTTGTATGACAGCTATGCCATATAGTTGTCCGATTTTTATCAAACTTGGTGGCACTATAAAAAAACATATAAAACCTATGAATACAAAGTTTGGAGACGTTTCCATTGAAAAGAAAAAAGTTTTTCATACTAAAACTAGTTTTCCGACCGATTGTTCCTATGGGAGCTATGAGATATAGTCATCCGATCCGGTCGGTTCCGACATATTAGTAGTGTGCAGCAAAAAGAAGACTCTGTGCAAAATTTCAGCTCGATAGCTTTAAAACTGAGAGACTAGTTTGCGTAGAAACAGACGGACAGACGGACGGACGGACAGACGGACGGACAGAGCTCAATCGACTCAGCTCGTCACCCTGATCAAGAATATTATAGTTTATGGGGTCGGAAATGAATATTTCTATGCGTTGCAACTTCTGGGCAAAATTATAATACCCTTCACTCAGGGAAAAATACACTGATATTTTAATATTTCCACTTTGACTTGAATATTTTCACCATTGATTTAGCGTTAAATATGGAATTCGTATATATAAAGAGGGCACACTTCAAATTTAATATTGGCAATAGTTAAGTTTAACATGGAAATAGTTAAAAACTTTTTATTTTTAATTAAAATTTTGCCAGCCAACCTTAAGTCAAATTTCTTTGTAATGGGAGGACGAAGGAGGAGATAATGTCCAGGATTAGAATTCTTTTAGATTTGGTTCTGAAAAACTGCGAATTATATTAATTTTATAAAAGTTTCAACTTACTTTGTGTGGGACTCGAACTCGGGACCTACACTCAGAGAAAAAATAGAGAATTTCATACTTGGAACAAGAACTTTCGAGATAATTAGTTCGATAAGAGTGAAAATTCTCGATCCAAGAGCGAAATTCTTGATCCAAGTATGAATTTTTGATCACGGTTTTCTTGATCCAAGTGTTTAAATACTTGATCTAAGTACGAATCATTCTCATATCAATCAGAATAGTTCTTGAATCAAGTGCTAAACATACTCAAATTCAAGAATGCTCATTCTTGAATCAAGAGCATACAGCATTGCCAAAAACCGAGAGCGTTCCTTTTAGTATCAAGAGCTCATCAGATTCAAGAGTAAGATCGTTTACTCTTAAATCAAGAGCTTCACAGATTAAAATTTGAAATCAATTGTTTTATTTTTCATTGTGCTTAAATTTATTTCATCGAAGATTTATTGTTAAACCATGAAGCAAGTTTAAGCCGGCTCGAGGAAAACACAACACCTCAAAGCAGCATCAGTCTTTGTCTGCCAACTGCCAGTCGAACAGGGGTCTCTCCATGCCAGTAATGGTATAACTGGTTGGGAATTCCAAAGCAAAATGAGTGCAAAAATAGCTTCTCCACACACCCGTCTCTCATAAAATACCAAACAGTATGAGCAGACTCAACGCTATTCTCTCAAATGTGCTTGCTCTCCTCTCTCAGTTTCTTTACCTCACTCCCCTCGCCTAAAAGCACCAAGGTTAGAACGAATTTAGCTCGATTTCAAGACCGAAATTCTTGAAAATTCAAGAACGAATAAATTTTTTTTCAAGAGCGTTTGTTCTTAAGTTATTCGTTCTACTTTTTTCTGGGTGTATGGACTTGAAAACTCGATTAGAATGCCGTCTCAACCAGTTGTGCCATCGCGTGTGCTGGCTGATCGACGGCTAAAATACTACATATATTGAATAGCCTACAGTTATTTATAAATATCTTTCTGGCATTTTGCAAAAATACGACTGCTTGTAATTCTCAAGTTGGAATTCCCTGCATAGGGAATATTAAAGGGGAAACTGAAATTCACCGAATTAATATGTTTTTAGTCAATTCAATGTGGTTTTTAGTTCATTTAAATACAAAAGGGGCATAGTAAGATCAAATATGATTGTGTTAGGTGGTTTTACCATGCTATTTTTCCCTGAGTGTTTGCAAGGGTATAATGATGATCCTTGGGATGATTTTTCGGCTCCGTTGGATGATTGGAAGGATATTTCAGACATATCCCTACCAAATGGATTCCTTTTTGGATCTGTTTTTTTTTCTGTGTAGTGAAGCTTGTGGGCTGCCTAAGGCTTACCTATGGTGCTCTTCTCTGAAAGGCTTCTCTGAAAGCAGCTCTCATACATATATATGTATGTTCCGGTGATCCGGCAGCCATATTAGGTAAATACACTGAAGTGTCGGCCAATCTTGTTTAGGTATAGCCGGCATTCTGTTTGCAGTACTGTTACCATAGCTCAAGTTGGTTTCGAATCCCTCAACTCCTTAAGGAGATCTGTATACCTAAGTTTGGCATGCAGCCCTGATTTCCATATTTTACCCAACTCTTCCTCAACTCTTGTCCAACATGGAAACTAAAGCTGGCCGGATGGGTTGACATAAGTGAGAAGGATTTGGATTCGATTTTGGATTTCTTCTCCGAAGATCTCTTACTGTGTCTCTTCTGTTAACTGTAGCTACAACTACAAACACCACAGAACCGATTCCTGTTGCTTGCCAAGTCCAACTACTCCAAATCCTTTGTACAGCTAACCAAGTTCCCCAAAATCAGTTCCATATAGTTGAAGTTGAGAGAAATCGAGAACTAGACAAGATTTGCTTGATGTTTTAACTCAAATTATGATTATTATTATTATTATTATTATTTATGATTATAGTTGTTTGTTTTTATTACACATTGTGTGTTGTGTGTTGTTGTGTTGTCATTGCAGTTGTCAGTTGGCTTATTGTTTTAATTTTTGTAATTTGCTGATTAAAGTAACAACAGCAACAACAACAGCCACACACAAGGCCAGCTGGAGGGCAACTACCTGTAGTTGTCGCCGCTGTTGTTGTTTGTCCGCTTTATAAGTACTCGTATTAAGCGTTTGGTGTATTCAATTCATTTGACTTTTCATTGCAAATGCCCGGGTATTATCCACACGCTTTTAAATTAATTAAATGCAACCGGCAAGGCGGAGGCACCGCCTCATCATGGCAGCAACGCAACGGCGCCGCAGGCGACTCACAGGAGGAGGAGGTGGAGGGAAAAGAGACGGAAGGAAGGAAAAAAAAAGTGAGCCCGTTGGAAAACAAAATGACAGAGAAACCAATCCCAAGTCCCTGGTAGTCAAGCAGTTATAATCAGGCGGTCGCACAACGACGTCGAGTTGAGAGATCAGCCCGCCCGCGGGGGTTGTTTAAAATCCTTCCACCCCCTCCCCCACCAGCCAACTGGAACTGGTGGCTTCGATAATGATGACGTTCCTCTCTCTCTCTCTCTCTCTCTCTCGGTTCCCTGTGCTCTTGTATGCTAATTGGCATATGCTCAATTAAGCGCTGCGGCAACCGAGGCAACCCAGTGCCAGGATTGCCGGTTTGGCCAACTGATTAGATTTAGATCGGGGTAACCAATTTGAGAGGCGTTTGCCGTTATGCGTTTTATAGTTGAGTTGGCCTTTGAGTTTGGGTTGCTAGGCGCCGGCATTAACCTGCAGGGAAGTTGACTAAACGAATGCCGTAGATGATGTTGATGGCATCATCAGGGAGAACGGAACGGCACCGCAGGATGCAGTATGCTCGCCATTGCATATGTCAACATTTTGTGTGTACTTAGCTAAGCGACATTTCCAACTAATTAGTGTTAAGAATCTGCCGGCTGCTGTTGGGGTAAGCAGTAAGCAGTAAGCAGCTCTGGCTGGATCCAGCTCCTTTTGGGCACTATCTAAGTATAAAGCCTCAACTTTAGATTGGATATGTATATAAAATAGATCAAAGTCTGCTGATGGCAACTTCCTGGGGTGGGGGTCTTGAAACAGCTAAATGGACAACTCGATATCTCTAAGCATCTTTGTGTTTAGTTGAACCTAGATGGATCCTCAGCGATCTCGGCTTAATCTAGAAACGAGAAAGCTAAGCTAACTTCGTCTGTGCCGAAGTTTTTATACTGTTTTTGCCATTTTCCGACCGATAGTTCATATGGCAGCTATATGATATAGTCAACCGATTTATACAAAAATTTGTAGAATTAAGTGTAAGCATGTAAAACAAACAAATTTAAAATTTCAGCAAGCTATCATTAAAAACAAAAAAGTTTTTCTAACAAAGACTGTTTTTCAGACCTATCTTTTGTATGGCAGCTATAGCATATAGTTGTCCGATTTTAATAACACTTGGTAGAATTATAAGAAAACATAGAAAACCTACGATTACAAAGTTTGGAGACGTTTCCATGGAAAAGAAATAAGTTTTTTATACTAAAACTAGTTTTCCGAGCGAATGTTCATATGGGAGCTATGAGATATAGTCAACCGATTTGGCCAAAAATTTGTACAACTATGTGAAAGCATGTAAAACAAACAAATTTAAAATTTCAGCAAGCTACCATTAAAAACCAAAAAGTTTTTCCAACTAAGACTGTTTTTCAGACCTATCTTTTGTATGGCAGCTATACCAAATAGTTGTCCGATTTTCATCAAACTTGGTGGCACCATAAAAAAACATAATAGATCTATGAATACAAAAATTGGAGACGTTTCCATGGAAAAGAAATAAGTTTTTTATACTAAAACTAGTTTTCCTAGCGAATGTTTCTACGGGAGCTATGAGATATAGTCATCCGATTCGGTCGGTTTCGACATATTAGTAGACTGCGTGCAAAAAGAAGACTGTGCAAAATTTCAGCTCGATAGCTTTAAAACTGAGAGACTAGTTCGCCTAGAAACAGACAGACGGACGGTCGGACAAGGCTCAATCGACTCAGCTCGTCAACCTGATCAAGAATGTATATAGTATATATATAGTTTCTATGCGTTGCAAACTTCTGCACTCAAAAAAAAAAACAGCCAAAATCGCCCTAAAAGTTAGAAATTCGCCCTAAAAAAGGGGCCAAAGGCGACTCGCCATATATTTTTGAAAAATTATTTCTAAAAATAAGACTGAGACTTTCTGAAATTAAGGAAATGTTTACTATAAGCTAGAAAATATTTTCTTAATTGTAGAAAAGCACTTTCTAAATTTTAGAAAAACCTTTCTAGATTTTAGGAAAACCTTTCAAGATTTTAGAAAAAAAAAACATTTTCAACACAGGAAAGGGAGTGAGGAAGGAGACTGCAACACTGAGAAGCCTATAGCCTATAACCCCTTATATATTATTTTTATTGGATATTTTTCTTCTGTTGGTTCACTCTAGTAATCATTATTTTAGTTTTTAACTTTACCTTGCCTGGGACTCGAGCTCGGGACCTCGGGGAAACTTCAACACGAAAGGCATCTTACCGCACTCGACTACCAAGCTCGCGCGTGAGGATAGTAAATAACGGAGTCAAATGCCTCTTTTATATTCCCCGAAAGCAGAGAATTCGAACTTGAGAATTACATGCGTTGTCTTTTTCTATTTTTCTAAATTTTAGGGCGGTTTTCTAGATTATTTTTCTATATTTTAGGGCGATTTTCTCAGCATGCCGAAAATTAGTTGCCCCTTTTATATTTCGAATGCACGGAATTCGTACTTGAGAATTACAAGGGGTGTCTTTTTAATATTTTTCTATTCTTTAGGGCGATTTTCTAGACTTTTTTGTCTATATTTTAGGGCGAATTTCTAAATGGCTTGTCTAAATTTAAGAAATGTGCTTCCTAAAATTTAGGGCGTTTTTCTAAATTCTCCCTATTTGCAATGTATTTATTTCTAAATTCAAGGGCGAATTCGCCCTTAATTTAAGAAAGTATTTAGGAAAAAATCTAGAAAAATTACCCTAAATTTAAGAAAAAATAAATCGAATTTCTAAATTTAAGAAATTATTTTCTAAAAATTCTTTTTTAGGGCTGTTTTTTCTAAGTTTAAGAAAAAACTGTCTAAAAACAAGAAAGAAATATTATTTAGGGTGCATTTCTAAAAACTAGAAAATAAATTTTTTGAGTGTGCGCAAAAATTATAATACCCTAATTCAGTTTAAGAATCTATTTGATCATTTTCGAGTCCTTAGGCTGATTGAATTAGTCATAAATGATACGTAAGTCGGGAGAAAATGGTACCCTAGCCGACATACTTTTTGAAGAGACGCTTTTAAGCCATTCTTCTGTTCAGTTTCCAATCAGTTTCGAGTCATTTGAGAGTGTTTTTTTTAGTAAATCACATTTTAAGCATATTCATGAGTCATTTGCGAGTCTCCATCAATCGCAAATGATAGGCATCTCGTTTGAATCATTCAAAAGTAGTCGAAAAAGACTCATCAAGATGATTTTGATGAAAATGATCTTCCAAATGTTGGGTGGAAGTGCTTAAGTTGCTATAACTTACTCGTCTAACCATAGATTTCTTTTATTATTATTAGAACCACAGTGTTTGGTTAAGAATGTGGAAATATCAAGACTAATAATTTGTTTAAAACTAACGATCTCTCGGTTTTTGAACAATATACGCTTAGCAGCTGCATCACAGGGCTTTTTGTGATGGGCCGCACTGTCACGTGTGTGGTCGATAGTAAGTAACATGGCCGTGTGCGGTCACCGAATTCGAATCCCAGATGAGCAGCGTCAACTTAAAACTACAAATTTGGCTTGGCATCTCTTCTAATCAACAATAAATTAGGAATATAGAACATATTCCATACAGTACCTTGGTTCGAATTCCACATCCGCAAACTTTTTTGTGATTTAGGAACTAAATCAAGTCCATAAGTTGGTTTTAAATTATAGATTTGTGTGTCAGTTGAAGTGAAAACATGGCTGATAGTCCTGGATTGAGTTTAGCTGGTCTCAAGACTTTTATCTTGGTTCCGGGTTGGTTTTCTCAGAGCATGTCTTACATATAATCAGCGTCCGATGACTGCAAATAACTACAATACTTTCAGTTCTCTACGGCAAATATAAACTTAATACTTAAAAGTTACAAATTAAACTGCTTTCCAAGCAATAGATTTACCTTTGGTAAAGAGTTAGAAACACAATCTGTGCCTTCCGAGAATAGTAGAGAGTTGAAAAGAGATAAGATAAGGAAGTTCATACCGGTATCAGGTATATTTATGCTCAGAAGTTCGTTCAGAATGAAAATTCTTGTTCCAAGAGCAATATTCTTCAACCAAGTAAGCAATTTTCAAACCGTTCTTCTTGATTCATAAGCTTCAATACCTGAAACAAGTAGGAAATATACTTAAATCACATGCAATAAGTGCTCAAAAGCACACTCAACCTGGCTCATTCTTAAATTAAGAGCAATCTGGTTCTTGTAACAAATGACAAGCAGCTTCAAAAGTAAGATAGCTTTATAAGTTCGATTAAATAATAAACTAAATATTCATTATGTTAGGTGTAAACTCTGTCTGCTCACCAGATCACTAGTGTTTCGTTTTAAGTATGACTCAGTTTTGGCTGCACAATGACTTTAACTAGGTTAGGTTAGGCTAAGATGGTAGATGGGGTGAAGCTCCTTGACTTAAACCAAAACTAGGTACATTGTGATACCATATAAACCCCAATTTTATACTTTTAGTTAGTAAAAGGTAGATTCAACCCTTCTAAACCACTTCGAAAGTGGCACAAAAGTTGAGTAGCAAAGTAATCTCTATATTTCGAATAGAGAATCGTCTCCTACTAAGTCACATATGAGATGCTGGACGCTTTCTTCTACCTCAACTGAGCAACAGCTTCTGCCTTAGTCATTGTGGCGTCATGCCTGCCTATAAGGCAGTGTCCTGTAAGAATTCCTACGAGTAGGTAGACATTCCTGCCTGCCTAGACGCAGTAGTGTTCAAGTTTATGCCCACCATTTACATATTATGTCTATGGTTGTAACGAAAAAATATACAAATCAAATTTGAATTAAGAAACTTTATAGATTCCCTTCAAACAAGAACTTTAAATTAGTTCTTTCTTCCTTTTTTTATATAAATTTATTTCGTAAAAATTTGTCAAAATGTAGCAAGTTTTTAGCGGAGAAACGCCACAAAGCAGCCACCGTCTTTGCCTGTCAACTGTCAATCCAACAGTTGTCTCCTCCTCCTGCCAGCAATGCTTTAACTGCTTGAGAATTTCAAGCCAAAGAAGTTCAATTCCACTTGAAAGCTGTGAGAGCGTGTGACACGCTTTGCTCTCAAAGGTGCCTGCTCTGCTCTTTCAGTCTCCTTAATATGACTCCCCTAGATCAAACAAATTAAGCTTGTTTTTAAAAACAAATTTCTGGAAAATTCAAAAACGAATAAATGTTTGCTTTAAGAGCGTTCGTACTTCCTTTCCTTTCCTTTTCTCTATAGCACTTGTGCAAATATGGTAGGAAAATGAAGTAGCTATCATTCTTATATAACTTAGTATGACAAAACTATAGTAAGAAAGCAAATTCCCCCATCCAAGTAAGCCGTTTCAATCCCAATTTTCAGCTCAACCACATATTTTGCACAGCAACTTGCACAGGTGAAGGCTGCGTAGCTAAAATCAAATGTAAATCACTTCGATCCGATCTATTGTCCTTATCCTGGTATTAGCTTTGTACTCTTCCTAATTGACCAAGTCTTTCAATTAACCGCCCCCCAACCCGCCCGTCGCCTATCTCAACTCTAATGCTACACAAAAAATGCTGTTTATATCATGGAAAAACCTAGTTGAGAGCAAATGTGCTGAAGATATGGAGAAGTGTGGGCCCCAAACTCGTTGACTTGAGTTTGATTTCAACTTTAGTTAGTTAGTTTGTTATCTCCACCACCACCTCGACCCTTCCATCAAGCCGGAACATAACCCAGCTACCCCTACCCCTGCCCCCACCGCACCGCATCGCACAGTTGCCAGTGAGTTTTATGTACCATAATTTTTTCTGTTTTTGGTTTTTTTTTTTTGTTGGGGAGTTGGGGAGCTTATATACCAAACAAGCGACACAGACAGGAAGGGGTAGGCAGGGACAGGGACGGGCGGACGGCGGGACGTCGGGACGGGCGGTGGCTTGATTGGCGTTGCCTGTTGGGGCAAATGAAAAGAAAAATTGCCAGCCAAAGAAAAATACTTGGATATAAGAAAGAACCAACTCTCCTGCCCCCACTCAAAGGAGGAGGGGAGCGTGCGGGTGGGGGGTGGGTGTGTGCACTGGCACTCACACCCCAAAATACCCAAAACAAAGTAGTTAAAGGCAAATTGTGACTTTGAAGTGCGAGGCAAAACACACACACACATTTCATGCTGCCTATGGTTGTCTCGCTCGCACACCACAACTGCAATGGCGACAGTTTTAACGGCGTCGCAGTCGACGTTAACTTCTCTTTTGCTTTGCGCCGTAAACACGCCCCGTTTTTTTGTTTTCGTTTTCCGTCCGCGAGCAAGCAAGATGGCACCTGTGTGTGGAGGCTGTGGATGTGGTGGAACACATTTTGCAAGTGGGAACAGTTTTGGGCTTGCATTCCACTGGATCGGCAGCAAGTAGATCCATATCCATCCCTTTGGGGCCCGTTTCCTTTGTTTGTAAAATGCAAAATTGTTGGTTGCCACCTGCCTTATTTATGGCTTGACAAGGCGAAAAACCATATTTAAATAAGTGTATTTAAAAAACCATCAGATCTGTTGTCTGCCCGTTGATAAAAATAGCCACTTAAATCACAAGCTTTATGGGCATTCGGCCACAACTTGGCGGTGATTTTGGTCTTTTGTTTTCGTGGGGCCTGACCATTTTTCAATACAAGTAGCACATTCCAATCAGAAATATTTAATGCTTACACGCACACACACACACACACACACCGATGCATGGCTATATGTATGTATGTATATATAGGCATGAATGTCTGACGTTTCTTTCCTGGTTTCGGTTTAAAAGAGGCGCTGGAGGCTGGGGCATAGCACTAATTAATCAAATTAAGCTTTGACTTTTTGTTAGGCAAATGTTTTCAAGTCGCCATTTGCATAAGTGAGTCAAATTTTGTGATTTCTATACACAAAATAAGGGTTTTTGATTTGTTGATCTCTCGTTTGCTTGATTTTACCCCCTTTTTTTGCTAAGAATTCAAGTTCTTGTTTTCAATCAACGCAAATTTCAAGGCGTTTATAGAGCTCGAAGAGTCAAGTCTAGTACTGATAGTAGGGTTGTCGCTATATCTCAAAATATCAATATCGATAATATCAAAAATCAAAATTTTCAATATCGATATTTGATATATCGAGACCAAAAACATCGATATATCGATAATATGGTTGTTTTCTAAAGCATACACAAACCAGGAAAAGATATTACAGAAGACCACTAATGACCAGTGCAAGTTTTCGTTCCATCGGATCTTTCCAATAGCATAACTTAACGATTGAACTATTTTTCTTAGGTCAGGCTATATTTTCAAAGTAGCTAAGTAGTGAAGTTTTTTTTTTCAATAACTCTTGTCATTTCATTCTCGTACTTTTGACACAAAATTAGAATCACTTTCAACTATCAAAGAAAAAGCAAAAATTTGTAATTTATGTATTTAAACCTGTGACCAAATACATTTTTTGATTTTCAGAGTGCAGAACTTAAAGACTAACAGATTTTGCTTTCTGAATAATCTAAACAGAAAGATTAATTCTTCAAATATTGCATATATTGTATAAACAACAGTTTGATTGGTTTGAAAACGATTTTAACAAAACCAGTTGCTCTGGATTAAAAGTACTCCACTATTTGATTTTATGGTCGCTGTCGGTTTCTAGGACAACCACTGATTTCACATTGCACTTTTCTTTATTCAACAATATAGATTTTGTCTTGGAGTGCTTATATAGCAGAGACAGGCAATCGACGGCCCGATTGTCCCGACTGGCTTGGCCCCTTACTCTGCCTAAAAAGCAATTGGCATTGCTACGGCTTTTAAATGCTAACAAAAATATAAGCCCCGTCTAACACAGATGTACCGAACGGCCGACTTTAAGTTTAATGGTATTTTTTTTTCAGATATTTCGTTGTTAAAAACATCGATATATCGGCACAATAAATATCATATCGGAATAACCCATATCGTCAAACAAAAATATTGATATATCGATAAAATATCGACAACCCTAACTGATAAGTCTTATTCTCGAATTTCCCTACTTCTTCTCACTCCCTACTGAGTGGCTCATTTGAGTTGACAACTTTCAAAACTATGGCAACTCTAACAACTTTTTGGAGTGAAAAATGTAAGCTCTATAAGTTTACATCTGCATTTCTTTAGGTTTTTATGTTTATCATCATCATCGATGCCTAAAAGTGGTGGACGTTTCAGTTGAGTCCATGAAAGTCAGTAAGAACGATGGTTTAGATATCTGAACCAAAAAAACACCTTGATGAGTCCTTTTCGAGTTCTTTTGTGGTTTAAAAATAGATTACTAACATGTGCGTCCAAAAGAAGTCCCATTAAAGTCCCTTAAAGCACCCAAAAATGGTCTAAAATCGAATCTTTAAGATGTGTCGCTGCTGGGCTAACATTTTCTCCCACACAGAGAAAAAAAGGATATTAAAAAATATTGATTGGATAATTTCCGGTATCCATTTGGACATTATATGTCCAAAATATCCTTTTAATCATCCAACGGAGCTTAAAATCATTCAAAGGATATGAAAACTGATGATCAGTAGGATGAATTTGCAGCTCCGCTGGATGATTAAAAGGATATTAAAGACGGATCCATTCCAAATGGATCTTTTTTTGTTTCTGTGCAACAAAAGTATCATTTACAATCAGAAAACGAGCTTATTTATAACTTTTTTAATCACAACGAGGACTCGAAAAAGTCTCGAATATGATAACAAGTAACACTTAAGTGGAAACTGGAACTGGTTTTATGTTGCATTTTTATAGTTTTAGTCAAATTTTCAAACTTTCTTTTAGGTGAAGAAAAAGTTTGCTTAGCTGTTGCCCAAGTGAAAGATGTCATCTAGAGTGTTCCAGCACACTTGATTGAGTTTCGTGGTTTCGTGGTCAGTGTGGAACTTTTTTACTTTAAGTTTATTTTTGGTTAAAGGCTGATTTACTGAACAAATAAAAATTTATGACACGAAATTGCAAATTATTTATGTCATGTGGGCTGAAAGCTCTAGTAGGGTCACAAAGTCCTAAAAAATACCTGAAATAGCTGCCGAATAGTGGGGTCATACTGATTTGCCGACCGCTTGTATTCAAACTGCGATTATTAAATTCAATTTCAAGCAATTTTAAAATCACCTCACAGCTTTCCAAGACGCATGGGATACCACCACAAATGTGGGCGACCTCGTGAACTCTGCAGCTGCAACTGATTGTTGGCAGATACTCAAACTAAGAAGGTTATTACAATAAAATTTCATAAATGGGTCAATTCTATATGCTAATTGATTTATTATTTCTGGTACCTTCTTGTTGAGACTCGCTTTTGCTTCCAATTTGTTCGATGTTGTCCGAAAAAATGTGCTGCAAGCTATTTATTTTCAATTTAGTTTCACCAAGTCGGCTGTGCTTTCAATCCACACAAACTATCGATATGGCAACGCTACGCATAATTATGTTCTCTTCTGGAAATCAAGAAAATAAATGAGACTAAATAAATTGCTCAACAGCTGTTCAAAGCTGTTTTTTTTATTTGAAGTTCGACATACAAATTTATTTTCGTGCGTTCTGGAAATCAGCCTTAAAGCTGAATAATTCTCATAAATATTTCCAAACTCAACCAAATACAAAACGACTGGCAGAGTTCTAGATCGTTGGGAATAGAATTCAAATCGTTTCGAACTGTTCTTGGAAGTACTCAAATTAAGTATGAAACATTCTAAAATCGAAAAACAAGCATTAAACTATCTTAAAACAAGAACTTTTTCGAGCCTTCGGTAAGTCGAAAAGCTTAAGAAAAGCGGTTACTTTATGATCTAGGTTTAGGTAAGAAGCGATCAAAGCGATCAACTCAAACTATTTCTATACAGAAAATCGACATATCCAGTACTAAATACCAATCCCTAAAGCTGTCAGAAGTCGCTCAATCCCGAACTTTCTCATTCCAAGTGCGAATAGAATTGACCTAAACTCGAATATCTCAGATCTAGTACGACTTTTGCTTGAAATTTCCATCCGAAGGTCGAGTTAAAATCGAGCAAATCTGTTCCCATAAATTCCCAACTAGCTCTGAAAATGGTTCTTTTGAAATGCTGATAGATTTCTGACACACACAGACAGCACACATATGTAAAAACGAAGGTGCACATTGTAAATTTTCCTAATATGGCAGCTACTTACCTGGTTGCTTTAGGGTCTTTGGTTAATTTATGTTCCTTAGATATTTCCCAGCCTTTTTCTGATGCTTGACATGTTTGGTAACTTATTTAATAGAACAACTTGGCACTAGCTTTAGAATTTTATGGGTTTATGCCTAGAACATTATGTGCTTGCTTGATGTACTCGTATTTTGTTTTAAGAATTGTATATAGAAGTTGAGCTTACAAAGAACAAAGCATATTTTGTGCCTATTTCATGAGTTAATTGGTTTGGAATTGAGACAGTGACAACAACAAAGACTTTTAAGTACATTCAAGCAAATATTTGCACCAACAAAGGTATAATCAGCATAATTTTGATACAGCCGTGGCTGCAGCAAACATTCTTTTGCTCATAACTTGACTACCATTTAAACAATACTGACCAATTCTTTGGTGAATTGATAATTAATCCTGATTCCTAAATATATTCAGAAGGAATAAACCTTCCACCCATAAAACTGACAGAGATATGACGTTTTTTCTTAAGTGAGAAGGCGGTAAAGGGCGTGGCAGTACTTAAAAATATACTTAATTTGACTGTAAATATAAAAGAAAGCATTTGTTCAGTACAAGTCAAACTTCTATCTCTTGCCATCTCCGAGATCTGTTTGTTCCACATGGACAGAAAGATCAAATGGGCATGGCTATATCAGCCGATCAAGAATATATTTACTTTATAGGGTCGTAGATACTTACTTCTGGCTGTTGCATACCTTTGCACTGCAGCTTTGGTACCTACAGATTATAAAAATCGTTCCTGATATAAGAATTTTGTACTTAAATCGAGGAATTAAACTTAGCTTACCCTTGACACTGTTTGTACCGAATTCAAGTACAAAGTTCTTAATTTTTTTTAATGGGAATTGATTGGAATGCATCTTCTCGCCTGCTTCAGCAAGTACAATTATAAATTATTATAAATTTCCGCACACTGGTTTTAAATTCACATAGTTAAGCTTCAATATTATGTATCTTTCCCCAAATAGGTAGACGTTTGAAATCGCAACTTTAAATGCAATTAATGAAATGCATTTATGAAAATTGAACCCTTTGTTGTTGTGGGTGAAGCCGTGTGGGGGGTCTGATCAAATTAGAAATTAATAAAATAAATAAATAGATGTTAGTCAGTCGCAAAATTGGTTTTGTTAATGTTTTTGTGATATATACGGATTATGTTCTTTCGCGAGGCTTATGGCATGGCTGAAGGGTCAAGAGTAATTTATGTACAATGTGCTGTGGAATTGGCCTACTGGAGAAACCACTGACTGAATCTACTGAACCGTAAGCTAACCCATTCTTATCTGAAGTTCAAATAAGTTCTATTCTATTCATTAAGAAGAAAGCATTTCCAAATTTTAAGAGTAGAAAGATCTAGTATCTGTTTTTTGCTCTTTGGTTCTCTATTAAAGTATATAAAGTCTATTAAATTGGTTTGAAACCTAAACATTCTCTGCTCTAGAACTTTCCCTCAGTACAGCACCTGAGTAGTGTCTCTTAAAGTATTAAATTGAGGCATAATCATTGGAAATAGCTTCAGTTTAGGAGTGTTTCCAGTAGAATTTCAATATTGTAGATATTTTGAGAAAAGCAAATGACACATTGATCAACCGAAATCAAGTTAGGCAAGCCCGATTTTAGTAAAAGAGTAAAAAGGGTATACTAAAGTCGTGCAAATGTATGTAACAGGCAGAAGGAAGCATCTTCCAACCCATAAAGTATATATATTCTTGTTCAGCTATTGCTAGTCGTATGCACACCATGATCTCAGAGACTAGACTAGTATTGTCTGCAAGCAGATCAAGTTTATTTCCAATTTTGGCCAATTAGTTGAACATCTTGTACATTTTTTAAGTTATCAAGTTCAGATTTTGCAGTGTGGTGTCTGAGGCCAATATCTACAATCTCACATTCGATACATAAAGATCGGATAATAAATGGCAGAGTTAAAAAAACGTTGCATACTTATTTGAGCCGCATGAGGTTATTTAACACTAATTGCCCTGAGTAACGGGTAGACTTTAGCTTACGCCCTCGTTTAGTACCTTCTCTTCAAAATCAGTGACAATTTGAGAACTTATTTGGTACTCAGCTTACCTGACGGCATTTGCCACTATGGCTTATAAGATACACCCCCTGACTTTTTCACAAAAATCCATTTCCCATGAAAACTGCATGGGAATAAGTACCTTTCGATTGGAATGGGCTTTCAAATGGATTTTTAAAGAAAACGAACCGTCGATTATGAGCAAACCAGTACAGTTAAGCCATTAGAGGTTGGGATTTGTGAGGCCAGTTTCGTGTTATCGAATTTATCAAATTTGAAAACTTTTCAAAATACTTTGATTAATGTTGTGTCAACCCAAACAAAAGCTAACTTTTATATAAGTAACATTTGTCCTTACCGAACATTCGGTTTAGTTAGCCCTAAGCTGACCACTGAACCAAATCTAACTTATTTCCATGGCAATTACTTTGAATGCAGCAATTTCTCTAATTCCCTTGAAATGTAATCGAGCTTCATTTAAACTCTCAGCTTCATCAAAGAGAAATGAATCTACAGTTTAATGCCGAGTACAGCTAGCGCCAATAGCTGACAAAGGTGACCGGTTGTGTTAAACCTATTGATTGATGTTCCCTGCGAGAGTGGAACGAACCTACAAGCACAAAATGCAAATGCGTAGCAAATTTAAAAGCCGTTAACATCACAAAATTAGCATTTGTTGTTGAAAGTCTTTGGCTTATTAACCAAAAAGTATTCACCACATTTACAAACCAAAGAATATCTAACCAATCAGTCTCCGCTCTTTGGCAGAAAATCAATTAATCAGTTGACTCAAAAGTTAAAAGAGAGATTTTTCAACCGATCAACGAGTCGGCCGACATCAAAAGTTTCCTCAGGGGGAGGAAGGCTTAGGCAGGTTTCGCGTGCTAGAAATCATAATAAACACACACGCCGCACATTATCGGCCAAGTGCAGCAGCCGGCATAAAAAAAACACACATACACACACACACCCACAAAGTGGAACTTTGCCTATTAGCTGAAGCCAAAAATTAAGTTGATAAATAAAATGCGTCCAGTCCAGCCCGCACAGCGTGAAAGATGAATACATTGGCCAGGAGCATCGGCATCATCAGTTGGCACGTGTCGGCAGTCAAATCGACCAGGGCACCCGCCGCCGCCGCCGCTAGACTTATTTGTACAGTGTATTACACACACACAGACAGACACACACAGGGAAGGCGGAAAGCTAATTCAATTCCCATTTGGTGGGACCCTTTGCTGACTTTTGATGCAGCCGAATTTGTGAAGTTTAAAACTTAACATTCATAAATATGATTCGGTTTGTTCCACTGAGAAAGTCAAGACTCTACTTCTACAATTAAGAAAGTTCTTAGAAAAGTTATGCGAAAATTTATGAAAAATATTGACAAGTTTCTAAAATTGACAACATATTTAGAGGAAACCAATTTGTGGGACATTTCCACTGAAAACAAACAAGTTTTCTTACTAAGACTTCTATTCTGACTCTAATTTTGTATGACAGCTATACTATATACAAGTCCGATTTCGACCCAACTTAATGGAATCAGGGTTAAGCAGAGCAAACTAAGAAATACAAAGTATGGATTCATTTTCATTGAAAACAAAAAAGTTTTTCTTACTTAAACTAGTTTCTCAACCGATCATTCCTTTGGCAGCTATATGCTTTAGTCATCCGATTTGGACAAAACTTTAAAGAATTGCGTGAAATGCTTATGAAATGAATATTTACCAATTTTAAAGAGGTTTACATTGAAAACAAAAAAGTTTTTCTCACTAAGACTACCTTTCAGACCCATTTTTTCTATGACAGCTATACTATATACAAGTCCGATTTCGACCAAATTTGGTGGAATCATGGTTAAGCATAGCAAACTAAGAAATTCAAAGTTGGGAGGCGTTTTCTTTGAAAACAAAAAAGTTTTTCTCACTAAAACTAGTTTTCCGAATGAACATTCCTATGGCAACTATAGCCTATAGTCAACCGATTTTGACAAAACTTTTAAGAATTGTGTGAAAGCCTTTAAAATGAATATATGCCAATTTTAAGAAGGTTTACATTGAAAACAAAAAAGTTTTGCACACTAAGACTAGTTTTCTAACCTTACTTTTCTTTGGCAGCTATACTAAATAGATGTCTGATATTGACTTAACTTGGTGGAATCATGGTTAAGCATAGCAAACTAAGAAATACAAAGTTTGGACTCATTTGCATTGAAAACAAAAAAGTTTTTCTCACTAAAACTAGTTTTTCGACGTATCGTTCGTATGGCAGCTATATGCTTTAGTCTTCAGATACGGCCAGTTGCGACAAATGTGCAGCGTATTTGTTCTACAAGACTTTGTGCAAAGTTTGGTGGCGATAGCTTTAAAACTGATGCATAGAAACAGAGGGAGATGGCTATATCAACTCAGCTAGTCATGCTGATCAGGCATATATATGCCTTATGTGGTCAGAAATGCTTTCTTCTATGCGTTACAAATATCTGGATAATTTTCAATAATTTGTAGAGCCGTCTTTAGCCAACACAAATAAGCTTGATGGTTTGCCCACACGAGAACATGCCACGTATAAATGACCGTGTGATAAACATGGTGTGCCCAAATCTAAGCCGAAAACGAACATCGTTTGGCCTGGCGACTTTTTAATTGTCATTGCGAATGCCAAACTAATAGGAAACTGCACAGAAGCTCAAATAAAATATACAATTTCACCCTATAATATAACTATTTTTATATCAAATTGATACTATTTAGTCACAAATATATGGATTCAATCAAATCATCTTGATATTTTTCCGATTTGATATTACAAATACCCATGGAATACTAAATATGGTGATCTTTTTTTATTGTCTGTGTGGGTTCGTTTGAATTCAATTGGGATGTCTACAAAAATCTTTGGAATTCATGGCAGTAGTTCCATAAGGCGGCTTCGATCATGTTTTTCAACAATCTTAATCACTTCAATTCGGTAGTAAAATAAGCGAAGGACCAACTTGAAGTCGTAGAAGGTGTGTTAAGATGCCTGACTGCTAGTCCAGTGAGTTCCAAGACTCTGTTGCATAATTTACAGCTTCGTTGCATCGATGCATATGTATGATGCCAAGTTTTGAAGTTTTTTGCGGTCAAAAAGTTGCTCTTTCTGTACAGCCACGCATGATTTATGTATTGTGTGCTGACATTGGGAAATAAGCTGTCCGTGAGAACATTTGGCCAATCAAGAATTGTGCAGAAATTTGGGCCTTAGTTCATTGGTGGACTTAGTGCCTAAAGCCAAACAAATTGAGACCAGCCCAGTTAACAGAACAGAAAGTATTATATGTTCCAACTTCTTGGACCTAATTAGGCCCAAAATACACAACACAAAAATGTGGCCAAACAAACGAAACTGTTGATGCTGATGGACAATGGTGGAAAACTGTCGAATTGCAGCCATGCAAATTGCTTTGGCCAAATGCAATTGAAAGGAAACGAAACAAAGGGGCCCAAATGCCTGAGGTGGCTCGGACAATGGGCCGGCGATGGCTCTGGAGTTGGTAACACAATGCAAATGGTGAACGGGAAACTGACAAACAAATTTTGCATGCGAAATGCAACAAACAAAATTTGAAAAATAGAAATTGTGGGTGATAAAGGACGGTTCAGTCAAAAGGACTTCCACTTGAATGTTCTTTGGTAACAATTGAAATGCAACAGCAAACAAATCGAAAAACCCGAAACGAAAATGCAATCATCAAAAAACGCGTCTGCCTCTAAGCCCTCAAACAAATATGGCAAGGAGCAGGGGGAGCTGACTAGCTCCTTAGAATTTTGTTATGTTCCTTCTGCTTCTCCTTTTTTTTTTGTGTGTGTGTTTTTTCTTTTTGTTGGTTGAATGCCGCCACACTTGATCGACTTCTGACTTGCCGCAGCTCTTGCAAATAGCAGACGATTGGCAGATATTCCTTCCGTCAAAGTCGAGTCCCCATCCTCTCCCTCCCTCCATCTCTCTGGGTTATTTGATACAAATTGAAAGCGATGATCTGGAAACGTCGAGTAGTTGCCTGCCAGTTGAAAATATCAAAAGATTCGATTCAATACGATCGTGCATTGTGCTGAAGAAGTTGAGGGAATTGAATAGAGATTGATTGAAGTGAGGATCAGCGGATCAATTATAATGTGTAAGTACTCGATCGAAGTATGCTTTGGCTTTAAGTTGTGTAGAAATTGAGTTAGTAAATGATTTCAGAATTAGTCTTGCTTCTACGTGCTCAGCAGCGAGCTCTCTCTCTCTCGAATAAGGAAAATTGAGCTCTAAAAGTTGCTGATCCTCCCACTCCTGCATGGACATTAACAATCTGCAATTGGCATGTTTGAGAGAAAAGTTCTTCGAAGGATCAATGGACCTCTAAAAGTTGGAGACGAGTTTTGCATTCGAAAGAATCGTAAGCTGTAAGAGCTCTATGGGTACATAAGCGAGCTGTACGAGCTCCAGCAAAACAGGTGTACAAAAAGGAGTGCGAAAGATTTATGGAAGACGCCCAGATGGGATGACCAAGTGACGAAAGATAGCTTAAAGCTTGGTGTAACCAACTGGTGGCAGCTCGCTCAACACAGAGCAGAGTGTAGGAAAAGGATCGCGGAGGCCTTGACCGCGAAGAGAGAGAAGAAGAAGATGAGGCTAAAACCAGGGTTCGGAATTGCTCTTAGCTCACAGCACTCGGGTTTTTGTCTCTGAGCTGTGAGCCCTACGACGAGAGCCATCAACCGGCTCTCCACAGCCACAGCCACAGCACACGGCAATGAGCTGAGAGCCATCGACCGGCTCTCCGCTCGTGAGCCACAGTTCTTGGCTCATGAGCCATAGCTCTTGGATCGTGAGCCATAGCTTTTAAGTCGTAAGCCATAGCTCTTAAATCCTGAGCCATAGCTCTCGGCTCGTGAGCCACAGCTCTCTGTCTTGTGAGCCACAGTTCTCGGCTAATGAGCCATAACTCTTGGATCGTGAGCCATAGCTCTCGGCTCGTGAGCCATTGCTCTTGGATCGTAAGCCATAGCTCTCCGCTCGTGAGCCACAGCTCCCGGCGTTGAGCTCAGCTCCTAACTTTCATACTTTATGGGGTGTATAAAGTCCTGTCCATCATTCTGCGACCAGAGTATACAACTAAAAGAAGAGTCCCGCTAGTAAGAAGCTGTGGCTCACAAGCCGAGAGCAATGGCTCGCGAGCCGAGAGCCGTTAGAATGTTTGGGCCCAGATATAAATACATCTCCACTAATCTTGCCCATCTGCAAGCTCTTAGTTGTTTTTTTTTTGTTGTATATTTTCCCTTGATTTCCTTTTTTTATGAACTTCCTAAACGCATTTCCGCCTAATTGAAAAGACTGCCAAATTATTGAAGGAAATCATTGGGCACGCATGTCCGCCCAGGGGTAGCCGCACACTGGCACACAATTCCGCTCCCCCCATGGCCAAGGCATAAGCAACAATGTTGTTGTTTTTTGCACGTCCTGCGCCGCCCGCGACGAATCGAGCGTCCAACTATTTTTTATGCGTCAACTTCCTTTTGCCGCTCCGCCCTGCTCCTGCGGTTGTCTCGGCTTTTATTTTCCTCTATAATTGTTTTGGTCGACGACGACGACGACGACAGTCAGTCTGGCAGGGCGGCCATCATTTGGGATTAGTTTGCCCCGCGTGTGTGTGTGTGTGTGTGTGTGTGTGTGTGTGCTGTCTCTGTTTGACCTTTTACATCTGCCAGAGGTCGTGGCTGGGCCAGGAAGCCGTGCTCGTTATGGAGTCACGCTCATTGCTGCTACTCATATATAAATTAAGATCCCTAAATGCTGACAAAGGCCACTAATTCAAAGGCAATAAAACGGATATTAAACACACATCGAACTTGGCTACCGGCTCTACACAGCCAAAACTGGACACCCCATGTGGCTGATCATCATTATCGTCGTTGGCATGGTTCATGGTTCATGGTCTTCGGTGTGGTGTGCCGGTGCAAAAGGGGGGCGTGGTGGGGGGAGCATAACCAGCGCGCTGCTGTTGCATTAATGAATTGAAAATGAAAATATGGAAATGGTAGAAAATTTGTGACTGATATTCAGTTTCTATGTTATTTTCTTTTCTGATGTTTTCTTCTTCTCTCTCGTTTTAGATTTTCATGAAAGAAGGGAAAAATGTTGAGGCGGAGAGACAGTATACCCTGGGAAGAAGAGAGTGAGCTCTATATATCGCAGCGAATATGTTATGAAATTCTGGATCATCTCAGTTATAAAACTGTTGAACAAAGTCAGAAATTGAACTTTTGTGGAAAGAAAATGGTGGCCTAGCTACAACTCTTCTTGAAGATACCCAGCAAACAATATCTCTAATTTTTGATCACATTCGAGTCATTTTCGAGTCATAGAGCTATTGAAGCGCTCATTTTCTGATCATAAACGATACTTTAGTCGGGAGAAAATGGTACCATAGCCGCGATTCTTCTTGAAGAGTCGCTTTTAAGCCGTTCTTCTGATCAGTTTTGAATCATTTTCGAGTCATTTGAGAGTCCTTTTTGTGTAGCATTTCACTAAATCACATTTTAATCATATTTATAAGTCATTTTCGAGTCTCAATTTATGTCATATGATAGGCATCTCTTTTGAATCATCAAAAAGAGTCGGAAAAGACTCATCAAGGTGATTTTTATGAAAACGATCTTTCAAATATTGGGTGGGTAAGCATTCAACCCTTTCTTTAGAACAGTTTCGACTCATTTTCGGGTCACTTACGAGTCATTTACGAGTCTTTTTCGAGTTGCAGTTCAGTAAATCACATTTTGAGCATATGATTGAGTCATTTTCGAGTCTTCTTACAGTCCCACATGAAAGTCCTACCGCAGCAATCATCAAAAGTGCTCGATAAAGACTCTTTCAAGTGATATTTGATAAAACGAGATCTTTCAAATGTTGGGTAGAATAGAACTGATGAAAATAGTAATAAAGGCGCGCATTTTCTGATCATAGATCAAACTTTTGTGGAAAGAAAACGGTATCCTGCCCGAGACTCTTCTTGAAGATAAGCATTCGAACCTTTCTTTTCATCAGTTTCGAATCATTTTCGAGTCATTTACGAGTCTTTTTCGAGTTGCAGTTCAGTAAATCACACTTTAAGCATATGATTGAGTCATTTTCGAGTCTTCTTTCAATTCCACATGAATGTTATCTCCCATCAAACATCAAAAGTGCTCGATAAAGACTCCTTCTAGTGAGTTTTGATAAAACGAGATCTTCCAAATGTTGGAACTGATGAAAATAGTCAGTCAATAGTAGTTTTGATCACATTAGAGTCTATTTGGAGTCTTCGGTCTGATTGAAATAGTCATATGTGAGCTCGCTTTGTGATCGTATCTGATACATACTTTTGTCGGAAGAAAATGGTACCCTAGCAGCGACACTTCGTGAAGAGTCGTTTTTAAACCGTTCTTCTAATCAACTTCGACTCATATTCGAGTCATTTGTCAATAAATCACATTTTGAGCATTTGCATGAGTCATTTTCGAGGCTTTCTTTAAACGCACATGATAGTCAGCTTTTCCAATCCTTAAAAGGGCTCGAAAAGGACTCATTATGGTGATTTTGTAGGTTGGGAAATGCGCTTATTTTCTGATCATAGATTAAACTTTTGTCAAAAGAAATTGGTAGCCTAGCCTCAACTCTTCTTCTTTCTTTCGATCAGTTTCAACCTATTTTCGAGTCATTTTTGAGGCTTCTTTAAAACGCACATGAAAGTCAACTTTTCCAATCCTTAAAAGGGCTCGAAAAGGACTCATTACGGTGATTTTGATGGTTGGGAAATGCGCCCATTTTCTGATCATAGATCAAACTTTTGTCGAAAGAAAATGGTAGCCTAGCCGCTACTCTTCTTGAAGATTCGCTTTCAACCGGTTCTTTCGATCAGTTTCAACTCATTTTCGAGTCATTTATGAGTCTTTTTCTAGTTTTAGCTCAGTAAATCACACTTTAAGCATATGCATGAGTCTTTTTCGAATCTTTTCACAATCGTATGTGATACAAATGTCTGTTTTTAGTCATCAAAAAGATTCATCAAGTGGATTTGGTTTAAAATGATCTTCCAAATGTTGGTTGGAATGGTCTATATCCCATCCAACATTTGGAAGATCATTTTGACAAAATTAGCTTAATGAGTCTTTTTCGAGCCCTTTTAATGATTCAATAATGATTACTATGTTGTGCGATTAAAAGAAGACTCTAAAATGGATCATGTAAATGCTCAAAATGTCATTTATTGAAATACGAATTGAAAAGACCCGCAAATGACTCGAATATGATTCGAAACTGATCAGAAGAACGGGCTAAAAACGACTCTTTAAGAAGAGTCACGGCTAGGGTACCAATTTCCTCCCGACAAACGTATCATTTATGATCAGAAATCGAGCGCATTTATGACTGTTTAAATCTGGTTGAGGACCCAAAAAAGGCTCGGATGGGATTAAGAATCTTATAAAATGTTTGCTGGGATATGGCTTGCGATTGTCTAGAGCAATCCTTAGCTTAGCTAATTAGCTAGAGGTAAATGAGTCGGCTTTTTCTTGGAAACGCTCACTTTTACATTTAGCAACTTTAAAGTAATGAAAGAGCAACTTTGATAGTTCACTATTTGATCTTTTCAAGCTTAAGATTTAGTTAAAGGTAAACAAGTGTTGTTGTAAGGCACAAACTAACAGAAAACGAAAGAGTAAACCTTTTATAGCCTAATGCTGTGTGGCCGTCTAAAGCACACGGCAATAACAAAATCAACAGACAGCAGACGAATTGTGTTTGCCTTAGGAGAGCAAAAGTAGAGAGAGAGAGAGACACACACGAAGTTGTTGCTGCAGACTGCTTTATGCCTGATACGCTCAGCGCTAAACCACAACAAATGCGCCTGCAGCGTATGTAGCGTGGGCAACCCTTTTGTAAAGATCGTTCTATTGACTCAAATAAGGATTTTTATATATTTTTCTGAATTTTATATATACTTTTTTAGTCACATACGCCAGCTGCTTATAGCGAGCATTCTTGGTTTTAGTCTTTGCACTAGTTATTTGATTCAAGAGTAAACAATCTTGGCTATGAGTAAGTTTTGGCACTTGATTTAAGATCTGTTCAACTTAAATTGAGTTTGTTGTGTACTTGTTTTAAGTATTCAAGCTCTTGAAACAAGAATGAAACAATTTCACTTAAAGATCTGTCATAAAAATGTTACAAATTTAACCTAAAATCAAACAAAATAGACAACACCTGTTTGTGTAAGTGTGAAAGGGTATTCCCAGTGTCGACTTCCATTTGATCTACCTCTACCTCTGCTCTCGCCCCGCCCACCTAAACTGATCACTAATTCATTTTTCTAATTTCCACATTTCCCTGCCTGCGACAGATAACAACCATTTGGAACTGGGAGTTGGGGCTGGGGCTGCGGCTCTGCGGCTGGCATTGGAGATCAATTCATTTTGTGTGATAATTTATGGGCTGCTGTCAACTGGCCAAACAATTGTGCGGCTGCAACTGGTCTTCAAATGGTCATCAAGTCTGGTCAAAGGTCACTCACTCCGGTGGACAATCAGGTGCATAATCATAAATTAACCATTACCAACCAATTATCAAAGGGCAAACAAGAGACATGAACCGAGCTGAGGGGACAGGAAGTCAGGTCAGGGCGAAGGTAGGGCCGGCCGGGCATTGTCATGGCTGAAATCCGGTAGCACTACGACCACCAGCACATTCGGAGGGGGGAGCAGTAAGAAGCAGAAGTCCTTGCGCATGTGGACCGGAAGATGCGGAAAATCTAAAGTAAAAGTAGCCTGAATTATTTAGATCGCTGGCATTTCTGGGGCGGCGGTGGTGGCCGCACCCAGTTTGAGTAACCTGCCCGGCTGATTGACCCGGCTTAGCCCAGGCGTTGGCTGTTGCGGCATGGCCTCTCAGATGTTGCTGTTGCTGTTGCCTTTCATGTTGTCACCGCAGCGCAGAAGTGAAAAGAAACCAAAAACCAGAAGCGTAACGAAACAGATCGAAACCGAAAATAAAACCCAAACGGCGACCCCTGCACGCGCCCGTAATTAGACGGCGGGGGCAGACGATGATCTTGAAACTCTCCTGTAGCTGGGCGTGTTGCCCGTGAACAAATTTGTTAAGAGCCCCAACCGTGCCAGCGGTGTCTTTTTAGTGTCCACCGTTGGCCCGTCCTTGCACCTTTTTTTGCTCGCTGGCTGTTTTTCGAGGTATGCAAATTGTCTTTGTAGTAGGAGATGATGTCGGGCCGGCGGGCCGGCGGGGAACTGGAATGTGCATAAATTTTGCCAGTATATTTTGCTACCCATAAAATTATGAGCAACTGCAAGGGAATGGACTCCAGCGAGCCCGGTTCGCCTCGATGTGGGACTCCAGGGACACGGACACGCATTCGCATTCGCATTCTCAAATTATATGCGATCATTAAATGTCTTCGACAAAAATGAGCATAAAAATCGCACGCGGCTCCAAATGAAAATAAATTAAAGCAAAGCAAAGTGCAAGGCAGCAGCGAAAAAAACAACAACACGGATGAAAAAGTGGAAAAACGACATGTAAAATACACTTTACAAATGAAATACAACATCGATTAGAGCGAAGACTCTTTTTTTGCTAAGCCATTTCTTCTGTAATACAACATATATACACTTGGTAAAGGAACAACTGGCAGAGATCTATATACACGGTATGGAATTCAAGTACAGCCTTGCCTAAATATTACCTAATCAAGGCGCATACAATTCCTTATGCTTTAAGAACTTTGTACCCTTTGAAAAAACCAAAACTAAACCTTACTTTTCCTTCCTTTTACTCTACCTTTCCCCCCTTCTCGAGGTCTCGAACTCGTTACCCTAGGCACTGAGCATACAAAGTCGACATCTCAACGCAGACGACTATCAACATCACGCGTGACAGCACTACTAACTAATTAAAAGGACATTTCCACTGAAAACCAACGAGTTTTTCTTACTAAGACTACATTTCCGACTCTACTTTTCTACGACAGCTATACTATATACAAGTGCGATTTCGGCCAAACTTGGTGGAATCATGGTTAAGCATAGCAAACTAAGAAATACAAAGTTTGGAGGCGTTTTTTTTTGAAAACAAAAAAGTTTTTCTCACTAAAACGAGTTTTTCGACCAATCATTCCTATGGCAGCTATATGCTATAGTCAACCGATTTGGACAAAACTTTGTAGGATTGTGTAAAAGCTTATAAAATATATATATGCCAATTTTAAGTAGGTTTACATTGAAAACAAAAAAGGTTTTCTTACTAGAACTACTTTTCTAACCTTACTTTTCTATGGCAGCTATACTATATAGATGTACGATTTCCAACAACCTCGGCAGAATCATGGAGAAGCATAGAAAACTGGTAAATACGGAGTCTGGAGACGTGTTCATTGAAAACATAAAAGTTTTTCTAACTAAAACTAGTTTTTTAACCGATCATTCCTATGGCAGCTATATGTTATAGTCATCCGATTCGGCCGGCTTCGACAAATGTGCAGCATATGTGTACCAGAAGACTTTGTGCAAAGTTTGGTGGCGATAAGTTTAAAACTGACGCATAGAAACAGACGTACAAGGCTAAATCAACTCAGCTCGCCAGGCTGATCAAGAATATATATACTTTATGTGGTCGGAAATGCTTACTTCTATGCGTTTTCAAACATCTGAACAATTTCAATATACCTTCTGCAAGGATATACAATCGTCGGCGTGAGCCGATTGGATTAGGACCATTAGGGAGGTCTGAAAACAATCAATATCATTTATCTTTATCATATACATCTGTCAGTTGGTCTAGATCAGTGGTGTCCAAACTCACACAATGAAAGCGTTGCGCTTGTGTGCGAAGCAGCGAAACACGAAGGCAACGTGACGTTTTACTGCTTCAGCCGAACACATGAGTCGTGTGAGCTAATGCAGCCGAACACGCGCATCGTACGAGAACAAGCTGCCGAGCGTTCTATTTATAGAATACACATATTCTCTCTCTCTATATATGTGTCGGCTGCGACGCCGGCAGAATTTGGCTTGCCAACCACGCGTGGCTGCCTTTTCAAATTTTGGACACCACTGGTCTAGATAGTCGTCTTGTCTCAAAACCGGTAGCTATTTGGGATTTGGTTTTCTTTGGCATATTTCTTATTTTCGTCTATGTAATCCGACGAACCAGATCTTAGTCTCTTATCGTTTTGGGTGAGCGTTTTGGATCCAAGAAGTATTTTACGCTAGGTTAGAAAAGTGAGTCAATCTGGGCTGATACCATTTCCCACCAATCAATCAATCTTCCTAACATAAAGGTGTATGACAAATCGTCTGATCAAACATCGAGATATCCATATATCAACAGGATATTGAAAGCCCTTAACAGATTTAAGCCATAGCTTAAGTTCAAGTCGGTTCTTCCCGACCTTGATATACTCTACTTAGGAGATTTACACAGAGGGAAAATTCGTGTTCAGAAAGTAAGATTTTTTCATCTCAAAAGAAGCACAGAATGTTCTCTCAAATTTGTGAGAACAAATGTTCCGAAAATTCATGAAATGAGCACAATTCAGCTCAGCACCGATAAGTATAAGTAGCTATTCAGACGTGCGGCTGCTGAAGTGGGCAATAGCCTAACGAGCTAACACGTCCGCCGTCGCGTTGTTGCGCGCGGGGCGTCTTGGTCTCTACTCCCAGCAAGTCCGAACAATTTTTCTTTATTTAATTTAATTATCTAAGGCAGGTGGGGTGTTGTACAAGGCGGGAGGTCTTGGAGATGTAATCGGACCTAGACCTGGAATTGGACCAGAAATTGGTCTTGGAATTAGACCTGGAATTGGATCTGGACCCTGGACCTCTGAGAAATTGTTCTTGAAATGAAAAAATTCGGTCATGATTAGTTTTTGACACCGAATGTTGTCACTTTGAGTCCAATGTTTTTGGTTTTTTCCCTCTGTGTTGTGTCTAATAACCTTTACATCTGTTAATTAACAGAGCCTTAACATTAAATTGCATATTTCAACATTATGTAAGCAAACAGCGCATGCGGCTCGGATAAATGAGATTCTAGATACACTGCAAAAAAATGAGCTCAATAAAATTTGAAGCTGAAAATCAACCAAAGGATACAAAAATGGTCATCCTTTAAAAGCATATTAAAGATATATCCAGTGCAAATGGATCTTTTTACAAGAACAAGAAAGAAAGTCGATCAAGCCCGACTATAACCTACTCTGTACCAACGAAGTTATACACTCAGCATAAATTTTGATGCTACAGTAGCAGCTGCAAGCAGCGCTGCTATTGCGCTGCAGCAGCGAACAGTCTTTTGATCATAACTCGACAACCGTTCATCCGATCTTCACTATTCCTTTGGCGGATCGATAAGTTATCCCGATTACCAAATATGTCCAAAAGGAACGAATCATCTATCTTTAAAACTGTGGGAGATATGACGTTTTTTCTAAATTGCGGCGGCGGGAGGGGGCGTGGCCAAAATTGAAAATAAACTTTATCTGCCTGCAGACATAAGAAGCATATGACCCATACATGTTAAACCTCTATCTCTTACCATCTCTGAGATCTGTGCGTTCATACGGACAGACAGACTGACATGACTCGGCTGTTGATGCTGATCAAGAATATATATACTTTATGGGGTCGGAGATGCTTCCTTCTGGCTGTTACATACTTATGCACAAACTTAATTAAAAAGCTACTTTGACTTGTTGAACAAAATATAGAGAACTTGATTCTTGTAACAAGAATGTTCGTTGTCAGCAGATAAGAAGGAATTTCTTGATGCAGTTACGAAATGTACTCAAATCAAGAGGAATGCTGCTTGAATTCAAAGCCTGATTACAGCTCTCAACTTATTTGACTTGGATGATATTTCAAGCAGAAAATTTGCTGTGAACTGTTTTCGTCGACAAGTTTTCTGTTTTGGTTCTTTTTTCGATCAGCTACGAAATGTGTGCGATTATGGCTGTTCGAATGTGAACTATGACCCCAACTAGTTGGCCAGACCCACATCAAGGTAACCGCCCAGGCAGACAGACTTCTTTTCACTTGCTTTTTGCCTGCCCCAGCGGCTGGTGTGAGTCATGGTCAACTGTGGACACAGTTGGGCTGTCCCCTGGACCAGCCAACCCAGGCACACTCACACACACACACACACACACTCGACGTATGTTGTTCTGATTCTTGTGTGGCTCGACGATCGTTTGCTCGGCATTCAAAAGCAAATAAGTCACGTGAATAAGATTTCTCGCATAATAAATTATCGAACTTGGCCACTGTTGCTGTCCAAGCGGCTGGACCCGCGACTGCGTCTGCTTCTGCGTCTGGTCGTTCGCGGTGAACGGTGGCTTCGGCTTAGGGCTTGTGGGGAGCTTAAAGAATGCGCTTCTGTGCAACGCCACGAAAGTTGCCCCGAAACATTATTGTGACCCGTAAATGATACAAAAATTGTGTGTCATTAATAAGCGGCACAGCGTGGCATCCGCCACAGCGAAGAGAAACTCCAACTGCAGACAGCCCGACGACCGGTTGCACTCCACCTCCACCTCCGCCCCATCCCACTCCACTCCACTCCCCACTTTAGAATGCTGAGCCCTGTCGCGCAGGGTGGTCGGTCGGTCGCCCTTAAAACGGGTCGTTTAGTTGCTACACGGCCGAGTTTCTTGATTGATTCTCCAAGTGTTCCGGCAGCCATGTCAATGGTTTGTTTAATGATTTGTTTAATGTTTTGCCTATTGGCAGGCAGTTTGAGGGGGTGGGGCAGATTCAGATTACATGGGCTTGGGAAAAGTTTCGGTGGGAAACCAAATCTGGCCTAATCTTTCATGCTTTCAACCAAATATTCTAGCTGGGAAGTTGCTTTTCCTGGCCCTTTTACCTATACTGTAACCTCAACTCCTTCTCTCTCTCTCTCTGTAATTGCCATTTAGGCGCTAATGGCTTCCAAACCGAGTGCAAAGTGAATCTGTGATCAGGTTGACCTTTTAAGACTGCCCCCGCCACAAAACTCAAACTCAATTAGCCAAAAGGCGTTGTCTAGGAATAATGACGATCCGAAAGATCGTCTTGGCGATTAGGAAACCCGATCCAAGGCCCCCCCCCAAAAGCGAGCTACGAAATTGCTCGGCCGGCAGCTGCTGCTGCTGCTGCTGCATTTGAAACTCGAAACATTCACATGGAAAAACAATTCATCTCAATATGCCAATGTTGCTTTCAACGGGTGCATTGTTTGGACATCCAAACCCCAGAGAAGGGCCCTAAGTAGCCTGAGATGGGAATAGAAATGGAAGCAGACCGAGCGGTAGACTGTCAGACGCCTTTCCAAACTCGGTCAAGAAAAGCAAAACTAAAAAAAAGGGAAGGATTATCCCGGCAATGATCAACATTGAGAGAATGAAGACATATCAATACACACACACACACACACATGGCAGGACGGGCGTTGGCGGCATTCTAAGACTCTTGGAAAACAACTTGTAGCGCGGCTCAAGAAAAATTGAAAATTGAAAGGTTAGGCAAAACAAAAGGCACACGAGAATGGGACCCTCAATGAGGGGAAAGAAAGTAAAAATCAATTTCAACTCGAGCAAAACAATTACTTTCCCATAGATGTGCTGCACTGGCAGAAAAGTGGGCAGAGTTGAGGTGCCAATCCATTTAGAATAGAGAAATGTCTTCAATAAACTCTAAAACATTCAGCGGAGCATCATTTTGCATCTCCTTGGGATGACTTAAAGGATATTTAAGACTTATACCTGTACCTTAGGTACATAGAGCATCACAAGTTTGTGCAAAAGTATGTAACAGCCAGAAGGAAGCATCACCGACCCCATAAAGTATGTATATCTATTCTTGATCAGCCTTCTGGCACAAAAGACCGCCCAACGTTTATGTGGACACAGCATTATCTACATTATGGACTGCATTATCGCAAAGATCAACTCAATATGCACATCAGCACTATTGGGACCAGAAGACTGGCGTACAGGACTGGCCCAAGACGGCTCAAAGATGGACCTAGGAGTCGGAGCCGCCGTATACTGTGCAGAGCCAGAAATAAAGCTCTCACACAAACTGCCAAACCACTGCACCATAATCCAGGCAGAAGTCTTCGCAATAGGGAAAGCAGCGGAGTTGGCGGAAATTCACGCTCCATACAACCAAATAAATATCTACGTGGACAGCCAAGCGGCAATCAAGGCAATGCAAGGACACTCCATCAACTCCAGAAATGTCCTGGCCAGCAGGGAAGCACTAGATTCCCTCAGCATCTCCAGGAAGGTGCAAATCTACTCGATTTCCAGCCACCGGGGCATCGACGGAAACAAAATGGCAGACAGTCTTGCAAAAGCCGGAGTCCATACAGATCTCCATACAGACGCTTCATAGCAAGATGGAGAAGATAGCAGAGAAAGAAGCGGAGGTAAGGTGGGAAAACACCAGCGGATGCAGAATCTCTAAAATTATGTGCAAGACAGGAGACAAACAAGAAAGAAAGTCGGTCAAGCCCGACTATAACATTCTCTGTACCAAGAAAATTTGTCTATTGATCATAACTCGAAAACCGTTCATCCGATCTTCTTCATTTCTTTGGCGGATCGATAAGTTATCCTAATAACTAAATATGTCCAGAAGGAACAAGCCATCTATCTTCAAAACTGTGGGAGATATGACGTTTTTTCTAAATTGCGGGGGCGGGAGGGGGCGTGGCCAAAATTGAAAATAAACTTGATTTGCCTGCAGACATAAGAAGCAAATGTCCCATACATGTCAAACCTCTATCTCTTACCATCTCTGAGATCTGTGCGTTCATACGGACAGACAGACGGACGGACGGACAGACGGACATGGCTATATCGACTCGGCTGTTGATGCTGATCAAGAATATATATACTTTATGGGGTCGGAGATGCTTCCTTCTGCCTGTTATGCTTCCTTCTGCCTGTGTACCTTCGGTACAGAGTATATAAACTTACGCACTATCTGCTACAGCTCCAGAGAAGAGACTGTAGACTGCTCAATGGCATACTAACGGGACACTGCCTAGCAGCCGCTCATGCGATAAAGCTAGGCATAACAACAGAGGACACCTGCAGGAAATGTATGGAACCTGGAGTCGCAGAAACTCTAGAACATCTAATTTGCAGCTGCCCAGCAATTGCCACGACAAGATTACAAATTCTGCACACCCCACGGTTCTCTTCTCTGGAGGAAGCGGCCAAGAGGCACCCCAAAACAGTTATTGGCATTTGCCAAAACGTCAAGAATCCTCCTGGACTTCTAAGCCAAACGTACCCAAATAATCACCCGGCCTCATTAAGGACCCTAAGGTCTATGTGTGACCCCATATGGGGTTAGCCGGAACTACCTACCTATTCTTGATCAGCATCAACAGCCGAGTCGATATAGCCATGTCGCTCAAATCTCAGAGATGGTAAGAGATAGAGGTTTGACCTGTATGGCACAAATGCTTCCAATGTCTGCAGGCAGATTAAGTTTATTTTCAATTTTGGCCACGCCCCCTGCCGCCCCCGCAATTTAGAAAAAACCTCATATCTCCCACAGTTTTAAAGATAGATGGTTCGTTTCTTCTAAACAAATTTAGTAATCGGAATTACTTATCAATCCACCAAAGGATTGATAAAGATCGGATGAACGCTTGTTGAGTTACGATCAAAAGATTGTTAGCTGCTGCAGCGCTGCTTTCAGCAGCATTAAAATTTATGCTTAACGTATAATTTCCTTGGTACAGAGTATATTATAGTCGGGCCTGTACCGACTTTCTACCTTGTTTAGGCTGGAAAATGTGAGAGCTAAGCTGTGCCTGAGCCAGCTACCCTTCTCTGCTGTAACTTTAAGTGGAACATTTTCTCTCAGTGTGTGTGTGCGTAGGCAGCAAATTAGTTGAGCAGCCATCCGCACACGTAAATAGTGTCAATCAAAATGAAGGTTGCACCACAACAACCAACAGCAGCAACAACAACAACGGACGCGTCATCAGCGATAAACCTGGGTTATCTCAAGAAACCGTTGCACCAGGCCAAGCATTCCTAGAACCCTGAACCAGCAGTATTCATCATCATCATCATCATCATCATGATGATGATTGCTTTCTTGCATTGACAACCGTTTTGATTCGTTTGAACTTTTGAGATTTTGAGATGTGAGACGGGACTTAACAGTGTGTGTGCCCCCGTAAGGCAATCTGTCCACTCGCCATTGTTGGTTTATTTGTTGTGGGCCATGTTTTGTCAGCCATCTGTATGTATATAGGCGAGTGAGTGTAAGCCGTGAAAGACTCAAAATGTTGATTGACACTGGCCGCGACTGTATTGTGTGTTAAAGCGTAGCTTTTCCCTGAAAGGGACGCACCTGCCACCGAATTTGAGTTAAGAAAAACGCATTGCAATGCGCTGTGAAAGAAAGCTTGGGCCATGGACCATTGATGAATGGGGGTAGCGCCTGCTTGTTGGCACCTGCTATAATGGAACCCCAGGGGCTGAAAGCCAGTCTGTAACTTAAAACAGATGACAGCCTTGAACCTGCAGGGACCTGCCTGACCTTAAAATGGTAAACAAACTGAATGCAAGTATAGGATACTATGAACTAGGGAGGACAACTTCATTCTATGCTCGTATGATGATGATATAATCATCGAAGCAGGTGGAAAAAAGTCCGAAATATCCAGGCTAAAATCATTCAAAAACGATGTCAGTAGTCGGTCAATCCAATTAGGATGATGGCTATTTCAATCCCAGAGCTCTTGTCTCAACACCGACTCTAGCTCAATCTAAGCTTACTTCAACAACACCGCGTAATGACTTTAGCTGGTTATTCGAACAGGACTGAGGACCTCTACCGGAACAACAAAGAATATATAAATTTTGCCCCGAAGTTTGCAGCACATAGAAATAAGCATTTTCAACCCTATAAACTATATCTATAGTTGATCAGGCTGACAAGCTGAGTCGATTGAACTTTGCCTGTTTCTACGCAAACTAGAAGCTTTTGAGTCTTTTGAACCAGCCGTATCAATTGACTATATCTCATAGCTCCCATAGAAACATTCGCTAGGAAAACTAGTTTTAGTATGAAAAACTTGTTTCTTTTCCATGAAATCGTTTCCAAACTTTGTATTCCTAGATTATCTATGCTTGAAATGAAAATCGGAAAACCCAAAAGATGGGTCTGAAAAACCGTCTTAGTTAGAAAAACTTTTTTGTTTTTAATGGCAACTTCCCGAAGTTTTGTATTTGTTTAGTTTACATGCTTACACCCAATTCTACAAATTTTTGTTCAAAACGGCTGACTATATCATATAGCTGCCATACGAACGATTGGTCGGAAAACGAGTTTTTGTGGGGAAAAAGGTTATTTTTGAAAATATTTAAGCGAGCACAAGTTAGTTTAGCTTTCTTGTTTGAACTTCAAGTTGGTTTGGTGATTAAATTAAGCTAGATATTTGAACTACTTTTAAACATTAAACGGTGGCTTTAAAAAGGACCGAGATTGACTTCAACCGGATACTCAAACTTGATGTTATCTCAAAAGAAGCTTTCCACATGAACAGAATCTGCTCTTTTAATGAGCATTTTGATTTTCACACTTGTAAAGTTCTAGACAAGTTCCTTTAAATGCCAGGAACTCTTCTGTGGTTATAGGGGCGTATGTGCTAAGGTAAAGTTTCATGGCTTACTGTCGACTCACATCTTCCCGTTGCTAGTCCTCGCTAACAGAGCGATGCACCTGCAAAGCTGCTGGCTAACGTAAGCGGCGAACATGCCCTAGGAGGAGTAAGAGGCGGTACATTGTACATATTAGTTGCAACGGCAAAGAGGGTTAAGCGATTGTGATTGAACTAATGTGAAATAAAAGAAGAAGAATCGTTGTACGACTAACGAGGCTTTTCATTATCCGCTTAGAGTCCTCAATCAATTTGGTACATTCCCGTCCTGCTTTAAAAACCCCTTTTTTTTAACATATTTAGGCTCAATAGACTTAACCCTAAATCAGCAGTTTCCAACTCAGGCCAGAATTGCTAAGACTGTTTGGGAATTTCAATGCTGCATAGATGCAAAAATTCACATAAAACATTGAAATTTGGGACATACTACTGTGAGCAAAAAGTAAGGTGTAAGGGTCAATTTAAACTTCGGGGGCCTAACAATTCGGGCTAGTTTTTTTTTTCTTGAGTTGGCAGGACTGTTGATGACATCTGGGCCAAATTTCATGTGAATGTCATTATCAGAAATATATTTACGCTTGTGTTTTCCAAACGACCAAGAGTGCAGTTTTCGATTTTTACAATGTCTGAGCAGAGAAGTGCCATCAAATTTTGTTTGCGGAATGAAATTTCGGCTGCGGAAACGTTGAGGATGTTGCGGAAGGCCTTTGGTGATTCTACCATGTCACAAAAAAATGTTTATAAGTGGTACAATGACTTCAAAGAGGGTCGAGAACGTGTGGATGACTTGGAGCACTCCGGACGACCATCGACGTCAACAGATGACCAACACGTCAATGAAGTGGAGGAACTAGTGCGCAAAAATCGTCGGTTGACTGTTAGAGACCTTACTGATATGATCGGAATATCAGAAGGATCTGTGAAAACCATTTTGAAAGACCATTTGGGCCTACGAAAAGTCAAATCTCGTTTGGTACCGAAAGTTCTCAATTTCTTGCAAAAAAGTCTTCAAAAATTCGACGCATATCGTTCCGCAACCACCGTATTCGCCTGATTTGGCTCCGTGTGACTTCTGGCTATTCCCAAAACTCAAGAGACCACTTCGGGGAACGCGTTTCGAGTCGATTGAGGAGATAAAAGCAAAATCGAAGAAAGCGCTGATGGCTATACCGGAAAGGGACTATTTGGCATGTTTCGAGGATTGGAAAAAACGTTGGCATAAGTGTATTTTATCGGGAGGGGATTACTTTGAAGGGGATGAAATTGATTTAGAAGAATAAATAAAGATTTTTCATTCTACAAACAAATTCAAAACAAATTCTTACTTTTTGCCCACAGTAGTACATTAATCTCGAGTCAGGATCATTTGATTTTCTAGCACAGATCCGAGCTTGATGTTAGCCTTTTTGGATTTGAAGATAGTGCAAATGCTTGTATGTTACAGGCAGAAGGTATATATGGCGCCTAGATCTCTGAGACTAGAAGAGCTAGAACAACCTATTTTTAAATGTAGAATCCTTTTTATACTCTGTACCGTAGGTACATAGAGTATTATAAGTTTGTGCAAAAGTATGTAACATCCAGAAGGAAGCATCTCCGACCCCATAAAGTATATATATCAGAGCTGCAAACTGGTTTGGAACCGAACCGGTTCGAGCCCGGAGCTCCGACTTTCAGATTACTGTGAACCGAACCTTGAACCGAACCTCTTAAGGTATTAAAGCTGAACCTGAACCCGTTCCGAACCTACAATTTCGGTTCGGTTCAACAAAAATGATAGATTTTAACTATTTCCCAGTGACTTCTTCTGTTATCCTGATAGAATTATCCACATTACTGTGGAAACACTTTTCGTATGTTGACTACGAAATTGCATTTTACTTTAAGGGCTCTATCCAGAACTTCGAAGTTTTTATTTCGTCACAATACCTTATATATGAGGACACACTTCATTGCTTTGATGGGCATAAGCTGTACGAAAGTGTTTCTATTTATATAAAGAATTGTGAAATCCCATCCCAACCCAAAATCGAGACAATTCCCTAACAGTTTATGTCGGTTTTAGTTCGATTACTATACAAACATGTATAAAGCTTCGCTGAACCAGGGTTCGAACCAAAACCTTGGCCCAAAAACCTTGAACCTCCAAGTTCTGAACCTGAACCATTGGTAAATTTTGGTTCGAACCCGCGAGCCGGAGATCCAAGAAATTTTTTGGGTTTGCAGCCCTGATATATATTCTTGATCAGCATCAACAGCCGAGTCGATATAGCCATGTCCGTCTGTCCGTCTGTCTGTCTGTCCGTCTGTCCGTCCGTCTGTCTGTCCGTATGAACGCACAGATCTCAGAGATGGTAAGAGATAGAGGTTTGACGTGTATGGGACATATGCTTCTTATGTCTGCAGGCAGATCAAGTTTATTTTCAATTTTGGCCACGCCCCCTCCCGCCCCCGCAATTTAGAAAAAACGTCATATCTCCCACAGTTTTGAAGATAGATGGCTTGTTCCTTCTGGACATATTTAGTTATTAGAATAACTTATCGATCCGCCAAAAAAATGAAGAAGATCGGATGAACGGCTTTCGAGTTATGATCAAAAGACAAAATTTCTTGGTACAGAGAATGTTATAGTCGGGCTTGGCCGACTTTCTTTCTTGTTTTTTATCAATTTTTGTACATTTGGACCACATATTCCATTGTACAGCTTAGTTGTAGTGAAAGGCATAAGAGAATATGTGCAATTTCCAAATACGTTCACTCACACATTCTAAATTGTGCACAGCACAGATTTGTACTGTCTAATGAGTGATAAATGGATAATATTCACCAGGTAGCCGCTCTAACTGCCAGCAGAGTGCTTAAGAGAAGCACCCCTAAAGTTCTGGGGAGTTAAGACTAAGTGAAAATGGCAAAAATGTTGCAAATTTTCACAGTTCTGCCAAGTTTTCGAAGCAAACTGAAAGGCATTCAACAGTCTTAACTTTTTCAAAGCAAAATCGACTTACCAGTAATCAGAGCAGGCCCCTTCCCCGCTTCGCTGCGATCAAAAAAATTGTGCATACGCCGTGTGTCAAGCAGCAAACTGTAAATAACTGAAAATTCCAATAGCCTGGAACAATAACAACAAAAAAACAATAGTCGAAAAAAAAACTACAAAAATACGATTCATTGTCTGGGCATTTCCGGTTGAAGGAAATTTTTATGAGAAGCTAAAACTTCCAAAAATTTTTCTTTCTGTGCCACATGGAAAGCCATAAAACACACACACACACACTGAGAAGAGAGACAGCACTTGCTGCTCTTCTCCTCTTCGGTTGGGTTTTGGTTTTTTTTGTTTTTTGGCAATGGCCCTACAAATTGGCTGGCTTGTCTGGGCCGTTTAAGTGTGTGGATATTGTGTATGCATATATTACCCAGACTCATAATTAATTTTGTTATTTTGTTAGTTTTCCTCTCGCTCCCTCCCAGGCTGTCCCGCTCTGCAACAAACCAAAAAATTAATAACACAAAAGAGACCCACAAACTTTTTATTTTTTTGGGAAGAAGATCTCGGCGAGCAGCTCTTGGGGCTGCCGCTGCTGCTGCTGTTTTCTTTTTCGTTTTATACTTTTTTTATATTTTTTTTGTTTAATAATGAGACGACATTTCGAACGCATAAAATCGTCATAATAATTTTTGATATATGAAGCAGCGCAAGGCAAATACCGGCGCGCTAATATCAAACGAATTCTTTTCAAGATAAAAACCGAAGAAGAAGTTAACAAAACAGAGGCGACGCGGAGGAGCGGGGAGCAGAGCCTCGAAATGAAACTTGATTTCAATGGAGGGAGGGGCAGCCAAGAAAAGCCAACAGACCCCAAGGCAGACCCAGAGCCAGAGGCATAAATAAATACAGCAACAACAAAGGGAAGAGAAGCCCCCAGCCACCGATGCAGCCAGAAAAATCGAACAGGCAAACGAAACGGTAGGGAAAAAAAGAAGCATTAATCGTAACAATGTTATTAGTCGTACAACAGGGGATTAGGCTACCGATTCGGTTGGCCCGAGTCCAGCTCCGAGCAGGAGGCAGCCACAGCTTCGTCTTGCTTTATGGCTGAGATCTGTTGGGGGGTGGAGGAGGCGGCAAGCGGACGGAGGCTGATGCGTATGCGTTTCTTTCTTTTGTGGGTGCGTTTTATGGCGGTGATTAAATCATGTGAGCTACACACCAACACACACCAACCAGACTGCCAGATGCTCCTCTCTCGGCCAGGAGGCGGCTGATGATGATTACCTACTATGTATGCGCAGTAGCTTCCAGTTGGTAGAAGTACTGATTAATTTAGGCTAAGTTACAAGGTGGCACATAATTGCCTCGAAAAACTAGGCATGGGCATGGCATTTGCTCTGATTTGGCACGACTCAGCACGAAAAACACACGACACGCACTCAACTCAACCAGAAAACACAGCTGAACGAATCATTTGAGTAAGAATTTCTGGAATTTCCAAGGAATTTCGCTCTCAAAAGTTGTGCCAAATTCGTGCTTTTTAGGCGAGGTTAGAAAGGTAAAGGAAACTAAGAGAGGAGCACATTTGGGGGAATAGCCTTAAGCCCGCACTCACACACAGAAAAAAATTCGGGATATCCGGGCTTAAGTCAATTCCAAACGTTATCAATCTCACACTCGTAAAACATTCGCCCTGAAAACTAGAAACTCTACTATGAAATCCGTCCTAAGGCGATTCATATTCATATTTTCTCATTTCTGGAAAATTTTGCAAGTTTCAGAAAAATTGTTCCATAAAGCTAGGTACGGAGATGTTGAGAATTTTCTTGCAGCGAGAATTGTTTCATAATTCTCAGAGCGGCCTCTGAGACTGTAGGGTGACCAGAAATCAGCCAAATGTCACTGAATCTGAACCGGTCACCCTGTACAGGTCAGCTGTTGTTCGTTTACAATACATTTTGTGAAAATGTAAACTGGTAGACTCTTTGATGAATGAAGATGCCTTGGGGAATGCCATGGTTGTTTTTATGGGGTCATTTTGGGTGGCGCTGAATGAGAAGGAGCATTTATGGAGGGTGCAAATTGCATCGAAATGCTTTTTGCTTGTCAAATCCCATAAAATAAGTTATGCGCGACTTAACCACTTCGATTAGTGCCACTTGATCGTCCTCCGTATAGTTCTAATAATGCCTTTTGTATTGTTCTTTTGGTGTTTTTGCTTCCAACTTTTGTTTCTCGTAAGTACCTCTGACAATTATCAAACACGTTTCATAATTTCTTTGACCCCCTGCGAGAATTTATCAGCTGTTTGGCCAAAAAACGAGTTGGCAGGCCATGCTCATTCTCAGAGCGCATTTGTGGTGTCTCCGTACCCGCTCTGAGAATGTGCTCTGAGAATTTTCGGCAGCGCATTCTCTGAGCTATGTAATTAGATGGGCACCGAGAAAATTCTCAGCATCTCCGTACCTAGCTTAAATGAGAAAAAGTTTTCTTAATTTTAGGGTGAATCGCCTTAGAACGGATTTTATAGGAGTATTTCTAATTTGCAGGCTGAACTTTTTTAAGAGTGCAGATTTTCTCATTTCAAGTGCGAATAGGATTCATTTGATCACGCAAATCTTGGATCTGGTACGACTTTAGCTTGAAATTTCAAATCGAAGTTCAATTTTTTGAGCTTGATTTGATCTCTCCTAACTTTTATACCCTTGCAAAGGCATAGAAATATGCATTTCCAACCCCATAAACTATATATAATATATTTTTGATCAGGGTTTTTGATCGAGCTGAGTCGATTGGGCTTTATCCGTCCGTCTGCCCGTCTGTCTGTCTGTTTCTACGCGAACTAGTCTCTCAGTTTTAAAGCTATCGAGCTGAAATTTTGCACAGAGTCTACTTTTTGCACTTACACTACTAATACGTCGGAACCGACCGGATCGGTTGACTACTATGTATCTCATAGCTCCCATAGAAAAATGAAAATTTTGTATTTATTCTTCTAAATCAATTTCATCCCCTTCAAAGTAATCCCCTCCCGATAAAATACACTTATGCCAACGTTTTTTCCAATCCTCGAAACATGCCAAATAGTCCCTTTCCGGTATAGCCATCAGCGCTTTCTTCGATTTTGCTTTTATCTCCTTAATCGACTCGAAACGCGTTCCCCGAAGTGGTCTCTTGAGTTTTGGGAATAGCCAGAAGTCACACGGAGCCAAATCAGGCGAATACGGTGGTTGCGGAACGATATGCGTCGAATTTTTGATGACTTTTTTGCAAGAAATTGAGAACTTTCGGTACCAAACGAGATTTGACTTTTCGTAGGCCCAAATGGTCTTTCAAAATGGTTTTCACAGATCCTTCTGATATTCCGATCATATCAGTAAGGTCTCTAACAGTCAACCGACGATTTTTGCGCACTAATTCATCCACTTCATTGACGTGTTGGTCATCTGTTGACGTCGATGGTCGTCCGGAGCGCTCCAAGTCATCCACACGTTCTCGACCCTCTTTGAAGTCTATGTACCACCTATAAACATTTTTTTGTGACATGGAAGAATCACCAAAGGCCTTCCGCAACATCCTCAACGTTTCCGCAGCCGAAATTTCATTCCGCAAACAAAATTTGATGGCACTTCTCTGCTCAGACATTGTAAAAATCGAAAAATGCACTCTTGGTCGTTTGGAAAACACAAGCGTAAATATATTTGTGATAATGACATTCACATGAAATTTGGCACAGATGTCATCAACAGTCCTGCCAACTCAAGAAAAAAAAAACCTGCCCGAATTGTTAGGCCCGCGAAGTTTAAATTGACCCTTACACATTACTTTTTGCTCACAGTAGCTGTTTTAGTATGAAAAACTTTTTTCTTTTCCATGGAAACGTCTCCAAACTTTGTATTCACAGGTTTTTTATGCTTATTTATAATTCTACCAAGTTTTATTAAAATCATACCACTATATGATATAGCTGCCATACAAAAGATAGGTCAGAAAAACAGTCTTAGTTGGAAAAACTTTTTTGTTTTTAATGGTAGCTTGCTGAAATTTTGTATTTGTTTGTTTTTCCTGCTTATAACTAATTCTACAAGTTTTTGTTCAAATCGGTTGACTATATCATATAGCTGCCATACGAACGATTGGTCGGAAAATGGGAAAATATTTAAGCGAGCACTTGCAAGGGTATAAAAACTTAGGCACAGACGAAGTTAGCTTAGCTTTCTTTTTTTTCAGTGCTGTTCGTATGGTGAAACTTTTGAGCTGAGAGCGCCATCGATATTTGCCTTATTCTTGCTTTGAAATTCCCAATTAGTTATGGCATTATGACCATTGTCAGTTGCACTAACAGTTGACAGGCAAAGACTGAGATAGCCTTAATTTTGACACTTGATCATCTTTGAAGTAAAATTTTAACATAAATAAAACTGATTTTCAATTGTTACTTTCGATTACTTTCAAATCTGCATTGTTCACTTTTGACTTAAGAGTTCCCAAGATTAGACAGCTCGAAATTAAGCACAGTTTAGGTGGAGTGGTTCAAACAGCTATTGAACTACCGGTTCGGCTCAAAACATTGGCTCAGTCTCAATGTATTCTTCATTTTATAAAGCCCTGTTATGTGATTTCGTATTTCCAAGTATTATGTTCTTGAAACTGAATATGTCAATCGCATTTTCAGTAAACATTTCCTTGCAATACTTAAAGAATTGTATTACTCCTTTGAATTGTATTGATTGATTGAAAAAGTAGACATATTTTGTCTTGCCAACAGCTGGTTAGAGTTGGATTTGGATATTTTGGACCACAAAATATTGAGAATCTGGTACCATTTAGGAATAAAGATTCCCTTGCGTATCAATTGGCAGCTTCCAAAGAAGAAATGTTGTTGGATGACAGGTAAATAGGCGATTGCAGGAGATGACATTACGTTCTTTGAGTGCTCTTCCTTATAAATAGTATAATTTCCCCATTTTACTTACTTAAAAATCTCCTTTAAAATCTTGAGTAAACACAACCGAATCGAACCGTTTAGCTTGATGGCTTTCGGTTTGGTTCGGCATTTCCGAAAGAAAGTCGGTTCCATTTATAGTTCGTCTTACCAGCTGAAAGAAGAGGTTCGTCTACGTTGGTATGGTTTGGTTCGGCTAAGAGTGACTAAGCTGCTCTAAGTCTTTATTAGCTTTTTGGTAACTTCAACTTGACTGGCATTTAAACTTCAGACCTCAAGGCGTAAAGGCGGCATCTTATCGCAGACGACTATGCAACACTCGCGTGACAGTTTAACAAGCAGCCACAGCAAACAGCAAGCCAAAACAGCACTGTAGAGCAGATGTGGCCTTAGTAACACTTCTTGAGAGTTTTTCGACCCACAAGGAAGGGCCTTGACTATAAGAAAAACTCATCGAATGGCTCTTGAAATAGCCATACAGGTTGTCTCTCTATATGATGACTTTCAACTGTGACCCAGAACAACTAACAGCATCCAGCTGGTGCTCAGTTACAGAACTGAACCCTTAAGAACCGACATGGTTGCTGTTGAAGAGGAACCAAACCTTATAAGAAAACAAGAAAGAAAGTCGGTCAAGCCCGACTATAACATACTCTGTACCAAGAAATTTTGTCTTTTGATCATAACTCGAAAACCGTTCATCCGATCTTCTTCATTGCTTTGGCGGATCTATAAGTTATTCTAATAACTAAATATGTCCAGAAGGAACAAGCCATCTATCTTCAAAACTGTGGGAGATATGACGTTTTTTCTAAATTGCGGGGGCGGGAGGGGGCGTGGCCAAAATTGAAAATAAACTTGATCTGCCTGCAGAGATAAGAAGCATATGTCCCATAAACGTCAAACCTCTATCTCTTACCATCTCTGAGATCTGTGCGTTCATACGGACAGACGGACAGACGGACAGATCGACTCGGCTGTTGATGCTGATCAAGAATATATATACTTTATGGGGTCGGAGATGCTTCCTTCTGGATGTTACATACTTTTGAACAAACTTATAATACTCTATGTACCTACGGTACAGAGTATAATGAACTGAACCTAAATTTTACTGTTGTAAACTTACTAGTATAATTATAGTATGCAAGCCTTTTCAGCACCTTTCCTCTCCACCTCGCGCTGCTTTGCCCTTTAATTGCCAACATTTGGTGAGAAGGTGTCTGACGCTTGAATATTACTTTTTCACACACACAAATTGATGAACATAAAAAGATGCTGTCAACACGTTGCTGCCCCCCGCCCCGTATTTAGCTCGGAATTGAAACAATTTGTGAAATCCGCAAACAGCAAACGCCCCTAAAACGCGCACAAAATCACTTCATATCAAGGGCGGCAGAAAGAGGGGAATAATGGTAAGTGGGTAAGGGAAGTAACCGCAATGATCGATTGATTGGCAAGCAGAAGTGAGCAAGCAACACACAAACAGAGAGCGAGGGAGAGAGGGAGAGTGATAATTGCATATCTGGTCCTCGGGCTACAGTAGCTAGCTGCTCCTTTTTTCTTTATTTTGTTGCTTTGAGGATATTTGCACATTGGGTTACCCAGAGATTGAAAGATAAGCAATGAGCAGCTCCTTCTCCGTGTGCACTTACAGCGTTTCTTGTTGTGCTGTGCGCAAGCAGGCGTAATTAACACGAGTCGAGGATGCCGCAGCAGGAACAAAGGGTCCGTTGGTTGCGTTTTTTAATTGAATGCGTTTCAGCGTAAAAGGTGAAAACATTTTTACCTCCTTAGACCAACAAAGACGGAGAGAAGAAAAGCAACGAGAACAGCGGGAAATTGTTGGAAAGTTCTGGCTAAATATGGCATACCCTAAGCTGAATATAAAAACAAAATGTTGGCAGAGACAAGCATGGAAATGTGTGTAAGGTGGCCTCCTCCGTGCTTATTTATATACGCAAAGTCAAGGAGCAGCTGCAGCTTAGATATAGATATAGATATAGATATAGATATAGATATAGATATAGATATAGATATAGATATAGATATAGATATAGATATAGATATAGATATAGATATAGATATAGATATAGATATAGATATAGATATAGATATAGATATAGATATAGATATAGATATAGATATAGATATTGATATAGATATAGATATAGATATAGATATAGATATAGATATAGATATAGATATAGATATAGATATAGATATAGATATAGATATAGATATAGATATAGATATAGATATAGATATAGATATAGATATAGATATAGATATAGATATAGATATAGATATAGATATAGATATAGATATAGATATAGATATAGATATAGATATAGATATAGATATAGATATAGATATAGATATAGATATAGATATAGATATAGATATAGATATAGATATAGATATAGATATAGATATAGATATAGATATAGATATAGATATAGATATAGATATAGATATAGATATAGATATAGATATAGATATAGATATAGATATAGATATAGATATAGATATAGATATAGATATAGATATAGATATAGATATAGATATAGATATAGATATAGATATAGATATAGATATAGATATAGATATAGATATAGATATAGATATAGATATAGATATAGATATAGATATAGATATAGATATAGATATAGATATAGATATAGATATAGATATAGATATAGATATAGATATAGATATAGATATAGATATAGATATAGATATAGATATAGATATAGATATAGATATAGATATAGATATAGATATAGATATAGATATAGATATAGATATAGATATAGATATAGATATAGATATAGATATAGATATAGATATAGATATAGATATAGATATAGATATAGATATAGATATAGATATAGATATAGATATAGATATAGATATAGATATAGATATAGATATAGATATAGATATAGATATAGATATAGATATAGATATAGATATAGATATAGATATAGATATAGATATAGATATAGATATAGATATAGATATAGATATAGATATAGATATAGATATAGATATAGATATAGATATAGATATAGATATAGATATAGATATAGATATAGATATAGATATAGATATAGATATAGATATAGATATAGATATAGATATAGATATAGATATAGATATAGATATAGATATAGATATAGATATAGATATAGATATAGATATAGATATAGATATAGATATAGATATAGATATAGATATAGATATAGATATAGATATAGATATGGATATGGATTTGTGCACTGTTAATCAACATTTGTTCGTACTGTTAAGTAACATTGTACTGTAAACTTAAGCAACAATCAACATACCCTCCAAAGCCAGGGAATGGATAATGAAAGAGAAACCTCACCCAGACCAGAAATTTTCTTGTACAACTCTTCAGTTTCTAGCTTGTTGTGGCTTGTTTGCTTGGCTTGCTTGCCAATTTCCACTTTTCCGGTTTCAAGCTAGCTCACACACACGCACACGCACAATCGCACGGCCCTCTGCCCCCCGCTCCACCCTTCGCCCGCCCGCCCTATGTGGTCTTCTTGGCTGCTTCTTTTCCATTTCCTTATGCATTTTTTATCAAGCGGTAATTCAGTTTTTAAGTGGCCAAAAACAACCAACGTTTTCCCCCTTTTTCATTAATAAAACTGACTTAAATTACGAAAACAAATAAATCAGCTCAAGCAGCGAGATCACAGACCGTTGACTGACCAGTAAGAAAAATAAACAGGAACAACCTCTTGCTGGTTGATCGACAGTCGCTACTCCATCTCCAACTCCCCATCTCTTCATCTCCATCTTTTCATCTTTGACTCGGTAGCTCCATCTCTGTCTGTCCGCCGAGACGGTTCGGCAGTGAGTTGTTGGACGACGACCGTTCATCATATACCCTTCAGTCCATTTAACACGTTTCTGACACTAATCCTGCCTTGATGAAACTAATTTTTTTCATGTGGCCCCCAACGGCCTCCACCAGAGCCAAGTTGATTTATTTCAGCGTGCGCTGCTGGTGAGCTTTGGTACGACGCGACGCGTTTGCTTAGACAAAGTAGAGAGAGAGAGATATATACGTATATATATATATATATTTACATATATATGCGAAGAAGCTATATAAACTACATATTGATATATATACGCCAAAAAGTATCTACTTGTATGCATACACATAGAGAAATAAGCTGATCGTTTTTAGACCATTTTGGAAGCACCTTTAAAGTAGCTAAACTAGATCAAACGTTGTTTTTAGGAGCCAAGAAAGACGGAATTGAGAGGTTGTTTCTTATTCTGCATGAGTTATTCAATCGGGAAACAGTTGATTTGGAAACAAGGACATTTCCACTGAAAAAAAACAAGTTTTTCTCTCTAAGACTACTTTTCTGACTCTACTTTTCTATGGCAGCTATACTATATAGATGTCCGATTTCAACCAAACTTGGTGGAATCATGGGAAAGCATAGCGAACTAAGAAATACAAAGTTTCTCTCACTGAAACTAGTTTCTCTACCGATTATTCCTATGGCAGCTATAACCTATAGTCAACCGATTTTGACAAAACTTTAAAGAGTTATGTGAAAGTTGATAAAATAAATATAAGCCAATTTTAAAGAGGTTTACATTGAAAACAAACAAGTTTTTCTTATTAAGACTATTTTCCAACCTTACTTTTCTATGGCAGCTATGCTATATAGATGTCCGATTTCGACCAAACTTAGTGGAATCATGGCAAAGCATAGCAAACTAAGAAATACAAAGTTTGGTGGCGTTTTCTTTGAAAACAAAAAAGTTTTTCTAACTAAAACTACTTTTCTGACTCTACTTTTCTATGGCAGCTATACTATGTAGATGACCGATTTGGACCAAACTTGGCAGAATCATGAAGAAGCATAGAAAACTAAGAATTACAATGTTTGGAGGCGTTTTCTTTGAAAAAAAAAAGTTTTTCCCACTAAAACTAGTTTCTCAACCAAAATACTTTAAAAATTAGCCCTAAAATAAACAAAAATGTGAAAAGATAAGTTGCTGAGGGGTATTTGAAGGTACAAATGTTATCAATTTACTGGCACGGTCGCCAAATTTGTAATCGATTCAGCACGGTCGCCATGTCCTTGTGGCATTTCCATTTGTTTTTTTGTTTTTTTGACACATTTCTCTCTGTGTACGCCCCAGCATGCCGACCAGCCGACTGACAGTCATCGTGTTTTCATTCCCGCAGCTTCTGCTTGAACTCACACACAACAAACTCAACTCCAACTCTCTCATTCCCAGATCGCTCGCTGTGATATGTATGACTATATCTCTGGCATGATCTTACCACAAATTAGTTCGGTTAGCTGCCGTTGTTGCCTCTTGCTCCAAATGTGGCACGGCCGATGATGATGACGACGACGACGACGACGACACTGCCGTGGCCACAGCCTGCGCCGCGCGGCTCTCTTGTCCGTCGTGTCAATCATTAAAGTGTATGGGGACCCGAAGTCAAAGTCGAATTCGAAGCGTGGTTAAAGCGACTTGAAGTCGCGGGACTGTGCGACAGTGCAATGTCATGCTTCATTTCCTGACTTGTCAATTTGTTCGGATCCTCGCTGGGCCGGGACGCGTTTTCGTTTTCCATTTGACTTGGACTTGGCAGAGATAGAGATGATTATGCTGATGATGATGATGATGATGATGATTTAAGTTTCCAGTTCCGAGTTGGCAGACTACAAAAAACACGCACACCAAATATATTGACTTCCCCCCACTTGCAGCGCACCCGTTAAAAAGCCAAACAAAGGCCACTCGACTCGATTCGTCTGATTCCAATCCCAGCCATATGCCAAGTGGATTGACATAACTTAATTGCACAGCCCGTTAAAGGCAACCGCCCCTTGAGCGCACACACACACACACAGACAGACACCCAGTCGCTACGCTCCCCTGACAGTCCGGGGTTGTCTAAGGGGTAAGCGAAATCTCATTATCGAATACGTGATAATCGCCTGATAATCGGCCATGTTATCATGATCCCCACCCAAAAGCTTAAGCCAGCGCTGGCATTCCAAGAAAATGGCAACGCGATCATAAACTCATAATCACCTTCCCTCGGAAGGGCCGGCCGGGCAGGTAATTATGTACTTTCGAGGGCCGCTTCACTCGGCAAGATTTAAATGCGCTCGCGTTTTTATTGTTCCTCTCGCTCGCTCGCTCGCTCGCTCTTCCTTGCCCTAGAAAAACAATGAAAGCGATTAAAGGCGTTTTATCCTGCTAACCGCAGCGGTGTGCCCGCTCGCCGCCGCCGCCACCGCCACCGTCCGTGTCCTTTGGCATGCGGTTAATCCTTTTGCTATTTTTCCACTATGTCGCACGCTCGGAGCTGGGCGACGAGTCAGAGTCAGGTAGAGATGATGGGTAACTCAAGACTGTTGGCATTACCGAAACTTGTGCAGCTTACGCGAATATTTCGAGAGCCGTCCCATCCTGCCGTCCTGCCGACCAGCGACCTGCCTCGTCGTGTGCGCGGCAGCCACTTTGCGGTTTCGAGCGCTTAACCGCATCATAAAACCATCAAAAAGTATAAAAGTAAACCATTATCATCATCAGGCTGCGCTCAACGGTGGTCCCTCTGTGAGGCTTTTGAAGGGCCTGTTTACCTCCTGCTGCACCAGCTGCATTGATCCTTGGGTAAGTCTGGGCCAGGCCTTTTAATGAAAGAATTCCCTTGCACTTGCCCGTAGGAAGCATATAAATTAAATCCACTTGGTGTGTCCCTTTTGCTGTCGTTGTTTTTGGCTGACATTTCAATTGCCGTTCTTGGGAACGAAGAGCGGCTGGTCGATTATTAGGGACAATCGATTCGAATTTCTAACTGCCATCAAATGTTACATATTATTTCAACTTGGACACTAAGCTGCAGCTTGTTCTTTAAGGCAGGATAGAAGGTATTCTACTCCCCAGCTTTGTCAATTGTTGCCGATCAAGAATGTAAGAGACTTGTGTTGCTATGCTCCTACAGCATTTAGACCTCAAAACGAAGAGGCGAAGCCTATTTTATTACGATTTTGATTAACTCATTAAAACAACCGATATTGATCACCCGTATTACACTCTTGTATTCATTGTAAACTGAACACATAGAACAATTTTCGCCATTTCTTGAACAATTCCATACTTAACTCCTATTTATCCTTCATCAGATGTAATCTTTAAAGTCTTCTTCAGAATTAAACCTTGCTTTTTGCAAATTACTCGACGTTTTTGGATAGTTTCCTCTTGTTTAAGCTAGTACCACTGCCATTTATTAAATCCTCATACTTGTTTAAGCTCAAATGATAAATTGGCAAATTGTTGGCATCGATTACTCGCCTGCTTTAGCGTTAATGCAGATCTAGGGCCAGGGCCTGAAACTTTTACAGTCTATTCAGCAATGCCCCGCACATTGGGATGCATTGAAAATTACTGCTATCGATTTGCGTTTCTGCAGATCTAAAACGTCGTGCTTAGATTGTACTGTACCGCTCAAAAGTAATATGTTCACAAATTCGGTATTCAAATACGAACAAGTAGTAAGAAAGTCGGTCAAGCTAGTTGCAAGCCGGTTGACTATGACATACTCTGTACCTCTTACTTTTCTTGATACTTTTCGTATCAAAATAATACCCGAAATATCGATTTAACAATTTCCAGTATCATTTTGATATCGTACAAGTAGGAAAGTAGGTCATCTCCTTGATACTTTTTTGATACCGATGCTAGTACCCAAAATACCAATTTGACGTTTTATGGTATTATTTTGATACCGAACAAGTAAAATAGTAGGTCAACTATAACATACTCTGTACCTCTTACTTTTCTTGATACTTTTCGTAGGTTAAAGTAGGTCAACTTTAACATACTCTGTACCTCTTTGATAGCTTTCGTATCAAAATGATACTCAAAATATCAATTTGACAATTTCTGGTATCATTTTGATACCGTACTAGTAAGAAAGTAGGTCAACTATAACATACTTCGAACCTCTTACTTCTCTTGATACTTTTCTTATTAAAATAGTACCCAAAGTATCGATTTGAGCATTTCTAGTATCATTTTCAAACCGTACAAGTAAGAAAGTAGATATTTTGGTATTAAATTAATACCCAAAATATCAATTTGACATTTTGTGGTATAATTTTGATACCGAACAAGTAAGAAAGTAGGTCAACTATAGCATACTTTCTACCACTTACTTTTCTTGATATCTTTCGTATCAAAATAATACCCAAAATATCGATTTGACATTTTCCAGTCTCCTTTTGATACCGAACAAGTAAGAAAGTCGGTTAATTATGACATAATTTGTACCTCTTACTTTTCTTGATACTTTTGGTATCAAAATGGTACCCAAAATATCAATTTGACATTGTATGGTATCATTTTGATACCGAACAAGTAAGAAAGTAGGTCAACTATAACATACTCTGTACCTCTTACTTTTCTTGTACTTTTGGTATCAAAATAATACCCAAAATATAAATTTCTAGTATCATTTTGATACCGAATAAGAAAAAAGGTCGGTCAAGCTACACTCAAGTCGGCCGACTATAACATACTTTGTACCACTTACTTTTCTTATACTTTTGGTATCAAAATAATACCCGAAATATCATTTTGACATTGTATGGTATCATTTTGAGACCAAATCAGTGAAAAGGTCGATCAAGCTAGTCGCAACTCGGTCGACTATAACATACTCTGTACCTTCCAAAGCGTATATTTATCACACACTGGTGTTTAAAGTGCTGCCCATTGCTGTTGCAGCCAGTGCTGCCCAGCATCAAAGCTAAAATGTTGCAATCCAATTCTTTGATCGATTCTTGAATGGCATAATTTGAGAAAATTCACCTCTATTGGCTAACAATGTTACAAATTTACCCAAGTACCCCCAAGTGCAGTGAGTTCTGTTACATGTTTCAGGAATGAGTCCTGAAAGCCAGCTCTTCTGCGTATGCCACTCGAAGGTGTTGAAATTCGCCAGAAATTGCTATAAAAATGTTCTATATTAAATATACATAATTCATATAACATGCCCATATGGTGGTAAAACTATACCACACAAGCCACACTCGCACACCCGCACACACTTGCACACACACTCACATATTGTTTATCCCCTGCCTTTAACTACACTTGGCGAGCGACCGAGCATATAAAAAAATCAACAAAACTTTTACCAAATACCAAAAAAAACAAAAAAAAAAACCAGAGAAAAAAATACTCATACAAAATCAACACAACACACACTCCTGGACACACCCACACATACATATGCAAAAACATAAAGTTTGCCGCTGCCATTGCCCTGCACATTTTTCATAGGCGACAGTTTTGATTGCTCTCCGGTGGAGGGCGGCAGCTGCTAGGGAAGCCAGGGGGGGGGCGAGGGCTGGAGATAGGGTGGCGATTTATGTGTGGGCTGCGCTCAGGTTGGCTGTCCTCCGGCCACTTCTATGCGCAGCTCGCCTTCTCCTGGACTGATTAACGACAATTCGTTTGCCTGATTTTTTATTGCTTTGGCTGGCCAAGTTGCAACAAACTCTCAACTGTCGTTGTCGTTGTTGTCGTTGTTGTTGTTGCTGCACATTCATTAGCCAGTGTTGTAGGCGCGTGGCTGGGTTGGTAGTAAGTAAGACTTTTATCAGCTCGCAGAGCCAGTAAATTTCATTAGCCTACCGCTGAGCCGTTGTCAAAGTAGTGGGGGGGGGGGGGGGGTGGGGGCGTGGCAACAAAATCATGATATATCTGCCAATAAATTTGGCCAAGTTTATGAAAAACAAATGACGCATTTCATTAACCGAAAGAGTCCTTAAAGTTTTGCTTAAATTTAAGTCAAATGTTTTTCGCTTTTCCTGCTGCGCCCCAAATTGTATGCTAAGCTCTCTGTCGCTCCCTCTCTCCCACTCCCTCTCTCCGTGTGTGTGTGTGTGAATCCTAATTGCCCCCAGTTTCATCTACACATCAATTAGCCGCAACAATTTAATTTGTCAGCCAGAAATGGAGAAAACTCTGAAAAACTCAACTCAAAAAAGAAAAGAAAATAAAAGAAAATGTACAAGAAAAATCCATAAAATATTTGTGCAACATTTTATGGGGAAAAACGAAGCAGCAGAAGAAAAAAAAACTGTCGTCAGCTATTTCAAATTGTCATAAAAATTTGATAAGGTTTTTTTTTTTGTTACGTTAATTTCTTTTTTCACTGCGTCAGCTACGAGAGAGAAAAAACTGTGAAGAGAAGGAAACCCAATTGCGCTGTTGTTGTTGTTGCTGCTGCTGCTGCTGTTTATGGGTTGTGGGTTGTGGGTTGCGGCTTGGCCGGCAGCAAATCGTTCACCATTCAGCTCCAACGTAGTTTAAATTTTCACAGCGAAAGGAGAGGAAAGGTGATTTAAAAAGTCGATGATTGTTACTTCAATTAAATGTGGAGAAGTCGTGCGCCGGTGGGTTGGAAAACCAATCAAAATTGTGACAAACTTGATAAGCATTGGCCTAAATCAAAATCTATATGAAAGATTTAGAGCATAAACCACCAAAAAACTTCGTGGATCTCCGGCTCGCGGGCTCGAACCAAAATTTACCAATGTTTCAGGTTCAGAATTTGGAGGTTTTTGGGCCAAGGTTTTGGTTCGAACCTTGGTTCAGCCAAGCTTTATACAAGATTAAATAGTAAGCGACCTAAAACCGACATAAACTGTTAGGGAATTGTCTCGATTTTGGATTGGGATGGGATTTCACAATACTTTATATAAATAGAAACACTTTCATTCAGCTCATGACCATCAAAGCAATGACAAAGTGTTTCTACTTGTTCTACTGGATACAGCCCTTAAACTGAAATGCAATTTCGTAGTCCACATACGAAAAGTGTTGCCACGAAAAGTAATTCAATCAGGATAACAGCAGAAGCCACTGGGAAATAGTTCAAATCTATCATTTTTGTTGAACCGAACCGAAATTTTGCAGCTCTTTGATTAGAATATCAAAAATGGAACAAATTTCAGCGGTTGAGTTGCATTTCATAGCTTTTCTAACACAAAATACTGAAAGTCGCCAACTTATTGAAACAGTGGAATCATTGGGAAATCAATCGAAATGCGAGAAAGTAAAGTTAACTTCGATCGTATCTATGGCAGCCATAAGGCATAGTCATCCATCCAAAGCAAAAGCAGACTACTTGCAAAAAATTGCCACTCAAACGCCTCAAAACTGAGGAACAAGTTAAGGCTGAAAAAGGCAGACGGTCAAAGCTCAATCGACTCAGTTTGTCAGGCTGATCAAGAAAATATACATTTTACATGCTTTCTTCTGGTATTGTGTTACAGTGCTTACTTCTTTCTGAAAAACCTACCAAAAAAACAAGAAAGAAAGTTGGTCAAGCCCGACTATAACATACTCTGTACCAAGAAAATTTGTCGTTTGATCATAACTCGAAAACCGTTCATCCGATCTTCTCCATTCCTTTGGCGGATCGATAAGTTATGCTGATAACTAAATATGTCCAGAAGAAACAAGCCCGCTATCTTCAAAACTGTGGGAGATATGACGTTTTTTCTACATTGCGAGGGCGGGAGGGGGCGTGGCCAAAATTGAAAATGAACTTGATCTGCCTGCAGACATAAGAAGCATATGTCCCATACATGTCAAACCTCTATCTCTTACCATCTCTGAGATCTGTGCGTTCATACGGACAGACAGACGGACATGGCTATATCGACTCGGCTGTTGTTGCTGATCAAGTATATATATACTTTATAGGGTCGGAGATGCTTCCTTCTGGATGTTACATAGGGTAGGTTAGGTTAGTCAGAAAGCATTTCCCACCACATAAAGTATATATACATATATTCTTGTTTAGCTTGACCAGCTAAGTTGATTTTGCCCTGTCCATCCGACTCTATCTCCATCTCCTCCCTTCGTTTTAAAGCTATCTTCACCAAACTTTGCACATGGTCTTCGAAAACAAATACGCTGCACATTTGTCGGAACCGGCCGGTTTGGATGACTATAACATATAGCTGCCATAGGAACGATTGGTCGAAAAACTAGTTTTAGTGAGAAAAACTTTTTTGTTTTCAATGCAAACGCCACCAAATTTTGTATTTCTTAATTTCCTATGCTAATCCATGATTCTGCCAAGTTTGTTGGAAATCGGACATCTTTATAGTATAGCTGTCATAGAAAAGTAAGATTAAAAAAACAGTCTTAGTAAGAAAAACTTTTTTGTTTTCCATATAAACCTCTCCAAAATTGGCATATTTACATTTTATAAGCTTTCACACAATTCTTTAAAGTCTTGTCAAAATCGGTTGACTATAGGTTATGGCTGCCATAGGAATGATCGGTCGAGAAACTAGTTTTAGTAAGAAAAACTTTTTTGCTTTCACTGCAAACGCCTGCAAATTTTGTATTTCTTAGTTTGCTATGCTTAACCATAATTCAACCAACTTTGGTCAAGATCGGACTTGTATATAGTATAGCTGTCATAGAAAAGTAAGGTTAGAAAAGTAGTCTTAGTGAGAAAAACTTGTTTGTTTTTAGTGGAAATGTTCTTCAAATTAGTTCTGCAGGGGTAAACAAACTTCGGCGGAGCCAAAGTTAACTTTTCTCCATTTTTTGTAAGTATTTGTTTGTATATTTTGGATTTTCTCTTAACAAGACTGAGGGTCGTTTTCTCATGTTTCTGTTTTTGCAATCTAGTTGGCTTTGGTGTATTTGTGCTGCTCATTTTGAGCATGAGCTATGCAAATGCTTAAAATCTACCTTGATTTGCCAAAACAGGAACATAAGAAAACGGCCCTAATAATACTTTTTCAAATCTTAAACTAGAAACTGTTTTAAAAACCAACCCCTATTGAAGCTAACATGTCGTCTTGATGTTGCCTAAAGTTACCCTAAAGAACCCAGTTATTTTTAGCTCACAAAATTTGCAGTCAGTTTGTATTTTTTAAGGAAATAGTCTCCTAAATAATAAGGTCACTTTTCCTAAATGTTCGTAATGTTGTGGTGTCAGTTGAAGCGTTGAGCTGACTGTCAGCCGCATGGCTCAGGTGTTAGAACTTCGTCTAAGAATGCTTCAAATGCTTCCAAAACTAACTTAATTTAACATTTGTGTTAGACCTGCAATGTGTTTGATGACGAGAAAGAGTTTCTGAACTGCATTAAAGGTGGAAAAAAGGCATAGTTGATGTTGATGATCCCTTGGTTGACTTTGCTATACATTTTCAGTGGAAATTTATTAATCAATGCCTGCATTTAGTGTTTAGTTGATCTTACAAATTCATTCAACAGAGCTAAAAATGAAAACTACAAAAGATGGATGTGGATCTGTTCTGTGTTTTGGCGTTTGACAATTGAAATGTGGTCTAAAAGTCTTCTGACTTTGTTTTAATGCATATAGGCGAGGCTTAGACTTGACAGATTTGGCAAAAGCAGATTATTAATCTAGAAAACACCAATAATCCTGTGTTGGTTCAAAAAATTCGACTGCCAGTAGAGTTACAACTTAGCCCAGGATTGCTGACGGTGCCCAAACAAAAACAGTTATAATTACTTAAAGCCATCGATATTCACTCACTGAACTGAATAATGATCTACATTCTTGCCACAATTCTAAGCAGGGCTGCAAACCCAAAATTTAAATATAGTTCAAGCTCAGAATTTTGAGGTGCAAGGTTTTTATACTCTGTACCGTAGGTACATAGAGTATTATAAGTTTGTGCAAAAGTATGTAACATCCAGAAGGAAGCATCTCCGACCCCATAAAGTATATATATTCTTGATCAGCATCAACAGCCGAGTCGATATAGCCATGTCCGTCTGTCCGTCTGTCAGTCTGTCCGTATGAACGCACAGATCTCAGAGATGGTAAGAGATAGAGGTTTGACGTGTATGGGACATATGCTTCTTATGTCTGCAGGCAGATCAAGTTTATTTTCAATTTTGGCCACGCCCCCTCCCGCCCCCGCAATTTAGAAAAAACGTCATATCTCCCACAGTTTTGAAGATAGATGGCTTGTTCCTTCTGGACATATTTAGTTATTAGGATAACTTATCGATCCGCCAAAGGAATGAAGAAGATCGGATGAACGGTTTTCGAGTTATGATCAAAAGACAAAATTTCTTGGTACAGAGTATGTTATAGTCGGGCTTGACCGACTTTCTTTCTTGTTGGACAACGGTTTTGGTTCGAACCTTGGTTCAGCCCATGCTTAACACAAGTTTATTTAGTAATCGACCTAAAAACGAAATAAGCTGTAAGGAAATTGCGTCGATTTACGTACCAAAAGTGTTTCCACAGTAATGTTAAGCTCTTATTTTGTGAATAATTCCATTAACTTTGAAGAAAAGGATCTTAAAAAACAGAGGCTAGGGATTCTAATGGTAGTTCTGTACATTTTTATGGATGCTTACCTTCCTGCCGATTGTAAGACTCAGTCTTCCAGAACCATCAGGATAAGAGAAGAAGTTGCTAGGAAATAGGTGAACTTTTTTCATGTCTTTAATATTTGTTGAACCGAACCGAAATTATAGATTCGGCACAGGTTCAGGTTCAGCTTTACTACCTTAAGAGGTTCGGTTCACAGTAATCTGAAAGTCGGAATTCCGGGATCGAACCGGTTCGGTTCAAAACCGCTTTGCAGCCCTGATTCTAATGAATATTCATTCAATGTCCTTTGACAACACAAGAGTTACATATTTTCCATTTGTATATAACAAGCCGTTTGGTCTGTGCACTGATGAATCAGTCTCTCTCGGCTTTCTCAAGCTAAAAATGTGTAAATGATTTGGCTCTTCAAGTGTGGCTCATTGCATGGAAATGCTGGTCAGGCAGTGGGTGGTGTTGTGGAGGGATGTGGGGTTGCTTCATGTTGTGCATGAACATTTTTTGGTGTTCTCAGTGAAGGAACCTTTCGCCGCTGTTGTCCATTTGCCGGACCAGCAGCCTTGTTGTTTTAGTTTTCTTCCTTTTTTTTTTGTATATTTTGGGTTGCTGTCATTTTCATTAAAATTTCATTGCTGCGAAGAAAATTTATAGGGAAAAATATAGCAAAAGTTGTTGAACCGACCCGTAACAACAACAACAACAACATCCACTCAGTGTGTGTTTTTTGGGGGTGTGGTTCCTTTCACACACACACACACACAGCAACAACACATAGGTAAATACAGCTGCCAAATGCCCCCCCCCCCCCTCCCCACTGGCCTTACACAGCAACTGCTAGCACTCGCTCGCTCTTACCCACGGCCAGGGTGTGCAGGTAAGAACGAGACAGCCAGCCAAGCAGGCCAAAAGCGAAATTGAAACTGCGCGTTTACAGGGCCCGGGGTAGGGCAGACCAAGCCAGGCCTTTGACAGCGCCATCTCACTCTCACTTGCGCCTAAGAGCGTACCCAGACCGTGTCAGCCATTGCTGAAAGTGTTGCCCTCTCGCTCCTGCAGCAGCCGGAAGCCGCCCTGTTGTTGTTGCTGGCTGGCTGGCTGGCCGAGAGGTTCGTGTACGACCGGTTCGTGTTGTCGGCGACAACAAACCGAAACTGGGACTGGTCGAACCACTTTTCGGGCTACCCGTCTACAGCGTTTGCGTTTGCCGTTGCCCGTTGAAGGTGTCACGAAAATCAGTTCCAAAGTAACATTCGTGCCGCTCGGATTGTTGTGCGTTACGTGGCTCGCTGCTCTCCGTACACCGTACACCGTTATAGTTCGCCGCGCGTCTTGCGTTTGCTCAACCGTCGCGCCAAATCCCAGAAACGCCGTCGCCAAACTTCTTCCAAATAACAAAAAAAAAAAACAGCAGGAAATGCATTGGAAGCAACAAATGTAAAAACAAACAAAACGTGTGCAAGATACTGAGAAACCAACCTGTGTGTCACAGCTATTTTTGTTCTGGTGTATCCAAGTGTTATCCTTCCAAAAACAACAACAACAACAACAACAGCAGCAGCAACAACAGTGGCAGTCAGTTAACTCAAGAGAGAGGATCTATCTTGAAATATTGTTTATTTTTTTGCCCGAAATATTCTGGATAACTAAACTACACAAGTTCAGTCGGTGACTGCTGAAATAAAACAAACAAACAAACAAACGACACAAAAAATTGCATAAAACTTGTTCGGTTTTGGATTTGTTTTTTTTTTTTTTTGGTGAGTGTGCAAAATAATGCTTAATCTTGTACTATTTGTATGGCAGCAAAACTGGAGTAAAAAAAGCAAGGATTATATCTCAACATTAACATTATGCTTAACCAAATAGCCAAGTAAACACAGTTCGGTTGGAACTCTGGGAAACAGAACTGTTAGTTTAAGTTAAGTTGAATTTATATATGAATAGAGATTAGAATGAGTTTTGAGAAGGAATTTTGAAGGTCGGCAGAGTCCTATAACAAGCGAACAAACGCTGGTAACTGTGAATCAAGCGATTTGTACCACAAACTTATATCTGTTATTATCATTTCCTATAGCTAGCGTTTCAATGTTATTAAAACTAAGAGACAATTGACTCAACCTCACATACGAATCAAGTACAAATAGTCAAAGACATGGAACCAATTTCTCATACTCCAAATAGCTGCTATTTATGTGTCAGATAAACTAAGATTATGCTTAACTTTATGTAGAAGCAGAACCATTCTAGTTTCAATATAGGAAACCTCTTCCGCTAGTTTATTTCAATGTATATTTATATTTTTTCCACAACGATCACGATCATTCCTATGATATAGTCAACCGTTTTGAACAAAAACGCGTAGAATTAGGTGTTAGCATCTAAAACAAACAAATACAAAATTGCAGTATGCTACCTTCAAAAACAAAAAAGTTTTCCTCACGAAGACTGTTTTTTCGACCTATCTTTTGTATGGCAGCTATACCATATAGTTGTCCGATTTTCAGAAAACTTGACAGAATTATGAAAAAGCATAGAAATCCTTTGAATACAAAGTTTGGAGACGTTGCCATTGAAAAGAAAAAAGTTTTTCCTACTAAAACTAGTTTTCCGACCTTTTGTTGCTATAGCAGCTATGAGATAAAGTCAACCGATTCGGTCAGTTCCAACCTATTAGTAGTGTGCCTGCAAAAAGAAGACTCTGTGCAAAATTTCAGCTTCATAGCTTCAAAACTGAGAGACTAGTTTGCATAGAAACAGATGAACAAAGCTCAATCGACTCAGCTTGTCAGCCTGATCAAGTATATATATGGTTTATGGGGTCGGAAATGTATAATTAGGAAATTATAATACCCTTTGCAAGGATATAAATATAGTTTCCCGCTCTGTTTAACTATATTATCAGCTTTACCGACAAGATTCGCTGGATTCAAGTAAGCCAGTATATTCCAAAATAAAGCCCAAAGAAATTTGGAAATCTTCTAAGAAAGGCTCACTATAAAAACAACAAAGTTTCCGCATAGAACTGTGACTTAAGAGAGCCAAAAAGGGGCAGGACTGCCACACCAAAAGGGCCTCTGGCTGCCCAACTCTGCTTTTGATTTGTATATATGTTTGCCATGATTTTGCCTCTAGGTTGAAATATGTCTTCCACTTATTTTTGATGATGAGGCAGTACAGACAATTTCTATATGCCAGCTAATGCAGTCATCAATCAATATTTTGCCTATTTGCTATCAAGTTTCTAGTCAATATGTATATAACGAAATTTGACTTTTCTTTATGTTCCGAAATTGATGTTCGAGGTTTTTGGGAGAAGGTTTATATTTGAATCTTGGTTCGTCACATGATTTACTTAACTTTAAAATCAAGTAATGTCTTCAATATTCAGAATATCTTTACTTTGATCAGACAAAACTAGTTCAAAATGTAAAATGTAATGTAAATAGTTACCACAACTATTTAGAACTTCTCTTTCAACTTCATTTTAGATAGATTTCAGAATGCCTTAGAGAATTGGTTCAGATTGAATAATTATCTCGGAACTTCAAGGTTTCATTTACAGTTTCAGTAAGTCGGAGTTCTGAATTCGAATCGGTATGGTTCCAAGCCGCCTTACAGACTTGTTATACAATGCTATTTGTTTAACAACAGCTCCATGATTCGTCGATTTCTTTTCTAATTCTGTTGTATAATGGAACAACTTGTTATGTTAACTTGAAAAACTCTGATAAAACAAAGATTGAGCTGCAACAAGAAGTGCTGCCCATCTAATTTACAGCCCAGCGTGATTATTTGTGTGTTGCTTATAACTCGACATCTTCTACATTACTTAGATTTTGCGCTGCACAGAGAAAAGATGATTTCGGTATCCATTTGGAATGCATATTTTTGTAGTATTCATTTTTGTTTAATGAAATATCTATTCAATGTTAAATGCATCTTAATATTAAGAACTATACATTTTAATTGAAGCATTTTTTCTGTTTGGTATTTCTAGGCTTATGTGTAGAAGCTTAGAATTCGAATCCTAGTCTGAACAATCTAACTGCAGAATGGTAAAATTACTGCATATTTCATTGTATTTCTGCAAAAACCTAAGACTAAAACCATACAACATCTTAGAATAGGTTGGTACTTACATGTTGAAACCCCATCTAATATTTTAGAACAGGTCGTTGTTTGCCTGATGAGACAAACTTCGGATGAAAAGCACTTATAAACGAAAGGTATAGAATCTAAGCTGATTAACTTTCCTACTAAGCAAGAAGCCTGCTTCATCATGTAAATGCCGACTAAGTCCTAATTTGACATCATCTATATAGCTGCACAGAATTTAATCTGTTATGTGTAAGTTTATATGACAAATAGGTTTATGTAGAATATGTGAAATCAGACCTAATCGTATAAGGTAATAAATACATAAAAGCCTAGAAAACACTTCCAATTTCATGTTTTCAATGTAAACAGCTTATCGAATACAAGGTTGAAACGACGACATAGAAAAACAAGTTAAGTAACAAGTATATCGAATAAACGTTGCACACAAACAGCACACATATGTAAAATCAAAGGTCCACTTTGCATATTTCGCTCTAATTTTAACTGACATTTACTTGTTTACTTGCCTTTTGATTTTGGCTGAAACCGAAGGAAATGCAGGCCTTTTGCATTTACAGGTCTTAGTTATTTGGCCTCAAGTCGTCGCCATTATGTCTTGTTCTTTATATAATGGTCTTCTATGAAATGGAGGCTTTCTTAGGGCGGTTTCAAATTGGTTGAACTGTAAGGAAGCACAGCATCTACTAGAAAACTTTGTTAACTTTTGGTCTGGTCGTTCTTTTAACTAAATTTACCTCTTCAAATGATCTCAGTTTTGAACTCATCAAACTGAAATCTCGGGAAGAAAAGACCAAACAACAGAAGTATATATAAATGTATATAATATTTGATTGAGTTGAGTGGTTTATCTAAAACATCTGAAGTTGATGCTATCTCTGATGCTGTCAACTGTTAAAATGGCTGACTTTTTGTGCGTCACCCCGCTTATTTCAGACTCAACGGTCAATCCATAAAGAAAGATGGTTTCCAGTTTTAAGTACCGAAACTGTAGTTTCCAAAACTGTAACTAGTATAAGGCTAGGCCATCGGTAGTGGTATTAACCCGTTGGCAGTTTAGGTTAGCATAAAGTTACATATTTTGTTGGGGCTTTCTCCAAGACCTTCTCCAAAAGCTAACACCTTACTGAAATTCTTACTTTAGTAAGTCAAAGGTAAGGTCAAAGTGCCCTAGATATAAACACGATTCAGTAGTTTGTGGTTAATTATGCTACTTCTATGGTTATAGCTGTTAGGCAGTTAAAAAAAACCTCTTGTTAAATCCTACCGCTAATGTTTCAGCAGCATTTTGATGGCTCTTAACTTTACCTTAACTTTTTTTGGTGAAGAAGTCTCCAGACTCTGTTCATATTCACATTTTTGCAGTGCTTCAACACCAAAATTTCGCATAATCACTTAACACAGTCTCTGGTGCTAACATTTTCTTTATTTTTTTCTTAACAAATTTTCTACTTATGCACCAGTGATATAACTGTGGGTGTTACATTTGGGTATGAAACTGGCAGAAAGTAGAGTTTACTATTCATAGAAGTAAAAAGTTGGTCTAGCTCTGTTCGTCTCTTTGTAAACTTCCAATCGGCATAAAATGTTGAATAAATCTTAATATTTTTAACAATATTAAGCTTTAATTTATCAACAACTTGTTTACTTATGTAAATAACAGTAATATTGCCCAACAACAGCTATGTTAGCATGCTTAACATACTGTTAAAGTGCTGTTAATTGATATTTCTCCGTAAGTATCCAAGCTGTTGCTCTGGCTTTTAATATAAAAAAGTGTAGTAAAGCCAACAAACAACTTACTCACCCAATCGTTCATCTTCAACAGCTATTAGCAACAATTGTAAAGCGTAGTCTTGCAGTTTTGACACGAACTGCCCCCACATGTATTTCCTAAACATATTTTCCAATTTCAAACATGTTTTGACTTCTTTTGATTTTGCTGAATGAACTGAATGAATTGTGTGTATGTTGCCTTAGCCTTTTTTTTTGTTGTATTTCTCTTGTCAGGGGGTTTCGGTTTCTACAAATGATTGCATCATAGTAAAAATAAATCAATAATAGAGTAATAGAGTAAAGAGCCCAGTCAGTCAGGTAATAACAACAACAACAGCAACAGCAACTTCAACTTATTATTTGACGCATTGTCAATGTGATCTTGATAACTGGCCGGTTTCGGTTCGGTGCGGGTTTTTTTTCTTCTTTTGGGTCTGTCTTGTGAGTGATTTCTATTTAAATGGCTTTGTCAACGAAATTTGAGCAGCCCAAAAGCCCAGAGACACGTAATGAGCAAAGAGTGAAGAGAGATAAAAATTAATAATACAAATAATTGTGGAAAAAAAACATTGGAAATTGAAATTGAAATGAAACCTCACTTAAGGCAACAGGCAACAAGACGGAGCAGGGCAGGGCAGGGCGAGGCGACGCCTAGGCGTCACCACAGATTCCAAAAGGCAAAGAGAAAAAGGCAGCATACCCAGAGATAAGCTATCACAAATGTCGCGACGCAATCTTGGCTTCAATTCAGTATTAAATTGAAGCTCAAGTAACGGATGTGTGAATGAATTGGCATTGGATCTAAACGTGGGTGTCACAGCCGACGAGCCGCGGCTCCAGACTCCGAAACCAGGCCCAAAATTACAGCAACAGCAGCAGCAACAAAAACTCAAACAAATTGCCTTGCATATTAATTTCTCAAAACAACACATCGAACACATCGCACACACATATGCAAATGAACAATCGAAGAGCGTTTATTCAGATGGTTTTAATTTATAGCCACCGCTTTGAAATTAGCTATCAAAAGCATACAGAAAATATGTGTGAATAATGTGAACTGAAAACGGGGATCCCAAAATAAAGAAGAGGGTTCTATTGTCTTTGATTTTAGGTTTATTTTTAAGTATTTTTTTTGTATGTTTAGGGTCTTGGTTTTAGGTAGCAGCAGCCTTTAACAAATACACACATAACTCGAGCACACCACCCTCCCCCCCCCCTGTTTTGCCTAATTAGCCAACGAAACTGAAAAAGAAAGGCGGCTTTAATGTGCCTTCCTTGAGAAATTATGAAAATTATTTATTTATATATATAATATTTATATTATTTTTGTGGTTTTTGTTTCGCCTTTCGGCTAGCTTAGTCATTGAAGATGAACCGGGCGGGCCAGGGGAATTTCCTGTTCTCAGGCACTTTCAAACCAAAGCTGCCTCCAGTTTACTTTCAAAAGTTTGAGTATGAGTTTGAGTTTATTTTGAGTATTTGGCAGTGTTTGTTTTCTCCAACTGTTATGACTCAAAACATAGTTGCAAAAACTTGCTCAACTTGTACTGGAGTTACAATAGATCTTACCACTTTTCAAACTCATATCATGAAATGGAAACACTGGCCATGTTCAGCAGAAAGATAAATTAAAACAATGATACCTTGAATGGTTTTTACTGAAAAATAGTGCCACATTTGTGGACAAATACTTTAAAGAACAATTTGTTTTATGTTTTCTTATCAAAATGAAAATTCCATTTAAGAAGTCAAACTTAAGTTTTAATAAACTTTGCAGTTTACTCAAATTTTGAAACTCATATTTATCGTTATCGAAAAACAACCTATCGATATACAATTGCAGCATTACTTGAAACTAGCATACTATTGTGAACTGGCTTCTCTCAAGCGCGAGCCAAGACTGAATGGTCACTTTATTTGTCTTTTGCGCGGCAGCGCTCATACAACCAGTGTTGACAAACATATTCTTAAGCTAATATTTACAATGTTGGACAACTTCAGACTTATTCTAATTAAACGATAGTTTTAAATATTAAAATTGTACATACTTATGACTACTCCCCTTAGTACTACTACACTATTGCCTCCATCAAGATAAGTCACATTGGTATTTAGCAAGAAATTGATTGAAAATGTATAATTGATCATAAAGCAAGTTGTTCTGCTGAATGCGGCCACTGTTTTTTATAAATTTGTGAATTGCAGGAAACCGCACAAATTCTGATAACCTAGGCAATTTGCTGTAGGTTGTATATTTTGTTCTAGTCTAATTCTATTTAGAACATTTTGGGAGTGCTTGAATAAAGTCAACTGAGGAAATGTTTCAGTTTAGCGCTATATACATGGAAGAGGTAAATTTTAGAAATTGTTAAGATAAAAGTTTTTTGTAACACATCTTATTTTCAAAAGATTTCGAACTCTTGACCCTGGAAATCCACTAAGCAATTTCAAACAGGTCAAGTTCTTAGATATTTCAATATATTTACTGGAGATTTCTGGTACAACCATCGAAAGAGCTAAATTATAGCTACTACTTTATCTTACAGAAATATGCTCTTTCAATGGCTGTACCAGAAATCTCGAAGGGTTTATGCGTTCGCTCTTTCCTTTCGAATTAAAACTATTTGCATTTAAATGTGCAACGACTCAAGTTTACTCTAATATCAGTTCACAAATGTTTAAAGTCTAAAGCCAAGTAGATTTCATTTGCTCGACTTTACTGCCTTATCCCTTATCCCTTCTCCCTTTTCATATAAGGTCCTCGAAGCTGAGGTTTATAACAACATTTCTATAGATTTCCAATACAAAAATAAGAATCTGCTTCCGATACGGTGAGTGGTATTTAAGAGAAGAGATAGCCGCCACTAGTGGCTTATGAATAAAACCCTATAAAAACCACAAGGTTGATATAGCATTAAAGTTTAAGCAACTTCCCACCCAGCATTTGGAAGATCATTTTGACATAATCAGCTTAATGAGTCTTTTTCGAGCCCTTTTAATGGTTCAAAAATGATTACTATCTTGTGTGATTAAAAGAGGACTCAAAAATGACTTCTGCAAATGCTCAAAATGTGATTTATTGAAACACGAAATACGAAAAGACCCGCAAATGACTCGAATATGAGTCGAAAGTGATCAGAAAGACGGGTTAAAGACTACTCTTCACGAAGTGTCGCTGCTAGGTCACCATTTTCTCCCGACAAAAGTATCATTTACGATCCGCAGACGAGCGCATTTATGACTATTTTGATGAAAAATTACTTCAAATGCTTGCTGGGTTAGCTCTTAACCAAGGATTTCCCAACATAACTTGTAAGCAGCATAAACTGCTCCCAACCAAACTCCCATTGCAACCTCGCGAGTGATGTACATAAATGGTTAGATCAAAAAACTTTCTATGCCAGCTCTTAATAAAACCCATGGCATTATTTTCAGAGAGTTTAATCCAAGTAGCAACCTGAAGCAAAGCATGACCATTGGGCGAGTAATATATTCAATTGGCATATTATCATCACCTCGTCTAGGTGAAGGGAAAAAGGACTCCAGAAGCCGTTTTGGTTCGGATTCTTTGGGTACCACTAACCAAACCATGAAACGCACCATTTCAACTTATGAACTTTCAAACCCTAATCCAAATCGAACCTCTTCTGCTTGAAACAAGAAAAAAAGTCGGTCAAGCCCGACTGTAACATACTCTGTACCAAGAAACAGTCTTTTGATCATAACTCGAAAACCGTTCATCCGATCTTCTCCATTCTTTGGCGAAGCGATAAGTTATTCTGACAACTAAATATGTACAGAAGGAATAAGCCCGCTATCTTCAAAACTGTGGGAGATATGACGTTTTTTCTAAATTGCGGGGGCGGGAGGGGGCGTGGCAAAAATTGGAAATTTACTTGATCTGCCTGCAGACATAAGAAGCATATGTCCCATACATGTCAAACCTCTATCTCTTACCATCTCTGTGATCTGTGCGTTCATACGGACAGACAGACGGACAGACGGGCATGACTCGGCTGTTGATGCTGATCAAGAATATATATACTTTATAGGGTATTTTGCACAAACTTATAATACTCTATGTACCTACGGTACAGAGAATAAAAATGGTTCGGTTCATAAAATTACCTACATTACGTTTATAAGAATCTATATAATTTGCATATGGGCATTTCCATTCTGTCGATCGCGGCCGTCGTACACATTAAAAGTAAAAAAACAAGCAAACTAAAGCGCATTTTTAATTCGTTCTTTACTTCATATTAAAGGTCTTCGCTAGCACTTTAATTATTGCTAAAAGAGAATAACAAGTGATGTCGAGTTACCAAAATATAGACAACATAAGAAGCGAAGAGGAAGAAGAGGCATTTTCGTGCCTATCTATATAAAGACAAAGTTTAGCGAATCCTGAGGCCCCAACAAAGCCCAAATTGATTTGATATCTTATCAATGAATTGCTCTTTCAAATGTGTTTTTTGTTTGATTTGGAAATCTTCCGTATTTTTTATTTCATTAAATATTGATCTGTGTCGCTACGTGACATGTCGAACGCGACATTTTTTCCATCAAGATATTTATGTGGTTTCTGATTAATGCAAAGCAAAAACTAACAGTTAATTGCAGTTACATAGTTTGATATAGCCTCTTATCCAACCTTTTTTAACCCTTCGGACCCTTAGAACAGTTTTAGATATCAAAAGTCAATGAAATCCATAGGCAATTTTTAAAAAAAAAATTTCCCATAAAAGTATAAAAATGAGTAAAACTGTAATTGCGCGAATTTGCGTTCGAAAATCTCGAAACGGGCTATGAGCAAATTTGCTACTGGCTTAATTTAGTTTAATTTAATTGTTTCCCTGGGAAAATGTGACAAAATATAGTGTTTTTAACTACTTTTAATTTTTGCGGAAATGCCCATATGTGACTGCTTTTGGGACCTTTATGCTAAGTACACTTCCAGTTTTAGACGGCTCGAGGTCTTTTTAGGCCTTCGCCCAAGTTTAAACAGAGACACACAACACCACAAAGGAGGCAGACAGATCGTAGATTAAGGCCAGCTTTAAAACTATCTCGGCCGATATTTATAGTTAAGTTACTGTTGTTGTTGTATCATTATCAAACAAAAGGAAGAGAACGTTCTGAATTATAAGAGTAATGTTCTTAATCGTGCTGTTATTGGTGAAAGGATGAAATAGCTTGGTAAATTAGAAGCCGCCTTCTTAAAACAAATTCAACAATTCACTTAAACATTTGTTTGATGCTTGTTTGAAGCTAAGGAAACTGTTCTTAAACCGAACCTCAAACTGGGTTTGTAGCCCACAAATACATAACCAAAAGTCTAACTAATGAAGACGAATTTTTCACAAAATCATAAGAATTGTCTGAATGCTAAAATGAAATCGCTTCTGTTGCACATTTGTCAACTAAAAGCAGTGCACAGCAATAAGCTGTCTTTTTTGAACAAGCCAAATGTGAAATAGTCTGTACGAACAAAAGTACCGAACTGCTTTATCTTATTATCTTGGGGATCTGTGTGTTCAAATGAACAGAGGTACAAACTATATCATATATATGATGGCTATATCGACTCGGCTTTTGATACAAGTTCACCTGTTTTCAAAGTCGGCAAAAAAAACGAGTACTAAGTCTGATTCATGTTTGAATTTCGTCTTTATACAGTTATTAGCAAGGACCTTTTTGTCAGCCAAACTAACTAAGCCCAGCTTCTCATGCTCTCTTTACGTAGTTGGTACTACTCGAAGGAGTTGAATGTTTTGTTACATAGTTTAATATGTACTAAATCCGCTTTGACAACATTGCCGTAATTCTTAGACTTTTAGTGATTGATTTGGCAATCATAAAATGAACAACCAAAATCAGCAAGTTTTTTTTTAGTAAATTTGTATAACGTTTGCCCTGTTCAAACGAACAGTTGGCAAGCTGCCTGTGCCATATTTTATACAAATTTCAATTACGACACACAAATGCTTATCTAATAGTTGCACTTAACCAAATCAAATTGCTAATTGATCAAATTGCTTAATTAATAACACATGACAATTAACAAGTTAATCAAAATGCAAAACTATGGCACCAGGTCAGAGCTCGGCACACACACACACACACACACGCGTTATCTTATCGCCAACTGTATTCCGCCGGCAATTTATCATCATGGCCGGACATCTATTAATTACAAATATGCTGCTCAACTGTCAATTTGATTAACAATTTAATGCATAATTGCGTATACGAAAACTAATTAAAAATACTAAAAAAAAAAAGTAAAAGAGTCAACTTGTCGCCAGCCGTTTCTAGGCCACAAATGTACTCGTTATTTTTTTAATGCCTCTTAAACTTGTCAAATCTTCACACTTTTTCAATTATTTGGCACGTTGCTTAATTAAACTTCAGCCAACGTCAACGTCAGTTCCATCAAAAGAGGCTGTTGCCAACTTGCCAGTCAGCCAGCCAGCCAGCCAGTAGCCGTTGCTCATCTAAAATATGTATAAATAATTTTATGCGAAATTGCAAATTTAAATGTCAAAATGCATTTGCGTACCGGCCGGCAGCAGTCGCCCGGACGTGCTCAACAGTTGCACTCGGCCGCGACGCTCTTTCCGCGGGTTTTTATTAACTTGCATTATTTTCCACAGACAGGCCAGGCTTATTATGCTAGGCCTCGGACCATGTGTGCGCTGTGTTAATGTGGCCGCCGCATATTCCAGTAGCTGTCTGCTATGTAAATGAGCCTGAGAAAGAAGATTTGGCCGGGTGTAGTGCACCCGAAACACTTGAAACAATTTCGCCTTGGAGCGCACGCACAGAGCACAGCTAAATGGTTCTCGAGCTGTGGTATCCCAAGTTTAAGCTACTTTTGTTTAGTTTAGATTTCTTACATGGCCCAATTAGTGCGGCGGTGGGCACCAAAATCTGTTGTGAGCTAAGGCCGCAAAAACCGTAAGAGTGCCTAACTTGCCATTGCTCGTTAATAGAGCTCTAAGATTTGTGTAGGAAAATGTAGCTCATTTGCGGCAGAATATACTGTTTGCGCCTAAGACTGTCTTTTAGTATGATTCCCATTAATCCAAGCCAAAACTCAACAAAACAACTCGAACGAAAAGGCTTCTACAACATTCTTAATACTGATACGCATGTTGTTCCATGTCTAAGGTTCAGCTTCAATATGTTTGCTGAGTCAAACTAGCCTAAGTTTAGTTGAATTTTAGTTTCTCCGACTGCGGTTTGAGAATCTGGTATAATGCATAAGAAAGTCAAATTACTTAAACTCTCAAAACAAACCTAACATCTCGCCATCTGTTGCTAATATTGTCAGACGCTGTACCAAAGGAAAACAGAGGGCCGATTTCTCAACTTCTAAATAGCTTCTATGTGTCAAATAAACTTAGAGCTTACTCTGTTATTGGATTAGAAACCAGCCTAGAGTATATTAGGTTTGTGTAAAAGTATGTAACAGCCAGTAGGAAACATCTCCGAAACACATAAAGCATATAGATTCCTGAACAGCATCAACAGCCATAAAAAAACTTAAAAATTTGCCACAATTTTATATTATATATAAAAGTTTGTTTTTTTAAGGACATTTTTAGTAATCAATATTAGAAGATAAAGATAAGAAGAATTGTCAAAGATCGGATGAACAATACTCAAGTTATGAGCAAAAGAATGTTCAGTAAGCAAACTGTGCTTACACTTTTGTTGGTAAGGAGAAGAAAAAAAGATACAAAAAAGATCCATTTGAAAAGCATATCTCTCCAAATCATTCAAATGATCATAATTTTTAATATCCTTTGGATGGTTTTTAGCTCTGTTGGATGATTAAAAGTATATTAAAGACATATCCTGCCCAAAAGAATACCAGAAATCTGATATCAGATCAGAAATCTCTGTTTACTTGGGCTTGACCCACTTTCTTGCTTGTTGCTATTGATTTCATTCAATAATGGTCATAACGCCCATTTGCATCAATTGTATCAATATTAAGTGCAGATTTGGGTCGTTTACTTAAAATTTGGTATACAATTTGGTATAATACTCTCTCTAAAGGCTGTTCAATGGCGCCTAACTGTCTAATTTTTTGTACCAAGTTGGTTTAGAAGAGGTTAAAACGTGGACCCGTATGACGTATGACCCACTTTCATGCTTGTTTTAATTGATTTCATTTAAAAATGGTCATAACGCCCATTTTGATCAATTTAATCAATATTATGGGGAGATTGGGGTCGTAAACTAAAAATTTGGTATACAATTTTGGATGGTACCCCCTCCAAAAGTTGTTCAATGGGGCCTAGCGTTCTTTTTTTTTTGGACAAAAATGGTTTATAAGATGTTAAAACAAAGCCATAACGCACATTTTTATTACCAAATCCACATATATGTCAATGTTTAAAGGAGAATTGGGTCTTTTAGTTGAATTAGCAAAAAAAGCCATTGCAAGCCTAGTTTTTTTCTACATCTTAACCATCAAGTCTGCTATTAATGGTTTTTTAGACTAAGGCAACCAGTAGCGGATGTAGGAGGAGGTCTAAGCGAACTGAAGACCTCCCCAGGGGCCAGCTGTTATTATTTGCCAGCTTTTCTGAAAGTTTTGATGACTGTAAGATCCTTAAGCTTTTCACATATTTGGTGAATTAGGCATATTTGGACTCTGGGCGTGCTTCAACCCCTGTGGCCTCCTCCCTTGATCCGCCACTGAAGGCAACTAGTTTAACTAATATCAAATTTCGTTTACTGTACTTCTTTTGAATTATTTCGAAAGCAGCTATAACCTGTGTCTAACCTCTTTATACACAAAAAAATTATCAAGATAAATGCCCTTCAAAGTATGCAATGCTTATGTGTATTAAGACATAGATAAGGATCAAACGTTTTCTCTTATATTTGATTCATTTTGAATACTTTTAACTGGCCTGACAAATCTGAGTGTATGTATGTATCAATTACTCACTTCAGCTGATAACTCATGAAGAAAATAAAGCTAGCATACTTTTGAGGGCATTTATCATGACATTTTTGTTTTGTGTATAAACGAAGCATCTGTGTGTTTTCAAATCTTCTACAAAAACTGTGTTAAGTTTACAAATAATATAAAAAGTGTGTTTAATGGGGGGGATGTGGCAGAAATCTCTAGAGATTTTGGTATAAACCCACGGACTTTGTACTTAATTTGGAGAACTTTATATGTAAAGTAATAAAAGTAATAAAAGGGAGACCGTAAGCACTAAATCAATCGCATTCAAATCTCTCAACTGTTGTCATCTAATCTGGTAGCCTAGTATTTTAAAGAAAAGGCTTGTTGATTCGGATTTGAAATGAAAAAATGAGAAAATGAGAATAAGATTTCTGGAGCAACCTCTGATAGCTTTTCTAAAGCAACTTAGAATTAATATGAAATGTTTGAATAACTTCTTCGTAACTCAAAAACCTTTTGAAATTGAAGAGAAATATAGAATATCCAGAAGTAAGAAGCAATTTTGAGACTTCATTTCAATCACAGATGCATTTCACCAATTCCCAAGTTATCTCCCGCCTAAGTCTCAAAATATTTTCACCCCCGGGGTAACCCACTTTTGTGCCAGTGTATGGCGAAAACTGTGCAAAATGCCGAGGCCTATTAAGTTGTTATACCCACTGCTAGAAGCTGATTAAAGCGCTCATGACAAGTGAACACTTTTGACAGCTGGTTGCACTCACCTTTATCTAAAGCTCTGCCAAATCAGCAGGCAAAAAGCATAAGAAAAAAAAATTAAGTAAAAACAAGATGTTATTTTAATAATGATGTAGTATGTGTATTAGTTAATTTTTGTAGCTTTCTACACAACAACCAAAACAACAGCAACATTTATAAATAGAAACAACATTAATCAACTTTTTGCCAAATGATTCCCATATACCATAAGCGTTTCAGTTCCCAGGCTACATCCGAAGACCACTGAGAGAGGTCGACTACTGTTTTTGTTTTTTTGGTTTTTTTATTTTTCTTCTGTTTGGTTCCAAAACTGCGGGCTGCTGGTCAGTTTCGGTAGCTCGGCTTGGTTGTTTATTTTCCTAAGGCTTGTTTACCTTCAAATTGCAGCGCAGTCACCTCCAAAAAAACTAAATATTATTTTGACCGTAATTACAAAGAATCATAAGCCAAACAAACTCAAAACGCCCGGAAACTGAAAGTGAAAATCAACGAACAAATCAGAATTGCCGAATGAATTGTTAATGAAAGTGCGTCGTGTACTACGTGATGTATGTGGAGACAAACCGATTTGGCCTAGGAGCAGCACACACACACGCACACGCACACAATGGACCAAATAATAAAATAATAAAACACAAAAAAATGCCTGCGGGGTCTTTTGCTCTTCTTATTTGACTTTTTTTTTTGCCATTTGCCATGAGTTTTCATAATCAACAGCGGAGGCGGCGGCAAATGACAACAAAATCACGTAGATGTCGAAAAATGACACATTTGACTATACAAAAACGGAAAGAAACCCAAACGACAGATGTTTGAGCAGGCATAGAAAGTTTTGGGCATAAAAAATACAAATAATTTAGACAGGAAAATGGCCTAGTTTCTGGAATTAAAACCACGATCTCAAAAAAATTGCCTAAAGTGTGAGAATAGGCAATGACTTAAGCATAGGGTGGCAACCCTATGACTTTTATACGATCATTTCACCATCCATGTCAAGACAAACTAATATTTTACAAGCTATTAAGACTGCAAGTGTGTTTTTAAGTAAGAGCAAGTGTATTTTGGATCTGGCAGTAGTTGACCTTTAAGTGAAAGAAGTCACATAATTTCTATAAATTCAAAATACAAAATAAGCTAGACCCAGCTGTAAGTTAGCACATCAAGCAAGCATTTAATGTCAAAAGTTTTATAAGAATACAAATTCTTAAACCAAGTATACATTTTTGATGGCATTTTGTTGGATCCAAGAGCCTCAATACTTGTTACAAGTTCGAAAAATATGTTGAATTGAGAAGAAATATTCTTGAATCTTCACTCTTGACTCCAACAACTCCCAAGATTCAAAACTAAAAGCTGATAGCTAACAATCAGCTTTTTTGTCATACAAAAAGAGCTGATTGTTGGCTATAGTGTTAATAGCCTATAAGGGAGCCCAAGTTCCAATCAATCTACCTTTACAAACAAATTGTTTTTTCCCTTTTTGCTTAGATTTATTTCATAGAAGATTAATTGTCCAACTATGTAGGTATTGTTAAGACAGTGTCAATCCAACAGCCATAACTGCTTGGGAATTTCAAAGCAACATGAGTGCAAAAATTCAAAAACTAAGGGAGCACACACTCCAATCAATGTACCCTTAAAAATAATATATTTTTCTTTATTTGCTTAGATTTACTTCATAGAAACTTAATTGTTAAGAACACACCACAACGCCACTAAATGCCAGAACTGTTTGGGAATTTCAAAGCAACTTGAGTGCAAAAATCGTACATTTCCCCACACAGCTCTTTTCCCTGAAAAAAACGAATCTATAAAAGCAGTTTCAACGACATTCTCTCAAATGAACTTGCTCTCTTCTCTCAGTTTCTTTACTTTACTCAAGGGTTATCCAGCCATGCCCCAAGGGGGCCGATCAGTTTCGGCAATTCACAACGTATGCTTGCCGAAGTAATGCATCAGTGAGTGTCAGAGGGAGAGAGACAGAGAGCTTCTCTTCTTGGGGAACCCTGCTTTACTCTCCTGACCTAAAAGTATCACACTTAAAACGAAATTAACTCGATTTAAAGAGTAAAATTCTTGAAAGTTTAAGAGAGAATAAATAAAATTTCAGGAGAGCTCTTACTTACAATATTCGTTCTGGGTATAAATAAAGCTGTTAGTTTAAGAAGACTATAAGGTACAAAACATCACTCAATAAAACTGTCTGCGATATAACATTTTGTACAATTTTCTCATATCATCTCTGTGAACTCTGCTTGCAAATGGAAAGATAAACATAACTATGGGCTATAATGATAGACAAGTTAGATCATCTACATACAAATAACAAGCATAACGATTCATACTTAAAATCACTAGTGTATTTTGTTCTTTTCGCTCCGGAATTTGGTAGAAACGATTCGTTTCCGTTAAAAAACAAAAATTGATTTATGAATCAACAAAAACAGCTTTTCAACCAAAACCTATTCGTTCTTCAAGTAAAATAGGGTTTCTACCTTTGGTACAAGTCGTTACCAATTTGCACCGATAAGAGAATGAAACTACAGATAGATTCGGGAATAGATTGGAATTGATATAAGCTAACCGAGGAATTGATATACTGCAGAAGTGATTGGTTTATGTACAAAGCGTTGATAGAATTGGTTCAAAAAAGCAGAATTTAGTATTTTATGTGCTTAAATTAAGTAACTTCAGTTTTATTTGGTAACCAAGTTGGCCAAGCAAGCACTTGGAACTTAATTGATGCCCAAGATGGGCTTATATAAAGCTCTTAAAGTTCTTAAATAAAGTAGGTATTTTATACTTAAACCAAGAATTGTAAGAATTGTACTCTCAAACTGAAGCATCTTGATTTAAGTAGGAAATTTCTTGATAGTTATTTTAGTTTCGATTAAGCAAAGTCTAAACCAGGTTAAGTGCAAGACCTAAAAGTAAAATCTAAGAAAAAACAGAATATTGAAAAATATACTTTGGTCGATTTCGGGCATTCATTTGGAAGGGATATGTCTTGAATATCCGCTCAATCATTCAATGGAGCTAAAGATTAACCAAAGGATTTGAAAAACAAGAAAGAAACTCGGTCAAGCCCGACTATAACATACTCTGTATCAAGAAAATTATACGCTCAGCATAAATTTTGATGCTGCTGAAAGCAGCGCTGCTACTGCGCTGCAGCAGCGAACAGTCTTTTGAACATAACTCGAAAACCGTTCATCCGATCTTCTGCACTCCTTTGGCGGATCGATAAGTTATGCTGATAACTAAATATGTCCAGAAGAAACAATCTATCTATCTTCAAAACTGTGGAAGATATGAGGTTTTTTCTAAATTGCGCAGGCGGGAGGGGGCGTGGCCAAAATTGAAAATAAACTTGATCTGCCTGCAGGCATAAGAAGCATATGTCCCATACAAGTCAAACCTCTATCTCTTACCATCTCTGAGATCAGACAGACAGACGGACATGACTCGGCTGTTAATGCTGATCAAGAATATATATATACTTTATGGGGTTCTGGCTGTTACATACTTTTGCACAAACTTATTTTACTCTATGTACCTACGGTACAGAGTAGAATGATGATCATTTGGATGATTTTGCAGCTCCGCTGGATGATTTAAAGGATATTTAAGACATTTCCCTTCCAAATGGATCTGTTTCTTTAAGAATCAACCAGAAGCTTGAAGCTTAACTATTTCGAATAGCTTATGAAGAAGAATATAGTTTTGAAACCTAAAGACTTGTGATAACAAGGAAATATTTAGCAGTTGATCTATGGCTCTTCTAAGATCTCAAATGTCAAGTCTAACTGCTGACAGCAGGGATTTAGCTTTAAGTTCAATTTAGCTGCCCTTAACACCAACCAAATGGAGAGTTATTTGAAATTGAAATTCCTTAAAATAGAAAACAGCTCATTAACTAGCCCAAAAGTTTAGTCCTGCCACCATTTCCTCCACTCTCTCCCTCATCGCATACTCCCTACTTGAGGTCTCTGGCACAGATTGCTCCTTCAATTCCAGCCAGATGTGTTATTAATTTGCGTGTGCGCGTGAGCATGTAATTTGGGCCCGAGTGACTGTCATCATCGTCATCATCATCATCATAATCATCATTGGTTATCTGGGTCTCGCCCTGGTTTCAGGGTTCGAGTGGTTGGGCTATGTTTTTGCGGGTTTCCATTTCGTTCGCTGGTCGGTTCGTATGCTGCTGCACTTTTTTTTTCTCTGTGTGTGTTTGTTGTTTTTGAATGCATTGAGCCATGAAAACGACATGACAAAACAAAACAAATTTTTCAAAAACCAACAACAAAAAAGAATTGAGTGAAAGAGATAGAAAGAAGGAAGGAATTGTATCTGGTAGTTTTGTGACAAATTATGTTCGAGCCGTGGGTTTTCAATTTCAAAACAAAACCAAAGTCCGAGGTGTTCGTGCTAATCCCGCAATTGCTGGCTGCCTCTCGCCATCTTTTAACGATAGAGCTAATTTTTTTCGCACGAAAAAAAACTGCAAGCAGAAAGGACAAAAGTGTTTTCAAATACCAGTAGACGGGTATTAATCCAGGTTCAGGTCTACGGACCTAATCTATGTGGCCCAAACCATTGTCAGCATCATGTGTGTCCCAGTGCGTGCGTGAGTGTGAGTGTGTGTGTCCGGGTCTGAACCTAATCCTGCGGCTAAGCGCAGATCAAAGATCTTTAAACCGCAAAGACCAGCCCAAGCAAAAACTTTCCTCTAGGCCAAAAGGCGTTTTTAGTTCCTCGGTTGGGTAATCTTAAAACTGGCACAGAGTGATGAGATGAGCAGCGGCGCAGGAGATGGTAGATTAGAAAGTTTACATCATACATGGAGAGACAGACAGAGAGAGAGAGACGGCGAACAGGATTAGTTTAACCCGCAGACCAAGTGAAATTTTCGCTAGTCTTATAAACCTGTGATATGGCAGGCTTAGGACTTAGAACCAGATTGTTTGTGCCGTGGCAAGGAGTTGAACTGAGCGGAGTGAGTAGAGATTTAGCTAGGCATATTTCACATTGAATTGTAACTTCAATATAAAACCTTGGCCTTGACTTAAGTAAGTGGTCAGAGCTCTACATTTCAAATGTTCAAATGTAAATAAGCTAAATATGTTACCAAAGGCTGTGCGCATTGCTGCTGTAGCTATTGTATCTAATATGAAAACTTGCTGTAATCTTTTAATCCAGTCAAATTTAATTGAAATCATCAATTGAGCAAACAAAATTAAAGTAAGAAACGTGTTGATTTCAGCCAAATAGTTTAGAAAACGCTACAAAAGTCCATTGGTAATACCAAATTATAGAGATTTAAATGTGGTACTCAAAATCTCTTCTGAAGCTCTTTAAGCATAAAAGCAAGCCTGAATGACCTAAATGAGTTGATTATCTTTAGTACTACACTAGGGGAAAAAGGCTATAGACTCCCTTGAGACTTTCTCCTATGTTAGGCTTGGCCCTCACAGCTTTCTGTATACTATTCTGAACACATTGCTCACTGTAGGTAACGTTCCAACTTGGCTTTAGCCATTTTATATTAAAAAAATAGAGGAAAGTTCACTCCAAAGTTTGTGTACCCTTCCAGCAAGTTTTTCTAAATAATTTGAAGTAGATTTCCACTGAAACCAAACAAGTTTTTCTACTAAGACTATTTTTCTAACCTTACTTTTCTATGACAGCTATACTATATAGATGTCCGATTTCAACCAAACTTGGTGGAATCATGTAAAAACAAAGCAAACTAAGAAATTCAAAGTTTGGAGACGTTTGCACTGAAAACAAAAAAGTTTTTCTCACCAGAACTAATTTTTCGACCGATCGTTCCTATGGCAGCTATAACCTATAGTCAACCGATTTGGACAAGACTTTGTAGAATTGTGTGAAACCTTATAAAATAAATATTTGCCAATTTTAAAGAGGTAAACATTGAAAACATTATAGTTTTTCCTGCTAAGACTAGTTTTCTAACCCTACTTTTCTATGGCAGCTATGCTATATAAATGTCAGATTTCGACCAAACTTGGTGGAATCATGGAAATACAGAGCAAACTAAGTAAAACAAAGTTTGGAAACGTTTGCATTGAAAACAAAAAAGTTTTTTAAGCTAGAACTTGTTTTATGACCAATCATTCCTATGGCAGCTATGTGTTATAGACAACCGATCCGGCCGGTTCGGTCAAATGTGCAGCGTATTTGAGCCAGCAGACTTCGTGCAAAGTTAGATGTAGATAGCTTTCAAGCTGACGGAGGAGATGGCTTAGAAACAGACGGACAACTCATCTCGCCTTGCTGATCAAGAATATATATACTTTATGCAGTCTGTAATGAATCCTTCTATGCGCTAGGGCATAATGAGATTGTTTCATCTTAAAGTCGCCTATAAACGATCTTTATCCCAGAAATTGTGCATTTTTGTTACCTTTTTGTTTAAGTTTCGAAACAATATTGGGGGTTTTAGATTGATGTGTTTCTCAGTGCTTGGATTATGTTAAAGAAACATAAACAAATGTAATGTAGAATATCTTCTAAAGAAATTCAATACATACATACATACATAATAAAAAGAATATCAGGATAAATGCCCCTAAAAGTATGCCTATTACATTTCCTTAAATAATTCTCTATTTAAATTAGTAACTGGAAGTCTGTTTTGTCTGTGTCAAACATAATCCACAATTTGCATTCACTAAGATTGGCAAACCAGTTGAAGGTATTCAATATAAGTTGGTAGTCAGTCAACTATAAGAGAATTGCTATTATTAAGCATAGCATACTTTAAAGAGCATTTGGCATGATAATCTATGCTTTCGTTGAATCGAGAACGATTTCAACATAAAGTTGAATCAAAATTATTACGTTTGAATGCCAAAATGTAGTTCGAAATGTCTGAAAAGTGTTTAACTTAGGAAATATATAAAAATGCTTAATAAATTTGTTATATTTCTTAAGAAAAGCTCTCTGACTATGACAGCTTTCAAGGCTGTTCAAAAGAGTTTTCTATATCCGGGAAGTAGAGGATGAGTCTTAATTCCAGAACTAGTTGACTTCAAAAGGAATTCGTAAATGGCATTAGAAGTCTGCTAATGAGAGGTCACTGGGAGGCTGTCAAAACCATGAAATCTTTGTTGATTTGTGTGGATAATTGAATTAGCAACAAGCGTTGACCTTGGGCCTTAAGTTAATCTTTAGAATTGAAGTCTAATTGTTGGCCTTCGCTTTAATAATAATACAAATAATAATTTTTTAGATCCATTTGGAGAGTAAATGTCTCAAATATACTTTCAATCATCAAGTGGATCATCATTTTTCATATCCTTTGGCTGATTTTGCAGCTCCGTTGGATGTTTAGAAGGATACTTACCCTTGCAAAGGGTATTATAATGTTGCCCAGAAGTTTGCAACGCATAGAAATATTCATATTTGATCCCACAAACTATATATATACTTGATCAGGCTGACAAGCTGAGTCAATTGAGCTTTGCCCATCTGTTTCTATGCAAACTAGTCTCTCAGTTTTAAGGCTATGGAGCTGAAATTTGGCATAGAGTCTTCTTTTTGCACTTACACTACTATTATATCTTAACTGACCGAATCGGCTGACTATATCTCATAGCTGCCATAGAAACAATCGCCAGGAAAACTAGATTTAGTATGAAAAACTTTTTTCTTTTCAATGGCAACGTCTCCAAACTTTGTATTCAAAGGTTTTCTATGCTTATTTATAATTCTGCCAAGTTTTATTAAAATCGGACAACTATATGGCATAGCTGCCATATAAAACATAGGTCCGAAAAACAGTCTTAGTTAGGAAAACTTTTTTGTTTTTAAAGCTAGCGTAATGAAATTTTGTATTTGTTTGTTTTACCTGCTTATGCCTACTTCTACAAATTTTTGTGCAAATCGGCTGACTATATCATATAGCTGCCATACGAACGATGGGTTGGAAAATGGGAAAATATTTAAGCAAGCACTTGCAAGGATATAAAAGCTTTGGCCCAGACAAAGTTAGCTTAGCTTGCTCGTTTTTAATATAGAATAATAAGTATTTGACCAGGATCAACTAATCTCACACTCTTCCCTTTCTTTTGCAGATAAACTAACGACCAGTGAGTGACTTTGGCCTAGTTAGAGTCACACACTCACACACACACACATACTATAGATTTATAGTATTCATTTAGATATATATATATAAACAGACGGAACAAAACACAGCATCAACGTGGCGCTGCATTCAACAGAAGCCTTAATGGCGGCGGGCTTCCTCAAATCAGGCGATTTGGGCCCACATCCGCACAGCTATGGCGGTCCACATCCGCATCATTCGGTGCCGCATGGCCCATTGCCGCCGGGTATGCCGATGCCATCATTGGGTCCCTTCGGTCTGCCACATGGTCTGGAGGCTGTTGGGTTCTCCCAAGGTATGTGGGGTAAATATCGCAAAAACAATTTTAGTAAAAAACCAAAAAAAACCAAAAACAAATGTGCTGAAAGTTGATAAATGAGGCAGAGGCAGAGAGCTGATAAGTCAATTGAAGGCTGGCCAAGGAGTTTTGGAGTAGTTTTGTTGCACAAAATGCTTTTCATTGCCATTTCGCAAACGATTGCATCATTATCAGTTAAATTGTCAAAAATGAATAATGAGCCGCGGCTGGCAGTTGCCAGTTTCCAGTTTCGTGACTCTGCAAATGACAACAAAATGCCCCCAAAAAAAAAGAAGAAAAAAACCAAACTCTGACCGAAAGAGACACCATGAAAGCCTGAGAAGACGACGTAATCAATTTTTGATTTTTGATTTTTTGTTGTAGTTTTTATTTGGTCGCAGAATGTTTGGCTTGTTAAATAGTCCCTTCAAATGAACCAACAAAATGTTGCAATTAATTTCGCTTTGGCCACCATTTTGAAAGTGGGAATGCGGCAGCTGGCCGCCAAGTCAAAATGAAGTGAACTGAAGTTTTATTCAATTTATAAATTCATGACCAAAATGACTAACTCATTAATTTTTGATAGAGAGCCCGGCCAGCCAGCCAGCAGCGGCGGAGGAGAGCGCAGAAAGGGTGCCTCCTTCTGTATAAGCATTGAATTTGGGACAGGCAGGCAGGCAGGCAGGCAGGAGGAGCGGCTGCCCTGGCAAAACAAACAATGCTGCGGCTTAGCAGCACACACACACACACACACGCGCGCACCCAGATTACATATACTTATATACCAGACTGTAGTATATACCCAAAAACCTGCATTCAATGGGGCGGCTGCTGTGTTCCTAGGGGTTGCTTTTTTTTTTGCGTTAGGGGTGGCAACTTTTTCGGGGGTTGTTGCGCAACAACAAGGGGCACACACAAAACAGCAGAAATCATCATAATAACGGTTAAAACTGGGAAAAGTTTTTACCCCTCCATCTCTTTCTCGCTTGCCTCACTGTGAATGTCAATTAGCCCGAACTTTCAGCACATTTCGACCCAAGAAACGTATCCAACACATCCCCCCATCTCCATTTCTTTCCACCAGGCGTCAACACAAGGAAACAACGTCGCGAAAGAACCACATTTACACGTGCCCAATTGGATGTCTTGGAGGCTCTTTTCGGTAAAACACGCTATCCGGATATATTCATGCGCGAGGAGGTGGCCCTTAAAATCAATCTGCCCGAATCAAGAGTACAGGTAAGCCGGCTTGCAAAATGTGACCTATATAATTCTGGCATAATTTCTGGGAAGTCTTTGGAGGTTGCCAGCCAAGCTGTGCCCAGATTAGAGATGTCTGCGGTAATTATGGGACATTGAAATGGTTTACAAAATTTCTCATTAAAAGCTGGCTAGAAATAACCTTTAAAGTGTTTGTTAAACTGCATAAAGTAGTCAGTTGGAATCAGGCGTTTATAAAGAAGAATGTTATATAAGTCGGAGTTTATACGATGGACAAAACTTTAGATAATCAGAATCAGTTGAAATTCTATCAATTCGGTTCATAATATTTATCATTTTACCCCAGTATTTCTCGCCTGATGTTTGCTTCAACGTGTAAATACCGACTTTTTGGGAAAAGTTTGTTAAAAGTTGAAAATCCAACCTTACTTTCTTAAAAACATAATCCTTTTTATATCCTAGCAGTGGGTATTTTAAAATTGTTCAGATGCTTATAAGGCATAGAAGGCAGCATTTCCGACCACATAAAGTATATATATTCTTGATCAGCTTGACAAGCTTAGTCTATATAGCCATGTCCTACGATTTCCTCCATTGGACTTAAAGCTATCGTGACCAAACTTAGCACTTAGTCTTCTGATACAAATACGCTACCAGTTTTTTTGGAACCGGCCGGATTGGCTGACTATAACATATAGCTGCCATAGGAACGATCGATCAAAAAACAAGTTCTAGTAAGAAAAACTTTTATGTTTTTAGTGCAAACGTCTCCAAACTTTGTATTTCTTAGTTTGCTATGCTTCTCCATGATTCTGCCAAGTTTGGTCGAAATCGGACATCCATATAGTATAGCTGTCATAGAAAAGTAGGGTTAAAAATGCAGTCTTAGTGAGAAAAACTTTTTTGTTTTCAATGCAAAAGTCTTCCAACGTCGTATTCACTAGTTTTCTATGCTTCTCCATGATTCTGCCAAGTTTGGTCGAAATCGGACAACTATATAGTATAGCTGCCATAAAAAAGTAAGGTTAAAATGCAGTCTTAGAGAGAAAAACTTTTTTGTTTTCAATGTAAGCCTCTTTAAAAATGGCTTATATTCATTTTATAAGCTTTCACACAGTTCTACAAAGTTTTGTCAAAATCGGATGACTATAGGTTATAGCTGTCATGGGAACAATCATTCGAGAAACTAGTTTTAGTGAGAAAACCTTTTTTGTTTTCAAAGAAAACGCCTCCAAACTTTGTATATCTTGGTTTGCTATGCTTTCCCATGATTCCATCAAGTTTGGTCGAAATCGGACAACTATATAGTATAGCTGTCATAGAAAAGTAAGGTTAGAAAAGTAGTCTAGTGAGAAAATTTTTTTTGTTTTCAAAGAAAACGCCTCCAAACTTAGTATTTCTTAGTTTGCTATGCTTTCCCAGGATTCAACCAAGGTTGGTCGAAATCGGACAACTATATAGTATAGCTGTCATACAAAAGTAGAGTCAGAAAAGTAGTCTTAGTGAGAAAAACTTGTTTGTTTTCATTGGAAATCTACTTCAAATTAGTTAGAAAAGCGTGCTGCTAGAATATACAAACTTCGGTCGAGCCAAAGTTAACTTTGCTCCATTTTTTCACATAAAAATTTCAAATGTAGGTAGAGCATTTGCTTTCTGTCACTTAAACTGACAAATAACATGATAAATTCTAAGTCTATCTGTCACATATTAGCTATCTAGCAGATGAGAAATCGACACCTAATTGTGAGTTATCTTTAAAAGTCGCTTTAAAACTTTCAACAACTAAAGAAGAATATCAATAGAGAAATAAGCTAGAATTTGGAAACCATAAGAAACAAACTATGGCAAAAATTTGGGAATCGAGCTGAAATTTTGCACAGAGTCTTCTTTTTGCATGCACTTTACTAATATATCTTAACTGACCGAATCGGTTGACTATATCTCATAGCTGCCATAGGAACAATCGATCGGAAAACTAGTTTTAGTATGGAAAACTTTCTTCTTTTCAATCGAAACGTATCCAAACTTCGTACTCAAAGGTTTTTAATGTTTTTTTATAATTCTGCCAAGTTTGATGGATATCGTATCACTATATGGCATAGCTGCCATACAAAACATAGGTCCGGAAAGCAGTCTTAGTGAGAAAAACTTTTTTGTTTTTAATGGTAACAAGCCGAAATGTTGTATCAGTTCAATTTACTTGCTTACACCTACAATTCAATACAAATTTTGGTGCAAATCGGTTGGCTACATCATATAGCTGCCATATGAACAATGGTTGGGAGAATGGGTTTTTGTGGGAAAAAGGTGATTTTTAAAACTTTGGCACAGTCGCAGTTAGCTTGGCTTTCAACTTTCAGGTAGTAAACTCAAAATAGCTCATGTAGCCACAATTCCTAGAATTAATATTCATTTTTTTCCATACAATTCGCCTTTCGCTTAACTGCACCAGCGGCTTTTAACACCACACACCACACTTCTCCTGCTGAAAGTCATTTCCATTTGACTTTTCCCACTTCGTCTGATTAAAAGTGAAAAGCTTTTGCCTTTCGCTTCGCCCACATGTCCCCGCATTTGTTTAATTAACCATATGCTGCCGCATACTAGCTGGCAAATCCATAAAACAAACAAATTACAACAGCTCGCAAACAGATTGAAGACGGCCGAATCCCATATGATTCGCTGACTTTTTTCCCCCGAAATAAGGAAAAGCTCTAAGCAAACACACGAAAGGCATACAACATATTTTTGGCATTCGGCATATTTACTCAGGGCATTTGGGGACCAGAGAGAGAGAGACAAGTCACCCTCGAGGCAGTTGACACAAGGCATTAGCGTTCGTGTATAATTTGCGCTAATTTTTCGTCACAACTGCGGCCAAAACGGGGTGGACGGGGGAACAACTCAATTTCGGGAAAGTAAAAGTGCAAGAATGCGAATGCATCTCGGCACATCCTTGTTGATTTAGGTGCCTCGGGTCGGTGTGTGTGTTGACAGGCGGGAGCCTAAGTAAACAGAGGATCGATCCTGGTCCTAGCGCCGTGGGCAAAACTGCCAAATGGCCCCGGCAATTCCAGCCTAATGTCTTCAGCAAACACAGCCGCTGAATTGCATTGATTCTTTGGCTATTGATTTGTTTGCGTTTGCTTGTCCATGGATGTAATTTAAGGACGTGACATTGCCGGAAGCCCCTGCAGTGGTCGGGCAAGTGAAAAACGACACGTCTTACGCTGGAGAGGGCAGGGGGGGGGGCCCAGCAAGGACAACTTGCATATGTTGCTGTGCTGTGTGTCTGGTCAGTTCTTTTACTCAACCTTACGTTTTTTACACAATTGTTGCAAGAAATGCATACCCCAGACACACACAACACACACACCACACAGAGGGGGGAGAGAGAGAAGGTGATTTGACATTTGTATAGATTTTAACAAATGTTTTTTATAAGGCATCCTACATGTTACTGCCTTGCCTTGCCTTTGTTTCTAGCATTAGACGGCACAGTGGGACTCGAGCTGGCACAAAAAGGTGAACCCAGTGCATGGGCCTAACAGAACTGGAACAGGAAATTGACAGCCAAGTTGTTAAACCCTTTGGGTAACTAAAGCAACTGCCCACATCTAGGGAAAACTAAGTGCATTCTGCACAGTTTCCTGGAAAGTTTATACGTATTATCAATTTGATATGAGCTGGTTAATTTAATACCATTTCATGTTAAGCATAAAGCGAAAGGTATGCATATAGAAAATGTATAGAAGGAAAGAGACAACTAGTGTCACATTTCGATCCTATTAAGTGGAAAAGGTTCCAAGTTCAATCCCCAGACAATTAGGTTAAGTACGTTTGTAAGTTTTTCTGTTTCTCTAGGACCTTAAATAGCATAGACTTAACTTAGCAAAAAATGCAGTTAGAATATGAGACCAAAGCGTTTCTTCTATACATATTTGATTCTGAATGTCAAAATGATATTCCGAAATATCAATTTGATCTTAAACGAGAAAGCTAAGCTAACTTCGTCTGTGCTGAAGTTTTTATACCCTTGCAAGTGCTCGCTTAAATATTTTCAAAAAACAAACACTCTTTTTCCCATTTTCCGACCGATCGTTAGTATGGCAGCTATATGATATAATCAACCGATTTGGCCAGAAATTTGTAAAATTATGTAAAAGCGAGTGAAACATACAAATACAAAATTTCAGCAAGCTACCATTAAAAACTAAAAAGTTTTCCTAACTAAGACTGTTTTCCGGACATATCTTTTGTATGGCAGCTATGCCATATAGTTGTCCGATTTTAATAAAACTTAGCAGAATTATAAATAAGCATAGAAAATCATTGAATACAAAGTTTTGAGACGTTGCCATTGAAAAGAAAAAAGTTTTTCATACTAAAACTAGTTTTCCTAGCGAATGTTTCTATGGCAGCTATATGATATAGTCATTTGAACCGCTCGGTTCCGACATATTAGTAGCGTGCATGCAAAAAGAAGACTCTGTGCAAAATTTCAGCTCGATAGCTTTAAAACTGAGAGACTAGTTCGCGTAGAAACTGACAGACGGACGGACAAAGCTCAATCGACTCAGTTCGTCAGCCTGATCAAGTATATATATAGTTTATGGGGTCGGAAATGAATATTTCTATGCGATGCAAACTTCGGGGCAAAATTATAGTACCCTTTGCAATTGTATAAATATTGATTTTATATGCTGGAAAAGAGTTTTAAGACATGAATCGCATTCTTCTAGCCAAAGATACTTATTAATTTAGGAATTTAAATCGTTTCCCCAAGAGATTTTATATACACCATTTCGTTCGACCCTCTACATTCTTAGCGATGCCGGATCGATATAATGTTTAGGGTTCTACATCCTGTAAGTCTACCGCAATTGCCACACAGATCTCTAAATATACCTGTCTGCATTTAATCTGCTTTCTTTTCTCTAGTGGGCCATATTTTCAATTCGCTGTAGTAGTTCTTTACCTCAATTCAATCTTAGCCAGGCGGCGTTTTTTTTCTCAAATAATATGATAAATGAGGTGTGCGGTACGAATTCTCTGTTTTCGAAGGACATTCGTTTTAAATCTTTTAGAGGAATCCTGCAAATCTGAACTCACAAATTCTTCTAAGGATTTTAAAGATCGTCGAATGGTTGATAGGAATTCAATTTCCAAAGTGAGCGAAAAGTCATTTTGCATCTTTATGAACCACTGTACCGAACCGAAACCGCGGTTCAGTTAGCTAAAAAAAACCGCGTAATGAACCGCAACGGCGTTTTAGAAACTGTGTGAGCCACTGAACCGAAACAGTACTTATTTTCGAGAGGTTTGCAGCTCTCTGATATATTTCAAGCATATTGCTAGTAATTCTCAAGTTTCAATTCCTTTTATAAAAGTGGCAACTGAACTTCGATTCAGCTTAGAGTTTCCAATTCAAAGATTGATGGTGATACTTGTCTTACAGGCGATAAGAAAGCAAAACTTCTGGAAGATGGGAAAAAGTCTCTTCTGTGCGATAGGAAAACGATTCTTACAGGAGATGAGAATGCGATTCTTACATACGAATAAAAGATGTTTCGAATTCTGTTATTTAACAGTACGGATTTTGCACTTAAGTTAAATAAGCGTTTGCCAAAGTATTTTCCTTTGGTAATATTCTAAAATGTCGTTTAACTCACTTCAAGATGAATCGCATTCGGGTCTGCCATGTATCGTCAACTCTCAGTTGGGATGATGAAAAAGCGGAACCAAAAATAATAAAGTATTGCGTTCTTGTCCTCAAGGCGATTTTTGAGGGATATATTGGCAATTTATCGAATGGATGGTAAAAATGCGATAACACATAACGCCAATTTATCCCACTTATGATAAAAAAAGCGATAAGCTAAGGTATTTTGTTTGTGTAAAACGCCAAACTCTTCCCTCAAGCTATAGCCAAAGATAAGTAACACGACAAATCGCTGGCAGGGTTTCCAAACTAAAGAAAAAAACAGCAAATATATGAAAAAAGGATATGAATATTTCTTTATAAATGCCCTACAAAGTATGCTATGGTTTATTTTACATCTAATTAGACTAAATTATGTTGGAAACTTAAGCTGTTTCAACAATCTGCGTAAATGTAGAGTGTGCTTGATTCATAAAGCTGCCATAAATGACTTTCAATTATGAGTTTAAGTAGTTACTTAGTCAAGAAAATTCGACTTGCATACTTTTTAGGGCATTTAACATGATTTTTTTGGTGTTTAACACTCTCGATCGCCATAAAACTCGCTTAAAGTTAAAAAAAAAGGAATACAAAAAGAAATAAAAACAAATTTAAGACTAAAAGTCTTAGATATAATACTAAACTTAACAGTTTTGGTACTAATTTTGGGAGAATTTGTATGTTGAGAACACTGATTTCATTCAATTTCATATCAATATGTTTATACGCACAAAATTAGTTGTGTTTTTAGGGCCCTTCAAAGTATGCAAACTTTATTTCCTTAGGGAATTATCTATTATAATGGACTTAGGCGGCTTTATAGATAATCCACACTGCTTTTTCACCCATATTGTGGGCTAAATTTGAGTCTGAGATGATCTTAAGACTTTTGGTACTAATTTTGGGAGAATTTGTATGTTGAGAATACTGATTTCATTCAATATCAAATCACCATGCTTATACACACCAAATTAGTTGTGTTTAGGGCCCTTCAAAGTATGCAAACTTTATTTTTTTTAGGTAATTATCTCTTAGAATGGACTTAGGCGGCTTTATAGATTATCCACACTGCATTTTGCACCCAGATTGTGGGCTAAAGTTGAGTTATACATGTCTAAAATCAATATTTTCATATAATATAGCCTACTTTAAAGGGCCTAAAACATGATATATTTTGTGTTTATAAACGTAGGGTATAAAAGGTTCAATGCAAAGCCTGGCCACAGTTATGTTGGCAAGTAAATCAAAGTCGATGCCCCACTGTGCGCGTGACGCAACAAGCCAATATCCCCCCTTCCTCCCATATCGTATTACACTGACAAACTAGTTGAAGTCAGCCCCCAAATAGAAATGGCCAGAAGAGCATAAAAAGCACACAGCACACACACGTATCGCCGTCGTCGTCTGAAGGAAGCCAAGCAACTCAATTAGCAACGGCCGCGGCACAAACTAGTTGTTGTGTAGGCGTGGCTCCACCCACAACAACAGCGCACAGAAACCCGTCTCCACATAAATAATCATTTTTCACAAATGGCAACAAGAAAAAGAAAAAAACACACACACACACAAAATTAACGAGGCAAAATCTGGAGGCCTGGGCAAATATTAATTGAATGATAGGCATCTTTATGGCCCAGTAGCGCGCCAGGCCAGAGGGTAGCATTTCCTTTCGCCCAGGCAGTGGGCAGGAGCCAGGGGGAGGGAGGGGGGCGGGCGTTGATTGCCACCAATACAAATAACGTAATAATTTTACGCAGCTTATCTGCACCAGAACAGAGCAAACATTTACGCCCTAATGTTTTCATTCGCCGCAGCCAGCGAATGCCCCGGATGGCTGCCATCGCAATAATAAATCACAGAGAGAGCGGGAAGGGGGGAAAAAAAGAAACGCAGTCCGTCCTTTGTCACACCTTTCAGCTGTTCGATTTCGGCCGTCGGGGGTTGAACCAAACTCGGGGGTTCAAGCACCTAACCTAACTCTTTTTGCTATACGTTTTCCATTTTCCCCTGTTTGGCGTTTCTTTTTTTTCTATTTTTCGTTTTTCGTTTTCTCTTTTTGTAAAAGGATTTGTCTCGTTGTCACTGCGCCTCATGCATGATACGCACAGACGCAGGCGAAAATGCACAGCTGTTTTATAAAATTAATTTTCCCATTGCGGATTAACAATTTTCGGTTAGGCAAGGGGCGAGAAGGAAAGGGAGACAGAGAGAGAGAGAAAGAGAGAGATTTATGCAAACCTGCGCATAATTTTCAATTTGCTGCTAATGCAATTTCAACTTGAGAATGTTTAACAAAGTTAAAAGTCAGCCAGGTATGAGGAGGAGCAAATCCAGCAGGAACACTTTTTGTTGATTACGCTGCTCTTTGTTGCTGCTCTGGCAGCTTCCTCAAGCTTTGTTTTTAGTATAGTAAAGTAAGTCGGTTTACGGTCAGCCTGTCCCACACACACACACACACACAACCCGTTTTGTCTCTACGATTTACAAAAAAAAAAATGAGTAAAAAAATGCAAAATAAAAATAATAATAAAAATTGCAATTTATTAAAAGTCGAGGAAACATTTACTTTTTGTGCCTGAGCCTGAGCCTGAATGTGTGCCAGTGGAACGTACTCAAATTTACAATAATTTTTGACATCTATAGATGATAACATGCAGGCTAGATTCTTGGTTCTTGGCTTGGTTCTTTGATCAGGTTGGAGTTGAGGCCGTTTTACGGTTGATAATCAGCCACACCAGCCATAGTCAGCTAAAGTTTTCTTAAACCATCAATAACTGTCTTCAAAATGCTTAAAAACTAAACTTAAATTCAACAAAAAAGGTTGACACAGAAATCTCTAGATTGAATTTTGAACTAAACTAGGAGAACTTTAGAAGTAACTTTAGATGCTACTGGTTTATAGAGAAGGAAACTCCGTACGCACCAAATCTACTTGGCATTGAATAGTCGGTTGCAAATCTCTCAACTTTTGTTATCTAATCTAATTTTCCATTTAGGGGCAAGCAATTTTAGCTCGAAATGAAAGCGTTTCTATGAAAATCTCTAGAGATTTCTGGGTTATTTAAGCAATGCAATAGAATTGAATAATTTTGCCAAAGTTTCAAGTCAATAACAGTCTATAAGAGAGAGAATGTTTACTTCAAAGTTCGTTGGAGTTGTGCTCAAAACATGGACTCAACTGTTAGTCCCGCCTTCATTGCATAGTTTAGAGGTGAGATAAATCTAACATAAGTTATCCCCATCACAGCTTGTTTTCAAAGGGCTAAACTATCAAGAAGCTTACAAAATTTAATTTTAAAGCCAACAACAAAATCTATGCTGAAGACAAACCTTAAAATGTCTTGGTGTCTAAATATATAAAACAAAAGTCATAGTAAACAATCAAAGAAAACATATAAAGTTGTTGTTACTCAATGCGCTTAAAGGAACGGCAAATGCGGGCTGTGTGCATAGGCAGTGTGCACCCTTGACTTAGATTATGATCTAGATTTGATAGTCATCAGGGTAATCAGAAGGTGTTTTCTCACCTTGTGCTTTAATTGCAAAAACCATATCATTCAGAAGTTATTGGAAGACCATAGAATAGGAACGATCGATCGAAAAACTAGTTCGTATGAGAAAAACTTTTTTGTTTTCAATGCAAACGCCTCCAAACTTTGTATTTCTTAGTTTGCTATGCTTAACCATGATTCCACCAAGTTTGGTCGAAATCGGACTTGTATATAGTATAGCTGCCATAGAAAAGAAAGGTTAATAAACTAGTCTTAGTATGAAAAACTTTTTTGTTTTCAATGTAAATGTCTCCAAACTCCGTATTTACTAGTTTTTTATACTCCTTCATCATTCTGCCAAGTTTGCTTGAAATCGAACATCTATTTAGTATAGCTGCCATAGAAAAGTAAGCTTAGAAAACTAGTTTTAGTAGAGAAAACTTTTTTGTTTTCAATGTAAACTTCTTAAAAATTGGCATATATTCATTTAATAAGCTTTCACACAATTCTACAAAGTTTTGTCAAAATCGGATAACTGTAACATATAGCTGCCATGGGAATGATCAGTCGAAAAACTAGTTTTAGTGAGAAAAACTTTTTGGTTTTCAATGCAAATGCCTCCAAACTTTGTAGACTAAGTTTGGTAGAAATCGGGCTTGTATATGGTATAGCTGTCATTGAAAATTAGGGTTAGAAAAGTTAGAAATGTACTACAAATTAGTTTGAAAAACGTGCTGCAACTGTATACAAACTTCGGACGAGTCGAAGTTAACTTTTCTCTAGTTTTCTTATAAGTTCTTACATAACTCGCCAAAAACGTACATTATCCGGAAATATCAGGCCTGTTAGACGAAAGGTATGAACAGAATCGCACTTAAAGTTATTTGTAATCTTCTAAGGTTCGTTTTCACATTTCTTAACTAGTTTTATCTATCAGATAAATGTACAAAGAACAGAGTAGGGATCGATTTAGCATGTTCTGCATAAACTAACATATAACAGAGTATTATCTAATGACCATAGAGCTATGTATCACATAATCCCACAAATAAGAGAGCAATCTGATACCTAGCAGCTATTTAGAAGATGAGAAATTGACCTTAAGTGTATTTGATAGCAGTTATCTAGAAGATCAGCCGGAACTACCTACCTACCTATCTAGAAGATGAAAAACGGGGCCTGAATCCAAAGTTGAACTGACATTTAGCAGCTTTTCGGTCCTAATTTCCAATCTTCAACGACCCTTAACGTCGCTTGCTTCCTTACGAGTTTACTCTCTGCCGCTCTCAGCATTTACTCTGCAAGCTTAGGTCTTTACTTTAAACAGAAGATCGTGCAGATCGAACAAACTTGACTAAATTTGAACGGAATTTACAAAGAATTTGGCAATGCCAATCAATAGGTTAATTTTTGCCAACAATTCGGCACAATTTTTGTATTTGCTTAGTCAAGTGTTTGTGATTGTGGGCGTGTGCCGCTCCTTGCCTGCTTCCTGCCGACGGCTGCAGTTTTCCCACATCAATTAGTTTGCCGTTCGAGCAATGAATAAATTATGGGGGGGTTGGTGGGGATGGGCACACCACAACAACTCACAACTCAACACAACAAGTGCAAAAAGTCACGCGCTTGCCTTGGAAATAAAGTTACATCAACAGCCGGCGGCGGTCCAGTCCATCCGCTCACACACACCCAGAAAAATTGACTCGATTATATTGTCACACGGGCTGCTGCTGCTGCTGCTGCTGCGGGGGATCCGAAGACAGGAAGACAACAATAAACAGGCCATAAAGCGGCACAGTCGAGCGCAAGGAATTCACTTAGCCTTGTTTGTTATGCTTAAGGGGCTGCAAACAATCCGCTAAGTGCAGAAGAGCTAAACCACCCCACGCCCACTGCCACCCACCCAAATGCCCAAATGCCCAAAACCCAAAAACCCAAACCCGAAATGTTATTTCAGTGATTTGTTATTTGGGGTTGGTGTTGCTTGCTAATGGCTTGTGCCTTGGTAAACAGCAGAATTTATTACCGAACCCGAGCCCCGAATCCGACTCCGACTCCAACTCCAAGTTAACACTTGCCACGCGGCGGCTGCGGCCACTCGAGCGTTTCATTGCCGGCAAAATACGTGGTCGGAGGTGGAGGTGGAGGCGGAGGCGGGGTTCGACGCTGATTTCCTTCCACTTGACGAAAAAAGAGCATTAAACAAGGCGTATCAAATTTCATTATTTGTCAGCACACACACACGCACGCACGTCCTGACCCCCCGTCCTGTGCTGCCTTTTTGAAAATTCAATCTCAATTTCCAATTCAATTTTGCATTTTCCTTCCTTCCTTCCCTCCCACACAAAATCTTCTTTTGCGTTTTGACTTGAGTTTTTTTCATAATTTTTTGGTCCTTGTTGTCTTTGATATCGTTTAATGAACTGCACCAATTTCATTGAATTAAACTTCGCAGTTGTTTTTTTGCAATTTTTAGCAGAAATCAAAACAGCAACAACAGCCACAGGAAACCACCGACTAATGAACATTTTTCAAACAACTTCAAAGCACATTTTAAATGCTTTCATCTTTGTGGTGCGAGGGCTGCCATTAATAAGTCGCCAATCAATATGTATTTATTGTCAAGAAGAATGACTTGAGGGGGGGGAGGAACAACGGGCCAGCAAGTCGCCACGTAGGCAACTTTAAGCAACGATTTAGGAGGGTCTAAATCTGTTAATAAGTATTGAGTATTAGAGTCAAGCTGATTTTAGATTAAGGACTAGTTTTCTAATTGAAAAACAATAAAAATTTCAAAAGTTTTTAGCTGTTATGTAAGTCAGTTAACAAAAAACACAGACGTAGACTATTTGGCCAGCTTTGTTTAAGCCTGCTGAAGCGAAAGAAGCGGCAAATGCAGTTATAGCTATGTATGAAAGATCTGTTGGGTACAATGGTACAGTATAGCTGGTAAATAGCCATCAGCTTTTACCTAATCTTCTCGAAATAAGCAAACCTTTTATGGTCCCGAAAACTTATTGCCTATTTAGTTGTGTGTTCCATTTTGTAAACTACTTAATCTGTTCATTATCTCTTCTCATATTCCCTGACTTATGAAAGGTATCACTTATTAACCCAGTTTATAATAAGGACTTAAAATCTGTATGTAAGCTTTCCGCTGTTTCTAAAGCATTTGAAAACCTTTAACAACATCTGTGTAGTTCTCATAGTTGAAAGATAGATCTAGATAGGTATAGGAAAGGCATATAGAGATAATGGAATGGGAAAAATTGAGAAAACTAAAATTCGGCTCCTCCAAAGCTTGTATACCCTTGCAGCACGTTTTTCTTACTAATTTAAAACACATTTCCACTGAAAACAAACAAGTTTTTCTTACTAAAACTAGTTTTCTAACCCTACTTTTCTACGACAGCTATACCATATACAAGTCCGATTTCGACCAAACTAAGTAGAATCATGGAAAATCATAGCAAACTAAGAAATACTAACTTTGAAGGCGTTTCCATCGAAAACAAAAAAGTTTTTCTCACTAAAACTAGTTTTTCGACCGATCATTCCTATGGCAGCTATAACCTATAGTCATGCGATTTTGACAAAACTTTGTAGAATTGTGTGAAAGCTTATTAAATGAATATATGAGAATTTTTAAGAAGTTTACATAGAAAACAAAAAAGTTTTCCCTACTAAGACTTCTTTTCTAACCTCACTTTTGTATGGCAGCGATACTATGTACAAGTCCGATTTCCACCAAACTTGGTAAAATCATAATTGTGCAGTTTGGAAACGTTTGCATTGAATACAAAAAAGTTTTTCTCACTAAAACTAGTTTTTCGGACGGGCGGACAAGGCTAAATTAACTCAGCTCGTGGTCGGAAACAAATCGGCTTCTCTTTTCGGACTTTCTAGGCTCCTACAAAACATTTTTTACAGAATATCCGACTCGAAGGACCAAAGTTTGCTCTTTCACGTTTGTAAATAGAAAGAGAAAGGCTTACTACCAAAAATCCTATCAAAACCGAGCTTTATCCAGCTAGAAAAACCCGAAAGGGGGGCTTGAAATGTATATAAACCACTGAACCGAACCAATCTGCATTGCTGCTTTTAAGCTCGTCGAGTTATAAGCAATGGATCAGCCAGCAGCGGCAACAGTGTTAGGCAGCAGCAACTCCTAAAGACTTACCGAAAACTTTACCAAAAAAACAGAATATACTAATGCTCTTCCATTTTCGTTCCGTCTCCTCTCTATCGTGTATTTTCCAGGTCTGGTTCAAGAATCGTCGGGCCAAGTGCCGCCAGCAGCTGCAACAGCAACAGCAGTCAAACAGTTTGAGTAGCTCCAAGAATGCCAGCGGCGGCAGCGGCGGCGGCAGCAGCGGTGGCAGCGGCAGTTGCAGCGGTGGCAGCTCTGGCAATAGTCGCAACAACAACAGCAGCAGCAACAACAACAACAACAACAGTTCCAGCAGCAACAACAACAACAAATCAAGTCAAAAGCAAAACCACAGCTCAGGCTCCAGCCAGGCCAGCGGGAGCGGCGGCGGCGGCAGCAGTTCAGCAGCTGCAGCGGCCAGTGCGGCCGCCGTGGCAGCGGCGCAATCCCTCAAATCACATCACAGTTCCTTCCTGAATGCCGGCAACGGAGCAGGCGGCGGCGGTGGCGGCGGCGGCGGAGGGTCCAGCAATAACAACAACAACAATGGCGGCCAATCCACACCAGGCAGCAGTAGTAGTAGCGCCGCCTCAGCCCAACTAACGGCCGCTGCAGCGGCAGCCGCCCTGAATGTGACAGCGGCGCATCAGAACTCCTCACCATTGCTACCCACACCGGCCACGTCGGTCAGTCCGGTGAGCATTGTGTGCAAGAAGGAGCACTTGGCGGGCGGCTACGGCGGCGGCGGCGGCCTCGGCATGGGCGTGGGTGTGGGCGGCGGCGGCGGCGGCGTGGGCTCCGGCGTGGGCGTGGGCGAGCTGCGCTCACCCTATGATACCCTGAAGGATGCTGGCGGTGACATTGGCGCCGCATCGCACCATCATCACAGCATTTACGGCACCGCGGCGGCCACAAATCCCCGCCTGCTGCAGGCCGGCGGCAATATCACACCCATGGACAGCAGCAGCAGCATTACCACCCCCTCACCGCCCATCACACCCATGTCGCCGCAGTCGGCGGCAGCAGCGGCGCACGCGGCCCAGTCCGCCCAGTCGGCCCACCACTCGGCCCACTCGGCCGCCTACATGTCCAATCACGATTCATACAACTTCTGGCATAACCAATACCAGCAATACCCGAACAACTATGCCCAGGCGCCCAGCTATTACTCCCAAATGGAGTACTTCAGCAATCAGAACCAGGTCAACTACAACATGGGCCACTCTGGCTATTCGGGGGCCAATTTCGGACTGTCGCCGTCGCCCTCCTTCACCGGCACCGTCTCGGCGCAGGCCTTCTCCCAGAACAGTTTGGACTACATGTCGCCGCAGGATAAGTATGCGAATATGGTGTAGAATCTACTGTTCCAATACTGCGGCAGCACCAATTCGGGTGGCAGCGGCGGTAGCGGGGGCAGCAGTCCGCCCCAGCAGGAGCAGCATCATCAGCAGCAGCAGCAGCAGCTGGAGCTGGAGCAGCAGCAGCACCAGGATCAGCAGCAATTTGGCTAAAATACATATCTCCAAAAAGAAAAACACACACACACTCAAAACGAGAAACCAGCTAGAGCAGAAGGATGAGGGAAAGCAACATGAACATGGGGGCGCTGCAGGCAACATGCATACTTTTTTTTTGTCTAGTTAATAACAATTTTTTTTTTTCTGTTTAAATCATATATATATATATACACACATATACATATATATATATATATATAAGTTAAGCCGCCAGGATCAACGAAGAAATTGAGTGATAAAACAAAAAAAAACAAGAAGTAAAGAGTAAAGAGGAAAACGAAAAACGAAAAACTAAAACATAAATTTTTAAATGCAATATTAAGCAGATTCATATCATCAAACATAAAACAAAAAAACAACAACTAAATCGAAATGTTCTTATTACAAAAACAAACAACCAAATAAACAAAACGAATAGCGTAAAATTGATTTCGGCCTACCGAAGTGAAGATTATACCCTTTCAGAGACTGTCCAACAGCTAGAGAAACACACACAGAGAAATCAGAAAACGGTGGGGGGGGGGGGGGAAACAGTATTCTACAGTCCGCATTAACAGTGCATTAACATGAATGTTATCAGCTTAACATGAGTTAACCATTGCTGTTGGTTGGCAGATGTTTCATTAGTAACGGGCATAACTAGTAGTATTTTGGGCTGAATCCCCTGAAGATTTGCCAAGAATCATGTTCGTATTCGCATTAACAGTGCATTAACATGAATGTTATCAGCTTAACATGAGGCTATTGCTGTTGGTTGGTAGATGTTTCACCCTGACTGTTAGTTTAACGGGTATAACTAGTAGTGTTTTGTACTGAATCCCCTCAAGATTTGCCAAGAATTATGTTCGTATTCGCATTAACAGTGCATTAACATGAATGTTATCAGTTTAACATGAGTTCGCCATGGGCCATTGCTGTTGGTTGGTAGATGTTTCATTAGTAACGGGCATAACTCGTAGTATTTTGTGCTGAATCCCTTGAAGATTTGCCAAGAATCATGTTCGTATAGGCATTAACAGTGCATTAACATGAATGTTATCAGGTTAACATGAGTTAGCCATGGGCCATTGCTGTTGGTTGGTACATGTTTCACCCTGACTGTTAGTATAACGAGTATAACTAGTAGTATTTTGTGCTGAATCCTCTGAAGATTTGCCAAGAATCATGCTCGTATCCGCATTAACAGTGCATTAACATGAATGTTATCAGTTTAACATTGTTTGGTAGATGTTTCATTAGTAACGGGTATAACTAGTAGTATTTTGTGCCAAATCCCTTGAAGATTTGCCAAGAATCATGTTCGTATCCGATTTCAAGCCTGGCAGAAACAATCGAAGAAAGTGCTTCGAATTTCATACACAAATTGGATCAAATTAATTCAACTTTTGATAAGGAAAACTCTTGAAAAACTGCTTCAATCATGTTCGTATACGGTTTCAAGCATGTGAGAAACAATCACAGAAAGTGCTTAGAAGTGCTCATTCATGATTCAACTCTTAATATAGAAAGTTCTTCAACACAAAGCTAACTTTCAATATCCAAACCTGCATTTTTTACTAAAAAAACTGCTTGAATCAGGTTCGTAGCCAGTTTAAAGTATACGAAAATCAATGAAAATGCTTAGAATTTTGATTGATTCAACCTTTGATATAGAAAATTCTTCATCCTAGAGCAAAATTTCTTAGTCCAAGCCTGAATTTTTTACTGAAACGTTGCTTGAATCTTTTTAGTATTGGTTCTGTCTGTTAGGAAGTTCTCTGGGTAAAAGTTTCTTAAAACGACGTCTTACTCTTCTTCAAAAGCATTCACTTGCTGTTTACCCGCACATTTCCTTCTCCTTCTGTGTCATACATTTGTTTTCCATCAAAATCTGTGGGTATTTGATGAGCTCATTGTGTTCGTGTAACATTTACTATAACTACTGAATTTCGTTGTATTCGGCACCTACAGTTTGATGAGCTCATTGTGTTAGTGTAACATTTTCTATAGTTCCTGAACTATTTCTGGTCGCCTTCAACAGTTTAATGTTGAGCTCATTGTGTTCGTGTAACATCTGCTGTAATATGTTGATGAGCTCATTGTGCGCGTGTAACATTTTCTATATTTCCTAAACTATTTCTGGTCGCCTTCAACAGTTTAATGTTGAGCTCATTGTGTTCGTGTAACATTTGCTGTAATATGTTGATGAGATCATTGTATTCGTGTAACATTTGCTGCAATTGCTGGACTATTTATTTTCGCCACCAAAAGTTGGATAAGCTCATTGTGTTCATAGCCGGTTTCAAGTGTAGGAAAATAAAGGAAAATGCTTAGAATTTTATACACGAATTCATTAAGTTAATCCATCTTTATACCCTTACTTCTGTGCAGTTTTTATGCCCCTATGACAGTGTTCCCCCCAGAAGAGAGAGTACGGCAAATGTGACTCTCTCTATCTTTGGCCAGCATTACACTGAGAAAAAAGCATCAATCTTAGAGCAACATAAAAGTTTTCAAGCCAAGACGAGACAATGTCAAAAGTCAACAGAGTCAATCAAATCTGCACCCAAGTTTTCATACTGAAGCTAAAACTGAAATTCAACAATCTTGAAAAAGTCTCAAGAAAAGCTTATAATTCAACTTAACTTAAGGCTGAGACGGACTTTCAAAGTAACAAAAAGTTTTATACAAAAATCGAAGCGAAGAAGCAGCAGACATAATCTGCTACACTTAACATAATGGCTTACTTATAGGCTATTTACACTAGGAGTGCGCTATGCGTTAAAAGCTAACAATCAGCTTTTTTTCCATACAAAAATAGCTGAATGTTGGCTATTAACCCATAACGCAATCCTAGTGTAAGTCAGCTTTTACTTTTTCTCACTGTTAAACAAAGTTTTTGAGTTAATTCTACACAAATATGCCCTATTTCGTTTTTGATTTTATGTGAAATATTCATCTGGCTATCTTTTATAGTCTCCGAGTAAACTGAGTAAATATCGGCTTATCATTTTGGCAGCGAACAGTTTTTTGATCATAACTCGACAGCCGTTCCTCCAATCTTTATCAATCCTTTGGCGGATCGATAAGTTAACCTGATTACTAAATATGTCCAGAAGGCGCGAACCATCTAACTTTAAAACTGTGAAAGATATGATGTTTTTTCCAAATTGTACAGGCGGCAGGGGGCGTGGCCAAAATTGAAAATAAACTTGATCTGCCTGCAGACATAAGAAGCATATGTTCCATACATGTCAAATCTCTATCTCTGACTAACTCTGAGGTACCACTAAAATTTTCCAAACGGTCACACTATTTTGTCAGCTGTGATTTGCTTGCTTATGAATTTAGTTAAATTGGTTAATAAGTGGAGGGTCAAAGACATAAGCAAAGCAAAATTATGCCAATTGATGGGTTTTTTTTTGTAGTATTTTTTGGCTTGTGACATTTCGTAGCAACGGGTAGCATCGGTGTTATTAAAAACACTATTCTTTTTGGCTTATTATTCTACAGAATTTAAACAGCTATTTCTGCTATACAATGTAGGCGGGGAGTTGGAGTAATGCCTTTCAGTTGGGTCTGGGAATAGACTAGTTGGTTATGGAGTTGATAGCCTTGGGAATTGATTTAGCCGCTTTGTAAGTTTCAAAAACTCTGGGTTCCAAGAAATTTTTGCTTATAAACTTTCAAAAACTTTGGGTTCAAAGAAATTTTTGCTTATAAACTTTGAATAACTTAGGGTTCCAAGAAATTTTTGCTTATAAACTTCCAAAAACTCTGGAATCCAAGATTTTGCTTATAAACTTTCAAAAACTCTGGGTTCCACAAAATTTTTGCTTATAAACTTATAAAAACTTTGGGTTCTACAAAATTTTTGCTTATAAACTTATAAAAACTTTGGGTTCCAAGAAATTTTTGCTTATAAACTTACAAAAACTCTGGAATCCAAGATATTTTGCTTATAAACTTTGAATAACTTTGGGTTCCAAGAAATTTTTGCTTATAAACTTACAAAAACTCTGGAATCCAAGAAATTTGACACCAAAAAAGCGTTAAGAAAATGTCTTTTTGATAACAAATTTACATGCTATTGTTCCCAGTGGGAAATTCTGTATTTTTAGCATTCTTTCAAAACAGTTTTAAGTCCCAAAATAATAAATTCCATAGCTAATTCAGAGCTTAAGTTGTTTAAAGAAAGAAAACTGCATGCAAAAAAAGGCCTAGCAGAAAGAAGAATTAGGTATAAGCATCGCAAATGGAATCGATAAACCTAAACGGGTTAAAGAATTCACAATTTGGAACCAGAATTTCCTAGTATTTTTCTTTCTCAGAGCAGCGTGTTGAAATAATACTAAATTTAGGCAAAGTATAGATGTCATACCATTACCTCCGAAAAGAACAGTTGAAGCCGAGCCCAATTTAGATTACAAATTGCTTAAATTTCAAGCTCTGTGTGTGCCCACCGCTGATTCAAATTGCAGTTGATCATCAGTTCTGTCCGTTTCCCAAACCCAAACAAAGGTCACAGCTAGACAGACTTCTGCAAGGGTATAACCAAAAAGTTATATTAAACAAGTTCAAATCATCATTTTTTGTCGTCTTTATATAACAAAAAAAGGAAAAACAAAAACAAAAAAATGGAAAACAAAAACAAAAAATATTTATATCGAATTAACATTTCACACTTTCAAAGCAAATGAAATTTCTATAAAAAAAAAACAAAAAACAACAAGAACAACAAAATAATAAGGCAGACGCGAAAGAAGCAGAAGAAGAAGTATTTAGCCCTTAAGCTATTTAACCTAACTAATAACAATAAACAATTAAATATAGACAATTTTATGGCCACAATCCAATGATATATGCCGCATATTTATATAATAATTTAACCAACCCCCCAACATTCCTCAACCTTGTCCCAGCTCCTGCCCAACCAATCCCAAGAACAAAACAAAAAACAAAAAAACCAACCTTAGTTTTACAAAATGTACAAACACATTTTCTAGTATTTAGTAAATATGCGCATGTATATGTGTGTGTGTGTGTGTGTGTGTGTGTGTGTGTGTGTGTATGCTAAAACTAACTCTACACATAAACATATATATATATATATATATAGCTATATAGATACACATACATTCTAGTTCAATGTATTTGTCTTTGATTTTTTTGTCTAGTTTTAATTTCAATTTAATTGATTTGAAAAACTTTCATTCTTCTCCCTCGCACGGGGAAGCCACAACAAAAACAAAGCAAATCCCACACACACATCTAGCCTAAGCGAACAATTTTTTTTTGGGTCTACTCTTTAAGCCACACAAATCGAATGCGAAACGGAAAAGCCGGCAAGGAAAACAAAATGGAAAACACACACGAAATTAGTTGATCGTATTTAAGAGTATATACATATATATATAAATACGATATATATATATACACACATATATATATATATATACATATAAATATTAAGCTACAAAAACTGGTTAATTCTTTTTTTTTTAATTATAAACAAAAAGGCAAAACAAAAAAACCCTAAAATAATTGTAAAAAGTTCACAAAAATATGATCAGATGAATAATATATATATAACGAAAAAAAAAAATATGCTAAATATTGTTTTTTATTCAAGGGGGGAAACTGTGAAGTTTGCTTTCAGCCTTACATCGAGGAAGTGGAAAAGTCGCAAGGGGTAACATTTTGCGGTAACTGGAAATCAGCTCGCCTCTGTCTTGTGTGTGTCTTGTATCGTTCCGTCTCCCCAATCACTGTAGTGTGTACTAGAGCCCTTTGATTCATCTTTTAAAAAAAAGGTTCGAGTTATAGCCAATTCACACTAGCCCTACCCTCTACCGTGTTTACCGTCTACCGTCAAAGACGGTACGTAAGAACTTGCCGTGCCAAATTTTCTCAAAATATTCCCCCATCGGCTGGGGCTGTTCCTATCTCATGCTGTTTCACTCATCGTGAATGCGATGATATTTCTGTGTCCACCACTAGAAAAATTGGCATTCGCAACGAAAACGTAAACAATGTGAGCGAGGCAAGTGACTGTCAAATGTATTCGAATGTCGACTGTTGAAGAAACGTCTACCAGGAGATGGCCATGCTGATGGACGAAAGAGGGATTATATTCCACTGGACTAATGTAAGGATGAAAACTGGCACCCACCAGGATATGATTACGTTTGCTAGGGATAGAAATGAAATGCATTTTGCGGGAAATGAGTGTCCAAAACTTCTCTTTCCAAAACCGTCATTTGGATTTGCTTAAGCAAAAAAAGACTGATTTGACTTTGTTTTAGATTTATTAGATAATAAATAAATTTTATAGATTCAATAATTAACGGAATGGCTACGCAATGGCATCTCTTATAGCTTTAGCAGGACAATCGAAACCATATTTTCGATGTCCATATCAACCACGTATCCGCCATTTTCCAGCTCAGCAATTAGTTGAATTAACAACGGCTAACAAAACCAACAAATTAGACGAATTATTTTCCATTATTTTAGATTATTTCGTTACTTTGATTGACACGTACAGGGTTGCCCATATTCGACGGACCCATCTGGCAACGCCATAACTTTTGACAGAGATGTCAGATCGCTTAATGACATACCGCGTTTGAAGCGTCAGTCCAAGCAGATTTTTACCATGGAACAATACACGCCACGCGAGCAACAGAACAAGTCAATTGTGAAAACTCAACCTGCTTTTAAAAAATTAAAATTTCACATTGAATGGGACCGTAAATAAGCAAAATTGCCGTATTTACGCCACTGAAAATCCTCAGGAGATTCAAGAAGTGCCTCTTCATGACGAAAAAGTCACAGTTTGGTGCGGCGTTAGTGCGAAAACGGTCATTGGGCCGTTTTTCTTCCAAAATGAAAATGGCCATGCTGTTACCATCAACCAGGAGCGTTATCGCGACATGATGACCAATTTTGTGACGCCAATTATTCGTCGAAAGCGTATGAGGCAGTTCTGGTTTCAACAAGACGGCGCTCCACCGCACACAAGTCGCATAACAATCGATTTTCTGAAGAAATTGTTTCCGGGCCGTTTGATGTCGAAAAGTGGTGATTTGGACTGGCCACCGCGTTCGCCCGATTTGACGCCGCCTGACTTCTTCTTGTGGGGATATTTGAAGTCAAAGGTTTACGTTAACAAGCCAAGGACCGTAGAAGAGCTCAAGGACAACATTCGTGAAGAAATAGCCGCTATTCCGGCCGAAATGTTGGCGAAAACGATGGAAAATGCTGCAAAAAGGGCACAATACGCCATCAACGCCAGAGGCGGCCATTTGAGAGATATCATATTCAAAAATTGATGTAAACAAATCTACTTGGAACAAATTAAATGATTAAGATTGCCAACCGCCAAATTTTTCTATTTTTCTTTGATTTTTTTAAAAAAAACATGGGTCCGTCGAATATGGGCAACCCTGTACTTTACTTATTGCTCACAGTAGTAAATGTTAGAGCGTTGTCTTAGAAAGTGCAGCTAATAATGGAAAAATGGCGATCATGAAGTTGTGCGAGTGTATGTAAAAGGCAGAAGGAAACATTTCCAAACCCATACAATATATATGTTCTTGATCAGCTGAGTCGATGTAGCCATGTCCGTCCTTCTGTCTGTATGAACGCGTCAATCTCAGAGAGCCACAAATTAGTGCATGAAGTTAGGTGTATACCGTATGCAGATCAAGTTTGTTTCAGTTTTGTACAACTCCGCCCCTTTCCATCTTATACCCAAAAAACCGTCAGAGCCACAATTTTCAAGCTAGAGTCTGGTGGTTTAATATGCATCAAGGTGTTGCCAATAAGTATCTATCTATGCTGAAAAGTACCATATAATCGATGTTATAAGTGCAACAAATATGCTTATAGAAGCAGGGGGGCTACAGGCATCGTCAGTTAGAGCGTCCCCTGGCACAAAGAGAAACACGATAGGCTTCCAACTCTTGCTCATACAGATGCAAGGATGCTATATATTGACTCTTCTGTTGAGGCAGATCAAAACGATATTGTAGTTGTTTCTTTCTGCCTGACGATACGCTCTACAAGTAATGGGTATAGAAATGAAATCTAGCTGTGACTTTTCGCATTCCTCTCCAAGTAATCTAGCATCGTTTAACATCTCTCCAGTCTCTCCAGTTCCCCGGCATTTGGCATTTGGTACAAATATTTGACACTTAAAGGTCCTTACTGTCGTGCCACCACCCTTCACCTCAACATAGACCAACCACTCCCCACCGAAATAACCAAAATAATGAGCTGGGCGTGTGCCTGGGAACTGGTGCTTCTCCATTATTTTTTTTTTTGTTTTTTTTTCGTTTTGGGGTTACGCGCCGTTAAAAGGCGCAACGAAGTCGTCATCAGTTGGTTGGATTAAAAACAATTTCTGCCGGCAAGCATCTCAATTTGCTGGCTTCCTATGCCAATTTCTAGACCGAGTCGCCCCCAGCCCAGTGCCCGGTGCCCGGTGCCCGGTGGCAGTCGCCGTTCTCGGTCCCAATGCACTCGACGAAGCCTCATAAATACCGAATTAGTTGGTAATTCTATAAGCAACACGCGCCCATTGATGGATTGCCTGCCAAGTTGGACGTGGGCGCGTGCAAGATAAATACGAAAGAAGGAACCGAGAACCGGGCACTGGGCACTGGGACGGACTGGCACGGAGCAGGAGAGGGCGAGAGATATAAGAGATATGCGACACATAGATGGGCCGTTGCCGATTTCAGACACGTGACAATTAGCCGCAAATGGCAAATGAATTTTCATTCTCGTTTTCAGTTTGATTTTCGTTTTGATTTTCATTAACATAATTAAATGGAAAATAATCAAGTTTCGGGCCAGGGAAAAGGATTTCAGTCAAGTTTTTGTCGGGGTTCGTTATGCTGGGGCGTGTTTATGAGCTGAATTAATGGTTTATGATGATGATGGCTGACTCGACTTTGGCTCACCATTGTTGTTGCTGTTGCCGCTGTTGTTGTCCGGCAGCAGCAGGAGCAGCAGCACGAAGGGCAAATGGGATCAGAGTCACACAGAGTGAGGCTAACAAAAGAACACGGCAAATGCGACGCGTGCCCACGAATGCCAATATATGTGTGTACGTATGTGTTGTATGTGTGTGTATGCAGTTATGTATGTGTTTGGTTAGGTAAATAGTGTCTGCACTGTAAATGCTGCAAAGCGTTAGCTTTCAGCTTGAAATTGCTAAACCAAACTGATCTCAAATTAAAGCCAAAATGCAACCAATTTGGCCTACCAATTGTATCTAGTTGATACCAAAAGAAGCCCAAAAGTGGTTGAAGTTATTTCAAAACGACGATTCGTATGAATACAAATGCCACACTACACTAGAAAATGATCTGTTCGAAAATATCTGTTGGATATTTCAAGATCAAATTGATATTTTATAATGTCATTTTGATACAAAAAGGAAAATAAATAGAGTAAAGTTAGCTTAGGCTCGGTCGAAGTGTGTATAACCTTGCAGCACTAATTTGAAGGACATTTCCACTTTTTTGACTCTACTTTTCTATGACAGCTATACTATATATAAGTCCGATTTCGACCAAACTTAAAGGAATCATGCAAAAGTATAGCAAACTAAGAAATACGGAGTTTGGAGGCGTTTTCATTGAAAACAAAAAAGTTTTTCTAACTAAAACTAGTTTTTCGACCGATCATTCCTATGGCAGCTATAACCTATAGTCAGCCGATTTTAACAAAACTTTATAGAATTGTGTGAAAGTTGACAAAATAAATATATGCCAATTTTAAAGAGGTTTACATTGAAAACAAACAAGTTTTTCTTACTAGAACTACGTTTCTCACTCTACTTTTCTATGACAGCTATACTATATACAAGTCCGATTTCGACCAAAATAGGCAGAATCATGAAGAAGCATAGAAAACTAGTAAATACAAAGTTTGGAAGCGTTTTCATTGAAAACAAAAAGTTTTTCTAACTAAAACTAGTTTTTCGACCGATCGTTCCTATGGCAGCTATAACCTATAGTCAGCCGATTTTGACAAAACTTTAAAGAATTGTGGGAAAGTTGATAAAATAAATATATGCCAATTTTAAAGAGGCTTACATTGAAAACAAACAAGTTTTTCTTACTAAAACTACGTTTCTCACTCTACTTTTCTATGGCAGCTATACTATATAGATGTCCGATGTCGACTAAACTTGGCAGAATCATGAAGAAGCATAGAAAACTAGTAAATACAAAGTTTGGAATCGTTTTCTTTGAAAACAAAAAAGTTTTTCCCACTGAAACTAGTTTCTCGAGCGATCGCTCCTATGTCAGCTATAACCTATAGTCAGCCGATTTTGATAAAACTTTAAAGAATTGTATGAAAGCTTATTAAATAACTAAATGCCAGTTTTAAAGAGGTTTACATTGAAAACAAACAAGTTTTTCTTATTAAAAATACGTTTCTCACTCAACTTTTCTATGACAGCTATGCTATATACTATCCCGATTTCGACCAAACTTAATGGAATCATGCAAAAGCATAGCAAACTAAGAAATACAAAGTTTGGAAGCGTTTTCTTTGAAAACAAAAAAGTTTTTCTAACTAAAACTACTTTCTCGACCGATCATTCCAATGGCAGCTATAACCTATAGTCATGCGATTTTGACAAAACTTTAAAGAATTGTGTTAAAGCTTATAAAATAACTATATGCCAGTTTTAAAGAGGTTTACATTAAAAACAAAAAAGTTTTTCTTAATAGAACTAGTTTACTAACCTTACTTTTCTATAGCAGCTATACTATATAGATGTCCGATTATAACCAAACTTGGCAGAATCATGAAGAAGCATAGAAAACTAGTAAATGCGGAGTTTGGTGACGTTTCCATAGAAAACAAAAAAGTTTTTCTAACTAAAACTAGTTTTTCGACCGATCGTTCCTATGGCAGCTATAACCTATAGTCAGCCGATTTTGACAAAACTTTGAAGAAGTGTGTAAAAGCTTAGAAAATTAACATATGCCGAATTTAAAGAGGTTTACATTGAAAACAAACAAGTTTTTCTTACTAGAACAAGTTTTCTAACCTTACTTTTTTTATGACAGCTATACCATATAGATGTCCGATTATGACCAAACTTGGCAAAATCATGAAAAAGCATATAAAACTAGTAATTACGGAGTTTGGTGACGTTTCTAAAGAAAATAAAAAAGGTTTTCTCCCTAAGACTCATTTCCTAACCTTACTTTTCTATGGCAGCTATACTATATAGGTGTCCGATTTCGACCAAACTTGACAGAATCATGAAGAAGCATAGAAAACTAGTAAATACAAAACAAAAAAGATTTTCTTACTAAAACTAGTTTTTTGACCGATCGTTCCTATGGCAGCTATATGTTATAGTCAACCGATTCGGCCGGTATGGAAAAATGTGCTGAGTATTTGTACCAGAAGACTTCGTGTAAAGTTTGGTGGCGATAGCCTTAAAACGGACGGAGGAGTTAGCATAGAAACAGACGGACAAGGGTAAAACAACTCAGCTGGTCAAGCTGATCAAGAATATATATACTTTAAATATTCGGAAATGCTTACTTGCTCAACATTTCTGTTCATAAATATCAAACTGATATTTCCAAGCAAATAAAAACCATTTTTAAGATCAAATTGATATTTTTTTATGTCATTTTGACACAAAATATTTTGCTCTTTGCACTCTGCCCTTTTTGGCTTAGCATAATATATAGCTCTACACAATCAGAAAACACCAGATTAATATTTTCTCTTACTTTTTCAACTTACCTGACTTTAACTCCTTGACTGAGCATCGAACTGGTGACTTGTAGTACTTCCATATTGGTCACAGGCCCCACTTCATCTTCTGTGTGTAACGAACTCAAGACCCTGGGGCGCTAGGCATACAATGTCAACAGCTCAACGCAGATGACTAACGAACTCCCGCGTGTCAGTGCAAAGAATATGAGTACATAATTCAGTTAAGCACTCATAAAGCATAAAGTAACAAGACCATTGCCTTTATGCAGCAAGATTGTCTATTCAAATCCCCACAGCCGGGCCTTAATTTCTACTTTAAAGTTTATGTTTGAGCTGTTTAGGGTATAAAATAGCTTAACACTTAAATATTTCTTCATTTTAGCACTTTAGGTTTATTTTTTTCTAGAATTAAGGCAGTATGTGTAGTTTTGCTCAAGTGTAAACAACATAGTTTTTGTGTGCTCCGAACTTCAGATAACCTTACTGATTTGATCAATTTTGAAGAGAATTGCATTTAAAGGCCATCAAATGCTGTGAAAAGCTGACAGGGAAGTTGATTCATCGTTAACCACCTGTGAGTTGGGTTATAGACGTCTTAGAAGCGGTTAATACCGACAGCATTCAAAGCTAAATTGGTTGAGAACTTGCGAAAAACGCTAGGAGGAATTTGCAAAACTATGGGCAGTGAATCAGCCAGCCATATCTGTACGCTTGCCAGGCAGGTGAATGATCCAATGGGTAGAATTAGGGTGTGCCCAATGAATTGAAACCAAAACCAAACCAAACAGCAAAAAAAACGAAAAATAACTGCATAGGATGCCAGAATTCAGACTTGTTGAAGTAATTCCACTGAAACTGAAACCACCTGAGTTGTGTGCCAAACATCAGCTAATCTCATGATGTAATTGAACGTTCTCTGTGCTAGATTCAGGGCTGAAACTCATGCCATGAATTCAGTACCAGGCCTTCCATTTCAGTACTGATTCAGCTATGATTCAGGTATGCACCAAAATCGAATATTCAGGCTACCAAGTTAATATGCTCTGTACTTTGTGGTAACCCATGGGCTGCTATAAACGAGCTTAATTGTTGCCTTAGAGCCAATCATTGAAGCAAAAGCGGGCAGAATACGAGCAAAGGCACTACAAGGTAATTTTTTCAACTTGACAGCCCTCACAAAAAGATGACAAAAATAACTTAAAAAATACCTCTAAGTATACCGAAAGCATGTAGTTTGGTTCTTAATAGTAGGGTATGTCCGTTTTGTGATACAATTTGCAAAAAATGTTGGTATAATATACTACCAGTACAGAACTATTCACTTGCGACCCAAAAAACTGTAGATATTTTCTTGATCAGGTCTAGAAACAGACGGATAGACCTGTTTCTACATAAAATAGTCTCTCAGTTTGGAAGCTATTGAACAAAACTATCATCTTTCTAAATGTTGGAACCGATCGGATCGGTTGTCTTTAGCATACAGCTGCCATAGAAACGATCGGTTGGTTAACAACTTTCAGTGGTAAAACCTATATAGTTTACAATGGAAACATTTGCAAACTTTGTATAGGTTTATATGCTTAATCATAATTCTACCAAGTTTGTGGAAAATCTGAAAACTGTAACCTATCCATAGGTAGGTCTGTTGGGAACCAATTGTTCTTTATAGTCTTGAAATTTGGTATGATTTGATTTTAACTAATTCCGCAAAGTTTTGAAAAGGTCGGTTGACTGTAGCTATATCTGGCTATATGCTGGGTAAACACTTTACCACAAACTTTGGTAGATACAGGGTATGATAAAGTCGAGCTTGAACGACTTTCTTACTTATTTTTAACCTTTCCCATAACAATTAAACATTTTCAAATAGATTTGCTTGAAATCAGTAACTTAAAACAAGCACTTATAAGTGTAAGGGTCTGCATCTTAGCGCACACGACTATCAAGCGCTCGCAGGAGATAGCAACCAAGTCTGGGTAAAGAAGGAAGACATAAGCGCTGAGCAGTCAGGTGATCATCTAGCAGTTCAGTGGAATAACTCTCGTCTAGGTTGTTGGTTCAAGTCCAAGTCATATACTTAGCCTGGATTTACACGGTGCAGCAAACTTTATGAAGCTTTTTCAAAAAGCTCTTGCTTGTGGGAATGACTCTATACTACTAACGAACGCTTTTTTTCAAGAACTTCATAAAGTATGCTTCACCATGTAAATGCAGTCTTAGTCGGGGCTTACACTGTAAAATTTTGCGTTATGAAATTTTCTAAAAAGCTCATGCTTGTTGGAGAGAAGTGTAGAGATCTTTCCTACAAACGAAAGCTTTTTGAAGAACTTCATGAAGTTTGCTTCTCCTTGTAAATGCAGTCTTAGACGGGTTTTACACGGTGAAATTTTCTACAGGAAGCTTTTGCAAAAAGCTCATGCTTGTGGAAGAGAGAGGTGTAGAGATCTTTCCTACAAACGAAAGCTTTTTTGAAGAACTTTATGAAGTTTGCTTCACCGTGTAAATGCAGTCTTAGACGGGTTTTGCATGGTGAAATTTTTTACATGAAGCTTTTTCAAAAAGCTCATGCTTGTGGAAGAGAGAGGTGTAGTCTACAAATCTTTTCTACAAACGAAAGCTTTTTTTGAAGAACTTTATGAAGTTTGCTTCACCATGTAAATGCAGTCTTAGACGGGTTTTACACTGTGATATAACGGGGCTTACACTGTGATATTTTCTTTATGAAGTTTTCTAAAAAGCTCATGCTTGTTGGATCTAAGTGTAGAGGTCTTTCCTACAAACGAAAGCTTTCTTTGAAGAACTTTATGAAGTTTGCTTCACCGTGTAAATGCAGTCTTAGTCTAAGAACAGCTGCAGATAAGAAAATTAACCGGAATTGGATTTGTTTTCTCAAATTTTAGCATAAAATAAGAAAAAATAGTTGTTTTATTTACTAAACAAAATCAAAAAAGGCACCAGAAATTGACTTATTTCATTATGAAATTTTATTTATGACCCAAAAATTTAATGTAAGTTTTCCTTTTCAAAAAGTCAACAAAAATTTAGTTTGAGTTCTGTGTGTTTGGTGGGGGGGGGCGCCTTAAAGTAGGCAATGCCGTTTGCTTTTCTAGTTTTTTAGTGTGCCTGTGGCCCTGGAAATCAATCAGCCTGATTAATTACATGTAATTAAAGTTTAATTAAGAGGCAGCAGTGCGGCAGCAGAGAATTTGTTTTTGTTTCAAGGTTGCATGTGGGTGTGTGCGTGTGCGTGTGTGTGCAGAGAGCAGCAGCCAGTAAAAAGTCACAAAGAAGCTGAAGCAATTTCCACAAATGGTGGCCAAAGTAGTGCATTTCGTTGTTGTTGTTGCTGTTGCTGTGGATGTTGTTGCAATTTTGTTTGTCTGTTTAATTAAAGCAATATGTGGCCTCCAGGAATGCTGGGTTAATTGACTCATCACTTATACGACAACCGAAGCACAAACAAACAATCACACACACACACACACTCGCACACACACAGCAAACTCGCATACATAGGCAGGCGCTAGGCCAGAGAGCCAGAGGCTGGGCCCAAAATGGGGAACAATGTCGCTTGGCGTCGCTGCCAACGCCAACGCCACATTGGTAACTGAATGGGTGTGGCCTGGTCACAGTTATGCGCAGGCCAAGGCAAAGCAACCAATCAGATATGTGGATGCCATTAAACATAAACTCAAACGCCCCCACACACGCACGCACGCACACACTCACTCACATTTGGTGACCACAGTGACTACAATACAACAATAATACTGGGTACAGCTGTAACGCCACTGAGATAAACGCTTTAGCGACCTCTGGCGAAAGCAATGTGCGCAGCTTTGGACCGTTAAAGCTATCAACCAGTGGCGCCAAATGTAAAAGTTGCACTTTATTAGCCCACAGAGGGAGCCACAAGACCACTACTGTTATAGCTGATTTACACTAGGAGTGCGTTATGCTTTAATAGCCAACACTCAGCTTTTTTTGTATGGGAAAAAAGCTGATTGTTAGCTATTAACGCATAACGCACTCCTGGTGTAAATAGCCTATAACAAGGGTTTTAATAGCCAACATTCAGCTTTTTTTGTATGATAAAAGAGCCGATTGTTAGCTATAACGCACTCCTAGTGTAAATAGCCTATTAATTTTAGCACACATTACAACACAAACAAACTAATTGAACTGGTTTAGCCGTCTATTCTGACCTACTTAGCATATTACCAAAGACACAAAACAACCAGATGCGTTACCGTTTGGACAAGTGATTGGCAAGGGAAACTTTTAAACTTTGCACACATTTTTAAATCAAGGCTACGCATTAGAAATTTTCTTTCAAGCTAACATAAAATTCATTTGTATGGCCTGTTTTTCCATATTACAGTTTCCAATTCATAGCTCAAATAATTTCGAACCATTAAACATTGTGACCTAATAGAATATATATCTAAAAATCAAGCCCCTTGAAGTAGAGCCGAAGGCCTCTACCCAAGCGCTGTTTCCTCTTATAGTTAATTATAATATTATTATTAGTTTAATGTATTATAGTTAATTTTAAAATAAATAAATAAATAAGTTTCGAACCAACCAGCTTTGTCAGATCCTAATGTCCAAAAGTTGACAAAAATACAAAAAACTAGTTTCTAGAAAAAGCTAAATAAATAAATAAAAAAGCTTAAAAAAAGCTTGTTTGTTTTGAACAGGGACTGAACAGGCCAGCAACTTCATATAAAAAATTAGAGAAAAATGAACTTTGGCTTTGCCGAAGTGTGTAAGCCCTTGCAGTTAAACGTAATAAAAGTTAGAGCTAAACATAGTGAAGAGTCGCAGACGTAGCAAATCTAAAAACAATAGCCAAAACATTTAGCTGGCAATTGTTGTTGGGCGAAAAAATTCTTGTCCTGCTGTAAAATATATATAGATGACTCACTGCTTCAATTTGAAAACTAAACCAACTTATTTAAAAAAAAAAACAGCTATAAAAAGGTCGAAACTAAAAACTAGCCAAACTGCCAGCACAGTGCCAAGATGACACCTTACAACGATGACACTCAACTATCGCTGCAGATATATATCGATATCGATGCTGTCGATAAATATTGCTCGACTGATTTATTTGTTAAAAACACATACAAAATATAATATAAACATACAAAAACATGGAATACGAAAGTGTTTTAATTGTCAAGCCCGAGGTGTTTATATACAAAATACCACCGAGAGCCAGCAATCGAGGCTATAGGTGAGTCATGCAGAGAAAACAACAAATAAGCAGAGAAAAACTTCTTCCTGTTTTTTTTTTTTCTTTTACTGTAAATTACGCCCCCTCTCCGTACACACACACACACACGCACGCAGGCAGGCAAACTGACACCCACACAAACATGCAAGTCAAGGTTAAAAGGCTCCAGTTCTGCTTGTTGTTGTTGTTGTTCTTTGCTTCTGCCTAATTTGAAGTTCAATTTCAATTGATTTTTTTTTTCACTGTACATTTTCACTTACACGTATGCAAGTGCATGTAAGGTACATTTGTGTATGTGTGCCTGTGTGCGCTGATTTTGTTGACTTTCTTTGTTTTTGCATTTCATGTTTGTTGTTGCAGAGCCGCCGATTGGAATCTGAAGGAGCCCACCTGGACGGGCCGCATGCGGCTGGTGGCCAAAGGCACTGCCGTCGTCCTAAAGCTGGAGGATAAGGCCAGCGGCGCACTATTTGCCAATTGCCCCATCGATACATATCCCGGCGTGGCCATTGAGGCCGTTTCGGATAGTTCACGGTATTTCGTTATACGCGTCCAGGACGACAACGGCCGATCCGCATTTCTGGGCCTGGGCTTTGGTGATCGTTCCGATTCATTTGATTTGAATGTGGCGCTACAGGATCATTTCAAATGGGTTAAGAATCAGGAGCAAATCGAAAAGGAGAAAACTGAACCTAAACAGGAATTGGATTTGGGTTTCAAGGAGGGCGAGACGATTAAGATCAATATGCGCATAACGGTAAGTGCACGGGGGAGAAAGGGAAGGTGGAAAGGGGCAGGCCAAATGCACTGATAAGCAGTCGCCGCCGGGCACATCTACTGTTTCTCAGTCTCAAATTCAGCTGGCTAGTGAGTCGATAATAGCCCATGTGTTCTGATCTCACAGGCAGGGTGGGTGGAAGGTGATACTTTCCAAATGGATTTCCCAACTTAAAGAAGTCAAAGTGCAGGGCTTTCGATTCGTTTCAATAATTTTCTTGGCTCAGACCTGGCTAGAGCATTTTTAGCGAAATTTCAAAGGCGTCCCCAATGTTTGGCCACTGTGACAATGGTTAGCACTTCACTTAGTTTGTTTGGCGTCAGTTAACAGCCATATAGAGTTATACCCGCTCTGTTCTCCGTCCTTGATATGTTCGTAGGTTAAGCAATCAGTGAAAACGAGCAAAACTTAATGTCTTAGAACAAGCGTGCCCGCAAGCTATACGCATCGAACGCATTTGTTGCTGGCCTTGTTCGTATCGCATAGAAGGAAGCATCTCCGACCACATAAAGTATATATATTCTTGATCAGCATGACGAGCAGAGTCGATATAGCCATGTCTGTCCGTCCGTCCGTTTATTTCTATGCCATCTCCTCACCAAACTTTGCACGAAGTCTTCTGGTACAAATACGCTACACATTTATCGGAACCGGCCGGATTGGCTGACTATAACATATAGCTGCCATAGGAACGATCGGTCGAAAAACTAGTTTTAGTGAAAAAACTTTTTTGTTTTCAATGCAAATGTCTCCAAACTCCGTATTTACTAGTTATCTATGCTTCTCCATGATTCTACTAAGTTTGATCGAAATCGGACATCTAAATAGTATAGCTGTCATAGAAAAGTTGGGTCTGAAAAGTAGTCTCAGTGATGGTTTTAGAAACGATATATCGGAAAACATTATAAAAACTTTTAAATCGTTTTAAAACAGCACTTTGAAATCTAGATAACTATTCCGAGTGCTAATTAAGTGGTAAGACTGTTAGGGTTAATACTACCAACTTCAAATAGAAGAACTAAGCGTTCAGATGATGCAATACGCGGCAACATTATAACGGCAGCTTCAACCGTTTCTCGGAAAAACAAGCACAAAACATTCGTCAACGTACATACATACATTTACAATGTAAAGCAGTGGTGGGCACCCAATTTTAAGACAAGGGCGTGCGTTTAGTGGTGTTTGAGAACGAGTGTGTTCAATACGTGTACCAAAACAGGGCAATGCCAATACACTCCTCTCTTCCATCGCAAACTGTACAAGCGTATGGAAAAAAAGGGCAATATTTTGTAAAGTTGTAAACTAAGCCCCGATTTCTCAAAGTTCGGTTGGTCAACTTGACAGGCAGTTTAACCGAATTTGAGTGTCTCATGATGTAGGCGGCGTAACCGGAGGAACAAACATATAGGCTATTTACACTAGGAGTGCGTTATGCGTTAATAGCTAACAATCAGCTTTTTTTCCATACAAAACAAGCTGAATCTTGGCTATTAACGCAGTACGCACTCCTAGTGTAATAGGCTATTTACAGCTTTTAAACGCTGCTTTTTTAACTGCAAGCTCAGCACCGATGAAGTTATCGATTTTTCTATCTATTATCGATTTATTATTTGCTGCAACACAAAATGCAATTCGAAGAGGCAGAGCATCGAATTTTAGTTAACTTTTACGCTAAACAATGACCAGCAACAACAAACAAACCAAACCGAGTCAGCTGTTGTTTACTCGTTCGTTTAGTCAAACAGTATGGTCACACTGAAGCAGCGATAGGCATTTATCGATATCAGGCAAAACTGCTGCTGAGAAAAGCAAATGACTTAACCGCTCGTCAGCTTGACAAACAAATCTGACTGGTGGTTGGCGGCTAACCGGAACCTTTGAGATAAATAGATATTTAAAGCAAGCCGCCATAACATTTCCTTACCAATTCGCAACTTATTCAACTTTAATTTGGTTTTGTTTCAACAGAAAAAGGATGGCTCTGAGGGCTCCTCGCGCACGGGCAAGGGTAAAAGCTCAACTGGTGTGCTGCCACCTCCGCCAGGTGGTCTGGGCAAAATAGCACCACCACCACCGGCAGCGGCAGTGACCGCAACATCGCCAGCTCACAGACCGGCAGCTGGAGGTGGTTCGGAATGGACCGATTATGCATCAGCTGGGTGAGTGTAGAATCTAATCGGGCTTTATTCACACACACTCACTCCTAATCCTCTCTCTCTTACAAACAGGGGCAACAATCAAGGGCAACAGAACTCGGCAAATGCAAATTGGGTGCAGTTTTAGGCATTAAATTCTAAATTCGTTAACAAAAAAACCTTTTCGTTTTCTATCTACATACACACACACACACACACACACATATACAAACACACCGCATCCCAAAATTCTGGACAAGGAGCTACTAATATTATTATTAACTACTTTTTACTACGACCAACAGATAACAACAACAACAACATGAAAAAAGAAACACAAGAGAATATCCGTTAAAGTTTAAAGTTTTTAAATTGAATTGTGTATTAGTTGGAAATGTAGCCAAGAAAAGAAAAACAAAAACAAAAAACATAAACTATTTAGCCTGGTTGTTAATTGTGTAAAAAAAAAAACAAAAAGAAAACATAAAATTGTATTTGCTATTGTCAAACATTTACAATTAAGTTGAAGTTTAAAACTAAAGTTAAATATTCAAGTTTTTGAGTACTTACACACACGTACACACACACACACACACATGCAAGGACATTCCGCAGAAGAGTTATTATTTAATTTATTCACTCAGTTCATTTTAATTAATTTTTGCTATCCTTTTTTTTTTTTTGATTGTTTGTTTTGTTTGAAAACAAAAAAGCACACTTGCCTAGCAACTAAGTAAATCAAATGAATGAATATATATATATATATATATGTATACACATATATACATACATATACTAAACTACAACAGAAATATGCATATGTATTTAAATAAACCCACAAAACCAATTTGATGTATGTAGCATATATATACAAAGCAGAGAGCGAGCAAAACCAAATGCAAATGCAAATCCATTTGGCATTTCTCGTTCGTAACTTAGGCAATTTTTTTTGTATTAATTTGCTGTTTGTTAAGAAACTCGATAAACAAATATATATATATACACATACATACATACATGTATGTAAACCTAAATGTATCAACAAAAACAAAAACTAGTTGCAATTCTATTGTTTCGTTCATCCAAATGCCCCCCCCCCGCAACTTGGTAATCAAATTTAAAGAGCTGAAGTCGTTTCATTTTGTTTGTACTTAGCTACAACTACCAATACCACAACAGATGTTTGTTTTCAAAATCGTTTTACATACACACACATATATATGCATACAATATATGTGTGCAAATACAAAAACATACAAACAAAATAATAATAATAATAAAATATAGCAATGAATTTCAATGTACAACTTGGTGGTCTTTATAATACGCCTGATAAATGGGTTGGGTATGCCCAAGCCAAGCAAGGAAAAGCTTACCGATTAAGATTAGACCCAGAGCTATGTACAACAACCAGCCGCAATGGGCTAGCTAGGCTAATTGATCCCACCATCGATATGGCCATGATGCAACAAGAGAGGTGAGGTGGCATTGGAGTGAGTTCTCTGCAAAGTACCTTCACGTTCACTGCTGAGCGTACTTTTGAAGCGTATGCTTTTGGCAAAAGTACGCATCACACTCATAACGCCCCACCTTGTATTGTTGCGTCATGGATATGGCCATACAATGAGGCGCTACACATAGACTAGATTTACACGGTGAAGTGAATCATAAAGTTCTCTTATGGGCTATTTACACTAGGAGTGAGTTATGCGTTAATAGCCAACAGTCAGCTTTTTTCCCATACAAAAATAGCTAAATGTTGGCTATTAACGCATAACGCTCTCTCCTAGTGTAAATAGCCTATTAATCAGCTTTTAGTAGGCAAAATATTCAAGGCAAAATGTATAAGTTTTATAAAGAAAACGTTTTGAATCTCAACTGATTCTCTCGCCAACTAAAAGAACTAACTCCATGAAGTTTGCTTCACCGTGTAAATCCAGTCATTGATGTAATTTGATCAAATTTACCAGCAAATTAGCCGAACTCGGCAGAGGCTAAATGCAGTTTACATAAATAATTAATAATTGAATAAAATTAATAGGTTTTGCCTTAGCAATTTGGGACTATTACCAAACAGAACACTAAGAGATTAGATTAAGATGGGGTTTCCACTCGTGAAGTTTGCTTCATGAAGTTTCTTAAATAGCTCATGTTTGTGGGAAAGATCTGTAGTGGAGTTCCTTGCTCCTTTACAACACTTTCCTACAAACGAAAGCTTTTTAAAGAACTTTATAAAGTTTGCTTCACCATGTAAATCCGGTCTAACCGGAAGGGTTCACTGTCACTAATCAGTCATGATATAATTTTGCGTCTTGGAGACAAAAATCTGTTCGAAAAATCTTTTAAATAACAAGTATATTTTCGAGTAACAGCCTGGTGATTTAATATAGATCAAGCAAGACCCAATATCTATCTAATCTTAAAAGTACCATCAGATAGGACAAAAATCATCGTAGTTATAAGTGAAACACTTGAGCTTGTAGAAGCTGGGTGGTACTGCATCGTCAGTTAGAGCTAAAAATGCTAAAAGGACAATATGTTATTACCAATTGGGTAACAGCCCCGCTTTTAACACTGATTTTTGAACCAAGAAGATATTACAAATATAAATGGGTGGCAAAGTCGTTGAATTCTTCTGTTTTGGCTTCTGTTTTGGTCACTGTTTTCTATCACTGTAAATCACTGTTTAGTCACTATTTTGGATACTAAATCCAGCTTTGATCACTGTTTTAGACAATGCTTTTGTGACTGGTTTGGTCAATGCTTAGGTCACTGTTTAAGTCACAGGTTTGGTCACTGTTGAGTCACTGTTTTAGTTAATTTAAGTCACAGTTCGGTCACAGTTTTAGAGACGGCTTTGGTTAATGTTTCGGTCAGAGGTTTGGTCACCATAAGTCACTGTTTTGGTCACTGTTAGTCACTTTACTGTCACTGTTTGGTCACTGCTTAAGTCACAGGATTGGTCACTGTTTGTGACCTTTTTGGTTACTTTAAGTCACTGTTTGGTCAGTGTTTTAGACACGGCTTTGGTCAATGTTTCGGTTAGAGGTTTGGTCACAATTAGTCACAGTTCTGGTCACTGTTAGTCACTTTACTGCCACTGTTTGGTCACTGTTTAAAGCCCTTCGACCCACCCACCCAAACACAACCCACCTGCTGCCTAACCCTTTCTACGATGTGATCGTAGCAGCAGATAGATATTTGCACGAATTTAAGCAAATCGTTAAGAGATGTCAGACAGATCGTTGAGGGAGGACGGGTTTTTAAGAAGCTCCTGCTTGTAGAAGAGAGGTGTAGTGGTGAAGCTTGCCTCTCTGTATTTAAACGGTGTAGTCTGCTTCATGTTCTAACAAAACAGGTGGGGCGGTGTCAGTGTGATGCGCGTACTTTTGCCAAAAGCTTACGCTTCAAGTGTACGCGCAGCACTGAAGGTACTTTGCAGAGAACTCACACTGACGCCACCTTACCTCTCTTGTTGTATCATGGTTTGGTTTCATGAAGTTCGTGACAAAAGCTTTCGTTTGTAGGAAAGATGTGTAGAGAGACAAGCGACTCCGCTACACCTCTTTCCCCACAAGCATAAGCTTTTTGAGAAACTTCAAGAAGCAAACTTCTCCAGTGGAAAACCCGTCCAACGGAAACCCGACTGGAGCCACAACACCAGCAAATCGTATACGGTTGCAAATCAATCGTTTTGCAGTGAGGATAGCCAATTAGTCACACTTTAGTATTGGCTCAAGCTCAAGCCAAGAACACCAGGAGGCGGATTAGGAGCATAATGCAAGCTATAAGGACATACCCTTTATGCCTTTGGAGAAGTTGATAGGCGAAACGGAAAACCAGAAAGAAAGTCGGTCAAGCCCTACTATAACATAGTCTGTACCAAGAAAATTATACGCTCAACATAAATTTTGATGCTGCAGTAGCAGCTGAAAGCTGCGCTGCTGCTGCGCTGCAGCAGCGAACAGTCTTTTGATCATAACTCGAAAACCTATCATCCGATCTTCTCCATTCCTTTGGCGGTTGGATAAGTTATTCTGATAACTAAATATGTCCAGAAGGAACAAGCCCGCTATCTTCAAAACTGTGGGAGATATGACGTTTTTTCTAAAATGCGGGGGCGGCAGGGGGCGTGGCCAAAATTGAAAATAAACTTGATCTGCCTGTTGACATAAGAAGCATATGTCCCATACATGTCAAACTGTCTATCTCTTACGATCTCTGAGATCTGTGCGTTCATACGGACAGACAGACGGGCATGACTCTGCTGTTGATGCTGATCAAGAATATATATACTTTATAGGGTCGGAGATGCTTCCTTCTGTATGTTACATACTTTTGCACAAACTTATAATACTAATTATTATATAATCTACGGTACAGAGTATAAAAACACAAAATGAAGTTCAGGTTATGGAATATTTGAAAAAAAACAAGAAAGAAAGTCGGTCAAGCCCGACTATAACATACTCTGTACCAAGAAAATTTGTCTTTTGATCATAACTCGAAAACCGTTCATCCGATCTTCTTCATTCCTTTGGCGGATCGATAAGTTATCCTAATAACTAAATATGTCCAGAAGGAACAAGCCATCTATCTTCAAAACTGAGGAAGATATGACGTTTTTTCTAAATTGCGGGGTCGGGAGGGAACGTGGCCAAAATTGAAAATAAACTTGATCTGCCTGCAGACATAAGAAACATATGTCCCATACACGTCAAACCTCTATCTCTTACCATCTCTGAGATCTGTGCGTTCATACGGACAGACAGACGGACATGGCTATATAGACTCGGCTGTTAATGCTGATCAAGAATATATATACTTTATAGGGTCGGAGATGTTTCCTTCTGTATGTTACATACTTTTGCACAAACTTATAATACTAATTATTATATAATCTTCGGTACAGAGTATAAAAACACAAAATGAAGTTCAGGTTATGGAATATTTGAAAAAAAAAAACCTGGACATTGACAGGAGAGGCATTGTACACTCTACTTTTCATCACCCCAACTTGTAGACCTGCAGCTTGTACAGAAGTCATTGTGTCCGATGACGAGCCTTGCGGGGTGTCTTCCTATTAGGCAGTGTCCGGTGAGGGGCCCCTGCTCTCTTTTCTTGACAAAGTAATGCCCTATCGCAGCTTTGGGCAAGTTATTTAATGGCAATTGCCTTGTGAGGCACACAAGCTAGAAAGCATGACAAGCACATTTTGCTTGCTTCGATGCGAAAACAAAAAGCAAAACTGCAAAAACAAATATATTCATTTTTGAATTGATTTCTGCGGAACATTTGTATATGCAAATTCTCTTGATATCCCCCCGTCATGGAGGACCCCATGTAAATATGCCCAATGCACATTTCATAGGTAGGTACAAGTTAGGTACAAGATATTATAAATTTCCACAATATTTCGCTCATTTTGTGAAAATCGCGATTAAAGTTCTCAATTGATTTTACCTAGCGAAAGAGACCTTTTCTTTCATTTTGGCAGTTCAGCTGTTTTCGTGTCACTTGTTACTGTCAAACATGTTCAGTTTAATGTGTAATTAAACCATGAATCGACTTACAAACGAACAACGCTAGAAGATTATTGAGTTTTATTAGCAAAACTTCACTTTTTTATTGAAAAATTGTGTTCAGCAAGTGGTTGAATGGATATATCAACAAATAAAATTGTCTTATTTGGTGGGAAGAGCAGCCAATGCATCCCAAAACAAGGATTATGGACCGGTGGCATCATTGGCACGTACTTTTTTGTTAGAGAAGAGGAAGGCAGCAACGGTATTTTGAAAGTTTAAGCCACAAATTCATCAATTTTTTCACATATTCTTTAAGAAAATAAGGCATTGGTAAAGAAACTTGATGCATATACCCGTAAAATAGTCTATAAACATCTGAGTTCAGTTTGATACACATAAAAAAATTGTGTTTTTCTAAATATTAATTAACAAAAAAGTAAGCCATGACAATTGCTTCACATCTGCCAGACATACATTTGGTAGCCCAGCATCTGAGTTCATTCTACTTCAAGCAGCTCAAGTGTAAGGAACTGAATTTTTATATAATTTTTTAATTCTTTTCGAAGTAGAAACCATTTCATCTTGAAAGCCGTGAGAATGCCAGAAAGGGACGAATATTTTGCCAATCTGGCGGCCTGGGCCAGGCAGGCGGCATTTGAGCAATATGCCTTGGCCATGTTCCCCCACTATCTGATGGCCAACTTTCCCGAAATATTTCACGACGATGCTCAATTTCCCGAATTCGAGATCGATATGAGTCCACCGGAGGAAGTGGTCTTTGATCGTTATCGTGTGCTGAACGAAGACCAGCAGCATGAGCTTATCCAATGCATCGGTGGCTACGAGTATGTGGTGGCGCCCTTCTGGAAGCGTGTGGTGGCCGAGGCCATTGATCTGTTCCTGCTGTTCGTCTTCAAAATCATTTTGATCTGTGTCATGCTGAAGGTGTTTGGCATCGATTCACAATTGGAAGTATTGATGCGAGTTGTGGAAAAGGAGAGCATTTTCAATACCATACTTGAGATCATGATGGAGTTCCTAACCATGTCCAGCGATGTGCTGGCATATGATTTGCTGACCAAAGTGCTGTACTGTTGCTATGGCACCATGTGTACCGTTTGTTTTAATGGAGCCACCCCTGGCAAATATCTGATGAAGATAAGAATCTTGTATGTTGAGGCTATGCTGCCGCTGCAGCCGCCAGGGGGTGCCTTTCGTGCCCTGCTCTATCCGGAGGAGACGCCCAAGATGATGCGTGCATTTCTGCGTACATTTAGCAAGAATCTGGTGTTGTCGATGTTCTTTCCGGTGTGTCTCATAATGGTGATCTATAAGCACAATCGTACGGGCTATGATATAGTGACAAAGACCCTGGTGGTGGAGACAAATCCGGATGCCGTATTTCATGAACCAGTGCAGCCGGCCAGACAGTGGCAGTAGTTGGTAACGGGCAGCTAAGGTCACAGCTAAATGTTGATAAATTAATGTTCCAAGTTCTCTTTCGATGATTTGTGTAATAAATGTTGAGCCTGCAATTAAGAAAGTTGGTTAAGTTCTTTAGCTTGTCGTAGCCGAGAAAACGCTAAAGGAAAATCCATCCACAAACTTTCTAAAGTTTCAATTTTGTGATTTACTAAAATTTAACTGAAAAACGAAAGTCTAATTTGAGGCCAAACTCAAAAAAAAAGCAGTAGGACTGGTTACAATGAGTAGTCAGGAAACTTATACACAAGCGTAGCTTAGCAGCAAGTCGAAAAGTCAGTAGAGCGACCAGAAGAGCAAAAGCAGGCGAACAATCGACACCAGTAATTTGCTGTAAACACGCGCAGGCCTAAAAGCTGCAGAGCCAGCGCAACTGTGTTGCCTTTTTAGCTATTTACTGGCTAAATTGTAAGTGCTGTTAGCTACAAATTCATGAAATTTTCAATTTATAACCCAAAAAACAGTTTTAAATGGCCGAAAGTACTTTTAAAAAGCAAAATAATGCCTGGTATAGAACTTTTGCTAAGAACAACAGCTGAAATACAAATGAAGCTTTAGTTCATGAGTGATTTTGGTGGTGGATCATGCCTAACTAGGCTAAGGGAATGGAAGGAATGGTAAAACCATACCAGCTTCTCCAAATCAGTGTTGATTTCAGTCCTGAAAGCTCTTGTAGGGTTCCGTCTTATCTGTGGTCCAATGATAGTCCTTAGACAGATGACCTAGATTCCTCTAAAATTAACCTTAAGTGCTTTTTGTGGCACAAGGATGGTCTTAAGAATTTTTGTGATTTTTTTGTGGTAAGCCAAATTGTGTGTGTTTTTCAAAGATTTGGACTACACTTAAGAGTCAATAGTTGATGGTTTTTTTATCACAAAAATCTACCTCAAGTTCTAGGAAAGTTTCGCTAACCCGCCCAACATTTGGAAGTTCATTTTCAAAACACCTTGAGTCCTTTCCGACCCCTTTTGATGCTTAAACAGAAAATGCGACTAAATGAGACTCAAAAGTGATACATGAATACGCTGTTTATGTGGAATACAACTAAAAAGAACTCTCAAATGACTCGAAAGTGATTCGAAACTGTTTAGAGGAAAGGACTTTTCAAGAAGACTCGCGGCTAGGATACCGTTTTCTCACGGCAAAAGTAGGGACCAGAAAATAAGCCCTTTTGAAGACTCTTTTTAATCAGCCCTAGGACTCAAATGTGCTTAAAAAATTACATCAAATGTTTGCTGGTTAAGAAACCTTAAGTCCTCGCAAGTAGACTTTCAATTTTTAGGTCTCTTAGGCAAATGGAATGCTTTACCAAGTCACTATTTCCTTGATAATTTCATAAACAAACTGAATCCTGAATACAGAGTATAGAAAATTCAAAATATGTATGTTTAGCACATGCATTAGTGCCTACTTCCAGGTAAGCTTTGGAGTTAAACCTAACCCCGACTTGAAAAGGCTGTGAACACTTCTCTCAACAAAGAAATCTAGTAAATATAAAGGTTACCGCATTTTCTTGTTTCTGCCATAAAAAGCTGAGCTTATATTATTTTACTTAGCTAACTAATTTACACCATAAGATTGATCAGATGACTGTCTTGGTTTCCTCCTCCGAATCGCTTTGGTCTGTAAATCAAAGTGAAGTAAATTGATGAATGTTTCATTTGTAGGCCAAAGCCATTTGTGTTCATACTTTTTTTGGACTGTTGCTGCTGCTGTAGTTGTTTTTTCTGCGATTTGTTGGTCTTGCCTGACTTATTCGATTTAGTCTTAGTGGCTTTTACAGGGACAGAGGTTACCTCCTTTGGGTCCTCGTTGGGCAGCCAGCTGCTGTCATCTATTACACACAAAAAGTTGAGTAAGTGGAATGATTAGCTTAATATGTACCCACCCTGAGGCTTTGCTGTTTCCATCTTAACATCTTGCTGCTGCTGCTGCTCCTCTTCCAATTTCTCTGACGGCTGCGGCTGAACTGTTGTCTCTGCTATGGCCGGTGACTGTTTGCTTTCCATGTCATCAGTCTCATCAGCCATCAGTTTTCCGTAGCTAAACGTTTGACCCTCACCCAGCAGTGAAACCAAGCCACCGGACTTGGGTCGTTGCTCCATATCCATTTCCAAGGCTTTGCGTATGAAATCCACTAGAGATTTGGCACGTTGTGCTGCATTGCGTGCACATTGCATTATGGTGGCCACATTTGTGGGCGCAGTGCCGCCGGCATTGAGTGTACACAATTCTTGGTAGGAATTCAAACTTAAAACAATAACGGAATCGGCAGCATTCTCCTCCAACAAGGTGGGATCCACATAGGGTTGTGTACAGCTCTTGTACACACAATAGGTGATACTCACGGGATAGTGGAGAAACAACAGGGGCACCAATTCTCGTTCCTTTTCGCTATAGAACCGCAGTTGTTCATCCATAAAGGTGACCTCGGGACGACGGAAATGCATAAGAGCCGCCAGAGCGGCCACGGTGCTGGCATCTAAAAGGAATGGGCATGAATGAAACTCTCTGCAGTAGGCTGGCAATTCCCCACTCACCATACAGATTGCCATCATGATTTAGCACATTGATGTCCACACGCACACACCACACATGCTGCTCGGCAGCCACGCACAACGATTCCAGGTCCAGGCAACGGGAAGTGCGAAATGTGCGCTCCATCAGAGAGTTCAAGGTAAGCAATCGCTGATCATGGCTGGACTGCACCTCATCCAGAAAGGCCACACCGCCCAGGCTCACATTCAAATGGAGTGTACCCTCGTTGGCACGGGCCGCGGAGGGAGTACCAATGTCACAGCTCACCTGGCCCAGCACCTTGGTATCGCCCATGGTCACCAGAACGGTGCCCCAGTCGCCGCCAAATGTCAATTTTACATCGCGAAAATCCGTCTTCTGGCGTCCATCCAAGCGGGCATTCTGTTTTACCGCCGTTTGGATGAAATTGCGCTCGGGTTTGGATTTGCCCGGCTCGAAGAGGTTCGCGTTCATAAACATCGGTGGTGCTATTGAAAACGTGCCGTTCGTGTGCTGTGCAGCCCTGTACCTATCGATAGTCTGAGCTTGTCACCGCCTATCGTTATCAGCTGAACCGTGTGCCAGCACTAGGTCAATCGTTTCACTCTACCATCTCTGGTTTACTATACAAATGTGAACACATTAAATAATTAAACCAAAATCCAATTATTAAATATATAAAATAACTGAACAATTGCCTGTCCCACTGGGTCACTTCATAGGCGGCCAAGCAGCCCCAATATAGCCCCTTTCCCCTCGAAAAGAAAAAAAAATACCACAAGAACTTTGTCCCTGTGTGCGAGTTTGTTCGCGTGTGTGTGTGTGTGCGCTAGCACAGCAAAAGAACTGGACAAACCCATACATACATACATATATACCGAATATGCAACAACAACAGGAATCGGGTGGCGAGGAGAGTTGGCTGGAGGAGCAATGTCATCGCGAGATCCATGGCCAGCATGATGAATATGAACGGGAATATGTGCGTCAGCGTGACAACAATTTGAGCACCGTTTGGGGCGCATTCCAGGATTCAGCCACAGCCGTGGCCCAGCTCTATCGTGGTGAGTGGATTACCAGGAGGAGGAGGAGCGCAGCGATTGTGTGTGTGTGTGTTAAAAATAGTTTTGGGCGGAGGTATTAATAGCCCTCAAGAGGCTGCCAGCATTAAGCAGCCCGGCTTCTATGCCTCCCTTTGCCCCCCCCCTCAACCCATCGAAAGAGTTTTTCTCTTTTACGCATTATCAAAAATGCAACAAAAAAAAAGGGCTTTGGCTATGGAAACGGTGCATTAGAACAACGAGAGAGGCAGAGGCGGCAGTCAGACAGAGAAAGAGTGTGAGAGTGAACGAGTGCAGCCAGCTGAGGCAGAGGCGTCGCCTTAAAGATTTTGTGATGTTGTTGTTGTTGGTTGGTTAAATACACACAAAGATATATAAATTAGAAGTCTCCACTTATTTGAAGTTTTTAAGTATATAAATTTTCCTGTCAACATTTTCAAGCATTCGATGACCTTGTGCCAAGTCTCATCCAGAGAGGCTTTGCTTTACCCATATGACAGCAGTTTTAGGGATTTAATAGCTGGACTTCCCTTTTTGCGTCTCTCTTGCTGTTCTTGTTGTTGTTGTTTTATTTCACTAATCAACATGTGCGTGCATGTGCATACACACACACACACACACATAAACATTTATCTATGTGCTTCACAACAACAATGGTCAAACAGCTGTTTGGGGGCTTTCGTCATTGACGAAAACAACAACAAAAGCAGCGCAGCAAAGCGACAATTTGTTGTTTCTCTATTATCGACTGCAAGCGGAAGCTGAGCAAAAATTAATAACCTTTTTTTTTCTTTTCTATTTTTGTTGTTTTTTTTTTTTTGCCGTCTATGGCCATCTCGCTTGCACTTGGTTCGATGTGTCTTTGCATTGTCATCTTTTTGCAGTTGTTGTTGTTGTTTTTGGGTCGATATTTAGGATGAGGAGAGAGCACACATGAGAAGCGAAAAGAGCAGGTGAGGACCAGAGTTCCGTCGAGTCCTTTTGTTCAGGCCGGGCAAAAAGCAGCAGCAGGTGTGTGTGTGTGCGAGTGTGTGTGGGATTAACAATGGCGGACACTGCTAGGTACTGGACTGAACAATGGTTGGCCAAAGGAGAATTTATTCAGCGACGAATCAATGGTTGGTTTGCTATACTTGCTCAATCCGGCTTAATAGGATACAAGCATCATCCAACAGGCGGCTTTTCCATTCCGGCAGAAGTGCTTCTTCTTGCCAATCTCAAAGGCAGCGTTGGGCACCAGGAACCTTTAATGTTGTTTAATACATTTTGTTGTTGTTTCTTTATGGAGCTTGCAAAGCTTGCTTAGTAATCACCGAGTCGGGAAATCAGTCTCAAACTGGTTTGAGACGAATATGGAAGTAAAGCAAGGATATCTGCTTAATGGATGAGATCACTATTGACTAGGCAACACCTACCAACAAGCGACAAGCTGGCCAAATTTTGGAGCAACCAAAGGACCGTTCTTCGCCGGATCCCCCAACTGGCCCATTATCACGACATCACTTCATCAAACCACCAAGGCTGTGACAGCTGACGGCATCGCCATAGTCAAGCTCAATAAGCGCAGCCACAAAGGTGTGGAACCTCAGCATGTCCAGCCTGATCAACCCCGACATTTGGAAAGCCAGAAAAACCATGGAAGCTGGGCACCTCCCATACAATTCAATCAAGCTTCTGGAAGCACTAGTACTACCCATCCCGAAGGTTTCAGCATGGCTTCAGTAAGGTCCGAAACACTACCACCAACGCAGAAGGTCTGAATTCTTCTGACCCACATAAGCAGCGCACTCTACTGGTTGCTCTAGACCTTGTCAAAAGTGTTTGACAAGCTGAGTCACTCCTAAAGAACATCTGGAACTAGCCAATGACAGATCTTCAGGCCTATGTTGAGTTCGCTGATGCCAAATCCTGGCTTGGCAGCAAACTGTCTCTCTTTCCAGTAAGATCCAGCGCCACGTTCTTTTACTACATGGACTTGGATAGTAAATACCTAGCTCAATGTCACTGTCGATGGAGCAAAAATGTTGGTCGAGACGTTTGATAACCTCCTGTTCTTTGCAAGGCATTTGGAGAGAGGGTATTGCTGAAAGCTCCTGGGGGAAAACATAAGCAGCCACTGCTGGTCACATAGAAGACCATTGAACGAGTCTAGCAACATTATGGACAGCAACCACAATGAAGAAATCTCCAAAATGCTGCCCTCTGTACCATCACCATCACTGGATGTCATGCCAAGGCTCATGTGGACCATTTATCATATCATCATGTGGACTAGAAAAACTCCATTCTTGATGTTCTGCAATGTACCGACCAAGCAGTTCCTAGCGAATGGTCTAATAGAGAAGCACCCCTTCCAAGACAGCACGCAGTATCTGAGAATATATCTGCCAGACGTGCTCAAGCACCTACGGAACATCAAGCCATCCAACAGAGTATGAAGAGCCAAGCCAAATAAATGTTATCCAGGTCGAAAGGTCGCTTTTCCCTATAAGTGATGCCAGAAAATCTTAGAATCCTAGAAGCAGTCGTACTACATTGTTGCAGGTTCGCTCAGGGTTATTCGCCTTACTGAACAGCTAACTGGCAGGGATCGACAGTGCAATAACGGATGAGTGTCCGTCCTAATTGCGGGCAAATTCCGCATGATTCGCCTAGGCTAAAGGGGGTTAAAGCCACCAATGCAGCAAAGTTTCCCCTCCAAATTCAGCTGTTTCCCTACTCCTCTTTAATCTTTATTGATCATGAAATGCTAGCACCGCCAGCGGAACTCAAGTTAGTCAACTAAGCAGAAAACTGCACCATTCTCGGTTCAGTTAGGGATTGCCATAAGTTAGTTAGCTGCTACCTCTCTTTAGAAGCCATCCTAATTCTCAGCTTAATCACTCTGTGTGTGTGTGTGTCCCTAAGCTAGTATAGCATCCGCTCCAACCAAACATTTACCAAATCTCCCGTCTTTTTCCTCTTCTTTACAGAGCGCTCATCAAACACATTTCCTTCAGATACAGGAGCCTTGTGGCTGCCCTTTCAGACAGCAGCTGGCACTGTGACAACACTTTACAAAGGTAAACCAAATACACATTCCCATACTTGTTACACATGACCAATGCTTAATCTTTGCCACTTCCAGAATCATGTGATGGTCTCAAACGTACCAGCGATGCTGCCATACAATGCGGCTACCAAAGACGCACACGCGAATTGGCTGATTGGGCGCGCAGCAAAAAACGTCGCATGATACGACGTGAGGATTTGCTGGCCTATTTAGCTGGTAAACCGATGCCTCCAGCCACAACAAATCCACATGCCAATCGTCGGTGAGTTTAAGCATTTCTTTAACGAACTTTGTAACCGCTAAAACGAGACTGTTCTCTCTAACTTACAGTTCGCCCAAGCCAGAGCATCATCATGGCCACGGTGGTGGTGGCGGCGGCGGTGGGGGTCATGCAGGTCTTCCAGCACACGGCGGCGGCTCAGCAGGAGGAGGTGGCCTAGGATTTGTCAGCTCGGGTCAGCTGGGTGGAACAGCAGCAGCACCAACAACTGGGGGACAGCCAACACATTTGCTGGGCACATCAGGTGGACGTTCAGAGGGAGCGGGTGTGGGCACTGGTGGTATAGGAGATGATTTGCACACTTTCAAGGAGGCCTTAGTTTTGCGTCCACGGTGAGTAGTTGGGAGGGGGGTTAACAATGCACATCTTCATGAGTCAGCTTTAGCTCTTGATCCTTGTTGTATAACAGAAAATCGATTACAAAAATTAAGAAATTTGAGAACAAACGGTCTGGGCTGTGGATTGAAAGGTCTGTGCTCTGGGCTGATAATCAGTCAGCCAGTCATCTGTCAGTACCATTTTGGAGTCGATAGAACGATCTTTATAACTTTATGTTGCCACCGGCCCATAATCCACACCAAACAGTGCCTTTTTTGGGATGCATTGTCAGCTTCTGACTGCTTTTTACACCAAACTGAACATGTTTGACAGTAACATAGGATGGAAAAATCACCTTTTACTTGGCAAACCGCACACAGAAAGTGTTATTTAACGGAGTTCCCCTTGCTTCTTGGTTTGATTTATAAACAACCTTCCCTTTGTCATTGTGAAACCAAAAGTTTTGATCTATGCAGACAAAGTCCAACATTTGTATGCAACTTAAGGACCCAGGCTCACATTAAGTTGCTGAACCTTCTAAATGTAGTGTTATGTCTTTCTACCGCTCTGCCCCATTTGCCTTGACCAGCATAATCTCTAGCGCATACCATCCGTGACAGGCCTTGGCGTTTTATTTCTGTTTATTTCTGGCTGATGCCAATTAGCAAAGCTTAAAGGGGTGTGTTTGCTTTTGTTAAGCGTTGGTCTAAGGAATTAGATGACCTTTAAGCTCCTTTTCGTCTCACCTGATCGACCAGTACTCGAGTATTGCTCTTGACTCTTGTATGCTTTTGAGTAAAATTACATTTTCGAGCCCTCCTAGACCTCTACACAACAGTATGGGCCAATTTTCTTATATTATATATAAGTAAGCTCTAATATTGAATCGTATAACATTCGTTCAATTCTGGGAGTTCTCGGTTTGTTAAGTTTCATACTTATCTTGGCCTCCGCCCGTTTGATGTGAGGCAGAGAACTTCGTAAAAATATTCTCAAAATTCGGTCAGAGGCTGGTTTAGATTTAATATTATTAAGGTTTTAAGACTCAGCATTGAAGTACCATTTCTATACAATTTTAACGCATAGCAAGAAGCGGAGGACCACATAAAGTGTATATATACTCGATTAGCATGAAGAGCTGAGTTGATTTAGCCATGTGCGTCTGTTTCTATGCCAACTCCTCCGTCAGTTTAAAAGCTATTTTCACCAAACTTTGCACCTAATCTTTAAGTACAAATACGCTGCACATTTGTCGGAACTGGCCTGATCGGCTGACCATAGCATATAGCTGTCATAGGAACAAACGGTCGAAAAACTAGTTTTCGTAGGAAAAACTTTTTTGTTTTCTATGGAAACGTCACCAAACTCCGTATCTACTAGTTTTCTATGCTTGTCCCTGATTCTGTTAAGTTTGGTCGAAATCGGACATCTATATAGTATAGCTGTCATAGAAAAGTAAGGTTAGAAAAATAGTCTTAGTGAGAAAAACTTGCTTGTTTTCAATGTAAACTACTTTAGAATTGGCATATACTTGTTTTATGAGCTTTAAAACATTTCTACAAATTTTTGTCAAAATCGGTTGACTATAAGTTATAGCTGTCATAGCAACAAATGATCGAAAAACTAGTTTTAGTAAGAAAAACTTTTTTGTTTTCTAAGAAAACGACTCCAAACTATGTATTTCTTAGTTTGCTATTCTTCTTAATGGTTCTGCCAGGTTTGGTCGAAATCGGACTTGTATATAGTATAGCTGTCATAGAAAAGTAGGGTTAGAAAACAAGTCTTAGTAAGAAAAACTTTTTTTATTTAAATGTAAACCGCTTTAAAATTGGCTTATTACTTATTTTATAAGCTTTCACACAATTCTTTAAAGGTTTGTCAAAATCGGATGAATATAACATATAGCTGCCATAGAAATGATTGTTCGAAAAACTCGTTTTAGTAAGAAAAACTTGTTTGTTTTCAAAGAAAACGCCTTCAAACTTTGTATTTCTTAGTTTGCTATGCTTCTCCATGATTCTGCCAAGTTTGGTCGAGATCGGACATCTATATAGTATAGCTGTCATAGAAAAGTAAGGTTAGAAAAATAGTCTTAGTGAGAAAAACTTTTTTGTTTTCTATGTAAAGTTCTTTAAAATTGGCTTATACTTATTTTATAAGCTTTTAAACATTTCTACAAATTTTTGTCAAAATCGGTTGACTATAGGTTATAGCAGTCATGGGAACGAACGGTCGAAAAACTAGTTTTAGTGAGAAAAAACTTGTTTGTTTTCTAAGAAAACGCCTCCAAACTTTGTATTTCTTAGTTTGCTATGCTTTTCCATGATTCCACTAAGTTTGGTTGAAATCGGACTTCTATATGGCATAGCTGTCATAAACTTAGTAAGAAAACTTGCTTGTTTTCAATGTAAACCTCTTCAAAATTGGCTTATACTTATTTTATAAGCTTTTACACAATTCTTTAAAGTTTTGTGAAAATCGAATGACTATAACATATAGCTGTCATGGAAAGAAACGGTCAAAAAACTAGTTTTAGTGAGAAAAACTTTTTTGTTTTCAAAGAAAGCGCCTCCAAACTTTGTATTTCTTATATGCCTTCCTCACTGAAGCACATTTTCAAAAAAGTTATCGTCATCTCTGAAAATGTAGTTTGCTGTCCTCATTGTGTTGCTTCTGCATTTGCATTTTCAGAACACCTGTTCTTTGTTGACAATTAACAAACTGTCGGTGAAAAATACAAATTGAGAATGGATAATCAATTGGACATTATTTCGATGATTGACACAGAATATTTATGTTGGCGGGAGTCTGGAGTGCTTCCATGTTCATATATTCCAGCGTGCTCATGGAAAACAGGCGCCGGAATTCATCCCCAAAACTCGAGCGAGCTCTTCAAGGATAGCTTTCGGTGTGAGAGAGGCACATTTAACATTTTGGTGGCTCGGTTGCCTAGGCTGGCAAGGAATGACACACCATTTCGAGTGGCTATACTACTAGACAAAAGGATTGCAATTGCGTTATATTGGCCTTCTCCGCAGAATACCGAAAAGTTGGAAGACTGTTCGGTATTTCAAAAACAATTTTGAACGACTTCTGCCGAGAAGTCATCATCCAGTTGGCAGATGAGTTTTGGCCACCAAACTATATGACACAGGAGAAGGTTGTTAAGTGCGTGCAGGGATTTCAAAAAGTTAGGATTCCCTAGTGCTTTGGTGCAATGTTTGACACAAGTACATCTTGTCCGCATCAAATTGAGTTGTTTTGTTATTAGAGCGAAGCTCTTTTACGGACGGTCGACTGGGGGGTAAATCCAGAAAACGATTGTCTTTGCGACAGATTTTTTGGCTACGCTTTTGACTTTGCAAAGTCAGCAGCGTTTGTGTGTGAGCTCACTCAGTGCGTGCGTGTATATGTATGTATGCAACTTTCATGTATGCAGCAAATTATAGGCGCTCTCTCATTTTCTCTTTTTTTCGCTTGTTGTTATTGTTGGCATTGTTAACGGACTACTTTTTGCCGACGAGACCACCTAATATTATTGCATCATGTCTCTGCTTACACTGCAGTGCACTGGAGTCTGCTAACCAGTGTTGCCAATTTACCTATTTTCGCACCAGATCTAGGTATTTTGTAAGGTCGAAGGCCAGAATGTCTGTGCAAGAAAGCGATAGCAGCATGTGGGTTGTGAGCTGAGTTCGCAACAACCGGTCCTCTCTTTGCAGTTGTCAGAAAAAAAAAACGGTTACGTGCGGCACATTGACAGAGAGGGACGGAAGCAACCTTTAAATGCGCTCTCTGGTTGTGTTCGGTCGGGAGAGGAGAGAAACACATTTGCTTTTGTTTTTTCTGTCTCGGTCTTTTGCCAACCGTTTTGCAGAGACCGCTTGCTCAAAAAATCTTAGTTAAAGTACTTCACAGAGGGAAAAATCGTGTTCAGAAAATAAGATTATTTCATCTCAAAACAAGAACAGAATGTGCTCACAAATTTTTGAGAACAAATGTTCACCACCGAAAAGTATAAGTATCCATTCAGACGTGCGGCTGGGCAACAGTCTAACGAGCTAACACGTCCGCCGTCGCATCGTTGCGCGCTGGGCGTCTTGGGCTCCACTCCCAGTAAGTCCGAAATTTTTATATTTTTTTAAATTTAATTTACTAAGGCAGGTGGGGTGTTGTACAAGGCGGATGTCTCTGCGGATTCAGAGCTGATATCGGACCTGGACTTGGAATTGGATCTGGTCCTGGACTGGAACCTGGACCCTGGACCTCAAATTTTTGTTATTCCCTTGCAAATGGTATTATAATTTTGCCCAGAAGTTTGCAACGCATAGAAATATTCATTTCCGACCCCATAAACTATATTGATTCTTGATCAAGGTGACGAGATGAGTTGATTGTGCTTTGCCCGTACGTCTGTCTGTCTGTCCGTTTATACGCGAACTAGTCTCTCAGTTTTAAAGCTATCGAGCTGAAATTTTGCACAGAGCCTTCTTTTTGCTGCATACTACTAATATGTCGGAACCGACCGGATCGGATGACTATATCTCAAAGCTCCCATAGGAATAATCGGTCGGAAAACTATTTTTAGTGAGAAAAACATTTTTCTTTGCAATGGAAACGTCTCCAAACTTTGTAATCGTAGGTTTTCTATGTTTTTTTTATAATTCTCCCAAGTTTTATTAAAATCGGACAACAACATGGTATAGCTGCCATTCAAAAGATAGGTTTGAAAAACATTCTTAGTTAGAAAAACATTTTTGTTTTTAATGGTAGCATCCTGCAATTTGGCATTGGCTTGTTTCACATGCTTTCATATAATTTTACAAATTTTTGTCCAAATCGGATGACTATATCATATAGCTCACATACGAACAATAGGTCGGAAAAAGGGAAAATCAGTATTTTTTGAAAATATTAAAGCGAGCACTTGCAAGGGTATAAAAACTTCGGCACAGACGAAGTTAGCTTAGCTTTCTCGTTTTAGTTTAAAATGTTCTCAAAAACTGAAAATCCGTTCATGATTAGTTTTTGACAACGAATGTGCTCATACTGACACCAATGTTCACGGTTTTTCACTCTGTGTATGCTCAAAAAAATCGACAGTCGAAAATGGATTTTTGAAATGCAAAATTCGCGAGTCTGGTCATTGTGCGTCGCCCAGGCGTCTGCTAGTATCACGATAGCGATACGGTATTTCGAACTGCCGCCATGAAGCAGGTTTTACATTTACGAATCGTCATTCGATGCTAGGGAGCCGTTTGGCCATCACGGTCTAATCAGTCGGTCCAGTTTTGAACGATTTCTCCTTTAGCGTTTTTAGACTTGATAATTGTCAGGTTCGACTTTTACTGTTAACGATTTTCAAGACTATCAATTGTGCTCACTATCGATAATTTTCAAACACCACTTTGTGGGTTTTGGTTTATGCTCTCACGTTGCTCTTACATTTACAATACACAAAACAAAACTACTTTATATTGTTTTGCCAGTATTGTATTTTTATCCCTCGTAAAGAGCTTCGCTCGTACCGGGTGTTCCACGACGCCCACTTCTTTTTTTTTATTAATAGTGATGGGCACCATGTTTATCGACTAGAAATAGTCCACAGTCGAATAGAAACTATCGAACAATCGAATACATAGCAAGTAATGCGACTACATTTTTGTAAAATGTACTTTTCTGCCATCTCAAGTGGCCTGCTACATATGTATGGGGAAAAATGTACATTTTGCCCAAAATGCGAAATTGCTAAATGCAGTTGTAGTAAGGACGGCACATTAGTTTGCTATGCTTTTCCATGATTCTGCCAAGATTGGTCGAAATGTCATAGAAAAGTAGAGTCAGAAAAGTGGATTTGGTAAGAAAACTAGTTTGTTTTCAGTGGAAACGTTCTTCAAATTAGTTAGAAAACCAAACTTTCCTCTATTTTTTGTACTAGATTTCAACTCAAGCTCATTAAACTTTTGCCGGAACGGAAACTTTTTCACAAACTACAAATCATCAATGATCTGTTCCAGACTAAGAACCCCCCCAAAAAAAACTACAACTTTATGACAATTTATAATCAAAACTCTCTTTTTTTCTCTCTTTCAGCGGCCCGGAACTATTTGCATTTGTTGCCAACGAAATAGCGCGTCATTGCAAGCGTCCCGGCAGTCCCATCGATGATAAAATGGATATATGCCATTATAGCAGTAAACGTCAGCGCTTCATGTAATCCCCTCCAACGCCTCCACCTCCTACTCCAGCCCCCTTACCACCAAGCAAACACTAACTCCTCCAGCAGAAGAGAAAAAAAAAACAAAAACAGTTTTGACCCCAGCAGCAACAGCAGCAGAACATAACTTCCAATAAAAGAAATGATAAAACTGCCACAAAAAGAAAGAAAGAAAGAAACAAAAACAAACAACAAAAAATCCAAAACAAAAAAACGAAATCAACAACAAAAACTGAAAAAAAGAGGGGGAAAAGCTGTAAATTTATTTTTAACTTTGTTTATATGCTAATTATTCTAATTATTATTATTATTATAACAATTTTTTTCCGCCACGCTCCCGCTCCTACCCACACACCCACACACAAAACACAACAACTTACGCAGCATAAGTTAGGTTCTTAGTTGTTAGTTTTTAAGTTGAGAAGTCATGATGCAGATGGATGTACATAGCATACATCATGATGTATAGCTCGAGGAAAACAAAACTGTTATATTGGCCAGAGCTGTGTGTCTGTCTGAGTAATCACTTAAGTTGTAAAATGTAGTGAGAAATGCGAAACGAAACATGTAACATGTATAAGCTGTTATACATGCTGTAAATAGCCCCCCTCCATCCATGCAAAACGAAAAGAAGGAAATTCGAAATGAAAATGTTAAACACACACACAGACACACCTACAAATACAGGGTTCATAACATTTAACATTCTGTGGGAATAGATGTAATCAATTTAACATTGTAAGGGATAGGAATAGGATCCATACTGTTATAATTCGTCAGCCAATTTACAACTAATGGCTTCCACATCATTCTTAAGCAAACTATACTTCCATTTTTACTTCAAAAATAGAACAGGGACAAAGTACAATACAATTATTAATTACTTAGAAGACCATTTCATATATAACTTGTACCATTTTGTTAGTTTTCTTAGACACAAAGACTTCAAAATCAGAGAGAAATCTGGAAATTAATAACTTGAACCAACAAAAACGAACCTCAGTTTGTTAAGCCTTGAAAGTAACATCAAAAATGTTTTTAAGAATACTCCATGATCCTTGCCCAACACGTCCTTTAAGTTGATTACATTTGTACTTACAGAATGCTCTCTCTGTTGAACAAAAGAAGAACAACAAATGTTAAGTAATTACATAGAAATGTAAATGTAGGCCTAATATCGTCTCCGAATTGGATAAATATGAACAGAAATAAAAGTTTGTAGAAGGAACACTAGAAAATTCCGATTCAGAAACGATTGCCAGGCCTCTCTATGAACCCTGTAAAGAAACATTTGTATTTTTTTTTTTTTTTGATTAGCTCACACACACACACTCATATATATGTACATATATATAAAGTCGATATTGTCTAACTTGAACTTATACACTATGAAACTTCTGTAATACAAAAAAAAAACTTGTATGAATTTTTTTGATTTTCCAAACCATAATTTGATTTGATTTCTAGGTATCAGCTTATTCGAATAATGTTATAGCAGCTTTAGCAAAGAAGCGATAAGAGCGGGTTCATTTAGTACAGTCGGTTGTTAGATCACAAATGCTAGAAATGGTCAAATAAACAAAGAGACATAACAACACGAAGATACATGCGCATAAATATTGGATTTTTCTTAACTTCTAACTTCTTGTGTTCGGTCAGCTTCACTAGCTATTGGCGCCAGCTTTGAAAGAGCCTACTTAAACTGTAGGTTTCTCCCTTTTGTGTTTAGAGAGAAGCCAAGAGAGGCTTGAAGCTTTTGAGCTGTGTAAAGTCAAGTTAAACCAAAGTTCTCCTAGACTCTATCTTTGGATTTCTACTCATAGTTCTCCAATTAATTGCACTAATGACAAAAAAATTGCGCTTAGAACAGCTTAAGCCCACAGATCTATCTTGCTCTACTCAAATAGCTTATAAGGTTCAATGTGGCTTTATAAAGGATGTTTTTTTTATAGCAAAACTGTTTGTGTCACTTGCTACTGTCAAACACGTTCAGTTTGTTGTATATTTTAACTATGAACAATGCTGGCAGATTATTGAATTTTATTATCAAAACTACACTTTTTTAACGAAAAATTGTGTTCAGCGTGGCAGTTGATTTCTGAACAAGCAAAATAGCCGTTTTTAGTATGAAGAGCAGCCAGAAAACAGAAACAACAGAAAAATTCACTGTTTGGTGTGAATTATGGGCCGGTGGCATCACTGGACCGTACTTTTTCTAAAGATGACAAAGTCAGTAACGTAACTGTGAATGGAGAATGCTACCGTGTTCGATGATAACATATGCCTTTGTTTTTCCAAAATGGATTAGGTGTACATGGCTGACGAATGGTTTCAACAAGACGCAGCACGCGCAACAATGACCCAGTTCATTTCACGTTTGCAGCCAAATCAATTGGTCGGCTAGACCAACACTATAGCTATAGCTAATATAAGCTAATATTGTAGAATTTTTTCGAGGAGTATGCCAAAGTTAGACCCAGCGTAAAATTATATAGACCAGCGATGTTCATCCATAGCCCCCAGGGGCCGAACACTTTCGGTAATTCACGTCGAATGCTTGCCAAAGTAATGCTTCAGTAAGTGTCGGAGAGAGACGGAGAGCGTCAGAGAGCCTCTCTTCTTGAACATTGCTGATATAGATCAATGGGTGGGCGGCAGAATTTGACAACAACAAAATTATGTTTTTTCATCTTCTGCTTTGACTATCGGTGCGCTGTTGTTGTAAACTGCCGTCGAGCCAAGACGAGCAACGGTAAACGAATTGCGTTGTGTGCTGCAAGGGACAGGCGGGCTGAGCAATGCCCTTCCTTGATATATAGATCGTTCTATCGACTCGAACATTTCCTACATTTTTCTGAATTTTATGTATTGTATTTCTTAGCTCAGAAAGATTCTTTTCTCCAGCTGGAAAGTCCATATCCAAATCATATTTGGAGCCCTCTCCGAATCTTGTTTGTGGCCAGCTAACTGACGGCAGTCAAGCTGAATTTACTTGCAAGCTTATCGATATTCGATGACAAAGTCAGCTGTTTGCTATCGATATCCCGCAAAATACAATACTTTGCCAACTGCTTTGGTTTTTTGACATGAGAAATCCCAATTAAAAATTGAATTGAAGTCAAACATCCCATTATCAACTATATCCTAATTTTAATGGAAAATTCATTTAAAAGCTAATTGGAGTGTAGTACTTTCGGTATGCTTCTCCCGTGGATGTGGCTGGTTGGTTGTGTATTTCCTTGAAATCCACAAAAATGGCTCAAGACTTTAGCTTTGTCTGCAAAATACCAGTTTAAGATTGAAGTTTTACATGAGGGCAGACACAAATACTTTTAATCAAGTTCCAGGTTGTCAATGATCTTGTGTTTATGTACATATATCTCTATATACCCCTCTACTTTCCACCTAAACAAAAAAAAAAAAACAGAAAAAAATACACATTAAACAAATTTCCAAATATCTTATGTGGCCAAGTTGCTCTGCAACTTTCTGCCCTAAAAACCCTAGCTAGCCAGGTTATATATATATATATTTATACACACACAAACACACAACACCTACATCAATTTATACATATAATTGAAGAATATATATATATATATATTGAAAAAAATTAAGATGTAGTTTGGAATTAACAACAGAAAATCAGCTAAACTAAATAAACAAATCGGAGTCCTATGAAATATTGCGTTGTAATATTATGTACTAAAAAAAAAAAACAACAAAGCAACCTAAACAATTATTAAAAAATACAAAAAATGGCAAAAAATTACACAAAAAAGAGTCGGAAGAAAATTGTAAGTTAAATAAAAAAATCAACATATGAAAAATGTGAGAACAAATCGCTTGGAAAAGTATGTTTTTATTTGAAATCTTTGGAGAACAACTGGGTTTTGTTTCATTACAACAGGTTGTCTGTCAAGCTAAGTTCTCAGATAACTCTATTTTGAGTGATATTAACATAACATTGTTACATTGGACCTATTCCCAAATCAACTTGCAACTATTTTCGTCACAGAGATTCGTTAGAATAATAAGCTTTTTACACTAGGAGTGCGTCATGCGTTAATAGCTAACAATTAGATTTTTTCCCATACAAAAAAAGCTGAATGTTGGCTATTAACGCATAACGCATTCCTAGTGTTTATCATTCAGCTTTTTTTGTATGGGAAAAAAGCTGATTGTTGGCTATTAACGCATAACGCACTCCTAGTGTAACACCCTTGTTAAAGCTGAATCACACTAGGAGTGCGTAATACGTTAATAGCCAACATTCAGCTTTTTTTGTATGAGAAAAAAGCCGATTGCTTAACGCACTCCAAGTGTAATTAGCCTCTAAATCAGCTGCTGTTCGAAAGCTTTCACCGCCAAGCAATTTTGTGTTCTATTCATGTGACGTACACAGTTTTTGACGCAGGTCTTAAGTAAACTAACTTACCTACATTTCCTGACCATCTCCAACTGCCTCCAACCATTGAGATTGCCTATGTTGAGTAAAACAACTACATGTCACATCACCTAAAACAGAGAGGCATTTCAAATTGACTGCCTATGTTAAATCTTCTTTGTTTGAGCCTATTTTGAGTGATGTTTTGCAAAAGTCGACCTTACTCAAATGAATATATGCAGTCTACATGGGAAAACACGTTGGTTGAAGCGAGACGGATATTGTGTGAAACGCATTGAGAGAGCGAAAATGACAGCGAACAGCTGACTTTTTTCTGATTGCTGTGGTGTCGATTGTTCAAACGTTTAATTACATTTGTATTTTCCTGGGAAGCGCCCGACTCGAACCCATCTTAAACCCACTTATTCTATCAACACCACTCTCCTTCAAACATTTCTCCCTAAACTTTCTCTATCTATACTGCCTCAACAAATGCGTAGTCTTAAACCAGAGATGGGCGCGTCGCGACGTTCCTATGCACACAGCTGGCAGCTGGCAGCGTGTGCATAGGGTCTCTGCCGCGGCCGACTGCACAAAATCACACGTACGCTATAAGCATTGAAAGCTATTTATAGAACACGAATATTCGGTCGTCGTCGGTGGTGCTTGTATGCGTGTGAAAAGTGTGACGATATGTGTGCATGCCCATCTCTGTCTTAAACCGTTGTAATACCCTTGTTATAGGCTATTTACACTAGGAGTGCGTTTTGCGTTAATAGCTAACAATTAGCTTTTTTCACATACAAAAAATGCTGAATGTTGGCTATTAACGCTTAACGCACTCCTAGAGTAACAAGGGTTTTACTCTACTTCACAGAACTCGCTACAACAACAACAACAGCGACTTGCGTTGGAGTAGCTTTATTGTCCACTTGTTGTCGAACTTTTTCCAATTTTGAGCTCCTCCTACCTGATAGGTTTGGCTGGCAGCACCATATGTACAGGGTCCGACCACTGAATCCTTGAATTGTTGGAAGCAGTGCTAAAAGACTGGAACCTTTGCTCGAGGTTACAAGTTAAGCGGTCCTTTGAGTGTTTAGACCAGTGGAAGGCAAAGAACACAATCACATTTTGGCATTGGTATGTGTGCGCATCAACAGTAGGCTGTCTCTCTCTCTGACACTCACTGATGATTGAAGTTGAGAGCAGCACAAAACCTGTCTGTGTGAAGCAGCGCTGCCTTTGAGAGTTCGCAATCTGCCTGTCCCTGGTTTAGACCATATACTATCAGAATTGTGAGACTGGAAATTGCCTCTTGTAGGTCCTTAAAGCAAAGAAGTGGCTGGCAATCCTTGGGCAGTGGATTCGGGGACCACTTGTGGCCACTTTTCGCTACCCTTAAGCCGTTCGTTCAGCTAGAACGGCCCATAAAATCGCTTGGATCGCTGAGCTTATGAAAAGGTAAGCTGAAACTCTATGGAATCAGTCGCTTGCACCTCGAATCGTTCCAGAAATCCAAATCCTTACACATATATTTTTAAAACTTGTTTGTTTATTTTGTGTTTTTTTTTTTGCAATTTGTTTTAAAATAATTAAATTATTAAATATACATTTAGTTAATATGCCCGACGACGAAAAAAAAAGAAGAAGGAGAACAATTGATAGTCCGGCTAGTCGTAGGTATACTCGAGTTGGATCGATTGGGTCTAGCATACAAGATCTAAATAAAAAGTCCAAGGGTCTAAGAATTAGTTTTACACTAAGTGCCAAGTATGAAGATACTTCCAACCCGCCCGACTAACCCAACTGCAATACAATATTTGCTGTCTGCTAAAGTGGTCAAGGGTGTGAAGTGAACTGTTTAATTTTAGCTACTATTGTTAATCGTTGTTTGAATTGTGGTTTAAACTTAAAGACGCCCCCCCCCCCCCAAAAAAACCATTCCTCGTTGTAAGTTCTGCTAAGCCTAACTAAGAACAAAAGTTATTTTTGAAATAACTCAACACTAAAGGATCATTCTCTCTCTCACACACACGCACACGCACACATAAGTAGATTTAGCTTTTCTATATATTATATATAATAAGGCAAATAAGCGAATGAGTCCATTGTGGAGTGGAGTTTTTGAGCGAAACACAAAAAATCTTGTCGTGGTTGTCGTTAAGTACTTAAAATTTAAGTTCAAGTCATTTACAGAGTCAAATTTCATGTTTGTGTGGCTGAGTGATAAGCGTTTTGTTGTTGTTATTTGGTCGCCTTTTTCATGTGGTGTCGTCTTTCAGGTTGCCATCGCATCATCCTTCTCCGTGCCAACTGGTCAGGGCAACAGCAGTGGTCGAAAATATGCCCGACAGAATATCGTTGATGCCGATGGCGGCAAATCCTGATTCCGATAATACATATTGCATTCACGTTCCGTCAGCTTATCAAACACAGCCGCATATTCCCGATGGAAGGTGGCCAAATCCACATTCGAGCGTCCAATGGCGGTCAGTGCCAGAAAGAGTATATCTCGATAGAAGGAGTGTGAACGTTCCACCCCATTGCTCTTCAATTTGTGTCGCTCGTTGGCCAAACGTTTCAGTGGCGTGGCCAGATCATTACAACGTATGGCCGAGATGATTTGCTGTATGACACTGGAAAAGAAGGAAAGGTATTACTATGACACACCCAACAAGATTTAAAGCCCAGCCCATCCTACTTCTTATTCAGCTGCGCCTGATCGGTGAGCAGTGCCTTGATCAGTGGACTTGCGGGCTGTGTCTCACGGTAGAGTATATACATGGGTGAGCCGCTGGCCTCGCTGTGTAAGTTGAGATTATCCCAGAGGCATTGTATGTGCACCGTTTTCACCTTGGTCAGGGGATCCAATTGCTCGGCGCCGCTCTGTGAAGAAGAAACGACAAATTTGTGTACTCTACCCTCCATTTCTTTTCGCCCTGCTCCCTCCTGCTTACCGGTGCGGGCAGACACAGCTCTGGCAAATGAGTTTCACCCTCGATACGTTCCATTAGCCACAACAGATTCCAATATATGATGGGATGCTCTTCCACAAATTCCGGCTTAATCAATGCCAAGTCACCCTCTTCAGTGAGTATGTTCTCCAGCTCTTTGCGCAGCACCAACGGATTGAGATACGGCACGGTGAGACTTGTGGATTTCACGACATCCTGGCGTACTATTTGCACACTAAGGAACGGCACGGTTAGTTTATTGCACGCATGGCAAGTGGTATTCAAGTTGGAGTCCTCGGCCGACCAACCGCTCATGATCTCCTCATCATAGACCAGCACTGAGCAATTGTGGCATTGCGAGCAGGTTGTCAACTGTATGAGCACATCGCAATCCTCTGCCCGATTGTTGGCAAACTGCAAAACACAAACAGGCAAATTAGTTTGTTTACCAAGGGGATTACCCTGTATATACTTACATCGGTTGTGTTGCTGTACAGATCATCGGGTAGAGCGGGAAAGGCATGCATATGCAAGGCGCCCGTCGAACTATTCTCGCCCAGCGGCACCAGATTGTTATAGCTAGACTTGCGCGATTCGCTCAAGCGACCCCAGGGATCCAAATCACTGGAAACGCGTCTCAGTTTGCCCTGGTCCTGGTCATGCGTGCCACCAGAGGCGCTGGTCTCCTGATCCTGTGTCTCTGGCTGCTGTTGTTGCGCCTGCGAGGCCTGATGATGATGCTGCTGCTGATGATGCCCGTTGTTGGTCTTCACTGGCGTCGTATTGGCCGAAATGGCACCCTTGATCTCATCAAATTTCCCTCTCAACGAGCTGGCCGCATACTTAATGCTGCTTAGGCTACCCTGGATCAGTTCATTGGACTTCTTGCCCGTCAAACTGGGACTGTGGAGTAGAGGAAAGGCAGGGTGAGTAAATGTGGATCACTTGGGATACAATTGGCACACTGGATCAGTGGTGAATGTGGGTTTGGGGCATGGTGGTGCAAATCGAGTGATGAGTCAAGTGAAATGTTAATCTTTTGTTTATGGCTTGTATCAAACCTTGAATTGCCCGCCACCATTTGGAGTTAGGTTTGCTTTCTGGGAGGAAAGGGATTAACCGAAACCGAGCTTAAATCATTAAATTTGTATATGGGTAAGTTTGTGTGTGTGTGTGTGTGTGTGTGTGTGTGTGTGTGCGTGTCTGTGCAATCCACTTGACCAAAAGGGGGCTGCTCAATCATTGCTCATGTCGCGGTGCAGAGAACCAATGAGCATTTGTCAAAGAGTTTGGGGGGAAAACGAAGGTAAATCTCTTTTAGATGAATATGCGATCAAAGTAGAAGGGAATTGTGGCAGAATTGCAGTGAAAAATGCCATATCCCAGCCTTAGTTGGATTTTCCCTAGCTTATTCCAGACAACTCTTCATGCAACTTTCATGTAAAGAATGCAGAATGTGTTTAAAAAAAGAGACATCACTTGCAGAAAATGAACAAAAACAGGGATTCCAGCTGAGGGTCAAACTCTTGAGTATCCCACGCATTGGTGGTTGGTATGTACCCAAAGGAGGTTTCTTATAGCCACTTCTGTTAATGAGTCACCGGCTTTGTGGCGTTCAAGCTTGTGCAACCCTTTCCAAACCGGTTGAAAGTCAAGTCACACTTAACCAATGTCAGGTAACTGGACCTAAAACTGTCTAGGAGACTAGCCTTGCCCCTAATAAGCGAGCTGTGGCTGTCACCTACTACGGCAGGGCTAACAAATTGAAGTGGCTTCTTAGAGCAAGTTTGGTTCTTTCACCAAGAGTCAATACCTGCCTCTGGGTTGCTCCAGTTTCTGGCTGTCTACCAGTTTCTTTACTCTCGGCAGTTATAGAGGGCCGCCAGCTGACTCCGTCCAAACCGTTTAGTCAATAAGCGAGCGACAAGTAGGATACGGAGACGGCTCTAAAGGAAACGAAATTCGACCAAAGATCATTGATTTCTATCAAATCAACAGCTGGAGTTGCACACCGCTCGACTATTGAAATTATTTTGAAAAAGGAATACTTTTCAGGTGGTTTTTCAAATACACTTGGCCCTCGCCTAACACGGACTCTTTTAGCACGAACTCGGTCTTACACGGTTACAAATTTACTCCCTTTCCCCTTTTAACACGCTGAAAACCTCGTTCTTACACGATTGCAAAATATCGATATTTTTTTTGCTGTCAATTGATGCGTTAGTCCCTTTGTGGTTGTATCATACGCATGGGGTGCTTGTAGAAAAAGGGGAATCCCACATTTGAGCTGTCAGATGTAAGAGTGTTCTAGTATGTGAAAAAATCTTAAGCCTTGCAGACGCGTAAATAAAAAATCAAAGATTTTGTGGTAAGTAAAAAGGTGGTTCAGTTTGATTAAATCAAAAAGTGAATAAATAAAATATGTAAATTTCAGCTTATATAATACAATGGCAGAAAGAAAGAACAGAGCTCCTTAAAACGAAAAGTCATTTCTATAGAAACAAAAATACAAATTTTAAGCCGCTTAGACAATGGGCAAACTGCCACGGAAATTGCAAGAAGTCTTGACTTGAATGAGGCAACAGTTCGCACTATCAAAAAAAATGAAACTGAAATACGACGTGCAGGAAGGATTGGGTCATCTATATCTACAAAATTTACCAGTAGAGAACATGGAAAGAGCACTTAGCATTTGGATTGACGATAGCTACGAAAAAAAGATCCCTTTTAGCCAGCGGATCATTCAGGAAAAAGCACTCAGGATTTTTGACCTGCTCAAGCAAAATGGAGAGCCCTCTTCTAGCATAGATTTCGTTGCTAGTAATGGATGGTTCGAAAAATTTAAAAAACGGTTCCCCATTCATAGCATCAAATTTAAAGGCGAAGCGGCATCGGCCGATGATGGAGCTGCTGCCACATACCCAGAAGAAATTCAGGGGTTCATTGAAAAAGAGGAATTCTTGCCTGACCAAGTTTTTAATGCTGATGAAACTGGACTTTGCTGGAAAAAAATGCCAAATCGAACTTTTTTATCTAAGAATGAAAAAGTAGGTCCCGGCTTTAAGGCACAAAAGATGGTTTACACTTTTGCTGTGTAGTAATGCATGAGGCGACTTTCAAGTAAAGCCAATGCTTGTTTATAAGTCTTTGAATCCCCGTGCGTTTAAAGGGATAGATAAGAGCAAATTACCCGTGTACTGGAAAGCATATTCCAAAGCTTGGGTTACTGCAGAATTATTTAGAGACTGGTTCTTGAATTGTTTTGAACCTAAAGTTGAAAAACATGTTGAAACGAAACGGCTAACCCTATAAATGCCAACAAATGCATTTCAAATTTAATATAAATATAAACATATGATCTTACTTTTTAAAATTTTTGAGTTTTTAAAAGGTTTAAACTGTTAATTAATTATATGAAGTAACTTTTTAGTTTAATACCAACTTTTAATTTTGAAAATATGAATGTTATATATATTTAAGGCGAATGCATAGTAACTTTTGGTTAATTTTGAACAAATGAATGAAACTTCAATAAAAACAGACCAAATTTGAACAATAAAAAAAAATGTTGTTGCCCATTTTAAATTTCAAGAACGTAACCCCCTATTTTGTACGGAATCCATGTTTCGCTTAACACGATTTCGCTTAACACGAGGTTTTCTAGGAACGTAACCCCCGTGTTAAGCGAGGGCCAAGTGTACATAAACAATTTTAGCAAATTCTGAAAGACTTTTGTGAGCTATTTAGAAAGTTTCTCCAGGCATTCTCCTTAATTTTAAGTTCATAGCTAATTTTGGTACATTTTGTGTTGGAAATACCAACGGAAACGGCTCAGTAACTCAAACTCAGAATTTGGGGAATCTGGTAGTCTTGGTTCTATACCAACTCCATTTAACCAATCTACAGACAAGAATTAGCAAGTTCATTGTTTAATTTCCTACCGAAATACGACTCGGAAACATTTTTCCACTTTCGTACCAGCAAGTTTGTACAAGTTTAAGGCTTAAATAACTTCTGAGATCCACTTTCGAAACGTTTTTAATCGCTTTCGAATTGTTATATATTCTAGGACTTTGTAGGCATGTGTATTGCAAATAAATGGTTCCGCTTTAATGATAAAAATGAGCTTATGAGTGACGGACAAAAGGCGGACATAGTATTGGATCAGCTGTATGGACCTATAATTCATAGTTTAGATATTAGTTACACTTCATTAAGTCAAATGACAATTTCAAAAAAGTAAGGAAACAACCAAACCCTTAAAATTTACCTTTAGAATTCAATAGGATATTTAACGCCGCAGGAGTACCCTCTAGTTTTAAAAAGAGTGTAATCTTCCCGATTTTCAAGAAAGGAGATCCCAAATTAGCGAGCAACTATAGGGGGATATCGTGCTCAAACGCCCTAACGAAAGTGTTCACTTCACCACATGGGTAAATGAAAACATTGTGATAAGCGAATATCAATCCGGTTTTAGAAGTGGATATTCCACTGTGGATAGCGTGTTTTCACTAACTGCAATAGCTAAGTCCTTTCTTGAACGAAAACAAAAGATGTACCTATGCTTTATCGACTTCAAAGCCGCTTTCGATACAGTAAACAGAACAAACTTACTACTCAAGCTCAGCTGGTTAGGAGTCTCATCAAAAATTATTTGCTTGATTCGCAATCTGTACTCAAACAACTTAGCTACCGTATGGAATGGAGAACAGCTCTCAGACTGGTTTAGTAACAACACAGGGGTTAAACAAGGATGTCTTCTCAGCCCATTGCTATTTTCACTATATATCAACGATATTACAAATGCTCTCCCAGGTGGCATCACCTTTGCCAATCATGCAATAAAAGTTTTAATGTACGCTGATGACATGGTGATAATGGCAGACTCGCCCCTTAAATTGCAGGAGATGATTGACTCGCTCTTTTCTTACTGCCAACGTTGGAACCTGCTTATAAATATCGAAAAGACTAAAGTGATGGTCATCCGTGATGGACGAGGACGTGCAGCAAACAACCAGAGCTGGCATTTAAATGGAGAACACCTGGAGGTCGTAAAAGAATTCAAATACCTCGGAGTTACGCTAACGCAAAATTTAAATTACACCAGTCACCTGCAGCAGAAACTAACGGACTCAAAAATCGCCCTAAATAGCACTTGGAACTCCTTTCTCGGCAGACAAAATGTATTACCAAGTGTGAAATACAACCTTTTTAAGGCCACTGTGCGCTCAATAATGCTGTATGCGTCGCAAATCTGGGGACATACCTACTACGAGGAAACAGAAAAGTTGCAGCGTCACTTCGTAAAGAAAATCTTTCAATTGCCCAGAAGTACACCAAACTACGCAATTCACTTAGAAACAGGATTGTCGCTGTTGCACACCGAAGCATTGCAGGCACACTTCTCCTATATAAGGAAAATAATGATGATGCCGGATAGTAGGCTACCGAAGATAATATCGTCATTTCTGCAGAGCGGTACAGGTCAGTTTTTTGCAAAATGGCAGGGTCTGGCCAACGAGCATGGCATACATATAGATATATCCGAACCAAGCACGTGGAATCTAGCGCATATGAAAATTGTGGAGCAAATTGATCGCGCAGCCATGAGGAAGTTTGAATTTCAGGCCAGCCAAAGCTCTTCGAGAGCAATTTATAAGACTCTTAATTACCACCTAAACGAAAATAACTACCTCCATGACGAACTAAAAATCTGGCAGATTTCGCTTATATGCAAATCACGTACAGAAATGTTGCCTCTTAACGCCATGCCATACCGAACAAACAGAGAATGTGATCTGAAACGTTATGCACTTTATTGCCAAATGTCCCATTTTAAAGAAAATTAGAAAGTTGCATCTAAAAAAATCGGAACTAGCACACGAGGAAACCATAAACTTTCTAAATGGATCAAATTGGATAGCACTCGCGAACTATTTAAAACATGCACTGAACTATAGGAGACAGATACAAACGGAAAATTTTTAAGCATACCCAAATACTCCCTCTGACATATACTCCCAGTTAAAGTTTAAATTTCGATATTAGCTGACGGCAAATAGCTTTATACAAAACATGCATAATATTAAATTGTAACACCAAACCACTATTCCACACTACAAGGTGAACGATCTGGTATCTGGGGACGACCCGGGCAGCCAGGTGTATTAACCAAAGTAGCACTGGATAAGGGTAAGGTGATCGACAGACGGTTAAAAACCAAGTCGATGTAAACCTGTTAACTTTATTTCTAGTTGAATTGTAGATATTAAATATGTTATTATATTAGGGCAATACAAACTAAAAATAAAAACACTACTACTACTACTACTACTTCTAGGACTTTTTCCTCATCGACTTAAACCTACTATGTACATTTCGTGTAGATCAATTCAGCGGTTTAGACGCTTATAAGCCCAAACCCAACATTTGGCAGATAATTTGTACAAAAACCTAACTTTTTGGGTTTCTTTTTTCGAGCATTTTTGATGAATAAAAGGAGATAATTATCATGGGTGATTAAGAGCAGACTCGAAAATTACTCCTGCGAATGCTCAAAAAAAAATGACTCTGTACGAAGTGTCAACACTTTTTTAAATGCGACCACTCTCAGAGAAAAACAGAATCAAACGCAGCACAAACGGTCTCTCACTGAGCGAAACACTTTTTCTCTCGCCTCCCTTGTTTTCTGTTACGTGTTTTCGGTTGCGCAAAACAAACGAGTCGGTCTGCCGAAGACCACTGACAGAAACACTTTTGAGCTTTTGAGTGCTCATCAGAAAACGGTTTTCAAATGAGCAGAACCCTATAAGTGTCTGTGAAAAATACATACGCAAAAAACACTTTGGAAGTTTGCTCTCGGCAAAACGGTCAGTGAAAGACACGAGAGAAACAGAAACAAAAAAATGTGTCTTTGCTCTGAGCAAAACAGATTTGAGCAATAACCGAACTGAAGGTGCCTTTCGCTCCCGCTTTTCGTTGTGTCCGTATCCAAACTGTTTTTTGCCGACACTAGGAAAGTGTTTAGAGTTACTTGCGAGCTCGGTACGAACCGATTCGGTTCCAAATCGAATTTCATCAAACTTGGCTGAATTATAAACAAGAAAGCTAAGCTAACTTCGTCTGTGCCGAAGTTTTTATACCCTTGCAAGTGCTCGCATAAATATTTTCAAAAAATACTCTTTTTCCCATTATCCGACCGATCGTTCATATGGCAGCTATTAGATATAGTCAACCGATTTGAACAAAAATTTGCAGAATTAGGTATAAGCATGTAAAACTAACAAATACAATATTTCAGCAAGCTACCATTAAAAACAAAAAAGTTTTTCTAACTAAGACTATTTTTCGGACCTATCTTTTGTATGGCAGCTATGCCATATAGTTGTCCGATTTTAATAAAACTTGGTAGATTTATAAAAAAAAACATAGAAAACCTAGGAATACAAAGGTTGTATACGTTTCCATTGAAAAGAAAAAAGTTGTTCATACTAAAACTAGTTTTCCTAGCGAATGTTTCTATGGGAGCTATGAGATATGGTCAACCGATCCGGTCGGTTCCGACGTATTAGTAGTGTAAGTGCAAAAAGAAGACTCTGTGCAAAATTTCTGAGAGACTAGTTCGAGTAGAAACAGACAGACGGACGGAGAAAGCTCCATCAAAACTCAGCTCGTCACCCTGATCAAGAATATATATAGTTTATGGGGTCGAAAATGAATATTCTGAATATTAATATTTCTTTCTAGATCATTTTCCCGAGTGAGAAAAAGTTGAATTTGGACGGTCCTGTTGGGTTTTGGCACTTTTAAAGGGATTTAAGGAGAGAGCTCCTAGACTTTTGTTTTAGAGAATTTTTGGGAAAAGAATGGGGCGGCCGCGGATGACCGTAAATCGGTGGTGATGACTACATCAGACCAGAGATAAAGAAGAATATGAACTCTAGACAGTAAGTGGGTATATTTCTAGGCAATTAGGTGAAAATTCCCAGTTTAGACTAGCAGTTCTAGGTGAAGCGGGTCAAGTGGAGGACAGTACTTAGTGGATATGTTCAATTGTATGTGTTCACATTGATCAATGATGTGTGTTGGACTTACCTTATGCTTGAGGATATATTTTCTATAATATTGGCGGGCAATTTCAAGTCTTTCTTAAGGGACAATCGTGCGGGTGAATAACGTCTACGATATACATAAAAAAAAATAACGAAAAAAATAGTTGCAATTGCACAAGAACATTGAATTGAATCGGTTCAGAGACACTCAGCGAGTCAGAGAGAGAGAGAGAGAGAGGAGAGAGAGGCGAAAGAGAGAGAGACAGAAATAGAGTGTGGGAGAGAGAGAGTGAGTGAGTGAGTGTAATAAGGGGGCAGAAATAAAATCAAATCATAAGAAAAAATGCAGTGTCTGCCAGGCAGGTGGATGACATGAAGTTGGGGCTGGGCTTAAGGGGGGAACTGGGCTCTTTAGTTACCCAAATGTGAACTTCAGCGAGGAGCCTATATTGGCCAGGCTGTGGGTAACACCACTGCTGGCCACCGGCATCGTTTCCGAGCGATGCATGCTTTTGCCAATTTGGGTGGACTCATCGAAGGTGGCGCTACGTTGGCCACGAAACAAAATGGGCTTATCGCTGTACAAATTCAAGTTGGCCGTGGGCATGGGATCGGTCTGTGCTTTGTCCAAGGCTATGGGTGTGGCAGCAGCGGCAGCTTCTTCCTCATTGAGAGCGCCCAGGGGATCGTTTTGGGTGACGGGAGTGCGGGGTGAGATTCTGTTTAGAGAGAAAAATGTATTAGACCACTGCCTACTCTGCCTGTTTGGCCAGTTGCTACTTACTTGGTGGGACTTTGCACACGTTGACGCGTTCTCTGCTCGCCCAGCTCGCCCTCTGCCAAAGCCTCTAACTCCTGATCTGCCCGTTCCACTTCATCATCCTCATAGGCTGCTTTGCCACACTTCTCCGCCTCCTCCTCATCATCGTCGTCGTCGTCTTCATCCACCACATCCTCATCTTCCTCCTCCTCTTCATCATCTTCATCTTCCTCGCCACCGCCTATGCTCATGATCTGCTTCCGTGGCTGTTTTAGTGCCTTGTTCAATAGCTCCGTATCGCCACCATAAGTGGGTGTATGTGGCGTACTTGCCTCATTGCCCGGCATTAGCAGCCCGGCACTATTCACCACATCCTCGCTGGGCAGTGCATCACCTGTGCCGCCACCTGTCACCGTCTGACGCACTATGCTGCCCAGTTTATAGCGCAAACGATCAAAGGCCGCAAAATCCAACAGACCATGGCCCACACCAGCAACTACCGCACCATCGCCCGTGGACGAGGCCAGACTACTGTGCGATTGTCCATCCACCGTTTCCAGTGTGCTCAGATTCTGATCCTGTGAGGCACTCAATGACTTGCAAACTTTGACCGCCGCCTGACGTTTGCCCGCGCGACGAAACTGTGCCGCACCCAGTACCACATTCTTGATGCGGTTCCAGCGTATCTGACTCAGGGTGGTGCTATCACTCGGCCACTGCGATTCCAGCACACAACGATTGTAGAAGCCATAGGTCAAGGCATTCGGCTGCACACCCGAACGCTTCATCAGATAGTGCAGACGCACCGCCAGCACCGGCAGATTGTGTATGCCACAGAGCTGCATCATGATGCGATAGCAAAACTCATCGCAGGTGATCTTCAATTTGCTGGCCCTGACCAGCACATCGTAGGCAGAGCGCAGTATGTCATGCTCTTTGCCGGCATGCCGCGTGTCCATCACCATGGACGGGAGTATGAGGAAATACAGTGAGTAGCAGGTGGCCAGCAGATATTTGGACCAGGCCTCCGGGTGTTGCTGGCAGCGACTGGCCATTTTCTGCGACAACTTAATCTCATGCTTGGTGCGGCGCGCTATCGGCGATCCGGGCGACAGGGAGGCATTCAGCTGCAGCTGTAGAAATTTGGACAATGCTGTCTTTCGAGTGCTCTGCAACAGCTCAGGTTGCAGCGTGAAATTCTCATAGTTGAAGGCCACTCCATTGGCAGTGCCACCGCCAATTGCTGGACTCACGCTATCCGGCGGGAAAATATATTTGGTTCTCTCACTGCTCTGGCCCGTGTCCCAATCCACCAAATGCAGCTGGGCTGGTGTTTCATCATAGCCGCCCACCTTCTCGGCGCATTCATCAAAGAAGCTCAGACCATGATCACCATCCGAGACAAAGGAGCGCTCCTCAATGAAACGTATAAACATTTGGGTTTTCATCAGCAGCTCGAAGAATTTCTGATGCGACTGCAATAGGAAGGGAGAATGAGTTAAGGTATAAGGTAGCCAAGAACAGCTCACCTTGTCGCGCGATCTCAGAAACGCCTTCAGCTGAAATAAGGCACTTGGATCGGTGGCACCCACCGAAGGTGCCTTGGAAATGGGCACCAAGTAATCACGATAGCCACGCAAAATGGAGGCCATGAACAGCAGGAAGGCCTCTTGTATGCGCTGCTCCAGCACCAGCTAAGTAAGATACGATTTATATACAGTTATGCACTCAAATGTGTCATCATTTCAGTCCTACCTCACGCTTCCTCTTGCGTATATCCCTATCCAAGCTGTTGGTAGAATCATAGCTGATGGGTTTGGCATTCTCCAGCTCGGTGAGCGTTTGACGCAACAGGCGTGCAGCACGTTTGGGCAGCAGTTTGGGTGTCAAATGTCGCTGCGACTCGCAGAGCTGTTAAGAGTGCGTTTTTATCAATTCTGGCCAAGGCTTCAGTCTAGTTCATACTCACGCTTATGTTATTCGTATCCAAATCAATGCAGGTAACATCTGTGGGCGGTTCATATAGATCAAAGAAACGCGAATCCACACCAATTAGATAGGGCAAAGGAGCATGCAGCACTTCGGCCAGGCCCAATGGACACAAGGGTATGTACGGACACTGCCATTTGAAGGGAAACAGCAGCGAAACAATGGCCTCAGCCACAGCGGTCAGTGTGGCGGGTCTGAAAGGTAAATTGGTTAGTCATTTGGGCTTATAAACGTATCCGGCACTCACCTCAGCGAATGTATGAGTATCTTTTGTTCCGTCAAAGCCAGCAGCAACACATGCAAACAGTTATCTGTACCAAGATTCTGTAATAGCATTTGAAAACCAGCACCGCTTCGCGGCAGTGGTGAATCCTCCGGCTGTGTAAGCAAAATACGATCATTCGATTCGCTGGACAGTTGTAAATGTATGCTGGGTGCCGGAAACGGCACCTCATCCAGCAGTTGTGTTATATAACGCTCCACTGGAATGGGTATATTGATGCCATACAAGACCATGCGCTGGAATAGAAAACAAAACAAACGTCAACCAAGACAACAGGCAGCAACAATTTTTGCCACTTACATGCAAATATTTGAGCCACTTGTCAAAGGTGTCACCAAACGGATGATGCGACAGCAAGCAAATGGCCTTGATCATGTGCAGCGAGTGTTGGCTGGCAAACTCCTCATTCCAGCCCAGCAGTTCCCTTTGATCGGCGGACAACTGCGACTCACTGAAAAAAAAAACAATTTTTGATGAAAATCCTTCTTCTGGGTGGTTACATTAACTCCGTCTCACTTACTCAAAATCCTCGTAGAAGGTCAGTGCCGAGCCATACACCTTGTAGGTGCCATCGCTCACCGTCAACACAAAGGTACTAAAAACGGGACTTATGGGCTTCCGCTTCTCCATGCCATTCACATGGGGCCAGGCCTCCAGTGAGGCACCCATGGGCAGGCAAAACAGCGGCACACTCGGGCACAGATTCAATGGGAAATCATTGTGATCCACTGTGGGATAGCGTAGCAAGATTTCTGGCTTATAGCTAATATGCTTGGGACGGTACATGGACTTCTTATAGCACAAATAGACATCACTGCCCACATAGCCCTTGTTCAGGGTCTTGCAGATCAAACAGAAGGCATGCGGCGCCCGTTCGCCCTTACTTTGGACAATGACACAGAGTTCGGTGACCACCAGCTCATTGCAGGGCATATCAGCACGTGCCCGTCGATATGTGAGGAAAGTTTTTGCCGAAGAGTTGTTCACATTGGCCACACGACCACCCGGAGTTTCGGCCACAATTTCAGCATCGGACATGATACGCTCGTGGCCATCGTAGAGCACACCTTGGACAAAAAGCAAACACAAGATAATGCCACCATAAGCAGTTAATGCAAACGTATGCTCACCTATGTCCACCAGTGGCGGTCGATCCTTGCCACGTCGAAAATAGATATAACACTCGGTGGTTCGCACTGAACCATGATTAAGATTCGCTGGCAAACCCGTTGGCGTATACTCGAGCAGTTCGTAACCCTCTGGTATCTCCTCACCCAGCAATGGATAGAATACACCAATGTCGGTAATGGGCTCAATGGTGTTCGCCGCCCTCAAACGACCCGAATCATTGAAGATGTTGTCTTGCAGCAATTGCGGTTGCTCTGGCATGCCAGCAACCACAAAATAGTCAGCAATGCGCTTCTCCTCCATCGTCTGGTCGTTGGGTTAGGCAACCCAGAAGCCAACTACTGCAAAAGACAGAAAAGAAACGAAAGAGACATCAAACACTAAACACTTGAAATTTGAGGGGTTAACCAGCAGCAGCACAGGCGGGCGTGGGACGTGGGCAGGCAGATAAGATAAATACGAGTAGGTATTAATATCGAAAACGAAGAGGGTCTCGAGTATAGATTACATTGGAGTTCTAATGAATTCGCGGCGCTCTAACAAACATACGCAAAGACAGCTGCCGTTTGTTGATTTTAAACAGTTGACAAAGGGCAGCAAAACCCACCTTCCCTGCCTGTGAGATGATGCGCTAAGGTTCGGTTCTGCCTGCAAAATTGCAAGTCCAAAAAGGTTGTCAATCTATGCAGAATCGTTGGGTGTCTATTTACATCTGAAGATATGTCTTGCTCATCTGAATAAATGGTATGAGCAATCCCATTACATTTTGTATAAAGAAGAACTTTTGAAGTCCTTCCTAAAAGCCAAACTCACGAACGACTAGCTTAAGGTATGACTTAGAAAATCTAATCCATTTTAGCTAGCAGTCTCCTACCTAGCTGAAATCCTAAATGAGAACAGAATCATACTAAAATTTCAAGGTTTGATTGTGGTTTTATGCCCCACAAGAAGAGCAACTTGGTGGTAAATCGCTATTGCAGTAGTTGTGCCCACGGCCAGAGGACAGACATGCTGCAATTGTGACTAATTACTTGACTCATGCCAGATGTTAACTGTACAATTAAGTTTTGAAAGGATTTCCTAAAGTTGGCAACTTCATATTGAAGCCTCATCATTAGGCTTTACTTTTCAGTATGTGTCGTTTCGCCGAAGTGTAAACAGCATAATTTTTGTGTGCCACGAAAATGTCAGCTTCTGTGCCCGACAATAGCAAAAGGGAAAAGTATGTTGATGAAAAATGCGATCATTACAATAAACCAACCGATTTTTCACCGATTATTCCTATGACAGCTATAACCTATAGTCAACCGAACTGTGTGAAAGCTTTGAAAATAAATAGTTGCCAATTTTAAAGAGGTTTACATTGAAAACAAACAAGTTTTTCTTACTAAGACTGTTTTTTAGACCTTTTTTTGTATGACAGCTATACTATATAGTTGTCCGATTTCGACCAAACTTGGTGGAATCATGGAAAAACATAGTCAACTAAGAAACACAAAGTCGAGGAGGCGTTTTCTTTGAAAACCAAAAAGTTTTTCTCACTAAAACTAGTTTTTGCTCGGATCATTCCTATGGCAGCTATATGATATAGTCAACCGATTTTGACAAAACTTCGAGGAACTGTGTGAAGGCTTAGAAAATATATATATGCCAATTTTAAAGAGGTTTAGATAAAAAACAAACAAGTTTTTCTTACTAAGTCTACTTTTCTAAACTTACTTTTCTATGACAGATATACTATATAGATGTACGATTTCCACCAAACTTGGTGAAATCATGGAGTTGCATAGAAAACAAGTAAATACGGAGTTTGGAGACGCTTGCATTGAAAACCAAAAAGTTTTTCTCACTAAATACAGTTTTTGGACCGATTATTTCTATGGCAGCTATATGTTATAGTCATACGATCTGGTCGATTTCGACAAATGTGTAGCGTATTTGTTCTAGAAGACTTCGTGCAAAGTTAAAGGTTGCGATAGTTTTAAAACTGAGGGAGGAGATGGCGTAGAAATCAGCTTAGCTTGTCAAGCTGATCAAGAATATATATACTTTAGGTGGTCGGAAATGCTTACTTCTTTGCGTGACAAGCATCTGTACATTATTAAGGTTATAAAAACATATGGAAACGATTTCAAACTCAGTATTTAGAAGTTTGTTATCAGAGCGGGCAAACAAACGAAACGAAACGTTTCTGAATCGTTTCGTTTCTTTCTTTGCACAGAGCGAAATACTAACAAAACCCGAGAAAAGTAACTGTAACAAAAAATGAGTTCTGTTCAGTTTGCGTTCGTGAGAGCAAACTAAACGTAAAGCGAAATGCTCTCATCTTGATTTGCGGACAAAGGGAATCGGAACGATATGCAACGAGCGCGAATAGTTCGGAAACGTTTGCTGCTCAATTTGTATTTGTATTTGTATTGTTGTTTTTTTTTCTGTTGCTTACTTCTTTGTTTCTCTCAGCTTTGTTGTTTTCGTTTCCGAAACGTTCCAAAGCAGTGCAGCTGTTGGGAGAACAATATTCCAATCGTTTCGTTTGCGCTCTTCGGCAATATAAAGTTAGTGGTTTCGTTTTCCCTGACTAGAGTAACAGCTACAAAACATATGAATCGTTTCTTAGCTTTCGCGAACGGTTCGTTAAACGTTTCGTTTGTTTGCCCGCTCTGTTTGTTATATCTTTTCATGATGCCACAAAGTTTGATGGATATTCGACAACTATATAGTACAGCTGCCATAGAATACATAAGTGTTAGTAAGGAAGAACTTTTCTGTGTTCAATGGAAACGTCTCCAATCTTTGTATTTCCTAGTTTGCTATGCTTTCCCCATGATTTTACTAAGATTGTTCGAAATCTGTCATCTATATACTGTAGTACATCACACAAATATCATAACTGTTACGTACTCTGCAGACTTGCGATACCAATGCGTCCGTCAAGAATGGAGTTGCTGGAGCGGAAGTGGAATGGAAGAATGGAAATTATTGTACAAAATATTTGTCGGCTAAATTTTGGTGTGTAGAAGTGGACTACCCAGAAATCGTCGGTAGTGCACTGTGCCATGCTAATCAGCTTATTTCCTTCAGCTGATAAGAAGCTGACAAATATGCAGCGCTGATGACGCTGATGCCGTCCGATGTTATTCCACGAATTGTAGATTTGCGTTGAGCAGCTTTTAAACAAGAAACTCATGTCTGATATTTTCACTAAATTGGAACAAACAGCTTTTTTTTCTCATCGATTAAACGTACATTTCCGGAACTTCGGGTTTCTTATGGTTTGATGAAACTTGAAAACAGAAACAGTCGTTAAAAATTGGCTTAAAAAAATATATAGAAAAACAAAATTCGTGTTGCGCAAAGTATATAGTCGCTCATAATGTAAAAAACAGCAAAGAATACTAAATTATAAGTCTGGTATTTAAACTAACCATAGTCTGGGTGCAAACTAACATGAGGAAAATGTCAGATCTCGTTTTCGAAATGGGACAAATGTTAAATTATAGAACTTACAGGACTTTTGTAACAACAAAGAAGTCACTAAAGGATCGCATTCGTGTCTTCTTTAGTTAGGCCCGTTAAAGTATGCTATATTTTAGTTGATAACAATGGTTAACATTAATGTTAATGCTCTGTTAACATAGAGGAAGTCTTTAAAACAAATCTTCTTCTGAGTAAAGAAGATATCGAAGTTAACTACCGCTCCAAATGTATACTGTTTTCATAGAAGAGTTCATAAAGAGGCCTAAATATATATGTATTTAAGGCAATTATATAAGGATTTTAGTTGGGAATTCAATTCGGAAATTGTACAAAAAGTCATAAATTCACTTTAGAAATCATAGTATATGAAAATATGGAACCCAAAACAGGTTTCCAATACAAAGGTATAATAAGTAAGCTTCAAAAAACAAGTAAAATACTGAGCCAGCGGTTCAAAAACTGTGTAAAACACTCAACCAGACCAGTTCTTACTTTCGAGCGGCTTGCATACCCGGCTCTAATGTCTATATTGACGATTTTAAATAAGTTATAGGGAAAATGAGGGGCGAGTCAATGCTCCAATCTAAAACCTTGTTCCTCATTCTGTAAATTTTGTTAACGCACTGACCCTGCATTTGTTAAATTCAGGCTCAGCTTAGATCTGGACTCTCTATAAAGATTCCAATTGCAAAGATTGAGCGTTTGTTGCAAATTTGTACATTTTTCTTATGTTTTTATTTGAGTTCTTTTGAACTTCAAAAATATATACAACGCTGATATAGATAGATTTTGGTCATAGCTATGATTTGCCTAGTCTATTAGCGTTTGGTTTACAAATTTTCATTTATTTTTTGGGTCTCTGTTCCCTCTGTTCATCTAAAATGTTGTTTGTGGCAGTATAAACAGCAATTTATGAAAAGAAAACTATGTTTTTAAATTAACCAACAACGAAAATCCATGAAAAATGGGAAAGAACAACCGAAAAAATACGAAATTGTTTGATTATTTCGCACTAGAAAGTGCAGAGTGCGTCATAGTATTTCACTTTCACTCGAATTTTGCGGTTTGAAACCGTTTCTTTGATCAAAGTTGAATAAACAACGAAGTAAACCAGCTCTGACCTGCCCGCATCGATAGCTGGCAAGCGAATGAAACGCCAGTTGCTATCTTGGCAAACGCTTGGCTCGAGTCTGTGTGAATATAGAAATGTGCTCGGTTCCTGCGGACCAGGCATGGCTGTAGGATCCATAGGTCAAACGGTGCGCAACATTCTTGTACGGAAATTGCTTGAAAATGCTTTAATATGATAAATATAAACTTATCTCGAGACGTACGCAGATTTTAGTCTATATTAGAAAGCAAAATCTTGAATCTTGAATCTAACCTTTGTCCCACAGTAGTTGGTGTCCGTTTTGGGTAAGTACAAAGAAGAAGAAGGTTCTGCGGGGCTCGGCTATGGACCGTACTTAGGTAAATGAAGATTGAACCATAAGGTAACTGTTTTGGTGACATTTCCTTTGCGTCTGTTACGGATTTGGGCCACGAATTTGGTTAGCCAAAGCCAAGCACATTACCGATTAGGCAGAGGGGGGCGGGGGATGGCATAGAAACTTCCCGCCGTTGCAAAATCTTTGTTTACACGACATTTGCTATCGCTGTCTTCACGTTGATAAACTTGGAATCAAATTAATAATATATACCATGGCAAGCATGTATGTGCGCATATGTATGTCTGTATGTACGTACGTACATATGCCTGCTGCCCGTGTAATGGAATCCCAATTTCGATTGTAGTAGTCGCTGCCGCCTGTGGCCGCCGCTGCGCTGCGCTACTTGTTTCTTTGTTGTCTTTTTTTATGTTTTATTATGCTTGGCCACAAACAATACAACAACAAAAACAAGTTCCGCACGATGATTCAACTTCCTCTGCTTCCGCTGATACGTTCCCCCGCACATTGATGAGGTTGATGGCGATTGGGGAGGTGTTGTGGGTTGGGGGGAGTTCAACGAGCAACGGCTTTTGTTTTGCTGCTGCTGCCTGTCTACTTGTCCCGTTTCGGGCTGCCTTATGCTGTGACTCTGAACAAACTTACTTATCTTCACACTCCGCTGCTTCTTGCGGCTCCTGGCAACTTGTTTGCCTTGAATTTTTCAACGAAATTGCTGGATTTTGTAAGTTCTCATAGACTTTTGCCTTGGCAAATTTGATAAGTTGGGTGACCGTATTTGATATAAAGCCAACTTAGGGTGACCGCACTTGCTTCTAAGCAGTGTGACCGTAAGCAGTGAACTAATATGAAAACAGCTGATGTTGGTGCTTCGGTATATCGATATCAGAGTGTGACCTTCGGTGGCAGGGAATGGCGGAACACGCACAGTGGTACAGCATCGTTTGGTTTGGTCAAAATATGGAAAATGTTAATCATGGTATTGTTAATATAATTTCGTGCGAGTTTGTTATGTATTAGCTTGATAATCCTTTTTTTTGGGTGTTGTTGCGGTAAGTATGCCAAATGTCTTACGCGAACAGTAACTAAAAATGCCAAACAGTTCATTGAAGTGTCTGGTTTAAGCTCAAATTTTGCGCCGAGCTGTAAAATTCGCATTTCAAAATCGACAAAAACTTCAAAATTGATGCGAATCAGCAGCTTTTTAATATGCACTAAATTTGGTAAGACTTCTAGGAAGCAAAAAATGCGCATAGGAACAAAAATTTAGTTTAATTGCTTCAAAATCAACAAAGTTAAATAAACAAGCGATTTTTTTTGGCCTCAAATATGCAGACAAACCAAATTAAGGGCATATATTTAAACAATTACATTTTTTGGCCAACAAAATGAGTTTGGGATCGCTGTGCATTGTACTTTTTAGCAGTTTTGTTTGCTCTCATAAATCAAATATGAAATTTAAAAGTCCCGCCCATAAAAAGTCTGCTAAGCGCGTCTTCTTAGGCACAACAAATGTGTAGTACTCTGGTCACACTAGTTAGTACCTAAACATATCGATAAGTTGTGATAAGTTAAATTGTGGCGGTAAATTTTGAAACTAGACTTGAAAACAGTTGAAGTTTTAACGGATTAGACCTGCGTGACGCAACTGGTGGCCTGATTGGCGCGCACCGTAATTGAGGCGTAATAAAATACTCGACTGTCAAAGCACTAAATGCGGTCACAAGACTCTATTGTATGCAATCAAAGCCGCATTTCTGTTTTAATATTGTTGCCCACTGCAACAAATGGAACATAAACTACTTCAACTGCCATCTCTGAGTCATTTTTTCCACCCACGCGCTGTCCATTTGAGTCTGTTTTTCATTCATAACAGAAAAACCCACTCGGACTCCCACTCAATTTTGCAGCAGGGCTCGGCTCGGTGCAAATTTACATGGCGGCGCGCGCCTGTTGCTCCGTTTGTGTCTCCGATGCCTTCTGTGCTTCACATCTTTGCGTTTAGTGATAATCAAATTCTGTGGCCAGCAGAGAGCAGCAACAGCTAACAGTCATTTAGGTGGCTCCTAATCAAGTTCCCAACTGCAAATAATGAAACAAAGGTTTATATCACAAATTCCAAATCAAAATGAAAAAAAAATAACCGAAAATAGAGAATAGAAAATGGAAAATAAAACAAAACACAAAAGACAAATTTGCTAGGCAATTTATGTGGACAAATCAAATTAATTAAGAATAATTGCAAGAAGAAAACAATTTTGTTGACGACGACATTCTGGCGACACGGCTCAAGTGTGTGTGTGTGTGTGTTTGTGTGTGTGTGCTGCAAAGAAACTAAACTTAAAATACGTGCCAGAAATACTGAGAAAATCAAATTCTACAAAATGCTTTAAAACCAGCATACGTTCCAAAACTCGCTGAAAAACCTAACAGATTCAAAATATCTTAGAAGACACCATAATTCTGGGTATTAGAAGTAATAAATTTGAATTGAAATTTGAAAACAATTTGAAAATCAACTCTACCCAACTCATTTAAGGCGTTAGAAGATCAAAAACGGCTAGAAAACGAGCAAAGGCACTACAAGGTAATCTTTTCAAGTTGACAAAACTCTGAAATGAAAAGTCCTAAAGTTTTGACGGACCCCTTCGATGTATTGACTCGTAGATAGCATCAAAAAACGCAACGTTTTATCGAGTTGGTAGTCGAAAACGGCCAGAAAGATGATTCAAAGTAGTGGCTAGCGTTGGGCAGTACTTTGAAATAAGTTAGAATAAGATAAAGTGGAAACACTACAAGAGCTTGACATAATATTTTTGAAAAACTCACTTAGATCTTAGTACAAAATCCGAACTTGAAAGCCTGCAATTATATCAATTTACAGTGCATTTACATAAAGTTAGTGGACAGGACGAATGCTGATCTGAATAATGTTATGTGAGGAACCAATAGTTTTAATTACCAGAGAGTCTGCACTACTCGCTGCTACATAATTAAAGAAAATGTGTCTAAAAGTTAAAGTTTGAGAATCATTTGCAGGGCCGACTAGGGGGCAAATTGTAGGGATACTTTTATACCTAGACATGCTGCTATGGCACCTATGGGAGGTTGTTTAGCTGGGATTAGAAGAGATTGAAAGCTAGTATTAATCGATGGATTCGAGGCAAGGAATGGAATGGAATGGAAAAAAAGAACTGGAATAAAAGGAATGAAATGAATCGATGGATTTGAGGCAAGGAATGATATGAGTGGATATGAAACGAATAGAATGATATAAATGTAGTGGAATAAATGGAATGGAATAAAAGGAATGGCATGAAAGGTAGACAATAAAAGGAAGGGAATAAACTTAAGTGAATAAACGGAATGTACTGAATAGTATGGAATGAATGGAATAGAAAAATGGGAATGGAATAAAAGGAATGAAATGTATCGATGGATTCGTGGCGAGGAATGGTATAAATGGAATGGAATGTTGTGAATGAAGTGGAATGAAGGGAATGAAAGGAATAGAATAAAAGGAATGAAATAAATAGAATGGAATAACAGGGAGGGAATAACAGGAAGGGAATAAATGGAATGGAATGAATAGAATGGAACGAATGCAATAGAAAAATGGGAATGGAATGTATCGATGGAGTCAAGGCGAGGAATGGTATGAATGGAATGGAATGTAGTGAATGGAATGAAATGAAGGGAATGAAAGGAATGGAATAATAGAAATGGAATAAAAGGAAGGGAACAAAAGGAAGGGAATAAATGGAATGGAATGAATGAAATAGAAAAATAGGAATGGAATAAATGGAATGGAATGTGTCGATGGATTCGAAGCGAGGAATGGTATGAATGGAACGGAATGTAGTGAAAGAAGTGAAATGAATGGAATGAAAGGAATAAAATAAAAGGAATGGCGTAAATGGAAAGGAATAAAAGGAATGGATTAAATGGAATGGATTAAATGGAATGGAATAAAAGGAAGGGAATAACTGGAATGGAATGTATCGATGGATTCGAGGCAAGGAATGGAATGAAATGAATAGAATGTAATGAATGAAGTGGAATGAAAGTAATGGAATGAAAGGAATAGAATAAAAGGAATGAAATAAATAGAATCGAATAACAGGAATGGAATAAAAGGAATGAAATGAAATGAAAAGGAATTTCTCCAAACGTGGAAGTATTCGAGTCGAAAATTGGGTTAAGCTGACAGCTCTATTTCGATGATCGATAGCCCCAGTCCCAGCGTTTAAGGTTTTAGTTTGAGTTTCGGTTCAAAGAGGTTTTAGCCAAGCTGTTTCCAATGTTAATCAATCAATCAATAGACCACATTCTTTATTTTCCTCCTTCACAATGTCCTCTCTCCTGGCTTTCAAAAGTTTTCGAAATTGTGTACTCAAATTTTAATACGTTTCATAAAATTGAGAAAGTTTTATGATATTTCAAGCGAGTTCGGTGCAGATTCTACTTAGTTAGGCATGTCCTGGGGTCCGTTTGAACCCAACCAACATATGCAACGGTTTTTTATTGTTAATTTTGGGATTGTTTCATGATTTTCTTTATACAGTGAAAATCTCTATAAGGAGTGGAAGCTCCAAAGATAATGAGTCAAATTTTATGCTGGGAAAGTCAAGAACTTCAAATTGTATGCATTTATTTGAAACTTGTAGATAAATTTGGTTAGCTTGCTGAATATTTATGCCTCCTTGTTGCTTGCTTGTTTAAGTAAAGATTAGTCACTTTATAGCTCATCCAAGTCAGCCCAAGTCCATTGACTCTAATCAGCATCTCTAAGTTGTTTAACTTGTTTTTAATTGAAATCTGTCAAAATAATGTATAATTCACAAAACATTACCACCTTTACAGGCACCCCAACTGAGTGAGTAAGTGAGTCCTGACACAATTCACTCGAACTAAAATCACTCATACGCCGCGTGTGCCTCGTTCGTTTGTCTTTTGCTCGGGCATCGCTCGTTCCGTTCGTGTTGTTATTTTGGCTGGCTACGATGAAGCACAAGCCCACTTGGATTCTGTTTCGAAATTTTAAGGCGCGTAGTTCGCTGGCGAATGTCCTCACTGACGGTTGTGGTGTGTGGCGAACAAAACGGTTGGATCCAAACGATTTCAAAATAACGACAAAAACATCAAGATTTTTGAATATCAAAACGAAAAAGGTGTCACAGTTTTTTCTTCAATTTTTGTTCAGTGGTTTTTTTTCTCGAAAAAAAAGCAGAAGCATTCAAAACTTGTCTAAAAAGTGTCAAAGATTGCATTGAATTGGCTGACGGTGACCAACACGTGTTCCGGTGCACGAGTATCGCTTACGCCTGTGTCCAGGTGAGTACTCCTCGCCGTCTAATTGAATAATGAGATGCTTCCTCTCAAGGCAGTGAAAAATTTAAAACAATTTTAATTAGGGACAGTTTGTTTGAGAAATGTGTGGGATTCTACTTAAGTAAAGTTAAATGAGGCAGATGAATGAGGACCTTGGAAATGATGATTAAATGTAAGGAAATTCTTTCAAATTAATTTGAGAGTGGGGAGGGCAGAGAAATGATATGCAATTGGGGCGGGACATTCAATAACTGTTTCGAACTCTTGAACTTGGACTTGGAGAACTATTTGCACACTTTTTTTTGTTCACACAAATTGGGATGTTGCAAAAAACTGCCTAAAATTTAGGAATTTTGTTTCTAAATGTAAGTTCAAGTATTCCATTGGATACTAAAGACCCTAAAGACCCTAATATAAGGTCACTTTTCCTTAACGTTCGTAATGTAGTGATGTTAGTTTAAGCTTTGAGCAGCTTACCAACCGCTTGGCTAGAGATTGTGAGTTCGAATTTCATTGCTGGGGTGTATTTATTTCCGCCAAGGGATTGGTAAAGATCGGATGTTCGCTGCTACAGCAGCATTAAAAATTTATTTAACTTTATTTTAATTTATTTATTTATTTAACTTATATTTTCGTTGCTGTAGAGTATGTTAAGGTCGAGCTTTAGATATCGACAACACTGCATAGTTTACGGCTTTTAACCTTATAGCTAAAACTGGTGGCAAAATAGCTAAGCTGAGCAACACTGATCTATGTATGTATACACACACAGCTTTGCTCTCGCTCATTGCTGTAATTGAAGAGATCACTACTGACCCCACACTTGCAGCAGCAGCAGCAGCAAGAGAGAGAATGAGAGAGACTGTGGTCAGATGTCTGTGGCAAGGCATGTGAGTCGGTCGGTGTCTGCCAGCGTCCTTTCAATTCTAAGCGAAAAAAACGGTTAGAAAATAAGTAAAAGCTAACATATACAACCTAAATAGCGTGTGTAGTGAAAGAAGTTAAAAAAAGTGAAGAAAAGTGATCTAAGCGGTAGTTTTCCCAGCATTTTACAAAATCTTTGCTGCAGGCCGCTGTGATTTTGCTTTACCGTTCGTTAGTTCCTTGCTGTGAAGCCACGCTCTCACCTCTCAGAAGCTGATAGCTACAAATTTGAAAAGAGAATGAGAGTGAGAGAGAGTGCCGTTGGTTTTGTTTTGTTTTTGTTGTTGTGTTTAAGTGTGTGTGAGTGTTTGTCCTGAAGTGAGAAGAACGTTTTGGGTAAGTGATTGACTCTGTTGGAGCTTCGCTTTGAATATTATAATACAGGGTACAGAGTATGTTATAGTCGGGATTGACCGACTTTGTAATACGCATAGAAATAATCCTTTCGGAACAAACAGAACCCTTTGGAACTATATATTATCTTGAACAGAGCGACTACTTGAGTCGTTAAAGCCGTGTTTGAGTCATCTTTCTATTGCACGCTGCTAAACTGTTGGAACTGATCGGATCGTGTGACTATAGCTTATAGCTGTCATAGGATCGATCGGTTGGAAAACAACTTTTCTTGTTTTCAATGGAATAGACTCAAAACTTCGAATTTATTATACCCTTGCAGAGGGTATATTGAAATTGTTGAGTTGTTTGTAACACATAGAAGGAAGCATTTCCGACCACATAAAGTATATATATTCTTGATCAGCATGACGAGCTGAGTTGACTTAGCCTTGTACGTCTGTTTCTATGCCATCTTCTCCGTCAGCTTTAAAGCTATTGCTACCAAACTTTGCTCGAAATCTTCTAGTACAAATCCTCTGCACATTTGTCGGAATTGGCCGGATCGGATGACTATAACACATAGCTGCCATAGGAACGATCGGTCACTAGTTCTAGAGAGAAAAACTTTTTTGTTTTTAAAGAAAACACCTCTAAACTTTGTATTTCCTAGTTGGCTATACTTTATCATGATTCCCTTTAGTTTGGTCGAAATCGGACATCTATTTAGTATAGCTGCCATGGAAAAGTAAGGTTAAAATGCAGTCTTAGTGAGAAAAACTTTCTTGTTTTCAATGTAAACCTCTCCAAAATTGGCTTATATTCATTTTATAAGCTTTCACACAATTCTTCAAAGCTTTGTCAAAATCGGATGACTATAGGTTATAGCTGCCATAGGAATGATCGGTCGAAAATCTATTTCTAGTGAGAAAAACTTTTTTGTTTTTAAAGAAAACGCCTCCAAACTTTGTATTTCCTAGTTGGCTATACTTTTTCATGATTCCCTTAAGTTTGGTCGAAATCGGACAACTATATAGTATAGCTGACATAGACAAGTAAGGTTAGAAAAAGAGGCTAAGTGAGAAAAACTTGTTTGTTTTCAGTGGAAATGTCGTTACGTGCTGCAAGGGTATACAAACTTCGTCTAACTTTCTTATATTTTTATTACCATATTTTACATATTATCCAAATTTGTTCGAAATCGGGTTAACAAAACTAGCACTTGCATGGGTATTAATACTGGGTCACAGACGATGTCATCACCAGCCATGTCATTATAGGCTGTTTCCATTTTGAAACTTTAACTTTTTCCATATTTATTATAAACCAAGCAAAATAAATATGCTTCTAAAATTTACATTTCACAAAATGCAAGCGAAATGAAAACAAATTCATAGTAAAAAAATTATGCATATTTTCAGCATATTCTCAGTATTTTGGTAATACGTTCACAGAACATACATATGCATTAGAGATTAACCTGTGTTATAGATGTGCTTGACTTCTGAAAATTGATCAATGGGTGAATGTATTTCCGAAAATTATGAGTGTTAGTGTATGAAGCACTTTCTCACAAATCGACAGTTAACATTAAAATCAGACGAATGCATTTAATTGGGTTGATAAAAAGGGACTTACATCCCTGGTTTAAAGATTACTTGCAGTACAATTTATTAACAATTTGACTAATGCCCTTCAAAGTATGCAATCTTTATTTACCTAAATAATTATCTATTAGATCGAAGCTCTTGCTAGTCAGTTATGACCGCGTCAAAGATAATCAACGCTGCAAATTCATCTAGATTGTTGTGTAAGTTAGGGGTTATAAATACTTGACTAAAATTATTATTTTCATATAACGTAGCATAGTTTAAAGGGCATTAAGCATGATAAGTTCAGTATTATGATATGATCTTAGGGCATGGCTATGATATAAGCATCCTTTCTTCTCTTCTCTTTTTGTTTTCATATTTAATAAAGTAACGCAATAATGTCCAAATGCCACCCAAATGAAACACTTTGGAAGACAATGACAAACAACACTTAACCTGTCACAAACAACTGACTTTAAAAGGGCTGTCAAAAAAACAAAATATCTTGGGTACTTTTATTATGTGCAGACATTTGTTTCCACAGAAAAAAATATGATTTTTATTATTTCAATGAAAGGTAAAGGTCAGTTCACACCAATGTGCAAGGAGTGCAAATACTTTGCATAAATCAATAGAAATTTCTTAACTTTATTTTGATCTAAAACCTGGTTTGGAGCACAAGTTTTCTGCTGAGCTAGACCACATATATTTCTGCAAAGAAGCTTAATAAAGTTTCAGTTGCTGACACTTCAAAAAGGATTGGTTCGGTTCAGTGGTTCACAAAGTTCTCTAACCTGTGGTTCGGTACATTGAATGGTTTTTGAAGCTAACTGAACCGCGGTTAAAAGGAAATGCAGTCGACTTTCGGCAATCTAACATTGCATCGGGGTAAATGCCGCTCATTCTGGTAGTCCAATCAATGATCACTGTTTTCTGTTTCTTTCTACAAAAAATCAAAGTAATTTGAATTTAAGAATAATAGCGAGACATCCAAAGTTTAGAAAGTTAGAAGGCAAAGTACGAAAACCCAGCAAGAAATTCAACCGAATCTATTAATAATGGAAGGGTTCAGCAATACCTCTTGATTACTAATCAAAATCTAAAAAATCTGCCTTAATTGTTAAAATTTAACAACAAATTCAACAACCTAATTTATTCAAATACAAAAGAAAATTAAATTATTTCAAACTTAAACACGCTTAAAGTTGCTGTGCTGAATGCAGCCAGACCTCTTAAATTTCAATTTTCACTAAAAAGACCTTGGTTTATCTTTTCAATTTGAACTCAACTCTTTGGGCTATCTTAAGACTTTGGTCTTTAACAGCTCCCAGACCCCCCCAACCCCTACCCACGAATGCAGCCAATGAAATTTTATCCTTATTACCTTAACAAAAAAAAATGTGAATGTTATGGTATGTTTTGTCAAGTTTTAGCTACCTAAAACTTCCCTCTGCAATAAGCCACAAGCTAATGTACAAAATAAAACAAAACAAAGAAAAACTGCTGCATACTTTGTGCGGTGCTGGCTGCCAGAGAAAAACAACAAATTTGTGGCAAAAAAAATATAAAAAAAAAAACAAAAAATATACACAAAACAAGATAAACACGTTTACAAATTTTTGATGCTCCCTTCACATGAAAAATGTATAAAGCACTGCCAGCGGGGTGACTTCCTCCTCGCAGCGATGCCGCAGAGCTCTCCGTGTTGCTTGGTGTGTAAATTTAATTGATTGACATCGTTTAAGCGTAAAAGACACAAAAAAAATACAAAAAATAATAATAATGCCAATGGGAATGGGAATGGGAATGCGAATGTAAATTGCCTGCCTACTAAAACCTGCTTGGCCAGGCATAAGGATAATCGAATGTTGGCTACTTAAGAAATTTGCTTAATTTGTTTTTTACAAAAAGAAAATGCGAATAAAAACATTCATTTTATTATTTTAATGGGCGGTGCTTAAGTCGTTGGAATTTTGGCATATGTAAGAAAATTGGCTGAATTTATAATACTGAGAATATGAAAGATTTGTCTGTTTGCTGCATTTACTTGAAGATTGTACAATAGGCGTTCAGTTGGGAAAAATTTAACAAAATCAATCTTATGTTAAGATTTTAAGACAAATTCTGCTAAAAAGATTTTTGATTTGTAAACTTTTTCAGCTCTCCAAATTTGCTTTCATTTGAAAAACATTTTGACTTTAAAATCGAATACAGACCCTAAAAGATATAAAACAAGAAAGAAAGTCGGTCAAACCCGACTATAACATACTCTGTACCAACGAAATTAAACGCTCAGCGAACAGTCTTTTGATCATAACTCGACAACCGCTTATTCGATAGGTTTGATAAGTTATCCTGATTACTAAATATGTCCCGAAGGAATAAACCATCTATCTTTAAAACTGTGGGAGATATGACGTCTGTCTGTCCGTATGAACGCACAGATCTCAGAGATGGTAAGAGATAGAGGTTTGACATGTATGCGACGAATGCTTCTTATGTCTGCAGGCAGATCAAGTTTATTTTCCATTTTGGCCACGCCCCCTTCCGCCCCCGCAATTTAGAAAAAACGTCATATCTCCCACAGTTTTGAAGATAGATGGCTAGGTTCTTCTGGACAAATTTAGTTATTAGGATAACTTATCGATCCGCCAAAGGAATGAAGAAGATCGGATGAACGGTTTTCGAGTTATGATCAAAAGACAAATTTTCTTGGTACAGAGTATTGACTTTCTTTCTTATTCTAACTAATTTTAAGGACATTTCCAACAAGTTTCGACCAAACTTAGCTGAATCATGGAGAAGCATAGCAAACTAAGAAATACAATGTTTGGAGACGATTTCTTTGAAAACAAAAAAGTTTTTCTCACTAAAACTAGTTCTTCGACCGATTATTCCTATGACAGCTATATGCTATAGTCAACCGATTTGGACAAAACTTTAAAGAATTGTGTGTTGGCTTATTAAATAAGTATACGCCAATTTTAAAGAGGTTTACATTGAAAACAAAAATGTTTTTCTTACTAAGACTATTTTTCTAACCTAACTTTTCTATGACAGCTATACTATATACAAGTCCGATTTCCACCAAAATCATGGTTAAGCATAGCAAACTAAGAAATACAATGTTAAGAGGCGTTTTCTTTGAAAACAAAAACGTTTTTCTCACTAGAACTAGTTTTTTGACCGATTGTTCCTATGACAGCTATAACCTATTGTCTTTCGATTTGGACAAAACTTTGTGGAATTGTGTAAAAGCTTAAAAAATTAATATATGCCAATTTTTAAGAGGCTTACATTGAAAACAGACAAGTTTTTCTCACTAAGACTACTTTTCTAACCTAAATTTTCTATGACAGCTATACTATATACAAGTCCGATTTCCACCAAACTTGGTGGAATCATGGTTAAGCATAGCAAACTAAGAAATACAAAGTTTGGCGGCGTTTTCTTTGAAAACTAAAACAGTTTTTCTCACTAAAACTAGTTTCTCGAAATGAAATCAGAAATTCTGTAGCATACTTTCTTGCAGTTTTCCCCATCGCTTGCTAGTTATTCTCACAATCCTTGCGGACAGATTTTACAACTTTGTGAAATAGGGTAACAAATTATTTTTAAAACTATTCTCACAAACCAAGTTTTGATGTCAATTGGATGAAAGTTAGCGTTTTCCCATGCAAAATTTCACGAAGAGAGACACTACCCAAGGGGTGGAATTTGTCAATAACCCCGATTTAGTTACTTTCTTTCACTTTAATAGGAAACCTTCAGCCTTCTATGTCTTACTGCTTGAACTGTGCTTAGATTGCCAGACAGTTTTTGATTGTTTTAAGAACTTTAATGACCTAGAACAGGAATATGCTGTACATTTTTAAGTGGGGGATCTAAATTAGATCATTTGAAGTTTTGAGAAGCCACAGTTTGTAAGCCTCACTGTGCTATTAGCATCTCGCGTACCAGTCCACACCTCCTTTCTCAGCTATAAATTACAAATTCTTAGTTCCAGTTCACGAAACCGTTGGCTTCCATCAAGGAAACCTTGGCTCTTGGAAAATAATTTGCTCTACCTTTGACTCCACTTACGAGTTTATCATGATACTTAAGTATAATAAATTGCAACTGTGCAGCTACAAAACAGAAAAATATTTGCCTAACTAGTTCCACAAGCCAGCCAGAAGCCAAGTGCTTATCAGAGAGCGTCACACACACACACACGCACACACACACGAGAGATGGAGAGCAACATCTTGACTGACTGACTGCACTTTATGGCTCATTTTGCATGCCTCAACTGATTCACAAAAGCAAAGCAACAAAAACAAAAACTAAAAAAAGAGCCAAGGGAAGCTTTTGGTCAGTGGAGCAACCAACCAGCCAAACATTCTATTCTATGACTATACGATTCTGGTATTTGTGCTACAGCTCTTGGCCTTCTTTTTGTGACAACTCAAGTTCTTTGTCGCTTTTTCTGTGCAAATATTGGGCAAAAGTTGGGGACTTTGAAAATGAAAGCATCCATAAATTCAGCTAACAATTAAGGTACAAATTTTACACCCGGCTCCTTTCGGAGTTTAATCACTTAATGTTGAATGCTCGCAAGCGCGAGTTGGTAGAGCATTTACGGCCATGTCACACCTAATTAGGCCAATTAAATTTAGCTGGGAAAATTGCCCACATTAAATGTGTAAATTAGGCGCGCAAAATTGAAATGGAAATGCATGTTGCATGTTTAAAGGCTGTGTAGGTGTTAAAATAATGGGGCAAAAGCGACAACAAAAACAACAACTTTCTTTTAAGCTTAGTTTAAGCCAAAGTTTAGTTGCAAATTCATTGTAATGGTTTTAGTGACCTTTGGGGGAATCAATAAAAGCAAATTTTGGCCGGTTTCGCTAGGAGACTACTGGTAGACCAAAGCTTCCTGTTTATGCCAGCATTGCTATTACAGATTGGGAATTCCCACGCAGCGTAAGTCCCTCTGTTTATGCGTGGGTTCCTAATTTGGCCCTTCTGTTTTAATGAGACAGATTCTCTGCCCACAAGCTAGCACAGAATTTAATACAAATTTAAATACAAATTGAACTGAAATTAAACATTGAAATCAATTTGAGGGAGATTTGAAATTTTACAAAAGTTTTATAAAAATCTAACAAGAAATCGAGCAAGATTACATTTTTAGATAAATTATAATACAAATTGAAGAGGCATTAAATCAGAATTGAACTGCAATTGGCACATTGAAATCGAATTAAGAATACAATTTGAATTGGGAATTGGATCAGATTAAATTTTTAGAACTAGTTGAATATTAATTGACTGAAATGGAAGTAAACGAGCTAAGAAATATTCAACGGAATTGTAACAAGAAAGCCAAGCTAACTTTATCTGTACCAAAGTTTCTATACCCTTTTTCCCATATTCCGACCAATCGTTCCTATGGGAGTTATATGATATAGTCAACCGATTTGAACAAAAATTTGTATAACTAGGTAAAAGCATGTAAAACAAGCAAATACAAAATTTCAGCAAGCTACCATTAAAAACAAAAAAGTTTTTCCTACTAAGACTGTTTTTCAGAACTATCTTTTGTATGGCAGCTATACCATATAGTTGTCCGATTTTCATCAAACTTGTTAGAATTATAAAAAAGCATAGAAAACATTTGAGTACAAAGTTTGGAGACGTTTCCATGGAAAGAAAAGTTTCTCATACTAAAACTTGTTTTCCCAGCGAATGTTTCTATGGGAGCTATGTGATATAGTCAACCGATTCGGTCGGTTCCGACATATGAGTAAAGTGCGTGCAAAAAGAAGACTCTGTGCATAATTTCAGCTCGATAGCTTCAAAATTGAGAGACTAGTTTGCGTAGAAACCGATGGACAAAGCTCAATCGACTCAGCTTGTCACCCTGATCAAGAATATATAGTTTATGGGGTTGGAAATGATTATTTTCTATGCGTTGCAAACTTCTGGGCAAAATTATAATACCCTTTGCAAGGGCACAAAAATTCAGAAAAGTTGAAAACAAAATTATCAGAAATTGGATCAGAGATAGATTTAAGCAAAATTTGAAAATATTAGAGAAAACTTACAACAAACGAGAGCGTAAGTTAAAGTCGACCCTGCCCGACTTCGAAATACCCTTTACTCAGGGCAATTAGTGTTAAATAACCTTATGCGGCTCAAAAAAGTATGCAACGTTTTTTAAACTCTGCCATTTATTATCCGATCTCTATGAAAATTTGTGAGATTGTAGTTATGGGCTACAAACACTGCACTGCAAAATCTGAGCTCGATATCTTAAAAAATGTAGGAGATGGACTCGACTATTGATGCTGATCAAGCATATAATACACTTTATGGGGTTGTAGATGCTTCCCTCTGCCTGTTACATACATTTGCACGACTTTAGTATACCCTTTTTACACTTCGAGTAACGGGTATAAAAAAGAAGCGACTAAACAACATTGGCTTTAAGCCCTCACTTGAAAAAATTCTGTGTAAATCAATATCGAAAGTCTACTGATGACAAATCCTTCTTACTTAAAGTTATGACAGCATAACTATCATGATATCATCACCCTTAAGCTGCTGGAAGTTCCTAGAAATATATCTAATAGATATTGTATAGCTCAGTGCCACAAATGAAATATGAAATGTCACCTTTTTGTTTTCGAAAAACAAAAAAAATCTTCTTGTTGTGTCTCGCTCACAATTAGTTAATTGAGTTGTATGGGGGCGAGCCCACTTTGGCGTCGCACGGTTATCGAGATGAAAGCGTTGAGCATTCCTAAGAAGGAGGCAGAGACGTAGCAAAATACTAACGTAAGCTAAAGTTACTTTGAAGTCCTTCTCATAATCATCCTCAACCAAACACACACACACCGACTCCGCTCCAGTTGCCTGCTGTTGTCGCTGACGGCGATTGCTGCTGCTGCATGCTAATCATGTAGATTTATATGTATGCCACAGGCTCTTCCTAATGCTTCTTTCATTGCAATGGCATCTCATGTTTGTCGCCGGCATTTGCTAAATAATTTATTAAGAAATTAAACTGTTTGTTGCTTTTTATCTCTCACACATTCAGGGCTCCCATTCTTGGGAGGGTGTGGCATTGAAATTCATGGACTTTATAATTAATTTAAATGTGAGAATTTTATCATAAAAATGCCATAAAAATAAGAGATGAAATTGTAAGCGCTGCATAGGTGTGTGTGTGTGTGTTTGTATGTTTCCTTTGTTTTGTCCTGGCCGTAGCCAAAAAAGATCCAGCAAATAAGTAGTTGAAGAAGAAAACTTTATTGTCTATAGCCACCAAAATAGTTTGTTTTGCAACGAAATTGCGCACACTCATTTCCGTTCCGGGAAATGTCTATGTTTCTCTGTGTGTGTGTGTGTGTGTGTCTGTGTGGGCAGAGCAACTGCCGGGTTCTGGGCCCCCGTCCTTGAATCGAGCAACAAGCAACAGGCAACAGGCAATATTTAATTTATCAGAAGCCCATGATTTTTGTTTTCTGAATTTTAAGTCTAGTTCATTTTGGTGTGGGTCCAGGTCCAGCTTAAAGGATGAAAACTTCTAAGAGTATAGAATTAGGTTTCTGCCCAAAAGATGGCCAAGTTTACGTATTCTAAATTCAGCTTGCTATGGAAAAACATGTAGGAAAACCCGACTGCAAAAGTGTATGCTCAATGTGTATTTCATTTGCTCATAACTTGGCCCTTGTTTAACCGATATTTAACAGTCCTTTGGTGATCAATAGATAGTACTTAGTGCTAAATATATGTGTATGTAGGTACGAGCCACATATCTACAGAATTGTGAGAGATATGTAGTTGTTCTCCTTGAGATCTGTTTATTTATATATACTATCAAAATCGAACAACTACTTGGTATATCTACTATCGAAAAACTTTAAAACCTTTATGCCCCAAAATTAAGTACAAAACAAGAAAGAAAGTCGGTCAAGCCCGACTATAACATACTCTGTACCAAGAAAATTTGTCTTTTGATCATAACTCGAAAACCGTTCATCCGATCTTCTTCATTCCTTTGGCGGATCGATAAGTTATCCTAATAACTAAATATGTCCAGAGGGAACAAGCCATCCATCTTCAAAACTGTGGGAGATATGAAGTTCTAAATTGCGGGGGCGGGAGGGGGCGTGGCCAAAATTGAAAATAAACTTGATCTGCCTGCAGACATAAGAAGCATATGTCCCATACATGTCAATCCTCTATCTCTTACCATCTCTGAGATCTGTGCGTTCATTCGGACAGACAGACAGACGGACGGACAGACGGACGGACGGACAGACGGACAGACGGACATGGCTATATCGACTCGGCTGTTGATGCTGATCAAGAATATATATACTTTATGGGGTCGGAGATGCTTCCTTCTGCCTGTTACATACTTTTGCACAAACTTATAATACTCTGTGTACCTACGGTACAGAGTATAATTACCTAAAATTCTTTGAGCATTTTGTGCACACTTAATGGAAAAAAAAACGTACTTTACCATCCCTTCTGAGAACTCTGGAATACAGCGCCTACGTAGTCTACATCTCAACGCAGAGGACTAACAACCAGGGATGCAAACCGGTTTTGAACCGAAGCGAACCGCTTATTCCAGCTGGTGAACCGAACCGGCTTCCTTTAAGAATTGCTGAACCGAACCCGAAACCACAAATAAAAACGGTTCGGTTCGGTTCAGCTCTCGGACGAGTTTTAGGACGGGAGTCGCTTTCCTCTAGCCAATGATACTTATTATTTTGGGAATTTGAACAGTTAGAATAGAATAGATTCGTTCGACTCTCTACATTCTTACCTATGCCGGAACTTTTAAGGATGACCTAACGAAAATTTTAGAACGAGTAATTCTGCAAGTCTTCTGTAATTGCCCTCCGATCTCTTAATATACGTACCATCAATGTACATTCTTTCCTCTTGTGGACAATATTTGGAATTTTCTGTAATACATTCACCTTAATTCAATGCTAACCAGGAGAGTTTTTATACGTTTCCATTCTAAGATCATTCCTCTAGGATCTTATAGACGAATCCTTTGAATCTGGCACAATAAATTTGCGACATTCTTCTAAGGGTTTTAAAGATATTCATATGGATTATAGGAACTAAATTTGAAAGTGTGCAAAAGTCACATGACAATAGAAATCATGATGTACCTTTGTGAACCACTGAACCGAACCGGAACCGCGGTTCAGTCATTTCCAAAAACCGTGTAATTAACGGAACCGTCGGTTCAGAAACTGTCTGAACCACTGAACCGAACCAGTAATTATATTAGATTGGTTTGCATCCCTGCTAACAACATCACGCGTGGCAGTACGACTTAAAACTGTATAAAGTTGAGCCAGGCGAGAAATCATAGTACATAGTTGACCTAAGCACTAAGAAAACAATAAGCTGGGTGGTGTAGATAACAGGACTCTTAATTTTTCGGGAGTTTTCATGGTTTCAAATTTGAATAATTTAGCGTTATTTGCGCTGGCGGATTGACAAAGGTCTTGAAGAAATACAGGTTTTCCCTTTTTAAATACACCTCGTGTTACAATCACAGGTAAACTCAGGTCTGAATGGTTTTCGGAATTGTTAAACAACGGAATTGTCAAGTATGTTGACCAAATCAAGCCAGGAGATAACAAGAACTAGACTTTAGGTTTAGAAGTACCTAAAATTTGTTGCCTAACTTTTGACGTCAGCTGTTTATGTAAACAATTATCAAACTATTTTCACCATAGTCCATCTTGTAGTAGAATAGGGTACATTAAGATTCATTCAGGGTACTTTAATCTACTAGAGTTTATAATCACCTTGTTATATCTATTAGCTTACTGGTCTTTGATTTATCGATATACAAACTAGCCGATAAGTATTTAAGCACGCTTTGTTATCGATAAGTTCTATCGATGTACAATAAACCCAAAACGACTCGATGCTGATCGAGCATCGAGCGAGAGTGAAAGCGTGTGTTCAAATTCTGCGCCAAGTGTCATTTGTCTTCCGTAGTACATATATACTCTCTCTGTGTACCTTTGGTATAGCTAATAATAAGTGGCAGAGACAAACGATGTCCGTTGTTGGCTTAGTTTTGGGGGTCACCATGTTTTTCCCACAGACAACTATACGTGGCATGTTCTCGAGCTGGCAAAGTATCCAGTTTGTTTCACACACATACAATACACTCTTTATTATTTATTTAACTAACAAAATACCTACTATTATTAATTTATGTGTCAGAACAACGTTTGAGGGTTCAGCTGGTAGTCTTTAACCAAATCACAGTTTTATGTTGTTTTATTTAATAAACTGTGGTTCTTAAAATTCTGATAATTTTTATTAAACAAAACTATTCTTACATTTTTAGGCCTAATGTCTCAAAGTCTGGTCTAACTTCAGGTAAGTTGTACTCTGAAGAATTATGTCCTTAAGTTAACTAAAGTTTAAGAGCTTTGTCTTTCTCTTCAACTATCAATAAATGGTTATGGCAGCAAATGGTGTGACCAGAAACTGTCAAACCTATCGATAAAATTAACTGATTTTGTTTTCGATATTGTTGTATTTCGCGAAATAGTTTTATATAATTATACTCTATGGATTAACATTATCGATGAGAAGTATTTGGTTCTAAAGCTTCTAAATATTGTGCCATTTATGCATTTTTCTGTCTCTGCAAGTTCCTTTGCCTGGCAATTAGTTTGCTTTAACTATGAAAAAACAAGCTAGGTCAAGTGCTTGAATCAGCTGTTAAGCTATCGATGATTTTATCGATGTCCTTTTTCGGGTGTTATATAGGGTATATTAGACAATTTTGTAGTAGTGCGTAATCCAGTTCTTATGTACTTTTAGTTTGTGGTACATAAGACTACAGCTGCTCCCCTCTTCCAGCGAATCTACGCAAACTATTTCCAAAACTTTTTCCTTCTCTAACAACAGTGCTGCTCCAAGTTTCGTTGGGTCTGGTCTAGGTATTCGATCGACTCCTTTCCATCCATTCCTTCACCATCTGGATCCTCTCATATCCACACTCAATCGAGACTTGAGATTTCTTTCACACATGATTAAGCATTATTCAAGTGAACCGGACCGTTTGCTTATTAAAATTGATGATGAATGTTTTCCCTTGTGTGTCTGTAGCTAAAAAGTTTTACAACTTTTGCCAAATTATAATTTCTATCCGCACACTGCTTTCTCCCACCTCCCCTCAAACAGTCGCCCCGTCGTCACCCATCAGCCGTCAAAGTAATAAAACTTTTACGCCCAAAAGTATGCAATGTGCATGTTACAGTAGTCAATTGTGTGCGTGTGTATGCGTGTGTGTCGAGTCAAATGTCACAAAGGAGTGCTCTCCTGCTGCTGCTCTTGCTGGTTGCTCCAGCAACAACATAAAAAATTCAACAAAAGAAATGTGAAAATATGCCATCGGGTTAAGCAGGCCCTAGTTGTACATATTCGTATACGGGCGTGGTCCTTGCGGTCCCGACATTAAATTATGAACTCAACAATGCATGTGTGCCGTGCGTGCCAGTGAGGCAGTAAGGCAGTGACAGAAATCGAAGCCAAACATGGAGTGGGTGAGACAGCGGGGAGAGCCGAGAGGTGTGGCTGGTGTCCAAAGCCACAGCTTCTTATCACGGGCTGGCAAAGTATGCAAAGTCTTAAGCCAAGAGCATTCCGAAAAGCGCCAACCTCTTTCAAGGATAATACCGGGCTGCGAGGCGGCTTACTTTATGGTAGGGAGATTGTAGTGATTCTACAAGATTTTATTTTGTAGTTTTGATGTTTTAAATCTTAAAAGCAATTTTGATAATTTTGAAAATTTTTTAGAAGTATCTGAAAAATATTTCAGAATTTTGAAAATTAATTAAAATTTTTTTTCCAAAAAAAAAACCACACAAGATAGAAAGTCGCCCGACTGTAATTTCTGTATCTACGAAAGTGTATGCTCCGCAGCGAACACTCTTTTGCTCATAACTCGACTGCCATTCAACTGATCTACACCGTATCGATACATAATCCTGCAAACTAAATATGTTGAGCAGGAACAAAGCTTCCAGCTATAGAATTGCGAGCGATATGACCCTTTTTTTCCAATTGCTGGGCCGGGAGTAGGCTTCACCCCACAATAAAAGACCAGCTCAACAAGGAAACAGTAGCTGAGCAGCTTTTGAGCAGTTTTGACATATTTTTGAGTCATGTTGAGCACTTGCATGAGTCATTTTCTCTTCCTCTTCTCTTTTTATACTCTGTACCGTAGGTACATAGAGTATTATAAGTTTGTGCAAAAGTATGTAACATCTCCGACCCCATAAAGTTTATATATTCTTGATCAGCATCAACAGCCGAGTCGATATAGCCATGTCCGTCTGTCCGTCTGTCTGTCTGTCCGTATGAACGCACAGATCTCAGAGATGGTAAGAGATAGAGGTTTGACGTGTATGGGACATATGCTTCTTATATCTGCAGGCAGATCAAGTTTATTTTCAATTTTGGCCACGCCCCCTCCCGCCCCCGCAATTTAGAAAAAACGTCATATCTCCCACAGTTTTGAAGATAGATGGCTTGTTCCTTCTGGGCATATTTAGTTATTAGAATAACTTATCGATCCGCCAAAGGAATGAAGAAGATCGGATGAACGATTTTCGAGTTATGATCAAAAGACAAAATTTCTTGGTACAGAGTATGTTATAGTCGGGCTTGACCGACTTTCTTTCTTGTTAATCATAAAAAGGTCTCGAAAAAGACTCATCAAGGTGATTTCTGGTAAAATAATCTTACAAATGTTGGGTGGGTTGTTAGCAAACACAATGATTCCTTTTCTCATTCTCTCCTATGGATGGCAGAGGTATTTTCAGAAGCCCCATACGAGCAAAGCTTAGTGTGAAGAGAAGTCTGATTTAAAATTTGAATACTTGCGCTAGTAAAAACTCATACTTAGTACTCGTTACTCATTTTTCGATTCTCAGTATTCGAAACTCCGTAGTCTAAGCTTGTACTTGATAGCCGATACTCGGTACTCCAACTGAGTCTCGATACTCAGTACCCTAAACTCTGCACTCGAGACTCTATACAGCAAATTAATACTCAGTATTCCATATTCCATACTCGGCTCAGCACTCGGTACTTAATACACGATACTCAGTTACTCGATACTAAATACTTAGTACCCAAAACTCAGTACTCGATAATCACTACTCCATACCCAATACCCAAAATTTTGGACTCGAGACTCAGTACTTGATATTGATGATTCAATAATCAGTACATGAGACTCATTACTCGATACTCTGTACTTAATACCCAGTACTCTATATCTAGTTCTCAATACTCAGTATTCTATACTCCGTTCTTGATACGCAGTATTCGATTTTCTGTACTTAGCACTAAGTACTTGATATTCAGTATGCATACTCAGTATTCATACTCAGTACTACATTCTCAGTATTCGAAATGCAGTAATCGAAACTCAGTACTCCATACTCAGTACTCTATACTCAATAGTTTTATACTTTGTTTATACACACCAAATTATTCGTGATTAATGCCCTTCAAAGTAGGCAAATTTTATTTCCCTAAGTACTTATCCATTAGATCGAAGCTCTTGATAGTCAGTTATGGACGCATTATAGATAATCGATACTGCTAATTCATCCAGATTATTGTGCAAGTTTGTAGTATACAACAAAATGCTAAGTTAGGACATATAAAAAGTTAGTACTTAACTAAATTTTTTATTTTCAAATAATGTAGCATACTTTACAGTTCATAAGGCATGATATAATTTGTGTGTGTAAACGTAGTTTTAGTCTTCCAGCCGAACATCGGTTAAAGACGATCGCTGTAAAAAGTAAAAGCCGTTTCAAGATCCCCCTCTCATCAGAATCCTTTTTAATGGCGTTTGACTTCCTTATACTATATATCTATCAGGAATTTTGTATTTTCTTTTTTCCAAAGTCAGCAGTCTAAACCTTTGGTGTCCTCTCGATTTTTTTGTATATTTCCAGCCCCACCAAATATTTTGAAAATTAATTCTCTTATCACAGCTTTTTGGTGAAATTTTGTTGAAAGCACTTTCAGGAATCTCTTAAATACAGGGTACTGGCTGGCTGTACGTACTTCTGCATTATTTCCAGTTAAATGTTCTGTAGTTTTACTCATACATACAAAAGGTTAATTGGATTTTATTAATGAAATCATTTGTGGGAGAGAGCTAAGACATCTCTGGCCAGTCGCCCGCTTAATGTACCATGTGAATGCTCGTAACTTTCCTTAAATTTGGTGGCATTTTCCTTTCCATTTTTGTTGCGTGTCCAAGACACAATGGGTATATTTCGTGGATGTCATGGCAGTGGATCATTTCATACAGTTTTTTCTCGGCTGGCGTTTCCCTTCGTGCCTGCTCTCTAGGTGATGGTGGTGGTGGTGGTGGTGGCCCGCATGGTAAACGGATGTGGTCATTCACACAAATTAAATATTTGCTTATGCTGTTTGTAAGTGAAGCGTCATCGTCACCGCCGTTGCTTACTTACGCCATTGTCCTGGTGGGACTGGCTGGTGGCTGGTTGGTTGGTTGGTGGGGGGATGGCCTGACAGTCGTGTTAAATTAATTGAAGCAAATTTCCATGCTTACATAACAAACCACACACACACACACACACACACACACAGCTCACCAGGGGACATTTGCTAACTTTTCTAAGCAAAAGTCCGTTTTTAATGTTACAGATATGTTGATATTAAATGTTAATTAACAGAAATGCTAATTAAGTAAAGGTTTAAGTCAGCTAATGCTAATGCATAACAGCTGAATGTTAACTGAAAGTATTTTAGTTTTGCCCAGAAAAATGGCAAAACTTTCTATGGTGCAGCCCGGCGACAACATAGACAACATCTGTTATGCGTTGTAAATAAAAGTGCAATGTTAAATGGTACTGAATTGAATCGGATAAGCTCTATAAGCTTAATTACACACTTCAACAATTTATAATTAATTTTATAGACGGGTCGTAGGCAGAGTTTCAGTCGTTGCGAGTCGACAACAGAAGCATTACATCTCTGTATATCCGCTTGGTTTTTACTTGCAGTGTGTCAGCAGACTTAAAATGAGAAGGTTTGGAAAGCTTTCGTCCCTTTTTTTATGTTTTGCTAATGGCAATTTCTCTGCTCACATTGCCGACCCCTACTTTAGTCGCATGATAATTGCACTTTGCGAAAATTTCTGGCAAACATTCATATTTTCAGAAAAGGATTGAGATGTAAAGATAAGTAAGATACACTCGGAGAAATTTATACTTGGTTCAAGAAGGTTCGATGTCAGAAGTTCGGTAAGAATTATAATTCTTGATACAAGATTGAAATTCTTAATCCAAGAGTCAAATTCTTGATCTAAGAGTGAAATTCTTAATCCAAGAGTCAAATTCTTAGTCCAAGAGTCAAATCCTTGATCCAAGAGTAAAATTCTTAGTCCAAGAGTGAAATTCTTAATCCAAGAGTAAAATTCTTAATCCAAGAGTGAAATTCTTAATCCAGGAGTGAAATTCCACATCCAAGTATGAGTTTTTGATCCCATTATTCTTTATCCAAGAGCTGTAATACTTGATCCAAGTACGAATCATTCTCAAATCAAGCAGTATAGTTCTTGAATCAAGTGCTTAACAAACTCAAATTGAAGATTGCTCATTCTTAAATCAAGAGCATACAGCATTGTCTAAAACCCAGAATGTTCTTCCTATTATCCTATTATTAGAGCCCAACAGATTCAAGAGTAAGATCTTGTACTCTTACATCAAGAGCTTCACAGATTCCAATCATACAACAATTTAAAATCAGTTTCTTCTTTCCATGGTCAACTAATTGTTAAAACGTATTGCAAGGAATATATCGCACCCCAAAGCAGCATCAATCTTTGCTCCATGCCAGCAATGCCATAACTGGTTGAGAATTTCAAAGCGAAATGAGTGCGAAAATCACTCGATAGCTTCCCCCACACACCTCTCTTCCATTGAGAACAAAACTGAGAGAGCGAGATCAACCCTGTGTTCTCTCAAATGTGCTTGCTCTCTTCTCTCAGTTTCTTTACCTCAATCCCCTTGCCTAAATACACTATACTGAGAACAAATTAAGCTCGATTCAAGAGCGAAATTCTTGAAAATCTGGGAGATTTAGTTATTCGTTCTACTTTTGTTCTGTTTGATCTATAACTTTAGCTTTGCAAACCAAACAATGCATTTCTGACCCACTGTGCTTTGACGAAATATCATTTTTTTTTTAGCTTGTGTGTAAAATATTCGTAATAATCCATTTTCGCATAACTTGTTTATACCTTTGTGAAGTACATTTAATCGATATGCCACCTGTATGCCTAAATATAGTTCGCATCATTTGGTAGCCTTGGGCAACCAGCCAGGCATCCCCAATCAAATGCTTCATTCGAAATCTTTTGTTAGGACGATTAAACTTTGATCTAAGCATTTGGAACTTGGAGCATACTTCTTGAATTGAATGCGAGAGGCAGCTGGGTTTGGGTTTGGGGGGGAGGGGGAGGGGATGGCGTCTAATAAGAATGGAAAACATTTAAATAGATTTCTTTTCGACCTCGTCCACTTTGTCAGTTATTTCATTTCATTTCTTTTTCTGTTTTCTGGCCAACCTCAAGAATGCAACTTGTGTGTGTGTGTGTGTGTGCTGGTGGGCGCCAAGCACTTGGGCCTTGTGAAATATCACACCTACACACACACACACAGGATAAGGCCACACTCGTGTGCCAGTTTCGTTATGGAGCTCTCGTCTCCCCCTTACAGGGTAAAAAAAAGGCTTATAGAGCCATGTAAATAGGTTGACGGTTGACACTGTGCACACTTGAGATGTTTGCCCAGGTACCTGCATGTACATACACAATCGCCATGGGACAAGGATGTGGCCCATTGAAGCTGACAAACAAATCAAATGCGACGCCGCGACGCGACGTGAAGCGAAGCGAAGTCCTGAGACGCTAAATGTGCTGACTAAATGTTGGTGCCCAGGTCGAGACACCGTCGAAACGGGTATCTCTGTATCACCCCTTCCTTCCTGCTGATTGCGCCTACTCGCTTACCATTCGCTTTGGTTCACATCCGCCAAGACAATAACCGATGCTAATGTATTATACGTGTCAATGTTGAATCCTATTTGACTGATATGCCGCCGATGTGTGCGTGCGTGTGTGCGTGTGTGTGTCTAAGCGCCTCACTGCGTGTGTGTTCGAGTGTGTACGATGGTTTAGATGTGGGCGCTATTTGGGGTTAGGCCTTTGATAGAAATGTGCCTGTCGATTTGTGGCAGGGAAATTGTACCATGGGAAAATGGTGAAAAGTCAACAAGCTTCGAAGGAGCATCCAGAATCAGTTTAAGTTGTGTCAACTTAATTATAGAGATGAGAATCTGCAGTGGGGGGCTTGAAAAAACTCAAGTCATATACTATATGCCAGAATTGTCTCAATTTTTAAACGGTTTAGCAGTTCGTTACACCCGAAGTTGGATGACTCTTTGGTTCCATGTTGTAAATGAAGTCACTAAGACAATTCTCAAGTGGTTCAAAAAGGAGAAGCAGAAGGAGTGGAAGGAGCTATAACGCTGGAGTTTACTCTAACTATAGATGAATAGAAGCTTTGAACACAGTGGTTCAAAATAGTGGTTCTGCAAATACCTTGCAAATATTTTCAAAAATTACCTTTTTCCCACAAAAACCCATTTTCCGACCGATCGTTCGTATGGGAGTTATATGATGTAGTCATCCGATTTGGACAAAAGTTTGCAGAATTAGGTGAAAGCATGTGAAACAAAAAATGTCAGGTTGCTACTGTTAAAAACAAAAAAGTTTTTCCAACTAAGACTGCTTTTCAGATCCATCTTTTGTATGGCAGCTATACCATATAATTGTCCGATTTTCATCAAACATTGCAGAATTATAAAAAAGTATAGCAAAATTAGATATACCAAGTTTGGAGGCATTTTCTTTGAAAACAAAAAAGTTTTTCTAACTAAAACTAGTTTTTCAACCGATCATTCCTATGGCAGCTATAACCTATAGTTATCCGATTTTGACAAACCCTTAAAGAACTGTTTGAAAGCTTATAAAATAATGACATGCCAATTTTAAAGAGGTTTACATGGAAAACAAAAAAGTTTTTCTTACTAAGACTAGTTTTCTAACCCTACTTTTCTATGGCAGCTATACTTAATAGATGTCCGATTTCAATCAAACTTAGTGGGATTATGGGAAAGCATAGCAAACTAAGAAATACAAAGTTTGTAGACATTTTCTTTGAAAACAAAAAAGTTTTTCTCACTTAAACTAGTTTCTAGACCAATTATTCCTATGACAGCTAAATGTCGAGTCATTGGATACTGTCGGTTCCAAAAAATGGGCAGCGTATTTGTACCAAAAGACAATTACCAACTTACTGGCATCGATTGCTCGCCTGCTTTGACGTTTAGGCAGATTTGAGGCTGGCCGGCCACTCCACTTGTTCAACCAAGTTATTGGGATGCGATGTACCTAGCGACAGTCGTTAAGTAGTCAAATTTTAGGGTCTCTGCACAAATTTTTGAATGTTTCAGAAGCTCTTTCTTAGCTTTTTAGACAAAATAAAGGAGCAAATTATGTGAACCTAAAATCTTGCAATTTTTTACCCACCAAAATAGATTCCATTGTCCATTATACACCGAAGGCGTACATACATTTCGTTCCACTTTTTCAAACACAGACTAGAGCTTGCGCCATTGAGCCTAAATAAGAGATAAACACGCACACATCTGATGTGTGAGTGTGTCTGTCTCTGTGTGTGTGTGTGTTTGCACGTAAGCCGGCTACATTTATGGTTCCTCCCTCTGACTTCGATAAACTCTGAACATTTAAATTGAATCAAGTTTTCGCCCTTAACCCATAAGTCCCTAATGAACTCGTTCTAGATTTAAGTGACATTTTCAGCTTTTTTATGAATTTTTCATAGTTTTTTTTTTTTTTTTTGTCGTCGAGAAACAAAAATTGAACTTGTCTGACATTTTTATGCCACTTTTCATACACTTTTCGCTAGACTTGGCCAATGCCAAGTTGGCATATAAAAAGCAAAAGTTTAAACAGTTTACAGCTGGCCCCGCAGGCAATAAAGGAAGGGTTTTTGGTAGACAGCGAAGAGAGAGAGAGAGAGAGTCACCAAAATTTATGTAGAAATACAAAAAAGTTGAACATAGCTTGGTCACATCGAGCATACGCACTGTTGCCGACCTTAGCCCCTGGGTGGCTGTCCCTTCCTGTTGTCCAAAATTAAACGAAGCAATAAATTATGCCAATGCCGATGTGGCTGTGTGTGTGTGTGTGTGTGTGTGTGCGTTTAAGTATCCAACATTATATATGCAGATTTCTCTAATCTTTTTGGACATGCTTGAAAGGATTTCTGTTGTCGACAAAGGAGAAAAGAATGATTTTGGTTTATTTATACAGAAGTAATTGTATTGAAATTTGTGCGGGCGAGTTCTTCAAGGGTCTGGCATAAAGTTTTTGACAGATTTACATGCCGCATCATATGTACCGCATTTGTCATTTGTCCCGATCCGCTTTGCCAAAGGACCGCTTTTTGGGTTGCGCCCAACTCCTGCTTGTTTAATCCTCATATTTATTTGATTTTTTCGTGTATTAAGTTAATTAATGCGTTGCGTAGCCCCTTGTTGTCCTCCATCAAGTCAATCACATCCACATCAGCACAAACAATTTCTAATGTGCTTTTGACATTTTTAATTAATTTTCCAAGGGATTTTTGCGGCTTATGAACTTTAAATATTTAACTTCAGGACAAACAGAATCAACAAACAATATATATATATATATATACTGCGCAGGTGAAGCCAGGGAGCCGGCGAAACCAACTGGGTGTGGTCAATAGCAGCAGCAGAAAAGCACCAGCACCAGGAAGGAGGCGAACATAAATAAATGGCCTCAAATTAAGCAATTCTACTCTTCTGACCTGCCGGTAACGCCCACCAAAAGGCACACACACTCGCAGACACAGGATGTCACTCATATGTATGCTTACCAAATATCCTGTTATGTTGGCCTACGGCCCTTGGGGTAATAAAACAACTAAATTTTAAAGGGTAGAGTCAGCAATAGCCGAACAGAGAACTATGGCATGGAGTGATTTCAATGGGAATTTATGGGGATAAACGAAATTTGTCCTTAGTTCAATTAAAACAGGCCATTTACTGAACAAAGTTCTAAGCTTAGTCCTAAATTCAAATTATTAATGGACGCTTCCACCTTTAAAGCTAAAAATATGTCAAGAACTAAAAGATTTTTGGTCCTTGTTTTAATTTTAGGTCAATTGTTACACATAATAAAAAGTAGATCCATTTGTCTTTGATATTCTCTTAGGCCCGATTTCTCAATGTCCGGTTGGTCATCTTGACAGGCAGTTTAACCGAATTTGAGTGTCTCATGATGTGTGTGGCGTAACCGGAGGAACAAACTTAACCGCTGCTCATCCACCGGTCAACTTTAACCGCGAGCTCAGTCCCGATGAAACTATCGATATTTTGTATCGATATACAAACAGCACACTTGCTTTGTTTATTTTAATATTTGCTGCAACACAAAATGTTTATGAATAAACGAATTTTTCAACTCCACGCAATGGAAATGCAATTCGATGAGGCGGAACATCGAATTTTTGTCAACTTTTCCGCAAAACAATGAGCAGCAACAACCAATCGCATTAAAAAACAAACAAACCAAACCGAGTCAGCTGTCTACTCGTTAGATTAGTCAAACAGTATGGTCACACTGAAGCAGCGATAGGCATTTGCCGATATCAGGCGAAACTGCTGCTGAGAAAACCAAATGACTTAACCGCTCGTCATCTTGACGGTCAAATCTGACCGGTGGTTGGCTAACCGTAACCTTTGAGAAATCGGGCCTTAATTAACTTAATCAATGAAGCTGAAAATCAACCAAATGATGATCATTTCCTATGTCCTTTGCATGATTTCCAGCTCCATTGGATGATTGAACGAATATTTAAGACATATCCATGCCAAATGGATACAGGAAAGGGCAAAGGGTATTATTATAATTTTGCCCAGAAGTTTGCAGCGCATAGAAATATTCATTTCCGACCCCATAAACCATATATATTCTTGATCAGTGAGACGAGCTGAGTTGATTTAGCCTTGTCCGTCCGTCAGTTTGAAAGCTATCTTCACCAAACTTTGCACCAAGTCTTCTGGTACAAATACGCTGCACATTTGTCGGAACCGGACGGATCGGATGACTACAACATATAGCTGCCATAGGAACGATCGGTCGAAAAACTAGTTCTAGTGAGAAAAACTTTTTTGTTTTCAATGCAAACGTCTCCAAACACCGTACTTACTAGTTTCCTATGCTTCTTCATAATCCCACTAAGATTGGTCAAAATCGGACATCTATATAGTATAGCTGTCATAGAAGAGTAAAGTCAGAAAAGTAGTCTTAGTAAGAAAAACTTTTTTGTTTTCAATGTAAACCCCTTTAAAATTGGCATATATTAATTTTATAAGCTTTCACACAATTCCACAAAGTTTTGTCAAAATCGGCTGACTATTGGTTATAGCTGCCATAGGAATGATCGGTCGAAAAACTAGTTTTAGTTAGAAAAACTGTTTTGTTTTTAAAGAAAATGCCTCCATACGTTGTATTTCTTAGTTTGCTATGCTTTCCTTTGATTTTACTAAGTTTGGTCGAAATCTGACTTTTATATAGTATTGCTGTCATAGAAAAGTAGGGTTAGAAAAGTTGACTTGGTGAGAAAAACTCGTTTGTTTACAGTGCAAATGTCGTTCAAATTAGTTAGAACAAGAAAGAAAGTCGGTCAAGCCCGACAATAACATACTTTGTACCAAGAAAACAAGAAAGAAAGTCGGTCAAGCCCGACTATAACATACTCTGTACCAAGAAAATTTGTCTTTTGATCATAACTCGAAAACCGTTCATCCGATCTCCTTCATTCCTTTGGCGGATCGATTAGTTATCCTAATAACTAAATATGTCCAGAAGGGAAAAGCCATCTATCTTCAAAACTGTGGGAGATATGGCGTTTTTTCTAAATTGCTGGGGGCGTGGCCAAATTTGAAAATAAACTTGATCTGCCTGCAGACATAAGAAGCATATGTCCCATACATGTCAAACCTCTATTTCTTACCATCTCTGAGATCTGTGTACCTACGGTACAGAGTATAAAAACGTGCTGCAAGGGTATACGAACTTCGGCGGAGCGGAAGTTAACTTTCTTCTATTTATTTTATATTAATATTGTGTCAAGCATGGACCAAACCAAGGTTTGAACTAAAACCTTCACCCAGAAACCTCGAACCTGAAATTTCAAGATAGAATTGCACTGTGCTTTTACCATAGAGACAGAAAATGCTTTAAAACATTGAAAAGAGCACAAGATTAAGGCAGACAAAATTGTTTAAAAGATAGAGTTGCAGTACCTTAATAATCATTTTTCGAACTCTCTTTAAAATAAGTAAGAAAATCTATAAAATTTGATCAAAATATATGCTGCACCTCCTAAAGTTTGTGTTGCCCATAGCCGATACGGCCTACGGATACGGCTACCCACCATAATTGATTGTATTCTTTATAGCTTCTTTATGGCTAGTTCGATCTTTACCATTCCTTTGGGGGCTTGATATATAATGATGATTTTAATATGTCTTTTCTAAATTGCGGCATGGCAAAAATTTAAAAGAAATTTGATCTGCCTGCAAGTATTAGAAGCATATGTCCCATACATATATCGAACCTCTGTCTGTATTTGCATCTGCTCACAGTGCCGACCTCTGCCTGCTCAAAGCCAAATGCAATCTTGCTTCTGTTGCCGACTGCTGGGATTGGTTCCCAGAGCTTCTTGGTAAGAAAACTGCCGTTTCCAAGGTTGTACTCTATAGATGAGTTGAAGAATCAGTCTTGAGACAACAGGTAGGTTTTCTGACATGCTGCAACATATTCTCTGCAAAATGTTAAGCCCTGAGCAGTTGGGAGCTCCTTTAATATTTGAATCAGTTTGTATTCTGATTGGCTGCGTTCCAAGCTTGAATAAGTCATATTCACTTTGGTTTACACAGGCAAACTAACATTTACTAAGGTTGTTTTTAAGAAGAAGTTATTATTCGTGCAAATATCAATTCTGCCTCACAGTTTACACCTCTCTCTCAATAAAAAGTGTGTGTGACATTCGATTTTTTGTAGACACCAATTTGCACACGTATATTCTACTTCCTGATTCTTGGCTTCTTGGTCTGCCTGCCACGCCCACACACACACACACACAAGCTTTGACAGAGGCGCACATATTAAAATGCTGCCACTCAATAAAGTACACAGGAAATATGCAAAAATATCGCCCAGGACAACATATCGCGCACATTCCTTTGGAACAACAACAACAACAATAAAATGTAAACAAATCACAATAAATAACAAATACTTAGCATTTGGCCCTTGGACTTGGCACATTGCGTTGCTGTTGTTGCTGGGCGTGGCTAAAAAATGTTTTGCAATTATATATTGACAGAAAAATGGCAGCGGCAAAAGTTTTGCACTTTCCTCTTGCATAAATTTTGGATTTCTACTAAAGTTGGTTACATTTTGGAGGTCGCAATTTGGTGGGCGTATGCGTGTCGCTTAATTCAATACGCATAAACAATAATTTATGAATTTTTATAGAACACACACAGAGACACACACACACATTCATAAAGCACTCAACATCGTCACTGGCATCATAAATTACAAAATGCTGCAGCAGGCTAAGGATGAAAAAGGATAAGCAACTCGCGCTGCCTTCACGTGGGCTGTGGCAAAGTTGTGGCCTGAGATATCAATCTTAGATGAGCCAGCTGGAAATGCAAATGGTGTATTCCCATTTGCTTTTCTCAATTATAATTTCATGTATACGTTTTTCACAATGTTTTTTATTTTTACCCATATTCCAATTTGCATTAAATTGAGTAATTTGGAAGTGGAATACTGCAAACCCCTCCTTTTCCTCCCGCATTGCCATCTACCAAATTGTTTTGAAACTTTGTTAATTGAATTAATTTCAACCATTCACGATGCCAACCGAAATTTGTGATTCGATCTAAAATAAGCTTTCGTTAACAGATGACGCAAATCGAAAAGAGGAATAGTTCAATGATTGTTTTCCACACATTTTTGGTTGTCGGCTTCGCAGAGTGCATTAACAGTGCGGAACAGTGTTCTCAACTCGGGAACATGCCACATATAGCATGAACATTACAGATTTATGCCCCACGCTTTCGATGACGGTCACTCGTGACTCCTTGATGAGCTGAAGCATTTATAGTTTGACATTTGTTATCATGTCAAGAAGAGGTCGTGCCTTCCTGCGTTCTCAAAATGCAATGTGGAGCTGAATATCCTTAGCAGCGCTGCTTTCTGCTGATTCTGCAGCAGCAAAATGTAAAGGAGGAAGGAAGGATGGAGAATGGAGCAAGAAGGTTGGAAGAAGAAAGGAATTAGGTAGACAGGAGCAAGGAACGCAGAAGAGATGGAGCAAGGAAGGAGCAAGGCAGGAGGAACGAAGTAAAGAGGAAGGAAGGAGAAAGCAAGGAAGGAGGGAGAAAGAAAGGAAGGAGAAAGAAAGGAAGGAAAGAGAAAGGAAGGAAGGAAGGAAGGAAGTAAGGAAGTAAGGAAGTAAGGAAGTAAGGAAGTAAGGAAGTAAGGAAGTAAGGAAGTAAGGAAGTAAGGAAGTAAGGAAGTAAGGAAGCAAGGAAGCAAGGAAGCAAGGAAGCAAGGAAGCAAGGAAGTAAGGAAGTAAGGAAGTAAGGAAGTAAGGAAGTAAGTAAGAAGTTAGAAGGTGGAAGGTAGAAAGTAGAAGGTAAAAGGAAAAAGGTAAAAGGTAAAAGGTACAAGGTAGAAGGTAGAAGGTAGAAGGTAGAAGGTAGAAGGTAGAATTTAGAAGGTAGAAGGTAGAAGGTAGACGGTAGAAGGTAGAAGGTAGAAGGTAGAAGGTAGAATGTAGAAGGTAGAAGGTAGAAGGTAGAAGGTAGAAGGTAGAAGGTAGAAGGTAGAAGGTAGAAGGACGAAGGAACGCAGTCGAAGGAAGAAAGGAATTAGGTGGACAGGAGCAAGAAACGCAGAAGAGATTGAGCAAGGAAAGAGCAAGGCATTAGGAACGAAGTAAAGAGGAAGGAAGGAGAAAGAAAGAAAGGAAGGAAAGAGTAAGCAAGAAAGGAAGGAGAAAGCAAGGAAGGGGAAAGAAGGAAGGAAAGTGAAAGGAAGGAAGTAAAAAAGTAAGCAAGTAAGCAAGTATGCAAGTAAGGAAGTAAGGAAAGGAAGTAAGTAAGAAAGAAGGTAGAAGGATGAAGGAAGAAGGGCGAAGGAAGGAAGTCGAAGGAGGAAAGAAGAAAGGAAGGAGAAAGCAAGGAGGGAGGATGACGAAAGGCAGGAGGAAGGATGAAGGAAGGCAGGAGGAGGGATGAAGGAAGGCAGGACGAAGGAAGGAGAATGAAAGAAGGAAAGCGGAAGAAAGGGGGAGCGAAGTAGGAAGGAAGGAAGTAGGCAGGAAGGAGGAAAGAAGGGGAAGCAAAGAGGATGGAGGAAGTAAGGATAAAGAAAGATGGAAGAAGGATAAAGGAAGAAGGAATATTAGAATATTATTACCTCATTAGATTATGCCTTTACTAGCCAGAACCATTTAAGTTTCGGCATTAAATAGACAAAAGACCATTTCTTAACGCACCTGCATAACTCGCTGTGCATTCCAACAGTCAAGTAGCTCTTAACTCTTAGTTAGAACATCGGTGAAGTGCAGAGGACCCACACAGGGACAAAAAAAGGGACACGCAAAGAGAAAATTTGTATTAATAAAAAGAAAAATCAAGCTGCAAATGAAAATTGAAAGCACAGCAACAAGTCACCAACATTGTTACAAGCAGGCAGACTTCTGCCATTACAAAGGAAGCTAAGATATAGAGATTGATGGCATTTGTAAAACTTAAAAGGGATATTCTAACACTTGCCATAAAACGGACCCTAAATTTAATACATTTTCAATCGCCTCTCTCACTCCCACTCAATGTTATTGTCACTCATCACTCAAAGTCGAAGGCCTATAAATACATATATATGCATAATACATACCTACATCTATATCCTTACAAGGACACAACACAGCACGATTTATGCATAACATTTGGTGAACTTCACTCCTGGCGGCCACCTGGCGATATTTGCTTTGTGCTGCCGGTCGGTCTATTCCCCTTTTTTGTTGCCTCCTTTCACGCTTCGCTCCGCTTGGAAAAAAAATAGAAATAAAAGGGCACATGCAAACTTTCTCATTGACAGGCGGAGGAGTCGGTGACTGGCACCCAACAAAAAAAAATGCGAAAAAAGCGAACAAAAGATACAAAAACAAAAACACTTTCCGAGCAATAAAATGCGCCATTTTTACGATTAATGGTGAAATAAAATATTTTTCTTCATGCGTGTGTGTGTGTCTTGGCCAAGAAATTTGATAGGCCAGCGAAAAACCAAAGCAAACAAAATCGCAAAACTCTCTCAGAGATTCGCAGAAAGGTTGCCTCCGCGGTGTCTGTGGCTGTTGCAGTTGCTCATAAAAATGCCAAATAAAACTGAGAATTAATCAAGCGGGGCTGGCTTGGTGTGAAGGATTTACGAGCTTGGCGAGCTCCACCCCAGACATTGACCAGATGACCCAGCCGGCACACACATTGTCGAGTCGATCGAATTTCTTAATTTTATGGCCAGTCAAAAGATTAGCAAATGGATTTGAGTTTGGCTGAGGCAATTAAAAATTTACATAAAACTGTTTTTTCAACTCAATTCAATGACCTTTAAGAAAATGTAGCTCAAGTCGAACATATGTTTCCCCAAAAAAATGTTGTGGTCTACCCTTCTCAGCGAGTGGCCTTACCAACATTTTCAATCGAGGGGGCTTGTCTTGTGCACACAAATTGACCAACAATTTATGCATTCAATTAAATTTTCGGGGCTGGGTTTTCAGGATATGAACTTAAGTTACAGACTTTCCCATCAACTACGGAACCGGTACAGCTCAATTGAGGGGGAAATAGAGCAATATTTACACTTTGAAAAGCAAACAATTTTATTATGTTTTTATTTGAACCCTAAACAAATTTCGCTCAAAGGTTTTTGCCGCACAAATATTATTCACTTTTGTCCGCCACAGACCTCTAACCATTTTCAGCGCACTTTGCAGCCACATTTATTACTCATTTACAGACATTTCGGCTTCCTTCTTTTGATAGGGCATACAATGGGTGGGGGGGCGGTGATGGAGGGCACCTTTTGTTATTTGCTTTGGACTACAAAATGAGCAAGCGAGCGAGCGAGCAGCAAAAAAGTTTCAAATCTTTGAATGAATTTAATATTCACAAAGTAGAAAAAACACTGCTGGCTGCTGGCTGCTGGCTCTCCTTTGGTTATCATCATCATCTCCATCATCATCATCATCCTCATCCTCATCCTCATCGTCAGCAGCCTTCAATGTCGACGTATATGATTTCTGGATTATGTTTATTAATATGTTGATATAATAACTTTTTGGCCTTCATTCTTTGGGTGCTGCCAGATGCTGACTGGCGTCGTTTTGACGCCAACCACACAAATATATTGTACTTAAAGGGGTTTCCTTCATTATATTTGTTATTTTTGGCAGTTGCTGCATTGAATTGAGTGCAAAATCTTAAATTACTTTTGGCCATTTAACAGAAATGGTGCATTCTTTTTGTGAATGTGATTAAATTGATATATATTGGTATTTTAAATACTTTTAATGGTTGAAATTCTGTTAAAAAGAAACAAAATCAGCAAAAGCGAGTCGCAACAAAAAAGTACAATAAGTTTTAAAATAATTTGTAAATAGACCCTTTTAGTTTTTACAGGGTATATTTAAATTGTCCAGATGTTTGTAAAGTATAGAAGGAAGCTTTTCCGAGCTGAGTTGATTTATCCTTGTCCGTCTGTTTCTATGCAAGCTCCTCCGTCAGTTTTAAAGCTATCGCAACCTAACTTGGCACGAAGTCTTCTGGTACACATACGCTGCAGATTTGTTGGAACCGGCCGGATCGGATGACTATAACATATAGCTGCCATAAAAACGATCGGCTGAAAAACTAGTTCTAGTGAGAAAATTTTTTTTGTTTTCAATGCAAACGTCTCCAAACTTTGCATTTCTCAGTTTGCATTGCTTCTTCAAAACTATGCCAAGTTTGGTCGAAATCGTACATCTATATAGTATAGCTGTCATAAAAAAGTAAGGTTAGGAAAATAGTCTTGGTAAGAAAAATTTTTTTGTTTTCAATGCAAACGTCTCCAAACTTTGTATTTCTCAGTTTGCATTGCTTCTCCAAGACTATGCCAAGTTTGGTCGAAATCGTACATCTATATAGTATAGCTGTAATAGAAAAATAAGGTTAGAAAAATAGTCTTAGTAAGAAAATCGTTTTTGTTTTCAATGCAAACGTCTCCAAACTCCGTATTAGCTAGTTTTCAATACTTCTCCATGAATCCACAAAGTTTGGTCGAAATCGTACATCTATATAGTATAGCTGTCATAAAAAAGTAAGGTTAGGAAAATAGTCTTGGTAAGAAAAACTTTTTTGTTTTCAATGCAAACGTCTCCAAACTCCGTATTAGCTAGTTTTCAATACTTCTCCATGATTTTACCAAGTTTGGTCGAAATCGGACATCTATATAGTATAGCTGTAATAGAAATGAAGATTCTGAAAAGTAGTTTTAGTGAGAAAAACTTTTCTGTTTTCAATGGAAACGCCTCCAAACTTTGTATTTCTTAGTTTGCTATGCATTCCCATGATTCCACCAAGTTTGGAAAAAATCGGACTTGTATATAGTAGCTGTCATAGAAAAGTAAGGTTAGAAAAGTAGTCTTAGTGAGAAAAACTTGTTGGTTTTCAATGTAAACCTCTTCAAAATTGGCATATATTTATTTTATAAGCTTTCACACAGTTCTTTAAAGTTTTGTCAAGATCGGCTGACTATAGGTTATAGCTGCCATAGGAATGATCGTTCAAAAAACTAGTTTTAGTATGAAAAACTTTTTTGTTTTCAATGCAAACGTCTCCAAACTTTGTATTTTTTAGTTTGCTATGCTTCTTCATGATTTTACTAAGTTTGGTCGAAATCGGACATCTATATAGTATAGCTGTCATAGAAAAGTAAGGTTTGAAAAATAGTCTTAGTAAGAATAACTTTTTTGTTTTCAATGCAAACATCTCCAAACTCCGTTTTTACCAGTATTCTATGCCTCTTCATAATTCTGCCAAGTTTCGTTGAAGTCGGACATCTATATAGTATAGCTGCCATAGAAAAGTAAGGCCAGAAAAGTAGTCTTAGTGAGAAAAACTTTTTTGTTTTCAGTGTAAGCCTCTGTAAAGTTTGCATGCTTTAATTTTATAAGCTTTTACTCAATTCTTTAAAGTTGTCTCAAAATCGGATGACTGTAGGTTATAGCTGCCATAAAAACGATCGGTCGAAAAACTAGTTCTAGTGAAAAAAACTTTTTTGTTTTTCAGAAAACGCCTCCAAACTTTGTATTTCTTAGTTTGCTATGCTTCTCCATGATTTTACCAAGTTTGGTCGAAATCGGTCATCTATATAGTATAGCTCTCATACAAAAGTAGAGTCAGAAAAATAGTCTTAGTGAGTAAAACATGTTTGTTTTCAGTTTTCGTCCGAGCCGAAGTTTGAGTATCTGCCAAGAATCAGTTTCAGCTGCAAAGTTCACGAGGTCGCCCATATTTGTGGTCGTATTTCATGCCACTTGGAAGCTGTGAGGTGAACAAACTTTGCACACAGACAGCACACATATGTAAAATTGCAGATCCATAGTGAAAATGTAACTTCAAAATTTCGTTGTATGTCCGTTACTTATCTTTGTGGCTTCTATTTCTGATAGCTTCTCGCTAAAAGCGGCAAGTGGTTTACTGAGAGTGCATAGCATTGCAATTTAGTATAAATAATTGCTTAATCGTAAGGACTTACCAAAAATGAATTGACTAATGAACTGAATAATCCACACTAAGCCATACAAAGCTTTGCCAAAGACATTGGCGTGCAGTTAAAAGGATGTGGCAAAGAAGCTCTACCCAAGAAATGTCAACAATGTGATGATTATTTTATTATACAATTTTCAATTAAAACTGTCAGCTCAATGCTCTCTCAACAACCACAAACAAAGAATCAATTCATTTACTCACATTTTTGTCATTTTTGTAACAAAAGGCCAAAAATTACTCAACAAATTGGTAATGAATATTATATTATTTCCCGTATTTATGATTATTTTCTAAGAAATATTGTGCATATATCAAGCATACGCAGCATGGTCCAGTGTGTGGGTGACGTTGAGTGTCCCATTTCTGATTAAAGGTAAATAAATATTTCATTGACATTTGCCCACTCGCACAAGTCGTTAAATCGGGGCCATAATTTTTTCGTTTTGTGATTTTGCTTTGCTTTGCTTCCTGCAGCTATTTATTATGTCCACTCATGGACTCCATCAAACGCTTTTTTCTGTCCAACGATACAAAGGTTAAGTCGCTGTTAAACACTTTTTCGGCCCAGCTATAAATGAGACAGAGGCAAAGTGGAAAAGCTTTCAATTTTTGGCCATTCGAAAAAATGTTTACTTTTGCAGATTTTGGCTTTTTAGCTTTTTTTAACATTTTTCGCATTGATCAAACTGCAATTTTGAGTGCCTTGCGAGCAAGAGGCTTAGTCAGAAAGTGGTTGCGGAGTGCAAAAATGAGATAAGGCAAAGAAAGTTGACAAAAGAATGTGAAACTCTTAAAAACAAAAGGCATCACAAATTTGTGGAAACTTGTCCCTTGAAAGGGACTTATATTGAAATCCGTAGCCTTTTTCAAACGTTGAGCGCTTCTCTTTGCTTGCTTCATAAATTTATTATTATTAAATAGAATAGAATTTTAAAATAGGGTTTCTGTTCAAGTTTGTATTTTACTAAAATATAATTTGATCCCTCTGATGTTTGCTTAAAAAAGCGAGTTTCGAGGAGGCCCTCTTCTTCTTTAGCGCCTGCAAATGGTTTAAAACATTTCTCTAGGCTCTTAAAATGCCACTAACAAACTCTGAACAACCGCTTTATTCACCAGATATTGCTTCCGGGGAACACCAATTGATCCATGAATTATAATAGCTAACAGTTTGTTTGCCACCATAAAGCTTGAACCTATTATCCGCAGCTAAATCTTCCCATATATTTCGAGCCTTCATATCTAAACATCTATGAGATCTGTTTGTTCTTACGGACAGCCAGGCAGATGGTCAGGCGAATATGGCCATTGTTAGTGCTTTTTTACCACCTCCATGATCCAAGGTGACGTACTACCATCTGCACCACGGGGCGTTTTGGAAGCTGGAAGCTTAGCTTGAATGGTCCGCGGAAGACTTGAGCTTGAGTTCCAGCAAGGTAAAGCAAAAGAATACAAATTTTATAAGTGGTTTAGAAAAGGTAATTTGGTGAGCTTTAATAACGCTCACAATACACCACATGGAAGGCTTTCATATTCATAAATACTACACACAAAACAAAAGTCGGTAAATGTTAAATTTTTCTCTTTGGAACGACTTTGATTTCCGCTATTGATTAGCGCGTCAAAAGAAGAATTGTGGTTTTACAACAACTTAAAACTATTTACGCCTGCAGTGCGACTCGAACTCACAACCTACGCACTCTAAGGCGATGCTTTAACACTTGAGTCTTGCGTCTTTTGTTCCAAAATTTGACAATTTTAATTCCTTGCCTGACTTTCGAAAATTGACAACTCGACTCATGTAGCACAGATCTCATCAATAAAATTTCCATGTAGATTACGGGGCGTATGGGTTATTTTTATAATTTTTATTATACGCTTGTATTATAATTTTGACCAGAAGTTTGCAACGCATAGAAATATACATTTCCGACCCCATAAACTATATATATGCTTGATCAGCCTGACGAGCTGAGTCGATTGAGCTTTGTCTGTCTGTTTCTACGCAAACTAGTCTCTCAGTTTTAAAGTTATCGAGCTGAAACTTTGCACAGAGTCTTCTTTTTGCAGGCACACTACTAATATGTCGGAACCGAGCGGTTCAAATGACTATATCTTATAGCGCCCATAGAAACATTCGCTAGGAAAACTAGTTTTAGTAAGAAAAACTTTAGTCTTTTCAATAAAAACGTCCCTAAACTTTGTAATCGTGAGTTTTCTATGTCTTTTTATAACTCTAACAAGTTTTATTAAAATCGGACAACTATATGGCATAGCTGGCATACAAAAAATAGGTCTGAAAAACAGTCTTAGTTAGAAAAACTTTTTTGTTTTTAATTGTAGTAGCCCGGAATTTTGTATTTGTTTGATTTACATGCTTACACCCAATTCTACAAATTTTTGCTCAAATCGGTTGACTATATCGTATAGCTGCCATACGAACGATCGATCGGAAAACTAGTTTTGGTATGAAAAACTTTTTTTTTTTCAATGAAAACGTCTCCAAACTTTGTATTCATAGGTTTTCTAAGCATTTTGATTATTTTGCCAAGTTTGATGAAAATCGGACAACTATATGGTATAGCTGCCATACAAAAGATAGGTCTGAAAAACAGTCTTAGTTGGGAAAACTTTTTTGTTTTTAATGGTAGCTTGCTTAAATTTTGTATTTGTTTATTTCAGGGTATAAAAAATTCGACGCAGACGAAGTTAGCTTAGCTTTCTCGTTTTTTTTTATAAATAATATTATCTATAATTCAAAGGAGGGAATCTATTAAGGGGGCGCCCTTTCTAAATTTCAAGTTTTACCTTAAAAAGGGCACCCTAAAGTACACACAGAATCGCATTCTCAACTCCCAGAGGTGAAGCAGAGTGGCACACTTGTTTTCAAAAGGAGACGCGAATGCGATAGCAATGCCATATGGTTAGAGTACTTAAAGGGGGATACCTACAGGAAGAATTGCACTCTGAACTATTTTACTTTGAATGAAGTAGAGGCAAACATATGTATGTAAGTCTAGGAAATTGATTAATTCTCTTGCAAAGTAATAAATATACAACTGCAGACCTGGAAGGCCAGAAGAATAGGTTGAATTTGCCACATATTTGCCTAATTTCCGATATGCTGAATCAGGAGAGTTATGGCGAACTGAAATGATATGCTTAAGCAAGCGGCTTAAGACTGAAAACCTTTTATTTTTTGAAAATGGACTAAAGAGAAACGAACTCAACGACAATTTATATAGAATACTCGCTGCTTCAGTTCCGTCGTCTGATGGCCATCTTATGTGTCACACTTAAATATGTATTTCTTTGGTTGACTCCAATATTTTTACCCCTTATATTTGATATCTAAGAACACTTACAAGCAGCCTAGTAAGAAAGTAATTCCTGCCAGCACCATTATGAATAGACTTTTGCCATCAGTCGCCTTTTGCAGGCCAACCAAACTGAAGACCGTTTAATATGTGTTAAATGTTAAGCTTTGACAGACAACTGTTTGTCAACAGTGCCCCCAAAAGGCGCAATATAACAAAACCAATGGCAAACCAAAGAAAAAAAAGGACATTCCATATAAAAATGTCTGAGCCAAAACAATATTCAATGCAACACGACACAAAATTCCTACATTTTTCTGTTGCTTTCCACCTCAATTATCAATGGCCGTCAAATTCTGCGGATTGAAGTCCCAAACATTCCGTTTGAATTTCTCAACTTCATTATTAGCTTAGCCCACTTGCCTGGTCCATAAGTAGTGCTCCATGACAGCTTATCCTTTTTGCTTTTTTGCTCTTGTTTATCCGTTTAGCCAATTATCCCCACATAATTTGACATTTTGGCATTTTTGTTAAGTTATTTTTGGACACCAGAAGAGGGCGAAGCAGCGAATCTTTTGAAAAGTGTTGCAAATCGAAGAAGTTCGAAGACAAATGCAGAGAACTAATATAGCGAACTGTTGAATGTTTCGTTGTGATTTAGTGTAGCATACTTTTTGGGGCAGCTGCACCGAGAGAGAGAGAGAGAGAGTGAGAAGATTTTCTTTGTCGGTTTTATCTAAGTAGCTTTTTGGCCCAGCCGCATAAGGCACAAGGTTGGAGAAGCCTTCGTCTGGCTGCTGCTGCTGCTGTTATTGTTGCTGTTTTTGGATGTAGCCTAATGTGCTTGTATTTACTTAAACGCACAAACGACTTTTACTACGAAGGCGTAGACCCTGGCTAGGCGTTGTCCTGCTGCTGCTGCCGGTCCTTACATTAGTGCCCACTTCACTTTTGGCCTGTGCTTGTGCCGCGTCTCCTGCTGATGAGCAGCAAATTGAATTTTATTGACTTGATTCGCCGCGTCTCGTCCGATGTTTCATTTACTGGCCATTTTGCTGTTTGCCCTCCAGTTCAGTCCCCTGTGTGTGTGTCTGTGTGTGTGTACACAATAAATTGATTTCTGATTATCATTGCATAATAAAATGACTAAATCCGCGACAAAGAAACTGAAAGCCAGCATAAAGAGCGACAGGCCAAAAAAAAAGCATAGACAGAAGTTTTAATGAAGCGTATTAAAATTTAATTAAATAACAATTTGCACAAATATAAATAAACAGGGCGCTGCTTATGCAAAGCAGCATCCACCCCCATCCAGTCGGCTACTACTGTTCCTTGCCAACGCCCAGTGCGGCGAACTTTGGTCATTAAATTAAGTGCAGGAGACAACGGGCAGGGGCAAGTGGAGGCGGCTGGCAGAGATGTTGATGGGATGGATACGTTCCATGGTTCAGGCCCCAAAGACTGCGGCGGCGGCAGCAGCAGCAGCAGATTTGAGAAGATGACGATGTGGTCGTGTTGGCGACAGGTAGACTTCACCTAGCACACCCTCACACTCACACACCCAAAAGAGGGATGCTTTATTAGTTTTTCTATTTCTCCAATTTGTATACCCTGGCAGGAGGGTATATAAGAATTGTCCAGATGTTTGTAAAGCATAGAAGGCAGCATTTCCGACCACATAAAGTATATGTATTCCTGAACAGCATGACGAGCTGAGTTGATTTAGCCTTGTCCTTAACTCCTCCGTCAGTTTGAAAGCTATCGCAACCCAACTTTGCACGAAGTCTTCTAGAACAAATACGCTGCACATTTGTCAAAACCGGCCGGATCAAAGGACTATAACATATAGCTGCCATAGAAACAATCGGTCGAAAAACTAGTTTTAGTATGAAAAACTTTTTTGCTTTAAAAAAAAAACGCCTCCAAACTTTGTATTTCTTAGTTTGCTATGCTTTCCCATGATTCTGCCAAGGTTGGTCGAAATCGGACAACTATATTGTATAGCTGTCATAGAAAAGTAGGGTCAGAAAAGTAGTCTTAGTGAGAAAAACTTTTTTGTTTTCAATGTAAACCTCTTACAAATTGGCATATATATATTTCATAAGCTTTCTCACAATTCTTAAAAGTTTTGTCAAAATCGGATGACTATAACATATAGCTGCCATAGGAATGATCGGTTGAAAAACTAGTTTTAGTAAGAAAAACTTTTTTGTTTTGAAAGAAAACGCCGCCAACGCGTTGTATTTCCTAGTTTGCTATGTTTTTCCATTATTCTGCCAAGTTTGCTCGAAATCGGACATCTATATAGTATAGCTGCCATAGAAAAGTAGAGTCAGAAAAGTGGTCTTAGTGAGAAAAACTTTTTTGTTTTCAATGTAAACCTCTTACAAATTGGCATATATATATTTCATAAGCTAACACACAATTCTTAAAAGTTTTGTCAAAATCGGATGAAAATAACATATAGCTGCCATAGGAATGATCGGTTGAAAAACTAGTTTTAGTATGAAAAACTTTTTTGTTTTGAAAGAAAACGCCTCCAATCTTTGTATTTCCCAGCTTGCTATGCTTTACCATGATTCTGCAAAGTTTGGTCAAAATCGGACATCTATATGGTATAGCTGTCATAGAAAAGTAGCGTCAGAAAAGTAGTTTTAGTGAGAAAAACTTGTTTGATTTCATTGAAAATGTGCTTCAAATTAGTTAGAACAACCTGCTGCAAGAACAGACAAGCTTAGTTTTGACTTTCCTCTACTTTTAAAGAAATAATATCCTAAATTTTGATTTGATTTCAGATTCTCAGAGAAAGCACCGATACAGAACTATACACCATGGCCCTTTGCCAGCATTCCATTTATACACCAAGTACTTCTTCAGACAGAATAGTTAGGGCCTGGTTAGAGAGAAACATTAATGTTCTCGGGGTTCGTCTGATCTGTGCTGATATTCCGTCTTTTGTGCTGCCTCATCAAATTCCAGTGAATTTACCATGCTTCAATAGAAAAACCACTGCCTTCCATTCCAAAGTCCAACCATATTTTCCAGGTGTGTAACATCAGCTAATCCCCTCTAGCATTTGCAGTGAGCAGCCCAAAAAAATATGGTTTCATGGCAACCCTCGTCTTGGTTTCGCTTTGCTCTAAATGCGATTTTTAATTTCGCATAAAATTTGCCCCCCCCCCGCACTCACACACTCACCCGCACACTCATGCGACGCTAAACACGTTTTGGGGTTTTTTTTTCGAGGGCGTATGCAAGCGCTTCAAAGGGTCCTTTTCCAAGTACACACGCATCGCTCATACGCCACGTTGAACGAGTCGCAGTTTTCGTGTTATTTTCTTCTTTATTTTGTTGCGTTTTGCGTTTTTTGCGAGTGTGGCAGGTAAAGTCTTAATTGAATTTGCGTTGGCCGGGCAACAAAGATACATTTTACGCACATGACACAAGCCAAAAGAGAGAAACAGCTACAAAAAAAAAAATGGTTTCAATAAAAATATATTACGTTTTTGGTACTCTTTCAAAGCGAGCGAGAAAAGAAACGAAAGAAAAAACGAAACTTTATTTCCCTTTAAGAACCACAAAAGTCAAACTAAGCAGCTTGGCGGGGGCGGGGCGGGGTCGACAGGGTGCGAGGGTAGGGGTCAGCTCTTTTTATGGTGGCTGGACCCGCTACTTATCAGTCATCTGGCTGACTGTGTCACCCACCTGCCCGACTGTCAATAAGCCAATTTCTTATCAGCAGTTCTGCAGTTCGTTTTTTCTTTTTGCGTTCTTCTCTCCATTCATCTTCATTTCGAATGGCACTAAAAAAGTATAGCATGCTTTTGGGCGGTTCATAACAAAAAGCAGCAGCAGCAGTAGCCAAACACGCTACATTTTAATAAGCGCGTTTAAATGGCCACCTTGAGGCGAATTCAAGATTAATTGCAACCGAATATAGCCAAAACCAAGTCAATCATTACCTCAGCATTTGCTTTTCTTTTGCCTTTTCCTTCTGCCTGCACGACGCCAACTGCATTTTGGACAATTAGGCCAGCTTTTAAGCCAGCCTAGAATAAAAATGCTAATTTCGTTTTAATTCAGCTGCAGTATATATATGTTTGTTTCGTGTACAAGCCCAACGACTTCCGTGCTCCGTCGCCGCCCGTCCGCCCACACTTGCCTTAAAGCTTACGGCCCGGCGCCGGCTCTGCTGCTGCGGTTGTAGAAACTCATCCGGTTTAAGAACGATATGGCGCGCACTTAAACAAAATTTATGAAAATATGCAAAATTGCAAAATGCAGGCGACGACCCACACAGCCAGCCAGCCAGCCAGCCAGGCAGCCAGCCAGCTAAGCAAGTGCCTGAAGTAGCCAAAAGCAGGCAGCAGCGACAGTGCAAGTGAATCGTGCGACTGAAAAAGTACTCAGTAAGTGTACTTGAGTACTTGAGTACTGATAGGATTAGAGCTAAATGTGCTTTGATTAAATTTTGTTGCCTGTTGTTTTATTTAAAGCGAATCTGTTTTGATTTGCGCATAACTAGATGTGGTTTAGCTATTGCGTAGCGGTTCACAGCAGTTCTGTGGAACAAGAAAAATGTGGTTAATGCCATGCAACAATGTCATTCCGAATTGGATTAAAAAATAACGACAGCAGCTTGACAAATTGGTGGACTTTGTGAAAAAAACACCGCGCATAGTTTGTCTCAACTTTTGCTTTGACTCAATTAGACAAGATAAACAACTGCAGCATTTTTTGAGGTTTTTATATACTAAAGTGTAACAGCCAGAAGGAAGCAACTCCGAATTCAATAGTCGAGTCGATATAGCCATGTCCGTCTGTCCGCCTGTCTCTATGAACACCTAGATCTCAGAGAATATCTCCTACATTTTTATACCCTTGCAAAGGGTATTATAATTTTGCCCAGAAGTTTGCAACGCATTCATTTCCGACCCCATAAACTATATATATTCTTGATCAGGGTGACGAGAGTTGATTGAGCTTTGTCCGTCTGTCTGACTGTCTGTCTGTCTGTTTCTACTCGAACTAGTCTCTCAGTTTTAAAGCTATCAAGCTGAAATTTTGCACAGAGTCTTCTTTTTGCACGCACTCTACTAATATATCGGAACCGAGCGGTTCAAATGACTATATCTCATAGCTTCCATAGAAACATTCGCTAGGAAAGCTTGTTTTAGTGTGAAAAACTTTTTTCTTTTCAATGGAAACGTCTCCAAACTTTGTAATCGTAAGGTTTCTATGTTTTTTTATAGTTCTACCAAGTTTTATTAAAATCGGACAACTATATGGCATAGCTGCCATACAAAAGATTGGTCTGAAAAACAGTCTTAGTTGGAAAAACTTTTTTGTTTTTAATGGTAGCTTGCTGAAATTTTGTATTTGTTTGTTTTACATGCTTACACATCATTTTACAAATTTTTGGACAAATCGGATGACTATATGGTATAGCTCCCATACGAACAATCGGTCGGAAAACTACTTTTAGTATGAAAAACTTTTTTGTTTTCAATGGAAACGTCTCCAAACTTTGTATGCAGAGGTTTTCTATGCTTTTTTATAATTCTACCAAGTTTGATGAAAATCGGACTATTATATGGTATAGCTGCCTTACAAAAGATAGGTCTGAAAAACAGTCTTAGTTGGAAAAACTTTTTTGGTTTTAATGGTAGCATCCTGCAATTTTGTATTTGTTTGTTTTACATGCTCTCACATAATTTTACAAATTTTTGGCCAAATCGGTTGACTATATCATATAGCTGCCATACGAACGACCGTTCGGAAAATGGGAAAAAGAGTATTTTTTTTGAAAATATTCAAGCGAGCACTTGCAAGGGTATAAAAACTGCGGCACAGACGAAGTTAGCTTAGCTTTCTCGTTTGAGTTATCGAGCTCAGATTTTGCAATACACAAAATGTGGCCAATATCCACAATCTTACAAATTTTCATAAAGATCGGTTAATAAATGGCAGAGTTACAAAAACGTTGCATACTTTTTTGGTCATTTAACACAAATTGCCCTGAGTAACGGGTATTTCGAACTACTCTTTTTGGTAGAAATTCAACCAGCTAGCTAATGAACACTTAACATTTATGTTGGTCCACTGTTAATTCTAAAATTTCTAAACTAAATCAATTTGAGACACTGGAATATCCAGTTTATGGTATATGCCAATTTTGAACATGCAGTCAACTTTTGGTTGAGCTGACTTGGCATAGTTTGGTCTTGTTTATACTAACCAGAAATCCATCCATCCATTCTATCTTTCCTAAACTGCAAGTCTTCAGAATTGTTAAATTCCTTTATTTATGAAGCGGAAAATGTTTGTCTTATCTGCTTTCAAGAAGAAATATACTTAACTCCTTTGGCTTTGTGTTAGTGCCTGACTCTACAAGAGGCCAGAAATCCATGGCAAAGTCAAGTAATATGGATACGACCCTAAGACAACAGCACAGTCTTCAATTGTGCAATCTTCATCTCATTCACTTTACCAAGAAAAATCAGGTGCCGCAATGGAATACCACTCGACACTAGGAGACTGAAGTTCCTCAGGAGATGCGACACTCCAAAAATGTATTTTCTAGTTTTTAAGTCAAATTTTTTGTAAATTTTAATATGTTTCTTTGATTTTGAAAGAGTATGATTAGTCTGTTAACCAAACTTTGCACACGCACAGCACACATATTTAAAATTGTGGGTACACATTCAATTCTAACTTCCCTGTCATTCACTTGTATGGCCCCTACACCTATCTACTTATTCATTTCCTGCCAAATTCAGGCCTTAAAGTACAGGCTAAGTGTTTTAAAAGGCCTTCTCACCCCTCTTATGTTCATTCTTCTATCCTCTTATTCATTTGCTCTGTGCATTTTCTGCATTACTTTCAAAATTTGGCATCGCATCTGCTTTCTAAATATGAAAAACGTTTGTCATCATTTTTAAAAAACTGGCGAAAAACAAACGCTTACCATGTAATTAATGCCATAAGTGATGTAGCAGATATTGTGACCAAAAATTTGATGTCCTTTTTGTGTAACATTTTGCATTACGTTTTGTTCCAATCTGATTAAATGATGCCCGGCACCTTTTAACTGGCCACCGGTCCATGCCCAACAAAAACCATACTAACCCAACCCCCAACCATTTGCCTTCCTTCCTTTGGCCCTTTTGTTACTACTTTTCTAATTTGGGCACACGCGGGGCATTAACTTTTGCTTTGCCACAAAACCGGCAAAACCTCAATTATCAACTTACAGCAGACAAAAAGGCGCTTAATTAAGTGAAGCGCCGAACGTGCGCCGCCATTTTGTTTGCCCCTTTCCCCGCACTCTCGAACTCCGCGTGTCCCGCCCTTTCATCATGATGTGAAAGATGCTTTCGATCAGACTTGGTTTTGGTGTACTGTAATCTGATACGTGTGTCGTTGCCGAGAAGTTTTGCTGTGTTTTTCGCTTAGTCAGCACAACTGGCTATACTAATGGTGGGCAGGGGTGGATTGGCTGAGGCCGTGGTGAGGATGGGGAGGGGGAGGGGTGCAGAGCAGGGACTTTATAGACTTGCCATTGGGTTTAGTTGTTATTACTGTTATTATAGTTTTACACTCACGCATTTTTGCACTCTCCTCCACTAGAACCCCCCCTAGAACCCATTGATACATTGTTTTTATATCCTTGCAAAGGGTATTACAATTTTGCCCAGAAGTTTGCAACGCATAGAAATATTCATTTCCGACCATATAAACTTTATATATATTCTTGATCAGGGTGACGAGCTGAGACGATTGAGCTTGGTCCGTCCGTCTGTCTGCTTCTATGCGAACAAGTCTCTCAGTTATGAAGCTATCGAGCTGAAATTTTGCACAGAGTCTTCTTTTTGCACGCACACTACTAATATGTCGGAACCGACCGCATCGGCTGACTATATCATATAGCTGCCATAGAAACATTTGCTAGAAAAACTAGTTTTAGTATGAAAAACTTTTTTCTTTTCAATGGCAACGTCTCAAAAACTTTGTAATCGTAGGTTTTATATGTTTTTTTATAATCCTACAAATTTTTATTAAAATCGGACAACTATATGGTATAGCTGCCATACAAAAGATAGGTCTGAAAAACAGTCTTAGTAAGAAAAACTTTATTGTTTTCAATGGTAGCTTTTTGTATTTGTTAGTTTTACATGCTAACACCTAATTCTACAAAATTTTTGGCCAAATCGGTTGACTATATCATATAGCTTCCATACGAACGATCGGTCGGAAAATGGGAAAAAAGTATTTTTTGAAAATATTTAAGCGAGCACTTGCAAGGGTATAAAAACTTCGGCACAGACGAAGTTAGCTTGGCTTTCTCGCTTCTATTTATACGCGTTCGTAGAGGGTAGCAAAAGGGAGTGTGGGACACTGAAGAGTTTGCTTTGTTACTTACTAATTTTGCCTTTTAAGAAACTGCCAGCAATTTTACCCACAGAGTTATTAAAAAATGTTCATTTGTGTTGTTAAAAATATTCTAAACTTTCATATCAATTGGATCTTTTTGAAATACCCATTTGATTTTTATAATTCTTCATATCCATTTGATCCTAGGGATATGTTATTAGTATCCCTTTAGTCTTTTATTAACATTCAATTCTTCATATCCATTTGATCTTAGGGAGTGGCATTAATATCCACTTAATCTTTTATTAATATTCAATTCTTCATATCCATTTGATCTTAGGGAGTGGCATTAATATCCACTTAATCTTTTATTAACATTCAATTCTTCATATCCATTTGATCTCAATGAAACAGCATTCATATCACTTTAATTAAACCTTTTGCAGAGCTAGTCCCATTGGCTGCATATGGAAAATTTCTACAGAATTCTCGGAACATCTGTAAATCTGTAAATTTCCCGGAATTTATAATTGAAAGCATGTGTAAAATGTGTAGATGAGTATCTGCTAGTCCAACAAAAGATTAGATGCTCAGGCGCTCTTTTAAGGGGCCAGTAGTTGAGCTTCAAGCGAATCGGTTAAGCCGCTCTCGGACTCTGCGATTTCTTAGTATTTCAAGTTCTTAGCACTAGCGGCCATCAGATAATGAATGGTAAACGGATGACCCCAGACCACCCCACCGATGAATTGGCAAAGATGACTTAGAGCCTGATTGGAAAATCCCGGAAAGGCATTAAAGAAAAAGATGAAAGAAAAGATAAATTGATTTACTAGAACTAAACAAATCATAAGGACTTTGTTAATCATGGAATTCATGAGAAGCATTAGTTTGTTTTTCTGCTTGAGTAGTTTACGGGGCAAGTATAAGGGTGCAGTGCAGAACGGTTTAGTTGAGACTACGATTTCATATCAATCCTGTCAATAGAAATGTAAGTTTAATAATGAAAGCTGATATTATTATAAAGGTACTTTCAGACTTAGTTTGATTCCAAAAATGCCCTGTTTATGCATACCAAATTTGGTACACAACTTATGTGGTCTTAAACTTAACTATTGACAAATTTTTCGCGCAAAAGTTTTACAACTTGGCAGAAAGTTGCCAAAAAAAAGGCAACAAAAAATTGTAGAATTTTCCACAAGTATCTTTTCGTAGAGTATCTCCAAGGGAACGCACATTTGCCAGGGTATAAAAACTTTGGTACGAGCCAACTCAAACTTCGCCCCGTTGTTATTAGTTGTTGTGTTGTCGTTTCTTCGTTCTGTTTGGTTTTGTTTTGTTTTTGTTAGTGCCGTTTCTTATATGGGAATTATGAATTTTAACAAGCTCCACCCACACACACACACGCAGTGCTTGTACTTCTGTTTGCACATTTACGCTTGTCAGTGATCTGCCTTAAGTGCCTTCAAGTGGATTAAAAACATGGCAAATGTGTGTGAGTGTGGACAACTAAATGGTAAGGCTTGCCAATCCTGCTGCTATTATTTGTCGAGTGATTGTTATAGGGGCGTGTGGGTTCTACAAAAGGTAAAATCCCAGACTTGAAACTATTTAAAAACCAACTTAGAACGACTCTTAGGATTAAGGAATAGATGTCTAAGGGGGTTCGGTACAACTGAACAGGTAATCTGTTTAAAAGTTGAACTGCCAATAACAATATGTACTACCTGAAAGTTAAGCTAACATAGCAGGCATGAATTGTAATGCATCAGTTTTAGTGTTGCCAACACTTCAGAAGTGCTACAAAAGGAGCCACTGAACAAAACTCATTTAACAAATGTCGCCAAACAAGAGTTACTGAACGAAAGCTCTTAGGATTAGAGTCGCCAAATAGATTGTGCTCAACGGGGGTTACGGTACAGAGTCCCGGAACAAGTGTCACCCGTTCAAAAGTCACTGAACAATAGCCACATAACAAAAGTACCTGAATAAGCGTCACCTGACAAGTGTAACTGAACAAGATTAACATCAGCAAGAGTCACTGAATATGAGCTACATGACGGAGAGTATCAGTTTTAGTGTTGCCTAACAAGAGCTACTGCAGAAGTGCTACAAATAAGGAGCCACTGAACAAGAGTCACTGAACAAGTGTCGCCAAACAAGAGTCACTGGACAAAAGCCGCTTAACTAAGAGTCGACCAAACAAGAGTCACTGAGCCTCAACAAGAGTCACTGAACAAGAGTCCCAAAACAAGTCATGTCAGGTGCCACTATACAAGAGCCACTGAACAAGTAGCCACTTAACAAAAGTCCCTGATCAAGTGCCACTTAACAAGTGTGACTGAACAAGATTAACTCAACAAAAGTCACTGAACATGAGCTACTTAACAAGAGTCCCTGAACAAGTATCACCTAACAAGAGTTACTGCACAAGAGCCACTTATAATGAGTCACTGAACAAGAGTCGCTGAACAAAAGTTGACTGAACAAGACCCATTGCACAAGATCCACTTAATAAGAGTGACTAAACAAGACTCGTTAAACAGATCATGAGCAAAACCCCTTAACAAGACTCGTTAAACAAGAGTCACTGAGCAAAACCCCCTTAACAAGAGTCACTGCAAAAGAGACACAAAATAAGTCATTGATCAGGTGCCACTGTATAAAAGTCACTGAACAAGTGTCGCTAAACAAGAGTCACTGATCAAGTGCCACTTAATAAGTGTGACTTAACAAGATTTGCATAAACAAGAGTCACCGAACAAGTCACACTCAACAAGAGTAGCTGAAAAAGAGACCCATAAAAAGAGTCATTGAACAGGAGCCACTGTATAAAAGTCACTGAACAACAGACGCTAAACAGGATTCAATGAACAATAGATGGTAAACAAAAGTCACTGAACAAAAGTCACTAAACAAGGAGTTGCTTAACGAAAGTCACTGAATTATCGTCACAGGATGTTGATGTTTCGATAAAAGGTTCTGATTTGATATTCATTTATTTCAATACTCGTACCGATGCACTCAGAAAATAACGTCTGCCGGCGTTCTTGACCCAAAGGTAAAGAGTTCAAGCCGTTTTGTACTTAAAATTGCAAGCATATTTTGTTATTGGGAGCACTTGAATTGAGTAAGCCATATTCTTAAGCTGAAAACCGACTGCTGTTGTTATTGAAATGAGACCAAACGAACTTGAAACAAGAATATAAATGTAAGCTATAATTATACCCTTGCAAAGGGTATTATAATTTTGCTCAGAAGTTTGCAACGCATAGAAATATTCATTTCCGACCCCATAAACTATATATATTCTTGATCAGGGTGACGTGATGTGAGTTGATTGAGCTATGTCCGTCCGTCTGCCTGTCTGTTTCTCCGCGAACTAGTCTCTCAGTTTTAAAGCTATCGAGCTGAAATTTTGCACAGAGTTTTTTTTTTGCACGCACACTACTAATATGTCGGAACCGACCGGATCGGACGACTATATCTCATAGCTGTCATAGAAACATTCGCTAGGAAAACTAGTTTTAGTATGAAAAACTTTTTTCTTTTCAATGGAAACGTCTTCAAACTTTGTAATCGTAGGTTTTTTATGTGTTTTTATAATCCTACCAATTTTTATTAAAATCGGACAACTATATGGTATAGCTGCCATACAAAAGATAGGTCCGAAAACAGTCTTAGTTAGAAAAACTTTTTTGTTTTTAATGGTAGCATCCTGCAATTTTGTATTTGTTTGTTTTTCGTGCTTTTACATAATTCTACAAGTTTTTGTCCAAATCGGATGACAATATCATATAGCTCCCATACGAACGATCGGTCGGAAAATGGGAAACAGAGTATTTTTTGAAAATATTTAAGCTAGCACTTGCAAGGGTATAAAAACTTCGGCACAGACGAAGTTAGCTTGGCTTTCTCGTTACCATTACAATGATTCTACATTGCAGATATTGTAAAATTCTAACTTGAAATAAGAGAGTTTTGTACTTGAATCAAGTATTTTGAGTCCATTTTGGTAGCTGAATGAGTAATTTCTTTCTTTTGGCCAGTGTCAATAACCCTGCAACTGGAGAAGTGTGGCTTATGGCCTAACCTCCCGCCGTTGGAGAGCTTCTGCCCAAATAATTTGCAATTTGACTAGACGATGTCGCGACGGCTTCTGCCTTTGTTGTTGTTGTTCATTTGTTGTTTGGTAACAAGTTTCAGCTGCTCCATGCAGGTCACTTGGCTCGAATTTTGAATGAAATTTTTATTTTGTACGCCTGATCCAAGCGAGCTGAGCTGACACCTGACAGTTTGCTTATTTATGTGCTGTTTTTTGTTTTTTTTTGTGGCCTGACAAACTACGCGTAAAATTTCAACGGCAAAGAAGGAGATTGGGGGTGGGGAAGCGGCTAACTTTATCAACTTAATTTGTACCCAAAAGCGGAAAAAAATTCATAATATTCACATTTTTCATATTTCCAGTTGTTTCATTTTTCACTTTTTTTTCGAAAAGTTTCGCTTGGTCCCCTCGTTAAAAATTGTATTTGAAACTTTTCACCGAAAAAAAAAAACGTGGCAAATGCTTTTTGTCAGTCTTAAGACGCGCTCACCTATTGTTTGTGGTTCTTTCTTTGAGGGCGTGGCCAGGGATATAGGCACGTGCCATAAGCCATTTGTCAACAAGCAGCAACTGATTGGATTCGTGGCGGGTGAGAGACAGTCCAACTTCCCCGGCGCCGCTTAGCCCTTGAAAATCGCTTAAAAGCAAAATGTAATCACACTTGGTTAGCGTTGGCGTCGAGCCAATTTCGCTTTAAGGAATTAGGCAGCAAATCTGCGTGTGCCGCCACGGGAACCCGGAAACGGGCATTTCAATATAATAATTGTATGGCCCGAAGAGCTGCTGCCGAAAAAAACTTTGCTAATTAAAGTAGATAATAAGCCCGAGGATATTCATCTACTTTGGAGCAGAAAAGGACAAGATGGAAAGCTGAAATTGATATGACAAAACTGATATTGAGATAGTTTTTGCCAGAACTTGAGGAGTGAGGCTTAATGTGCATTACTCTGATTCAATTTTATGCCTAAAAATGATGGTAAATTACTTTCCTAGGTAGACAAATCTACTGAAACACACAGATTTTATAAAATGGTATTCCATTGGAAGGAATTGTGAATTGGATTGCATCTTTTGCAGAACTTTTTGCTCAGAATTCTTTAGAAATTATGACTAGGCGAAAACTATTGTATGGGCCGAAGAACATCTTTCAATTCATAGAAAAAGAACATAATGAAAGATGTCTTAGAAGACTTTTGATCGAATTTCGTGAGTCTGGAGAATTGTAGTAGAGCTTAGGCAGAGAAAACTTTAGTCCATTAAAACTAGTCTTAGTAAGAAAAACTTTATTGGTTTTCATGTAAATGTGCTTCAAATTGGCATATATTTATTTTCTAAGCTTTCACACAATTTTACAAAGTTTTGTCCAAATCGGATGACTATAGGTTATAGCTGCCATAGGAATGATCGGTCGTGAAACTAGTTTTAGTATGAAAAACTTTTTTGTTTTCAATGCAAATGTCTCCAAACTCCGTTTTTACTGATTTTCTATACTTCTTCATGATTCCACCAAGTTTGGTCGAAATCGGACATCTATATCATATAGCTGTCATAGAAAAGTAAGGTTAGAAAACTAGTCTTAGTAAAAAAAACTTGATTGTTTTTTATCTAAACCTTTTAAAAGTTGGTATATACTAATTTTTAATGCTTTCACACAATTCTTCAAAGTTTTGTCAAAATCGGTTGACTCTAGGTTATAACTGCCATAGGAATGATCGGTCGAAAAACTAGTCTTAGTATGAACAACTTTTTTGTTTTCAATGGAAACGACTCCAAACTTTGTATTTCTTAGCTTGCTATGCTTTTCCATGATTCTGCCAATTTTGGTCGAAATCGGACTTCTATATAGTATAGCTGTCATGGAAAAGTAGGGTAAGAAAACTAGTCTTAGTAAGATCACATTATTGTTTTCCATGTTAACTTGTTTAAAATTGGCATGTATCTATTTTATAAGCTTTCACACTATTCCACAAAGTTTTGTCAAAATCGGATGACTATAGGTTATAGCTGCCATAGGAATGATCGGTAGAAAAACTAGTTTTAGTATGGAAAACTTTTTTGTTTTCAATGCAAACCTCTTTAAAATTGGTATAAATTCATTTTATAAGCTTTCACACAATTTTTTAAAATTTTGGTTGAAATCGGGCATCTATATAGTATAGCTGTCACACAAAAGTAGAGTCAGAAAAGTAGGCTTATTGAGAAAAACTTTTCTGTTTTCAATGTAAACCTCTTAAAAATTGGCATATATTTATTTTAAAAGCTCTCACACAATTCTACAAAGTTTTGCTAAAATCGGTTGACTATAGCATATAGCTGTCAACCGATCGTTCCGGTCGAAAAACTAGTTTTAGTGAGAACAATTTTTTTGTTTTAAAAGAAAACGCCTCCAAACTTTGTATTTCATAGTTTGCCATGCTTCTCCATGATTCCACTAAGTTTGGTCGAAATCGGAAATCTATATAGTATAGCTGTCATACAAAAGTAGTGACCGATAAATTGTTTTAGTGAAAAAAACTTTTTTTTGCCAATTTTGTATTTCAAAGTTTGCTATGCTTCTCCATGATTCCACTAAGTTTGGTCGAAATCGGTTGACTATAGGCTATAGCTGCCATAGGAACAATTGGTCGAGAAACTAGTTTTAGTGAGAAAAACTTTTTGTTTTTGAAAGAAAACGCCTCCAAATTTTGTATTTCTTAGTTTGCTGTGCTTCTCCATATTTCTGCCAAGTTTGTTTTAAATCGGACATCCATATAGTATAGCAGTCATGGAAAAGTAGAGTCAAAAAAGTAGTCTTAGTGAGAAAAACTTGTTTTGTTTTTTAACTAAACCTCTTTGAAATTGGCATTCTTTTATTTTTTAAGCTTTCACATAATTCCACAAAGTTTTGTCAACATCGAAAGACTATAGGTTATAGCTGCCATTGGAATGATCGATCGAGAAACTAGTTTTAGTGAGAAAAACTTTTTTGTTTTCAATGCAAACATCGCAAAACTCTGTTTTTTACTGATTTTCTATACTTCTTCATGATTCCACCAAGTTTGGTCAAAATCGGACATCTATATAGTATAACTGTCATAGAAAAGTAAGGTTAGAAAATCAGTCTTAGTAAGGAAAACTTGTTTGTTTTTTATCTAAACCTCTTAAAAATTGGCATATATATATTTTATAAGCTTTCGCACAATTCCACAAAGTTTTGTCAAAATCGGTTGACTATAGGTATTAGCTGCCATAGGAATGATCGATCGAAAATCTAGTTTTAGTAAGAAAAACTTGTTTGTTTTCAATGGAAACGCCTCCAATCTTTGTATTTCTTAGTTTGGTCGAAATCGGACATCTATATAGTACAGTTGTCATAGAAAAGGAAGGTTAGAAAACTAGTCTTAGTATGAAAAACCGGTTTGTTTTCAGCGGAAATTAGTTAAAAATCATCCCATAACCCTTATTTGGCGATCCCTGCTTCACCAAGCAGCCCCCATTCTTAGATGACAGCATTGAGTGAATTCTCTAGGGAGTCAAAATCCAAATGCCAATGTGTTAGTGAACAAAGTTTGGACATTTTGTACTAGAGTAAGCGGTGCGGAAAGTCACTTAACATGCAAAAGCGACATCACCCTCTCATTTATGCCACCCAACAGAAAGCCTCCTCTCGACTCTTACCCTTTGGGCTTTTGAGTTAATTAATTTTGGTCGTGTTATCATTAAAAATGTGAAAATATTATGCCTAAATGTTCCATCACAGCCGGATAATTCATCAACTGTTATCATATTCCCTATTTGCGAGTGCTGCCTGATGCCTAACATAATGACATTATTAGAAAAGGGCGGGGCTGAAAAATTTCGGAAACTTTTTGCTTCTTCTTAGTGCTTAGTGCCTAATTCTTGGCGTTTTTTGGCAAAAACAAACGATACACTTTCACTTCAATATTTTACAACTAATTAGGGATAATTACCAGCCATTATCCAAAGGATTCCTACTCGTTTGTTTTTTTTTTGGCAGGGCGACAAGTTGAAAGTTTGTTTTGCTGCTGGTTGCGCTCAGTTGGGTCCAACCTTTTGTTATGGTTATTGTTGTGCCAGTTGGCTGTTATCTTCGAGGACAACAATCCTTGGAGTGAACGAGAATCAACAGCACATTTTGAGGTATTGGACAACTTGCCGGGCTGTGTTAATGAAAACTTAGCGTTAATTTTGGCTTTAATGAACTGCTGCGCAAAATCTGTTAAGTCTGTGCTAAAGCTTGTCCATAAATTTGTGTAATTAACGACCAGTTCCACGCCTCGCCTGTAAGCAGGCAACGTTTTTTGTTTGTTTTTTGTTTGGTCACACACAACATCCAAGGGTCAGGCAACGATGGGGGGGTGGGGGGAGGCGTGGCTGGCCGCCTTAAGTGACATGCAAAAAGCCAAGCCGAAACTGGGGGGAAAAACTTAAAAAACCAATACCAAGTGCGGCAGAAAAGTGTTTTAAAAGCGTCACGCGCGCTGAGTGCTCTCCCCTTTTGTTTAGGCCAACTTTTAATGCAGCCAACTGACAGTAGACAGCAGACAGCAGCTGGCTCTCTCTCTCTCTGTCTGCAGGGGACGAGTGGGGGGGGCCATATGATGATGATGATGACACTTTCTGTTTCAACCGCCTTCCGTTCTTGTTGTTGTGCTAGCGGCTAATTAAAATAGTGCTTGGCGCTTGCAGTGCCCCAACATCAGTTTAAGTGCATATTTTAGTTGCCAGACGCCAGAGGAACTGCATGCTAAACGGTTCGTGCTGGTGGGGCTAAGTCCGCAAAAAGAAGTTAAGTGGAGTGCAGGCAACTTAAACAACTTGTATGAGCCAAGTTGAGAAGTCAATGGAGTCATTTGTGGGATTTGTTGTTGTCCAAGTTGAGAATAGCAGCCCATCTACCGCCCAAACGAACTAGGAGCGCAGGCAGGAAAAGACAGAACATAAAATGAACTACACTTTGATGAAAAATCAAGAGCTTTGTGCATGAATTTAGTACCAAAGTTGTCAATACGAAAATACTTGATTCAAGCTCAAAATTCTCATATCATACTTGATTTTAGACTGTTGTGGGATACTTTATGTACATTTCGATCGTACCTTAAGGTTGAAATGGTCTTAAGTCAAGCCCGATCAACTCTCAAAATAAGTACAACAATTTGTTTCTAGAGTCCTGTAACTTCTAAGGTCAACCCGAACATATTTCTGAAAGAAATTTAAGTATTCCTTCTAAAGTTCTTGGTTATTCACCTATTCTCAATTGGTTTTGTAAGGAAGTGCCTGTATTGAACCAAAGAAGACTGGAAATACCAAGAACTAAACAAAGAACAAGTTAAAACAAGAACGAAAGTCGGTCAAGCCCGACTATAACATACTCTGTACCAAGAAAATTATACGCTCAGCATAAATTTTGATGCTGCAGTAGCAGCGAACAGTCTTTTGATCATAACTCGAAAACCGTTCATCCGATCTTCTCTATTCCTTTGGCGGATTGATAAGTTATCCTGATAACTAAATATGTCCAGAAGGAACGAACCATCTATCTTCAAAACTGTGGGAGATATGGCATTTTTTCCAAATTGCGGGGGCGGGAGGGGGCGTGGCCAAAATTGAAAATAAACTTGATCTGCCTGCAGACATAATAAGCATATGTCCCATACATGTTAAACCTGTATCTCTTACCATCTCTGAGATCTGTGTGTTCATACGGACAGACAGACGGACAGACGGACATGACTCGGCTGTTGATGCTGATCAAGAATATATATACTTTATAGGGTCGGAGATGCTTCCTTCTGGATGTTACATACTTTTGCACAAACTTATAATACTCTATGTACAGAGTATAATTACTTTAGTTCAGAAATTTGTATAGCTCCATAACAAAAGTGTTAGAACCAGTTGGGAATTTCAGCAACAGAATCGCTCAAAGTCAGTGCTCATATCTGCTTCACACTTTTTGAAGCTAGCCGCTTTCTAATCTTCTGAATAGAGCTATCTGTCACATAAACCTACAAATAACAGAGCAAAATCCAAGCCTATCTGACACATAGCCCTAGGTCTATTTTGTATTCGACCTAACATATTTTGTATTTCAACTGAGAACTTGCTGTTCTTGAATTTTTTAAGAAACTTTGTTCTCATTTCAATTTTTCGGCTTAAGATTGTTTCGTACTCAATTTAGGCACAGCCAAAAACGAAACGTACTTGAAATTTTAAGTACAAAACTGTTAAAATTCTATCCTATTTGGTATAAACCCACGTCAGCTAAAGTTTCTGAGAGTAAGGCCATATAAAAAAGGTGGTATTTAAAGAGAGGAAGAGGACCTTTCGAGTTGATTTGTCTCAGATAGGTAATGTAATAGCAACCCTGAGATAATTTAGGCTACTCCACTTAGATTACTGACAATTACTACACAGAGGTGAAAATAGATATTTAACAAGAAAGAAAGTCGGTCAAGCCCGACTATAACATACTCTGTACCAAGAAAAATTGTCTTTTGATCATAAATCGAAAACCGTTCATCTGATCTTCTTCATTTCTTTGGCGGATCGATAAGTTATCCTAATAACTAAATATGTCCAGAAGGAACAAGCCATCTATCTTCAAAACTGTGGAAGATATGACGTTTTTTCTAAATTGCGGGGGCGGGAGGGGGCGTGGCCAAAATTGAAAATAAACTTGATCTGCCTGCAGACATAAGAAGCATATGTCCCATACATGTCAAACCTCTATCTCTTACCATCTCTGAGATCTGTGCGTTCATACGGACAGACAGACAGACGGACAGACGGACAGACGGACGGACGGACAGACGGACATGGCTATATCGACTCGGCTGTTGATGCTGATCAAGAATATATATACTTTATGGGGTCGGAGATGCTTCCTTCTGGATGTTTCATACTTTTGCACAAACTTATAATACTCTATGTACCTTCGGTACAGAGTATAAAAATATCAATGGGATGATTTACGGTATCCATTTGAAAGGGATATGTTGTCTCAAATATCCTTTTAATCATCCAAGGGAGCTAAAAATTAGGATGATTATAGAGACATTGAAGACATATCCCTTCCAACTGAATCTTTTCCACATCTATGCTCATTTTGTAAAATCATTTCCTAAAATATGCCAAATTTTAGTTATTCTACTCACACCCAAAAGTTGTCCATGAAATCGCCAACTTAACTTTTGCACTGATGCTGCCAAATCATAGATTTCTGTTGAAGCAGAGCAAACAAAATATCCATTAGTTCTTTCCAAACGGCTCAAATTTGATGGTTTACAATTTCTAAACATAAAATCAAGAAAATCCTTTAAAAATGTTTTTGTTATTTCTCTCTTTTGCAGTTAAATCTAAATGAAACCATAGCATCAAAAAGGTGAGTGAAAATATAACATGCGAGAAATCTCTCTGCAACAACATTTTTTCCATTTTGGTTTGCCGGTCTCTTAATGGCTTTTAGCTTAGACCAAAATGCTCACAAATCCAGGTGGTCGGATGGCGTCAGGTTTAAGAAGTAAACAACTAACTGGCAGTTAGTTGCTGCTGCTGCTGCTGCTTAGGCACAAAATAGAAGGAAAAAAAAAATATAAAGCCAGAGGAAAATCTACAGGCGTTTTCTAGCTATAGCGAAGCTGGTATACTCTAACAGTGGGTTCATGAATATCGCGTGTGAGTTTGGTAACCAGATCTAGATATGGAATGATTAATTTGATAATTTGTCAAACATCATTTCGAAAGAGGTCCTGTTTCTGATCCTCATTCAAAGTTGTTTTCTAAATCTCTAAATTCCTACTAGTAAATAGTAATTAGTAATATTTATCGGTTGGCCGAAGGTATAGTGAAGATCGGATGAGCGATAGTCGAGTTATAGCAAAAACGCACAATTCTGATGGGCAGCACTGCCTGGAATGGCAGCAATGGGCAGATCTCAGAGTTGATAAGAGATAGAGGTTTGACATGTATGGGACAAATACTTCTTACACCTACAGGCAGATTAAGTTTATTTTCAATTTGGGTCACGCCCCCTTCCGCCCTCGCAATTCGAAAAAAACGTTATATCTTCCGCAATTGTCTAGATAGAAGGTTCGTACCTTCTGAACATATTTAGTAATCAGTAATTCTTATCGATTTGCCAAAGGAATGATGTAGATCGGATGAGCGATAGTCGAGTTATAGCAAAAACGCACAATTCTGATGGGCAGCACTGCCTGGAATGGCAGCGATGGGCAGATCTTAGAGTTGATAAGAGATAGAGGTTTGAAGTGTATGGGACAAATACTTCTTACACCTACAGGCAGATTTAGTTTATTTTTAATTTTGGCCACGCCCCCATCCGCCCTAGAAATTTAGGAAAAACGTTATATCTACCACAATTTTCCAGATAGAAGGTTCGTAACTTCGGAACATAGTTAGTAATCAGTAATACTTATCGATTTGCCTAAGATAAGATGAAGATTGGATGAGCGATAGTCGAGTTATAGGAAAAACGCACAATTCTGATGGGCAGCACTGCCTGGAATGGCAGCGATGGGCAGAACTCAGAGTTGGTAAGAGATAGAGGTTTGACATGTATGGGACAAATACTTCTTACACCTACAGGCAGATTTAGTTTATTTTCAATTTTGGCCACGCCCCCTTCCGCCCTCGAAATTTAAGAAAAACTTTATATCTACCACAATTTTCTAGATAGAAGGTTCGTACCTTCTAAACATAGTTAGTAATCAGTAATACTTATCGATTTGCCGAAGGTATAGTGAAGATCGGATGAGCGATAGTCGAGTTATAGGAAAAACGCACAATTATGATGGGCAGCACTGCCTGGAATGGCAGCAATGGGCAGTTCTCAGAGTTGGTAAGAGCTAGAGGTTTGACGTGTATGGGACAAATACTTCTTACACCAACAGGCAGATCAAGTTTATTTTCAATTTTGGCCAAGCCCCCTTCCGCCCTCGCAATTTTGAAAAAAACGTTATATCTCCCGCAATTGTCTAGATAGAAGGTTCGTACCATCAGAACATAGTTAGTAATCAGTAATACTTATCGAGTTGCCAAAGGAATGATAAAGATCGGATGAGCGATAGTCGAGTTATAGCAAAAACGCACAATTCTGATGGGCAGCACTGCCTGAAATGGCAGCAATGGGCAGATCTCAGAGATGGTAAGAGATAGAGGTTTGAAGTGTATGGGACAAATACTTCTTACACCTACGGGCAGATTACGTTTATTTTCAATTTTGGCCACGCCCCCTACCGCCACCGAAATTTAAGAAAAACGTTATATCTACCACAATTTTCTAGATAGAAGGTTCGTACTTTCGGAACATACTTAGTAATCAGTATTATTTATCGATTTGCCGAAGAAAAGATGAAGATCGGAAAAACAGTTGTCGAGTTATGAGCAAAAGACTGTTCGCTGCTTTAAAATGTACGCTAAGCGTATAATTTCGTTGGCTCAGAGCATGTTATAGTCAGACTTGACCGACTTTCTTTCTTGTTATACCCTTACAGAGGACATTTTAATGGGTACCAGTCCGGCATAACATTTCGTGGGTTAACAGCCGGCGGGCTATTTGCAACACTGAATAATTACACCTATTTTTAGTAACAATTATGCTTAAATTGGTATGCGGCGAAGGCCATTACAATGTTAGCGGGTACAAAATGAAATGAATATGCCCTTTATGGCCAGGGTATAATACGCAGAAGCATTTGCCTGGCTTGGGATAGGGTGGGGGTGTGGGATTCCTGCCATAGCTGACCTCAAGCTCGGTGGAGGGGGGCGGAACCAGAGCTCGGAGTCAGAACCAGAGCAGTGCCATAAAAACATAATCCCCATAAAGCTTTAAGTACACACACACACCCACACACACACACGCAGACAGACACATGCAGCTAGCTCTGTTGTGCAACAATGGCAGCCGCTTAAGCTGCAAAACCGGATACAACTTGACAACTGCAAAAGCTAGTTGGCTTAGTACATTTTAGCTAATTGATGACAGTTGAAATAACCAACAAAAAAAAAGATGGGGGAAAATATGAAGGGATTCGATTAAAAAACTTTCACACCGAATCCCCCCCGCCCCAGCTGGCAGCTGCCCGTCAATGTTAATAAAATGCCACACAAATATTTGGCAGACACTTTAATTTATCCATCAGATGCGTCTTAAAACTGTTGACAACTAAATATTTTTTGGGTTACGCTTGAGTTATTCTCCGTCGGTTTCTTTTTTATGTGAAATTTTGTTGTTGTTTTTTTTCTGAGGGAGGTGTGGCAGGAGATTTTCATGCTTCGTGCGCCGTGAAACGAGATGTGAGACCCTCACAAACAAAACACACACACAACTTGCCCAAGTACGTGGAAAATGAAACAACTTCGGTTGGTTGTAAGAACGAGGCGGCCATTAAATAAAGACACACACACACACACACACACTGTCAGGCATGATATATGTATGGCCATGTACGTGCTTGTGTGTGTGTGTGTAGAGGGAACACCTTGTTGCTTGTCTGTGACAAGCCACAAGCAGACAGACCTAACCATACCAAAAAAGGGGGCAGTGGGTCTCACAATAAGGGGTTAGGGTTAGTTTTGAAGTGCCCCAACTCAAATTTGTTTGCTACAAATTAACTTGACAGCACGTTACGCCTTTTGGTATGGTATGCTGTTACTTGATTCCGGCTATCAATGCCAAAAGACAAAGAGCTTAGCGGCAAGGAAAAGTCATTAAGGACATTGACAACTCGTTTGATACGTTTATAGTTGAGATTCGACATGGAATCCATGCTAATCAGGCAGGCCAATCACAAATCTTTTTATACCCCTGCAAAGGACATTACAATTTTGCCCAGAAGTTTGCAACGCATAGAAATATTCATTCCCCACCCCATTAACTATATATATTCTTGATCAGGGTGACAAGCTGAGTCGATTGAGCTTTGTCCGTCCGTCTGCCTGTTTCTACGCAAAACTAGTCTCTCAGTTTTACAGCTATCAAGCAAGCAAGCTACTAATATATCTTAGCTGACCGAATCGGTTGACTATATCTCATAGCTCTCATAGGAACGATCGGTCGGAAAACTAGTTTTAGTATGAAAAACTTTTTTCTTTTCAATGGAAACGTCGCCAAACTTTGTAGTCATAGGTTTTCTATGCATTTTGATTATTTTGCCAAGTTTGATGAAAATCGGACAACTATATGGTATAGCTACCATACAAAAGATAGTTCTGAAAAACAGTCTTAGTTAGAGAAACTTTTTTGTTTTTAATCGTAGCTGCCTGCAATTTTGTATTTGTTTGTTTCACATGCTTTTACCTAGTTATACAAATTTTTGGCCAAATCGGCTGACTATATCATATAGCTGCCATAGAAACATTCGCTAGAAAAACTAGTTTTAGTATGAAAAACTTTTTTCTATTCAATGGCAACGTCTCCAAACTTTGTATTCAAAGGTTTCTTATGCATTTTGATTATTTTGCCAAGTTTGATGAAAATCGGACAACTATATGGTATAGCTGCCATACAAAAGAAAGGTCTGAAAAACAGTCTTAGTTAGAAAAACTTTTTTGTTTTTAATTGAAGCAGCCCGGAATTTTGTATTTGTTTAATTTACATGCTTACACCTAATTCTACAAATTTTTGTTCAAATCAGTTGACTATATCATATAGCTGCCATACGAACGATCGGTCGGAAAATGGGAAAGAAGAGTATTATTTGAAAATATTTAAGCGAGCACTTGCAAGGGTATAAAAACCAGGGCTGCAAACCAAAATAAATTGTCGGATCTCCGGTTCACTGGTTCGAACCCAAATTAACGAATGGTTAAGGTTCGGAAATTTAAGGTTCGAGGTTTTTGGGAGAAGGTTTTGGTTCGAACCTTGGTTCAGTCCATACTTTATACAACATTAATAGTTGATGTGTTCTTTGTGTTTTAAAAACAGCATTCGACCGAAAAACTCCCCAAATTGTACGGGAACCGAGTGGTTTTTGGTTCGGAATTGGTTAGTAGAACACATGGAAATATTCAATATATAATTTAAAGTTAAGTGAAATTCCATTTCGTAGTTTACGTAGAAAAATATTACCAAAATAATGTTAGATTCTTGCTTTTGAGAATTATTTAACAAGCTAGATATAACAAGAACTATTTAGGTGGAGACTTCATATGGAAATGTAAACGTTTTGCCAGACTTTTTCAACTTTTCTGCCCATTTTAGACAGAAGGTCAAATTTTTGTGTCTATCAGTTTTGTTGAACCGAACCGAAATTTTAGGTTCGGAACAGGTTCAGGTTCAGCTTTAATTTCTAAAGAGGTTCGGTTCAAGGTTCGGTTCATAGTAAAATAAAAGTCGGAATTCCGGGTTCAAACCGGTTCGGTTCAAACCGGGTTTGCAGCCCTGATAAAAACTTCGCCACAGACGAAGTTAGCTTAGCTTTCTCGTTTTTAAGTCATCAAAAGAACTGGGAAAATGACTCATAAAAGTAATTTCTGTTGCAATTATCTTTCAAATGTTGTATACTCTATTGAAGTCAAAGACTTTAGAAATGCAATAGAGGGTAACGGACATAAATGTGTATGTAAGACTAGCTGTAAGCTTAAATTTTTGATGTGGACACACGATTTTGCATTTGTGTGCTGCCTGTGTGTTTGTTCGATTTTCTAGCCTCCGTTCTATGTATTCTGTAGCACCATTTGTCAGATTAACTGACAAATAACTGAGTAAGTAATAAGTTTAAAGGAGATGAGATGAAGGGCCAAAGGGTTTTCGGAATCTTTTGCCAGAAATCTTGTGTATTTATTCTGCTTAATTAGACTGCAACAATTGGTATTGGAATGTATCTCATTTCCAACACACAACAAGAAAAGTTGCCACTCAAATAATTGCCTTCAAGTGTCATGTTAATTTCACATTCGTTCAAACTTTAGAGCTAGAAAAAGTTATCTAAATTATTCCCATCTCAGTTAAGCAACATTTTTATTAACTGAGCCAGAAATCTTGTCTAACTTCAATCTGTTTAATGTTACAATTTTGGTTTGTTTTTGATAGAGAAATGTGGTGTGGGGGGGAGGAGCAAGGCAAAAGTTTTGCCAGTGCCTCGTACTTTACACATTTTACTGGCTGATTTTGAGCGCCAGCCAGCAGTTGCAGTTGCCTCCCAACTGCAACTTTTGTGTTTATTTGCAAAATATTGTTATGCACTGTGCTGGTCGTTGCCTCTCATACATTTTGGTACATTTTTTTTTTGCAAAATTTCATTCTTTTTGCCTGGCTGAACCTGCTGATTTGGCATTGGTCTCTCCTCTCACTCAATTTTAATGAAACATTCCAAACTTGTAGTTAGTAAATTGGCTAATTTTAGGGGTTGAGTTTTGGCATGTTCTGCGTTAGCCAATCTGATCTGAACAATAGCTGATTATGGGCCAAATCGAGCTGATAATTGAGACCATAAATCAATGTGTGTTGTGGGCGAACCTAATTTCTTTCTGCTAGACTAATCCATAACAAATTGACGGCAAAAGAAGTGAAAGGGAAAAAGCGTACCAAATAATATTAATAATCTGTTTTTGTTGTTTTCTGCTGAGTGTGGCACAGTGGGACGAAGGTATGCAATTACAGTTTGACAGTATACAGTAATAAAAGTTGCCAAAGAGAAGTTTAAAAGTAAAGAAAGTATACGAATAAGAAGAAACGTTTTGTATTATTCTCCCCACTTTTTGAATGATACTTGAACCACTGTTTCTCCACCGTACCCAGCTAATGAGTCAAAGTGCACAAGTTTCTCTCTCTCTCTCTGTGTATGTGTGTGTGTGTATCGCCCCGCTGTGTTTTGGCTTTTCGCGAAGGGATTTCCGGGCATTTCGGCGTCTTTGTGAAAGGACGAAGGCGGCGTCAGGCGGAGCCTTTGCACAACCCAGCGTGAGCACATCATAATTCATTTCCACATAATTTGACTTGCACACGCGCCAGCAACAGCATAAGCGCCTCTGAAGGAGTAGGAGGCACCTGGCTTCAGTGGCTCCTCTTGCCACAGACAGCTGTCACTTAAATTCACTTCGCTGACAACTTCGTCGAAGTGGCATACTGGTTGGGTAAGTAGGATGAGGATGAGTAGGCGGTGGTGGTGGCCCGATGCCAGGCGGAAAGGGTCTGTGCAAAATTTTAAAAGCTTTTTCGCTTTCAATGAATGTTGTTGTGGTGCTGTATTGCCCATTTTTGTTCGCATTTCCCATTGTTTTTTTTGTTTGTTGCCGCTGTTGGTAATTTGCTGCGTTTAACGGAACACAGCCATGGGTTCTCCACGGCAAATTCAATTTTTCACTGCTCGAGTTGAAGATGAAGGGGGGTGGGGGCAAGGCCGTTGTGCAAAAGCTGAGAAGACAAACTGCATACAAAAGAACATTGGCTGCTCGAAATGGTTAGTAGATGACGGGGCGCTCTTCGATCGGCAAATAACCAGAAATAAAGATGGTCCTTGACGGAAAAATGCACTGCCAACGCATAAACTCAATGTTAAGCACACTAGAATATAAGAATAGGCATAAAAATCCATGCTTGGCAAGAGTTTTACCATCTGCACCACCGACTTTTTTCAGTTTTTTAGAGTTTTAAAAAAAAATTAGGTCCAGATGTTTGTAAAGCATAGTAGAAAGCATTTCCAACCACATAAAGTATATATATTCTTGATCAGCATGACCAGCTGAGTTGATTTAGCCTAGTCCGCCTGTTTCTATGCCATCTCCTCCGTCAGTTTGACTGCTATCGTTACCAAATTTTGCACGTAGACTTCTGATGTAAATACGCTTCACATTTGTTGGAACCGGCCGGATCGGCTGACTATAACATATAGCTGCCATAGGCACAATCGGTCCAAAAACGAGTTCTAGTGAGAAAAACTTTTTTGGTTTTAATGCAAACTTCTCCAAACTTTGTATTTCTTAGTTTTCTATGCTTAACCATGATTCCATCAAGTTTGGTCGAAATCGGACATCTATATAGTATAGCTGTCATAGTAAATTATAGTCTGAAAAGTAGGTTTAGTGAGATAAACTTTGTTGTTTTCAATGCAAACGCCACCAAACTTTGTATTTCTTAGTTTGATATGCTTTGCCATGATTCCCTTAAGATTGGTCGAAATCGGTCATCTATATAGTATAGCTGTCATAGTAAAGTAGAGTCTGAAAAGTAGTTTTAGTGAGAAAAACTTTTTCATTTTCAGCGCAAACGTCTCCAAACTCCGTATTTACTAGTTTTCTGTGCTTCTTTATGATTCTATTAAGTTTGGTCGAAATCGGACATCTATTTAGTATAGCTGTCATACAAAAGTAAGGTTAGAAAAGTAGTCTTAGTTAGAAAAACTTTTTTGTTGTTAATGTAAATCTCTTTAAAATTGGCCTTTATTCATTTTATAAGCTTTCACACAATTCTTCAAAGTTTTGTCAAAATCGGTTGACTATAGGTTATACCTGCCATAGGAATGATCGGTCCTGAAACTAGTTTTAGTGTGAAAAACTTTTTTGTTTATTATGCAAACTTCTCCAAACATTGTATTTCTTAGTTTGCTGTGCTTTTCCATGATTCCACCAAGTTTAATCGAAATCGAACATCTATATAGTATAGCTGCCATAGAGAAGTAAAGTCGAAAATGTAGTCTTAGTATTAAAAACTTTTTTATTTTCAGTGGAAATGTGCTTCAAGTTAGTTAGAAATAGGTGCTACAGGTGCGCACAAACTTTGGCCGTGATAAAGTTAACTTTTCTTTATTTTTTTGGTTTAATTTTTAGAAAAATCATAAATTTTTCGCTTTTCTAGACTAGAAGATCCCCTTAAAACATGAGTGCATACTTACTTTACTGTGTACTAAAGCACTGTCACATTTATGGTCGCTTTAAGCTTCCACGACGATTGTGTATCGAATCTTTGTCTTACCATCTGCACCACCGGCATTTTAGTAAGCTGAAAGCTAGACATTTGGGTGCATTGTATACTGTGGCTAGGCGCACCATCACACGTCTCGTCCAATTTGCTGCATATTAAATTTGAACGATGACAAGTGTTTCGAATCAAAGTCTTACCATCTGCACCACCGGAATTCAAGTAAGCCTTACCTTATTGTAGTTTGCCGCACCATCATATGAATGGTGCTGTGAGTTCAGTGCCTTATCCTTTACCCTGTCATACTTTTACTTACCCCTTGGAACTACCCCTTTATTTTGTACAATCTAATTAGGATTTCAAAGTAGATATTTGCACGTGAATGAATTGATTCCCACCTATATTTGATACTAGTGATAATGTACTCAAGGTAGAAAGAAGTGAAAGCTCCTGTATGGGCTCAGTTGCCGCACACCGACTCCTCCTCCTCCTCCTCCTCCTCTTCGTTATACATTTCTTCTTCCATTGCTGCTGCTGGCATTTCGTCTGGTGGCGACACCGGTTTCTTGGCCTTGTTGGCACGCTTAATACGCTCCTCCAGCATGGACAGATTCTTCTCACTGAGCTGTCCAATTAGCTTATAGATCTTCTCACCCACAAAAAAATAGGCCTGTAGCAGGCAATTGAGGGCTGCATTACGTGCAGAGTTGTCACGATCCGAGATTTGACGGGAGATCTCTTTTAGAGCCGCCTGCTGCGAGGGCTGACAAGCGCCCATACCATAAGACTCGATGAGAAAGGCCAACTCGTTGAGGCACTCGGTGCGCTGGCGGGCATTCTTTGACTTCAGTCCCTCCATGACATAGGCGAAAACCTTGACAAAGGGGTAGATCAGTGTGATCTGACGCAGTACACGGCGCACACCGTTGCGCACGGCATCCTTGGTATCGCCAATCTTTGTCAACAGATGGGGAACAAAGCAACTGCCCTCGTTCTCGGCCAGCGTGTACTTCGATACGATCAGCATCTCAAAGACCTGGCCTAGATATTCGAGACCCTTGATTAGAACAGATGGGTTTGTGTCATAGAAGCGCAGTGTCAGCCATTTCAGTATCAAGTCCAGATTGCAAATCAAAGCCTTGCCATGAAGGGACAAATCCTCACTTAGTAGTTCAATGACTTTCAGGTGATAGCTGGAAAAGTAAAGAGAGATAACATCAGATTACAGCCAGTTTAATGTTTGGGTTAAGCCAACTTCGTCTGTGCCAAAGTTTAAATACAATTGCAAGTTCTGCGAAAAAATTGTTGAATAAATTTCGAACAAATTTCGCACAAATTTTGAAAAATTGATTTTCAAACTTATTTTAATAAAAACAAAATGGTTTCCTATACTTAGAACCAGTTTTCCATCGATCTTTCCCTAAGATATAGTCAACCGATTTAGAACAACTTTGGCATATACCTTTAAAGGTGCTTAACATTCATAAAGCCCAAGCTTAGAAGTGTTTATATTACTTTTTCTTGCTAATAGCCATTTTCGGACCGATCTTTCGTACGATAGCTATATGCTATAGTCTTCTGATTTTGATTAAACTTTGTAGAATTGTGTGAAGGCATTTCTTTTAAGCAAATGCCAGTTTTAAGAACATTTTCATTCAAAACAAAAAAGTTTTTCTTACTAAGACTACTTTTTAGGCTCTACTTTTCCATGACAGCTATACTATATAGTCGTCCGATTTTAATCAAACTTGGTAAAGTTATGAGAAAGCATAGCCAACTAAGAATTACAAAGTTTGGAGGCGTTTTCTTTGAAAGCAAAAAAGTTTTTCTAACTAAAACTAGTTTTTCAACCTATTCAACCTATGACAGCTATATGCTATAGTCATCCGATGTTGACAAAACTTGGTGGAATCATGGGAAGAGCATAGCTAACTAAGAAATACAAAGTTTGGAAGCGTTTTCTTTGAAAAGAAATAGGTTTTCCCCACTAAAACTAGTTTTTCGACTTTTCCTTTCTATGACAACTATATGCTATAGTCAACCGATTTAGAACAACTTTGGCATATACCTTTAAAGGTGCTTAACATTCATAAAGCCCAAGCTTAGAAGTGTTTATATTACTTTTTCTTGCTAATAGCCATTTTCGGACCGATCTTTCGTACGATAGCTATATGCTATAGTCTTCTGATTTTGATTAAACTTTGTAGAATTGTGTGAAGGCATTTCTTTTAAGCAAATGCCAGTTTTAAGAACATTTTCATTCAAAACAAAAAAGTTTTTCTTACTAAGACTACTTTTTAGGCTCTACTTTTCCATGACAGCTATACTATATAGTCGTCCGATTTTAATCAAACTTGGTAAAGTTATGAGAAAGCATAGCCAACTAAGAATTACAAAGTTTGGAGGCGTTTTCTTTGAAAGCAAAAAAGTTTTTCTAACTAAAACTAGTTTTTCAACCTATTCAACCTATGACAGCTATATGCTATTAGTCATCCGATGTTGACAAAACTTGGTGGAATCATGGAAGAGCATAGCTAACTAAGAAATACAAAGTTTGGAAGCGTTTTCTTTGAAAGCAAAAAAGTTTTTCTAACTAAAACTAGTTTTTCAACCTATTCTTCCTATGGCAGCTATATGCTATAGTCATCCGATGTTGACAAAACTTGGTGGAATCATGGAAGAGCATAGCTAACTAAGAAATACAAAGTTTGGAAGCGTTTTCTTTGAAAAGAAATAGGTTTTCCCCACTAAAACTAGTTTTTCGACTTTTCCTTTCTATGACAACTATATGCTATAGTCAGCCGATTTAGACAAAACTTAGTGGAATCATGGAAGAGCATAGCCAACTAAGAATTACAAAGTTTGGAGGCGTTTTCCTTGAAAACAAAAAAGTTTTTCTCACTAAAACTGGTTTTTCAACCTATCCTTCCTGTGGCAGCTATATGCTATAGTCAGCCGATTTTAACAAAACTTGGTGGAATCATGGAAGAGCATAGCCAACTAAGAATTACAAAGTTTAGAGGCGTTTTCTTTGAAAACAAAAGAGTTTTTCTAACTAAAACTAGTTTTTCAACCTATCCTTCCTATGGCAGCTATATGCTATAGTCAGCCGATGTTGACAAAACTTGGTAGAATCATGGAAGAGCATAGCCAACTAAGAATTACAAAGTTTAGAGGCGTTTTCTTTGAAAACAAAAGAGTTTTTCTAACTAAAACTAGTTTTTGGACCGATCCTTTCTATGACAGCTATATGCTATAGTCAGCCGATCCGGTCGGTTGTGACAAATGTGCAGCGTATTTGTACCAGAAGACTGGGTGCAAAGTTTGGTGACCACGGACGGACGGACGGCTGTATCAAGAATATATATAACATATACATATGTAAAATCAGGAGAAATGAAACCCACCGGAAGTCCGCATGAAACATGTTGGCCATCAGGGCCTTGCTCACATTCGCCATGATCATCTGCTCACGCAACAGATCGGCAAACTCCTTCCGTGGCAGTGCAAAGGTCCATTTCATCACACGCAGCTTCTGCTCATCGATGAGTCGCTGATGCTTGGCATTGTTTTCAGCCAGCAACTTATCCACATCTTCATCCAGTCTACGGGCGGTGAAGGTCTTCTCGCCCACACTGGCGGTTCTCTTGCTCACCCGAACCTTTGGCAAAGCTGATGCGGCTCTGATCCTAACTGTCTGCTTGATTTCGGCCGGTATGGGAGCCTGCTGTTTGCCCTTGGGCAGCGGCTTGACTGGCAAATCAGCTTTGGCCTTCTCCAGCACTGCCAAGATGTCCTTTTTGGAAGTGGGCTTCTGTTTGTCCAGAGCTCGCAGCATCACATCCCAGCCCAGATGTATCATAATGCCCAGCACCGCTTCGCTCGACTTCTTGCGCACCTCCGCACTGCGATCACAGATGTGGGCATACAAATGCGGCACCAACGAGTTAAGATTATCTTTAAAGATGGACTTGGCGGGCAAGGGGGGCAACTTCTCGGCCAGCCAGGACCACAACTCTATCTTGAGAGCAGGCGAGCCACTTTTCAGGGCATCGGCAATCATTTCATTCTCGAAGAACGCTCGGTAGCCACCATTATCAGCGAAGCTGTTGATGCAATTGACCGCTGCAGCCCGCACAAAGCTCTTACTGTCGCCCAGGGCATGCAGCAAGCCGGGAAAAAGGGTCCGCACCTGCCGGCGACAGGCGGCACCCAAGGCATGGGCCAGCTGTTCGCATATCGAGAGAGCAGTCTGTGCGATTTTGGCATTCGAGTCGACCAGACGTTGCCCCAGAGCCGCACCCAACTCACCAATACTTGGCCTAATCAGCTTGGCCTCCGAAATGATGGCCTGCAGCTTGGTCAGTGCCTCGTAGCGTGTCTTCCAGTCCCTGTCGGACAACTCCTTGAGGAGGGCGTCAGTGATTTTCGGAGCAATATCCATGCGTGGCAACTGATCGGACAGATTTAGTGGCTCATCAGCGATGGGACTCACCTCGTCGCCATCCACTGCCAGCGTATGACTTGGCCTGGCCGGTTTCTCGCCCACATTTTTCTCAATCTCGGCTTGGATCAGTGTCTTCAGAGCCACCTTTTCCTGCTCGAAGCAGGTCACCAGCGTATTGTCCGTATGTATGGCTATGGTTCCGATCAGTTGTATGGCTGCACCACGCACTGTGGGATTTGTGCTCTGCACGCCCTTGCGCACCTGCTCGATCAACGTTTGGGCTGTCAGTTTGAATCCGTACCGGGAAATGGATTTGTTCACCCAGTTGAGGGCCTCCGATTGCACTTTTGGCGACTTCTGTGCCAAGGCAAAACCCAGCACCTTGCCCACCACATACTCCAGTTGGGTGGCCTCCACCAAGGCGTTGAGCACGTCCACAGCAAGTACTCCATTCTTTGCATCTCCCAGTTTCTCCGTTATGTGGTTTACCACACGATCCACACTCACTGTGGTCAACGGATAGTTCTGAGCCACCCGGAGAATGATTTGCAACTTGATTCGTAATATTTGAAAATTAAGTTCGGCCAGGCCGGGCTTGCTGCTGCTTAGGATGCCAACCAGAGTTTGCGATAAGCCGGACTGTGTGGCATCATCCAAACTGCTCATCTGGTCAAGAAATTGCTCCACTGAAGCCAAGCGGGTTTTCCAATTGGAATCGCTTAAACCTTGAAGTACGTCGGCAGGAAACAGTTCACTTGCCTTTTCGAGCACCTCCTCGGTGGTCAGCTCTCGCTCGATGGGTTGAAGAAGTTTGGCCGTGGACCTGGAAAGGCCAACTGATGCTGTCCTGGCTGCTGCGGTTGGCTTTAGAGTTGCCTTGCTTGCTGCAGTGCTGGCCGAACGGTACTTGGTGTCCTCGGATGCCAGTTTTTTGTACAAATCTTTGGGTAGCTGCTTGTTTTGGGGGGGTACGTCAACGGGTTCAATGCGATTCAAGGGAGCAATTTTCTCATCACCCACCGCAGCATCATCGTCACCTGTCGAAATCGAATAAACGGGTATGAGAATAGTTTGTTGAAATTAACTTTTCAAGGTACCAAGACAAAAGCTTCTACAAAAAATCGGTCAGAAATCGGAATTCGGAATGAACCTTATGCCAAACCAAGTGTGAATAAAGACAACAATCAACTAAAAGCCTGCGCTACATCCAAGGGTTTTTCTTCAAAACATTTTGAGAGCGTTCCGAAATTTTTGACCAAAAATTTATAAAATCGGCGCACATAATGGCCCATGTTCACAGATCCTTGAAGAGTTTTAAAACGACTTTCGTTACCCTTAAATAAGTAGTTTTCCAGCAGCTTTCTAGATTAGAGGTGATAGTTGAGTTGCTTGTTTAATAAGTAATTCTAATACATTCTTTTGTCATCACGAATTTGACTCTGAATAGTGGAGAACGGCAACAAAGTGTGAGGGTAAACGATTAGCAACTCCTTCATAATAGAAAAGGAACCAACAGTCAACTCCTCTGCAGTTGCAAAGCTGCGAGGCAGCAGATCAACCAAGTTGATTAAGTGAACTCAACAACCAAATGTTAACTTGATGGACAAATTCAGAGTTATTAATGGAGTGGGAGGAGCAGCTTGAATCATTAGCAATTTGAACTTACATTTTTCAAGAATTTACAATAAAAATCAAAGGATAATTTGTTTTTATACCCTTGCAGAGGGTATAATTATATTGTTCAGATGTTTGTAAAGCATATAGTATTCACTTAAGATTGATATATTTTCCTGCCAAAACTACACCAAACAACTAATAACAACTAATAACAACCTCAACTTTATCCAGCATACGAATAAGAATCGAAGGTATACTTGAGACACCTATCTAGAGTCAGCTCGAACAGCCAGTGTCTCAGTGTATCAATCTTACCAAGGTAAAAGTTAAGATCGAGGAGCTAAAGTCCAAAAAGTCTTCTAGAGAAGATGGTTAGGAAAACAGGATGCTGCCTAAAAAGAGCCATTATCTTGTTACGTCTACATCTACAACTTGGTGTTTGCGACAGGAATACATTCCATATCATACATATCCTGACAGCTTTAATATGGATGTGGTGAGGTCTCAAGTGAGGTGAGGTCGTCTATAGGTGGGATCGGACAAGAAGTTGTGTTTCTTCAAAAACTAATTTTTGGTCACCTTGTTGCAAGCTAGATTTTCATAGCAATATAGCCTAGGCCATATTTTGATACCCTTCAAATTGTTCAGATGTTTGTAAGGCATAGAAGGCAGCATTTCCGACCACATAAAGTATATATACAGGGTGCGCCATCTAAAGTGTCGGTATGGCAACACTGAATAAATATTAAAACAAACAACCGATTGCTATATGTTGATCTTGTTCCTTTAATTTGGTCCTGTACAATTTATTTCGACTACTTTTTGAACACAACATCAATCAAGTGGCCGCCTTTATTGGCCACAACAAAATGTGCCCTTTTTGCGGCATTTTCCATCACTTTTTCGAGCGTCTCAGTCGATAAAGTGGCGATTTCGGCACGAATGTTGGCCTTAAGCTCTTCAATGGTCTGTGGATCGCTGGCGTAAACCTTGCTTTTTAAATAGCCCCACAAAAAGAAGTCTGGGGCGGTCAAATCTGGAGATCTGGGTGGCCAGTCAATATCGCCTCTTGTTGATACCAGGCGTCCAGGTCACTTTTTGGTCGTGTAAAGGTATTTCATGGATGCGGTGTGGATTTTCCGTGCCCCATATGCGACAATTTTGCTTATTAACACCACCAGAAAGCGTGAAATGGGCCTCATCGGTCATCCAAATTTGTTCGATTATTTTCGATAAACAGCGTCACTATTTCGGCACGTTGTTTTGGTGTGAAGCGTTCCATGGTCAAAATTGTACTAGATTGATGTTTCCAAAACATGTCTAACAAAAGCAATCGGTTGGTAAATGTCAAAGTTATTCAGTGTTGCCATACCGACACTTTATATGGCGCACCCTGTATATGCTTGATCAGCATGACGAGCTGAGTTGATTTAGCCATGTCCGTCCGTCAGTTTAAAAACCTATCTTCACCAATCGTTGCACAAAGTCTACTGGTACAAATAAGCTGCACATTTGTCGGAACCGGTCGGATTGGCTGACTATAACATATAGCTGCCATAGGAACGATCGGTCGAAAAACTAGTTCTAGTAAGAAAAACTTGTTTCTTTTCAATGCAAACGTCTCCAAACACCGCATTTACTAGTTTTCAATGCTTCTCCATGATTCTGTTAAGTTTGGTCGAAATCGGACATCTATATAGTATAGCAGTCATAGAAAAGTAGAGTCAAAAAAGTAGTCTTAGTGAGAAAAACTTGTTTGTTGTTAATTTAAACCTCTTTAGAATTGGCCTATTTTCATTTTATAAGCATCCACACAATTCTTCAAAGATTTGTCAAAATCGGTTGACTATAGGTTATAGCTGCCATAGGAATGATCGGTCGAAGAACTAGTTCTAGTGAGAAAAATTTGTTTTCAAAGAAAACGACATCAAACTTTGTATTTACAAGTTTTCTTTGCTTATTCATGATTATACCAAATTTGGCCGACATCGGACATCTATATAGTATAGCTGCCATACAAAAGTAGAGTCCGATAAATAGTTTTAGTGACAAAAATTTTTTTGTTTTTAAAGGAAACGTCTCCAAACTCCGTATTTGCTAGTTTTATAAGCTTCTCCATGATTCTGTCAAGTTTGGTCGAAATCGAACATCTATATAGTATAGCTGCCGTAGAAAAGTACGGTTAGAAAAAGTCTAAGTAAGAAAAACTTTTTTGTTTTCAATGTAATCTTCTTAAAAATTGGCATATTTTCATTTTATAAGCTTTCACACAATTCTTTAAAATTTTGTCAAAATCGGTTGACTATAGGCTATAGCTGTCATGGGAATGATCGGTCGAGAAACTAGTTTTAGTGAGAAAAACTTTTTTGTTTTGAAAGTAACCGCCTCCAAATTTTGTATTTCTTAGTTTACCATGCTTCTCCATGATTTCACTGAGTTTGGTCGAAATCGGACAACTTATAGTATAGCTGCCATAGAAAAGTAGTGACCGATAAATAGTTTTAGTGAAAAAAACTTTTTTTTTAAAGGAAACCCCTCCAAATTTTGTATTTCTTAGTTTGCTAAGTTTTCCCAAGATTCCACCAAGTTTTGTCAGAATCGGTTGACCATAGGTTATAGCTGCCATAGGAAGGATCGGTCGAAAAAGTAGTTTTAGTGAGAAAAACTTTTTGTTTTTGAAAGAAAACGCCTCCACACTTTGTATTTCTTAGTTGGCTATGCTTTCTCATAATTCCACAAAGTTTTGTCAAAATCGGATGACTATGGCATATAGCTGCCATAGGAATGATCGGTCGAAAAAGTAGATTTAGTGAGAAAAACTTTTTTGTTTTCAATGTAAACCTCTCCAAACTTTGTATTCATTAGTTTGCTTTGCTTTCCCATGATTTCACCAAGTTTGGTCAAAATCGGACATCTATATAGTATAGCTGCCATAGAAAAGTAAGGTTAGAAAAATAGTCTTAGTAAGAGAAACTTTTTTATTTTCAATGTAAACCACTTTAAAATTTTCATACATTTATTTTACAAGCTTTCACACAATTCCACAAAGTTTTGCTAAAATCGGAAGACTATAGGTTATAGCTGCCATAGGAATGATCGGTCGAAAAAGTAGTTTTAGTGAGCTTTCCCATGATTTCACCAAGTTTGGTCGAAATCGGACATATATAGTATAGCTGTCATAGAAAAGTAGTGTCTTAGTGAGAAAAAATGGTTCGTTGTCAGTTGAAATGTCCTTCAAATTAGTTAGAAAAACATGCTGCAGGGGTGTACAAAATTTGGCCTTGCTGAAGTTAACTTTCCTGTATTTTTTTGAGTGTAGTTTCCGAGAATAACAAATATTTTTGCAGCATTTTTTGCCTGATTTCGTTTTTTCACACCGGCAGTTTTGACTGCCGTCAGACTGGGCTGTTTCCTTTTCAACCAACTTCCGTTTTCGTTATAGTCAGTGATTGTGATTGCAATACTACTCGGATTCGCAGCAACAGGATTCTTCAGTTGTGCAATGTGCTGTGTGTCGGCTTCAAGTTCACAAACTAAGATTATCATTTAAAAATTTAGATTTAGCTAAAAGTGCTCATTGAAATGGAAGCGGAATTGAGGGCACTGAGAAAAGTAGTGATTTGGTTCCTCTGTACTGCACAAATCAAGCTCAGCAGCACCAGAAAATCTATTTAATAAAATCCAGAAAATCTAATTTTGTCCGCTGCCGCATCACGAAGCACCATTTTCGTTTCGTACTAACAAATGCGCGATACGTTTGCTGCGCGTACGAGTCCTTGCATATAAATGTAGCATACTTATCCGGGCCGTGCGCTTCAAATGCTGAGCATGATTTCATATAAAACCAAAATTGATGCTCACACACACACACAGAGAGAGAGAGAGGAAGCTCAGACAGTCGGAGTGCGAGTGTTGACCATCATGACAAAGTAGCTGAAAACTTTGCTGCAGTTGAGTGCATATTTTTTACAATAAGAACGACAATCGCTTCAGTCCACACCCCTCCATGCGCTCAATGAAATTCATGACTTGAGCACTTACCGCCGGTCCACATATAAAACTATACAAGTTGAATGCATGAAAAAGCCATTGCATTACTTGAACCAAAATGCCGGCCAACTGGAGATTGACACGGTTGGGCAGGGATGAATAAAGAATGTGACCAAATGACCCGCATATAAAATGGTTATGCATTTGCATTACATTGTCATCATCATCATCATCATCATTATTAACATCATCATCATGGTTGTTGTTGGGCGCAGTGATGGCTCACCTGACCTCCTGCTATCTGATGTGCAAGTTGCATGTCAACGAGAAGCTACAAAGTTTTAAAAGTATTTTTTTGTTTGTATCTTTCCCTTCCATAAAAAAGCGATTAAGTGTTAGTAAGTTGAAGCTTCATTTGGTATTTAATATTAAAATGCTTAAACTTTAAGCGAGGATGATAAAATTAAAAATAATCTGAGTGGAACGAGCGGCGAAATAAAGTGCTTAAGATATACAAAGTATATTTTAGTGTGCGCACAGACAGAGGAAGGCATCTCAGATAAAGGATATATACTCTGGATATATACTCAGGGAAAGAGGTTTGATATTGGTACAAAGTATATTACAATCGGGGGCTTGACCGACTTTCTTTCTCTTGTTTTTATATGTTGTTAAAGTGTCCTCTGCCTTGCTTAGATATGTAGATTAGCAACTGGTCACACTTAAAGTTTCCTATAGTGGAAAAAAAATCTGAAATCTGAGTAAAAATTCAAGAATTTCAAGTGTTAGAATAAAAATTCTTGATACAAGAGTCAATTTCTTCGTCCAATTATGAACTATTATCTCTTAGCAAGAGCTAAAATACTTGATGGAAGTATGAAGCATACTCAAATCAAGTAGAAAAGTACTTGAACCTTGGGGCGGGCAGAAACCAGTTGGGATTCGACACTCTCACATGTACAAGTGTCCTTTGAATGAGGATTTTATTGGATTTAGGAATCATTTGGTACAGATTTTAAATTGATATTGATTCACTCACGAGATGAAAATAAAGGAATGTTCGATAAGAATGAAAATTCTTCATCCCTGAGCTTCAATACTTAAAACTAGCAAGAAACAATCTGAAATCAAGTTGAACAGTTCTAGAATCCAGTGCTAAACGTACTCAATAAAGAGCTCCATGCTTAGAATTGTGAGATGTAGGGCAAGAATGAAAATTCTTGATGCAAGTATACAATTTTGATTCCGTTTTTCTTGATCCATGAGCTTCAATATTTGAAACCAGTACGAAACAATCTCAAACCCAGTGCTAAACGTACTCAAATCCAATATTGTTCCATCTTAAATCAAACGCAAGGCAGTTTATTGCGAAAAGTTTGATAAGAATGAAAATTCTTGAAGCAAGTATGCAAATTTGAACCCGTTTTTCTTGATAAATGAGCTTCAATATCTCAAATCAAGTTGAACAATTCTAGAATCAAGTGCTAATCGTACTCAAATCCAAGAATGTTCTATCTGACATCAAACGCAAGCCTGTTTATTGTGAAAGGTTTGATAAGAATGAAAATTCTTGAACCAAGTATACAATTTTGATTCCGTTTTTCTTGATACATGAGCTTCAATACTTGAAACAAGTACGAAACAATCTCAAACCCAGTACTAAACGTACTCAAATCCAATATTGTTCCATCTTAAATCAAACGCAAGGCAGTTTATTGTGAAAGGTTTGATAAGAATGAAACAAGTACGAAACATACTTAAATCAAATACAATAATGCTTGAATCAAGTACTAAAAGCACTCCAAGATGGCTAATTCTTAAATCAAGTGCATCAGGTTCAGGCGTAAAAGTGTACACTCTTCGACGAAGAGAGAGATCCACAGATCAAACTGTCAGTGGTCCATATTCCAATTAAGCAACCATAGAAAACTATTCATAGAAATTAGTTTTAGCCTTCTCAAGGAACACACAACACCCCAAGGCAGCAGCAGCAGCAGCAGTCTTTGCCAGTCAACTGTCAGTCCAATAGCCTTCTCTACATGTCAGCAATGCCATAACTGCTTGGGAATTTCAAGGCAATTTCCCCTTCTAAAACGAAACTCTATGCTATGCTCTCTCAAATATCTCTGGCTGTGCTGTCGCAGTTTCTTTTAGTTTACTTTCTCGCCTGAAAGCAATAAATTGAAAACGAATTTGGTTCAATTTAAAGAGCATAATTCTTGAATTTTTAGTTGAAAGCAACCCCCTCGTAATTTAAGTAACTTTACACTTATTTTTCTGTCAAACTTTAGGGTCATTGACACTTGTTAATTAATATTAATTATAAAGTTGCACCCCACAAAATATTACTCGTTGTCCTCTCACATTTCCATCCTCTACTCCCACTAAAAATTAACTGATACTTAAGACATTACCTGAGCCAAGGGCCAATGCACCCCTCTACCCAAAATTATCTTGGCCAAATCACCCCAGAGGCCAGGCCACTGGTGCTCCCTCTCCGCCTCCCCCACCCTCAAGCAGGCATCAGTATCTCCATTATTTTTTATGTTCTCACATTTCACACAGACGCCTTTTGCTAGTCAAGTCTCCGACTAATCGAATCGAGAAGAATTTATTTGAATAACCAAATGAAATTGTCCGTCGCTCCTCTCCCCTTCCCCCGCAGACATCCGTTGATGAGGCACGCAGACAGCAGGAAGAGGAGAATGGCCAAAAAAAAAAACGAAGAAATGAAATAGAAAATTATAACCTACAGACATGGGACACATGTGTCTCTGTCAAGTGTCCTCCACTCATCTCATTTCATGCTACTCCAAAAGGCACTTTGCGCATTTTCGCCACGAGTGGCACTTGAGTGGAAGCGTAAGGCGGGGGCGGGGGGCGTATAAATGAGTGGGGCCTGTCCTTGCCAAGCGGTTAGTGCGAAAATCCTTTTTCGGCAAATGAGCCATCGATAGAACAAAAGGCTTCAATTGAATATGAATTGACTCTGGCGGGGCTCAACATGTAGAGATTGCCCAATCTCGCCCCCCCCTTTAATTTTCGCAAACAAACTAAATGGAAATGAAATGTAAATTGCCCCGACAAAAGCTAGTTATGCCATTCTCTGGTTGCCTTTTTGTTTTTATGACTTCAATATGCGAACATAACCATAAAATACAAATAGTCAACAAAAAGGGACAGCGGAGCAGCGCGACAGGACACGCATATGCGCCGCTAATGTGCCGCAAAACTAGCCAAAAGGGGATGGGTAGGGAATGGGGGGGGAGGAATTGGTGACGAAGTTTACGGTCAACGTAATTGATGGCGGAATTCCTAAATCTATGTTTCTAGTTTTTATTTTGTGAATTTCACAAAACTGCAAATCGAAATAAATTGCCAACCGGCGAAATATTTGACATTAGATTTCTGTTCTCAAACCGCAGAGATTGTCGCATAAACTATTGCCTGGCGAACTAAATTTAAAGCGACTTTGAGCAGGGACAGGAAAAATATGGCTTGATGGATCCTAGTCACAAATTGGGGGTAATTCGTACCCAATAGAAGAAAGTTAGGCATGCTAGGGGCATCGTTTCGATCTAACACCACATAGAAGTACTGATTTTTCGAATGTGTTCCGAAAGGATTCCATATAAAAAGCCCTTTCAACTAAGAAATCTTGCTGAAGCATTTCATCAGGTAGTTCTGTACCTAGTTACCAGCAAAATTGAGGCACCTGTGTAGTCAATCTGTACTAAATTGGGCATATTTTTGCAATTTAATGATTCGTCAGTAACAGTAAAATGGTTTGAAACATTCTATTAGCTTCGGTCGATATACTCTACCATGATTTTTCAACGCAGTTTAGTTAAGTACACAATCATAGTTATGCATTGTCATTGAATAAATCGTTTCTTGAGAATTTATCTTTACAATTAACAATTAGAACTTAATAATAAAGCTTATTCTCACATAGAACTGGTTGATTTTACAGCCCCCGAAGGGCTAGGCCGAGATTCTCTCAATCTCCTTGCACAAGAGCAAGGGACCTGCTTCACAGCTGGCTCTAATAGCTGGTGAAGGTGACCGATTATGTAAGTTTTTGTAAGAAAAACTTGTTTAACGAATTCGTTTCGTTGTGCTGGTTCACAGTACCCCTCCCCTTAAGTCATATTTGTCTGTGTACGCCTAGGGTTGTTCAAAAAGTATCGCAAGCATAGGGATAAGGCACCAACTTAAAAATCCTTAATTGCACTCAAATTTTTGAACCAAAACAACACTCTTATACAGCCATGTTCACCCATAGCCCGCCCCCAGGGGCTGAGCGCAATCGGCTATTTAAAAGCATACGAGCCGAGCGCTAGCCGAAGTCGGGCAGCGCTCTCTTTGCTTGCATTCGCTGCACAGCACACAATACATACGCTGTTCTGGAACATTGCTGCTATAATAGTGAAGCAGCCACCGGTGACTCTTTTCTGTTCTCAAAACTAAAGAAAGGACAAGGCTTCAACGATAAAGACGACATCGAAGGAGTTGCTAAGCAAGGTCACAAAAGAGAAGGCTTCGCGTTGGCAACTCATTTTCAAAGGAATAAAAGAGCAAAAAAAAAAACAAGCTCTAACTGTTGGACAAACCTCGTATTATTATACTGCACATACCTTCTTCTACTTCTTGCAACTTGCTGCCGGGCTTAGTCTTCACTCCAGTTGGATTCATCTTCACAATGATGGTTGAAATTTGTTGTAATTTAAATATATTTGTAGAGCACAGCCTTGTTCTATGATAAATATAATATTCTACTTGTATCACACTGAGACTGCAAACACACTGAGCACTTAGATCGAAAAAGGGTAGGTAAAACCAAAATTTGACAGAAAATCAAAGGTGACAAGTTGTAGATTATTCTACAATTAAATAAACAAGTGTTTTTTTTAAGAGAAAAGCGAAATGAGTAAGGAAAGGAGTAGATTTTTTTTAAAGAGTCCGAGCAATGGTAGAGAGAGGAAGTGCTTATGGGTACTATTTGTACTATGAATTTAAGGCTGATCTGGGGAGAGAGTAAGACTTTGCCAATGGCTTCCGCAGGGCCTTCAATTAACCTTTTTGTATTCGCTAGAAACCTATACTATGGTTATAAATATAGACAAAAACCAGTATAAAAATAACATTATCAGCAATAAATTGGTAATTAAACAGGCCAAATCTAATTTGCCAGCCTGCATCCAGTCACAAAAGGTGAACCAGTCAAGCTGCCAATAGAAAACTGATATATGTGCAAATTGAACTATTTGCCTTTTGAGGTCAGCAGCGTTTACAATAATTGACAAAATATTGAATATAAGTATATATATGAGAGCAGGGGTTTATTTGAGCTGACAAACTTTTATTTCAGGTACTGAATTGTGCAAAATAAAACTGCTTTCTATTCTATATAATTTCTAAATCAAAAACCAACATGCAAAATATGTATGCACATTAGGGTTTACTTTTCTCCATACGATTTTAAAAGTTTTAGATTCTTTGAGGCTCATAGCTCAAAAAATGCACAATATTTTATAGAGAATTTAACGAAAATCGAAAATCAGATATCTTAAGGTTTAATGGTGCCGATGAGGCTTCAAAGTTTCCAAATTCCTCGCAATTTATTTTTGAGTTATCAACGTAGGCAGAGACCTTTTACCAAAATGTCGGAAAAAATATTCAAATATTTCACAAATTGTAAAGCTAGCAACACAATCGGAGGGCACCAAATTTGTGATTAATTTAATCTGGGATCTGCCATGGATTTGGGAAAAACACTGTTCAACAGTACACTTCCTTGCTTTGTTGTTAACAATCAGCTATCCAACTATATTACAGTGATGCACTTCTTGGAAAACGATCGAAAAATGACACTTTATGGAACATCTATTTATACCAGCGGTGGCACCGTTTCGACAGTATTTAGATCTTGAAGATGTTTGCCTTGCCCACATGCACTTTTCGTTTTAGAAGTTAACAAATCTTGAAATCAAGAACAAAAGAACGAGGAAAGAACTGTCATCTCATCGTCTAACTATTTTGAGAACGTTGGATAGACGACCTGACGAAGTTTGAGAAACCATAATGAATTTTATTTATATTCATTTTATTGTACAATAAAACTATACTTATTATAAGTTAAACCCTTATATAATTTTATTTTAGTTGTTTTTAATGACCAGCGATAAATTGGACTAGCTTAAGCTCTTAACCATAAAACAGCACTGCACGAAAGACTCCTATTAATATGAGATTTTCTTAGACCAGGGCCGATTTCACAAACCCAACCAGATAATTCTCTTTTAAATTTCTCATAAAAGGTAAAAAATTGCATGAGTATATGACTAAAGAAAGTTGTTTAGATTGCATAACTATTGGAATTTACAGAAGTTAATATGGTCAATTGAATTTTGTCAGAATCTAATCTGCAAGCATGGGGTTTCTGGATATTTGTTCAAAGTACTCAACGAAGACAAAGAAGATGTAATTATAAGAGAAAATTCAAAGCGTTTTACATTCGGAAGAAACATTAATTTCGTGCCCTCCCATCGTGTTAGTAGCTTTTCAATATATGAAGTATTTGAATTATTTTTTAGACATTTTGGTAAAAGGTCTCTTGATAATTCAAAACTTCAAATCCATTTAACCTTAAGATATCTGATTTTGGATTTTCGTTAAATTCTCTATACAATATTTTGAATTTTTTGAGCTATGAGCCTCAAAGAACTAGAAAAAATTGTTTTTTTCATACAAGGCAGGTACGCTCTAATGCACATATATCAATTTTACTGGGGTAAATTTAATTTTCTGTATGGTTTTTACAAAACAACCATTTTCAGAGTGACCAGTAGTACCGATCTGAAAGGCTTTGACTTATTGGTCGGTCTCTGTGCAAGTCTAAGTAGAAACTAACAACCAGATTATGAATTTCCATCCTCCATTCGCTCTTGAAAACTTCCTGCAGGTGTGACCAAGGTATGTTTTGATTGGTACAGCAATCTGCAATCTAAACATCTACAAATTGTCAGCACCGAAAGTCAACGTCAAACCACTTAAGCTGTGGTGAAATAATGCTAAAAGCATTTTCTTCGTTGCCTGACAACACACAAACTGCACAGTTCCGGTAAACAAACACCTTTCAACCAAATGAGAAATTTGCAAAGGATAAAGGCAAAATAATTGGCAAACGAAATATATAGCAGACGCTGCTGTCCGCTGACCATTAAACTGATAAGCCTGAAAGCTATGGCAAATTGGCAAAAAACCAAAAAAAAAAACTGCAAATGTATGTGAAAGGCGATTGCAGTGTTCAATTTAAGGATAAAAATATGATGCTAGGATTTCAACCCAATGTCAACTTTAATAATAAGTTTTTGTCACATTCCCCGGCTCTCTATTGTGTTGCCACAAATATTATGTTTAGTAGCGACGACGACTCTTTTGTTTTCCTCACAGATTCGATTGTTTTAATGGATGATGGACAGCAGCAGCAACGAGGGTTGCGGCCGGCCAAGTGATTGAGCGGAGAGAGAGAGAGAGAGAGGGGGGCCCTTTGAAGCTTTCTTTGTTTTTATTGGTATTTTCTTCAATTGATTAGCCATTTGATTGATGACACTCGCCATCGACACACGTGCCAAAAACAGAGCACAGCCGAACTTTTGTCAGCAGCTGACGAAATACGAAAAAAACGTATTTATAAAAATTAGTTAAGGGGATTTAAGTTGAAAGGGAATAGTCCGAATGGCAGTAGAAAAGAAGGAAGAATGTAAAGTTTTTAGTTAATTGAGACCACTTTAGGGTCATTTTTTGAACCATTTTGATAAAGGCAGGATAATGTATTAGGTTCATAGACAAATTAAACAAAATCCACTCTTTTCAAACTTGAAATAAACCAATTAAGGGCCCAAGTTGGGTCTTTGAAACATTCTTAAGATAATGTCAAAAGCACCAAGACGAGAGCATTGACTTGAGTACAGAATTTAGCTCTGTATATCTTGATGTGAGCTCGATATGGGAATACAATAAGATTTCAACATATGCTGCAGCAAATAGTTTTGCCACGCCCCCTGCCGCCTCTGCAATTAGTTAAAAACTTCATATCTTTTACAGTTTTATAGTTAGAAGGTTCGTACATTCTGGACATATACAGTAATCGGTTTAATATATTGATCCCTCAAAGGTTTGATAAAGATTGGTTGAACGGGAGTCGAGTTACAAGCAAATGAAAGTTCGCTGTGGCAGTATTAGGGTGTTCCAAGAAAAGCTATAGGGTGTTTTATTCTCACGGGTGAAAGCTTGTGTAGAGTAAAGTATTTTTGAGGTTTTTTTTTCAGATTTTCGGTCCCGCAAGTCGAATTTTCACCAAAAATCGGGTTTTCAGTACTGTTTTTGTCAATTTTACTTACAACTTGAAAACCCACCAGTTTCTTAGTTTTCCAATCAACATTTCCATAGAAAAACAAGAAAGAAAGTCGGTCAAGCCCGACTATAACATACTCTGTACCAAGAAATTTTGTCTTTTGATCATAACTCGAAAACCGTTCATCCGATCTTCTTCATTCCTTTGGCGGATCGATAAGTTATTCTAATAACTAAATATGTCCAGAAGGAACAAGCCATCTATCTTCAAAACTGTGGGAGATATGACGTTTTTTCTAAATTGCGGGGGCGGGAGGGGGCGTGGCCAAAATTGAAAATAAACTTGATCTGCCTGCAGACATAAGAAGCATATGTCCCATACACGTCAAACCTCTATCTCTTACCATCTCTGAGATCTGTGCGTTCATACGGACAGACGGACAGACGGACAGACGGTCAGACGGACAGACGGACATGGCTATATCGACTCGGCTGTTGATGCTGATCAAGAATATATATACTTTATGGGGTCGGAGATGCTTACTTCTGGATGTTACATACTTTTGCACAAACTTATAATACTCTATGTACCTACGGTACAGAGTATAATGACAAAATTTTACTTTTATGAGCATAAACAAGAAGTTTTGGCATTGTTTTTGCTTATTTTGGTACCATTTTTCATATATTTTTTCGAATTTTTGCATAAATTTTGTAAAAATTGCATTATAACTTAAAATTTAGATGGAAAACTCCACCTTTAAACAACGTCTAAACTCTTCCGAAAAATCTGTAGAAAAAAGCTCGAAATTTCTTCACTCTATATGCTTTCAGAAAAGGCCTACGCTAGTCGTTTCTGTACTGTTTTTGAAGTTTACCCATGACTTTGGTCAAAATCCAGGATTTTCTTAGTTTTCAACTCCAAATTTTTATAGAAAAATGTCAAAATTTTACTTTTTTAAGCATAAACCATAGGTTTTGTGTAAACTTTTGCGAATTTAGGCACCATATATGAAATATTTTCTTAAATTTTTGCATAAATTTAAAAAAACAAGGAAGGGCGACGCAGTTGAGTTTCCCGACCACAAAATACCCTGTTCATTTGTTTTCATTTATTTCTTTGTGACAAAATGTCATCCTAAATGTAGGCAACACTTTTGGTAGTCCTGGCCAGCAACTTGGGGGGTGCTCTTATCAGCTCAACTGTTTCGCTTATAGCTCCGGTGTTTTTTGTCCGATCTGATTGTACTTTTCAGAATAGATAGATATTGGGCCCAGCTTGATGTACACTAAACCACGAGGCTCTAACTTGAAAATTGTGGATCTGACGGTTGTTTAAGTCTAGGATTTCTAGAAAAGGTCTAGGTTTTTTAAGGATAAAAGGGGGACGGGTGGGAATTTTCCAAATCTGAAACAAACTTGATCTGCGTACAGCATAAATCTACCTTCGTGCAAAAATTTGTGGCTCTATCTCTTATAGTCTCTGAGATCGACGCGTTCATACAGACAGACAGACGGACGGACGGACAGACGGACATGGCTATATCGACTCGGCTGTTTATGCTGATCAAGAATATATATACTTTACGGGGTCGGAAAATTTCCCTTCTCCCTGTTACATACATTCGCACAACTTCATGATCCCCCTTTTCCCATTTTCAATGGGAACAGGGTATAAAAAGACATAACTTTTACAATTTCTCTGAAAACCAACAAAAAAATTAAGTAATGCAGGGGAAAAGGTGAAGAAAAGTCAACTTCTAAGCGTCGTCTAAGCTTTGTCCGAAAATTCGTAATTTGCTTTTCGGGACACCCTACTGTGCATACACTTTTGTTGATACAGAACTTTTTTACCCTGAGTTCAAAACATCAGGTAGCCTTTTGACTTGTGTTGACACATAAAAAGGACTTTCTTACTGGTTTATAATAAACTTGTTTGATTCTCAGCACCCATTTAAAACCAACCACTTGCAAGTAGTATCCATCGAACCATCATTAAAATGATGAACTTAACTTTTATTTTAATTAATTTTTTTTTGTTTTCGACATTTTTTGCTTTTAAAATATTTTAAGCTCTTGATCTACTTAACGTTTAAGTCCATTTCGCACGCATTTACCAATTGAAAATCATTTAATCTGCCCTTTTCCCCCCTCCCCTCCCCTCCCCTCCCCTGCCGTGCTGCACACCATAACGAGTCTGACACTCGTAAAGTGCGCGGTATGGCCTCCACTTGGCGGCAGCAGCACTTCATGCGCAAAAGTAAAGCTCTGGCGCAAAGATAAACAGGCACAAATTAAAATGAATTAAAATTTTGTGTAAAGTTGTGAAAATCTCAAGTGATGATTGGAGGGCAGGGCGGGGCAGGGCTGGGCAGTCACTTGGGCGTGGGAGTGTCCGTTGGCTAACTAAGATTAATGAGCTGCGACCAGCAGCCAAAGACGATGTCGACGAACTGGAGGTTAATGCCAATAAATGTGCACTGGCTCCTTTTTCATTTTAATCCGATGATTTATAAACGCTTTCTGGCCGCTGTTGTTGTTTCTGCTTTGATTAAATATTTCCAACCGCGGCAGTTAAACACAATTGCCACTCGATTTGTTTCACATTCAACTTGCCGACTAATGTGGAACGGACTTGCGGAGCTGGCCCCTCGTTTCTCAGACAAATATTTTGTCAAATATGTTGCATGGGCGTTGGCAGTGAAAGGACCAACTTTCATTTGAGCAAACAAAGCTGCAATTTTAATGAAAGTCAGGGCGTGCATTGCGCACAACTTCGCCTCACATATTATTTGTCCTGCTAGTTGGCTACGTGAGCTCATATTTCACAGCTGCCACGGACTGAAAGTTGGCTGGCTGGCTGCCTTGTGGCCTCTTTCAGCCATTTTATTCTAATAATAATAATAACAATAAGATGACGAGGAAGTGGAGGAGCAAGTATGTAGGCGGCGAACGCAGAATGTGGCCACATTTTTCTATTTGGGCAATTCAACATGACCGCAACTTTTAGCATTTCATCTTCATCTTGTTGTGAGAGCCTTTGGGCATTACACGCACACACACCGACCTACACACACACACAAGCTGGCACACCCACATACACATACATTGTTGGCAATTGGTCATTTCATTTGCATCTGTTAATGGCCTTTTGCGGTTGCATCTACAACTTGCTCCTAATTAGCTACACAAACGTTGCCCAGAGTCAACCGAAAAAACCACAAGCTAAGCTGGTCAGTTGGAATGGTTCTCCCTTTCCACCGCAATGACGGTTAATTGTGGTGTGTATATATATTCCGCCGAAATGTAGGCAATGGAATTTGAACTGCATGAACAACCACTTTGGGAGTAACTTAAATTGGATGTGGGGTTAGATTGAGTTGGCGGTGCATGTTGTAATACCATTTAACCGACTGAAAACAAACGAGTTTTTCTCACTAAGACCACATTTCTAACCTTACTTTTCTATGACAGCTGTACTATATAGATGTCCGATTTCGATCAAACTTGGTGGAATCATGGAAAAGCATAGCAAACTAAGAAATACAAAGTTTGAAGGCGTTTTCTGTGAAAACAAACAAGTTTTTCCTACTAAAACTAGTTATTCGAGCTATCATTCCTATGGCAGCTATAACCTATAGTCATTCGATTTTGATAAAACATTGAAGAATTGTGTGAAAGCTTATAAGATAAATCTATGCCAAATTTAAAGGCGATTACTTTGAAAACTAAAAAGTTTTTCTTACTAAGACTCTTTTTATACCCTTGCAAAGGGTATTATAATTTTGCCTAAAAGTTTGCAACGCATAGAAATATTCATTTCCGACCCCATAAACTATATATATTCTTGATCAGGGTGACGAGCTGAGTCAATTTAGCTTTGTTCGTCCGTCTGTCCGTCTGTCTGTCTGTTTCGAAGCGAACTAGTCTCTCAGTTTTAAAGCTATCGAGTTGAAAATTTGCATAGAGTCTTCTTTTTGCTGCAAACTACTAATATGACGGAACCGACCGGATCGGATGACTATATCTCATAGCTCCCATAGGAACAATCGGTCGGAAAACTAGTTTTAGTATGAGAAACTTTTTTCTTTTCAATGGAAACGTCTCCAAACTTTGTATTCCTAGGTTTTCTATGCATTTTGATTGTTTTGCCAAGTTTGATGAAAATCGGACAACTATATGGTATAGCTGCCATACAAAAGAAAGGTCTGAAAACAGTCTTAATTAGAACAACTTTTTTGTTTTTAATGGTAGCTTGCTGAAATTTTGTATTTGTTTTTTTTTCACATGCTTTACACATAATTTTATAATTTTTTGTCCAAATCGGATGACTATATCATATAGCTCCCATACGAACGATCGGTCGGAAAATGGAAAAAAGAGTATTTTTTGAAAAGATTTATACTATACTATATAGACGTCCGATTTCGGCTAAACTTTGCAGAATCATGGAGTAGCATAGTAAACTAGTAAAGACGGAGTTTGGAGACATTTGCATTGAAAACAAAAAAGTTTTTCTTCTTAAGACTAGTTTTCTAACCTTACTTTCATACTATATAGTTGTCCGATGTCGACCAAACTTGGTGGAATCATGGAGAAGCATAGCAAACAAAGAAATACAAAGCTTAGAGACGTTTCCACTGAAAACAAACGAGTTTTTCTCACTGAGACCACATTTCTGACCCTACTTTTCTATGACAGCTATAATATATAGATGTCCGATTTCGACTAATCTTTGCACAATCATAAAGAAGCATAGTAAACTATTAAAGACAGAGTTTGCAGACATTTGCATTGAAAACAAAAACGTTTTTCTCACTAGAACTAGTTTTGCGACCGATAGTTCCTATGGCAGCTATATGTTATAGTCATATACTTTATGTGGTCGGAGATGCTTTCTAAAATGCGTTAAAAACATCTCATCTGCAAGGGTTTTAAAACCGTGTACCAAAATCAACGCCGAGTTATAGGCATCTCTATTTCAAAAGATGCATAAACTTAGATATCTACTTCGATGACCAATTTATTGATTTAGCACGAAGCTCGCAGCCTGCCTCAGGCTTAGTAATAAGTGTTTCAGTTGCAAGTGAGGTGTGAAAACATTTTTCGCAACACCCCCCCCTTCGGCATACTTGCCTTAATTAAGCCAGCACCTTGCTTTTCACATGTGACTTAACTTTCGAAAGCAATTGAAAATAATTATACTTAAATAATTGGACAGGAATTTTGTGATTTGCCTCACAGCTTGGGGGGGGGGGGGGGGGGGGCGAATGTATCTCTTACACGTGCCGAAGGTGCCGCTGGCAAACTAAAAGAGTATTGATTTGATTATTTGTTACGCCTCCGAATAGCATGATAAATATACAATTTCCATTGACAACAAAAAGCTCATCAAAATTATTAATTAGTTCCGTCAGGATGAGACAAGACAGGACAGGAGTACATGGCGATACACCCACTCTCTCTGGTATAAGTTGCAATTATGTTCAAGTAGCTGGCCCACAGGCATTTCAGCAGATGGTTCCTCCTTGGCCGCCTCCACACGTGTTGTGTGGTCGATGTTTAGCGTGTGGGCCTGATTAGAATGAACTTTGCAGGGGAAATGCACCAGTTCGGTAGATGGGGAAGAGATCCAGGAGGATCTTCGGAGAAGCTTGAAGAATGAAGAACAGGCAATCGATTCTAAAAGGTAATGTCAACTCTGACTGAAATGAACTGCACTTAACCTTTCAGCTGCTTTTAGACTTCCTCTGTCTACCTTCGCCGTCGCCCTTGCCATTCTCCTCCTCTTCTGCTAATCAATTTGTCATTAATAAGCTGTTCTCACGCTGACGGTATTTGCATTCCACAGCTTGCTGGGGGGTCTGGCTTTTCTCTCTCTCTTTCCATTCGCAGGTGTAAAAGCCACTTCTCTCACAAAATAAATACATAAATAAATCAGCAGAGCACCGATTTTTTTTCAATTACCATAACAGCTGCAAAAATACCACCAGGAGCCCAAAAAGGAACCTTTCCAACCAATTGAAAAGAAGCCTGCGAAAAGCAAATTGAATGGCAAATGCGCCCGCGTCAACCTTTGACCAGCAAAATAAGAAGGCAAATAATTTCCGTTTTGTAAGCGACACAGCTTCTGGTTCCCGCCACTCCCCACGGCTGAGAGCAGAGTTTCCGCTTAACGTTTTCCGCTTCCTGTGCAAATATGCGGAGGCGATGCCAGCGATGACCCAAAAGAGTTGCCATTTTGCCTAAGTTGACATGATTTGGGTGCCGGGGGTTCGGGGTTCGGGGTCTTGGCCTTGGCGGCTTATTGGTCAGGCGTTTCTGCTGATAAACCCACGCAGCACATTTTTATACTTCGAGTGTGTCCCCATTCAATGGGATGTGTTCAGGCGGGGCCGTGTGTAAACATTTCAAAAGCGGAAAATCTCTCACTTAGTGGCGGTATGTTGTCGTCAATAGACTTCATTGTGTATCAGCACGAGGGTGGATCAATGAGTAGTAATGAGTCGTTCTTTCTTTGCTAGCTTTGTAAGATTCTGTCGTCCAAAACCATCAGGATAATGAAAGAAGTAGCTACATATGATACACAGTATTGTTCTGCTTTCATATTGTGAATCATTTAATAAGCTTTTGAGTCGATGATCTTAGAAAATAGAGGCTAATATAGATGGGGAGTCCGAACATTTTTGTTGAAATATTTATTCAACTTTTCAGCAGACTGGACTGAGTCGCCCAGACCATCAGATTAACAGAAGAAGTCGCTAGGCAGTAGATCAAATTTTTTCATGTTCAGCTTTTTTACCCCAAGAGGTTCGGTTCAAGGTTCGATTGAAAGTCGGAATTCAGAGCTCGAACCGGTTCGGCTTGAAAGTAAAATTATTTGTGGACTTTCATGTAAGAAATTTCTTAAAACAATCTTTATAAATCACGTCGTCGATTCGACGACGAATATGGCTGAACTTGCAGAGTTTAAATTGGCTTTTACAAAATAACCTTAATGGGGCAAAGTGAGTTCAACGGATAAAAAGGTGCTGAAATCGCTCACGGTTATGGTATTTATCAGTTTATCAGTTTGTAACTCAATGAAGGAAGCATCTCCGACCACATAAAGTATATATATTCTTGATCTGCTTGACGAGCTGAATTGATTTAGCCTTGTCCCTCTGTTTCTATGCTATCTCCTTCGTCAGTTTTAAAGCTATCGCGACCAAACTTTGCACGAAGTCGATTAGAACAAATACGCTGCCCATTTGTCGGAACCAGCCGGATCAGATGACTATAGCATATAGCTGTCATAGGAACGATCGGTTGAAAAACAAGTTTTAGTAAGAAAAACTTTTTGGTTTTCAATGAAAACGCCGTCAAACTTTGTATTTTTTAGTTTGCTATGCTTTCCCATAACTCCACCAAGTTTGGTCGAAATCGGATAACTATATAGTATAGCTGCCATAGAAAAGTAAGGTTAGAAAAGTAGTTTTTATACTCTGTACCGAAGGTATGTAACATCCAGAAGGAAGCATCTCCGACCCCATATATTATATATATATTCTTGATCAGCATCAACAGCCGAGTCGATATAGCCATGTCCGTCTGTCCGTCCGTCCGTCTGTCTGTCTGTCCGTATGAACGCACAGATCTCAGAGATGGTAAGAGATAGAGGTTTGACATGTATGGGACATATGCTTCTTATGTCTGCAGGCAGATCAAGTTTATTTTCAATTTCGGCCACGCCCCCTCCCGCCCCCGCAATTTAGAAAAAACGTCATATCTCCCACAGTTTTGAAGATAGATGGCTTGTTCCTTCTGGACATATTTAGTTATTAGGATAACTTATCGATCCGCCAAAGAAATGAAGAAGATCGGATGAACGGTTTTCGAGTTATGATCAAAAGACAAATTTTCTTGGTACAGAGTATGTTTTAGTCGGGCCTGACCGACTTTCTTTCTTGTTTTTTTTATACCCTTGCAAAGGGTATTATACTTTTGCCCAGAAGTTTGCAACGCATAGAAATATTCATTTCCGACCCCATAAACTATATACATTCTTGATCAGGGTGACGAGCTGAGTCGATTGAGTTTTGTCCGTCCGTCTGTCTGGCTGTTTCTACGCGAACTAGTCTCTCAGTTTTAAAGCTATCGAGCTGAAATTTTGCACAGAGTCTTCTTTTTGCAGGCACACTACTAATATGTCGGAACCGACCGGATCGGATGACTATATCTCATAGCTGCCATAGAAACATTCGCTAGGAAAACTAGTTTTAGTATGAAAAACTTTTTACTTTTCAATGGAAACATCTCCAAACTTTGTATTCATAAGTTTTCTATGTTTTTTTATAATTCTACCAAGTTTTATTCAAATCGGACAACTATATGGTATAGCTGCCATACAAAAGATTGGTCCGAAAAACAGTCTTAGTTAGAAAAACTTTTTTGTTTTTAATGGTAGCTTGCTGAAATTTTGTATTTGTTTGTTTTACACGCTAACACCTAATTCTACAAACTTTTGGCCAAATCGGTTGACTATATCATATAGCTGCCATACGAACGATCGTTCGGAAAATGGGAAAAAAGAGTATTTATTTGAAAAGGGTATAAAAACTTCGGCACAGACGAAGTTAGCTTGGCTTTCTCGTTTATCTAATATTCAAGGTTAGTTTTGCCTTTTGTCTAAAGGAAATCTGCATTATCAGACCTGTCGTTATGGCTAAGAGATCTGACCTGGAAGAAATGATAAGAGAACTCGTTTGAAGCTGATGTTACAGTCTCTTGTCTCCTGCTGGACTTTAAGGCAATGTTAACAAACTTTGCTCAAGAGGCAAGTCCTAAGTAGAGTAGGCAAATCACTTGACCAAGTATAAACAAGAAAGAAAGTCGGTCAAGCCCGACTATAACATACTCTGTACCAAGAAATTTTGTCTTTTGATCATAACTCGAAAACCGTTCATCCGATCTTCTTCATTCCTTTGGCGGATCGATAAGTTATCCTAATAACTAAATATGTCCAGAAGGAACAAGCCATTTATCTTCAAAACTGTGGGAGATATGACGTTTTTTCCATATTGGGGGGGCGGGAGGGGGCGTGGCCAAAATTTAAAATAAACTTGATCTGCCCTGCAGACATAAGAAGCATATGTCCCATACATGTCAAACCTCTATCTCTTACCATCTCTGAGATCTGTGCGTTCATACGGACAGACAGACAGACGGACAGACGGACATGGCTATATCGACTGGCTGTTGATGCTGATCAAGAATATATATACTTTATGGGGTCGGAGATGCTTCCTTCTGGATGTTACATACTTTTGCACAAACTTATAATACTCTATGTACCTACGGTACAGAGTATAAAAAATCCAAACCAAAAGTGAAGCCATGTCTGTGGCTTAAGGTACACCATTTTATACCCATACATCAATGCAGCATAATGCAGGATTTTGTGTGGCCACATTCTTTAGAAAAGGGAGCTTGGCACTGGCTTGAGTTTTTTTTCGCATTTGTGCGACTTCCAATTGGTGTTTGTTTTTTTTCAGAATTGACCAAATTTCTGGGTTTTCATATTTATTTTCATAGAACATTTCGCCAGCACATTTATTTCTTCATTTCTTTTCATTTTTGTTTGCCTCGAGTTTGCTGTTTGTTGCTGTTTTTTTCGGTCTTTTTGTTGTGATTTTTTTATGATATCGTAAACAGCATATAACACTAAAGAGCCTGGCCATAGAGTTGGGTTTCTGGTTCGATGTGTGTGTGTGTGTGTGTGCCTTTCGACTCGTGTGAATAATAAAATAGTTTCGAGTATCCATTTGCATATTTAAAAGGGGCACTAAATATTTGTCTTGACTTTGTTGCGGGGTCTTCCCTGCTGCAGTAATTTGTGCTTAATTTTTTATTTGCTTTCATTAAATAATAGCCAGCAAGTTGAGTGTGGACACAAACACACACACACACACACACACGCACACTCGGGAGGGTAAAAGTTGCAACAGCTGTTGCCAAGCGTCCTCGAGTCCCCTTGGAGGCAAGTTTATTTAGGTTGGGCTACAAAGCAAAATTCTTTTATCTGAAATCCAAGGAGAAAACGTTTTTGGTTTTCTTTGGGGAATACATACAAACACACACACACATAGAGCAATAGAGGAGAGGGGGGCTGAGAGGGTGAGTTTTTAATTAAGCGCAAATGTCGACACGGCCAAGTGGAATTCTGAGAAATCGTTTTCACACAAAACTTGTTTTTAGTTGCTCAATTTGAAATATTTTTTCCGTCTCCGCCCAGATTTATGCAAAAACAGAAGTCTGTGAAAATTTATGGTGAATCTTAAGAAAACTTTAAGCCAAATGGCCAACAACTTGTCTTAGCCCCAGCAGCCATTAAATCTGCTTCGGACTCGGCGCCTTTGTTTATGCATTTAATTCGGTGTCTGCCCTAATCCGAGAGTGTCAAGCTTCGATGTGTACATTTGCCAGGTGGGAGAAGATGAAGCAGGTCCCCAAGCGACATTCGCTCTGCATATTTTGTCCCAAGACTTGGCCACGTCCGTGAGTGGTGCAAGAGTGTGTGTGTGTGTGTCGGGCAAAACTATTGCCCATTTGCTTTTAATGTTTCAGGAATTTTGCAGCACCACCACACAACCTCTTGGCTTTTGCCATTTGCAATCTGCCATTTTTCCTAATGCCCTCAACACTTTTGCACATCAACTTTATGAAACAGGCAACAACAGAAACAATTTGAATTGTTGGCTAATTGCCAAAACTTTTTGCTAGTTATTTGAATTGGTTTCATTAGCCAGTTGCCATATAAAAAATGTGGTTAACAGACAATAAGAAACATTTGCAAAAGGCTGTTGGACTGCAAAGCGGTTCGAACCGAACCAACTTAGTGAGAAATTAGTGAGAATTTTAAGGACAAAATCTTGCTTCATGAAGCATTTAAACAGTATTAGGGATGCAGTTGGCTGTGAAATGCGGAAGGGAAAGGCCACTTGAAAGACCGATTGACACTCTGAAATTAGAAGTCAGTCAGAAGTTGGTAGAATGTAAAGGTGCTAGCATACGAACTGTGTAAAGTAATGCCCATTGCCGTAGCAATAAAATTAAAAGAAAATTATGCCAACTTTTACCCAATTTCTAAGAAAACTTTAAGAAGGAATTTAAAAGAATTTCCTACATTTTTGAATCCATAAAATTTAAAAGAAAATAATTGCGAAAAGTTGGCAATACTATATAAACTTAGTGGAATCATGCAAAAACCTAACAAGCGAACATGTAGGAAATTTGGAATCGATTCCAGTGAAAATAAAAAAGATTTATCAATAGAACTTCTTTTTCGACCCATCATTCGTACTGCAGCTAAATGCTATAGTCATCCGATATGGACAAAACATTGTAGAATTGTGTAAAAGCTTGTAAAATAAACAAATGTCAACTTTAAGAACATTTCCTTGGAAAACAAACAAGTTTTTCTCACTAAGACTACTTTTCGGACCCTACTTTTCTATGATCCGATTTCAACCAAACTTAGTAAACTCATGGTTAAGCATAGCAAACTAAGAAATACAAAGATTGAAGGCGTTTCCATTGAAAACAAAAAAGTTTTTCACACTAAGACTACTTTTCTGACTATATTTTGGTATGACAGCTATACTATATAGATGTCAGATGTCGACCAAACTTAGTGGAAACATGGGAGAGCATAGCAAACTAATAAATACAAAGGTTGGAGGCGTTTCCATTGAAAACAAAAAAGTTTTTCATACTAAAACTAGTTTTTCGACCGATCATTCCTATGGCTGCTATAACCTATAGTCAACCGAATTTGAGAAAACTTTTAAGAATTGTGTGAAAGCCTATAAAATAAATATATACAAGTTTTTAAGAGGTTTACATTGAAAACAAAAAAGTTCTTCTCACTAAGACTTCTTTTCGGGCCCTATTTTTCTATGGCAGCTGTACTATATAGATGTCCGATTTCGACCAAACTTGGTGGGATCATGGTTAAGCAAAGCCAACTAGGAAATACAAAGTTTGAAGGCGTTTCCATGGAAAACAAACAAGTTTTTCACACTAAGACTACTTTTCTGACTCTATTTTTGTATGATAGCTATACTATATAGATGTACAATTTCGATCAAACTTGGCAGAATCACGGAGAAGCATTAAAAACAAGTAAAAATGGAGTTTGGAGACGTTTGCATTGAAAAAAAAAGGTTTTTCTAACTAGAACTAGTTTTTCGACCGATACTTCCTATGACAGCTATATGTTATAGTCAACCGATTAGGCCGGTTCCGACAAATGTGCAGCGTATTTGTACCAGAAGACTACATGCAAAGTTTGGTCGCGATAGCTTTAAAACTGACGGACGGACAAGGCTAAATCAGCTCAGTTCGGCATGCTGATCAAGAATATATATGCTTTAGGTTCCTTCTATGCGTAACAAACATCTAGACACTTTCAATATACCCTATTTTTATATTCTGTACCGTAGGTACATAGAGTATTATAAGTTTGTGCAAGAGTATGTAACACCAGGGTCGGAACCCTATAAAGTATATATATTCTTGATCAGCATCAGCAGCCGACTCATGTCCGTCTGTCCGTCTGTCTGTCCGAATGAACGCACAGATCTCAGAGATAGAGGTTTGACATGTATGGCACAAATGCTTCTTATGTATGTCTGCAGGCAGATCAAGTTTATTTTCAATTTTGGCCACGCCCTCTCCTGCCCCCGGAATTCAGAAAAAACGTCATATCTTCCACAGTTTTGAAGATAGATGGACATATTCCTTCTGGACATATTTAGTTATTAGAATAACTTATCGATCCGCCAAAGGAATGAAGAAGATCGGATGAACGGTTTTCGAGTTATGATCAAAAGACAAAATTTCTTGGTACAGAGTATGTTATAGTCGGGCTTGACCGACTTTCTTTCTTGTTTTATACTCTGTACCGTAGGTACATAGAGTATTATAAGTTTGTGCAAAAGTATGTAACACCCAGAAGGAAGCATCTCCGACCCTATAAAGTATATATATTATTGATCAGCATCAACAGCCGAGTCATGTCCATCTGTCCGTCGGTCTGTACGTATGAACGCACAGATCTCAGAGATGGTAAGAGATAGAGGTTTGACATGTATGGCACAAATGCTTCTTATGTCTGCAGGCAGATCAAGTTTATTTTCAATTTCGGCCACGCCCCCTCCCGCCGCCGCAATCTAGAAAAAACGTCATATCTCCCACAGTTTTGAAGATAGATGGCTTGTTCCTTCTGGACATATTTAGTTATTAGGATAACTTATCGATCCGCCAAAGAAATGGAGAAGATCGGATGAGCGGTTTTCGAGCTATGATCAAAAGACTGTTTCTTTCTTGTTTTAGTTTTGCTTACCTGATTTCAATTCACCTTCACCAGATTAACTTAGCTCCATTTGGCAGCATATTTACCCCAAAACTGGAGGCCACCCCAGCATGAGCGCAATCGTTTGCTGTATGTGCCTCGAATGGTTAACCAATTACGGGCTTTTGTCTAGGTAAGTTGCGAACCGCAACAATGGCGCTAAATGGCTTTCCAAAAGAGCTGGTTTCAGTTTCGCCTGAAATGCTTATCCCCATTAGAAACATTTAACGTATCAACAACAACAACAGTTCCAGCAAATCAATAAAGAACTAAAAGTGGACATTTCTGCACACACTTTGGATAATTGAAATATGCTGCAGAATCAAAGCTGCCACTTTTTTTCTGTTGTCAAAGCAAACAGCTTTCGTTTCCCTTTCAAATGGCACTCATAACTGTCAACAGGACAACATAAGCGTCAACAGGATCGTCAAATGTCAAGGGTTTCCGGTGTTACAGCACAAAGTCCGTTAGTTTTAATGTTTAATTAATTGGCCACACGGGGCGTATGCGTAACATTTTGTTTTTTTTTTGGCATAAACTCTCGCTATGCTAATTTATAGCCATGAATTATTAAATGACCTAAAATTTGTTGTGGAAACCAACAATGGTGGAAACACGCCGGGGGGCGTTCCTCATAATTGGGCAACATTTGGGCCAGAAATTTTATATTAGTGCAAAATTTTAGGATATTTTAATGGTAGTTTTTGTTGTTGCGTGAATTGAGCCATAACCTTAATTTCCTAACTTGGAGCACAAATGCCAATCAAAGAGCCCAGCCCCCGCTCTCCACCGTCATTGCCACTTCAGCTCATTTAACATGACAACGCCAAGGTGGAGCAGGAGCGGGAGCGGGAGCCGGATCAGCAACAGGAGCTGAAGCGTGAGGCTCTGTGATTGACAAAGCGTTGACGATAAACCTGCAAATGCATAGTCACTTGGTGGGAAGGAGTAGGAGGTTGGTGCCTCTGGCATCTGGCTGATTTTATGGCTTCCCCCAACCTTTCAAAAGGTGTAAAACTTTGAACATGAAATGGCATACCGATTAAATTAATGTGCACGTCAGCCCAGGGAGGGGGGGGGGGGAGTAGGAGTATGGCTGGCGGATGAGCCGAGGCTGCCGTTGCTGCTAATAAAGCGACAACATGGCCCATAAAAACAAACTTTAATCCCTTTGTCAGGCTGCTGCTGGTAACTAAATATGCAGTGTGCAAAAATCTCAACTCGCTAACCAGGGCCATTGACATGGCTGACCTGCCCACGTGTCAACTGTCGGGACACACCATGTACCATGTGCCACCATATAATCATAATAAATGACAAAGGACCAGACACACCCAACAATGCGTAACACAGACAGCTGCTGGGCTGCTGGGCGGGAGAGGTGAGCACCTACTTCTATTTAATCAATGGTCAAATAATAATGCACCCTTTGAGTCAGCGGAATATGGCTTAAGGTAAGGTGGAATATGCAGAGTATCAGACATCAGATACGGGTGCCCCGTGTTCACTGATTCCATTTACTAAGCTTGAGTGCTTTGGAGTGATAAAAGTCTACACAGAGGATAAAAATCGAGCACATTGGTTTTCTCACTTGCAGAAGGTTTTTATACTCTGTACCGTAGGTACATAGAGTATTATAAGTTTGTGCAAAAGTATGTAACATCCAGAAGGAAGCATCTCCGACCCCATAAAGTATATATATTCTTGATCAGCATCAACAGCCGAGTCGATATAGCCATGTCCGTCTGTCCGTCTGTCCGTATGAACGCACAGATCTCAGAGATGGTAAGAGATAGAGGTTTGACGTGTATGGGACATATGCTTCTTGTGTCTGCAGGCAGATCAAGTTTATTTTCAATTTTGGCCCCCTCCCGCCCCCGCAATTTAGAAAAAACGTCATATCTCCCACAGTTTTGAAGATAGATGGCTTGTTCCTTCTGGACATATTTAGTTATTAGGATAACTTATCGATCCGCCAAAGAAATGAAGAAGATCGGATGAACGATTTTCGAGTTATGATCAAAAGACAAATTTTCTTGGTACAGAGTATGTTATAGTCGGGCTTGACCGACTTTCTTTCTTGTTTTAACTTGATTTAAATTGAATTGTTCTGTTTTTGGCCTACTAATCGACTTCCGCTATGCAAATTGGCTTAAATCTGCATAAATCTGTCGAAGCAGGCGAGCAATCGATGGCAGCAAGTTGCTAATTATCTGTTTGCCAAAAAAAGTGGCTCAGGGAGGAAAGTTTTTTGAGTTCTGTTTAACATGAAGATAGTTAAATAGACGGTTGGTCTAAATCGAATGCGCCACAAAATCATCAGTGAGTTCTAGTGAGAAAAACTTTTTTATTTTCCAAGAAAACGCCTCCAAACTTTGTATTTCTTAGTTTCCTATGCTTTTCCATGATTCCACTAAGTTAAGTAGAAATCGGACATCTATATAGTATAGCTGTCATAGAAAAGTAAGGTTAGAAAAAGTGGTCTTATTGAGAAAAACTTTTTTGTTTTTGAAGAAAACGACTCCAAACTTTGCATTTCTTAGTTTGCTATGTTTTCCCATGATTCCACTAAGTTTAGTAGAAATCGGACATCTATATAGTAAAGCTGTCATAGAAAAGTAAGGTTAGAAAACTAGTTTTAGTAAGGAAAACTTTTTTGTTTTCAATGGAAATGTCCTTAAAATTGGCATATTTCTATTTTATAGGCTTTCACATAATTCTTGAAGTTTTGTCAAAATCGGATGACTATAACATATAGCTGCCATAGGAATGATCGGTCGAAAAACTAGTTTTAGTAAGAAAAACTTTTTGTTTTCAAAGAAAACGCCTCCAAACTTTGCATTTCTTATTATTATTATTACTGTTTCATGATTCCACTAAGTTTGGTCGAAATCGGACATCTGTATAGTATAGCTGTCATAGAAAAGTAAGGTTAGAAATATAGTCTTAGTGAGCAAAACTTGTTTGTTTTCAATGCAAACGTCTTCAGACTCCGTATTTACTTGTTTTCTATACTCCTCCATGATTCCACCAAGTTTGTTCGAAATCGGACATCTATATAAGATAGCTGTCATAGTAAAGTAGAGTCTGAAAAGTGGTCTTAGTGAGAAAAACCGGTTTGTTTTCAGTTGAAATGTCCTTCCCTTTGGGTAGACAGTATTAGCAACTTTGAAATCACCTTGCAAGTAATCCATCTGCCTGGATGAAGTGCGTCAGTTAGCCAAGGCTACTGGTTATGACGAAGTTGACAGCAAAAGTGTAAAAAGCCGCTTCAAAAGAAGCTTGTACTGTTTCTGTTTGACCCGGTTCTGTCAGGTAAAAGGTAAGGGAATTTGATTCGTCAAACATTTCCATGGACACATTTCATGTGAACAGAAAAAAATCACCCAAATGTCGTAGAGATTTAATGCCCAGCTGGAAATCCATTTTGGTCAGAGCTCTCCTCCATTTATCCGACTTAAAGTCAGAGACAAATCTCATTTGTTAAAGAGCAAAAAACGGCCACAGACTCGGACCCAAGTTTAAGCTCATCCTTACATGCTGCACATCCGTAGCCATCTATCAAAATGGCCGAGAGCGAGGACGGTGGCGGTGACTGGTGACGGTGACGGAGGCTCAGGAAACGAGACATAAACCAAACTTATGTGTTGCTTGTTTCATGATTCGGTTCGGTGGCTGCTCTTGGTTGTTGTTGTCGTTGGTTCCTGTGTTCGACACGGCTTTAACCAAATAATAGACAAAATCAAGCAAAGAAATTACAACAGGAATCCGAACAGACCCCAAAGTAAATAAAGGACTCGATGATTGTACAGCCCCTGCGCCTGCCTCTCGCTTCGATGATGTTTGCTGTTTTTATTGATGGCCCAAATGGGTCATTGTGTGCGGTGCTATCGCTGAATGGGGGCAGTTTGCAGTTGCCGTATAATGATAACACAAAAATGAAACACTGAACGCGCGCGGAGGGAAAACCACCAACAGGAGCAGACACAAATCCAATTGATCTACCAAATCTGCCAGCCGTGTTCAGATTTTCAACCTAAAGAGACAGACACGCGAAGACTTTCAAAACAGGAAGTGTGAAATTGTGCTGTTACTTAGTTTATATATAAATGGCATCATCTACTTGGTTGGTACATGCGACAGCTGAGGTTGGCTGTAGAGGCTGTAGAATTTAAATTGAAAACAAACAGACTTGAAAAACCTGTGGCACTGTGGTCTTAAATTGGTCTACGTTTCATCTCATTTCCAGCCTATTTTATGTGTGGTGCAGCGGGTAGTGTGTGTGTGTTTGTATTAAATATTATTTACATACGTTTTGCACAAAAAATGCACCTACATTGGATGACCTCTATAGTTTTAGCTAAATATTGTGGGTCTTAAGATGCTTTAAATCAGTGATGGGCACCAAATTTGAGTTTGAAAGCAAACCAACAACAACAACAACAGATAAAAGACACCCTTTTAGCAAGTTTCGAGTCGAGAAACCAGTTACATACATCAGTTATTTGTTTTTGCAGTCGTCGTGTGTGGCACCAGTTGCCGCAAAATAACTCTCGTAGCAATTGGCTTGCCCACCACTGCTTTAAACGATGAGAAACCAGATTCAGCTGCCTTTTGTGCACTACAAACGAGAGCGTAAGTTAAAGTCGATCCGGCCCGACTTCGAAATACCCGTTAATTAAGGCAATTAGTGTTTAATAACCTCATGCGGCTCAGATAAGTATGCAACGTTTTTTTAACTCTGCCATTTATTATCCAATCTTTATGAAAATTTGTGAGATTGTAGATATTGGCCACATGCACTATACTGCAAAATCTGAGCTCGATAGCTTACAAATTGTAGGAGATATTCAACATTTTTTTTATTGCGGGGGCGTGGCCAAAATTTGAAACAAACTTGATCTGCCTGCAGACAATACTAGCTTACATCTGAAATTTGGTGGCTCTAGCTCTTCTAGTCTCTGACATCTAGGTGTTCATACAGACGGACGGACGGACAGACAGACGGACATGGCTATATCGACTCTGCTGTTGATGCTGATGAAGCAAATATATACTTTATGATATCGGAGATGCTTCCTTCTGCCTGTTACATACATTTGCACGACTTTAGTATACCCTTTTTACTCTACGAGTAACGGGTATAAAAACTGCACAATTTAAGGCTAATCCCTGCAAAAGTAAGAAAATGTGGACATTGATCAACAGAACAGTACGGTGAGCTTTGCTCCTAAGCAATACAAAAGGTTACAAACTATCGAAACCAAAGCTAAATCTCAATCTCTGCTAAATGTGAAAACATTACAAAAGGTTTTAGTGTAGAAATGTCACTCAAAAAAAAACCAAATGAAATGTTAGAATACCCAGTGGCGGTGAGCTAAATGTGGGTAACGAGGCAACCGACAGGCTGGCTAGACAGGGCACCACCATCTAGCTCCTCCCTGGGAAGAGCACGTTAGGAATGCCCTTGACCTCATATAAACTAATCACAAGAAATGAAACCGATGGAACGACTTTCTGATTTGCGACCTAAAACATAACAGTAGACTTTTACGCCAAAGTGGAGAAACAATCTCATTTCTAGTCGAAGCCCTCACTGTGAACATGCAAAACGACTTTTGTAGAAGCTGTGAGGAAGTGTGAGGAAGTGGTGGAAACTTTTCTTACATCTTAAATGCCACCGCCCAGCACTTAATACGAGGCGACTCAAAACACTTGGTCACAGCTAAATGTGTTCTGTCGAAAGTATGCATTACGCCTGACGAAAAAGTAAGGCACTACACCTGCTTCTAATCTATAAGGGGATAGTAAACAGACTGCTTACGAGCTGCATTACAATTTTGAAAAAGTAATGCGCATTTGTAATGGGAATCCGATGACAGTTCGGCTCTAGCGTACATCCTGCATTACCAGTAATGCAGGTTGTGCGCACACCGTTTACAAAGCGACAAAGTAAACCGGACTGTATGGGATTATTTCCGGCATACAGTAGGCAAAGTAATGCTGGAGTAATCCATTATGTAATGGCAATTTCCGCCGCTGGGTAGTGGATACGGCTTCCGTCTTGTATACGCCTTTTTGGTGAACTTTTTGAAATCAATTTTCAAATGTCTTTTCTCTTGGGGCAGGTCTTGGCGCAGTTCTCCGCATGCTGATACAGAGCACGGACTATTTCATCTCCGGTCAGGCACCGTTCCAACTAAACCAATGGATGGCAACCCTTTAACAGTGAAAAAACACAGTCGAATCTTCGGTCTTTGTCTTGTGGTTGAAAACGATGCCACTGAATGGTTTCACCTTTTTTTGAAAACGTTTCCAACCACAGTATACATATGTACTTGCATCTACACTAACCAAAAAGACAGATGAGCTTAAAGCGAGGGGCTGTGTGTGGGCAAAGACAAGAGACATGAACCAGGATACGCATTGTTGCCGGGTTGCTAAGAAAAGAACGCCCCTGGCCGACTTTTGACTTGTGTTTTTACAACCGCCCGGTGTGCTCGTGTGTCTGTGGGAGGTGTCTGTGTGTGTCCTGGAAAATTTATGTGCGTTGACAAGTTGAGCGCTACACAAAGTTGGCCCGACAAGGACTGCTTCTCCGTTGAGGTGAGAGCACTCAGCAGGCAGGCAGGCGACAGCATTCGCCAACGTCTCTTTATGATTCTTCCAATGGGCCCTGCCTAATCACGGCAAGTGAGAGGCCTACTCCCAGAAAACACAAAAAAACAGAGACCACAATTCGAAAATGCTGGATTTTGGTTTTTGATTGAAGCCCCTGAGCCCTGAATCCAGTAGTTTCACTCTTTAACCCAACCTCAAGGCAACTTTGTAAGTGACATCATTGTGGACGTCCCCCTACCCCATCCCACCAGCCACGCACACGCACATGGCGTTGCATTCAGGAAATATGAACCCGTCGACCGGGCGACTGCATTCCACTGCCGACTGACTGTCCACTTACATCGAACATTTCCTTCCTCCCCCGGCCCGCCGGGCCACTATTTGTTTTGTTTTCAACATCCATTCGAGATGGCTATATGGTCCAGTAGTGGCCTTCGTTCTCTGGCTGCTCGTTTAGTGGCCATTTGATTTGTAACAAACATTTAAGTGTGCGAACAAAAACCAACAAAAAAAAAAGAAAACCACAAAACTTTTCCAATAATACAGCCAACATTGTCGCTCAAAGTGGGCGTGACGACGATGCAGAGGAGCGCACGGTACCTGTATGCAGGTGAAGAAGAAACACTGCCAAAGTTGGCAAGTGATAAAGTGTGTGCGTGTCGGTTTCCGAGTCCGCAATTGATTGAGACCATTAGAGACCCATCTAGTGGTCAAAAGTGACAAAATAAAGTTCGTCGTGTCGAATTTTCCATGTCCATGTCCATGTCCGACCCCGGATGCTTACACTAAATACCCAACTTATCTAAGGAGGTTGCGACCCCAAGCCACTTGGTGTTTGTTGTCTCGCTGAATGATTCTTCAGATTTGTTATAGAGATTTTCATTAAAATGAAGAAATCACTGGGCAGGGGGCAAATGAATTCAAGATAAATATATCTGTGTGCTTTCTTTAAGTGATTATCTCGCTGACAATTGTGGGTGAGCTGTATTAAGCTAAGGTTATACAGTCGTCTGTCCAGTTTGAAGATGGCATCTCAGAAGTAAAACACACCGCCCATATGGTTTTACTTGGCGGATGAGTAATTTGATGACTTTTCTTGTATTTCCTCTGGCTTATATGATACTCATTTATATGGGAATTTGAATCGTTTCCCTAAGATACATTTTATACGACATTTCGTACGTCCCTCTACATCTCTAGGTATATCCTCTGCTTTGGTCACTGTTTCCGTCACTGGAACTGATTGGGCCACTGTTTTGATCACTGTCACTGTTTTGGTCACTGTTTCGGTCACTAATTGTATTTGCTTTAGTCACTATTTCGAAAACGGATTTACTCACAGTTTGTAACTATTTTGGTCACTGTTTCGGTCACAGTTAGTCTTTGCTTTGGTCACAGGTTAGGTCATTGCTTCCGTCACTGTTTCGGTCACTGTTACTGTTTTGGTATTTTGGTCACTGTTTCGGTCACTGTTAGCCTCTGCTTTGGTCACTGGTTAGGTCATTGTGTCCGTCATTGGAACTGTTTTGGTCACTGTTTGTATCTGCTTTAGTCACTATTTCGATAATGGTTTTAGTCACAGTTCTTAACTATTTTGGTCACTGTTTCGGTCACAGTTAGTCTCTGCTTTGGTCAATGGTTAGGTCATTGTTTCCGTCACTGTCACTGTTTCGATCACTGTCACAGCTTTAGTCACTATTTCGGTAACGGTTTGAGTCACAGTTTGTCATTATTTTATTCACTGTTTCGGTCACAGTTAGTCTCTGCTTTGGTCACTGGTTAGGCCATTGTTTCCGTCACTGTTTCGGTCACTGTTACTGTTTCGGTCACTGTTTCAGTCAGTGTTTTGGTCACTGTTTCGGTCACAGTTAGTCCCTGCTGTGTTCACTGTTTCCGTCACTGTATCTGTTTTGGTCGCTATTTCAGTCACTGTCACTGTTTTGGTCACTGTTTCGGTCACAGTTAGCCTCTGCTTTGGTCACTGGTTAGGTCATTGTTTCCGTCACTGGAACTGATTCGGTCACTGTCACTGCTTTAGTCACTGTTTCGGTAACGGCTTTAGTCACAGTTTGTCACTATTTTATTCACTGTTTCGGTCACAGTTAGTGTCTGCTTTGGTCACTGGTTAGGCCATTGTTTCCGTCCCTGTTTCGGTCACTATTTTGGTCACTGTTTCGGTCGCTGTCACTGTTTTAGTCAGTGTTGTGGTCACTGCTTTGGTCACTGTTTCGGTCACTGCCTCTGTTTTGGTCTGTTCTACTCACTGTTTGAATCACTGATTTAATCTGTAAACTGTTCACTGTTTCGGTCACTGTTTGTCTCTCCTTTAGTCACTGTTTGTTTCGCTAAATCACAACGATCAACAGATTATCTACCTTATCTTCGAATACAGCTCATTACCTTAACCCTCAAGGCGACATCTCAGTGCAAGCGATCATTGACCTTACGCGTGGCAGTGTAATAAATCACAGTGGAGAATGTAGCACGAATAACAAGTGTCGAAAGCACACAAAATAATTGAAAATCATACATAGCTTAAAAAATAGCCTCACCACAGGGTATACAAACAGTTCGTTCGTTCTTTCGTTCCTGTGATCCTCTCCAACTGTTGGCCAACTTTTGCCAAACAATTCTCTGCACATCGCTCACATGACTCCTCTTTTTTTTTTTGTAAGTTTTTCATGCGCTGCCTCAACAGAAATAGTTTGAATATTATGCTGAAATCATGGGGACTAGGCAGATTTAATTAAATTTTGCATTGCATCAACACAACTGTCCATGATTGGGCGGACCATTTTGCAATTGCAATTAACGGGCGAACGCGTACGCAGTCAAATGGATTAATTAAAATAAGGAGAACAGAATGAACACGGCACAATTAGTTTGGATGATGTTGCACACAGTCAAGTAAGTAGACTGGATGAAGAGACTGGATAAGGTTCAAGGCATTTGAGGGCACAGTGTTGAAACAAACACTTAACAATCTGGTTAAATGGTTTTGTCAACTCGTTTTACAAAGCAAAAACCAATTTGAACCTTTATTAAGCTCAATTTTCGTATCATTTTTAGCCTGAGACTCGATACTCCCCCCCTTGTCTTTGTCAATATTAATTTTCAAATATTTTGTTATGTGACTCGTTGTCTACCTTCAGCTGGCCGTGGCAGACCCACTGTGTGTCTCTGCCAGGCAATCTCAATTCTAACGGTATTTTATAATCAAAAACCCCTTGCACGTACTGCCTGGTGTGGTCACATACGAATCTCACTCCCAGCCATTGTCCATTCTGTGTGGAAAAGCAAAAAAACAAGAAACAAACAAAAAAAAATTAAAATGCAAGCGAAATCTCAGTTGCATGTGATGGCATGGACATGCCCAGGACATGGCACACTCACTCTTTCAATGTCAATGACATATAAAAGAACTAGTATTCAATATCGTTTGGATTTTCGTTTAATTTCTACGCAAATACCTTGCTCCAGTGCATCCAAGTGCAACGCCTGCCAACAATATCCACACGCACGGCCGGACACAAAGCCAATCCAACGGCGGGAGGCTCACGTAGTTGGCCAACTTTGATTTTGGGGGGGGTCAATAAGAGATTTTGTTGCAAAAACTTAAGATTTGAGTTGAGAGTGACTTTGTGTCACGCTGGCACAGTGGAAGTGGAGTTAAGCCGCATCAAATAATACTTTCCAATTAAAAACTTGGCCCGGTTCACACTTTTCCAGCCAGGTAACAACAAGCTCTTTGTTATAACAATTAGCCAAAGTGCTTTTGGCAAATTTGTGCACTTTTGTTGGTCCATAGCCCCATGGTGCTCATATGTCCCATTATGAATGACCAACTCTAGACTGGGAGGATAAGTGCGTGGGTAAGTAAGTAACTATCTCCCTCTCTCTCTCTGTGTGTGTGTGTGTGTTTGCGCTCTGCTTTAACCAATTAGAAAATTGCTTGTGTAAAGTGTTTCGAGTAGAAAACAAACACAAATACAAACTTTTTGCACACAAAAAAGGCAACGAGAATTTAGCTTCAAGTTTAACTACAGCGGCAACGATCATTAGCTGGTATTTGGTGAAGGGGAAGTGGGGGAAAGCAGACCCTCCTCCAAATCAATAAAAACTTTTGCACAAACAAACCTCAAACTTTTGGAAAATGAATTACTCCAAAAATTTGGTTCAAATATTTTTGATTTTACACAGACTTAAGAACTTTAGTACCAAAATTGCTAACCACATGATTTCTATTGATGAAATATGGACAAGTTTGAGGGTTTAGAGCTACAACAGAGTTCTCCAATTCGAAAGCTTTCAGTATAATTAACCACCACAAACTTCTTGGCACTAGACAGAGAGAGAGAGAGAGAAAGATACCCCCAAATGGCAGATTTTCAATGATTTCACAGACCAAAATCTTGGTTTGGACAGCTGCCTTGGTTATAGAATAGATGTAGATGTAATAGATGCTTACAGAACTGGCAACTCCACACAATTTCACATTCAATTCATTGTCCTCAATCCTCATTCCTCTGTAAATTTGTACAAAACTTTGTTAAGCTATAAACAAATTTGCCAATATAAAACCCAGTCTAAGTAGTTAAAACTATTCTTGTAACTTTCTTAGCCATTGTAATGCAATGCAGCATAACAAACACTTGCTTGTTTCACAGAATAAACAAAAAAAAAGCAAAGAAATACAAGAATCGATTCACAATGCCTTCATTGTAAATGTGTAATCAATCAAAGTATTGCACTTGTTCAAAAGTTATAGCCGATTAGTGGGCAAAAGTGTAACTAAGTTTCAATGATATTTATTATTGGTTATTGGTTTAAGTGGTTTGACCAGCTCAAGGACACAGCTGGTAATCAATAATGAACTGTAGCAAGTCTCTTGAAATATTTAACCTACTGTCTTAGCATAAACTGATCTATGTTCTTGAAATTTACAGAATTTCTCTCTGGAAATCAAGCTGAGTTCTTTCTCAATTTGGTTGCTTTACGGCTAATGCAGTAAGGTTAAGCAACTGAGAAAAGAGCTGACATTTGATAGAGTAGATCGGTTGAAACCGTTCTCACAGTTTTATTCACAGTTTTTGCACTCATCTAGCTCTGAAATTCTCAAGCAGTTATGGCTTTGCTAGCATGGAAAGACAGTTGTTGTTGTTTATTTGACATCTTGTTCCTACAAGTACATGGAGACATACGTTTATGGCACTAATCACAGTTTGACATCGACAGTTGACAGGACACAGACTGCTGCTGCTTTGTTGTATTGTGAGTTCCCCCGGAGCTGGCTAAAAATTGCTACTTATTGTGATAATTTTAATACCTATAAAACAAATTCAACCCAAAAAAAGATGAAACAACTGATTTAAAATTTTCATTTGAGCTCTTAATTCAAGAGTGAATAATCTTAGACTTGCAGCTTATGAGCTCTTCATACAAGTACAGGGTTGCCCATATTCGACGGACCCATGTTTTTTTTTAAAAAATCAAAGAAAAAAATAAAAATTTGGCGGTTGGCAATCTTAATCATTTAATTTGTTCCAAGTAGATTTGTTTACATCAATTTTTGAATATGATATCTCTCAAATGGCCGCCTCTGGCGTTGATGGCGTATTGTGCCCTTTTTGCAGCATTTTCCATCGTTTTCGCCAACATTTCGGCCGGAATAGCGGCTATTTCTTCACGAATGTTGTCCTTGAGCTCTTCTACGGTCCTTGGCTTGTTAACGTAAACCTTTGACTTCAAATATCCCCACAAGAAGAAGTCAGGCGGCGTCAAATCGGGCGAACGCGGTGGCCAGTCCAAATCACCACTTTTCGACATCAAACGGCCCGGAAACAATTTCTTCAGAAAATCGATTGTTATGCGACTTGTGTGCGGTGGAGCGCCGTCTTGTTGAAACCAGAACTGCCTCATACGCTTTCGACGAATAATTGGCATCACAAAATTGGTCATCATGTCGCGATAACGCTCCTGGTTGATGGTAACAGCATGGCCATTTTCATTTTGGAAGAAAAACGGCCCAATGACCGTTTTCGCACTAACGCCGCACCAAACTGTGTCTTTTTCGTCATGAAGAGGCACTTCTTGAATCTCCTGAGGATTTTCAGTGGCGTAAATACGGCAATTTTGCTTATTTACGGTCCCATTCAATGTGAAATTTTAATTTTTTAAAAGCACGTTGAGTTTTCACAATTGACTTGTTCTGTTGAATGTAAATTTCAACTATTTCAACTATTTCGCTCGCGTGGCGTGTATTGATCCATGGTAAAAATCTGCTTGGACTGACGCTTCAAACGCGGTATGTCATTAAGCGATCTGACATCTCTGTCAAAAGTTATGGCGTTGCCAGATGGGTCCGTCGAATATGGACAACCCTGTACTAACATTTCTGACTTGCTTTTGATTTAAAAAAGGCCAATCTTGGATTTGAGTACGTTTATAACACGATTGAAAACTTGATTTGGAAATGTTTCGTACTTAGCTTGCACTTAGATCAGGAAACAAGATTTCCATAATTCATACTTGGAGCAAGCATATTCATTCTTATTAAACTTCGGACATTAATCATTCCTAATCCAAGTATGAAGTTCTACTGTTTTCATACTTGGAGCAAGCATATTCATTCTTATTAAACTTCGGACATTAATCATTCCTAATCCAAGTATAAGGTTCTACTGTTTTTATACTCTGTACCGTAGGTACATAGAGTATTATAAGTTTGTGCAAAAGTATGTAACATCCAGAAGGAAGCATCTCCGACCCCATAAAGTATATATATTCTTGATCAGCATCAACAGCCGAGTCGATATAGCCATGTCCGTCTGTCCGTCTGTCCGTCTGTCTGTCTGTCCGTATGAACGCACAGATCTCAGAGATGGTAAGAGATAGTGTAAGACCCCATGTAATCCATAATGTCCAAATAAGTATCTGTCTTCAATTGGTTTGTGGTTTTGTCTTTATTGGTGCGAGCGCACTCTGTGCCTCGATCTTTACTTGTTCACAAGCTTATGCATAATGTTTATTACAAATTCTTAAGAGTGGGTTTACCCCTAAGGCTAAGAACTGCGCTGTCAGAGACGCTGGCAGCAGAGCAGTCGGTATTGATATTTGTATATGTATATGTTGCGGCGCTCACGTCGCTAAGAGAGGGAGAGCGAGTTATGTGCGCATGGAAACAGTGACCACGCTTAGCCATTATGCTGACTAGGCGCTTTGGCTGTCCAATGTGTATGTGGTCAAATTACTCCACTTGGTTTACGTAAACATTGCAGCAAAGTGCTACAATGTGTTTCAATATGTTTTTAATGCATAACGCTGCGTACAGTGTGCATTCGATAAGTGCGCATACTACAATAGAGGTTTGACGTGTATGGGACATATGCTTCTTATGTCTGCAGGCAGATCAAGTTTATTTTCAATTTTGGCCACGCCCCCTCCCGCCCCCGCAATTTAGAAAAAACGTCATATCTCCCACAGTTTTGAAGATATATGGCTTGTTCCTTCTGGACATATTTAGTTATTAGAATAACTTATCGATCCGCCAAAGGAATGAAGAAGATCGGATGAACGGTTTTCGAGTTATGATCAAAAGACAAAATTTCTTGGTACAGAGTATGTTATAGTCGGGCTTGACCGACTTTCTTTCTTGTTTTCTTGAGGGAACTTGAAGTCAAAAAAAAAATCCTGATTTTAATCATAAAACTTTTATGTGCATAAATAGGGTAATAATTTCAAAAGAGCGAAGAGTTTCGTATGCTAGCTTTGTGCACCTCTACACAGAGAAAAAAAAGCATGATTTCCGGTATCCATTTGGGAAGGATATGTCTGAAATATCCTTTTAATCATCCAAGGGAGCTAAAATGATGATCGTTGGGATGATTTTGCAGCTCCTCTGAATGATTTAAGGGATATTTCAGACATATCCTTCCCAAATGGAGCTTTTTTGCATCTTGTTTTTAGTTTTAGATGAACTTACTATTATTTCTTTAAGAACCCCAAAACCTTTACCAGTTCCAATCGATCGAACTCAGAAACAAAACATTCCTGACCTGATCATAAGACAAATAGCTCGATTTGCACATATAACACTTTTCTATTGGAAGCCTGACTGACTTTCCTACATAAAGGTATGAATGAATGATAAGAAGCGACATAAAGATGCTGAGAGTGAAAGTGTATACTCGTAGGAAATGTACCCCTACGGTTTTATAAGAAGTGGCTATCAAAATCATTTTGCACATATATCAATTTTACTGAGCTGTATTAAATTATACTCTGACTCTTTCAACAGTCAATTTTAGCTGCTGTGGGGCTTCAGTACTAGGCCGACTGCCATTAACAAAATGCTTGAAATCTGCTCAAATTAATTTCCAATTGTTGTTGTTTTATTCAGTGGAAAAGTGACTGCACTGCACCTGAAGTAGTTAATATAAAAAGTTACTTGTCAAACCCGCTAATGAAAAATATAGTAGAAACATTGATGGTCAAGGCCAATTGCAATTCCACTGATTTCAATTAAATATACATTTAAAAATTCCAACAGGCTTAATTAGTTCAGACCTCAATCGTTGAACAACATACCAGAAAAACAATGCACCAAAAAAAAAAAACTGTATCATATCTTTGCACGCGCACACTTAAACAGAAAATATTCAGCCAAGTGAATTAATTGAATAATTTGTAATTGAAATATTTGCATAACTCAAAACAAAACCACAATATCATAAAAAAAAAAACAAAATCAAAAAACTACCGCCGACATTTTGGCTGTGATTCATGTTTATGCGATTATTACACAAGGCAACAGGATTGGGGGGTGAATCGTTGGGTAAACCTTACTATTGTTTTATTGTACATTTTTACTTCTCAAGGTACGGTCCCAAATACGCAAGTAATTTCCGCTAAAATTTCTAAAAATTTGCCCATATTGTTTGCCTTATAGTTTTCGCTCAAACTTTTGCCAAATAGAGTTTGCCTTTATTTAAGCAATAATATTTTGAAGCAAACATTTGCCTAGTGCGAGCAAGTGGGAACAAATCTGCACAAATTTGTTAACGGACAAAGAAATGTATAAGAAAATTTGCCCCTAACAGTCTGAAATTTGTTTACGGACAAAGAAATGTGTAAGAAAATTTGCCCCTAACAGTCTGAACACTAAGGCAAATGTTTGCGTGGTGGAAAAATTTGCGCAACTTTTTTTAGAGCAAATATTTGCTGAAATTTTTTAAGAGTAAATATTTGCACAAAGTTTTTTAGAGCAAACTTTTGCTGAAATTTTTTTTCAAGTGAATTTTTGCTTTTTTCAAGAGCAAATATATGCACAAAGGCAAATTGTTTGCGGAGTGAAAAACTTTGTGCAAAGTTTTTTAGTGAAAACATTTGCTGAAATTTTCAAAAGAATATTTGCTTTTTTCAAGAGCAAATATTTGCCGCAAATTTTTCGAGAGCCAATATTTGGACAAATTTTTACGAGCTAATTTTTGCTGAAATTTTTTTTCAAGTGAATTTTTGCTTTTTTTAAGAGCAAATATTTGCGCAAATTTTTTTCAAGAGCAAATATTTGCCGCAAATTTTTTTTTAAATCATATATTTGCTCATGTGAGAACACCAAAATTTTTGTTTTGCGCAAAACATTTACAACTCAAGGCTAACTTTGTTTGCACAATGCACAATTTACAAGTTTTACTTGCGTGTGGGATCTTAGCCTAAGCTTTAAAATAAGCTGAGCCAAATATTTGTACGGTTTTTTAAAGCAAAGCTATAACACTTTCAAATAGTTAAAAGTCTTCTGCTGCCCAACAAAATGCTAGGCAAAGGCACTATCATTTGAATTCAGTTGAAAATTTTTAGCAGAAGCCATTGCATATCTAGGGGCGCCACAAAATATCGAAATTATTAAACACTTGTCTTATGAATTTTTCATATTTTGGCTAAAAAAAAATCGTAGAAATATATGGAATGAGTTATTCTAAAGCTCGGAAATGGTAGCTTACGATAAAATATGCATTTCAACTAGCTTTCAGCTCGTATTGCTATAAATCTACATGTTGTGATGCTACGCACTCATCAACCTTGTTGCCTGGTGTTTATAATGACATTTAATTATGACTCCAGTCTGTGTGCACACACACACACATTACGCACACTCGTGCATATTTGCTCAACTGTCAAAAGGGCTGATCGAAACAGAAGTGAACCATCAAGAAGAGAGAAAGAGAAAGGCAAATGAAATGCAATCGGATGTGAGGAAACATGAATCAATATTGACTTATTATACATAAAAAGGCGTTTAAAGATGCCTTCATGTTTTTCAATTAAAGGCTTAAAGTTGCCCCGAAACAGCCACCACAAAAAACGAAAGATAAAATCCCAAAACCACTGAAACCCACAACCGACAAGCGTTTGACTGCCGCTTTGCCCGGGCAGATTAAGTTTTTTAATTAATGCCACACTCAGGCTACTTGGGCAACACAAGACGCGTGGGGGGGGGGGGGGGGGGTTGACGTTAAAGTCAATTAGTTTCATAAATCCGCGTTGACACATATTTGATTAAAAAGTTGCACTTGCACAACAACAACCCCACAAATTTACTTTTAATTATAGTTTACGGCAAAAGTTTTTGGGTCTCTTTTTGGGGTAAGCTTAAAATGAACCAATTGATTTGAACATATCACTAATCGTTTGCACACAGATGAGTCAAATCAGGGCCGGTGGCCAATTTGTGGAATGGACATCGTTTTTGCCGCCTAAAAGAATGCCTTGTTAAGTCGACTGGTATGACAAATGACTGACTCCAACATGGCCATGGACTGTGTGTGTGTGTGTGGAAGACATGCCCAATTATGCGTCAGTCCGCCACATCATCGTTTGTCAAGGCGCCCCCCACTTTTTGTGCCCCGCTTAATAATATGTTAATTGACAGCTTAAGCCAACTGTCAGCGCTTTTGTGCGTGCCATTTTGAGACATGTGACATGACAGCACACAACCAAACAACAAACATACAGATGGACGCCTTGATTAGTATGTATGGGCGGCTAAGTCGGCTCCAATTGATGCATAGCCTCATCAAGCAGCCAGATCTCAAAGATCTCTGACCCGCAATTTGCATTGCTCATACGCCACACTGGACATGCCTCAGCACACGCACGCGACTTGAAATCACTTTGTTTTTGTTTGAGTTAATTCATTATTAATAATTAATTTACAGCAGCTGCTGCTGCTGCTGCTGCTGCTGCTGCTGCTGCTGCTGGCTGTCTGTCCTTGCCCTGTTTATTATTGTCGGCTGTGCTTTTACTTATTATTTGTTTTACCTCACGAGTCTTGCTTCCTGAGCTTTTATGGTTCGCACTCGCGTCATAAAAACGCAATTAGATTGAACGCAACGTTCATAAAAGCCACATGAGCGGCAACTTTCCCACATACCCTGCGGGGACATCTATCCCCTCACCCACCCTACCCGCCGCACGCAACCAGAGCGACAAGCCAGGCAATGCGAGCATCTAATTGAAATAATTGAACATCAATGGCTGGGCAGGGCGTGGGCGGGGCGTTAAGCAGAGGCGGGAAATGTGTAAATGTAGCCTTCGCTGTTGCCTCTCTCTCTCTCTCTCTCTCTCTGGTGGAATTGCACAATTTCATTGTTGTTAAGCGAATGAAGCAGATTCGGACCGGCTACGTTGCGTATGCGTAATCTCATCTCATTGGTCGACTGACTGGCTGATTGACTGATTGACTGACTGAGCGGACTGAATTAGAATTCCCTTGCATTGTGTGTTGCCTGATTTATTGGCCGTTGGCTGATGGAGAACCAACTAAGCTGCCTTTGTAAAAAGGCACAATCAAATTGTCTTTGTCTTGGGTCCAACCCTGGACCAGGCCCGAAAAGATTTCTTCAACTTTGCACTTACCGCGTATCTTATGCATCTTGCTTTAGGAACTTGTTCACTTGTAGATATGTGTTAACACTATTGAAATATAATAGCAGACTCAAAACTTATTGTGGCAAATCACACAAATCACACCGAGCACTGAGATTGAAAAGGATTTGTAAAGAAAATCAAAATGTGATGAATGGTTAAAGTCCAATAAATATATATAAACATCCAGTTTCAGACAGAGAAAAGAAAAAGCACCTTAGGTAAGCAGTTGTCGCAGGATGGGGTTGCTGAAAAATGCTACGGGTATAGCATTAAATACTAAAACTGATACTGAACCTTAACCACAGCACTGACAATGCCATAAATATCTAAAATAATGGCTCTAAGCTTGACGAAGAAGTAGTAGGGGATAGTCTGATCCTCCAAACGAAAATTTGAACTTATCGTTCGGCCCACCCCTCTGATCAGTGACCTAGCTTAGCACTCTTCCAGTCCGAGAAGAAGACGGCTTCATAGTCAGTCAAGCCGCCCGTAAAGCCCTTATCTCATATACCAAACACTCTAAAATGCTTACTGAATGCCTCAGTGTACACTCTATATGGGTGCCTGAACATCGCTATATAGAACACTTGGAAAAAAACCGTTCAAAATCTACCGAAATCAAGACCATTCGTTGACAAAAGTAGAGTAGTCCCGTTTAACGTTCCTCGAGGCGAGGAATTGAACCAGGGACCTCATGTTTTACACGAAAGGCGGCATCTCAACCGACTCTACCATCGACCTCACGTGAGACTTTGACAAAACGAAAATTCACAAACGAAATGGTTTGAAGAGGAGTCCGCTTGGGCTGCGATTTGGAACGTTGCTTTTTCTGAGTAAAAGAAACGCATTTGCAGACAAACTGGCCAGTATTGGTACCACAATCGAGATCTCTTTTAGAGAAGAGCACGATGGGGTCACATTTAGGCTCCACACAAAAGCTGAAAGAGTGAAACCCTTGGAAAAACCTTTCCTCCTGTGCGGTAGCGAGGCTAACGTGGCCACAGAAGGAAACACACATCGGTGGGAATTTTCCAAATCTGAAACAAACTTGAGCTGCGTACTGCATACATCTACCTTCATGCAAAAATTTGTGGCTCCATCTCTTATAGTCTCTGAGATCGACGCGTTCATACAGACAGACAGACGGACAGACGGACGGACGGACTCGGCTGTTCATGCTGATCAAGAATATATATACTTTATGGGGTCGAAAATGTTTCCTTCTACCTGTTACATACATTCGCACAACTTCATGATCCACCATTTCCCATTTTCAATGGGAACAGGGTTAGGAAAGGAAAGGACTTGGGGCCTTTCGACTTGATTCGACAATGACCATTGCCCTGCTACTTGTATTGAATGGCCTAAAAGTATGCATCAATATATTTCTCAAAAATACATCCGCTTGTAATTCTCAAGTAGAAATTCCCTGCATCGGAAATACAAAAGGGGCAACTAAAATTCGCCTTTTAAATATGTTTTTTGGTCAATTCAAAGTGTTTTTTAATGAATTTTAACAAAAAAAAAGAGGCTTAGTAAGATCCAATATGATTGCTTAAGGTTTTGACTATGCGATTTTTCCCAGAGTGTGGAGAAGGAAAGTTTGGAGAAGCGCCTATTTTGAGCTACAATTTAAGGAACGTCTTTGAACTGAGGTGCCCGCAAGCTATACGCATCGGCCGCATTTGTTGTTACTATGCTATGCATTAGCCTTTGCAATGAGTAAAGCGTCTTGAGCATAGCAAAATTGCAACAACAACTTTATATGTGTCTTTCTACTCTAACGCTTCTATGCCCCTAGCAGAATTGAGCACATCTACAAATTATCATGCGTTGTTGTGCGTCGATTGATTGCGTTTGCAACAGACAGCCGCTTGCACTGCGCAGTGTGTTGATTTACTCCAACTGGAACTGGACACAAAGGGCAACAAGCGGGTTTCTATATCGTTTTATTGTGGTTCTTGTTGCATTTCTTGTAGAAAGAAGCATTTCCGACCACATAAAGTATATATATTCTTGATCAGCATGACGAGCTGAATCGATATAGCCATGCCCATCTGTTTCTATGCTATCTCCTCCGTCAGTTTTAAGGCTATCGCCACCAAACTTTGAACGAAGTCTTTTGACACAAATACGCTGCACATTTGTCGGAACCGGCCGAATCAGATGACTATAACATATAGCTGCCATAGGAACGATCGCTCGAAAAACTATTTCTAGTGAGAAAAACTTTTTGGTTTTCAATGCAAACGTCTCCAAACTCAGTATTTCTTAGTTTGCTATGCTTTACCATGATTCTGCCAAGTTTGGTCGAAATCGTACATCTATATAGTATAGCTGCCATAGAAAAGTAAGGTGAGAAAACTACACCCAGAAAAAAGTAGAACGAATAACTTAAGAATAAACGATTTTGAAAAAAAATTTATTCGTTCTTGAATTTTCAAGAATTTCGGTCTTGAAATCGAGCTAAATTCGTTCTCACCTTGGTGCTTTTAGGCGAGGGGAGTGAGGTAAAGGAACTGAGAGAGGAGAGCAAGCACATTTGAGAGAATAGCGTTGAGTCTGCTCATACAGTTTTGTATTTCCTGTGAGAGTGGTGTGTGGGGAAGCTATTTTTGCACTCATTTTGCTTTGGAATTCCCAACCAGCTATACCATTACTGGCATGGAGAGACCCCTGTTCGACGGGCAGTTGGCAGACAAAGACTGATGCTGCTTTGAGGTGTTGTGTTTTCCTCTAGCCTGCTTAAACTTAAATAAATTTAAGCACAATGGAAAAAAACAATTGATTTTAAATTTTATTCTGTCAAGCTCTTGGTTTAAGAGTAAACGATCTTACTCTTGAATCTGATGAGCTCTTGATACTAAAAAGAACGTTCTCGGTTTTTGACAATGCTGTGTGCTCTTGATTCAAGAATGAGCAATCCTGAATTTGAGTATGTTTAGCACTTGATTCAAGAACTATTCTGATTGATATGAGAATGATTCGTACTTAGATCAAGTATTTAAACTCTTGGATCAAGAAAACCGTGATCAAAAATTCATACTTGGATCAAGAATTTCGCTCTTGGATCGGGAATTTTCACTCTTATCGAACTATTAATCTCGAAAATTCTTGTACCAAGTATGTAGTCTTAGTAAGAAAAACTTTTTTGTTTTCAATGTAATTATTTTTTAGGCTTTCACACAGTTCTACAAAGTTTTGTCAATATCGGTTGACTATAGGTTATAGCTGTCATAGGAATGATCGGTCGAAAAACTAGTTTTAGTAAGAAAAACTTTTTTGTTTTCAATGGAATCGACTTCAAACTTTGTATTTCTTAGTTTGCTATGCTTTTGCATGATTCCACCAAGTTTGGTCGAAATCGGACAACTATATAGTATAGCTGTCATACAAAAGTAGAGTCCGAAAAGTAGTCTTATTGAGAAAAACTTGTTTGTTTTCAGTGGATATGTCCTATATGTATTAACTTTCCTCTATTTTTATATGAAACAGACAGACAGGAAGCATCTATGATTTGATAAAGTTTACGGCGATGGGCAGCACTTAACGCATGTCAACAGTTTGTAGGGCATACAACTTCAAATAGAGTAAATAGAGATAAAATAGAGTAAATTATAGTCGTACCTGACTGACCCCTTCTTACTGGCATTCCTCTATTAAAAGAAACTTGGTTGGGCTATATTCAAATCTGATAGACAACTAACTAGGCGGCCAGGAGACCACTTTTGGTCCGGGTTGTTTGTTGTTAACCTGCACTTTTTCCCCCCACATTTTTGTTGCCTACTTAACGCCTGCACCAGGTTGATAGACAAACAAGAAGTCACCGTGTGGGCGGTCCATAAAAACTGCCTTAAAACACATCTGGCAGCAGCATCAAGGTCAGGTTTACTGTGCCACGGGGCATGGCCCAAAGTAAGTCCCACCCACGCCACGGCATTTGGGGGCGGGGAAAAGTGTGTCAATCATTTAACAATTTCTCTGCAAGCGTTCTAATCTCTCCCCCTCTGACTCTCTGGCCGTTTGACATAAATATCTCTGCAGCTGGATCTCTGTATTTATTTGTTGTCCTATCAAAATATTTATGACACAAATTTCAATTGTCTTTTGCAGGTGGAACAACAATAACAAACTGAAATGCAAATAGATGCGCATCAGCAGCATTACTATTATGTGGCCGTAAGCGCCAACCAACAGTGAAATGCAAAAGCAGAACAACAGCAACAACAGCAGCATCAGAAAATCAATCAATATTCAACAATAAAAGGGTCTAGATTAATATTTTTCGCAACAAAATGGCCAACTATCCGCACTTACTGGCCAGCTCACTGCTATGGGCGCTGGTAATTAGCACGGAGGGCGCCACAGCTGCCTCCGCCATCGACAGCAACAACATCAGCAGCGCCTCCTTGGATACTCCGCACGAGAATGGCTCAACGTTGTCTGACAATTTGCTGGAAAGGGAATTCGAAATGGATAACGAAAGTTGGCCGCTGGAGCGTGTGGTATCCACCATAGTGCCAGTATTTTTTGGCATTATTGGTTTCGCCGGACTGCTGGGCAATGCGCTGGTCATATTGGGTAAGTCGAGACATAAAGGCGAGAGTGTTTCATTAGCCGGGCGAACTGTGATCTCATAAAAGCAAATGGCTTATGCAAGGCCCAGGACTAATTGATTTTTTATGTTTATGAAGAAGGGATCATGAAAGCATAATCCAAAATATTGCAACCAAATTAAAGGCGGGCGGGGGTGTGGGGGCATCTGCCCTATCAGAAAACAAGCAGGAGAAATCTCAGCGCAAACTCATTTTGCATGCAATTTTCACAACCTTGGCTCAACAGTCTCAGACGCCAGCAGTTCACCTTAGGTGTGCGTCTATGTGGGTGTGGCTGTGTCTGTATGTGTGTGTGTTTGTGTGTGTGCGCGTGTTTTCATTGTTGTTGCTTACAGTTTTCAGTTGCGCTTTCAATAGAAGCGTTGCTTTGCCTCTGCCATGAGAGCAGCTAAAAATAAAAAGTACCAGTTGCCTGTAAAAGAAAACGCTTGACAACCGGGAACCCTCGCACTTTTGCAACAAAATGGCGACGCGTATTTTTTTCACAGCTTTTCTTAAATTAGAGCAAAAAAATAAAGTGACAGCCCCTTAATTCCACTTCAAATTTCTAACCTAAATAGGAAAAAATATGTGTGAAAGCTAACAGAGAACTCGGCACCATTAATTTTAATGGTTGGCAAATGATTTGCCTTTGATTCGAACACTCTGAAGGCCGATCTTACCAAAGAAATCAGAATGGGTAGGTACATAGGGTATTAAAAGTTTGTGCAAAAGTATGTGACAGCCAGAAGGAGGCATCGCCGACCCCATAAGGCATATATATATGCTTGATCAGCATCAATAGCTGAGACGATATAGCCAAGTCCGTATACAGGCACAGATCTCAGAGATGCTAAGAGTTAGAGGTTTGACAAAAACTTCGTATACCTGCAGGCAGCTCAGGTTTATTTTCAATTTTGGCCACGTCCCCGCAATTTGGAAAAAACATCATATCTCCCACAATTTTAAAGTTAGATGGTTCGTACCTTCTAGACATATTTAGTAATTAGGTTAACTTATCAATCCGCCAAAGGTATAGTAAAGATGGGATAAACGCTTCTAGAGTTATGATCAAAACACTGTGCGCTGCTGCAGCGCTGCTTTCAGCCTCTACTGCAGCATCAAAATTTAAGCTGAGCATATAATTTCGTTCATACAGAGTAAGTTATAGTCGGGCTTGACCAACTTTCTTGCTTGTTCTAACCAAGACTACTTTCCACACCTTACTTTTCTATGGTAGCTATACCATATAGATGTCCGATTTCAAGCAAACTTAGTGATATCAAGCAAAAAGCCTAACTAACGAATATGTTAGAAATTTGGAGTCGATTTCATTCAAAACAAAAAAGTTTTTCTCAATAGAACTTAGTTTTAGACCCATCATTCGTACTGCAGCTATATGCTATAGTCAACCGATTTTGAGCAAACTTTTTAGAACTGTGTGAAGGCATATCAAATTAATAAGTGCCAATTTTAAGCACATTTCCTTGGAAAACAAAAAAGTTTTTTTCACTAAAGCCACTTTCAGACTCTACTTTTATATGACAGCTATACTATATAGATGACCGATTTCGACCAAACTTAGTAAAGTCAAGGGAAAGCATAGCTAACTAAGAAATACACAGTTTGGTGGCGTTTCCATTGAAAACAAAAAAGTTTTTCCTATTAAAATTACTTTTCTGGCCTTACTTTTCTATGACAGCTATACTATATAGATGACCGATTTCGACCAAACTTAGTGGAATCATGGCAAAGCAAAGCAAACTAAGAAATACAAAGTTTGAAGGCGTTTGCATTGAAAACAAAAAAGTTTTTCTCACTAAAACCACTTTCAGACTCTACTTTTATATGACAGCTATACTATATAGATGACCGATTTCGACCAAACTTAGAAATACAAGAAATACATAGTTTGGTGGCGTTTCCATTGAAAACAAAAAAGTTTTTCTTACTAAAACTTGTTTTTCGACCGATTGTACCTATGACAACCATATGCTATAGTCAACCGATCCTGCCGGTGCCAACAAATGTGCACTAAATGTGAGCTAAAAAACTACTTGCAAAGTTTATTGAAAGTTTGTAGCTTTCAAACTGACGGAGAAGAGAGAGCAAAGGACAAAGATGGTTGGATACGCAAGGACCTGGCTTGATTAAGTACTAAAGAGTATTAAGACTAGCTTAGGCGTTAGATCAGTGCCATGAATGTCCATCAATTGTGTTTAAGCAGGCCAAAAATCCAATCTAGTCTCCAGGTTCTCTCAGTTGTTCAAGTTTTAAATGAGCTGCTTTCCCTTGAATCCAATTTATAAACTGACCTCTTCAAATTTCTCCAAGTCCTTTACAAAAATCCACCTGCAAAATAAATGAAACTAAATATTAACCATTCGCCACGACGTCGTTCATGAATCAGGCAACGTGTAATGCAGTTCAAATTTCATGTAGGCGAGGAGCCATTCCGGTTGAGCAAAGTGGAAAAGTGTGCAGAGACCAAACATAAAACTACTGAAGTGCAAGTCAAGAAACGCCCACGGCGTCAGGTCGAAAGTGTTATTCATTTGCCGGGCTTGCACTTTTCATGCCCCCAAGTCAGTTTTGATAAACGATTTGTAAATGAACGTGTAGATTTAATGGCAATTTATGAGCAGGACAGTTGGGGAAATTAGTAGCCGAGAGTAAGATTTAGCTGGCTGGGGTGCCAAAGTGCAAGTGTGTTTAAAGCACGAGAGATGATTTGTCAAAATGCCATCAGTAACAGGAGCCGGAAGGAAGGAAGGAAGGAAGGCAGGCAGGCAGGCAGGCAGCAACAGCCTCATCATCGGCCGCATTAGGGCCAGACTAAGAAGGATGTGTCAGGCTGGTGTGCATTTTCTATCTGCATTTTATGGCCGACTAAGTCATTTTTAATATGAGTAGAAAAAAACCCTACAAATTGCAGTTGCTTCAATTGGCAGCCACTTATTTGACAACTGGGCCACAAAAATAACGCATTTTGTTACACAAATAGCAACAATATCAACAAAAGGATACCACACAAGTGGACAACTGTCAACAGCAATTTGCGTATTGTTGTTACCGATAACACACCGCCCCCCATAACCCACCCGCCTGTGTTGAGTTGCGAGTTGCGGTTGTAATAATTATAATTTATGTTGTGCCGAAACGGCACATTGTCACTTCAATTTGCATTTGACAAGGATCAATCCGAGTAGCAAAAAAAAAAAAACCCACACAGATTTTGCCCGCTGCTGGCCAAATTCATATTTGGACCCAGCGGACCAGCCCGCCGGGGGGCTGCACACTGGGCGAAACGGGCAATCATTCAAACTAATTTTTCTAAAAATGTGTTTGTGACCACGTGATTACGTGATTTGAGATCGTTTGTCGGCAAATTGGTTGAGAAGTGGAAAAGTTGCAGCAGAACTTCTCATAAAGAATGGCTAGATGGAGATTGTCTTTTATTCCAAAATGAATACGGAGAATGCGAATACTTTTGGTAGACCAGCTATAGAGTTTGCAGAATGCTCGTCAAGGAGCCAAGTTATGAAAGAAAACATCGATTGATGAGCTCCTTTGTGGCTACACGAGTCAGCTTATACAAATCTGGGAAAAGAAATGCTTCAGAAGTCGAATTGCTGAAGTCTGATGAAAAAGTAGCGGCAAAGATAATATATAGAATTGATCAAATTGATTGTGTGTCTCTCTTCCAATTGGCATGATGTCAGCAGAAGCTTTAGAGGCGCGAAATAAGGATTATAGAAACAGAAGAGAGACGATGGAAGACTTAATACATGCACTCAAAAAATTTAATTTCTAATTTTTAGAAATTCGCCCTAAAATACTTTTCCTTTCTTGTTTTTGGACAATTTTTTCTTAAACTTAGAAAAAACAACCATAAAAAAGATTTTTTAGAAAATAATTTCTTAAATTTGGAAATTCAATTTAATTTTTTTTTAAATTTAGGGTAATTTTTCTAGATTTTTTCCTCAATACTTTCTAAAAATATGGGCGAATTCACCCTTGAACTTAGAAAAATATACATTGCACTGTGTCTTAAAATAGGGCAAATCGCCCTAAATTTAAGGAAGCACATTTCTTAAATTTAGACAAGCCATTTAGAATTTCGCCCTAAAATATAGAAAAAAAAGTCTAGAAAATCGCCCTAAAAAATATAAAACGAGAAAGCTAAGCTAACTTCGTCTGTGCCGAAGTTTTTATACCCTTGAAAGTGCTCGCTTAAATATTTTCAAAAAATACTTTTTCCCATTTTCCGACCGATCGTTCGTATGGGAGCTATATGATATAGTAATCCGATTTGGACAAAAACTTGTAGAATTGTGTAAAAGCGCGAAAAACAAACAAATACAAAATTACAGGATGCTACCATTAAAAACAAAAAAGTTTTTCTCACTAAGACTGTTTTTCAGACATATCTTTTGTACGGCAGCTATACCATATAGTTGTCCGATTTTGATAAAACTTGGTAGAATTATAAAAAAACATATAAAACCTACGATTTCAAAATTTGGAGTCGTTTCCATTTAAAAGAATAAAGTTTTTCATATTAAAACTAGTTTACCGACTGATTGTTCCTATGGGAGCTATGAGATATAGTCATCCGATCCGGTCGGTTCCGACATATTAGTAGTGTGCAGCAAAAAGAAGTCTCTGTGCAAAATTTCAGCTCGATAGCTTTAAAACTGAGAGACTGGTTCGCGTAGAAACAGACAGACAGACGGACAGACGGACGGGCAAAGCTCAATCGACTCAGCTCGTCACCCTGATCAAGAATATATATAGTTTATGGGGTCGGAAATGAATATTTCTATGCGTTGCAAACTTCAGGCCAAAATTATAATACCCTTTGCAAGGGTATAAATATTAAAAAGACACCCCTTGTAATTCTCAAGTACGAATTCCGTGCATTCGGAATATAAAAGGGGCAACTAATATTTGGCATGCTGGGAAAATCGCCCTAAAATATAGAAAAATAATCTAGAAAACCGCCCTATAATTTAGAAAAATAGAAAAAGACACCGCATGTAATTCTCAAGTTCGAATTCCCTGCTTTCGGAATATAAAAGCGGCAGCTGAGCGCATAGCATTTGACTGCGTTCTTTACTGTGACTCACGCGAGTGCTTGGTAGTCGTGTGCGATAAAATGCCTTTCGTGTTGAAGTATCCCCGAGGTCCCGAGTTCAAGTCCCAGGCAAGGTAAAGTTAGAAACTAAAATACTGACTACTAATTACAATGTGATTTTCAGAAAGAAACTTAAGTGAACCAACAGAAAGAAAAGTATCCTATAAAAATAATATATAAGGGGTTAAACGCTTCTTAGTGTAAGTAGTCTACAGTAGTCTTCTTCCTGTTTTGTCTCCAGTCCCCCCCCCCTCACTCCCTTTCCTGTGTTGAAAATGTTTTTTTTTTCTAAAATCTAGAAAATGCTTTTCTACAATTAAGAAAATATTGTCTAGCTTATAGTAAATATTTTCTTAATTTCAGAAAGTCTTTGTCTTATTTTTATAAATAATTTTTCTAAAATATATGGCGAATCGCCTTTGACCCCTTTTTAAAGGCGAATTTCTAAAATTTAGGGCGATTTTGGCTGTTTCTTATTTTGAGTGTGCCCTTCTCTTTTCGTCTGATCCTTTTATATCTTTTTTCTTTCGAAAACATCAGCTCAGCTTTTTCAAAAAAATACATATTGAGTTAGATAAAGAGGTAATAGATTTACTTGTAGACTTCACCTTGGCTGAGGATTTTTTTCTAATATGTATGGATAGCTCAGATTCTGAATAATAATTGTTATGTAAAACTAATCAATATGTATAAATATACAAGAATATGTATATATATTACGAACATACTCCATTTTAATTTTAATTTTCCAGTTGCCTAATTAAAAAGGTAACACATTTGACTGATATGTTATAAGGTAGCTAGAGCTCATTCTTGTTCAGTCGGCAGCAAAATTCAACATATAAGACGATATTACTATGTTAACAACGATAGAATAATCTATATATATATATACAGGGTTGCCCATATTCGACGGACCCATGTTTTTTTTTAAAAAATCAAAGAAAAAAATAAAAATTTGGCGGTTGGCAATCTTAATCATTTAATTTGTTCCAAGTAGATTTGTTTACATCAATTTTTGAATATGATATCTCTCAAATGGCCGCCTCTGGCGTTGATGGCGTATTGTGCCCTTTTTGCAGCATTTTCCATCGTTTTCGCCAACATTTCGGCCGGAATAGCGGCTATTTCTTCACGAATGTTGTCCTTGAGCTCTTCTACGGTCCTTGGCTTGTTAACGTAAACCTTTGACTTCAAATATCCCCACAAGAAGAAGTCAGGCGGCGTCAAATCGGGCGAACGCGGTGGCCAGTCCAAATCACCACTTTTCGACATCAAACGGCCCGGAAACAATTTCTTCAGAAAATCGATTGTTATGCGACTTGTGTGCGGTGGAGCGCCGTCTTGTTGAAACCAGAACTGCCTCATACGCTTTCGACGAATAATTGGCATCACAAAATTGGTCATCATGTCGCGATAACGCTCCTGGTTGATGGTAACAGCATGGCCATTTTCATTTTGGAAGAAAAACGGCCCAATGACCGTTTTCGCACTAACGCCGCACCAAACTGTGACTTTTTCGTCATGAAGAGGCACTTCTTGAATCTCCTGAGGATTTTCAGTGGCGTAAATACGGCAATTTTGCTTATTTACGGTCCCATTCAATGTGAAATGGGCTTCATCGGACAAGCACGTTGAGTTTTCACAATTGACTTGTTCTGTTGAATGTAAATTTCAACTATTTCAGAGCGCTCGCGTGGCGTGTATTGTTCCATGGTAAAAATCTGCTTGGACTGACGCTTCAAACGCGGTATGTCATTAAGCGATCTGACATCTCTGTCAAAAGTTATGGCGTTGCCAGATGGGTCCGTCGAATATGGACAACCCTGTATATATAAAAGTGAAAGTATGTTTGTATACTTGTTCCTTATGGGCGTCTAAACCGCTGTACCGATCTTCACAAATTTTTCACAGTATGTTCATGTCGATCAGGAAATTGTCATAGGCTATGTCTCATGTCTGTGACTTGGTCCAAAAACCGCGAAAATTGCAAAATTCAACCGTTCAACCGATTGTGTTGATTTTAAAAAGTGACTTTGCCATTTCTGTCAAATAATTTTGTGATAAATTTGTCAATAAATTTGTAAAAAAAAAAATGCCTTCAAAGTTATCATATATTGGGCAACGTGCTCCCAAGAGCTTTGAAACGGCAAACTCAAATAGCAAATGAAACGACCGAAGAACGTGAAAATCGCCTGAGTGGGGTTCGAACTCGAGCGTCCACTGTCAGAGCAAGTGAAACAGCTGAGGAGCGAGAACGTGCAATATTGGCTGCAAAAAATTGTGATGTCAACAAAATAAATCATCGAATTCTCCATCAACTTCCTGGTGAGTCAACTAGGTACAAGAGCATCCACACAGTTATTGATGTAGAAGAAGCCGTCAACTATACCGTGGAATTTCTTAATATGTAAGAGCCACCAGGGATGCCGCCTCATTTGTTAACATTAAAGTTGGGAGCTCCAATTATGCTTCTTAGAAATTTGGATCCACCAACGTTATGCAACGGCACAAGACTTTGTGTGAAACATTTGAGGCCAAATGACATTAACGCCACACGATCATCAGCGGAAAATTTAAAGGTTTCTTCTGAGATTACAATTGCATTCAAGCGATTGCAGTTCCCAGTTAGACTTACTTTTGCAATTACAATAAACAAAGCCCAAGGACATTCTCTAAAAGTAACTGGTCTGAACTTGGAAAATCCATCCATTCTCATGGACAATTATATGTGGCTTGCTCCAGAGTTGGAACACCCAAAAATTTATATATATACACACCCAACACGAAAACTAGAAACATAGTTTAAAAAACAAGCTTTAAAATATATTGAGAATAAATAATTATCTAACAGAATTTTGATTTGGTTTTGTGATAAGTAATTAAGAACCTTACAACTTTTACTGGCAAAAGAAAGCATTATAGATGTAAACATTTGATTGGGTATATGGGATGAATATTTGTCTGAGTATTTGTCTGCTCAAAGCCGGTTCCAAAGTTTATTATTACAATGGCAAAAGTCGGACCTTTTCAAGAAGTTCTTAGGACCCGGGCAAGGCCGGGTATTCAGCTAGTTCTAAAAAAAATTGAAAAAAAAAAACATTTTTTTCTAACTGATCAGACATATAGGGTCAATATGATATATAGTAGTTGTCCGATTCTGTTTAAATTTTAATTGTAGAAAGCTTAGTATCTTATCTTACACGAGTTATTAGTTTTTGCTCGCCAGATTGGCCATTTTGTCCATTGTGGACTGGTCCGAAAATTGTGTTATAAAATTGTAATTGACCAGACGAGCGTGTAGGACCAAACAGAAACGTGACTGACCGACGCCCATCAACCGGTCAAAGCAGGGGCAATTCCCTCGCACTGCCACCGACACACAACAGCAACAACAACAACATGTTTCACATGCCTCACAGATTTTGCCTTAAACTACACTTTAAAGTTGTGATTCCCCCGACTTGAGGCATTTGTTAAGAATGCCAAACAAAAATTTAAATTAATTGCCGGAAATCTTTTGTAGCAACAACAAGCAGCAGCTGGCCAGGACCCTGCGGTTAGTCACAAACTGCAGACCGAGTGTTTGTCCGTGGCTTAAACGGCAATTATTTATGCATTTTTAAAGTAACATTGCTTTCGGTTAAGCAGGACTGCATGTTTGGTCTGCAAGGACACACTTTAATTGCATCGTAAAGCAAAGCCGACCAGCCCGGCCCAGAATCACAGCCAACACACTAAGTAGCCTCGCTGCTACATACAAATTTTAATTGAAATGAATCATTTCGAATGCGGCTGCTGCTGCTGCTGCTGCGCCCTGCCATTAATGAGAGAGAAGCCGCCGCCGCCGCTGCCCCGCCCCCAAATATTGTTCATCATGAAAATATATTTGTCTAATTGGACAGTCTTTCTCATTTTCATGATACATTCTGAATGTGTGTGCATAATTTGGAAACAAACTGGTCGGCTCTAACTGGCTTACAGTTCTCTAATTAAACTTGTACACTGTGTGTGTGTGTGTGTGTCCGTGTGTATGTCCAGAGTATTTTCGGGGCATTAAAAATGGAGCGGAATTTGCGTAGGTAAATGTGTATTTTACATTTCTCTTATCCTTAAACTTTCCAGCAGAATTATCAACAAATTTTTCAAGTTTTCACCAGACAGTTTAGCCAGATTTTTGACTGTCAGTTAACTGACAGTCTGATCAGATTGCAAATAAATCCGTTTAACAATTGCAAATGATCCTCTTGCAAAAAGAAACTAATGGCTAAGTTTATTTTAAGTATATTTGTTCAAAAAAAAATAGTCACTGAATTCTGTAACAAGTCGTCTGGCACTAAACTGGCAGGTGTTCACACTTGTATGACACCTAAAAATATGGAAAACTGACCTAAGGAAATTAAAAACGTGCTTGTCTTTGTCCTCAGACTTGTCAAAATCAGTACTAAGGTGTATTTGGGGTGTTTTGATGGCATTTTTGGGCATATTCTACCTATCAATAGGGGGTTAGGGCTGACTTATGGAGGGGTGAAGAGGGTAAAATTTAACAGAAAGTCAAATGGCGTGTCGTTGTATAGGTTTTTGGTTGCTCTGACTTCGTTTCTGGTAATATTTTTTTATTAGTTGGCTTGAGGGCTGACTTATGGAGGGGTGAGGGGTGTAAAATTAACCAAAAATTTAAAAGGGGTATCGTTTTATAGGTTTTTCCAAGCTCCGATTTAAATTCTGGCCATCTTTTTCCGATAGAAGAAATAGGGGTTGATTTGTAAAGGGGTGAGGGGTGAAAAATTAAACAAAAAATCAAATGGGGTAGCATTTTCAGGGTTTTTGGGTGCTCTGATTTCATTTCTGGTCATATTTTTCCTATAAGAGGGATGGGGGTTGACTTATGGAGGGGTCAGAGGTGTAAAATTTAACAAAAAATCAAAAGGAGTATTGTTTTTTAGTCTTTTGGGTTCACCAATTTCAATCAAATTTGTTGGATCAAGAGATCGTTGAGCTACCCATACAATTTCCCACAAAAAAAGTTACATACAGGGTACTCCCAAAACTAAGACGGTCTTAACTGAAGGACAATTTTTAGATGTAGCTGCCAGACCAAGTAAATAACCATAAGCTATTGAGAAAATTAACATAATAAACAAGAGAACATTACAAATCACCCTTCAGAACTGTAGTCGGATAGTCTCTTTCAGGCAGAACACGTAGATCCACACACTTTTCTTTGCAGCCTTATGCACACCCTGAATAAAATGTACCCTGGTGGACTCTACTACTGCCTGTTCCTTGTGGAACATTCCTTATTCGATGCTTTCTACTTCTTCTCCAACTTTCTTTGGTGTCCCACCGCCTTCGTTCAGCGGGCTTACTTGCCTCTAATAAAATTGAAGCTTAGCTTATAAAGAAAAAATCCAAAAAATCTACAATTTTCCATTGTTTACTAAAGATTTGGCATCAGCAATTTCACTAGAATGCAAAACACAAAAAAAATTGTGTCATTCAGGTGAGGCAGGCATAAAGATGTGAAAACAATACAAGGCCATATGGTCACCATCATGGACACGTAGACACACACTCGTATGTACTTTTACCCACCACCATCATGTGTGTGTGTGCGTGTGTGTGACCAGACAGTGAGGGGTGTTTGTATATTTAGCATGCTAAGCAAACATAAATTGCTCCAAAGTGCAAGGCCACTCATTTAAACAATCAAATTCCGCGAACTGAATGGAAATTAATATGGAAACATGTTGCCTGCGCTGCTGGTTTTAAACAAACAGAACAAAAATGAAAAACATCTTGCACTCGTTTGAAAGGCTGCAAATTAAATTGAAATTTTCACACACTACTTTTTCAACGGCAGCTGTGCAAAAAAGTAAACTAAAACTGTATGTGGTCCCTATATGAGTCTGCGGCTGCTGACCCATGTCCTGCTGGGTTGGTGAGGTGAGGTGAGCTGACACGAAACTGAGTCTATACTCAATTGAATTGAATTCGAACGCTCAATTCTTTGAAATGAGTGGCTAAACTGAATTAAGTAAGCTTCCTCTGTAGTTTAGTACTTAGCAGATACCAAAGATAAGTTTTCATTCTCTATTTTAAATGAAAAAAAAAACATTGATAAGGCATTATCGAGAAAAAAAGGTATGGAATATGCCTGAATGATCCTTAGCGAAGAGACTTTACAAGTCCGGCAGTTTATTTAAACACTTTGAGAACAAAAGTGTCTGCACTTTTGTAATTACAGACCCTCGAATAGTTGAATCTTAAATGTTTTTCATTTCGATGATGAAAAAACAGCGAAAAATTAGTTGTTTCTATAAAAGTGTATGCACTTTGAAATCAAAGGCCCGCTAAAACTGGTCGAATTAACAAGAAAAGTAATGGTAAAAGTCATTACATTTGTGATTATTCACTGAATAATCACTAATAATCATAATACCTGTTTACTAAACAATCGTAAACAGGAATTGTTACTAATTATCTGAAAAATTGTAATGGTAATTGTTGTAGTAATTGAAATGGTAATTGAGATGGTAATTGTAATGGTAATTGTAATGGCAATTGAAATGGTAATTGAAATGGCAATTGTAATGGTAATTGTATTGGTAAGTGTAAAGGTAATTGTAATGATAATTGAAATGGTAATTATAATGATGATTGAAATTGTAATTGTAAAGGTAATTGTAAGGATAATTGTAATAGTAATTGTAATGATAATTGAAGTTTACAAATCAGCTCAATACCTATATACTCTGCATACCTTTGGTGCGGAGTATAAAAATACCATTTTTGAGTTAATGTTGATGAAATACCACCCCCATATTCTACTCTCCAAGTGAGTTTTGCGTAGATGCTTGGGTTTTTTTGTAAAAACCTCATATTTTCCTACTTCTTTAAGGAGCATTTCAAATTTTGCATCAAAACTAAAAGAACTAATGAAAACTTTCTACATTAAATGGAATAGTGTGAAAGTTAGTAGGTGATACATACTTTAAGGGAAGAAAAATGATTCCTTCTCCCCACCATGATCGCCTCTTTACCAACTTTAAAGAAGTACAGGCTATAAACAACATTTCAGAGAAGAGAAACTCAACAATTTGTAGAGCAAATGTTATAAAATAGTTTGAAAGAAAGCAAAAATTTAAGATTTAACAGTTTTAGGCTGCCCTTACACATAGGCTTACTTGTTAGTTGTTTGAAATATAAAAATCTTCTCATGATGAAACGCAGGCCTAGACTAGATTATCATGTCATATGTGTCGAACCGTGTTATGGCAGCCTTATATGGAAATTTTCTCATGATTGGCCCAAAAGTAGGCTACTAAAAATAGAATGTCCCTGCTGTCAGCATAAAAAGTCGTCATATGGAAAACATTTTTGTAGAAATTTTAGCAAACCTATTAAATAGTTTTGACAAGTTGGTCACAAAATCATGATAATGTACTAGTTGGCACTCAGCTTATCTAAATGGTTGCAGCTGGCTGTTTGGCAGTTTGCAAATGCAAATGTAAATCATTCAATTTCTGTGAATTTCTGTGAATTTCTGTGAATTTCTGTGAATTTCTGCAGTTTCTTCAAGGGAAATACACTCAAAGGCAATACCGAAGTTCCATTTTATTTTTAAAGTTCAGCTGCTTGGCAAAAACATTTGCTGAAGCGTCATATTGAGAACATGAATGCATATCAAATGCTGCTGCTGCTGCTGTTGCTGTCTCTGGGCTGTGTGTGGGTGGGTGCGTAGTGTCCAGGACAGGTCCCGCCCGACAGACACGGCATTGAAAAGTAAAACAATAAAATTGTACATGGCCCATAAAAAAGCATAAATATGACGAATCCACAGCAAAAGAGAGAGAGCGAGAGGGAGAGACACACATTCATTCGACTAGAGTCCGCTTGGGCATTGTTTTGGCACTCTCGAGCTCATGCCTGGCCGTTTTTAGGCATTGTACTCAATTCTGGTTATAAATTTTATCACTATCAGCGCCATATAATAAATTTGTTCGCCTTGTGGATTTGTGTAAATTTGCGCACAGCCGCACAACACACATCTACACACATCTACAAACAGTTTGCCATCTGCTGCTTAAATGCCTGCCATAGCATACTTTTGTGCGTGCGCTGTAGGGGTTTTGTGTGTGAAATGTGTGTGAGTGTGAGTGTGAGTGTGTGTGTGCGTTTGAGTGGGGATTGTGTTCACCAGACGGTGACGAGAGCTTTCCTTTTCAGCGAACTGCAGCTACGTGCAACAACTTGCAGCTTTCAAGTGTCTGGGATTGACAGATTGAAGCATTGATGAGACCTGAAGCACTTGCAACGAGCTGTTTTAGAGAGAAACAAAATTGACCAAAAAAAAATCAAATAAAACCCATAAAAACTGACAAAACTGTGCTTTGTTTGCTAACAAACAACTCTCAGCTATGACACTTGAACTTTAACATTTGTTCAATAAGTTGAATATAATCGGGTCTCCAGCATTGATTTGGAACTATTTGTGGCATTATTTAATAATTAATTCAAGTAGTTGCTTGTGCAAACCTCTTTTCATTGAATTTTCAAGAATTTGGCGCTTGAAATCAATCGAGATTCGATCTCAGTAAAGTATATTTAGGCAAGGGGACTGAGGTAAGGAAACTGAGAGAGTAGAGCAAGCATATTTAAGAGAACACAGCATTGAACTGGCTCTATCAGAGTTTGGTTTTCAATGCAAGAGAGGTGTTTTGCACTCATGTTGCTTTGAAATTCTCAACCAGTTATGGCATTGATGGCATGCTGCAAAGATTGATTATGAATTCCTTGAGCCGGCTAAAACTTGCAACATGGTTTAACAATTAGTTGACCATGAAATAAATTTAAACAAAATGGAAAAAAGAGCTGATTTTAAGTTGTTGTATGATTAGAATCAGTGGAGCTCTTGATTTAAGAGTAAACTTTCTTTATCTTGAACCAGATGAGCTCTTGATAACAGAAATAACATTCTCGGAATGAGCAATCTTGTATTTGAGTAGGTTAAGAACTTGATTCAAGACTTATGCTGCTTGATTTGCGAATGATTCGTACTTGTATCAAGTATTGAAGGTCTTGGATCAAGAAAAACGAAGAATATTCATTCTCGAATCAAAAATATTCATACTTGGATCAAAAATATTCATTCTTGGATCAAGAATTTCAGTCTTGGATCAAGAATATTCATTCTTGGATCAAGAATTTCACTCTTGGATCAAGAATTTCACACTTGAATCAAGAGTTTCACACTTGAATCAAGAATATTCATTCTTAGATCAAGAATATTCATTCTTAGATCAAGAATATTCATTCTTAGGTCAAGAAATTAACTCTTGAATCAAGAATATTCATTTTTGGTTCAAGAATATTGATTCTTGGATCAAGAATTTCACTCTTGAATCAAGAATATTCATTCTTGGATCAAGAATTTCACTCTTGGTTTAAGAAAATTCATTCTTGAATCAAGAATTTCACTCTTGGTTCAAGAATTTTCTTTCTAATCGAACTTCTGACATTTAACATTCTTAAACCAAGTATATAGCTCTCCATTTTTTCTCTGAGTGTACATTTTGTAGCATAGTTTGCTTGCATAGCTGCCTTGGTTGCTGTTCCCGCTGTGTGTCAAGTAAAATTTATTCCTGCATAACTTGAGTGATTTTCTGAGCGATCCCTTTAAAAAATTTAACATAAATTGATATTGGTTCGAGGTAAATATATTGTAAGTTCCAATACTCTCATTTTCAATTTGTTGTTGTTAATGTTTAAATCAAAAGTTGATGCAGATTCAAAAATCGGTAAACATTGGAAACCTGATACCCGTTTTGGCATTCTAGGCACAACTCAAATAAATTTTACTTCGGTCCAAAAAATCGTTTGTCTTGGCCTCACCTCAGGGGCATGAGACCACAAACCAAACAACTTACCTTCACCGCAGCCAACTGGCACATCTGTTACAATACAATACAAACGTATTGCCACATCTATATGTTTGAATGTGTTTATTGTTATTATTGTTTGGGTTTTGGTGGTCGCTTTGCGTGGCGTTTGCCATTTCTTGCCTCAATATCCTGGTCTATATATATATATATTTTGTTCAAAGGAAATTGATTTGCAACAACAAAAACATTTCCAGCAACTTTTGGCTGCAGTTTCAATGCCGCCTGTCGCCTACACTTTAACCATTTTGAGTTCCGTTTTCTTTTCTTTCCTTTTTTTTGGCATTTCGCCCCTAAACCCACCCCCCTCCCACCGCCAAGCTTCAATCCATTGGCCATGTCTGCGTCATCTTCAACTGTCAGGGCCAAAAAACTTTTGTTACAGTTCAACGCCGTTGACTTTGTTTGTGTTGTCCCTGCGACATTCTTCCCTATTTCGTCCTCATGCCGGTACTTTCTTTTGTATGGTGTAACATAAATTGTTGCCTAATTGCAAGTGGCTCCTTTGGCTGCATAGAAAATATCGTAGAAGGGGGAGAGAGAAAAAGAGGAAAAGAGCACCCACCTATATGTAGATGTTGTTTGTTGGCAGTTGCCTTTTGAGCGCTTAATTGGTAGGAAAAACTAAACAAAAAGGCAAAGCCAGGGAGTAGGCCCTAAGTCGGACAGCAGCACTCTTTTCCTTTCAGTTGGAGGCAATCGAAAAAAAAGATCAAACCAAAAGCAATTTGAAAAAGAAAAAACCTTCATATTACCCACAAATTGTTAGTTCGATTATTCGAAGTCTGGCTTCTCTTGGTAATCGATAAATAATGCTTATCGACGGCCGTGTAAAGTCAAATAGTTTTTTGGTAAGCTTATTTTCTGATTGATTTTAGCTTGATATACAAGATAGACTTCATTTCATGGATGGAACTATATGTGCTTTTCAAGCTTATTTTGATGCCACAATGTGTCTACGCACCAAATTATACGTGATTAATGCCCTAAAAAGTATGCAAACTTTGTTGCCTTGGGTTATTATGTTTTAAAATATAGCCATTGCCAGTCTGTCATAGATATTCGACACTGCATATTTACTCAGATTGTTGGGTATTCAACCAAATGTTGAGTTAGGACAAATTTGCAATATATACTTGACCGAAATTATGATTTTCATATAGCATAGCATACTTTAAAGGGCACTAAGCACTGATATATTTTGTGTATATGAAGGTAGTATATCATACTGTTTGCAGCTTTTAATATCTCTATGCCGGCTAGACCCCTCAGATGCACATTAAAAGCAGTATTTACACTTGTCTACAGCTATTTCAAGAACACCTTGTTTCTATCTTCTATCTTTATCCAACGACTGCAAATCAACAGCTGCCTTCTCATATTAGGATTGCTTTAACTGGTTAAGAATTTCAAGGCACTTCAAAAGACTGCTGGATAAATGATGGCAGCCTGTCTTAAGCTTAAGCAATTAAGCTTCACGTTAAAAGCTCTACTTTCAAGCTAAGCTTCTTATCTAAGCTTTACTTAGTGGCATCATGCAAAAGCCTAAGAAACAAACGAACGAACGAACGAATAAGAAGTTTTTCTCAATAGAACTTCTTTTTGACCGATCGTTCGCACTACAGCTATATGCTAAAGTCATTCGATCTTGACAAAACTTTGTAGAATGGTGTGAAAGCTTTTCAAATAAATAAATTCCAATTTTAAGCACATTTCCATTGAAAACAAACAAGTTTTTCTCACTAAAACCGCTTTTCAGACTCTACTTTTCTATGGCAGCTATACTATATAGATGTCCGATTTCGACCAAACTTGGTGGAATCATGGGAAAGCATAGTCAACAAAAAAATACAAAGTTTGGAGTCGTTTGCATTGAAAACAAAAAAGTTTTTCTCACCAAAACTAGTTTTTCGACCGATCGTTCCTATGTCAGCTATATGTTATAGTCAACCGATTTTGACAAAACTTTAAAGAATTGTGTGAGAGCTTATAAAATAAATATATGCCACTTTTAAAGAGGTTAACATTGAAAACAAAAAAGTTTTTCTTCCTAAGACTATTTTTCAGGCTCTACTTTTCTATGGCAGCTATACTATATAGTTGTCCGATTTCGACCAAACTTAGTGAAATCATGGGAAAGCATAGTAAACTAGGAAACCCAAAGTTTGCAGTCGTTATCTTTAAAAACAAAAAAGTTTTTCTCATTAAGACTACTTTTTGGACTCTACTTTTCTATGACAGCTATGCTATATAGATGTCCGATTTCGACCAAACTTGCAGTGAAAACAACTAAGGTTTTCTCACTAAAACTAGTTTTTCGACCGATCGTTCCTATGGCAGCTATATGTTATAGTCATCCGATACGGCCGGTGTCGACAGATGTGCGGCGTATTTGTACCAGAAGACTTTGAGCAAAGTTTGGTCGCGACAGCTTTAAAATTGACGGAGGAGATGGCATAGAAAGTGACGGACGGACGAACAAGGCTAAATCAACTCAGCTCGTCATGCTGATCAAGAATACAGGGTGCGCCATCTAAAGTGTCGGTATGGCAACACTGAATAAATATAAAAACAAACAACCGATTGCTATATGTTGATCTTGTTCCTTTAATTTGGTCCTGTACAATTTATTTCGACTACTTTTTGAACACAACATCAATCAAGTGGCCGCCTTTATTGGCCACAACAAAATGTGCCCTTTCTGCGGCATTTTCCATCACTTTTTCGAGCGTCTCATTCGATAAAGTGGCGATTTCGGCACGAATGTTGGCCTTAAGCTCTTCAATGGTCTGTGGATCGCTGGCGTAAACCTTGCTTTTTAAATAGCCCCACAAAAAAAAGTCTGGGGCGGTCAAATCTGGAGATCTGGGTGGCCAGTCAATATCGCCTCTTTTTGATACCAGGCGTCCAGGTCACTTTTTGGTCGTGTAAAGGTATTTCATGGATGCGGTGTGGACTTTCCGTGCCCCATATGCGACAATTTTGCTAATTAACATCGGCCTCATCGGTCATCAAAATTTGTTGAGTTGAGTTAGCACATTTGAACGATTATTTTCGATGAACAGCGTCACTATTTCGGCACGTTGTTTTGGTGTGAAGCGTTCCATGGTCAAAATTGTACTAGATTGATGTTTCCAAAACATGTCTAACAAAAGCAATCGGTTGGTAAATGTCAAAGTTATTCAGTGTTGCCATACCGACACTTTATATGGCGCACCCTGTATATATACCACCGAATCCATCAAAGGTTATTTCCAGCGATTTGCAATCCAACCCAAGACAAAATCTCTAGAGAATCTATCGCATGATTCCAAGAAACTTAATCTAGTACCTAGATATAGTATATTCAATGAAAATTAGATTAATACCCTGTACAACTGCCATCTAGAGTTGGGTATATATTCACTTGTGCGTTTCTTCAAAGTAAGCCAACTTACCATTTGTGTTTGCTATCCCTGAATTTTACTTCAGGCCCAGGAACCTGTGGCTCTCTAAAGGGGAAAAATGGTATTTGTACACCCAACCAGCCACACCCTTCAACTAATGTAAGTGGTGGGGGAGGGGAGGCGGGTTGTAACTCCTTTGGTAGTTGAGCAAAAAAAAAAAGTACGAGAACCCATTAACAATTAAAATCCATACCCACAACCAAACTAACCTACTTTGTGGTACACCAGCTTTGTGGGCGCATAATCGGACACCCTGGCATCGCTTGCTCTCTCCGTCCCTCTAACGTTTACTTTTCCCAGTGGCTCTTACAGAAAAAGTTTACAAAATAATAAAGTGGAGCATAATTTATGGAGCATGGAGGCCCTATAAGTAGGTATAACAAAGCAAAACCCCAAAAAAAAAATGGTTGGCTGCAAAAGTTCTTCAAGCGCAAAAAAAACGAAAAAAAACAGAAAGAAATGTAACGAAACGAAATTGTTGTTATTTAATGCCACATGGAGGGGGAAGACTAGGATGCCGGGGCACACAAATAAACAAATAATCAGACATCTTTAAGCCCATTCGTTAACTAGGAAGGAGTTTGGTTGGGTGGGAGACCTTGCTACTCTGCTCTCTTCCTTTTGTTTGGTGTATAAATTTCATTTTATAGAACTTTAATGTGGCTTAAATGTGTACTCGTTCCATACATTAGCCATGTTATTGTGATGCATTTCAAGGGCATGCGTGTGTGTGTGTGTGTTTGCCCTGGGGTTACATGGCGTATACGCATTGTTTGCAGGAAAAGTTGCAGAATTTATTACAAGTTTTGAAAACAATTTTGAAATACTATTTGTGAGGGGGGGGGGGGGGGAAACACAATTTATATTTGGGTTTAGTTTTAAGTGTGACCAGGTTAGATTTGCACACTTTCATTACCAAAAGCATATTTTAGCACTTTTGTACGCAGAAGTTGGCGTTGCAAAAACTAAATGAACATATTTTGAAGGAGGACCATTCAGAATTGGCCTTGCCATCTAGCTGACAAAATTTAGGTTAATTTTTCAACAATTTTTTTATAAAACCAATTGAGTGTCCATTTGAAGGCAGGGTATCAAAACTGTGCCAACTAATCAACTAACTGTCTCTCTCCCTCCTTCTCCTTCCAGTTGTGGTTGTCAATCAACAAATGCGCTCGACCACAAATCTATTGATTATCAACCTGGCCGTATCGGACATCCTCTTTGTCATCTTTTGCGTACCATTCACCGCCACTGACTATGTGCTACCGCAATGGCCATTTGGCAATTTATGGTGCAAGTTTGTGCAGTACATGATTGTGGTGACATGCCACTGCAGGTGAGTTGTGTTCAGACGATGTCCAGCTACTTCATAAAACTCTTTTCCCATCTCCTCCTCTCTGTGTGCAGTGTTTACACTTTGGTGCTGATGTCCTTTGATCGCTTTCTGGCCGTGGTACATCCGGTGACAAGCATGTCCCTGCGCACCGAACGGAATGCCACTCTGTAAGTTGCTTTCGAGAGAATAATTGCTGCCAATTTGTAGCGCAATTGGCAATTAGCTCTAGTTTGCCGGGCGATGGACTTGGAGTTGTATTTAAGGCGGACTTTTGAAACAAATTTCTGTATTTAGTTGCGGACACTTTTCCGCTTAATTAAAATGGGGCAAGTGGCCTTTACAATGGTTTTCGTAAAAGTTTTGTTCAATTTAATTCTTATTTACTTTCAGTATTAAAATTATATTTTGAAAATATCAAATTGATACTAGAATATGGAAAATTTGCCTTTACTTGTTAATACAACTCTTGTGTATATAAAAACATGAAGCCAATTTGCTTAAATTATGCTAAATACACGAATATATTGGTTTTTCCTGCCGTTTTTGAAATTCATCATCAACTTTTAACATATCAAAGTGATATTTTCAGATCAAATTGATATTTTTTAAAGTCATTTTGTATTATAAAATAAACATGTAAGCTAAGCTAACTTCGTCTCTGCCAAAGTTTTTAAACCCTTGCAAGTGCTCGCTTAAATATTTTAAAAAAAAATACTCTTTTTCCCATTTTCCGACCGATTGTTCGTATGGTAGCTATATGATATAGTCAACCGATTTGAACAAAAATTTGTAGAATTAAATGAAAGCATGTGAAACAAACAAAAACCAAATTTTAGCAAGCTACCATTAAAAACAAAAAAGTTTTTCTAACTAAGACTGTAATTCAGACCTATCTTTTGTATGGCAGCTATGCCAAATAGTTGTCCGATTTGCATCAAACTTGGCAAAATTATAAAAAGGCATAGACAACCTATGAATACAAAGTTTGGAGACGTTTCCATGGAAAAGAAAAAAGTTTTTCATACTAAAACTAGTTTTCCGACCGATTGTTCCTTTGGTAGCTATATGATATAGGCATCCGATTTGAACAAAAAATTGTAGAATTAGGTGTTAGCATGTAAAACGGTCAAACGCAAAATTTCAACTTGTTAGCATTGAAAACAAAAAAGTTTTTCCAACTAAGACTGTTTTTCAGACCTATCTTTTGTATGGCAGCTATGCCATATAGTTGTCCGATTTGCATCAAACTTGGCAAGATTATAAAAAAAGCATAGACAACCTATGAATATGAGTTTGGAGACGTTTCCATGGAAAAGAAAAAAGTTTTTCATACTAAAACTAGTTGTTCCTATGGGAGCTATGAGATATAGTCAACCGATTCGGTCGGTTCCAACATATTTGAAACGTGTGTGCAAAAAGAAGACTCTATATAAAATTTCAGTTCGATAACTTCAAAAATGAGAGACTAGTTCTTGTAGAAACGGTCAGACAAAGCTCAATCGACTCGGCTCGTCATTCTGATCAAGAATATATACACTTACACTTACACTCTTCCTCTCTAAATGCAACTTTCTACCCTCAATCCAACCCTCACAGTGCCATCATGTGCGCCTGGATAACAATTGTGACGACAGCCATACCCGTTGCTCTATCCCATTCGGTACGCATCTACCAATATCGTGGACGGGACGGCACCGCTTGTGTATTCTCCTCGGAGGAGGAGGTCTGGAGTCTGGTTGGCTTCCAGGTAAGTCAAGTGATATGGTTCTAGTTATCGGAGAGCATTTAAGAAGTTTGTGTGTGACGGAGTGAAATACAGGGTGACAGAGTGAACATTGAATGATGAAAGTTCAACCGGTCATCTTAACTGGCTATGGGCGCCAGCTGTGCAGAAAATAGCCTTAAAAATGCTTTGGAATCGACCCTAGCTCACAAAAACACTCTCCTCGATTGTTATAAGCAAATTGTTTCTTAAATTTAAGTCTTATATGGCCTAATGCATAAGTCCATGCAACTGACCTAATCTACATACATACGCAAATGGTTATTACAATAACACAAACTATGTTCAATCAAATTTCCAACTATTTCAATTTAGCTCAGCTCACAAAAGCCTCTCTCTCCCTGTGAAATGCTTATTATCAACACTTCAGTTTACTTGCCAAAGATCAATCAAATTGCAGGGCATTGGCAGTGGAGGAGGAGGAGGAGACGACGACGTTGACGATTTGGTCGTGTCGGAGTAATTTCTGGCCGGATGGCTGTTAAGCAGGATGCTGTTGTGCTGTGGATGCAGCCATAAGCGGGGGGTATGGGGGCAGCTCCGCTTAAAAACTGAATCTTTGGAATATTCCCTTCGATTTTAATTTCACAGCCCCTTAACACCGCTGCACCATCTCTGATCTCTGGCAAATGTGTCTGTGCATATAAATGGCAATTGCAACTACCAAATGGTTTTGGCCACAAAAAGCCATCTAAGCTCACCAGGGCGGCGGCACTGCCTGCTGTCCTTCTGCCATCGCCATTGAGGTTTTTGTCATTGTCAGGGCCAAAAACTACATTTTGTGTCTGTTGTGTGTATTTTGGATTTTTATGGCGGGCGCCAACAACCGACCAAACACCAAACAACTAAAACTATCAAAATGGATCAAACTTGTGACGCACATCAAAAAAATAAATAAATATATATATAAAACATACAAAAACAAACCAAAAATTGTTGTCATCGTAAATAAATAATAAAAATCAAATGAATACACAAGCAAAGGCTATAGCCCGAAATCCTGGCTTTAAGTTTCAGTTTAGATTAAAGGCCATACAAATTGGTTTGACTGACATCTAGAAAGTAAGTGGGAACGAGCTCCCAAAAGTTGACTTAACTTGCTTAAAGCAGATTCATAGACTAAGGCTTTCATATCTGTAATCTTTTAACTTCCAGTCAGTAGTATATCTCAAAGGGAAGAGGTGCAGCCGAATGACCAGAACCTTTTAAATTAAATAGAAGAGAACTGAAATTTTGTGCTTTTTTTATGTAATGTTCTAAAGAATATAAACCAATATCTCTGTACATGAAATGAATTCCCAGCAAAAGAAATTTAAACAAGGTTATAGAAAATGATAAAAAAAAGTCAGCTACTTACACTGAAAACTTGTTTGTGATTAGTTAAATGAAGAATATGACACAGCTGTTTTGGTAATTCCCGCTATGGTGCCACTTTAAAACTTAATTGACTCCAATAACCTGAAAGTATGCAAAAAAAAAAAAACATACCGGTTCAATACTTGCAAAAGAATTTAGTTTAACTTCTGGAAAAAGTAAAAGCTGAAGAGAGAAACTTCATTTGATTTATCCACCGATATGCGTTTTTTGTCACAACTTAGGTCACTGTTTTGGTCAGTTTTAGTCACTGGTTTTTCGCTGTTTTGCTCAAAGTTTAAGTCACTGTTTCGGTCAGTCTTAGTCACTGTTTTGATTCCTGTTTTGGTCACAGTTGTAGTCACTCTTATAGTCACAGTTTAAGACACTGCTTTGGGTACTGTTCTGATCACTCTTTAGGTCACAGTTTTTGGTCAATGATTTATTCACTGCTTCGGTCAGTGTTTTAGTCACAGTTTTTGGTCACTGTTTGGGTCACTATTTTCGGCAATGTTTGGTCACAGCTGTAGTCACTGATTTGGTCACTGATTTGATCTGTTTATGTCACTGCTTGATCACTGTTTTGATCACTGCTTTGGATACTCTTTTAACCATTTTTTTGGTCACTGTTTAAGCCACTCTTTGGTCTGTCACTGCTGGATCACTGTTTTGGTCGGTGTTTAACTCAAAGTTTTAGTCAATGTTTTGGTCACAGTCTTAGTCACTGGTTTGATCACTGTTGTGGTCACTCTTATAGTCACCATGAGTTTTAGTCACTGTTTTGAACACTGTTACGGTCACTGTTTTGGTCAGTGATTTATTCACTGCTTCGGTCAGTGTTTTAGTCACAGTTTTCGGTCACTGTTTGGATCACTATTTTCGGCAATGTTTTGGTCACAGCTGTAGTCACTGATTTGGTCACTGATTTGATCACAGTTTTAGTCACTCTATTGGTGACCAAAGTTTTAGTCACTGTTTTGGTCAGTGTTTTAGTCACTGTTTTGGTCACTGTTTAACTCAAAGTTTTATTCACTGTTTTGGTCACAGTCTTAGTCACTGGTTTGATCACTGTTGTGGTCACTCTTATAGTCACCATGAGTTTTAGTCACTGTTTTGGAAACTGTTATGGTCACTCTGTAGGTCACTGTTTTGGTCGCTGTTTTAGCAACTGTTTTGGTCACTGGTTTTTCATCTGTTTTGGTAACGGTTTTGGTCACTGTGTTAGTCACTGTTTTTGGCACAGTTCTAGTCACCATTTTAGTCACAGTTATAGCCACTGCTTTGGTCAGTGTTTTAGTCACTGCTTTAATCAGTGTTTTAGTCACGGCTTTGTTCACTGTTTAGCTTAAAGTTTTAGTCACTTTTTTTGTCACAGTCTTAGTCACTGTTTTGGTAACCGTTTTAGTCACTGCTTTGGTCAGTGTTTTAGTCACAGTTGTAGTCACAGTTTATGGTCATTGTTCGGATCTCTATTTAGGGTAATGCTTTGTTCACTGTTTTGATCACAGTTTTAGTCACTGTTTTGGTCACTGTTTAACTCAAAGTTGCACAGTTTTGGTCACTGTTTCAGTCACTACAATCCACAACCAACACGTTTTCTCGTTTGAGCCCCCGATCGAACGTTCGTAAAAGAGCTTTGCTCTAAAAACAAAATACATTTATTAATACAACTTTTCACACTCTGCTATTCACACACAAGGGAGTGTGAGGGTTGGAGGAGGGCAGAAGGGAGCATGTGGGGGTTAAGTCAGTCTTCCTTTTTCCAGATCCCACATCTTTACTTTATATTATTCACTCACCTAGTCAAAGGTTTAAGCTGACAACTCACTTATCTTGTGTCTGCAATTTAAACACAAATGCCTGCATCTCAGCCCATACGACTATCAAACACTCGCGCAGCATTGACACAAATCACACTAAAAAAGGCAAGATTTGGGGATTTAAGTAGAAATCCTAAACTATTATTAAGATTAAATTGTTAAATTGTGAAAAGAACAGCCTAAATGAAAAACATTGCTACTTATTCTGTACTGATTTTGAGCTATAGGTTTCGTTTAGAACTTTCACACGCTCATTTAGAGGGTTTCAATGTGTAAACGTTAGTATAAAAAACCCAAATTTTTGTGTGGTATTTAGATTGCTGTATGAAAAATGTACAACTCATTTCGAAATATGCCAATTTTCTCAAATTTTTGAGAACAATTCAACTCAACTTAATCACCGCAGAGAAAAGTAGAGGTAGCCACTGAGATGTTAGTCCACAAATGTGTGCAATGGTGCAGTGAGCTAACATGTCGCAAAAGTTCTGGGGATCAACTCCAGACAAAGATTTGCATATAGGAGAAGGGGTTTCAAAGTATGGGGATGAGTAAAAGTAGCTGCCGTTGCTCTATCTATGGACACCATGCTGCTCTGTAGCAGCATTTGTGACATACATGACACCTTAAAAGTCGCTGCTAGGCGCATAACCCATTTGAAATTCCTCCCACTAGGTGTGGCAGGATTTCTCACAATGTTGCAACGAAACAGTAACAGGTGGCTGCAGCGGATGCAGGCAATGCGCACATCCTGCTCTGTCTCAAAGTTAAGCGAAAACATGACTAAAACTTGCTAGTTTAAAACTTTCATATCTAAAAGTTTTTGTCTTTTCGAAAGTAAGCCAAGCCCTTTGAAAAACTGACATGGTAAGCAAAAAAAGAAAAGAACAACTTTCTGTATGTGTGACTTTTATGGCAAACATGGCGTTTGCCTCAAATATAAGCCCCAGCTAGGCCAAATTAGGGGAGCGACGCACATCAGCCTGGACAGTTTTGGCCTTAAAAGCCTCCAGGCGAGTCGGGCCCAAAGTTGATTAATTTTTACTGAGTGACAGACAGAGCAGCAGGCGCCTCAGTTGCGTTTATGGGGACAAATCCCAGGCGCAATTTGGTCGTAGCCAAATATTAACAGCAGGCACATTTATCATATGGCACACACACACATCTGTTTATGGTTCGACCAAAAGTTTAAACCGCTTTCGCGCCTCTCTCAATTGTGCACTAAAAGTTGTCATGTATCTCCCAATCCCATCAATGAGTTGTATCTTTATATCTTTTTATCTATCCAACTGATAGTTTGTCAGTAACTGCAGCTGTGCCTATGCCTTAAGTGGGCCAACCATCAAGCCAACTTTTATGCTCACTTTTATGCCGCTTGCCAAAGTTTATGGGTTTATAGTCAAGTCAAGTAGGCAAAAAGTCATTGCTAGGAATGCGGATCATAAATTTTTGGGTGGCACACAAAAGTTGGCAAGTGTTTGCTAATCATTTGACCTGAAAATTAGATTTCAGTTTTATTTTCTTTTTAGTTTTTAGTTTTCGATGGCAAATCAGCATATTTCAGGACACTGTCATAAATATTGGCGCATCAATTTCCAGCATTAAAGCTACAAACAATTTTCGGTTTTTGGCCAATTTACAATTTAATTGGAATACAAACTCGCAAATTTCTTACATTGTCCTGGGCGCAAGGAGAGCCCAAGGTGTCAATGCGGATTATGTCAGTGGCTTGGCCCGTTGTCGTTGTCGATAACAAACGACATGTTCATTGGCCATGGCGCGTAATCCAAACCAAAGTGATTTCGATTCCGTTGCTGTCAGGCATTATTCTTGCCATATGAATGCCGGGCGGGCGGGCGGGCGGTCGGTGGGCTCCGGCGGGTTATTAACAATCGAGCCATGAGCGATTGTTGTTCGTTTTCCGTTTCATTACATTTTTTACCTTTTACCTTTTACCTTTCGTGTGCGCGCGCGTTGGTTGGCAATATTTTGTTTGCTCTTTCTGCACAAAACCCAACGGTGCTGAGTGTTTTTTATTTCATTTTATTGTTTTGCATTTCGATGAAGCCCCTTTAATCATTTACACTTGGCTGATGCGCGGCGCCACTTGAAAACTTAACGCTTCGCAAATGAGTTTCATGCCTGGGGTAGTCAGAGCTGCAAACCGGTGGATTCGGAGAGGTTGGGGAAACAGCAAGTCATCCGGCTTAATCGTTGAGAGAAGCACAATTTGACAGCCGGAATGCAAGAGTTTAAGTTTTCAAGGAAAGACCACAACTAATCGTTGCAGAAAGCAATAAAATTACATTACTTTCATAAAGGACTAACACCTTTTGTCATTTATTTGGCTGTAACAAGAACCGTTGCATACATTTCTGCGCTACTGGCGAAGACTACTTACTAGTGTTGGTTTGTTCATGAGTGAGTGAACAAAATTGAGTTGTTCACTAAACTGAGCAAGTGAACATGTTCTTCATTAGTTGTTCATTTTTGTTCAGTCAGAGTTGTTCAGCCGCTCTTGCTCTGTCTCTATTGCTCCGTGAGTTGTTCAGTATCTAGTTCAGAGATTTGTTCAGAGAGTTGTTCAGTAACTAGTTCAGTGAGGTGATCAGTGACTGTTCACTTAGTTCGGTGACTGTATGGCCACTCTGTGTTAAGCAGTCTTCTGGTGTGGCAGTCTCGTCCGTTGTTTTTATTCAGAATGTCTTTGACCAGAAAGCACAGCGATGTTTGGAACCATTTCACCGAAATGGATAATAAAAAGGCAAAATGTAAATACTGCAGCGTTACATTAAGTTGTAACTCACAAAGCAATCCAAGCCGCCACCCTAAAAGCAAACACCCGGCTGCAGTGGAGCCCCCTCCTACTGAAAGGAGATACTGACTTAGATCCTGTTGTGTTGTAAACGTCTTTCATTTCAATACACATTGGCTCGTGAGCTACTCAACAATTAAGCAACTGAACAACTGAGCAACTGAACAACTGAGCAACTAAACAACTGAACAGCTGAGCAACTGAACAACTGAACAACTGAACAACTGAGCAACTGAACAACTGAGCAACTGAACAACTGAACAACTCAACAACTGAACAACTGAGCAACTGAACAACTGAGCAACTGAACAACTGAACAACTGAGCAACTGAACAACTGAACAACTGAGCAACTGAACAACTGAACAACTGAGCAACTGAGCAATTTGACTGAGTTGACTCACTTTGAATAAAAGAACAAGTGAACATGTTCACTGAAATGAACAACCGTTACCCAACACTACTACTTACACAGCCCAAACAGCCAAGCCGTACTAATCTCAATCTTGTGGCTTTTGTGCTTCTAATTTCCCTACAAGAAAAAAAGATCCAAAAAAGTATCCATTTGGGAGGGATATGTCTTAAATATCCTTTTAATCATCCAACAGAGCTGAAGAATCATCCCAAGGATCATCATTTTTCATATCCTTTGGATGATTTTTAGCTCCGTTGGATGATTAAACGGATATTTCAGACATATCCTTCCCAAATGGATACCGGAAATCATCCTTTCTTTTCTCTGTGTAGTTACTTCAAAGCTGGCGTCAATAGCTAGTAAAGCTGACCGGGTCGGCGTGTAAGTTTTAAATAAGAACAACTAAGAAAGACGTTTAAGCCCGACTAAAACATACTCTGTACCTCTCAAATTTGGTATTTAAGTGCTGCTCTTCCCCTGCAGACAAACTGTCAACAAAATTGTCCTACACCTAGTTGTAAAGCAACTAGAATTTAACTGGTAACAAAATAGCTAGATTCGGGTGAGTTGGGCAACTGCGCAGCGGCAGACAGCAAAGCTTTTCGTGTTTATTTTCAAGTTTATTATTAACCTGCGCAGCTGCAGCCGATTAAGTTAAAACTGACGCGAGTGCGGAAGAAATTAGAAGTGGAAATTAATTCAGAGTGTAGAAAAACAAGGATTAAGTAAAAGTTAATGCAAAGTCAATGTGAATTTGAAAAATTTTTTGTCAAGTCATGAATGTATTGCGAATTATGGTTGAGAAGAAGGTGAGAGACTTGTGAAATAAAACATAATTAACTGTAAAGTACAGCACATACAGCTCATGTTGCCAATTGGTATTAAACTGGTTGGAAATGGCTGCAGGAGGGGACAATTGGAACTAAACTGGTTGCAAATGGCTGCTGCTGGGGACAATTATCTTTTGCCTTTGACATGCCTGTGTAAAATGGACGACTTCAATACATTGATTTGGATACGAAGTGCAACCAGTTGCGAGTCTTTGGAGACTGGTATACTTCTGGTATTATACTAGACACTTTCTCTGCAGGGTCGTTAAGCGTTGATAAGTATTCAACATTTCGACACTCTCAACTTAAAGACAGACTAAGAGACAGACAAACATTCATTATTCGATTATTTCCCGTTTCATTTATGCATTAATGGCTGGGAATCGAATTGAAAACCACGACTTTCAAAGTTCAAACGTTCCATCCTCACCTCTATTTACCAGTCTTCATGATAATCTAAGCTCAAATGAAAATTTGGCAAATTTCCCGGCTATTAGACCGTTTGATCCCACAATTGCCCTATATTAAGTCATCATAATAGCCTAGGCTCAAATGAAAAGTCTTAAAATTTCTCAATTCTTGGACTGTTCAAGCTACATCTTTCATTTACCAACTCTGGCAATGTAATCTAAGCATTAAGCACTTTCATGGAATCTCGCAATCGGTTGAACGGTATAGTTTTCGAAATTCGCGGTTTTTCGACCATTTCCCATTCATTTCTTCAATTCAGAACATTTCTGGGCAAGCGTCTAACCATGTTCAAAGGGTTTTGAACCATTTAAAAACCTTCCAGGGCAGGCTTATTCCCATAAGTTTCATTACAGTCCGATGAGAGGTATAATTTGGCAAATTTCGCGGTGTTGGAACCATTTAGAAACCTTCCGGGGCTAGCTTATCCAAACAAAAGTTTCATTTACAATCGGATGAACGACATAATTTGGCAACTTCGCGGTTTTTGAACCATTTAGAAACCTTCCAGGGCAAGCTTTTACCCAAAAGATTCATTACAATGGGATAAATTGTATAATTTGGCAAATTTCACGGTTTTTGAAACATTTCCCGGGCATTTTTTTCAACTTCCAAACCTTCCCGGCCAAGTGGTCAACCATTTCCCAAAGTTTCAATGCGATCGGATGAACGGTTTAGCCAAAAGTGGTTATATTTGTTGAGAAGAATTCCCTTTCAATGGTGTGTTGAACTTCATTCAAGAAGAACGAGGCCAAAAAGTAAGAGTGTGCGTTAAAATGAGACGCAAACTAGCACTGACCTGCCGTCGTCGATCGCTGACCTTGGACTGAAACCAATTAGAGCGCTGTTTGCTCTCTTCCCAGCAAACATTTTATCTAATTTTTGATCACATTCAAGTCATTTTCGAGTCATAGTCATTAAAATAGTCATAAATGCGCCCATTTTCTGATCATATGCGATACTTTAGTCGGGATTTTAGTCGATTCTTCTTGAAGAGTCGCTTTTAACCCGTTCTTCTGATCAGTTTTCAATCATTTTCGAGTCATTTGAGAGTCCTTTTTTTTAGTAGTATTTCACTAAATCACATTTTAAGCATATTTATAAGTCATTTTCGAGTCTCAATTTATCGCATATGATAGGCATCTCTTTTGGATCATCATAAGGAGTCGGAAAAGACTCATCAAGGTGATTTTTATAAAAATGATCTTCCAAATGTTGGGTGGGTTGGGCCAAGACGCGGCATGCTCACGGCTCAAGTTTGTGTGAATAGAGACAGGTGCGGACCAGGCATGAACATTGCTGATCTTTAACTAGTTAAGCGACCATCCTTTCGCACTAAAAACACTTGCCATTAGATCAACCACGACCAGCCAAGAATTTTGCCTAACGAATTTTATATCCTACCGATCGGATACGGAAAATCATCCAATGGATATTCTAAACCTTGAATCCTGATACACAAATACGAATAAAAAGTTGCCTAGGTAGGATTACTCAGGTAAAAAAAAAAACATTTTTATTAATGCTCAGAAAGTGTGAAAAAAAGGAAACATTTAGGAACTCATTTGCCTACGTACCCAGGTACGCAATGCGGAGACACGTGCAAAGCCATCGGGTGCTGCACGACCACAGCTACCAATTATATAACTGGCCACGCCCACCAGAGTACCCTTGTACGTAGCCGGTCCACCCGAATCACCAAAACAGGCACCCTTATTCGCACCGTGCAGCAGACAAATGACAGTCTCGGCCGGTGTGCCGTTATGACGGGCACACTCCGAGCGTGTTATGGCCTTGACTCTAACATGAAGCAACTCATTCGACAGTGGTCCACTGTGCGAGGTGGCGCCCCAGCCAGAGACACTCAGCTCAGCATTGGCCGGGGGATCACTGGTAGCCAGGGGTATCGATTTAATATTGCCAGAGTTGAGCTTTAGCGGGCTCTTCAGCCGCAATACAGCCACATCATTGCCCTGACCCACAGAGCGATAGGAGGGATGCACCTTTACACTTGCCACTTCTACAACGACTCCGTCGCCATTGATCCGCAGACTACCCGCTCGAATGGACAGCTCAGAGGCAGGCCGACTACGAAAGGGTGAAGATTCGTTAAAAGCCATACAAAGTTATCACCTTCAACTTACACCACTCCTCCCGAACTGACACAATGGGCGGCGGTCAAAATGTGGGTGGCGGATATAATGCTGCCACCGCAGTTGTGACCCCCGCGTATACGCAACGACACCTGATGCGGAAACTGACCCGCTCGTGCCTTTGTGCCGCCCACTATGCGCGGTGCCGGTGAGTCCGTAGACGACAGGGTCAACGGTACACACCAACCGATCACAAGCAGTGCAAAGCTGAAGCCAATTCTGGTCATGATTGTGAACTTGTAGTGTTTGTGGAGTTAGGGCCAATGTTCAGCGGGTATTTATAAGGGAAATCGTGGCGCGTATGCCGCCTCATCATCATCAGTGTCAATTAGGCTTATCGGAATCTCTGGGCGAATGGCAGTGCTTGCATTACGTATGTATCAGAGCTTCTTCCAAAATACACGTGTATGTCTAACTTGAAGATAAATGGAGCACTGTCTCACTTGTGTGGCTTATTAGGGCGATTCTAAGACTCAACTATGAAAAACAAAATGACTAATTAATGAATTGTTTACAAAAAGTCAATCAAATTCTTCATTTTGCACAGTGGTGCTGACTGATATAAACTTGAACTTTTTAAGTACATCTTGAAAGGTTTACAAAAAATCTCTTGAGATCTCCAATTGAGATGCGAAAAAGTATGCCAAAATTGAAGCTTACGCGGAAACCGAAAGGTTAAGTTTGAGTAGCTTTTGTAAAAGCTGACACTAATAGCAAGCGAATGGGACACACTACCCGCTGCACCACAACCGAATAAAATAAAATCCCAATTTATTCTCGAATCAATCTTAAGCTGTTCTTCAATCTTGGATCTTCAAGTTTACAGAGAAGGCAAACTGTGAATGATTTGTATTGAAAGTAGGAGCTTGTTTCTATTTTAAGAACGAAATGATCTGAATTTAAAATCAGGCCTGTTCTTGGTCCCAAAGTTGATCAAATCAGAAGATATGTGATCCATCATTTGGTTGCAACTTTCAGGACCGTTTTCTCAGCTTGTCTCATCGCTATGTGGAAGATGTGAAATCATGATATCTTCCTTAGTTTTGGAGATAATTGTAAACTAGATGCTAAAACATGAATCACATCAGTGGCGTACGTAGGACTTTATCCAACCCCATAAGGTATATATATTCTTGATCAACAGCCGAGTCGATATAGACATGTCCGTGTGTCTGTCCGTATGAACGCACAGATCTCAGAGATGGTAAGAGATAGTGGATTGACATGTATGGGACATATGCTTCTTATGCCTGCAGGCAGATCAAGTTTATTTTCATTTTTGGCCACGCCCCCTCTCGCCCCCACAATTTGGAAAAAAACGTCATATCTGCCACAGTTTTAAAGATAGATGTTTTGTTCCTTCTAGACATATTTTGTAATCAGGATTACTTATCGATGCGTCAAAGGAATGATAAAGATCGGAAGCACAGTTTTCGATCTATAATCAAAAGACTGTTCGCTGCAGCAGTGCGGTAGCAGCGCTACTCTCAACTGCTACTGCAGCTTCAAAATTTAGGCTGAGCGGATAATTTCGTTGGTACAGAGTATGTTATAGACGGGCTTGACCGACTTTCTTTGTGGTTTTTTTCTATATTTCCATTTAAGAATCAATTGACTGACTGTAAGAATAACCAAGAGTAAATTAGAGAATGAAATGGGTTGAAATTAAGAGCTTTTGTTATTGACTGACTTTTAGAATACCCAAGAGTAAATTATAGAATGAAATGGGACTAACTCAAGAGCTTTTAGTTGAGCTAACACAGTTTTTCTAGGTTGTATAATTATAGTGTTCCTTTCAAACCGTTTTTCTTCGTCTTAATTGTTCTCTTTTTGGTTTCCAGTTGGTTTGAGTCGTCATTTTTCTGTCTTACATTAATCTTTATAGCCCAAATTCCGTTTAGTACATTCGCCTGCTACGTTTCACTATACATATCCATGTCTTCGTTTATGTTATGCAATGGGTATGTGCAGTGATGTTAACTTAACATATTGTTAATGCACTGTAAAGGTTTTCTTCTTCCTTTCTTTTATCCTCTTTTCTTTGTAACTTCCATGCTTCATTCTAACTTCAAAAATTGTAAAAAAAAAACCAACACCAAATATTTTTTTGAAAAACAACCCGAATTGTTTCAAAGTTTTCTTTAATGTTCAGCAAAGTAAAGTAGAATTATTTAGAGACCCGCTTGTTGCTGTATCCAAGTACGTAGAACCGAGACTCGTGAATAGCCATCGGGTTTGGTGCTACCGCAGCGTCCCATTACAAAACTGGCTGCACCCACCAGCGTTCCCTCATACGTAGCCGGTCCACCGGAATCACCAAAACAGGCGCCCTTATTTTGACCATGCATTAGACATATCGCAGATTCCGGTAGAAAGCGGGCAGTGCGTCTGCACTGGTCACGTGCCATCACCTGCACACCGACATAAAGCAACTCATTCGCAACGGGTCCTCTATGCGAGGTTCTACCCCAACCGGAGATTTGCAAGTTGGCGCCATTCGGAGGATCATTGGTGGCCAGAGAAATGGCTTTCAGGTTGCTAGAGTTGAGTTCGAGCGGAGTACTCAGACGTAATACAGCCACATCATTGGCCGGTGTCGAACCCTTATATTGCGGATGTTTCCTCACTTCCGCCACTTGTACCACAACTCCGCCACTATTGAGTAGTAGACTACCCGCTCGTATGGTCAGCTGTGAGGCAGGCGTGCTAAAAACAAAATGGGGAAAAACTTAGAAAAAAATTTGGCAAAAGATATGCCTTTTGCACTTACACTTTTCTTCTCGACATGACACAATGGGCGGCCGTTAGAATGTGGGTAGCGGATATAATGGAACCACCACAGACATGACGTCCGCTTTGACGCAACGAAACCTGATGCGGAAATTGTCCCGCTGCGGCGCGTGTACCGCCTACTATGAGAGGCTTGGCGGATTGATCCGGTGCCGGTGTGGTACACTGCAAGGTCAGCTCCAAAGACAAGCCGATGACAAATAGTACAAGACTCCAGCAAGCTCTGGCCATGATTGTGGACAAAATTTTGTATGCGGTTTATGGATGCAACCAAGCGGTATTTATAGTAGCGAAAGCGTCTAATGTCTCATCAACTCATTAATGACAGCTGCGACTTATCTACTACTTGAATGAGCGACACTTTCATTAGGTATGCAAAAGATCTTCTCCGGACATACACGTGCCATGTATGGCCTAATTTCTGAGGTGAAGTACCTTAAAAATGATTAATCAGTGCATTCCTAATGCTTCTACATTCCAAAGCTTAAGTTTTTAAAACTATTTCTAGCTAAGACTACTTTTGGAACCCTACTTTTTTAATGGGAGCTATACTATATAGATGTCAGATTTCAACCAAACTTGGCAAAATCATAAAGAAGCCTACCAAACTAAGAAATACAAAGTTTGGAGGCGTTTTCTTTGAAAACAAAAAATTGTGCTCACTAAAACTTGTTTTTCGACCGATCTTTCCCATGACAGCTATATGCTATAGTCATCCGATATTGACAAAACTTGGAAGAATTGTGTGAAAGCGTATCAAATAAATAAATGCCAGTTTTACACACATTTCCATTGAAAACAAAAAAGTTTTTCTCACTAAGACTACTTTTGGAACACTACTTTTCTATGGGAGATATACTATATAGATGTCCGATCTCGACCAAACTTGGCAGAAACATGAAAAAGCATAGAATACTTATAAATACAAAGTTTGGAGGCGTTTCCACTGAAAACAAACACGTTTTTCTTACGAAAACTAGTTTTTCGACCTATCGTTCCTATGACCGCTATATGCTATAGTCATCCGATTTTGACAAAACTTGGAAGAATTATGTAAAAGCTTTTTAAATAAATAAATGCCAGTTTTAAAGAGGTTTACATTGAAAACAAAAAAGTTTTTCTCACTAAGACTACTTTTTAGACTCTACTTTTCTATGACAGCTATACTATATAGATGTCCGATTGCAACCAAACTTAGTGGAATCATGGAAAAACATAGCAAACTAAGAAATACAGAGCTTGGAGGCGTTTCCATGGAAAACAAAAATGTTTTTTTCACTAAGACTACTTTTCGGACCATACTTTTCTATGACAGCTATACTATATAGATGTCCGATTTTGACCAAACTTGGCAGAATCATGAAGAAGTATAGAATACTTATAAATACAAAGTTTGGAAGCGTTTCCAATGAAAACAAAAAAGTTTTTCTCACTAAAACTAGTTTTTCGACCTATCGTTCCTATGACAGCCATATGCTATAGTCATCCGATATGGACAAAACTTTGTAGAATTGTGTAAAAGCGTATCAAATAAATAAATGCCAATTTTAAAGACATTTCCAATGAAAACAAAAAAGTTTTTCTCACTAAGACTACTTTTTAGACTCTACTTTTCCAAGACAGCTATACTATATAAATGTCCGATTTCGACTAAACTAGGTAAAATCAAGGGAAAGCACAGCAAACTAAGAAGTACAACGTTTGGAGGCGTTTCCATTGAAAACAAAAAAGTTTTTCTTACTAAAACTAGTTTTTCGACCAATCGTTCCTATGACAGCCATATGCTATGGTCATCCGATTCGGTCGGTTCCGACAAATGTGCAGCGTATTTATACTTAAAGACTTTGTGCAAAGTTTGGTGAAGATAGCTGTCAAACTGACTGAGGATGTGGCATAGAAACAGACGGCTTCTTTCCTTCTGGTTGTATCAGTACGGTCCAATGATGCCACCAACTAATAATCCACAACAAACAATGCGTTTTTCGGGAGACATTAGCGGTTCTTGCTATGTTTCAGCCTACTCTTCACACGAAATACGGCTATTTTGTATAAATTTAACCCCAAATGAGCTTCGTGGCTGAACACAATTTTTGGATAAAAACGTGGCATGAATTTTGATAATAAAATTGAATAATCTGCCAGCGTTGTTCGCTTATAAGTCGATTTATGGTTAATATATATAACAAACTGAACATGTTTGACAGTAACAAGTGACACGAAAACAGCTAAGCTAACAAAAACAGTGCTTGCCAAAAAAAAGTGTCTAAGAAATTCCCCTTTAGGACCCCAAAGTTACGCTAAGATAGCAAGAGTTTAATGTCATCTGATAAAGATAAAATTCAATAAGTAACAAACTTATTGAGCCACCCTCTACTACTTATTTGGCCTACTGTCAAACTTTAATGTGTGATGAATGATATTATTCATGCATCAAGCTCAGGTAACATGTAAAATTTAAAGCACATTTTTCATATATCCCCCCGCACATTTATATGTAACAGCATACAAACGTGTCTGTTTGGCTTACGGCTAAGCGGCAGCTGTTAAAATGCTACACGGCCTGAACAAGTCTGTCGACTCCGGGATACTCGTAAAACGTTACCCATATCTGGTATCTGGCCAGGCATAACGGGTCAGCGCTTTTAACAATTTCAATGCAAGGGCAAAAAAAAAACAAGTGAGAAAGGCCGGTCATGACCGACTGTAAGTATGCTCTGTAATTGCAAAGGTGTGAGCTGGGATGTTTGCTGGTGGAGAAGAAAGAATATGATTGATGCTAACCCTTATATTCCTTTGGCATTTTGTTAAATAATACTGATTACTATATATATGTTCAGAAGGTGAGAAACATCTAGCCATAATACTATGACTGGAGTAGGCGTGGCATATTTTGAGAATAAACTTGAAGTAGCTGCTAGTCTTAGAAGCTTTTCCATCTCTATTTCTGAAATCTGTGCATTCATACGGACTGATCATGTGTATATACATATAGCTCATATCACTTACTCAGAATATACTCTGTGTACCTTTTGGTAAGAGCACAAAAAAATTGCCTCTGACATGGCAGCAGCTGGCCAACGAAAGCCTGCGAAAAATAACATGCAAAATTCAAGGTAAAAATGAGCCAAGTGCCAAATGACAAGCGTTAAGCATTTTGTTTTTGGCTTTTGCGTCGGCAAAATTGATTTTTACCCACAGCAATAAATTTTAAATATTATGTAAATTCTGATTAAAGGCTTCCCAATTCCAGATGGCAAAAACACATTTATTTTATTCAGATGACTCAAAAGTCTATCTTTTCGACATAAAAAAGGCATGTTCCTGCTAAATGTTCGAAACCGAGCAAACAAAAGGGCAAAGGATATTATTAATGCCGTTATCTATATACTTGTACAAATCAGTTACACTCCCCAGAACACAATTACAGCAACAATTGACGATGAAGAACTTATGGAAACTAACATACAACATTAAATCTACATATTTGTACGATTATTTGCTATATGTCCAAATTGTCTGCACTTTAAAGAAAAAGCAAAGCTTATCAATATTCATGTTGGAATTTCGATAGTTCAAAGTTTTTCGAGAATTTTTTCTCTTAATCATTGGAAAACACATTCAATTTTGAGGTTTTTCAAATATAAAAACAATATTTTTTCCCACAAATTTGGCACTTTTGGCCCATAGTGCATTGGAAATAGTAAATAATTTAAGTTAAAACCTAAAAATGCATAAATAATTCAACATTTCAAGCGCAGTTACTTAGTTTCAATTACTCAAGTAATGGTAAAAGTAATTACATTTTGTTATAATCACTGAATAAACGTATTTTTAAGCTACAATTACGATTACTTAAAATAATTAAGGAATTTTTTGTAATTATTTGAATAATGTTAATGGAAATTGTAGCTTACAGCTTATTTATTTTCCGTTCATCTGAAATTAATGATCTTTAAATATATCCAGTAGGTAGAAGCTTTCTATCTACACAACTGTGGAAGATATGAGGCTTGTCCACTTGATCTGCCTACAAGTCTAAGGGCCGTTTTCAAATCTTCTACATATCTTCTACAATCTGTCACATAGACCCACATATAACAGAGCAAAATCTAAGTTGATCCATTTAGGCCCGATTTCTCAAAGGTTCCGGTTAGCCAACCACCGGTCAGATTTGTTCGTCAAGATGACGAGCGGTTAAGTCATTTGCTTTTCTCAGCAGCAGTTTCGCCTGATATCGATAAATGCCTATCGCTACTTCAGTGTGACCATACTGTTTGACTAAACGAACGAGTACACAGCTGACTCGGTTTGGTTTGTTTGTTTATTTATGCGATTGGTTGTTGTTGGTCATTGTTTTGCATAAAAGTTGACTAAGATTCGATGTTCTGCCTCTTCGAATTGCATTTCCATGGCGTGGAGTTGAAAAATTCGTTTATTTATAAACATTTTGTGTTGCAGCAAATTATACAATAAGCAAAGCAAGTGTGCGGCCAGCTGTTTGTATATCGATAAAAATATCGATAATTTCATCGGGGCTGAGCTCGCCGGTTAAAGTTGACCGGTGGATGAGCAGCGTTTAAGTTTGTTTCTCCGGTTACGCCACCTACATCATGAGACACTCAAATTCGGTTAAACAGCCTGTCAAGTTGACCAACCGGACTTTGAGAAATTGGGCCTTAGAAGAGTAGAAATTGACCTTAAGAAGTTGTTGACCCATATATATGTACTAGCACAAACTAAATATACTCTGTGTATCTTTGAACTATACTCTGTTTAGAAACTCCAAAGTCCAAAGAAACATGAACCACTTCCAACTCTAACATACACCTCCCGGTTAAGCACAATCAAAATATCATGATAAAGGCCCCTAAAAGTATGCCTACTTTATTACCTTAAATAATTAGTATTTTCCTATATAACAGAAGATTTTTCCGTATTCATTTGGTCTAGATATATTTCCATCATCCAACCGAGCTTAAACTCATTGAAAGAATGAACATTTATCATATTTTTTGGATGATTTTTAGAATTCACTTGGTAAGCCAAATATAAAAGAGTTGTGTGCCTGAATTAGAGTAATAAACATAAACATAGCATACTTTAAAGAGCATTTATCATGATAATTTGTGTTTTATACACAAAGTGTCATAGGTTTTTACACTTTTCGGTTGTCCAACCGCAAAGTATCCACTCCTAAGCTGGCACTGACTTTTAAACGGTTCCATTTCGAGCTGTTTTCACTCACCCACCACCCAACCAACGCAACCCTTTCCAAATCTAATTTGCAACACGCTAAACTTTTGCTTTTTCCTTGTTTTTTTTTTTGGTTGGTTGTTTTGTTTGAGGGTCAAATCAAATGCCATTTATAACCTAATTGCTTTCATTAAGTTTGCAAACTTTCGCCCCTTTTTGGCAATTAAACTAATGCCACTCCGAATCTGTGTGCAGAAACTTGTTCGATATGTGGAATGACTTGACTTTTGTGTGTTTTTCTTTTTTCTTGCAGGTTTCGTTCTTCTTGTCATCGTATGTGGCCCCATTGACATTGATTTGCTTTCTATACATGGGAATGCTGGCTCGCCTATGGAAAAGTGCGCCCGGTTGTAAGCCATCGGCCGAGTCACGGTGAGTCTCACACCCTTGTCACTATAGCCACAGAGAACAAGGGATTGGCTGGGATTGGGTTGAGCCAGGGGGACGCAGGCACGCACCTGTGGCCGGTCTGTGGCCGTGTGGCATGATGAATGCCTTTTTATTAGGCCGGGCAACGAAAACTCATGAGTGTTGCTCATAAATTTTTAAGTGCTCTGTTGTTCTCTGCTCGGTATCATCTGTGTGTTTTTGTATTGCTTTGCTAAAGGGTGGACAGGATTGCAAAAAAGAAGGCACTTGAAGTGGTCAAGTAAAGCAAAAAATTAGAAAAAAGTTGAGACAGTTTTCTAGGAAATATTTTGTTGAACCTTTGATACGAAACGTCTAGAACACATCTAATTCAATTTACTCATAGTTAAAGCCACGTTTAAACATATTCTAAACAATTTTCACACATTTTTTAGTTAGCTTCCTGCTTCTTCTGATTTATGCTTCCAAACCATTGCCATAGTCTACTTTTAGGCTTTGAAAATATATTCAAATTTGTAGTTTGTTTTTATTTATGTGAAATTTTTGGTTTATCATGTATGCAAATGAGTTTATCTATTTATATAGAAAGATGGCGCAGAAACGTAGCATCCGAGTTCATAAATCAAATGGGAATGGAGTACTGTAGTACAGTATAATTTATTATTGTTGAATACTCGCACTAAATTCGAATCATCTTTCTCTCTCCGTCCATTCAGCAAGGGCAAGCGACGCGTCACCCGTATGGTTGTTGTTGTGGTTCTGGCATTTGCCATCTGTTGGCTGCCCATTCATGTAAGTATATGGGGGGGGAACAGCAAAAGTGCATTCAGGTTTTGATTACATTAGGCCACCAGGTCCAGCATATTGAAGGATCCATCAAGTCTTGATTTTTGATGATTTGTGTTGATAGTTACTTAAAATTCATATTTTAAGCATTTTTATACTCTGTACCGTAGGTACATAGAGTATTATAAGTTTGTGCAAAAGTATGTAACATCCAGAAGGAAGCATCTCCGACCCCATAAAGTATATATATTCTTGATCAGCATCAACAGCCGAGTCGATATAGCCATGTCCGTCTGTCCGTCTGTCCGTATGAACGCACAGATCTCAGAGATGGTAAGAGATAGAGGTTTGACGTGTATGGGACATATGCTTCTTATGTCTGCAGGCAGATCAAGTTTATTTTTCAATTTTGGCCACGCCCCCTCCCGCCCCCGCAATTTAGAAAAAACGTCATATCTCCCACAGTTTTAAAGATAGATGGCTTGTTCCTTCTGGACATATTTAGTTATTAGAATAACTTATCGATCCGCCAAAGGAATGAAGAAGATCGGATGAACGGTTTTCGAGTTATGATCAAAAGACAAAATTTCTTGGTACAGAGTATGTTATAGTCGGGCTTGACCGACTTTCTTTCTTGTTTGTGCTCGTTTTGTGGCAACATTTTAAAGTTTGCTTTAACTTATGGCATAAACTTTGTACTAAAATATCCAGATTTCTAATACCCAAAAAATATTACATAAATTGATGAACCGAACCTTCTATTCCGGTTCGGAGTCAAAAAGAACCCCAAAATACCCGTACCGGTATTCGGTTCCGAAACAGTTTGTAGACTTGATTTCAAGTGCTGCCGCTGGGTCACACTTTAAGCAACCTGCTTCTATTCCTGCCGTCGATTGCTCGCCTGCCATGGCGCTTCTGCAGTTCATAAACTGATTGGCATTGTGCTTGCTTGCCATTGTTCCTAAATTTCATAGGTACGCTGGAATGCAATGTGAATAGTAAATTGCTGACGTTGATTGCTCGCCTGTTCTGATGTTTTGGCAGCTCTACAATCGACTTGACGGCTTCACCTGTTGCCTTTTTCTAATCTTACTCATTATGCCCACAAGCAAATAATTTGCGCAAATATTTCTAAAAATTTGCCCATTTTGTTTGCCCTAAGTGGATACACCAAATAGTTTTGCGCGCAAATCTTTTGCCAAGTAGCCTTTGCCCTTTTGAAGCAAATATTTGGGAGCACCCCTGCGCCAAATTTGTTTGCATGTTTGCCAGTTTGCTCTCACAGGTAAAGAAATGTAAAAGAAAATTTGCTCCTAACAGTCTGAACTCTAAGGCACATTGTTTGCAAAGGGGAAATATTTGTGCAAAATTTTTTCAGAGCAAATATTTGCACAAAATTTCTGCGCACAAACATTTTCAACAAAAGTCTATCTTTGCTTGCACAATGTGTACAAATTTTGTTTGCGTGTGAAACCTTAGCATTACACTTTACGCTTGCGAGTTTGCTCTCACAGGCAAAGAAATGTGAAAGAAAAATTTGCCACTAACAGTCTGAATACCAAAGCAAATTGTATGCAAAGGGGAAATATTTGTGCAAATTTTTTAAGGGCATATATTTGCACAAATTTTTTGGGCACAAACATTTTCAACAAAAGTCGAACTTTGTGTACAAATTTTGTTTGCGTGTGAAACCTTAGCATTACACTTTACGTTTGCGAGTTTGCTCTCACTGGCAAAGAAATGTGAAAGAAAAATTTGCCACTAACAGTCTGATTACCAAAGTGGAAATATTTGTGCAAATTTTTTCAGAGCAAATATTTATACCAAGGCTGCAAACCGGTCCGGAACCGAACCGCTGAGAACAGGTTCGGTTCGTGTTTTTTGGGGTTTGCGAACCGGACCATGAACCAGGCGGCTTACATTTTTGACTCCGCGAACCTGAACCCGAACCGAACCACTTTTTCGAAAAATTAGGTTCGGTTCACCGATTTAAGTAATTTTTTCAACGATACATTCGAAATTCTCCAGCAAAACATTGTTTATTACTTTCTAAGTGCCTCGACAAACGTTTTTCTATTATGAGCTCTGTACCAATATTGGCGGCTGTGTTCTTAGACCCAAGATTTTAAACTTTGCTTATTTCTGACCAAAAACAAGTTGCAAAGCAGCACATTGCAGACATGCTAAAGCACCAAAAAATATGCTTAATGAGAGTTTTCAAAATTTGACAATAAATGACTCAACGTCTCATTGCGAAGACGAGAAGTTTATGAAAGCAAAAAACAAATATAAAATCTGTGAATTATGATATAGATTCCTTTGAAAATTGTCCAACATCACATCAGTAAAGCTCAGGGTTTTCGGTATTTACTGCTCGGTAGTCTCAAATGGACTGAATATTGTTGACCCCTTATATGAATTCCAAATCCCAAATCTGACGTAAGGTTCCAGGCTCTTACAACATCCATCTACAAATGTTTTAAAATTTTGGAAAGGTCATAATAACGAAGACTTAATAAATATTAATTTTACTGTACTAGCTGTACCAGTAACTCAGGTATCAGTTAAACACTTAAATTTGTTCTTTCTGATTTAAGAGCTAGTATAGATAAACAGCTCCTGGAAGATATAATGCTTAAACTTAGCAGTTTCTAAAGGCTGTTAATGTCACCTAATGGATTTGATAATTGAAATAACTTAATTAATGATCATTATGATTAAGCATATGGATAGAAGGCATATATGTTTCATTTTCAACGTATTAATAAATCAAAAGACTAGCTATTCTTTTATGTGCAAGCGAACCAAGGTTCGAACCAGAACCTTTGGTTCAGGGGTTCCAAGAACCGGTCCGCGAACCGAACCTTTTATTTTACAATGGGGTCGAACCCCCGGACCGAACCTCCTGGAGAATTTTTGAGGTTTGCAGCCTTGATTTATACAATATATTTGCGCACAAACATTTTCAACAAAAGTCGAGCTTTGCTTTTTTTTTTGCGTGTTGAACCCTAGCTTTACATTTCCATTTTGGAAAATCACCAAATTACAGCTTTAGCATGTTCGAAAAGGAGTTTGCGTTGAGTTGGTGAACAAACATACAAACTTAAGCATTTATATTCATAAAATTATAAATACTAGATGTTTTTTTCTCACTGTATTATGTCCCAGTATTCACAGCTGTTGGTGACTTGAAAGTGGCACTTCCTTTCTCAAAAAGCCACGTTAAGACCAACTCAAAACTGAGCCCCGGTAAATTGACATTTCTGCTTATAGAAAAGTACTTACACAAATGTTAAGTAAAGGCAAGAGATAGCAGCTGCTGCTAGCTACTTCATCAGAATTTGAGCTTGCCTGCCGGAAGTATTTACACAGAGGTTGAAAGGCGAAATCAATGTGCTTACAAATTACAAATGAAATTACGTATTCCCTTTCTTCTTCCATGTAGGTCATACTCGTATTAAAGGCGCTCAATTTGTATGGCGGCAGCCATTTGTCGGTCATCATACAAATCATATCGCATGTGGTGGCCTATACCAATTCCTGCATCAATCCCATACTCTATGCCTTTCTCTCCGACAACTTTCGCAAGGCATTCCGCAAGGTAAGCGTTAACCCGGCAGGAAAGTGCAAGTAGAGTTGACTTTAATTTGTGGTTTTTGTATGGCTTTTTGTGTGTCATTTAGGTGGTCTGGTGTGGTAGCCCGCCACCCATAATGACCAATCAACAGGTAACAAAGACGACAAGAACAGCAACCGGCAACGGAACGTCCAATATTGAAATGCTCTAAGCGGGTAAGTTACTTTGTTAGGGGGTGGAAAATGGCTTCTGGGCTCTCTTACTCTCATTACCAATTCGAAATGCTAACTGACTTGCTTAACTCTTTCTGTTCTTTCTTACAGCTCGAACACCTAAAAACTAAGGAGGCTTCTATTAATTTGAGATATTATTTTTTTTTTGTACTTAAATTTAATTTCTCTGTTGAAAACGCGGCGCACATGACTAATAACAATATGCTCCTCTTGTCTGGTCAAGAAACCAATTGAACAAAAAAAAAACAAATTTCCTTAAGGAATCTTGTGTCTAGCTTAATAAAGATCCATAAACTCGTAGTTGGAATTTATAAATATCAAAAAAAAAACAAAAACAACAAAGTTTAATAAATGTTTGTACTTTGTGTCTAAGTTAGAAATTAGTTAATAAGTGTATAATCCCATTTAATACAACATTTGTAAGCAAAAAGGAAGTGGGCAACGATGTGATCTATGGCAAAAGTGGAAAGACAGAGAGAGAGCGAGTCCAGCCGAAAGGTTTAGTTTTAAGTCTCTAGAATTAAACATTTTTTTTTGAAAGTTAAACATTGAAAGCAAAGTTATTAATAGAAACATATGAAAACACTCTTGTAAGTACATATATATATTTTATCACTCTGAAGAGAAAAATACTAGAAAAAGTCATTTATTACAATTTCGTATTACCTAAGTACCACAGCTCAATGACAGAAACAAAGGAGCGTCACACTATAGTCTAAGTACACACAAATTGTTTCAATTATGTGTCTAGCTTTTTGTTGTACACATTCAACTTTTTGAAATCAAACCAGAGTTTGACAGAGTCAACAAAAATGAGTTGCTCACTAAACTAAACTCTTATTCAGTGACTCTTGGTCAGTAAAAATTGTGCATTGTATCTTGAGCTGCTGCTGCTTACACTGCTAACGTCGATTGCTCGCCTGCTTTGACATTTCTGCAGATATGAACCTGATCTGCAGCTTAATTGGTTTCGGAGTCTCAGAAGGTAAGCTCAGTGACTTATTTACTCACTGCTTCAGTTACTCTTTACTCAGTTCAGTGAATTGATATTCAGTGATTTAGATTTATTGATTTATAACCATTTCAGAGAGGTGGCTTAGAAATACACAAAATGCTACAGTGGGACCAGCAAAAGAATTACTAAGATCAGTTTAAATGATGGCTAAGATCAACTGTAAAGTCAGAAGTGTACAACTGAGCAACTTAGGCTTAGCTTAGGCTTTACTGTACTTTATCAAGCGTGAGGTCAATAGTCGTTTGCGTTGAGATGCCGTCTTTGGTGATAAGTACGAGGTACTCCGAGTTGAGTTCTCAGAGAAGGAAGGTAAAGTTTAAAAAAAAAACCAGAAAGAAAGTTGATCAAGCACGACTGTAATATACTCTGTATCAGTATTAATTTTGATGTTGCAGTCTCTGTATCAATATTCAACAAACTTCTTGTTATTACAACTAACCAATGAAAACCATTTGATTCGTTTGATTCAATTGCTTCTTGACCATTTCCAGCATTAAAAGTTTGTTATTACAAAATCTGAAAGAAGTACAGTCAAGAAACACACCTTTTCAAACTTGGCGACCGTGACAAAAAAAAAATTGTTATAAAGCAATTGTGGCTGGTTAATTGTTAAAACTCGATGTGTGAATTGAATTTATATGTTATAGAATGGGAATAATAATAGGGTTTCAGCATCCCCTTATCTTTTTAAGGGTTTCTTGTATTTGTCATGGTCTTTTGATATGCAATGCGGACTTCTTCTTAGTTTGGTGTAGTCAGCAGTATTTGACATTAGTTTTTCAAGTTTTGCAAGTTTCTTCTGATCATCTCTTAAGCATGTTCAGAGCTTACCCATTGTCATTTAACTGTTGATATAAACTTTAAGGTTACAAAAAGCCCACAGAGAGAAGCTTGAAGGCGCTAAGTGGGATAGTGGCTTGTGAATAGCTCAAAGCAGATGCTTTTATAATATTTGATTTAAGTCTAAAGGTGGCGACCGTGACACCAAATCAGTTAACAGTTGGCGACCGTGACACAAAGAGTTTGAAAATGCAATTGCAAATGCAAAAAAACTCAATAGGGTTGCCTGTTCATAACTTTACTGCAATATTTCGGCCTCAGCTGAGTATTTTCTCAAGTTTATCGACAAAAAAAATTCAAGTTTTTAATCGACAAATCAAAATCGGATAAATTATCGTTTCAAATTTACATTTTAGCCACTTTGATTAGCCTCAAGCTCTGGTTTCCTTGTTTGTATTAAATCTAGAACAATATTCACCTGATAACGATAATTTTTTGTTAAAAAATTAAATAGTATGTAAGTTAATTAAGTATTTATTATAACTGATGTATAAGACAGCTTTTTTTTTGTTATTATTTTACTGTTTGCTTCGGCCTTGCCGAATTAAAATGTTATCATAAGCCTAATGATTGATTAATATCCACATAATATGCTGTATGTTTATTTATTGATAAATGTTATCAGAAACCGTTACAACTACAACAGCTTGTGTGTGTGTGAGTGTATGTTCGAATGTGTGTGCGTGTGAGTGCGTTAATGAGTGTATTCCTCAATGCATATGTATTTGTAAATGTAACCTACTGCATTCCTAGCACAGTTGTGGAATTGAACAAAAATGTTTGAATTTAAACTAAAAACAAAACAAAACAAAACCAACTCACAAAATGAACAAATATTGTAAGTTTCATGAATTGTACTTTTTTTTATATATATTATATATTATATATATTTAAAATGTCTATCCCAAGTTGGTGTAGGGTATAGCCCAGAATACAAAGCAAACCCACTAATTATATAATCTCGATTATATGTATGTATATGAAAGTTGTGCAACAAATTCAATGAAATTATGCAATTTGAATATGTATGTATGTATGTACAATAAATTTGATTATGGTGTTAATAAAAACTTATGCATGTCTGACACTCATTTAGCTCAAGCTCATATGGCAAAGAGTAGCTGGCGGTTGAATACTGTGTTTCTGTTCCGATCTTGGTACTTTTTCTTTAGGTTTGCAGGAGTATTTTGGTAATTCTTTAAGACTCAAGGCAAAGGTTTTGGCATTCGACCAACGGGGTTGTTTCTTGTTGAGTTGCGTGGCTATGGCTTGACAGTCGTATGCGCTAAGATGACGCCAGCAGATCACGATGTCAAATTAACGAAACAAAACTTTTGGAGAGCCACCTAGGCTAACTGAAAGACTGGCTGGCCAACTGTTGCTTAAACGTCAACGAGCAAAAGTGTATGCACATGATGTTCACATGTCCCCAGCTATCGTGAAACGCAATCAACCGATAGGTATGCCCTACGATAGAAGGCTCACATGGTGCAGACACATAAACTCGAAAAAACTTTAAGTAAAGCAAAAAGCCAACAGCCTTCACTGGTTTATATACTCCCGATCTTCACTAAAACTCAAATATAAAGTCGCATCATTAAGCCTGTCTGAACGAATGGCTAGCAGTGCACATCCTCCAAAAATCACAGTGGAGAATTCTTAGAACCCCCACTGGAGCGCCATGGTACATTAACATTAAGTGTATCCACAATGACCTCAACATCCCAATATTCTAAGAAGCTTCTTCGCATTCTCGTCTCTGAAGAAATGACCTACCAACACAGCGACTGACTTGAAGGGCTAGATTTGAAACTAGCTCCAATAGGCTTTGGTTTTTAAAATAATTTTTAGATTAAGAGATAATAAAAAGATCTATTAAATACCAAAAAAAAAGCAATTGATTGAGCTCCTAAGTTCAAATCACAGAAAAGGTAAGTGAAAACAGAAAATATTTCTACACATTTTTCAGAAAACCCACTTTTTCGTACCAAATTATAACATTTTTGGGTTGGATAATCTTTACCTGGATCAATTTTTGTTTTTTTTAAGCATAAAATATTCTTGGAACATATCCATTTTCAGAAAAAATATTTCGGAAATATTTCTTAAATTAAAGGCCAACTTGCCCTTGAATTAAGAAAGCGAATACATACATAGCTTCCGAGCTATTTCTTTTAAAAGGGCAACAACCATTAAAAATAAAGAAAACGAATAACAAAATCAGTCAATCCCATCTATAACATACCCTGTACCCTGTATAATAATATTGAAAGCAATGCTCCAGCAGAGCCAATCACTTACCCAAAACGTTCTTCTCCCATCAAGACAAACACTCATCAATGGCACTCTCTCTCACTCTCATTATCTTTTCAAATTTGTAGCTTTCAAGCTTACGAGAGTTGAGAGCGTGGCTCCACGCCGAAAACATGTAGGCAGAAAGAACGGTAAAAAGAACCATAGCGGCCTGCAGCAGAACAAAAAAAAACGGCACTCTCTTTCTATTTTAGCTTACGCGAGGTGAGAGCCTGGCTTCACAGCAAACGCATGCATAAGGAACGAACGGTAAAGAAAAACCACAGCGGCCGGCAGCAAAGATGTTGTAAAATGCTGGGAAAACTATCGCTTAGATCACTTTTCATCACTTGCTTTACTTCTTTAACTGCACACACTATTGTATTTTGTATTTATTAGCTTTTACTTATATTCTAACCGTTTTTTTCGCTTAGAATCAAACCCACTCTGGCAGACACCAACCGACTCACATGCCTTGCCTCAGACAACTGACCTCAGTCTCTCTCTCTCTCGCTGCTGCTGCAAGTGTGGGGCCAGTTGTGATCTCTTCAATTACAGCAATGAGCGAAAGCTAAGATGTGTGTGTATATATACATACATAGATCAGTGTTGCTGGCTTAGCTATTTTGCCCCCAGTTTTAGCTATAAGGTTAAAAGCCGTGAACTAAGCAGTGTTGCCGATATCTAAAGCCCGACTATAACATACTCTGTACCAAAGAAAATATTTGCTCAGCATACATTTTTATGCTGCAGTAGCAGCTGAAAGCAGAAAGCAAAACAGTCTTTTGATCATAGCTCGAAAACCATGCATTCGATCTTTGCCATTCCTTTGGCGGATCGATAAATAATGTTGATAAGTTAATATGTTTAGAAGGTACGAGCCTTCTATCTTTAAAACTGTGGGAGGGGCGTGGCAAAAATGGAAAATAAACTTGATCTGCCTAGAAAATGATTTTTCTACAATTAAGAAAATATTTTCTATTAAAAAGTAAATATTTTCTTAATTGTAGAAAGTCTGAGTCCTATTATAAGAATTTGACTAAAATATATGGTGAATCGCCTTTTGATTCCTTTTTCAAGGCTCGTTTCTAAATATTAGAGCAATTTCGTCTTTTTTTTCGAGAGTAGGTCAAAAATCTACCATCAATTCATAAGAAAAGCAGCTAGAAGCAGTTGAGAATTTGAAGAACAGATGCACATTTTCTGTTGCATACTTTTTGTACTAAAGCCAAGCTATTTTGTACTTAAACTAAGACTAAAAAAGCGCTGTAAGTACGAAATGTCTAGGACCAAAGAACGTTTCGATCTCATTTACTTAATTTAAGTACTTCCCTGAACATAAAAAAATATACTTGAACTCTGCCACTCATTTTTTTTGCTGCCTGTCAAATAGAAGCCCATTTTGATATTCATTTAAAAAGAAACCATGAATGACCATCAACCCTCAAAGGGACCCATACTATGTAGACAATGGCCATATTTTGAACTGAAAGCAAAATTTCAATAAAGCTGGCGTGTGTGGCACAGTTTCAATCAAAAACGCATTGTACACATGGTAAATACAATATCAAATGCTGCAGGCGAGAAAATCAAAATGTTTTCATTTTTGAGCAACATTTTGCGAGAGAGAGAGAGCTTTCACGTGCAACAAACCATTAAATGTTTGCACTCCATGCTCTGAGAAAGAAAATGGAGCAAGAATATAAATTGAATTAATGGTTTTTTTTTTGAGAGAAAAACTTCCTATTGTTTCTAGATTTTCTTCAACTCAACCAACTCCGCACAATGTTCGTGCTCAACTGAACAACAGCAAATGCAGAATGAAAGAAGTCCCCAGTTGCCAGGCTATGGACTCCAGGTTGCTTTATAAATTGAGCATAGCATCTGCATGGATAAACAGACACATAATGTGGCTAAGCAACTTGTGGGCAGCGGACAGTGGGCGTCTGGTAACAACGTCAGGTGGAGACAGTGGTACCCAAAGGGTAAGACTAAGAGTAAGGTTTTAAGTTCTAGGTAGATTTTTCCATCAATTTTTCGTAACTCCTTATTGGAATTTGATGGAATAATTAATATATAGATCTCAGATTCCGTGAACAAAGCCCAATGCGTTGGAATCCCCGGACCGAATCTTCTACAGAATTTCAGAGGCTTGCCGTCTTCTCTAGAGCTCAGTTAGAAGATATTTCCTAAATTTCAAATTAAGTACAACTAAATCCCCTTGATGATCCAATTATGCTAATGAAATTGATATTTTGTAAGAATATCAATATTATAGATACTTCTAACCCCAAAATATTTATATCAAAATTATACTTTTTCAATATCTGCAGTTTTTAGCCTTCTCGAGGTCATGTTTATGCTTTCGCATAACTTTAAACGGAGACACAACACCACAAAGGAGGCTGGTAGATCGTACAGCTGTTTCAAGAGGAACCACCCTCTATCATCAGCGATCAATGCCTACCAACTGAACGTTTCTCTAAAGTCTCTCCATGCCTGCGGTGGCATAACCGTTTGGGAATCCCAAAGCAGAATGCGCACAAAAACATCGAGAGGCAGCGTAGAAACAGACAGTCGCCTTTGTGTGTGTGTGTCCCCCTGGTCTTGCCTTTATTAGTGTGAGAGATACTCTCCCCGCTGCAGGTTTACTCAGTAGAAAGGTCACATAAACCAGTCACATATACTTTTTCAATTTCCTTAACAAAAACTCGATATTTTGTAAATATCCGACCACCCTGGTTAACAGTTTCTAACACAATTTATTCAAATTGTCATTTTGAAAGGAAACTCTCTGGTTTGAGCCTTTCTAGGCAGCCGATTTACCTCAGGGACGTATTCCAAAACGATTTTCGTTTCCGGTAAATGAAACCTTACAGAAGGTAACTGAAGTGACTGGAAAGTTATTCACTATTCTTAACTAGGTACAAATTAAGTGTCAAAAAACCTAGAAAAACCCCCAAGAACTATATATACTTGCATTAAGTACAAACGGTGTCAATAGTAAGCTAAGTAAGAAAGTACTTGATTTAAGTACAATATTCTTAACGATTATTTCAATTCCTAAATACTTCATTTTAGACTGTTTATATTATTATACCCTTGCAAAGGGTCTTATAATTTTGCCCAGAAGTTTGCAACGCATAGAAATATTCATTTCCGTCGCCATAAACTATATATATTCTTGATCAGGGTGACGAGCCGAGTCGATTGAGTCTGTTTCTACGCGAACTTGTCTCTCAGTTTTAAAGCTATCGAGCTGAAATTTTGCACAGAGTCTGCTTTTTGCACGCACACTACTAATATGTCGGAACCGAGCGGTTTAAATGACTATATCTTATAGCTGCCATAGAAACATTCGCTAGTAAAACTAGTTTTAGTATGAAAAACTTTTTTCATTTCAATGGAAACGTCTCCAAACTTTGTAATCGTAGGTTTTCTATGTTTTTTTATAATTCTACCAAGTTTTATTAAAATCGGACAACTATATGGTATGGCTGCCATACAAAAGATAGGTACGGAAAACAGTCTTAGTTAGAAAAACTTGTTTGTTTTTTATGCTAGCTTGCTGAAATTTTGTATTTGTTTGTTTCACATGCTCACACCTAACTCTACAAATTTTTGTTCAAATCGGTTGACTATATCATATAGCTTCCATACGAACGATCGGTCGGAAAATGGGAAAAAAGAGTATTTATTTGAAAATATTTAAGCTAGCACTTGCTAGGGTATAAAAACTTCGGCACAGACGAAGTTAGCTTAGCTTTCTCGTTTTAAAATCATTTTGATCTTTACTTTTAGGTCTTAAGTCTCAAAATAAGTACAACATATTCTTTCTTAAAGGCCAGTAACATTCTAAGATCAACCCAAAGTAAATAAGAATACTTCGAACATGTTTGAAGAGAGCATAAAACTCTAAAGCTATTTCCAAATTGTTCTACAAAGAGGTATCTGTATTGAACTAAAGAAGGGCTATAACCAAAGAACAGGTAAGAGCTGCTATAGTTCCAAAATGTACCATCACTACATAACAAAAGTGTTAGAACCAGTTGGGAATTTGAAAAGCTATTGCATTCCATTTTGGAACTGCTCCGGTTTTCACTTATTTTTGCGAATTGCGATTTCAGCAAATTCGTACGATTTCAGTTTAGAGCGCTCCGAAATTTGCCAGTTTTTGTCATCGATAATGTTCCATTCCCAACTTGTTTTGTGTCATTTCACATAACAAAAACAGCTGATGAGCGCCACTACTCATGCTATCGATAGTCATATATCGATATATACCATGGCCAAATCGCAAATTGCTGTTGTTGTGAGCAGTTTGCCATCACGCTCAATTTTGTGTATCTCTATTAAATAAATTGTTTAAAATATTGCCTCAATGCGAATTGAGTGGATGAGTCCGTAAGACAAATCTAAAAAGATTAAAGAACTGAATTAAAATAGTTCCGTGGGCTGTCTGTTTGTGCATCAACCTATATTTTGCATTTACTTTTCATTTCACGGACTCAGATGTCGCCAGTTTAAAAACGCCAAAACTTTGCGATTTCCGAATGTCGGAGCACCAACTTTTACGATTTGGTGATCAAATCGCAAAGTTTTTGCGAAAGCAAAAATGGGAGCATGACTGAACATATTCTTTCTTACAGGCCAGTACATTCTAAGATCAACCCAAAAATATCCTAGAAAGTAAATAAGAATACTTCGAACAAGTTTGAAGAGACCATAAAACTCTAAAGCTATTCCCAAATTGTTCTACAAAGAGGTATCTGTATTGAACTAAATAAGGGCTATCACCAAAGTACAGGTAAGAGCTGCTATAGTTTAAAAATGTACCATCACTACATAACAAAAGTGTTAGAACCAGTTGGGAATTTGAAAAGCTGACGCGAATTAAAAGAATTCTTGTTAACTATGGCATTCCGTTTTGGAACCAGCATTAAGAGGCTATTTTATACACAATGTAACATATTTTGTTGAATTTTTCATCCATTGTTATTGATTCAGTTATGCTTGTTCTCATTTCAATAATATTAACAGTTATTTTTCGGTTTTTCGTACTCTCTTTAAGTACACCCAACAACACTCAGGCAAAAATACACTGATATTTTAATATTTACACTTTGACTTGAATATTTTCACCATTGATTTAGCGTTAAATATGGATATGGATATTTAAAGAGGGCACACTTCAAATTTAATATTGGCAATAGTTAAATTTAACATGGAAATACCTTAACACAAATTTCTTTGTAATGGGAGGAGGGAGGAGGAGATAATGTCCAGGAGTAGAATTCTTTTAGATTTGGTTCTGAAAAACTGCGAATTATATTAATTTTATGAAAGTTTCAACTTACTCTGTGTGGCACTCGAACTCGGGACCTCTAGACTTGAACTCGATTTGAATGCCGCCTCAACCAGTTGTGCCATCGCGTGTGCTGGCTGATTGACGGCTAAAATACTACATATATTGAATAGCCTACAGTTATTTATAAATATCTTTCTGGCATTTTGCAAAAATACGACTGCTTGTAATTCTCAAGTTGGAATTCCCTGCGTAGGGAATATAAAAGGGGAAACTGAAATTCACCGAATTAATATGTTTTTAGTCAATTCAATGTGGTTTTTAGTTCATTTAAATACAAAAGGGGCATAGTAAGATCAAATATGATTGTGTTAGGTTTTACCACGCTATTTTTCCCTGAGTGAACGAATCATACTTGAGATATTCAATACCAAACGTTTTCAGGAGTTCTAGTCCGAAATGAAAAGCCGGCTATCGTTTTTCTCTGAGTGTAGGTAAGGTAATAGGTATACGGAATTGCCTGTTACTAGATAAAGGTAAACAGCCATGCTCCCATTTTCGCTTTCGCAAAAACTTTGCGATTTGATCACCAAATCGTAAAAGTTGGTGCTCCGACATTCGGAAATCGCAAAGTATTGCCGTTTTTAAACCGGCGACATCTGAGTCCGTGAAATGAAAAGTAAATGCAAAATAAGGGTTGATGCACAAACAGACAGCCCACGGAACTATTTTAATTCAGTTCTTTAATCTTTTTAGATTTGTCTTACGGACTCATCCACTCAATTCGCATTGGGCAACATTTTAAACAATTTATTTGATAGAGATACACAAAATCGAGCGTGATGGCAAACTGCTCACAACAACAGCAATTTGCGATTTGGCCGTGCTATATATCGATATATGACTATCGATAGCATGAGTAGTGGCGCTCATCAGCTGTTTTTGTTATGTGAAATGACACAAAACCAGTTGGGAATGGAACATTATCGATGACCAAAACTGGCGAATTTCGGAGCGCTCTAAACTGAAATCGTACGAATTTGCTGAAATCGCAATTCGCAAGAATAAGTGAAAACCGGAGCATGGCTGAAAGTAAAGCATAGTTTCATGGAAAATGTTCTGCCCGAACTATCCAACCGAAATAGGAAGGCTTTCTCGATACATCAGTTAATTCGGTAGCTAAAAAGATCCACAGATTTCGGGAATCAGTAGAACAGTTCTGTGAAACTAGTTTTACAGAGACAGTTTTGATTGAGTTTTGGTAAGTTTATCTTTCAGACTAGACCAGAATTCTTTAGCCAAGTGCAAAAATATTTCTAAATTAATAATCTCACGGCACGTCTCTGTTTGGGTACAGCCGTACACTATATCTATAGGAAAAAAGCTTAAATGGAATCGTTTGTATCCACCGAATCGCTATTCATTGCACCACTGTGCGCCGTGTGCCTCGTGCAAATATTGCAAAATTTATGCGAATTTCGGAATGACCACGCGAGTAAGTGGTATCCCCCACACGCCAACCCCCACATAGCACTCTCTCTCTCTCTCTCTCTGTCTGTCTGGAGCCTCTCCGATTTTTATGGTGCAAACAAAGAATAAACGTAACATGGTCGATTTTATGTGTTTATTTTGCTCAATCCCAGGCAGGCAACAGGTAATCGGAGCCGGAGCTGATACCAATTTGGACACCGGGGTGGATGCCGGCCAACCAACCAACCAACTAACCAAATAAACAAGACAATCAACGCCGCGCGTACCCAACGGGACCAAAAAGGACAAAGGCCAATTGCTGCCGTTGCTCTTCATTACTGCTCATTACTTCAAATCAGAACACATCGTCCTCTGGAGCTGGTGTCCATTTAATTATGCAGACGCCGCCAGTTGGTCGCCTCCAGTTATAATTCAAAACCGGAACGCAACGCTGGCCACACGTTCAGTTGCCGTGTGGACATCGGCAGAGCCAGACCAAAGCTAACATGAGTCGCTTCAGCAGAGTAGCCCCAACGGCTGGTCCAAGTCCAAGTGGCTGGATATTTCGCGTTGCTGTTTTACTGTTGACGCTGCAATTGATACTACCGGCGGATGCACTGCAGCATACCGAAGAGGGATTAGAGTTGCTGTTTCGTGAACGGTGAGTGGCAAAGGGGAGTCAAAAGTTTGTTGATGCAAAGGCACAGGCACAGGCGAGGGGGTGGTTTTTCAGGTAAATGGATTCATTTAAGGGTTAATATAGGGATAAAGGAGTGGGAGCAGAGTGTGGAAACAAGTAAGAAAAAGTTAAAATGCAGCGAGAAAGTAGTTGAACTCCACTTGAGGCTTAATATAAGCATTTTGAGGAAGGAATAGAGTAAGAAAGGAAGTAAGAGAATGGGGAAATAGAAAGAGACAAAGCATGCAGGAACGAAACGACTTCGAAATACCCGTTACTCAGTTCAGTTAGTGTTTAATAACCTCATGCGGCTCAGCTAAGTATGCAACGTTTTTTTAACTCTGCCATTTATTATCCGATCTTTATGAAAATTTGTGAGATTGTACATATTGGTCACATAGACTAAACTGCAAAATCTGAGCTCGATAGCTTACAAATTGTAGGAGATATTCAAAAAAAAATTATTGCGGGGGCGTGGCCAAAATTTGAAACTAACTTGATCTGCCTGCAGACAATACTAGTTTACATCTAAAATTTGGTTGCTCTAGCTCTTCTAGTCTCTGAGATCTAGGTGTTCATACAGACAGACGGACGGACATGGCTATATCGACTCGGCTGTTGATGCTGATGAAGAATATATATACTTTATGATATCGGAGATGCTTCCTTTTGCCTGTTACATACATTTGCACGACTTTAGTATACCCTTTTTACTCTACGAGTCAAGCGTATAAAAATGGGAGTATACTAGAAACATATCAAGTCCAAATGGATCTATTTTGGTTGTTTTTATTGAGTAAAGGATATAAAACCAGTAAAAAAAAACTCAGTCAGGCCCGACTTTAGCAAACTCTGTGCCTCCCACTGTTTGTATTTGCCACACAAAGTGTAAAGTGCTGCCCATTGCCATGCCAGTCGGTGCTGCCCAGCATAAATGTTGGTTTTGCCCATAACTCAACTATTGTTCAACCGATCTTAACCATTCCTTTGGCGGATGAATAAATAATACTGTTTACTTAATATCTACAGAAGGTGCGAACCTTCTATCTATAAAATTGTGGAAGATATGAGGTTTTTTTCAAATTTTGGGGGCAGCAGGGGGCGTGGTTAAAATTGAAAATAAACTTGATCTGCCTAAAGGTATAAGAAGTTTTTGTGCCATACATGTTAAGGCTCTATGTCTTACCAACTGCGAGATGTGTGGGTTTATACAGACGGTTAGCCTTTCTGGGGTGAAACTTCAAACTTCATATACTCAAATAATACCTAAACTCCCCCCCACTCACAGTTCTCAATCCGACTGGGAGAATGTTTGGCATCAGGAAACCCATTCCCGTTGTCGTGACAGATTGGTACGTCAACTGTATTGGGCCTGCGAGAAGGATATCTATCGTCTAACACGACGCAATCGCAAACGTAACGGCCCGCAGGAGACCTGGACTAAGCGCAGCTCCGCCCCAAATCGTAAGTGCAACTTTGTCATACATTCTCATTACAATTACTTCCACTTGCCCACACCTCGTCCCCAGCTGGTTCGGCTGGCTCCACTTGGCTGCATGTGAACTATGCCAATATGTTGCTGCGTACACGACGCTCGGATGCTCCGTCCATAACCAATGAATGTTGCACCAAGGCCGGCTGCACCTGGGAGGAATATGCCGAATATTGTCCATCTAATAAGCGACGCAATCATTATTGATTATCGTAAACTTATTGGAAATAAGAGACAAAATATAACCATGTATATGCCAAAATGCTTCTTTTCAAACACGTGTACACTTGTGTGTGTGTGCGTGAGTGTGTCTGTGTGTGTGTAGCTAATAAAGTTGTATGCCACAAATTTTTGCTACTGGGGAGTTAATATTATATATAGTCATATTTGAAAATACCATCATCGAAATACATCTGAACTCGAAGTAAAAATGAGTGAAATTCGTTCGTAATTTTGTTTGAACCCTTCAATCTACAACTCGTACTTACCCTTCCAAAGTTGGCAAAGTTTTCGATCTTAAATTTTAAGGCCCTTTTAGCAATTGGGTCGTTACTGGTGTCGATTGCTCGCCTGCTACTAAATTTCTGCACATCCTTAAGTGGTTCGAGCATATTTTCCATTTCGAACCCAAACAATTGTGAAGAAATAAGTAGGAAAGTCGGCCAAGCCCGACTTTAACATACCCTGTACCCGGCATAATAATAATCAAAACGAGAAAGCTAAGCTAACTTCTTCGTCTGTGCCAAAGTTTTTATACCCTTGCAAGTGCTCGCTTAAATATTTTCAAAAAAATACTCTTTTTTCCCATTTTCCGACCGATCGTTCGTATGGCAGCTATATGATATAGTCAACCGATTTGGCCAAAAATTTATAGAATTAGGTGTAAGCATGTAAAACAAACAAATACAAAATTAAAGCAAGCTACCATTAAAAACAAAAAAGTTTTTCTAACTAAGACTGTTTTCCGGACCTATCTTTTGTATGGCAGCTATACCATATAGTTGTCCGATTTTGATAAAACTTGGTAGAATTATAAAAAAGCATAGAAAACCTCTGCATACATAGTTTGGAGACGATTCCATTGAAAAGAAAAGAGTTTTTCATACTAAAACTAGTTTTCCGACCGATTGTTCCTATGGCAGCTATATGATATAGTCATCCAATCCGGCCGATTCCTACATATTAGTAGTGTGCGTGCAAAAACAAGACTCTGTGCAAAATTTCAGCTTGAAAGCTTTAAAACTGAGAGACTAGTTCGCGTCGAAACAGACAGACAGACGGACGGACAAAGCTCAATCGACTCAGCTCGTCACCCTGATCAAGAATATATATACATAGATCAGTGTTGCTCAGTTTAGCTATTTTGCCACCAGTTCTAGCTATAAGGTTAGGAGCCGGGAACTAAGCAGTGTTGCCGTTTGGGTATACTATTGGAACCCAATCTGAGCTTTAACAGCCACATTTCCGTAATCTGCAGTATAAGGCTTAAAGTGTACTTGGATTTATCACCTCGCTTGTCCGACCAGATATTTGGTATATTGCTCCTGTAACTGATTTACCAGTATCAGATTGAATCAATCTGATATTTACCCTGTGTGACCTAAACTGAGACAGGCACTTACCGCCATAAGCCGGGTATCCAGCACAGCGGAAACTAAAAATTCCTGCCAAATTTCATATAAAAACAAGAAAGAAAGTCGGTCAAGCCCGACTATAACATACTCTGTACCAAGAAAAATTGTCTTTTGATCATAACTCGAAAACCGTTCATCCGATCTTCTCCATTTCTTTGGCGGATCGATAGGTTATCCTAATAACTAAATATGCCCAGAAGGAACGAACCATCTATCTTTAAAACTGTGGGAGATATGACGTTTTTTCTAAATTACGGGGGCGGGAAGGGGCGTGGCCAAAATTGAAAATAAACTTGATCTGCCTGCAGACATACCATCTCTGAGATCTGTGCGTTCATACGGACAGACAGACAGACAGACGGACAGACGGACGGACGGACGGACAGACGGACATGGCTATATCGACTCGGCTGTTGATGCTGATCAAGAATATATATACTTTATGGGGTCGGAGATGCTTCCTTCTGCCTGTTACATACTTTTGCACAAACTTATAATACTCTGTGTACCTGCGGTACAGAGTATAAAAACTGTGCCAGGAATTTTTAGTTTGCTTTTTCGTTTGTTGTTTATCCAGCAACACGAACGAAATCCACACTTGTATAGATAGCGGCGTATCAATAGCGGCGTTTAGGAAGCGTTTGTGGAACGAGAAACAGCTGATATTCAGGCCAGGAATATATTGCTGACAATTATTTTGGAAGTGGTTTGACAAAAGATGGAGGCAATCAATGTGCGCAAAAAAGGACTGATAATTTTCAACGGGACGAGAAGATAGCTTTAATAAAAGCAGTGGAGGCACGACCATGTCTATGGCTTATTACAGAAAAAAGCACATTTCAGTACAATTTGGGCACAATTTTTTATCAACCAGTCTGATTTTGCACATTTCAGGAGCATTTGGGCACACTGTTTTAGTTAGGTTCCACACAACTGAAATAAATAGCAAATTCCTGCTAGGAATTTTCCGCAGTGCTGGATACAGGCCTATACGAAGAAAGACTACGTCTAATTGATCTTTCTTTTCCATGCGCATCGAGATCCCCCCCATTCACATCTCCACATTTCCTAATTATTCGATTTTTGAAGATAGGACGCAGAAGATCGATTGTGGCGTGCGCTGTGTGGCACGTAGCGCCGTCTTGTTGATACCAAATATCGTCCAAGTCTTCCGCTTCAATTTCCTCGAAGAACCAATCACTTAACATTGCGCGGTAGCGCTTACCGTTCACGATCACGGTGGCTTCTTCTTCATTTTCAAAGAATAATGGACTCATGATGATGCCTCAAAAACTGTCACAAATGGTGGGTGATATTGATATGCGGATTTTCTGTGCTCCACAGCACATAACATAACCACCGAGTTGGAAATGTGCTTCATCACCATCTTCGGCCCAACAATCTGATTCGAATGGTCAATTGGCTTTAGCTGCTGCACCAATTGAACTTTGTATGGCTTCATGGCAAGGTCTTTAGGCAAAATTCGTTGTACAATTGTTGAGATGATTGTTCACGCACATTTTCAGCAACCGCTGTAAGGTTTTCGGTCGAGTACGAACTCGCTAAACGAATTGATGCATAAATTGAGTTTTCAGCACATTTTTTCTTGTTTAAAAGGTTTTTTTCATTCCACAACTTTCTCTTCAAGCGAGAATAGCAAGCCATTTTGTAAATTTCAAAGTTCTTCACTAAATATTAAATCGCTTTCTGAATGAGATTTGATGTTTTTTAAGTCAAATTATGATTAGTTCAAGTGCCAAACACTCGATGGACCATCCTTAACTTGGGTGTCTCAATGTATCCTTGATATTTGCCATTATTATTATTGTTCTTTGCCTTTCTATCACACTTTTCTTCACATTGAATGTGCTTGGGAGTTCACTATGTACTTTCCATTCAACTTAGGTGGAGTCCACGTCGGTAAATTGCATCTCTTTGATGAAAATAATGAAGTATAGTTCATGCTTCAGCTGAAAGTTGCTGAATGGGCCCACATTTTCGTACGCTTAGCTAAAAAAAGTAACAAAATTAATCCAAAAGAACACTGATTTCTGCATAGGTAAACTTACTTCAGATATTTCGAGTCAGATAGACCACTTTTTGCTAACTGGAGATGTTGCATTCAGTTGCCTTGAGCTTCCTTCTCCTCCAAGTCATTGAAATGTTTAACCCAACCACAATGAAACACATCAAAAACTTGCCATTTGGTTGCGTCAGATGTGGAGTTTAAAATTTGTTAAATATTTTGGACAATGCTTTTCTTACGTATGTATGTATGTATGTGTATATCCGTGGGGAGTGGGGGGGGGGGGGGTACGGCTACTATGCAGGTAGTTATAGTGTAACAGAGAGAACTACAAAGATTTGCGTGTACCGACTAAAGTATGAGTTTTCAACACATTTTGTTCTACAAACATGCCAGACTAAATAATGCTAAATATGTTACATTAAGTGGTTAAAGCTTAAAACAGAAATCATTTAAGGTTTAAGACGGGAGTAGAGAGCTGAACGTTTTGCAGTTTCAGCTAATTTACAAAGTTGTTCTTCTCGCTCTCGCACTCTCTCTCTTTTTCGCTTGTTGTCTCTGTTCATTTCATAAATAACAACAACAACAAAATAGAATTTCCAGGGCTTCTACTGTTGGCCACTTGTGCCACTTGTGCCGCTGGCCTCTGCCTCATCCAGACTCTCCTCCTTGCGGCTTTTGGCCGCATTCGATTTGCTGTTGGCATGCGTTGAATTTGGTCTGGGACGCTTGGTGGCATTGCCCGGCGGCTGACCCTGTTCATAATGATTATCCAGCATCTCCAGCAGGGTCAATTGTCGCGTCGTGTTGGTTTTAGTTTTAGTCTGGGCGACAGCCGAATTGCTGTTGCTGTTGCTGCTGTTGCTTTCCGTGTTGTGTGCCTCCAGACTGGCTGCCTTCATCAGGGCATTGGTGGCCTCCTGCTCGGCCTCATCATCAATATTGACTACCACATCATTATTGGGCTTGTGCTGCTCTTCCTTCTCCTCCACCATCTGCTCCAACTCCACCTCCTCCTCCTCCTCGGCAGAGTCATCCGTTAGCAGCAGATTTGTAGCACACTGCAGCTCCTTGCGTAGATATTCATACAGATTCGCCTTCTCCTCGTACTTAAATCGACGCAACAGCAACCACAATTGCTGCACTGTGGTGCCCTGGCCACGAAACACTTGCCACATGCCATGCAAATCATCTCTTAGCTCCTGATTCCCAAATGTGTAATAGGCCAAGGGTCTGCCCAGCTGTGCGCAAACCATCAACTGCAGCAGTGCCTTCAAATGGGGATCCCCACCGAATGCGCCACAACCCCAATTGCCTGTGGCCACACCCGGCGCCGGTGTACACATCCAATGCATAAATCCTATATGCGCCTTATTCAGCTCCCTTTCCATGAGATCCTCGCGATACTGATGACTTGTCTGTTGGAATTGCAATGCATCGATGGCCACTATGGCCGTCTGACGACGACGTGAGCTATCCCAGGGCGTTTGATCATCATGATTGCCCGCCCAGGTGAATGTGCCAGCATAGCCTGTATAGTTGCTATAACGTTCCGCTCCCAGCATGATTAATGCCTCAAATGGACGCATGCATTCGGTGAATAGCTTGCCCACCAGCAATTCCGGACAGATGACAAAACGTATCTCCTCCTGTACGCAACCATGACCCAGGACACCGCCACCCAGGAATTTGTTAGCAAAGTCCACTTGCAGCAGTCCGACACCCTGATCCTCAATGGTGCCACTGGCATCAATGTGTAATGGTATATGGCCCAATGGAGCAGCGCTTTGTGACCAATTGACTTGATTCTCCGGTTTGCTACTGCGACGCACAAAAGTCACACATCCGGTGGGCACATTGCTGGCATCCCTTTCGGTGGGACACACCCGGCGAAAATAATGGAAAATGCATTTGAGTTTCTCCAAAACAGCGGGACCAGTGGACTGGAAGAGTCTGCAAAAAAAGAGAGAGAGAGAGAGGTAATTGACAGGTAACTACAGCGACCCGACATGAGCCTCGGGAACGGACCACATTTTGTTATACCATGGTTTCAGATCAGGCCAATCAGCTGTAGAAATAAAGTTCGATGCTTTTTTTTGTTTTGCCATGTGTGAGTCGTTTTTGCCTTGTGAGCTAGAAATGAGTCTTGTCGTTCGGAGCGTAGCAAATAAAATCGAGCTGAGAGTCTTCCTTAACCACCTTTTCCAAAAATGGAGCTTGCTGGCCCCACCAAATTGTACCATAAGCCGTTTGGTAACCTCTCTGAACTCTTGGAATGAAATCTCTGGAACTGCACGTTTTTTCTATGGTGAAAAGGTTACCAAGGACCACAGTTTGGATTTAGATTTAGATTCAATCAATGTAGAAATAAATTTCGATGCTTTTGCTTTTCCTTTAAGCCGTTTGGTAACCTCGCTGAACTCTTGGAATGAAATCTCTGAAACTGCACGTTTTTTCTATGGTGAAAATGTCCACTTCAGCAAAAACAGAATGCATCTGTGGGCATTGTTTATGCTCTGGCAACGCTCTGCTTTCGTTTTTGTTTGAATACTGTCGTAGGGAAGTGACCCAAGCAGAGCTGTAAACTATAATTGCCATTACAATTGCAATTTTTGAAAGATTTTGGTACTAAAAAGTAGTTAAGTAATGGAAGTAATGGTTACATTATGGCTACAGCTCTTCAACTTATCAATTACAATTGCTCTGTGATCCTACTTTAGAGATACCAAGTTACAATGTCGTTTACTAAAAGATTATCATTGAATATTTCACATTCTGATGAGTAATTCAAGTAATTGATTACAGCAGATTCTTTGGAAAGAATCTTTCATTATTCCCCTCGGATATTTCAAATTACAGAGGCATTGCTAAGCTTTCCGCCATTCCGAAATTGTTTGAAGAGATTATAACCTCTACATTGCAGCATTACTGTAGATCTATTTTGTCACCTTTCCAGCATGGTTTCATAAAGCGTCGGTCAACAACGACCAATTTGCTCGAATTTACTTCATTAGTTAATGATGGATTCCTTGTGAAAAGGCAAACTGATGTCATTTACACTGACTTTAGCAAAGCCTTTGACTCTGTCAACCATGATCTTCTCCTCTTTAAGCTCGATCGATTAGGATTTCCCTCTTCTTTTCTGCTTTGGGCTTCGTCCTATCTAAAAGATAGAACTCAAAAAGTTCTGCTTCGTTCTAACACTTCAAAACCTGTGACTGTAACCTCTGGTGTACCTCAAGGTAGCCACCTGGGTCCTCTGTTTTTCACTCGATTTATCAATGATCTTCCTACAATATTATCATATTCTCGGATACTCATGTATGCCGATGACGTTAAACTTATTTTATCTTTCAACAACCCGATTAATTCTATTGGATTGCAAGATGATCTTAACTCCTTGCAGTCTTGGTGCTTGGTAAATCATTTGCATCTGAATTGCTCCAAGTGCATGTTTATGACTTTCCATCGATGCAAACCATTTCTGGTTTCCTATACGATTGGTAATGAACAGTTGCAACGTATTTCGTCTGTCGTCGATCTTGGAATTCTGTTTGACCCCAAATTGAGTTTTAATCAAAATATCTCCACTATTGTTAACAAAGCGAATGGTGTACTTGGATTCATTAAACGTTGGTCCAAGGAGTTTAATGATCCCTACACCACTAAACTTCTTTATACAGCTTTAGTCCGTCCCGTGCTCGAATACTGTTCATCCGTATGGGTTCCGCAGTATAAAAAGCATGTTGATCGTATTGAATCAGTTCAGAAACAATTTTTGCTTTTTGCCCTTCGTGGCCTAAATTGGGACCCTAACCTCCGTTTGCCATCGTACTCCAGAAGACTCTTGCTTATAGACCTTCCTTCGCTAGCTAACCGTAGAACAGTCTTAGGTGTTTCATTTCTTCACAAGTTAATTATCGGTGATGTAGATTCTTCTGAACTCTTACGTCGCCTTAACTTCTCTGTTCCTTCTAGGCCAACCAGAAACTTTTTTCCTTTAATCTTGTCTAGATGCACAACTGATTATGCCCAGCATAATAGATTTCGGGTTTTATGTCAAGACTACAACGATCTTTATCACATCCTCTCAACAGATCTCTCTCTCTTCTCCTTAAAAACGTCCCTTTACACTTATCTCCGTGAAAATCTCTGACCATTCCCAGCTGTGAATAGGGGCATAGCTTGCCGGACTGGCTAGTAAATCTTCCCCCACCGAGTCGGAGTCGTTATTAGTTTATTTTGTAATTTTGTTAGGCTTTCTTTTTATGCCTCCTTAGTAAATAAGCCTTTTTATAACGTGCTTTTAAATTTGTTGACAGCCTTTGTTTGTCGACTATTAATAAATAAATAAATAAATAAATAAATAAATAAATAAATAAATAAATAAATAAATAAATAAATAAATAAATAAAAAAGTAATCATTACATTACAGCTCAGGTTTAAACATGCTATCCTAGCTGCATTTCAATTCAAAAGAGACTTGATTTTCTAATTGCGCAGTGGATTTGGACGAATTTGATCTGAGCTTTGCGTTGATTCCTATTAGTATGCTCAAATAACAAAGTTTTGGTTGATTACCAGTGGGCATAACATCCATAAGATCTCATGCCTTATGTATTCAGGCCAATTACGACAATCTGTGTTAAAAAACAAAAAGGAGTCAGGCCTATACCAAATGGAAACCATATCGAAATGAGTTAACTAAGCTGCAATATCAATCTATTGCTATTGTCCCCTACTTATTATTTCAACAACTCAAGGCAAATCAAATAAAAAGCTTTCTTTCCGGGTTCCGTTGCAGTTGGTAGTACTTTAGTACTAAAGATATAAGACAACAAATGGACAATGGGCAAGTTGACTTTAGTAAAGCCTTTGCCATGAGATAAACATATTTTTGGTATTGGTTTTTGTCTGATGGTTATTCAACTAAGTTTACATGGCAACTAGTTGGAATAGGTTTATAAATGTGGCTACAGCACCTAAAAAAGTGAGCAAACTACGTTCAACTCGCGTTTATACTGGGCTAAAACGTACAATTTATTTGAAATGATCAACCAAAAAGGTTTAAACTTGTGTAATCGGGTTGGGAGATCTAAATATATATAGAAGATAATATTAAACGTTGAAAACTTGAATTCAATATTTCTACGTAAAAGCTACGCAAAGGTTTTGTAGCACACAGAAAATGTTCAACAAGTTGCGTACATTTTCGATTTTTTTTTGGTTCAAGGCAATTACAGTTCCACACGCGGCGCAGTAGGCGGTCATTCCATTTGACATTATACTTAATTACTTTGTTTTATCGTAATGCTTTCCAAATTTCAATTGCTTTCTTCATTTTAGATACTTTAAGGTTAAATTTTATGATTAGTGGACCCTTTTCGAGCAATTTATATGCAGTGTTTTGTTCATTTACAACTTAATGCTGTCCAAATTTCAATTGCTTCCCTTTAATTCCATTGCTTTCTTTATTTTAGATACTTCTAGGGTAAATTTTATGATAAGTGGACCCTTTTCGAGCGATTTATATGCAGTGTGTTATTCATTTACAACTTAATGCTGTCCAAATTTCAATTGCTTCCCTTTAATTCCATTGCTTTCCTCATTTTAGATACTTTAAGGTTAAATTTTATGTTTAGTGGACCCTTTTCGAGCGATTTATATGCAGTGTGTTGTTCATTTACAGCTCGATATGTGTTGTAATGTTATGAGAGGTCAAGGTAACAGTGGTTGGCATCCTACTACAAGTAAAATCGAAAGAAAGGCTGTCGAGGAGGGAATTAGTGGACTATTGGACCTTAATGCACTAAGAGAAACTGCTGATACCATAGATATTGGCAGAGATACTTGCTTAAAGTGGCTTTGTGTTAGCTCTCGCATCTAACAGAATGTTTGAAACACTGTTGAAAGGTGGAATGATGTCAAATTCAGCACTGAAGCTTCTGTTGAAGCTTCTACTGCAACAGTTTAAAGCAATTAGCCAAATGGGAAGAGTGCAAATGATCATTAGAAGCAGTCTGTATCGTCAAGATTCTACCGACTTCCGGCAAACGCTTTCCTTGATTCCGAAATCAACAGCGGAGAATAACTCAAACTCATGTCTCAAGTCAGCCATTCCATTAAGTATGAATAGTAGCTCACCTACCTCGGTGAGGTGTGGTAATGTAGCAAACACTGAACACTGAACAAGGAATAGCCGATCTGTTTGTGGAGTTCTTTAACCTACTGATCCTCTAGGTACTGTGAGCATAACCATAGCCTTATCATTTTGTCTAGCAAAGGAGCACCTTTGTGATCCTAACTTCAGCAAAACCGAACCCTGAGGGAGTTGCTAGCAAGTAACAAGTATTCCAGGTAGAAGTATGCCTAATTCCTCTAGTAAAACTTTACATCAACAATGCTCACCTATTAAAATTAATATCCGGAAAATTGCTATATTCCGATTTGCGTTTCAGTGTATTGCGTCGGGGATAGGTGCAGAGGAAGGCATTGGCCAGCAGGCAGGAGATTTGCTGTTGACTGAGTGTCAATGCGGAGGTCTGTTGCTGCTTTAGCAGCGGCAACGGTGCCTGCACCAGTTCCGGCAAACGCAACGCCAAACGTACAATCCGTGGCAATAGATCCTCAAAGAACACACGCGTCTCGCTCTCATCCAGTTCGTCGCCAAACAGTTTGTGCAATGCCCGGAAATTCCATTGACCCTTGTAGGTGGTGTTGTAGGATAAAATCGCTGCCTGCAATTGTTTGCTCGACGATATCGGTCGCAAGAGGGCACGCTCGATCATTTCCCAGCGTGAATCGATTTCGGTTGAGCCATCAGCATTCTCGCGCGGATATTTACTCTCCTGGGCGCAGGGCAAACGAACATGATCGCAATCCCATTTGGGTGCGGCCTTAAAGGGACGTGGCGGTTCATTGGCAGACTCACGTATGGGATGCTTGTACATGACCCGGTGCATGCCGCTGGGTTGTACAGGGCCCTGATGTTCCAGCTCGAAGAGTTGAAGTCCACGGTGTATGGCCTCAATGGGTTGGCCACACCAACTGGTGGCACCTGTAAGTTGATGGTTAAAGTTTCAGTACGTTTTTGTGGCTACTTTTCAGTTTTCACCATTTGCAGCTGTTGTTGTTGTTGCTGTGGCGGTGGGTCCCTTGCCGGCCGCCATGTCGCCTGGCGTTTTCGTATTTGTGTGTGTGTGGTTGTTGTTGCTTATTTACCTCTTGCCACCTTCATTTAGTTGTTATGCTGTTTTAGTAATGTTTTGACTCAAGTATTAACAATGTAATTGATTGCAAACTTCCAAATGTTCCCCGGCGTAGGCGGCGAGGGTGGCGAAAAAAATCTCAAATCGTATGTGGTCACATTAATGTCAGTGTCACCACCTCAAGCAAATATTTGTATTAGCTAGAGATGAGCTGCTGCACTCTGTAACGGTTGACTGTGATTTGGCTGCGATAGTTGAGACACAGAGGCGGGAATTGTTTTTGATTTTGAAACTAATCTTAAATTCAACTTATTAAACATTACATCAATTTTGATATTATTAGACATGTTTTTAATATCACTTCCATTAAGATTTTGTGATTTCAACCCCATTTTTGTACGAAGTTTTTAAACTAAATACCGAATTTTGCGTAATAGAATTGACAATCGGGCTGTATATTTTTTTTATGCTTGTCTTGCGATATATAGGTATAAGACATTCGGTTTATTTGTATTATTTGTTTACTTAAAAATAAAATTGAAACAAAATCCACAAATTTAGAGGCTTAAAATTTGATTTGACAATTTATAACTCAATTTTGTTTGCTTTTAGTAAATACTACTAGCTTTTTGTTAAATATATTTGCTTGACATGACAAAAAATTGAAATTCTAGGAGCTGATATTAAACTATTTAGGTATTTTTGAAAGCTCAGCTCTTCAACTTTAAAAAAGTTATTCATTTTACAAACTAAGTTAAGCTGTGGTTATATTGTGCATTTAAAATAAAAGTAATTTGAACAAATTCATTTTTTTTTGATACATTTCGATCCTACATCTGCCATCTATACAATTTTAGAGATAATCCTTACCAGAACAATTTGTTTGACCAATTTTTGGAGTAGTGTTTGGTTGAAATAATTTGCTAAGTTCGCTTAGCAAAATTGTTAAATTCGACTGACACCAAAACAGACAGTGTCAACAGCTCCAAACTAACAGTGACTTTGCAGTCACGGTTTATAATTGACTCATCTCTAATGTGAAACACTCTTTAGCTTTTTCTGGTTTTTTTTGTTGGTGTGTACACACTCACAAAACTATCAAAGCTCGGCAGCAGCAACAACAATAATCATTGGCCAACAAAAACAACAACAACAACAACAAAAAAGTTTAGTTATATCAAAAGTGCGCGTCGCGACTACCGTTTTCGTACAAAAAGAAACAAGCAAATTGTTAAAACACAAAATTTTTTTCGAGTTCATAAAACCCCAAAACACGACCAACTATATGCAGCATTAAAACAGCCTCAACAACAACAACAACAAAAGCTCATCAAAACAGGTAAAACAAGGACGGAAGATATGTAATTGCCTGGTTGAAAATCGGCCACATCTGTAAGCGGCTTTTTGTGTGTTAACCCTGCCATAGGCGCAAAAATTACACGTGCAAATATTTGGCGGCGCGCCGCCTCGTCCAAACTCTGACGTGTGCCGTGTCGGGGAGTGACAATAGAAGTGAAGTAGAAAGAGTGTGACAGAGAGTGACAGAGAGAGAGAGAGAGAGCGGGAGATTAGAAACTGTTGTTGTTTGTTGTTCTGAATTTAAAACAGAAATTTCAAGTTTGTTATGCTAACCCCAAATACAATTTTGTAGAATCCACTTTTCGCTAAAAAGTTCAACAGACTTTTATCGCTGCGCTCGCTGCTGCTAATGGTGGCTGCCTCTGCCGCTGTCGCTATCGCTGCTGCTTAGGCTCGCGCACCGGCGCACAGTGGGCATCGTTAACGAAAACCGATGATGGATTTTTAAAGCTGAAATTGGAAATTGATTTTTTGAAAAATTATGATATCAGTTTCTTACGTTTTGATATATAAAAAACTTGTTATAAGAGAAAATTTTAATAAATTGAATTTGCAAATAAACAGAACTAACTTTTTTGCGGGCTATTTAAAAATCAGGAATTTGATTTCAACAAAAACTTAAGAAAACTGTCCCAAATCAGTCATGATATAATTTTGCGTTTTGGAGACAAAAATCTGTTCGAAAAATCTTTTAAATAACAGTTGTGTTTTCGAGTAACAGCCTGGTGATTTAATATAGATCAAGCAAGGCCGAATATCTATATATTCTTAAAAATACCATCAGATCGTACAAAAACATCGTAGTTATAAGCGAATCAATTGAGCTTGTAGAAGCGGGTTGGTACTGCATCGTCAGTTAGAGCTAAAAACGCTAAAAGGACAATATGTTATTACCAATTGGGTAACAGCCCCGCTTTTAACACTGATTTTTGAACCAAGAAGATATTACAAATATAAATGGGTGGCAAAGTCGTTGAATTCTTCTGTTTTGGCTTCTGTTTTGGTCACTGTTTTGTATCACTGTAAATCACTGTTTAGTCACTATTTTGGACACTAAATCCAAATTTGATCACTGTTTTAGACAATGCTTTTGTGACTGGTTTGGTCAATGCTTAGGTCACTGTTTAAGTCACAGGTTTGGTCACTGTTGAGTCACTGTTTTAGTTAATTTAAGTCACAGTTTTAGAGACGGCTTTGGTTAATGTTTCGGTCAGAGGTTTGGTCACCATAAGTCACTGTTTTGGCCACTGTTAGTCACTTTACTGTCACTGTTTGGTCACTGCTTAAGTCACAGGATTGGTCACTGTTTGTGACCTTTTTGGTTACTTTAAGTCACTGTTTGGTCAGTGTTTTAGACACGGCTTTGGTCAATGTTTCGGTTAGAGGTTTGGTCACAATTAGTCACAGTTCTGGTCACTGTTAGTCTGGTCACTGTTTAAAGTCCTTCGACCCACCCACCCAAACACAACCCACCTGCTGCTGGCAAATTGCAAAAACCTGCTGACTTTGCAAAGTCGAAAGCGTAGATAACATTTTTACTCTTTAGATAATAATAATGTTTACAATTCCAAAAGTTTATTTGCCTATCAAATTGGTTTAGAAAGATAAATATGAGCCAAGCCTAGAAATTTTTCCATTATTCTGCAGAAAAACAAAATCAACTCGATGACTGTCAAATCGCCAAAGCTTTGCTGTATGTATGATTTTCACCTCCCGTTTGGCAACGGCGAGCTACTGTGCAGCGGCTTAGGCTTCGACTTCGGCTGCGGCTGCTGTTTTGGTGGGTTTCTAATCAACAAGCGCTAGTTTTTGTTTGCCTCTGTCTTTCTTTCTTTCTTTCTTTCGTTGTGTGCTTTTCTTTTGGGGGCTTTTTTGGACTGCGTGCGGGAGGCGTCACATGGCCCAGTCGCGTAAACAAATGAAAGCAGCAAAGCGAAGAACAAATTAAATTTCTCTCTCTCTCTCTCTCTTTTCCTATGCTTGGTGTATGCATGCATGTGCGTGCATGTGCTTGTGTGTGTGTGTGTGCTTAGCCTTCAAATCTGCGTCGTAGTCCGTTGCCTTGACCATAACCTAGAAATACTCTCTCTTTGCTGTGTGTGTGTGTGCGTCTGTTAAAAAAGGCTTCTAATTTGCCTCAGGTTGCGGTCGGGTGGGGCTAGGGAGGGGGGGCTTCCCCCTAATCAGCTGGCAAACAAAACAACATTTTTAAATAGAAAAAGAAGGCAGCGACAGGCAAAAGGCGACAGCGAAACGAGCGAAATGTTAGTAAACTTTTTCAAGGTCATCCCAAGTATGAACTAATACTAATCAACCGCAACGCAGCGCAGCGCAGAGCGTCGCAAACAACGCTGCTGACGACTGCATTTTGTGTGTGTATTTTTGGTTTTTGCTTGTTTGTTTGAAAATGTTTATAATGGATCGATCAGATGATGATGATGATGTGAGAGGGTCACTAATTTGTTGCAAAATTTGTGCAATTTTTACTGAAAGTATACAGAAAAGCTATATAGTATGTACTTTGAAAGGGATTAACTTTGGGTATAAAGCAGGCAGGGTTCCCCAAACAGAGAGGCTATCTGTCGTTCTCCATCTCTCTCTCTGACACCCACTGATGCACTGATATAAAGTGTCAACTCCTTATGTGTTATTACCGCTATCTCGCTCTCACCTGTGGAATGTTACCTTGGCGAATCTTTGATTGCTTATATCTTTACCAACTTTCATCAGATTTTACTCAAACTGGGCTAAAAATGTTTTATATCTGAACAATCTAATTTAAATAACTGAAAATAAACCTAAAATGCCTGCATATTTAAGTAAACTATATACCAGATCTTCGATCTGTAGATATAACCAATTCTAAGAATGGGAAAGAACTTTCAAAAGCCAAACAAAGCCTTGCATTTTCACTCACAAATTGTAAGAATAATTGTTTCTCATTTGACTCCATTTGTATTCAATCCTAACTTAAGGAGCTAATTTTTTTTAATATTTTTATATTAGAATTATATCTTCACTGTTCTTGTGTCACATGTTACTGTCAAACATGTTCTGTTTGGTATATGATTTGAACATGAATCGACTTACAAACGAACAATGCTAGCAGATTATTGAATTTTATTATCAAAATCTCAGCGTCGAATAGAAAAGTAGAGTCTGAATAGTAGTCTTAGTGAGAAAAACTTTTTTGTTTTTAGTGGAAACTCCTCCAAACTTTGCTATGCTTCGCCATGATTTTATCAAGATTGGTCGAAATCGTACATGTACTATATACATGTACATAGCTGTCATAGAAAAGTAAGGTCCGAAAAGTGGTATTAGTAAGAAAAACTTTTTTATTTTCAATGGAAACGCCTCCAAACTTTGTATTTCTTAGTTTTCTATGCTTTCTCGTGATTTTACTGAGTTTGGTAGAAATCGCACATCTATTTCGTATAGCTGTCATAGAAAAGTAGAGTCTGAAAAGTAGTTGTAGTAAGAAAAACTTTTTTGTTTTTCAAGGAAATGTTCTTTAAATTCTCGATTATTCATTTGATATGCTTTTACACAACTATACAAAGTTTTGTCAAAATCGGTTGACTATAGGTTATAGTTGCCATAGGAACGATCGGTCGAAAAACTAGTTTTAGTAAGAAAAACTTTTTTATTTTCAATGGAAACGCCTACAAACTTTGTATATCTAAGTTTGCTATGCTTTGCCATGATTTAATTAAGTTTGGTCGAAATCGGAAATCTATATGGTATAGCTGTCATACAAAAGTAGAGTCTGAAAAGTAGTTTTAGTAGGAAAAACTTTTTTGTTTTCCAAGGAAATGTTTTGAAAATTGGCATTTATTCATTTGATATGCTTTTACACAATTCTACAAAGTTTTGTCAAAATCGGTTGACTATAGCATATAGCTGCATTACGAATGTTGGGTCGAAAATGAAGTTCTATTAAGAAAAAGTTGTTTGTTTTCAATGGAATGGACTCCAAAGTTTTTACTTTTGCATGATTCTACTAAGTTTGGTCCAAATCGGGCATATATAAAAATATATAGTATAGAAAATTAGCAAAATTGATGATATTTTTCATATTTTTCTGACAAAATTCTGCGAAAATCATTGCACTTTGCCGTTCAGTAAAATAAGTATATGTATAATATGTCCCCCCCCCCCAACCAAACAAAAGAAAGAAAAATGTTAAATTTTATTATTTTTTTTTGCTTGTTTTTGGCAACAATTTGCGACGTCGATGTCTCTTCGGTGAGCATTTTTCAAGGTCGTCGTTTGTGAGCAAAAAATATGGTTCTCTGTGCCCGCGAAGACAAAGCAGCGCCTAAGGTAACAGCCCAAACAGTCAACATCGAAAAGCTGGCAACACGTGGTTCCAGTCACGCCCGCCCCGCTTCGGCCGTATATTGCAGTTGGCTTTTCCTTTTTGCCATTTTATTTTTGGACTATTTTTAGAACAATCTGAGTGTTGCTCTCCCTCTCTGGCACGGGGTGCGTATGTGAGAGTTGCAATGGCACTTCCCAATCTCCGCCGCCCACTCTCCCACCGCCGCCCAGTTTAAATGCGTCAGCGACTTCTTTGTGTTGTGTGGCCTGCCAACGTGCGCCAAGTCGCGTTGCCAACAGGCAGCGGCAGCGGCAGCAGCAGCAACAAAGCAGAGAAACAATTGCAAAAATTGGTTAACTTTTTAACAAATCGGTGAGAGATTCAGGCAAATGGGCGAGGAGAAATGTGTGTGTGCATATAAAATAGTCCCCGAGAGACTTTTTGAGAGCAATTAAGAGGCATACGAAATGCATTTAACCTAGCAGCCGGGCAAACAACCCATTAAATATGGCCAATCAAAATAATTTTCCGTAAAGACAGTGTCAACTTTGATTAGACATTGTTCAAAAGAAAAGAGACTTCTTGATCTTAAAGCGGAATTGTTACAACCAGACTTTATAATCTAGATGAAATTTGATTTATTTTCAGGTACATATATTATATAATATTCTCAACAGAGCTGTTTTCTCATTACCAAATTTTAAGTTTGAAGCTTGAATAACTACTGAGATATGGCTCTGCAGCACTGTTGAACCGGTTCGAACCCTGTAGACACGAACCAGTAAAATATCCACCCATATACCAAATGTAAAGTTTATGGCTTTAATAACTTCTGAGATATGACTCGGAACTCGCCTTGAACCGGTTCGAAAACGGTTCTGAACAGGTAAACCACTTTCGAGCCGGTTCGGAATCGGTTCTGAACCAATAAAATATCCAATCCATGGTACCAACATATGTACCAAATTAGAAGTTCGTAGCTTGAATTGATTCCGAGATTTGGCTAAGTTATTTTGAACCGGTTCGGAATCAGTAAAATTTTTATATACCAAATTTCAAGTTCATAGCCTAAATAACATCTGGTATAAAGCTTTGAGGCACTGTTAAACCGGTTCAATTTTAAAGTTGGTTCGAGTTTTGAACCGGTTTTCAACCGGTAAAATATGCAACTTCTTAATTTCAACCTACAAATCAAATTTCAATTTCGTAGCCTAAACACTTGCAAAGCTATAGCCACTTCTTAACCGTTTTTAACCGCTTTCGAACCGTTTCACAGACATCACACATAGCCTATGACTCTCTTTCCTGATCCCACATGAATATATGTCGTGAAAATTTCGTAAAGATCGGTTCAGCGATATGAGGAACAAATATATACATGCACTCAGAGAAAAAGAAGGCTACCGGCGCTCTAGACCAAACGGTATAGAATTTAAGCCGCTTTGTACTTGAAATTTCAAGTATGATTCGTTCTTGGGTGTACTTAAATTGAGTACGAAACATTCTAGGCTGCTATAATTGTTGAAATGAGAACAAACGTTCTTGAAACAAGAACATTTTGCACACACAGTAAGATGAAAAATTCTAGAAAAGCGAATTCTTAGTTCAAGTACAAAATATATAAGATTGAGTGCAAAATAGACTCCACAAAGTGTGTTACAAAGTGTTCTTAAAATTCCCAACTGGCTCTAACACTTTTGTTATAGACTGATGGTACATTACTGAAGCTCTAACTTGCACTTTGGTTATGGGTCTTGGATATATCTTTGGTTCAAGAATAAAGTAGGAATAGCCTTTGTATGGGCACAAACCAAGAACATTTTGTTTGAAATACTCTTATTTTCTTGCTAGAATAGAATAGAAATTACGGGAACATAAGAATGAACTTTTTGTACTTCTACTGTGATATAATCGGGCTTGGTTTGAGACCATTATAAGCTAAAACGAGAAAGCTAAGCTAACATCGTCTGTGCCGAAGTTTTTATACCCTTGCAAAGTGCTCGCTTAAATATTTTCAAAAAAATACTCTTTTTCCCATTTTCCGACCGATCGTTCGTATGGCAGCTATATGATATAGTCAACCGATTTGAACACAAATTTGTAAAATTATGTGAAAGCATGTAAAACAAACAAATACAAAATTTCAGCTTGCTACCTTTGAAAACAAAAAAGTTTTTCTAACTAAGACTGTTTTTCCGAACTATCTTTTGTATGGCAGCTATGCCATATAGTTGTCCGATTTTCATAAAATTTGGCAGAATTATATGAAAGCATGGAAAACCTATGAATACAAAGTTTGGAGACGTTTCCATTGAAAAGTAAAAAGTTTTTCATACTAAAACTAGTTTTCCTAGCGAATGTTTCTATGGCAGCTATAAGATATAGTCAACCGATCCGGTCGGTTCCGATATTTAAGTAGTGTGCTTGCCAAAAGAAGACTCTGTGCTGAATTTCAGCTCGATAGCTTTAAAACTGAGAGACTAGTTTGTGTAGAAACAGACAGACAGATTGATAGACGGACGGACAAAGCTGAATCGACTCAGCTTGTCAGCCTGATCAAGAATATATATAGTTTATGGGGTCGGAAATGAATATTTCTATGCGTTGCAAACTTATATAACGATATTAAAATAATTCAAAACATACTTAATATATGCCAAAACAGTCGAAAATCAAGTATTTCGGAATTGAAAATAAGAATTTTGTACTTAAATCAAGTATTTTTGTACAAACCGGTACTATTGACACCGTTGTTTGTACCAAAATACAAGTACAAAGCTCTTGGTTTTTGTTTTTTCTGACTGTAGAACACACATACATTCACTTTTATTCTTACATATTGATTATCACCCGGCCTCATTAAGGACTATGTGTGACACCATCTGGGTTCAGCCGGAACTACCTACCTATACATACATTCACAGAAAAAAATAAGATCAAATATCGAGTTGATCGTCCAATATAATTTCCAAATTATCAATTTTTAAATATCCAAGAGTTACTATTTAATATCAATATGATGCTGTAGTATTACATTGATACTAAAAATATTATATTAATAAGCGAATTTCTCACAGTGATATGAGAAATACCTTAGTGACGTGATTTCAGATCAAAGTAGACATCGAAAATCTGAGCGCAGAAAGAGACAAACAGAGTTTTTTAAAACAAAGAGAGACAGCTATAGTCCAACTCGAAAAAGGCAAAAACAATGTTCATGTCTCTGCCGCAGCTAGCGAGACAGCGAATACTCTTCCGATTTGTCTGTTTTTGCTTTCATTGCTGATTGCAGTTCCCAACTGCTTAAAGCGGTGAGCGCATGGAGAGACATTCAAACAGCGACAGTCATTAGCGAAAAGCCTACTGAAGGTTGAATCGGGAGATTCAAGAAACAGTACTGCGTAGGCAACCAGCTCTTTTTGGTGTATAGTCTATAAATGCATAAGTTGTTTACAGTTGTGAACAAACGCATCTTTTCGGGACCCCGAGCCAACTAAAGTCACTAATTATTATTCAAAAACATCTTTGACAAAAATATAGCTTTGATATTATTAAATAGACCATTGGTAATACATTAATACCAGGGCTGCAAACCCAAACAATTTTTCGGATCTCCGGCTCGCGGGTTCGAACCAAAATTTACCAATGGTTCAGGTTCAGAATTTGGAGGTTCAAGCTTTTTGGGCCAAGGTTTTGGTTCGAACCTTGGTTCAGCCAAGCTTTATACACGTTTAAATAGTAATCGACCTAAAACCGACATAAACTGTGAGGGAATTGTCTCGATTTCACAATACAACTCATGACCATCAAAGCAATGATTAAGTGTTTCTACTTACACACCTGATCATATTAATAAGTACACATAGAAACTATTTAATAATAGATGGTATTTTCGTTCTTTAAGTATTGACAGCTCTAAAATTTTTGGTCTTTTTATGTTGTCAATGTCTGGCCAAGCTGTGACAAAGAGTTGAAAGAGGGGAAGCCCCGTATATCAAAGCTTTTCTACAAATTGTGAGTCAACCACACATTTCGCCTGATCATTATAATAGGTACAGTGTCTGTTTCTCAAAAATATCCAGTGAATACTTTTGTAATCAGTGATTTTTTGGCAACTTAAGGTGAATTTCGTATAGCTACTGCCAATAAAGAGAATTAAATAATTCTTTTTTTTTTAGAAAAAATGGGTCGAAAATCTCTTGTAGTACAGAAGATCTCGATTGGTTCTAAACCTGAAAAAAGAAGGCAAATCTTTACGAGCGATTGCCAAATTAATGAACAGGTCTCCTAATTTTGTTAAAAATGCACTTGAAAGGAAAACAAGACAGGAAACAAGTGGAAGGCCACAAAAAACAACGGAAACCCTTAACCACTGCATTCTAATTTTCAGCAAAAAGGACCCATTTAAGTCATTGGGAATGCAGTTAGTGCTCCAACTATCCGAAGACGTCTACAAGATGCTAACCTACCAGGAAGAATTGCCAGAAAGGTTCCACTTATGAGGCAGCCAATCTTTTGCAAGGGACCACAAAGACTGGGTAGGATGCATCGGGGAGAAAAAGTGGAGGAACATTTTATGGAGCGATGAAACCAAGATAAATTTGTTTGGGAATGATTGTGAAAGGAATGTTCGACGCCCTAATGGAAAGGAATTTCATCCTCGGTTTACAAAAAAAAACAGTCAAACCGGAGGTGGTAATATAATGGTGTGGGGTTGCTTCTCCTGGTACGGCGTAGGTCCAATTTATCAGACTACGAACAAAATGAAGGCTGAAGAATACAAATCCATATTGGAAACAGTTATGGTACCATATGCTGAGGAAAATATGCCATTACGTTGGGTATTTCAGCAACACAATGATCCTAAGCATACATCAAGGCTTTTATCAAAATTCTTCGAGGACCAAAAAGTTGACGTTCTGAAGGGGCCAAGCCAATCCCCGGACCTAAACCCCATTGAAAACTTGTGGGGAGACTTAAAAAAGGAATTGACAAGCATTCATTTTCAAATAAAGAAAAATTATGGGAAGGTGTCCAAAAATTGTGGTATGAGACACCAGTAGAAACCTGCCAGGCTCTTATTAAAAGTATGCCAAAAAGGATAGCAACAGTGACCAAAAATAGAGGTGGATACACTGGATACTAATTTAGCTAAAAAAGAACACAAAATAGAAGTTTAACATTTTTTTTCTCATTAACACATGAAGTGTACCTATTATTATGATCAGACTGAAAGCGTATCTAAGATACAAAATGATCTACTTTCTACTATATTTTTATCCTATTTTACAATTAAGTTTATTTTATTAAAAACAAATAGTTTAACAACCAATTAGACCTAATTTGAAGTTTAAAATAATGAATAAAACTGTTTTCTGTTACCTTAAACTCTGAGTTGATGTGTGTACCTATTAATATGATCAGGTGTGTATATAAAGTATTGTGACGAAATAAAAACTTCGAAGTTCTGGATTCAGCCCATAAAGTAAAATGCAATTTCGTAGTCCACATACGAAAAGTGTTGGCACACTAAAGTGGATAATTCCATCAGGATAACAGAAGAAGTCACTGTGAACCGAACCGAAATTTTGGGTTCGGAACGGGTTCAGGTTCAGTTTTAATACCTTAAGAGGTTCGGTTCAAGGTTCGGTTCACAGTAATCTGAAAGTCGGAATTCCGGGTTCGAACCGGTTCGGTTCAAAACCGGTTTGCAGCTCTGATTAATACCACTTTGATATTATAAAAATATATATTAAATATTATATTTTAGCCATGTCGTACAGGTATTATGAAAATACTGCATTGATACTATAACGAGAGCGTAAGTTAAAGTCGGCCCTGTCCGACTTCGAAATACCCGTTACTCAGCTCAGCTCGCATAAGTATGCAACATTTTTTTAACTCGGCTATTTATTATCCGATCCTTTTGAAAATTTGTGAGATTGTAGATATTGGACACAAAGACTACACTGCAAAATCTGAGCTCGATGTCTTAAAAATTGTGGGAGTTATTCAACATTTTTTATTGCGGGGGCGGGAGGGGGCGTGACCAAAATTTGAAACAAACTTGATCTGCCTACAGACAATACTAGCTTACGTATAAAATTTGGTTGCTCTAGCTCTTCTAGTCTCTGAGATCTAGGTGTTCATACAGACGGACGGACGGACGGACGGACGGACGGACAGACGGACATGGCTATATCGACTCGGCTGTTGATGCTGATGAAGAATATATATACTTTATGATATCGGAGATGCTTCCTTCTCCCTGTTACATACATTTGCACGACTTTAGTATACCCTTTTTACTCTACGAGTAACGGGTATAAAAATATATCAGGGATATTAACAAATATCAGATTGTTGATCTGAAACATTTCACATTGATATGTTCGAAATGTACGAGTAATATTTTCGATCATATGAACTGGGTATTCTTCAGATGAAGGTCGATTCGATACTGAAAAATACCCGATTGATACTAAATATTGTGATCTTTTTTTTCTGTGTTGATATATTGAAATACAGTTGTTATTTAGATTCTGCAAAAGTCGAAGATTCTGTTATCAGCCCTACTAAGGACCAATTTCTCAAAAGATTCGGTTGTCGTTGGGCTTTTTTAACCGTTATTCATAAATATCCACTCGCTGCAGCAGTGTGACCAGATACTGTCAACAAATTGGATATTTTTGTAAAACTGTTACCATTTTAATTGGGAAAAAGTTATGCGAAAGTATGGAAACAGGGAGAAGAAAACATTTCCGATACCATAAAGTACATATATACAGGGTGCGCCATATAAAGTGTCGGTATGGCAACACTGAATAACTTTGACATTTACCAACCGATTGCTTTTGTTAGACATGTTTTGGAAACATCAATCTAGTATAATTTTGACCATGGAACGCTTCACACCAAAACAACGTGCCGAAATAGTGACGCTGTTCATCGAAAATAATCGTTCAATTGTGCTAACAAATTTTGATGACCGATGAGGCCGATGTTAATAAGCAAAATTGTCGCATATGGGGCACGGAAAATCCACACCGCATCCATGAAATACCTTTACACGTCCCTGGACGCCTGGTATCAAAAAGATTTGACCGCCCCAGACTTCTTTTTGTGGGGCTATTTAAAAAGCAAGGTTTACGCCAGCGATCCACAGACCATTGAAGAGCTTAAGGCCAACATTCGTGCCGAAATCGCCACTTTATCGATTGAGACGCTCGAAAAAGTGATGGAAAATGCCGCAAAAAGGGCACATTTTGTTGTGGCCAATAAAGGCGGCCACTTGATTGATGTTGTGTTCAAAAAGTAGTCGAAATAAATTGTACAGGACCAAATTAAAGGAACAAGATCAACATATAGCAATCGATCGCAGATCGCAAACTTTTGCCTGAAGTTAGGTGTATACCGTATGCAGATGAAGTTTGTTTGACCAAAAACGGCTTAAAACTTTTTATAAGATGGTTGATAGCAGGGCTGCAAACCGGTTTTGAACCGAACCGGTTCGAACCCGGAATTCCGACTTTCAGATTACTATGAACCGAACCTCGAACCGAACCTCTTAAGTTACTACTAAAGCTGAACCTGAACCTGTTCCGAACCCATAATTTCGGTTCGGTTCAACAAAAATTAAAAACATAATACAAGTATTCCTATTTCCTAGCAACTTCTTCTCTTATCCTGATGGTTCTAAAAGACTGAGTCTTACAATCGGCAGGATAGTTTAATGTAAGCATCCATAAAAATGTTCAGAATTACCAATAGAATCCCTAGCCTCTGTTTCTTAAGATCCTTTTCTCCAAAGCTTATTGTATTATTCACAAAATAAGTGCTTAACGTTACTGTGGAAACACTTTTGGTACGTAAATCGACGCAATTTCCTTACAGTTTATTTCGTTTTTAGGTCGATTACTATATAAACATGTATTAAGCATGGGCTGAACCAAGGTTCGAACCTAAACCTTTGTCCAAAAACCTTGAACCTCCAAATTCTGAACCTGAACCATTGTTAAATTTAAGTTCGAACCCGTGAGCCGGAGATCCACGAAATTTTTTGGGTTTGCAGCCCTGGTTGATGATAGTAGAGTATCAGCCAAGGCTGGCAAACTTTAAGCTAGCCCAATGTTTACATTTTCTAGTTTTTTTTTTTGGAAACCTTGGGGCTAGCTAGCTGGCTGGTGGTTATCTACTTCCTGGGGTCTTCGCTGTTGGCTGCCAACCATATTACCGTGTTTTGAGGTCGAAGTGGGGGCTTTGTTTTGACTTGTGCAAACATTAAAATCAAATTAGGTTTTGTGCAAATAATTGTATTCGAAAGGCGGGCTTGATTTTGGTTGGGATTTTGGCGCCACCTGGCGGCTAATGGCCTTACAGGTGTCACCATCTGTCTGAATTTGTTTTCCTTTCTTTGTTTAAATCGTTTTTGCGCCCCCCCCGCATGTATTTTTAATTGTTTTTGTAAATTTATTGGGGTTAAGGCCTTCTTGAATTGCCAGCGCTGTTGTTGTTTTCTTTTAAATATTATTCATTTATAAGCATGTTTATGTGCTTTGTTGGTATGCGTTTTATTTTGAAAACGTGCAAAATGCAAAGCGATTTCTCTTTTTGTTTTCGTTTGCAAATTTTACTGCTGTTGCTGTTGTTGTTGTTGTCACTTTTGGTTGGATTTTTTTGTCTTGTTTTGTTTTGTTTCTTAGTTGTGGGCGTGGAGCCTACAAAACTATTTCTCTTTCGAGTGTCAAAATCAAACGGTAAATATGCTTAATGAATGATGTGCGGCTGGATGGTTAGAAATGTGACTCATGTGAAAAATAGAGAGCCATGTATGATAAATCAAAAAACACTTGAAAGAAGTCAACCAGCGTTGTCTAACTCAAAGCACAAACAAAAGGTGTGAAACGGACTGTGTGTGGCCATGTTTAGGGTTCGAAGCTGATAGCAAATTGGCCTATTTTGGCAATCAATTTTATGAAAATATTCATAAAAATAGTTTTAGAACACAACCTTACCTGTCACATATCAGTTCAAAGCTAGACAAAATATAATACAAGGGCATCTCTTCTATAAAAAGTTAATTTTGTGGCAACTTTCTTCTTGGCAGCTGTTTTCCTCTCACCTGTTACTGTCAAACATGTTCAGTTTGCTATATAATTGAACCATGAATTGACTTACAAGCGAACCACACTGCAGCTTATTGAATTTTATTAAAACGAGAGCGTAAGTTAAAGTCGGCCCTGCCCGACTTCGAAATACCCGTTACTCAGCTTAGCTCGGATAAGTATGCAACATTTTTTTGAAAATTTGTGAGATTGTAGATATTGGCCACAGAGACTACACTGCAAAATCTGATCTCGATATCTTAAAAATTGTGGGAGTTATTCAATATTTTTTATTGCGGGGGCGGGAGGGGGCGTGGCCGAAATTTGAAACAAACTTGATCTGCCTACAGACAATACTAGCTTACGTATAAAATTTGGTTGCTCTAGCTCTTCTAGTCTTTGAGATCTAGGTGTTCATACAGACAGACGGACGGACGGACATGGCTATATCGACTCGGCTGTTGATGCTGATGAAGAATATATATACTTTATGATATCGGAGATGCTTCCATCTGCCTGTTACATACATTTGCACGACTTTAGTATACCCTTTTTACTCTACGAGTAACGGGTATAAAAATGCATGCCACTTTTTTGTTGGAAAATTGTGTTCAGAGAGCAAGCTCATTGCTGGTTGAATGGATGCCATATTTGGTGTAAAGCGTAGAAAGAGAAGCATTGCAAGAACTGCCAAACTTTGCACAAAGTCACAATTATCCGAACCGGCCTGATCAACTGACTATAGCATATAGCTTTAATGAAAACGATCGATCGAAAAACTAGTTTTAGTAAGAAAAACTTTTTTGTTTTCAATGGAAACGCCTCCAAACTTTGTATTTCTTAGTTTGCTATGCTTTGCCTTGATTGTACTTAGTTTGGTCGAAATCGAACATCTATATAGTATAGCTGTCATAGAAAACTAGAGTCTGAAAAGTAGTCTTAGTTAGAAAAACTTTTTTGTTTTCATTGGAAACGCCTCCAAACTTCCTATTTACTAGTTTTCTATGCTTCTTCTTGATTCTGCCAAGTTTGGTCGAAATCGAACATCTATATAGAATAGCTGTCATAGAAATGTAGAGACTGAAAACTAGTTTTAGTGAAAAAAACTTTTTTGTTTTCAATGGAAATGACTCCAAACTTTGTATTTCTAAGTTTGCTATGCTTTGCCATGATTATATCAAGTTTGCTCGAAATCGGACAACTATATAGTATAGCTGTCATAGAAAAGTAGAGTCTAAAAAGTAGTCTTAGTGAGAAAAACTTTTTTGTTTTCCAAGGAAACGTCTCTAAAATTGGCATTTATTAATTTAATATGCTCCCACACTATTCTACAGAGTTTTGTCAAAATCGGTTGACTATAGCATATAGCTACAGTACGAATGATCGTTCGAAAAAGAAGTTCCATTGAGAAAAACTTTTTTGTTTTCAATGAAAGCGCCTCCAAACTTTGTATTTCTTAGTTTGCTATGCTTTTCCATAATTTAACTATGATTGGTCGAAATCGGACATCTATATAGTATAGCTGTTAAAGAAAAATAGTGTTAGAGAAGAGGTTTTAGTAAGAAAAACGTTTTTGTTTTCAATGGAAACGCCTCCAAAGTCGATATTTCTTAGTTTGCTATGCTTTTCCATAATTAAACTTAGTTTGGTCGAAATCGAACATCTATATAGTATAGCTGTCATAGAAAACTAGAGTCTGAAAAGAGATCTTAGTAAGAAAAACTTTTTTGTTTTCAATGGAAACGCCTCCAACCCTTGTATTTCTTAATTTGCTATGCTTTCCCAAGATTATACCAAGTTTGCTTGAAATCGGACTTATATATGGTACAGCTCCCATAAAAAAGTAGGGTCCGAAAAGAGGTCTTAGTTAGAAAAACGTGCCGCAAGGGTATACAAACTTCGGCCAAACCGTAGTTAACTTTCCTCTATGATTTTTTAATTAATTCCGTAGTATAAAAATCACTCTTAACAGCATTTTCGACAGGCATTTACTATGGAAAAACAGAGTCCAGCGAGAGCGTAAGTTAAAGTCGACCCTGCCCGCCTTCGAAATACCCTTTACTCCTTTGAAAAAATGTTTAGTATCCTCTTACTAATGTTAATTAACAGATCATTAACATTAATTTAAACATTTCAACATTAGGTTAGCAGAAAAGTATGCTACGTTTTTTATAAGCTCTGCCATTTATTATCCGATTATGATGAAAAAGTGCAGAAATTTTAGATATTTGGGCACAAACTGCAAATATGTGAGCTTGATATCTTCATATTGTTGCAGTTATACAACATTTTTCATAGCGGGTGCAACAATTTGAACTAAACTTGAGCTGCCTGCGGACAATACGAGCCGGGTTGACCCACTTGTTGGTACAGAAACATGCACTGATGCACTGGCTCCTTTTTTCTCCACCTATCGACTATCGTTAGTTCTTTAGGCATATCAAGTTTATTTTCACAAATTGTAAAAACTTCATATCTCCCACAATTTTAGAGATAGAAGGTTTGTACCTTTTAGACATATTTAGTTAAGAGTATTATTTATCGAAACGCCATAGGATTTGTAAAGATCGGAGCAACCATAGTCAAGTTATAAGCAAAAGTATTTACGCTGCAGCAGGGCATACACTTTTGTACAGACAAAGTCAGTTTTGAGCCTCCTCTGGCTCTTCTTAACAACTGGGAGAGTGACTGGAGAATTGGAGCCTTACAAAACAGCCAACAATTGGTTTAAAATTAATCGATTTCTCAGTCTATTGTTTCTGGGGGAAGCTTACCACACACACACACACCAACTCCCTCTCGTCTTCACTTCATTTGGCTGCGAGAAACAGAGAGAGCATTGTGAAGTGTTGCTGTTTGCTGCTGATGCAATTTGTAGTTTCCGCTCTCTCTCTCTCTCTCTGTAGCTCTCTCAATCTCTGGCAAAGTCATTGTACGACCTTTACATGAGCCTAGGTTTTGCCTTAATGCAAATTACACCTTGAGTGTCTGTGTCTGGCTGGTGCATGCATACAAAATAAGTACATACGTACGTATGTGTGTGTGTGTGTGTGTGTGCGTGTGCGTGTGTGCATGGACAGGTACTCCCTGAATGCCAACTTCTTTTTGAAACCCAATTGTTGTTCATTATCGTTCACTTATACGCTCTTGAGTTGTATTACTCATACGACGGGGGGGCCGGCGGCTTATCAGCCTCGCGCTGTTCTAGTTTAGGCAACAAGACAAGTGCCATTTAGTCTGTGACTGGTTTTGGGTTGCAAAATGACTAATGCCCCCCCCCCTCGCAACGCAACTCGTATAAGTTTCTAGCATTGTTTCTACATACAATTTGTAGGTTTGTTTTGCAGCGAACCAACGACCTGTGTCGACACACTCAATTTGTGAGGCGCGTGATGAAATTGCAACTGGGGAACCGCTGAACTGGGGGAGTGAAGAAATCTGAGAACCTTTGTTGAAATTTTGAATATCATTTGATTGGGTTGTAGGGAGAAACTGGCCATAAGCAGGGCTTAGCTTTTCTATTAGCCAAAACTTCACTTAATTTAACTTTAGCCGAACTTTTATTCGTTTTGCTTTATTTTTGGCCTTAGAAAATAGAGACAAGTCTACTTGGACTGCCCCGAAGTTGGTATACCCTTGCAGTTTGCATTACAAAAGCTAGTTTTTGCTTTAAAAAATGCTACTTGGGTGATTTCCCAAGTTGAAGAATATATATTTGCCATATAGTTATGATTTTTATACTCTGTACCGTAGGTACACAGAGTATTATAAGTTTGTGCAAAAGTATGTAACAGGCAGAAGGAAGCATCTCCGACCCCATAAAGTATATATATTCTTGATCAGCATCAACAGCCGAGTCGATATAGCCATGTCAGTCCGTCTGTCCGTCTGTCTGTCCGTATGAACGCACAGATCTCAGAGATGGTAAGAGATAGAGGTTTGACATGTATGGGACATATGCTTCTTATGTCTGCAGGCAGATCAAGTTTATTTTCAATTTTGGCCACGCCCCCTCCCGCCCCCGCAATATGGAAAAAACGTCAAATCTCCCACAGTTTTGAAGATAGATGGCTTGTTCCTTCTGGACATATTTAGTTATTAGGATAAATAATCGATCCGCCAAAGGAATGAAGAAGATCGGATGAACGGTTTTCGAGTTATGATCAAAAGACAAATTTTCTTGGTACAGAGTATGTTATAGTCGGGCTTGACCGACTTTCTTTCTTGTTTCATTTCATTTTGTTGAAATTGTGCAGAATTCTGCTAAAGCAGATAATTTTAATAGCTGGCAAGTGCTTGTGGCTGTCTAAAGCACACGGCAACAACAATGCCTTCAATTTCGCAAGAGAGAGAAGAGAGACACAAACGAAGTTGTTGTTGCAATTTCGTACTGCGTTGGCAATGAAACTACAACACATGCGCCTGTAGCGTGTAAGTGGTAATGTGGAGTTACTTATTTTACTGAACGGGTTCAAAAATCCAACCGTTTCAACTGTGCCTCATAGCTATAACTCAGAATGTGTTTAAGCTATAAACTTTACACTTGGTATATACATAGGTTGGTAATATGGAGTTTTGGATATTTCACTTCCATTTCAGAACCAGTTTCGAACCGGTTCAACATTGGTTCAGAGCTATATCTCAGTTATTTAAGTTAGAAACTTGATACTTGGTTTATAGGTTGGTAATATGGAGTTTTGGATATTTAAGTGGTTTAGAACCGGGTCAAATGTGATACAAGGTTCAAAGAGATTCGAAAAACCATTTAAAAAAGATAGATACATATGTGACCTAACTGTAATCTGAACTCAAGACTCTTTTCTAACCAACTATTGCTTAATTTTTTGCTCAACTATTAAAACGAAACCAAAGCGACAAACAATCAAAGGGAAAGCAGCTGGTCGGTCAGCAAATAGAGAAAATAGAAAAGTTTAATTATTTTTGGCAAAAAATTTCCGACAAAAATGTAATTATATAATTTTTGTGCACATTTTGTTAAATATTAATCAATTTGGCAAAAATTAAACAAAATCAACTTAAGTGCCAGATTTTCAATGTCAAATGCTTTTCACATAAAATGTTTCACAGGTTTTTGACAATTTTCTTTTCGACTTTTTCAATTTATTTATTTTGTTATTGTTTTATTTGCGTCAGTGGGGAGTGTGTAGTTGTTGTGGTTAAATTTATTATACAATGCTGCTGGGTGACTGAGCAAGCGAGCGAGAGAGCGATGAAGAGAGAGAGAGAGAGAGAGCGGCATGTATTTGTTTTTGTTTTTCAATTTGTTTTCACACATTGCACATGCCCCAATCGTGAACAACAACAACTCGCACATGGCCGTCTCTCTCTCTTTTGCTGTATATTGCGGCACTTGTGTGTGTGTGTGTGTGTATCTGACATCAGCGACAACAATAACAAAGCAACGTGCGCGCAAAAACAAAAGACAAACCAGTAAACACGTCAGGCAAAATACAAAAAAAAAACAACAAAAAAGCCTCAAAATTCTCTCGCTCTCCAAACACAAAGAAAGAAACCGGCTGGCACATGGTGTAACCAACAGGGTGAGGCAAGCTTACAATGTATATACACATATAAGCGGAAAGAGTGTGTGAGAGTGCAATGAATGTTGTTGGCACTCTCTGTGCTTTGCCAACTGATGTAACGCTACAACAGTAGACGAAGTTTCTTGCGCAAATAGATCGGCTAAAGTGTTTAGTGCTCACCAACACAAGCACTACAACAGGGCTCTCTGCACACATTTGCCTTGTTTAGCAGCAGAACTTGCTCCCTGCTTAATTATACAATTAAAATGAGCTTTCCGAGCAAATGGTACGCTACTTTCAAGTGTTACTAGTACTAAAATCAGCTGCAATTGTGTATCGATAGGCTTCTTTTCGATAACGATATGCGTATTTTAATACATTTTGTGCACGGAAACTGATTTTCGACGCTCCAATGCAGCTACTGTTTGGAAATTTATAAAAAAAAAAATAACTTGCACAAACAGTCTCCAGAGCGGTTTGCAGAGCGGTCCAGAGCGGTTTACTCTATTTAATGGATTTCTGTGGATTTAATATAGAAAAATCATAAATTTTAGAGGTTGTGGCTTTTAGTGGTTTTTGTAAATCTCTCTTTTTGTTTTTATGCTATTCTAGCATTTCATTTTGGCGAGTTTAGCTAAAAAAAATCCCATTCTTGATGAAATTTCCACTTGAAATTGAGCTGTTTTTCAAAAACTAAGTGAACTACTGGCTTAAAAAGTTATGGAATTTTAATTACCCATTCAGAAAATGACCTTTTTAGAATGACCTTTCTAGAATCTAGCTAAAAAAAATCCCATTCTTGATGAAATTTCCACTTGAAATTGAGCTGTTTTTCAAAAACTAAGTGAACTACTGGCTTAAAAAGTTATGGAATTTTAATTACCCATTCAGAAAATGACCTTTTTAGAATCTACAAGCCGATACTCATTTTTCTAAAGATCATACACACTGGCTGTTTGGCAGATTTTATGTGTCAGTTATGCTGGCAGGCTGTTCAGACTCACTGCAGATTTATCTTCTTCTGTATATCTGCTATTGATCAGTTAAACTTCGATTTTGCTCTGTTATTTGTAGGTTAAGTGAAACAAATGGGCAACTGTCACTTGTTCACACATATACGGCAGTAGCTGACACCCAAAAACATGACAGTCTGCCTGTGTGTGTGTGAACGCATGCTTAAGCTAAAGCTTATTTTATCTCACTCAGCGGTTCGCTACTTAAAAACCAGATGATTGCGAAATAATAGTCTAAAATATCGTAAGAACGATAACTTTTTAGATAACTTTTTAAAATTATAACTAAAACAATGAAGGCCGCATTTTTGAATCGAATTTATACATAAATTATATTTTGTATATTTTTTCTCAATGAAAATTCACTTACAACCCATCCTTTGCTCTCATTCTCGCTCTCAGCTTACATGTTATGTTTTTGTTACCGGCTGGTAACATTTTATTTTGTTTTTGTCGGCGAGGAGGAGCAGGGGGGGGGGGGGTTGCGTGGCAAATGGAAATGACACGTGAGCTTTAAGCCAAGAGCGAAGAGCGAGCGAGAGAGAGCAACCAGTTTGTAGTTTGCATTTTGCATTTGCAATGACAACACCCCAAACATACATAACATACATTCACACACAGTTACACGCACTTCCTCTCTCCCACTTTTTAGACCAGACATACAAACATACATATGCATGTAGTTTGCGGTGGCTGTTTAATTCTTGCTCCCCAAACATCCCACCTTATTATCTCTCTCTCTCTCTCTCTCTCGCTCTCTCTCTCTGTCTGCTTGATGTTGCTTTCTTTTCGCTTGCGCAATTTTGCTTTTGCTTTGTCTCTTTTATTATTGTAGGTCATAAATGCATTCACATGACTGCATTTACTTTGTTTGTGTTTTTGAAAGCTTTCATGTGTGTGTGCGCGTCTGCCAGAGAGCGGGGAGAGCCAACTGGCCTGTGTACGTGTACAAATTGTTTGCGCTACTTTTAGCTCCGAGCTGGCATCTGCGATTCTATAGAAAAATATAAATAATTATGTATTTGTTGGTAGCGTCTGTTGGAAGTCGTGAAGACCTACAACTGTGTTTTCTGCTTCCTCTACTGTTGTTCACTGGCTGTATTAATCAAAGCTGACGCTTTGTAATTAACACGACAGATGCAGAGAGACAGGGAGAGGGAGAGGAAGACTTGTACTTGTTTTTTGGCACGTTTGTTATGACTTGCTCTCTCTCTCTCTGTGTGTGTGTGTGCTTTTGCGGCTAATGGCTACTGCCACCAATAGTTTTTTTTTCTTTTCTCTCTTCTTCTTTTTTTGTTTGCTTCTTTCATAATGCAGCACAAACTAGGCAAACAATGAACAGACAGATAAGTCAACAACAACAGCAACAACAAAACAAAGCCGTTAAAATACGTGAGAGTGTTAAATGTGCAACGTGACGTATGCGCAATGTGCAGCAAAAGAGGCACACACACACAGAGAGCCACAGAGAGCGAGAGAGAGAGAGAGAACGGGAGAGTGGCAGTGGTAGAGCAGCGTCTCTTTGTTATTAATTAATTTTCATTTTTTCCGCTTGATCATGGTCAATGTCTATATAGAAAAAGATTGCTCCCATTAAAATCATTTTGTTATTTACTTACGGCTGTGCTTTGTCTCCTCTCTCTCTCTCTCTGTCTCTCTGCCACTTCCTTCCTTCCCAAAACAAACAAAGAGTGCATTTCCTCACCATTTGGGCTAACAAAAACTGATAATAAAAACTATAAAACCATTCATTCCACTTGAAGCGATTAGCCCAAAATATCAGCTGGGCAATTAACCGACTTTCCTACACGAAAATGCCAATTTACAGAGAGCCATAAACAATTGATAATGTCAAGGAAATTGTCAAATAGTCATACAAATTGTAAAATTTAGTGGCTGATTAATGTTTGCCGCAAAGAATATGTCGTTTCGATCCTGTTTAATGACCTGCGAAGCCCGCAAAGTGAGGTAAAATAACTGAGAGAGAAGAGCAAGCACAATTGACAACATGCTCTTTGAGTCCGCTCTCCCAGTTCTGTTTATTTTTGGAGACAGCTGTGTGGGTAGGCTAAAGAGAAAAGAGCGTGTTTCATTTTTGCACTTATGTTGCTTTGAAATTCCCAAGCAGTTATGGCATGGCTGGCATAAAGAGATGACTGTTGAACTGAATGTTGATAGGCAAAGATTAAAGCTGCTTGGTGGCCGTCGAATTAATTTTCTATGAAATAAATTCAAATAAAAAAGGGTTAAACAACTGAGCAATGTTTGAAAAAACTAAAAACAACTACTAAATTTAAGAAATTATTTTGTAATTTCGTATATTCGTACAAGAAATGTGCTTTTAATTAAGAGAAAAAATTTCTAAAAACTAGAAAATACATTTTCTGTACACTAACTTCTAAACCTAGAAATGACAAGAAATTCAAATTTGTTCATAGATTTCCATTTGGCAAAACAAAATTAAATTAGCAAAACAAAAGAGCCCAATTCCAAGAAAACTTAAATAAAATGCCAAATTCCAATTAGTTGGCACACTTGAGGGGTGCCTGTGCCTTCCTCCCCAACTAAAACCCAAAAAAAAAAAAAACAAACTTTGTCAAAGGCAGAGAAAAGTTGAGCTGAGTTTTGTATGGTGAAACTTTTACATTTTTCTATTTTGCCAACCCAAGAGTCACTTCTTCAGCCCCAAGTCGTCTTGTCTGGTCCAACATTTTCTCAAGTGCTGTGCGCTAAGCCAGGCTGAGCCACCTTATCAGTGTGAGGCAACCACAACAATTTTGAAGCGACCTGCATATGGATGGATGGATGGTTGTATGTGCATGCTGATTATGCTTCCGTCTACGCCCACGAATCCACGCCCACTTAACTCACTCCAGCAAAACTGTCTATCTTTTCGGTTAGACGACTGATAAGTGTTTGCATTTTTGATACCCTGTCGAAGGGGGGAATATTCGAACGGTCGAGCCTGATACAGCGCCAGGCCAAGCATAAAACCCCACCCAACAATGAGGGTTGGAGCAGCCCAGACTGCATCCCATTGTATTGAAGTGGGCAAAAGCCCATAACAAACCCAACCAAAAGAAGACACATTCTGCTGCTGCTGCTGCTGCTGTTCGCATGCATAAATCAATCAAGCAGAGTGTTGTTTGCTCACACACACACACACACACGCGTAAAAAAAAGCAAGCAGAGAACAAAAAATGGGAATTTTAACCCCCAAAACAAACCAAAAAATAACGAAAAAAATTGACAAAGGCGTTCAAGTGTGAAATGCAGCCACCCACATTGATAATGTTCCACCACTTACGCTTTTCAATCTCCAACATTTTACAGTTGCTTTTTTCACTCTTCAATATAGTTGCCCAAGTATAAGAACATATCTTAATCTAAACTTACAAATTTCAGCAAAATCTTGCTCAGAATACAGTTAGCAGGTTACAGCTCAAACAGTTTTCGGTGTATATTTAGGCAGGGATGAACCGAACCGAACCGAACCGCTTATTCCAGCTGGTAAACCGAACTGGCTTCCTTAAAGAATTGCTGAACCACAAATAAAAACGGTTCGGTTCAGCTCTCTGACGAGTTTTAAGACTGTAGCCGCTTGCCTCTAGCCAATGATACTTATTAATTTGGGAATTTGAATCGTTTCCCTAAGACTCTCTACATTTCTTACCTATGCCGGCAGTTTTAAGGAAGACTTGACGAAAATTTAAGCACAAGTAATTCTGCAAGACTTGTGTAATTGCCTTCCAAACTCTTAATATACGTACCATCAATCTATATTCTTTCCTCTAGTGCAGAATATTTGGAATTTTCTGTAATACCTTCAACTTAATTCAATCCTAAACAGGAGAGTTTTAATACTTTTCTATTCTTATCTTTTCTAGCCGACATTCTCCGTTTTCGAAGAGTTTGCGACATTCTTCTAAGGGTTTTTGTAGGATATTCAAATGGATTATGGGAATTCAATTTGAAAGTGTGCAAAAGTCACATGACAATAGAAATCATAATGTACCACTGAACCGAACCGGAACCGCATTTCAGTCAGCTCCAAAAGCTATGTAATTAACCGAACTGTTCAAAAACTGTCTGAACCACTGAACCGAACCAGTAATTATATTCGATTGGTTTGCAAAAGCAAATGTTTCAATTAATTTAAAAGTTATTCTACTTACATACAAGTTCAATATACTCTGTACCTTCCAAAGTTTGTCAAACTTATCTATATATCGATACCTTTTGCTGATATTGAAAAAGTATCATTTCGATATACATTTTGTAGGTTACAAAAAATCGATAATATCGATAATTTTGTGACAAAAATTATACATTTCTTTATAATAATTGTGTTTTTAAGCTAATTTGAAAAACTACATCCTAGCTGAGTTCAAAATCTGGGGAACAATGCGCTAAAAACACTACAAAATATCAACAAAATATCGGTAAACCTCTGAAGTTGTAAAGAAGATTGGCTCCGGGGATTCGAGCCCGTTGGATTGCCCAAGGTTCAGTTCTCAGATCGGTTGCTTTACTTAATTTCCTAGAATTTCCTTGTGATTTTCAAAATATTCAGACTCTTTGTCGCTTGTTCGAAGACTTTCAATGTTCTAAATTCCAAGAAACGATTAACGATTAAAATAAGCTCCAATAAACTTTAATCAGTAAGACTAATCAAGTCTCACAGGACTTCTCTAACAATAAAGACTAGATTGTGGCTAAAATTTTGGAGCATTCGAAAAGGTGAAACACAAAAAAATCATCAAAAAATATTCGATATACGATTTATCCAACTCGGAAATATATTCGATAGCGATATTTTGACAAAAATATTGATATTTCGATATAATTTCCGGCATTCCTAATGTGAAGTGCTGCACATCGTCTTTAACTCGACAACTTTTCAACCGATCTTTACCATTCCTTTAGCGGATCGATAAATAATACTGATTACTAAATATGTCCAGCAGGTACGAACCTTCTATCTAGACAATTGGGGGAGATATGACTTGTTATACCCTTGCAAAGGGTATTCTAATTTTGCCCAGAAGTTTGCAAAGCATAGAAATATTCATTTCCGACCTCATAAACTATATATATTCTTGATCAGGGTGACAAGCTTTGTCCGTCCGTCTGTCTGTCTGTTTCTACGCGAACTAGTCTCTCAGTGAAATTTTGCACAGAGTTTACTTTTTGCACTTACACTACTAATATGTTGGAACTGACCGGATCGGCTGACTATATCTTATAGCTGCCATAGAAACATTCGCTAGGAAAACTAGTTTTAGTATGAAAAACTTTTTTCTTTTCCATGGAAACGTCTCCAAACTTTGTATTCATAGGTTTTCCATGCTTTTTTATAATTCTACCAAGTTTGATGAAAATCGGACAACTATATGGTATAGCTGCCATACAAAAGATAGGTCCGGGAAACAGTCTTAGTTAGAAAAACTTTTTTGTTTTTAATCGTAGCTAGCTGAAATTTTGCATTTGTTAGTTTTACGTTAGCATGTAATTCTACAAATTTTTGGCCAAATCGGTTGACTATATCTTATAGCTGCCATAGAAACATTCGCTAGGAAAACTAGTTTTAGTATGAACAACTTTTTTCTTTTCCATGGAAACGTCTCCAAACTTTGTATTCATAGGTTTTCCATGCTTTTTTTATAATTCTACCAAGTTTGATGAAAATCGGACAACTATATGGTATAGCTGCCATACAAAAGATAGGTCCGGAAAACAGTCTTAGTTAGAAAAACTTTTTTGTTTTTAATGGTAGCTTGCTGAAATTTTGTATTTGTTTGTTTTACATGCTTTTACATAATTCTACAAGTTTTTGTTCAAATCGGTTGACTATATCATATAGCTGCTATACGAACGATCGGTCGAAAAATGGGAAAAAGAGTATTTTTTTTGAAAATATTTCAAACCTCTATCCCTTACCATCTCCAAAATCTGTTTGTTTATACGGACTGTCAGACGGATATGGCTGTATGACCACTCTGATGTTAAAGCTGATGAGGAATATATATAATATATATACAGGGTATATACATCAGCCGTATACAGCACAGCTAACCTAAAGTAGAGATCCTAATAAAAAGGTTAAGGCAAATAGCAAATAAAAACGGGGGTGTGCCTATTTCAACTTGTTCATTGAAGATATTTCCCATATAAGGCAGCAAAGTCTGCTGATGATAAGGCTCGGTGGGCGCCTGAAAATAGCTTATCAAACAAACTGAAACATTGGTATACAAAATGGTAAAAGAAATTGCAACCCCAGTCAAAGTAGAAGTAGAGATCTTCTCTAGGTATAGCGGCTTGGGCTGTAGGCTGTTAATCAGTCAGTCAGTCAGTCAGTTGGAACTTCATTTGCCTCTGCCTGGCAAACTTATGGGCAAAATTCATGTACCCTCTACAAGAGTATTTAAAAAATCACGAAAGAATTTCGAAAGTGAAAATGCGCCCCCGCTTGACACGTCTTTACTCATTACACACACACACACACACACACACAGGCACACAGGCACATGCATAAGAGTTGGTTTGTATGTATGTATTTTGTGGTGCCTCTTTTGTGTGTTGAAAAATTTGTGGCTGCTAATTAGAGTGTTATACTTTGATTACACCCACACACACACACACACACACACACACGCGCATACTCAATGCACCTTGGAGTGCCTTGTGTGGCCAGAGAGTGGGTGGGCAGAGTGTACACACACATACAGACGCATATCATATGCGATTACAGTTCGTCAGGCAGCCGCATCGGCGACATTCTTGATAAAAACGAAAAAGGTTTACAGAAAAAAAAAGAAGAGATACTCAAACATTTTGCATGGAAATGAGTGGCTCATAGACTGTGTTTATTGACAGTGGCTGCTAAAAGTTAGCCTATACTTAACAACAAATGACTATTAACAAAAGTTCTGATAGCCAAGATGGCATTTTCGACCGCTAAAAAGGCTAAACTAAAGTCAAGCCATCTCTGAAACTTTCTTAAACAAAGCAGCATGGCATACTTTTCAGCGCCGCTTGCTAATATAGTGTTAAAAATTTGTACATTACTGTTAAGGCTCTGTTAATTAACATAAGCTACGGTTTACATCTAAATGACGCTCTCTTTTTATAAAAATTGACTGGAATTTGCTACCATAATACAATAAAACTAGATTCAAGTGCCAAATTCTTCATTCTAGGGCAAGTCTGTAACATATATACCTAATCCAAAAAGCTGTTGGGGCTATATTAAGCCTATATCGAACCACTTCTTTTTCAATTCCTTCAATTCCATTCATAAAACACGTAAGAAAGTTGTTCAAGCCCGACTCTAACATACCCTGTACCAAACACAGTCTGAGAACAGTCTTTTGATCATAACTCAGCAACCTTTCATGCAAACTTCATCATGCCTTTGGCGGATCAATAAATAATACTGAGTACTAAATATGTCTAGAAGGTACGAATCATCTATCTTTAAAACTGTGGGAGTTAGGATGTTTTTAGCAAATTGTGGAGGCGGTAGTAGGCGTGGCCAAAATTGAAAATAAACTTGAACTGCCTTGATACCTCCAACTCTTACCATTTGTGAGATCTGTGCGTTCATACGCACTTGGCTATATCGAAACGGCTGTTGATGCTGATCAAGCAAATATATATATAATTTTTGAGGTAGGATTTGCTTCCTTCTGACTGCTATGACTTGAAAAAGTCTTGCAAATGACCATAAAATGAGCCTTAACTGTTCGGAAGAACGAGCTAAAAACGACTCTTCATGAAGTGTTGCGGCTAGGTTACCATATTCTTTCGATCAGAAAACGAGCTTACATACATATAATAATTTTAATCAGAACAAAAACTGTTCAAAAATTGGGGCCTATTTGTTTGATCACTTCTCGAAGTTTATTGTTCTTCTCTCAAAAATGGCGACCGTGCCACCATAGACTGCTCAAAACACTAATTAGAGGTGGTCGATATGCAAATTCGATAATTTGTCAGCCCACCAAGACGATGGCATACGTCCAGTCAGTCATGTGAAATGCTGTTGACACTGCACTGCAGTTCTCTTTCCGTTTCGTCTCTATCGCGCTTTCTCTTTGTGCATGCAAGTGCATGTCGACATGTAGCTATCTCTTTCATCCGTGCTGTGTGTGCGTGTGTCTGCGTTTTGAGCGCGTGCTGATTGCATTTATGTCAACGTACGTTTTCAATGTTAAAAGTCATGCCCAGCCACCAGCCGCCGCCTGGCAAAAGGAAAAAAAGCGAAATGCGAAAATTGTGCATGAAAAGTGGCATAAAAGTTGACTACATGTTATTATTATTGTTGTTGTGTGTAAACATACAGACATATGTATGTACATGTGTGCCTTGTAGATGAAAAACGCAACAAAACGAAGCCTCAACGTACAGGCACAGTGGTGCATGGGCTATGCATTTTGATGTTAAATACATGAAAATCAATAAATGACAGAGGCCATTATCAAATGGAAAGAGCAGTCTCCTTTCTAGAGCTGCAATGGGTTGGCCTTGAACACCATTCCAAACTTTGGAAAGCAACGAGTTTCATTTAAAGCAACAGGTGTACACCTACACTGAGTGTCAGAGAGAGGCAGACATACTTTTCAGTCCTCTCCACATGGCCGTTCCTGGGCCAAGGAATCAGTGCGAGATAGTTGTGTGCAGCTGACGCCAAGCAGCGAGGCAATTTTTAATGAGCGGCGACAGTGGCTGAAAAATAACTCTCCGAGCATGCCCACCGCTGATTTAGACCAGCGATGTTCACCCATAGCCCCCAGGGGCCGAACACTTTCGGTAATTCACGCCGAGTGCTTGCCGAAGTAATGCCTCAGTGAGTGTCGGAGAGAGACCGAGAGCGTCAGAGAGCCTCTCTTCTTGAACATCGCTGATTTAGACACATATTTCTATATATAGGTTATAGGATGGATCTTGTGAAATAAGACAAATATTTTTACAAATTTTTTTGGGGCACATAGTACTTAAAGATAATTCTCACTGTTACTGGACCTTTTTATACCTTGCAGAGGGTATATTCAAATTGTTCAGATGTTTATAGCGCATAGAAAGAAGCATCTCCGAACACATAAAGTATATATATTCTTGATCAGCATGACGAGCTGAGTTGATTTAGCCATGTCAGTCGGTTTTTAAGCTATGTCCTCCGTCATTTGAAAGCTATCTTCACCAAACTTTGCACCAAGTCTTTTAGTACAATTACGCTGCACATTTATCGGAACCAGCCGGATCGGATGACTATAACATATAGCTGCCATAGGCATGATTGGTCGAGAAACTAGTTTTAGTAAGAAAAACTTTTTTGTTTTCAACGGAAGCGTCTCCAAACTTTGGTTTGGTTTTTAATGCTGTACCATGATTTCACCAAGTTTGGTCGAAATCGGACATCTATATAGCATAGCTGTCATAGAAAAGTAGAGTACGAAAAGTAGTCTTAGTGAGAAAAACTTTTTTGTTTTCAATGGAAATGCCTTCAAACTTTGTATTTCCTAGTTAACTATGCTTTCCCATGATTTCACCAAGTTTGGTTGATATGGGACTTCTATATAGAATAGCTCCCATAGAAAACTAGAGTCTAAAAAGTAATCTTAGTGAGTACAACTTTTTTGTTTTCAATGGAAATGACTCCAAAATTTGTATTTCCTAGTTCACTATGCTTTCCCATAATTCCACCAAGTTTGGTCGAAATCGGACATCTATATAGTATAGCTGTCTTAGAAAAATAAGGTTAGAAAAACAGTCTTAGTAGGAAAAACTTTTTTGTTTTGAATGGAAACGTCCTTAAAACTGGCATACATTTATATAAAATGCTCTTACACAATTCTACAAAGTTTGGTCAAAATCGGTTGACTATAGCATATAGCTGCAGTACGAATGATGGGTCGAAAACGAAGTTCTATTGAGAAAAACTTGTTTGTTTTCAATGGAAATGCCTTCAAACTTTGTAATTCTTAGTTTGTCATGCTTTCCCATGATACCACCAAGATTGGTCGAAATTGGACACCTATATAGTATGGCTGTCATACAAAAATAGAGTCCGAAAAGTGGTCGTAGTGTGAAAAACTTGTTTGTTTTCAGTGGATATGTCTTTCTAATTAGTTAGAAAATCGTGCCGATCCGATGTTAGTTTTCCTCTATTTTTTGTATATATAGATATCTGAATTATCATCAAAAAAATATTCGATAACCGAAAACTATTCGATAACGATATATTGCTTTGGAAAAATATTCGATAACCGATATATTGCCTCGGAAAACTATTCGATAACGATATATTGCTTTGGAAAAATAATCGATAACCGATTTACAGCCTCGTAAAACTATTCGATAACGATATATTGCTTTGGAAAAATATTCGATAACTGATATATCGGCTCGGAAAACTATACGATAACGATATATCACATTTTTGGACAAATATATACTCTAAGTAACTGTAAGTTTGTCTGACACATAGCAGCTATTAAGAGATGAGAAATCGACCCCAAATTATATTGACATATTGATGTTGACACTTCTACAATGAACCAAAGGCAATAAACTAAAACAAAGCCAAGCATTATGTCAAATAATACCCGAATTTTATGACAGCAACCACATTTAGGGCCGATTTCTAAACTTTCGGATAGCTCGGTTTACTCTGTTATTCGAAAGTTTAGGTGACAGCTAACTCTATGTAGAAGATGAGAAATCAACCCTCAAGTTGATTGATTGCATTCAATTGCAATTAAAGACAATTAGCATTGCCTACTCGATTCTTAACCAAATGTTACTACACATACATATACAGATAACAGGTGAATCAATTGCAGACCACTGTGCGAGGGTGATTTGGTTCTGTGTGGCCCGCATAAGTCTCGACACAACAATCAGACATTGATGCACGGCGGTGGGGGGCTGAGTGTGAGCACAGGAGGGGGTAGGGGAGGGGTCAGTACTTCTAGTGCAATGGGCAATCAGTCAATCAGTCAGTCAGTCAGTCACTTATACATATATATGTATATAGAAAGAGAGAGGTTGAGTAGCAGCAGCAGCAATCAAAGGCAAGTGATATGTTTATACAAGTTGAAAATTATATGGAAATGGTGTGAGACAAGGATGCGGGGGGTGTATGGCTGCGGGATTGATTAAGTGTAGTCAAGTTCAATGCATATCTCAACTCGAATTGTATTAAACCAAGGCAAGTGAGAGATAAACTGAGCAACCGAAATGGGTTAGGGTAAATGTGGCATTTTTTTGTTATAATTTTTCTTTAGCCAAGGATTACAAGGATTTGAACCTTTTGTGGCTTCCATCAATACTTGTTGTATGCAGTTTGGCCCCTTTTCCTATATATTTTTCTCTACACTTTCCCTCTTATTTTTAGTTTTCATTGGAAAGACGTCGATTTTGCACCCTTTTGTTCTTGGCTAAGTTTTTAATTAAAATTCCATGAAATGTGGCCAACCCCAGCCCCCCCTCCCATGAGTGTGTGTGTGTGTGTGTGGGTTTAAACACTTTCCGTAACATGGCACTTGTTTAGGTTTTCTGTTGTTTCTCCATTGCATTTGTCAGGTATTACTCATACGCCACGCATTTTGTGTTGCCAACCCAACACAATTTTTGCCTAACTTAAGTAAACTGATATGGGTAAAAGCACAAGACAGAGAGAGAGAGAGAGAGAGAGGGTGTGCATTTACTTTCAGCTTGAACTCACCTCATCATAAAGCATTCATTGTTCATAAATAACTTTTGTTAGACATCAATTAGGCAAATTTTTCGTTATAAAATGCAAAAGTTCTCTGAACTTTTGACTTACAGAGCAGCTTTAAGTAACAACATTAACAGTATGTTAAGATAACAGCGCTGTGACTGGTTGGGCAAGACTCTACACACAGCACAATTCCTACTTTCGAATTCGTTTCCTACTACTAATTGATTCTATCTTATAATGTGGCGATCCCTTTGACCTCATTCTTCAATTCAGGGTCTTTATTTCACTGATGCTGAAATATTTTATGAAAATTGTTTGTTTCCTTATAACTTGACCAATGTTAATTCCATCTGATGCAATTCTTTGACGAATCTATAACTAATTCCGACTACTATATAGATCCAGATAAGCCCTCTACTATTTTCGCTCTATATCGATGATATTGCGGAAATCCTACCAGGTGGCGTTACCTTTGGAGACCAAACCGTCAAAACGCTGATGTACGCTGATAGCTCTCAAATGCTGCAAAATATGTTGAATACTCTAGGAAGCTATTGTGAGCAATGGGATCTGCAAATGAATTCCGAAAAATCCAAGGTTATGACCATTGGCGCACGTAGAAGCAGACTTAGAGATGAGGAGTACTGGCATATAAATGGAAGAGCGCTAGAAAAAGTGCGGTCCTACTTAGTGTCTGACAACATGAAGTTCACGGAACACATAAAAGGAAAACTTGGAGATGCAAAAACTGCCATAAACGCGACGTGGAGAACACTGCTGAGTAGAGACAACGTCAAGCCAAGCTGCAAATATAAGGTGTTCCAGGCAACAGTAAGAAGCATTATGTGTTGTGCTGCTGAAATTTGGGGCTTTTTTCGATTTGAAGATGTTGAACGCTTGTTGACATTTTTTATCAAAAAAGTTTTTAAGCTACCGCAGAATACGCCAAATTATGCGATTTTTATAGAAACTGGCCTCCCAACCCTGTATACGTACACACTGCAACTGCATTTCAACTATGTAGCCAAGGTCATGAATATGCCTGAGAAAAGACTGCCTAAGCAAATAATGAATCAACTGCTCCATGGAAAAGATCAGTTTTTTAATGACTGGACCACCATTTTAAACAACTGCGTGTTTAACTTTGATTGGGACAACATACAAGGATGGCGTCAGACACAATCTGAAATAATAAGAAGGCTTTGCGAAGATGAGCGTCAACTTTTTAAAAATCAAGCAAGACAGAGCACTGAAAGGTCCACATACAAAAAGCTGACTTACAACCTGGGTCAATCCAACTATTTCCAAGATAACCTCGGAACAAACAGCATAAGCAACATTTTTAAGGCGAGGTGTGAAATGATTCCATTAAACTTTAGGCCTTTGTAATATGCGGAAGAAGGAAAACATAGAACATTTTATCGGCATTTGTCCCATCCTTAGAGAGGTGCGATATCTCCACTTCCATCGCATCACCTAAAACGAGACGGAACTTCGAAATATTTTAAATGGAGAAAATTGGCGCATCCTAGCTTCATTTATAGCAGAAGCAACAAAATATAGGCGACAAATTATAAATGAAGATTTTTAAGTTATTTTTGTTTCATCGTTATTTCTTTCAAAGATAGTCCACTATCACTATCTCGTGACGAACGGGGAAGGTGGGTGGAGTAGTCAAATAAAAGGCGACTCTCAGACGAATTAGATAATGATTGTTTTTTAAAAATACTAGTATCAACTGACGGTTTTAAATAAACCATAGTTGTGCATCTTTTATCGTTTTTATTAATGTAAAGCCAGTTATAGTCTGTATATACTATTATAAATCTTTTACCTTTACTAAATAAAAACATACTACTACTACTACTACTACTACTACTATAGATCCAGCAGCTACGTAATAGATATGAAGATTTTACTTTTACACAAACTAAATCTACTCTGTTAACCCGTTTTACACAAACGCAAGTTCATGAATTTTGCCCCTCGAGGTATGCTACATTTATGAATGTTAATAATTATGGAGTCTATTTTAAATATTTGCCCCATAATTATTAATAATCATATACATATAGCATACCTTGAGGGGCAGAATTCATGAATTTGTATTTGCGTATAAACGAGGTATATGTTAGCTTTGTTACAGTTTTGTTACAGCTCCACTCCAAATTTATATCATCACGTTTTTCTAACTAACAGCACTTTTCGGACCTTACTTCTCTATGGCAGCTATACCATATAGAAATTCGATTATCAACCAAATTAGTAGAATCATGCAAAAGCTTTACAAACGCACATGTAAGAAATTTGAAGTCGATTGCTTTGACAACAAAAAAGTTTTTCTCAATAGAACTTCTTTTTCGACTGATTATTCATACTGCAGCTATATGCTATAGTCAACCGATTTTGACAAAACTTTGTAGAATTGTGTAAGAGCATTTTAAATAATTGTTTGCCAATTTTAAGAACATTTCCTTGGAAAACAAAAAAGTTTTTCTCACTAAAACTACTTTTCAGACTTCATTTTTCTATGACAGCTATACTATATAGAAGTCCGATTTCGACCAAACTTGGCAGAATCATGGATAAGCATAGCAAACTAAAAAATACAAAGTTTGGAGGCGTTTCCACAGAAAACAAAAATGTTTTTCCCACTAAAACTACTTTTAAGACTCTACTTTTCTATGACAGCTATGCTATATAGATGTGCGATTTCAACCAAGCTTAAAAAAAACGTGGAAAAGCATAGCAAACTAAGAAATACAAAGTTTGGAGGCGTTTCCACTGAAAACAAAAAAGTTTTTCCCACTAAAACTACTTTTCAGGCTCTACTTTTCTATGACAGCTATACTATATAGATGTGCGATTTCAACCAAAATTGGGAAACTCGTGGAAAAGCATAGCAAACTAAGAAATACAAAGTTTGGAGGCGTTTCCATTGAAAACAAAAAAGTTTTTCTTACTAAAACTAGAATATTCCTATGACAGCTTTATGCTATAGTCATCCGATTTTGACAAATTTTTGTAGAATTTGTAGATTGCGGTTGCTATCAATATGTTTTCCTGTTTAATATCAGGTTCGTGCTTGGTTGCATCTTTCAATTTCGTGCAAGTCCTCGTGCCCAACTTTTATATTGTACACCGAAACGTGACAGATAAAGCAGAAATACCAAAGCGCTTTAAATCGAAAAGCTGTATTAATCCCGAACTGAAAAGGGGATTTTCATTTCCGCATTGCTCTTAATTATCATGGCCAATTAGTCAGCTAAGTACCGAGTAAGCTGCCATTCTGGTGATGATGATGATGACGAGAAAATCCTTTAAAATTCCATTACAAAAACAAAATAGTTGAAACTTGTACAAAAACATGTGGTCACAGGGAGAGGGAGGGAGCGAGAGATGGTGCCAAGGACTTGGCCTGTCTGGTTACATTACACAATGGAATTTTCGCTTGAAACTCTCAACATGTTGCGGCAACAAATGGTTGCACAGACAGCGTCGTTTTCATTCAACTTTTTTGCAGCGACTTGGCTAGGTCTCGCTCTTTTTGCTCTCTTCCCCGTGTGTCTGTTCCCCGACCAAAGGACCTGTAAGTAAATTTCACTAAAACTAAACTTAATTGCGAGGGTGAATTACTGAACATTATTTCCAGCAGGTCAGTTCAGTTCTGGTAGCAAAAACTTCCACGAATCGAAGTTAATCCTACACAGGCGGTGGCGATTCGGGGAATCCTGGGTTTAGGGGTCATTTCCAAGTTGTGTAAGTTATTTAAAGAATAGCAAAAGTAAATAAAAGTACAAGATGAGTTCCAAGTAAATATCCAGGTTACATTTATATTTAGACATACTTTACACACACACACACAGCACACATATCTAAAATTGTGGGTCCACATTGAAAATTTCTTGTGTCTTTGGTTTAACGCACATTACACTGCAAATGGATAACGGATTAGAGTTACCAGAAGAGAAAAAAACAATAGTTCTAGTGAGAAAAACTTGTTTGTTTTCAATGGAAATGGCTCCAAACTTCTTATTAACTAGTTTTCTATGCTTCTCCATGATTCTGCCAAGTTTGGTGGAAATTAAACATCTATATAGTATAGCTGTCATAGAAAAGTAATGTCCGAAAAGTGGTCTTAGTAAGAAAAACTTTTTTGTTTTCAATGGAAACACCTCCAAACTTTGTGTTTCTTAGTTTGCTATGCTTTTCCACGATTTAACCAAGTTTGGTCGAAATCGGACATCTATATAGTATATCTGTCATAGAAAAGTAGAGTCTTAAAAATAGTTATAGAGAGAAAAACTTGATTGTTTTCAATGGAAACGCCTCCAAACTTTGTGTTTCTTTGATTGCTAGGCTTTGCCACGATTTTCCCAAGTTTGGTCGAAATCGAACATCAATATAGTATAGCTCTCATGGAAAAGTAGAGTCTAAAAAGTAGTTTTAGTAAGAAAAACTTTTTTGTTTTCAATGGAAACGCCTCCAAACTTTGTATTTCTTAGTTTGCTATGCTTTCCACGATTTAACCAAGTTTGGTCGAAATCGAACATCTATATAGTATAGCTGCCATAGAAAAGTAGAGTCTGAAAAGTGGTCTTAGTGAGAAAAACTTTTTTGTTTTCGGTGAAAACGCCTCCAAACTTTGTATTTCTTAGTTTGCTAGGCTTTTCCAAGATTTAACCAAGTTTGTTCGAAATCGGAAATCTATATAGTATAGTTCCCGTAGAAAATTAAGTTGCCAAAAGTAGTCTTAGTTAGAAAAACGTGTTCGTATGGATGATTAAAAGGATTCCAGTGCAAATGGTTACGGAAAATCATGCAATGTTTTTTCTCTGAGCAGTTATCGATACTCGATATCAAACCGCCATCAGTTGTCTCACAACAACATCGCAAAATATGCCAAAAACGCTAAAATCAAGATTTACTACTAACAAAATCTTCCATAGCCACATTAAAAAGATCAAATAAGAATAATCGAATAAGATATCGAAAGTCTGAAAATATTTCTGTAAGCTTAAAAAGGAGCCTCATATCGTTCGCTTGCAAATTCGCTGCTTGGTTCGCTCAGCTCATCATTCAAATGTCATTGAAATCCTCGGAGACATTGGTGTAGAGTTTTCCAGAATGCATTTTCAGCTTGCACTTTGACTTATTGAATGTTTTTCGTGTCCCTTTTGGGGAAACCCAGTCAGCCAGTTGAGTTTCTCTTCCTGTGTGTGTCCATACTTTGGGTATATTTGGGCTTCGTTACTTGCCGTACAAGTTGTTCTTTCCTGTTTTGCTCGCTCTCCTGCCAACACCCTCTCCTGCAGCGGCCCCCTCCCCACCCTCCGCGGCCCCCCTGCCGACCACTGTTCGCACCTGCGCTGTATTTTTGCGACGCATTTTCCTGGCTGTCGCTTTACATGCTCATTCGTCATCCTGTTTTGGAGTTGGTGCCGCTCTCTCTCTCTCTGTCTCTCTGTCAGTCTTGCTCTCACAATGTTTTGTTTGTTTGTGTTTGCTCACCCGGTTTTCTGCTACTCCTCTCGCTGTTGCTCTCTATCCATGTCCGTACTCTCTCTCTGTGTCTCGCGCCCACGCTGGTTACCTTCGTCTGCGTTTTGTTTGTGTATTGAACTCCAATTAGAGTTTTGCTTCTTCTTACACTTTGGTCGTTTGCTCTTTCGCCTAAGCCGCACGGCGGCGGCAGCGGCGGCTTGTTGGCAATTTTGCTTTATTTCCGCTTTGGCCGTCATGCACTTTGAACTTTTTTTCTGCTTTGCCCTCTCGAAAATTGAATAATGACATCCCAGGCACCTGCCCTGCTGCCTGGAATGTCCTCCACAATGCAGTCATACATATTTACATTCGTGCAAGAAACTTGAGGAATGTATTAAGGCTATATGATACGCTTAAGCAAGGGGGGCCAAAACGGCAATGCAGCTGAAAAAAAAAAAAAAAAGATGGGGTGTCCCAACAGTTTACAGTTACTTTATCTCACACACACACACACGCACAATGGGTCCGACTCTCAGAGAGTGTGCCAGAATTTCACAGTTACAAGCACAAATCTTTGGCTGTCTTGGGCTAGATTCAGGGACTCGATAAAAGCTGTACTTGAGTCTGATAAAGTTAGCTTTGCTCTATATTTTCAAATCAATAACAATGTGGATCGAACGTATGTAGGTTCCTCAAAGCAAATGCAATCAAAAGCAGGGTTGCCCACAGCCTATGCGCTAGCTCCGTGTTCTATGTGCGTCGCACATAGAGACGCACTCGCATTGCAGAATTGCAACAACAACTTAGTAGGTTTGCTCTCTTCTCTATCTCTCCTAAGCCTATGGCGATATAGAACGCTTTAACAAATACGTCTTCAGCGCACACTGAAACAAAATGCAAGAATAACCGATAGAAATTTAAAAGCAAGTTATAACGTCTAAAAATATCGGTTTTTTTCAGATATCCTGTTAATATAGTCGTTGTCTTAGACTAGACCTAGACTTGTTATGCCCTTGCAGAGGTTACATTAAAATTGTTTAGATGAAGCATAGAAGGAAGTATCTCCGACCACATAAAGTATATATATTCTTGATCAGCATGACGAGCTGAGTTGATTAAGCCATGTCCGTCTGTTTATATGCCATCTCCTCCGTCAGTTTGAAAGCTATCTTCACCAAACTTTGCACCAAGTCTTTAAGTACAAATACGCTGCACATTTATCGGAACCAGCCGGATCGGATGACTATTACATATAGCTGTCATAGGAATGATCGGTCGAAAAACTAGTTTTAGTAAGAAAAACTTTTTTGTTTTCAAGGGAATCGCCTCCAAATTTTGTATTTCTCAGTTTGCTATGCTTTCCCATGATTCTGCCAAGTTTGGTCAAAATCGCACTTCTATATAGTATAGCTGTCATTGAAAAGTAGAGTCTCAAAAGTAGTCTTAGTGAGAGAAACTTTTTTGTTTTCAACGGAAACGCCTTCAATCTTTGTATTTCGTAGTTTACTATGCTTATCCATGATTCTGCCAAGATTGGTCGAAATCGAACATCTATATAGTATAGCTGTCATACAAAAATAGAGTCCGAAAAGTGGTCTTAATGTGAAAAACTTTTTTGTTGTCAATGGAAATGCATCCAAACTTTGTATTTCTTTTAAGAAAGGGTTTATTGAGCCCCAGGGCTGAAACACACCCAAAAAGCAGGGCCAAAAAGTCAATTTTATAAAAGATTGGTCAGTTTTCAAAAACAGTTACTTCCTAAGTATACCAAAAAATCGAGTTCGATATCCCCGATTACACCTTCACCGAATCATCGAACCAAGGCCGACAGAGAGTATCGGAGCTGGGATCGGAATCGGAACGGATCTGCTAGTTCCTAGCCACCCCCTTCCAACCAAATCTCCAAGGTTTGCCCACACCCGTTCGAGGAACTAGCAAAGTTTTCTGTTTCTTCTTCTTCGTCTTCTGTAATTTGTGTTGGTCTTTGCTGAGGCTTCTCGCCGTACAATGTGTAAATTTTGACCCAGAAAAGCAAAAACAAAACAAACAAAAAACAGACTGGGGAGAGGGGAAAGATGCTCACAAAGGGTGGCGGGGCGGGCAGAGCCGAAAAAGTACAATGAACCTTCTTCAATTTGTATTTATTGTGTGTGTGTGTGTGTGTATTTATTGCTGCGCTGGCAACGCAACATTGTTGCAAGTCTGCCCCACTCCGCCACCTCCACCTGCCCCTCCCGCAAAAAAGGCAGCACCAAATGAAATGCAAGAGGAATTATGAAAACAAACAATTTGCTGCCGCCGCTGCCAGCGTCAACGCATCATAACAATAACAAAAGCCAAGGAACAAAAAAAAAACAGGCAACAAAACATTTTGGAGAACAAAACCAAACAACAACAAAACCAACATCAAAAAAAAAATACGAAACACTGCATAAAAACTTACAACGGAAGACGTTGGCAGGGTGTGTGTGTGTGTGGGGGGTGGTGGAATGGTGGGAGGGGGGCAGTGGAAGCTGGTCGGCTGCTGCCGCTGCTGCTGACAATGACGAAGCACCAGAACTGCATAAGCACAAGAAGACAAACAAAACAGCACCAGAAGTCATTGCAGTCAGTCCACACGCTCGCAGCATCTTAGGGTGGACCCTAACAATTAGAAAGTCGCTTGGGAAGAACTGGGAAGGGACAACATGGACAACAGGATTGAGATGGGGAAAAACATAGATTTTGGAAAAACATAGATTTTCAAAATTATTACAGCTGTGTCCATATAGAATTCACTTTGAAAGCCAAGCTCTTGGCTTATTATGGTTTGAGGTGAAGTAGCAAGGCACTTACATCAAAGCTGACGCCAGTAGCTGGTAAAGGTGAAGTCTGCTTAAAATCTAATCTAATCCAAACTGAATAAGAGCAGGCTGCTGTCTCGCGTCTCTCAACTAAAAGCCGAGAGCTGTAGCTCAAAAGCCGATAGCCGACCACTAGCTCTCTTCAGATGTGATGAGATGCGTGCAGATCAGATGACTCGAAATCTACTGCGAATTCTTCCACTGTCTGTGAAAGTTCACCCTAGTGTTCTAAAGCCCGCTGCTGTTGCTATTTACAATTACATAGCGTCAACGTCGACGTTGACGTTTGTTGTAGTTGTTATTTTTCTTCCTGTTTCGCTATGCCCAAGCGCACGAAGAAAAGGCAACAAACATCCAGAGACACACACACACACACAGAGAGACAGGCAGAGAGACAGAGAGAGAGAGAGAGAGAGATATCAAAACACATTTACATAAAAACAAATACATTTAACGCGCATCACGTGCGCTCTCGCGAGCTCTCTGCGGCTCTCTCCCTCTCTATGTTTGGACAGGGTTGCTGTTGCTGCGCTGGCTGCATTTGCTTTTGTTGTTTTGGCGAATGCTGCGACGACTGCGACTGCGGCAGCGGGAGCAGCAGCAGCCCAAAGTTAAAGCCATCAAAAGCAGCGCCAGAGCATTTAGTTTGCTTGTGTCATTGCATTTGTGCGGGTAGAAGCATAAAAAAAATACTGAAAATTCACAAATTTTGAAAAACTTTTGTTTTTTTTTTGGAAAAAGTATACAAGTTGATTTTTTTTTTTGTTTGTGGTGAGATAACAAACGGGCAGACATCATCAATCTAACGGTAAATGGCAGTAGCAGCATCGGCAGCGGCAGCAAAGCAGTTCAAAGTGCGAATATTGAGACCAGTTTTGGTTTAAAGATGATGATGATGATGATGATGGGTTATGGGGTGGGGCGGGGTTTTTTTTTACATTTTTTTTGTTCCTCCTGGTGCTGCCAGCATGCACAAACACACACACACAGGCGAGCGCGTGCTTTTTCTTTTTATTTTTTGTTGGTGGCTCGCCTTCTACACTTTTCGCCTACACACAGACAGACAAGCCCAAGCTTTGCTCTCTTTCTCTCGCGCTCTCTGCAACGTCGTCGGCGGCGGCGGCGGCTGCTTTGGCAGTTTGTCAACGTTTTGTCTTCATTATACGTTGTTTAGCCGTGCCGTGCGCGTCGTACTAGAGCGTTTTGTGTTCGTCGTCGACGCAGACGACGTCATATTCCAAAAGTTGCGTCAGTTTCAATTTTTTTTTTCGAAGTGCTTCAACAAGTTTATGAAACCGCAAAAAGTAGGTGAAACATTAAACAAAAATTGTGAGGGGGCAAAATGGTGTACATATATTTTTGGTTTACTTTTCATTTCGAATAAGAAATGCCAAAAGAAAGTGCCTGATGAGAGGGCTGCCCCCATGGCAGCTCTTACTCACACGCTTGCTCTCCTCTCTCTCTCAGTCTCTGTCTCTCTTTCGCTCGCTCACCCCCGCTGGCTTGTGACTGAACGGTGTGCAAAAAAAAAAACAATAAGAAAAAAGTTCTAAGCTAAATTTTGTCTGTGTTCGTTAACAAAAATTCACTTTCTAAGCAGAAGGAAATCAAAATAAATAAAATGCTCCCCTGGCGGCGGTGGTGACTGTTGACTTTCAGTTTTCTCAGGACATTTCCAAGTGACTTATAAGATGATTACCCCCCACCACCCAGTCTGCTGCTGCCAAAGGTTTCACACGACCCTTAACCCCTGGGCTGAGGGTTGATTTCTTAGGTAAAAGGGGGTGTTGTGGTTGTTGTGCTGTTATTTAAAACAATTCTCAATACTTTAATAGAATTCGGCCACGCGCGCCGCCTGCTCCCTGCCTCCCCCTGGCCCCCACAGTCTCTCAAAGTTTAATGTCAAGGCAGCAGCAGCAGCAGCACGGACTTACTGCAACGCCCACGCAAAGCTTCGCGTGCTAGCTCGCTCTCTTACTCGCGCTCGCTCGCTCTCTCTCTCTCTCTATTTTCCTTCAACTTTAACGACAGCTGACAGTAACGCCGGCTGCAGCAGCCGACAATGACGAAGACGACGACGACCCTTGACCTTTTCATCTGAATTATGATAACAACAATGCCCCCCACCCCTCCCACAAATACACTAGAACAGAGCCAGGCCACAGGGCACTGCGCGCACGCGTCAATGTTCCTTTCATACATATTTTTTTTTTCATTGATTAAAGCGACTGCGCTGCTCGCTGCAACTTGTTGGTGGGGCCCGTTCGGTCGCTGCTCCTCTGCCTTCATTGTGTTTGATTGTATGTATTGTAGTTGTTGTTGTTGTTAGTTTTTGGACGTTGCCACCGCCATGCAGCTGTGCACAATTAGCGCAAACGCAACAGCTGCTCGCTCGCTCGCTTTTTGTTTTTTACAGTACGCTGCCGCTGCGGTAACATGTGGCACAGGCGACAAAATTGTCAGAGACAAACTTTAAAATGCAAATATCAGTGAGAATTGGTCTAGTTGAAAACAACAGGCAATCAAATGGACTCAAGTGGCAGAACTGATCGAAGACTAACTTTTGGAATCACACTAAGCTTTTATATATATTCCAGTAGTTGATGTCTTGGAAAGATTTAGTTTTCAGAGACTTATTCAGGTTCTGGAGGGTAAATGGTCGGTATTCTAGTATACCTAGTTCTTTGGAGTCTCTTTTTTTAGGAGAGTTCGCGTCTAGAAACACGGATACTTTGCTTCTAGGCAATCCTCTTGCCATCCATGGCATCGCTATCTATTGAGTTGCCTTCCTTCTAGCGATGAAGTTGAGAAATTAGGGTCTCAGGCTTTCTGTAGGCTTGGTACCCCGTTTGGGGCGACTCTCTTCCTTAGGTATCTGAGGTAGGTCTGTAGCTGGTTTCTCAAATGAGGATTCAAGAGTCTTTCAAGGGTCTAGAATCTATAGCCCCGAAACTTTTTGGGTCACAAAATCAAAGATTTTGCTTAGAGGACAGAATGACAGACAGTTTCTGTTCCAAAATTGACAACCAATTTGCAAGATTAGCGCACCATAAAAATGGTAGATGGGATATATGTGCATTGGGTTTAGCATGGATAGCTTCGATTTGGTTTCCTTTGTCGCCTGTGCGCAAGGTTCATACCTACACACAAACAAACATACATACATGTACAATTAAACCTCTAGCTTTGTCTGAGCTTTAAAACGCTTAAAACTAAAATCCGTTTTTTTTTCTATTTTGGGTTTCTTTTCAGACTAAACAGCGCCAACAACAAAGTAACTGTGCCTATCGCCACAGCAAACTATACCAACAACAACAACAAAGAAAACTGCAACCCACGCCAACAACAAAAGCCAACCACTGAACCGATAAACAAAAACAACAACAAAAACTACTCAACACAACTGTAAACGTGTCGCGACTCAAAAAAGCTGTCTCTCTGCCTCCGATCTCCCTCGCTCTCTCTTACTCTCTCTTTCGTGAGTGTTTTATTGTACGTGTTCGTCTTGTATTCGTCTTTGTGTGTCTGTGTGTGTGTGTGTGCGTGTGTGTGTGCGTGTGTGTGAGCGTGAGTGCGTATTGAGACGCAACGGCTATGTCAGCGGGCGGGGGCATCAAAGCGCTATTGCAAGCTGCTCAATACCTTGAGCAGCATGAGAAGCTTCAACTATCCCCGCAATCGGGAGGCGGTGTACAGCAACCGTTGCTCTATATTAATGGCACTACCAACAACAACAACAACAACAGCAGTAGCTACACCAGCAGCAGTAAAGCCATTGTAACCAACAACAACAGCGCTAGTCAACACAACAGAAACAATACAACGACTCCGACGTTGTCGACGACGTCAGTGTCAAGTAACGGCATCCTCATTGGAAATGCTGCTGCCAATGTTGCTGCAACATCAGCGTACACCAACGGCCACAGCAGTCCACGCAGTCAATTAATAATTGCAACCGCCGCCGCTGCTGCTGTCCATGATTATGAGCTGGTTGTTGGCAATGGTAACGGCAACGGCGCCGGCGTCGTTGCATCCAACACCACCTCCCCCACCGCCACCACCACCACCAGCAATGGCCTGGAGGCGGCGGCAGCGGCAACAGCAGCAGCGACTACAACGCGCAGCTGTGAAGGTCGCAACATCTTGTCCGGTAAGTGATGAAATTTTTCATTTATGTGCATCTCCTCATCCACATGTCCCGATCACGCTTAATCCTACACCCAAGTAGAGTTTGCCCAGTAATTTCCTCTCCGCCACAAGCAGCAATCAAATCTAGAATTTCATAACCAAATCAAGCAGAAGAATTCTTGAAACAAAGACCCAAGCAAAAGCTTTACTCAGTTACTTAATTCTGGAACATTATGCTGCGTCGATTCGACTGCCAAGAAATGTACTTGAAGTAACGGTATTCGTGCAGGGTTACACTAACTGCTTTCGAAAGCTATTCACATATGTATGACAGTAGCTGACACTTACAAATATGACAGACTGTCAGTTTAGGTGAATGTATCCTAATATTGAAAGGGATTTCTTTGAATATTAAAAGCTACAGACAACTGACACTGCCTCTAACAGGTGTACACACATGTATGACAGCCACTGACACCTAAAAATATGGCAGCCTGTCAGTTTAGGTGAAAGCATCCCATCATCTCTAAATATTTTGAAAAATTTAGCCTTCTTTGTTGAAAGAGGACAGGTTCTAAGACTACTTAGAGACTAAAGCTATGTTTGACTTGTTGAGATCTCATTTGAGATGGGTGATAAACACCTCAGTTTACTTTGATGTTTATAAGATACAGCTGAAGAGTCTCTCTCTTTAACATACCGCTTGAATATCATCAAACTCAACAATAAAATGAAGCCCTAACCGTTTTCTAATACGGTGTTCGGTTCTGCAGTTTCGTTAAAGCACAGTTTTGGTTTGCTGTACGGTTTAACAGAAGAGAAGGTTGTGTTCCAAGTCATGGCTTTTTCAGAGATTGTTCCTTAGATTTTGCTCACACACAGCACACAAATGTAAAATCGAAGGTCCACCTCGAAAATATCCCTGATATTCCACTTATAGAGCCGTTTCTCATCTTTGTGAGTTCTAGGGCGAAATTTTGATGTAGACCGATTCGATATTTAAAGATTGTTCTTTAAACTTTGCTCACGCACAGCACACAAATGTAAAATCGAGGGTCCACCTCGAAAATATCTCTGATATTCCACTTGTATGGCCGTTACCCATCTATGTGAGTCATATAGTGTTTGATTTGAGCTTGAATTTGGTACCTGAGCAACACAACTCACAGAGTGACTTTTAGCTACTTCTCCGTTCTAAGTGTTTTGTGTTCATTTTTTATGCTAGAATGCAGACTTTGTCCTATTGCTATTTTAGCCATATATGCTTCATATATATACAGCCCAAAGAACTGGAATTATCTGGATAGTATCCCTCAGATATGGCTCATATTTAGATTAGAAAATAATCATCGGTTTCTGCGCTCAGAAACTGTTGCTCGCTCGCACTGCTCGTGTGTTTGTGCTGGTTTGGTAGAGAGGGGGGAGGGGGTGGGGGGAGACTATATTGCATTTAAACTTGTTTTGACCTTGTTTGCGACGCAGCTGCTGCTGCGGCTATCGGCCTGCACTTTGCGTGGGCGCACACTGTACCGCACACTGGCTGGCAGCAATATTGAGTATGCCTTATATATGTGGGCTCTCTCACAGGTTGGTTGGTTGGTTGGTTGGTTGCAAGCGTGGCAGCACCAGCAGGTACTGTTATATTTTTAGCGCTCAGCTGACGTCGACGTTGCTGCCGCTGCTGCCAAATTGGCATGTGCTAAATATTGTTGTTGTTGCTGTTGTTGTTGCCTTGACTAATGGTGCGGGGAGCAACTGGAGAGGAGGTCGAAAATATATATATTGTGTTTTTCTTTTGCTGTGCTCATTTGGGCTACTGGCTTTTGTTTTTGTTGTTGTCAACATATATTTATTTTATTTATTAATTTTTTATTTTTTGTCATGCGCTTCGTCTGGTTTCGCACGTACGCTTGTACTTGTTGCTGTTGTTGCTGCTGTTGTTGTTTGGGGTCACGTCATGTTGTGCTCTCACCGTCTCTCTCTCTCTCTCTCTATCTTACTGCCTTTGGCCAATTAGTCATAGCCCGTGCGGGAGAACCTTGTTTATGCCCACGTGAGCTGCTCTCGCTCTCTCTCTCTTCATCACGCTCTGTGTTCCTCTCTTTGTGTTTGCAAACACACGCCAAATGCAAACTCTCTGCTGGCTCTCTCTCACGCTGGTCGTGTAAAACAAAGTCAATGAACTTTGTACGCATTTTTGTTGCTTTTTCCTGCCCGTTTCATATTATTACTAATTTTTTTTCTTTCTTTCTTGCTTGCTTGCTTGTTTTTGCGTCTTTGCTTCATGCTTTCTTTTGCACTTACAACATAATTTTCTTTTACTTGGTAATATTTGGACAGCTGGCTTTTTTTCCTTCTTTTCCTTCTCTTCTTTCTGTTTGTGTGTGTTTGTTGTTGTCTTTTCGTTCTGGCTCTGGCAACAGCTGAGAGCTGCTGATGCAATGTAAGTGCATTGCATGTATGTACATACACCCCCACCTTATGCATTGGTCAAGGGGAAGGGTTGAAAAGTCAGCGGTGGGTTGGCCAAAGCTTTGCCCGGAAAATTTCTATATTTGTCCCAGGGCTCTAGCCTGGGCAAGCTGCTGCTGCTGCTCCCCTGACAAATACCAGAAGGTGGGTGGGTTGGGTCTTGTGTGTTTGGATTTGGATGGTGCAGCAGCGCGCAACTGCAGTTTCCAGAATTTGGACGACCGTCATAAATGCTGGACACCCAGGGAATGTGTGCAGACGTGATCAAAATCTCTGGCTAACAATTTTATCAATTAAAGCCAAGTGGTTCAACTGAGTTTGGTTAGGTGAAGATGAAAACTTAGTTGAAAGTCGCGTTCAATTAAGTCTAGATTTGGCAATGTAAACCCTTGGAATTTTTGCTCACACACAGCACACACATGTAAAATCGAGGGTCCACCTTGAATATATCTCTGACATTCCTCTTGTGTGGCCGTTTCTCATCTATGTGAGTTCTAAGGGGAAATTTTGATGTACACCGATTTGATTTTCAAAGATTGTTAGTCAGATTTTGCTCACACACAGCACACACACGTAAAATCGAGGGTCCACCTCGAAAATATCTCTGATATTCCACTTGTACGGCCGTTACTCATCTTTGTGAGTTCCATAGTCTTTGATTTTTTAGTTTTAGTTTTAGATTTGGCAAAGTTAAACCGGTTTTTAAACCGAACCGGTTCGAACCCGGAAGTCCAACTTTTTACTGTGAACCGAAGCTTGAACCGAACCTTTTAAGGTATATAAGTTGAGAACCTAAAATAAAGGTTCGGCTTATGGAAAATTATATACGGGAAGAAGTTATAGCTACTACTTAGCGACTTCTTTTGTTATCCCAAAGGTTTTGTACGGTTGAGTCTGTTAAAAGGTTGAGAATTACCTTTAAAATACCCCCATATTAGACCCTCGACTTGAAAGTTAAGTAAATGATGGAAATTGTTAAATTATATACTGAATAATCCCATATGATGCGTTCTACAAATCACTTTCGAACCAATTATAAATGTGTGGTGTTAAGGTCAATCGTAATAATATAATAAAATTGCCTTAAGCATGGAATAAACCAAGGCTCGAACCAAAACCGTCGCCCAAAAACCTTGAACCTCCAATTTTGGTTCAAACCCAGAAACCGCAGCTTCCAAAATCTTATTGGACTTCCCAGTCGAACGTAACACCATGATATATGCACATCTTTCATACCTCTTTTTCACTAAAGAAGTTGTTCCTAGACTTGAAAAGTTCCATTCGCTTTTGTTAAGGGGTGAAACCCTCAAATAATGTGGTGACAATTTCAAAAGAAAGTCTCTCGCATGGCAGAGAGGTTCAAATGTCCTTGCTGTGCTTCTGCGACATACGAAAATGTCTCTGCTGTGGCTTTAAACTGGTTTATTATGGGCTATGGGAAAGGAATTCTTCCTGGAGATGTAAAAAATAGCCAAAAAAGTGGTCATTATACACTGTACAAGCCAAGTTATATGGAAACTTTGATATAATTTTGAGGTGTGACACCACAGGAACCATAAGCAGTGCTGCCCATACTTGGATGCGTTCAGTGCTGCCCAGCAAAGTCATTTTATTTCCCTATAACTTAACTTTTGTTCATCAGATCGTTACCAAACTAGGTCGAAATTTTGTTCCGGGGTGTAAACAGTGGCGTAGCCAGGTAGAGGGGTACGTTTTAACCTCAAACTCAACATGTTATAGTATTAGACTAAGAAAGAAGCGACTATAGAAAAGATTTCTAAAAAGAAGCCTCTTGTAAAAATGCTGGCTACAACGAAATGGCATTTCTAATTTAAAAAAACCCGCCACTTGAGGTCAGAAGTGCACATTCTTTGACTAATGTATCAACTAAATTATTTATAAAATTTTATTTTTCCAAAATTTTCCATAAATTTGCTTTGATACAAATGAAATTGATGACCAAAAATCGATTAATGTTGTTCAAATGTGCTGGTAAAAGTGCCTGATGTGCAATTATGATAGCTAATTCCCAAATGTTATGGTCCTCCTGGCTGATAATCATAGTTTTCTGCTTGCGCAGTGGATTTGGACGAATGAAATAAAAACTAAATATATTAGGAATCTCAAAGCTGGCTTCTTCAGTGAATTGTACAGCAGACTGAATAGTTTATTCCTTTGGAAACATGAAGCTTATACACAGCGCCCAAAAGCAGGCAACAAAATGGTTGAAAAATGCAAGTCCATTGCGTCCCACTCGCTCTCTCTCTCTTTCATAGTTGTTCCTATATGCTAATACCGACACATTTCAAATTTTGTAAATTTTGCTTTGCTGTTAGATCAAATCTCGTCTGGCCATTTGCTTTTGGCAAGTCGTGCGATAAACTCTTGAATTCTAATGTCACAGCAAGCAACCAACGAATTGATTGTTGTCGAGTTGTTGGGCCAATTGAATGCTTTGCTAACTTTGCTACTAAATCCAACACAGCAACAGTGCGGCAGGCCGCCCAAAAAGAAATGGATATATGGTCATTATGGCCATGGTATGAGGGTGTGTGTGCGTGGGTAGAAGATAACAACCACAACATTGTCGTTGCGCTGAGCTGCTGCAGCCACGTGCGCCTGTGTCATCACGTGGCGGGGCAAATGCAAAAAACGGGATGTAAATTGACTGTGAAGGTGTGAGGCGTCGGCAGGTGGTGGGTGGGGGCGGGGTGTGTGGCACCCTCTGTAAAATAAAAACCACCAACTAAACCAATGAAACAAGTGAAGGATTTTACATAAATAGCGCGCGCATACAACGAATGGGGTGGATTTTGCTTTAAAATGAAAATGTTGAAGAAAATCAGTGGTAAAGCTTATTTAGTCCTTCAAATTCTTACCCTAATCTCAACTTAGCAACTTGTTGAATCGAGAGGCCTTTGAATTGCATAAATTTAGGCTACTTATATCCAAAAAAACTATCATGATAGCTCAGCTAGCTACCTTAACTATCACAAGCAAAGTGTTAGAACCAGTTGGGAATTTCAAATCCTTTTGTACTTCCCCAGCAAACATTTTATGAAATTTTGGATCACACTCGAGTCTTTTTCGAGTCCTCAATCTGATTCAGTCAGTCGCAATTGCCCTTTCTGATCATAAATGATACTTTAGTCGTGAGTAAATGGTACCCTAGCCGCTATTCTTCTTAAAGAGTCGTTTTTAACCCGTTCTTCTGATCACTTTTCAATCAGTTTCGAGTCATTTGAAAGTCGTATCTGACTAAATCACATTTTGAGCATATTCATGAGTCATTTCCGAGTCTCAATTAATCGCATTTGATAGGCATCTCTTTTGGATCATCTAAAGGAGTCGGAAAAGATTGTTGGGTGGGTCGTATTAGTTAAACTCTGAACAAATTTGCCGCCTAAATTGAAGCCTGAAGCTTGTGGATGATAACTATCTACCCTCATTAAGAACAGACCAATGGTAGCAGGATCAATATTAAATATCAAAATAGCTTAGCTGACCGCTTAGAATGCTTGTGTGCTTTTATATTGTTGTGGTATAGCGCGAGCGGACAGTGAGAGTTGCATTTTTTGCGTTCGCTTAACTAATTGTAGGAAGAAGGAAAAAGATGGAAACATCTTCATATACTCAGATAGTCAAGCCGCCCTTAAAGCCCTTGACTCATATACTAACAATACCAAAACGCTTACTGAATACCGCTCATCTCTAAATGAGATCGCACGAGAATTCAGTATACACCTTATATGGCTGCCTGGACACCTTAACATAGATGGAAATGAGTCCGCGGACAAACTGGCCAGAATAGGCACCACCATCGAGCTCCTTTCAGAGAAGAGCACGATAGGTATGCCTATGGCAACTTTTAAGCTCCACACAAAAGCTGAAACATGTCGTCTCGCTGCGGATAGGTGGAAAAACCGTTCCTCCTGTGCGGTAGCGAGGCTTACGTGGCCAACACTAAACCTAAAGCGTACCACCACGCTTTTACGCCACTGAAGGGAACACATATCGCTTCTGGTGGGAACCCTAACGGGTCACTGTCTTATCGGCAGACACGCTGCACGCCTAGGAGTCACTCACCATGACTTCTGCAGAAGCTGTAGGTACGAAGAAGAGGAGGAAACAGTACAATACCTCCTCTGCCATTGCCCCGCCCTGAGTAGAAGGAGACGTAGGACACTAGGTCAACCTCTCCTACTTAACCTATCGGAGACATCCGAGTTAGAGATCCCAGCTCTACTAAAATTCATTCTGTCCACACAATGGTTCAGTAACGAGGACCCCCCTTATTAACAAAATGGGTTAACAGGGAACAAATATGGCGTCGCAATGGGCCCAAAGAGGCCTAAGTGGGAGGGCGACTTGTCGCTCTCAGCCATCACAACCTAACCTAACCTAACCAATTGTAAAACAGCTGCAAACCAAACGAAATATTCGAATCTCCGGTTCACTGGTTCGAACCAAATTTAACCATTGGTTAGGTTAGGTTAGGTAGTTTCGGCTGAACCCAGATGTTGTGACACATAGACCTTAAGGTCCTTAATGAGGCCGGGTGATTATTGGGGTACGTTTGTCTTAGAAAACCAGGAGGATCTTTGACGTTTCGTCAAATGCTAATAATTGTTTTGGGGGCCGCTTCTCCCTTCTGTGCAGAAGTTTTAATTATCTAATCTTATAACTGCTGGGCAGCTGTAAATGAGGTGTTCTAGAGTTTCTGCGACACCAGGTTCCATGCTTTTGCAAAATTTTCCCACAAAAAAGGTGAATCTACATTCAACTTTGCCCAGCGCCCCGCTCGTTCAACAAAAGTTAGCAGTTGTAGTAGGCCATCTGGCTTCAACTCCTGCCCCAGCTGTCTTTTAAAAGTCTTTTATATCCAAATCCTATCACAAAATGTTCCACCTATTAAAGTAACAGTGACACAAGCTGCAATTAACTCCTCTGTCCTCTGGTTTATTGTCCAATAATGTAAATTTGTTGCGAAATTTTGTCACAAGATTCCGAAGATTCTTAAAATAGAATGGAAGATGTGCTTGATGGCTTTCATGTTTAAATTAGAGATCAAACTGAACATGTTTGACAGTAACATGCGAGATGAAAACAACTGAGCTGCCCAAAACAGTCTGACCAAAACGAAAGTTGCTACAAAAAATCAAGCTTTATTATAGTCTCGATCGACTCGAACTGGTTCTATTGTTAAACAAGAAAGAAAGTCGGTCAAGCACGACTATAACATACTCTGTACCAAGAAAATTTGTCTTTTGATCATAACTCGACAACCGTTCATCCGATCTTCTTCATTCCTTTTGCGGATCGATAAGTTGTCCTAATAACTAAATATGTCCAGAAGGAACAAGCCATCTATCTTCAAAACTGTGGGAGATATGACATTTCTAAATTGCGGGGGCAGGAGGGGACGTGGCCAAAATTGAAAATAAACTTGATCTGCCTGCAGACATAAGAAGCATTTGTGCCATACATGTCAAACCTCTATCTCTTACCATCTCTGAGATCTGTGCGCTCATACGGACAGACAGACAGACAGACGGACGGACGGACAGACGGACGGACGGACAGACGGACAGACTGACATGGCTATATCGACTCGGCTGTTGATGCTGATCAAGAATATATATACTTTATGGGGTCGGAGATGCTTCCTTCTGCCTGTTACATACTTTTGCACAAACTTATAATACTCTGTGTACCTTCGGTACAGAGTATAAAAATAAGACATATGTTTTGCTGAGAAGAAAGCGTTTTGTTTAGGAAGCTATTAATAACATTAATGGAATGGAATGAATGCACCTGATTCATTACCATCACATTAGCAAGGCTTTCCAAAGTGCCTGGACTTTGAAATGGTTGCTTTTCATTCCTCCTGCTTACCGCCTGACGGTCTTGGCCGCTGGAATTAAGGTCCACCACCTGCTTTTGCCTTGTGCGAGCTGGCGCCAGTTGGTCAGTTGTCAGTTGTCTCAGTTTCGATTGTTCCCATTTGGCTCTTTTCACCGCCAAGTTCCTTCGACACCTATTTTAGTCTCTGTGCAATTTTCATTGCCTACTTTTTAGGGCTAACAAATGTAACATCAGAAAGCGTTTTCAAGAATTATGCTGCTCAGATTTGTGATCGATTTGAAGTCAGTTTGCTGACCAATCTCGCAAAAAGATTACTTGAAGGTGAACAAGAGATGAAACCGATGAATCACAGTTTTCCGCCAACCTTCCCACCCCTTTCCCCGTTTCACCCCGACAATTTGATTTTTTTTTTTTCTGCTTGTGGTTGCTGTGGCAATGCGGCTACACGGCTACACACGTGCCAGTGAAACCGCAATAACAATCATTTTCGCTGCTGCTGCTGCTGCTGTTGTTGATTTGCGTTGTTAGCAACAATTTGGATAACAAATTTGCAAATTGAAATATACATTTTCCCTAACGAATTGCAATTAACTCATCCACTAACACTCACACTCAACCATACACCCAGCCACCCAGCCACCCACTCTCACCCACCCATCACCCCCCTCTCAATTAAGTTGGGCTCTGATTTCGATTTAATTTGTGTTTGTGTTTTGTTTGTTGTGTATTTAATCCCCATTTTGTGTTTTGTGTTTTGCTGTTTCGCCTATTGTTTTGACATGTTTTGAATGTGGGTATGATTAGGTAGAGTGAAAACCACCCAAGGGGGAGGAGGGAGTCGGGGTTGGGGGCAAATGTGAGACAATTTGCGAGATAATAATAGAAATAAACAAATTCATTTACATTCGAGTCTACTCGGGTTTTGCCTTTATGCAACAAGTGTAGGCAAAGGACTATGAGAGGAGTAAGAGAATAAGGCTACGAACGAAGGGAAGAGAGGGACAAAGATGAAAGAAAGGAAATGAAAAGTAGGGATGCAAGAAAATAGACTATCTACCAATAAGGACAAGGAAGTACAGAAGGAAAAAGATGAAGAATGAAGGAGGGGAGAAAGAATGTAGGAAAGAGAGAGGGAAAATAATGAAAAAATCGTATAATTAAGTAAGGCGGAGAGAAGGAAACAGAGAAGCAAGTATGAATGAAGGAAGGAATAAAGAAAGAACGAAAATAATTAAGCATAACGGAAGAAAGATTAAGTAGGAGTGAAGGAAAAAGCGAAGGAAGGAAGAATGAGGGAAGGAAATTAAGGTAGAATAAAGGTAAGAAGCATGAGGGAAGGAAAATAAGGTAGAATAAAGGAAGACAAAAAAAGAAAGGAAATTACATTATTCTTACTTTTAAATGAAGAAGGAAGGACGCGTGAAGGATAAAGAGAAATCAGATAAAATGAAGTAAGGAAATGAAGGTAATTTAAAGGGAGAAAAACTAAAGGAGGGATGAACGAAAGAAGAATTCCTTCATTCTTTGTTGTGAATGCAGAAGGAAGGGAAGTGTGAAGGAAATAGAGAAGGAAGGAAGAAAGAATGAATGAAGGAAGATTTATGGTTTTGAGGAAGGAAAAAGGAAAGAAGGATGGAATGAGGAAGGAAAGTAGTTAAGATTGAATTAAGGAAGGGATAAGAAAGAAGGGAAGGAAGAAGGAAGGGAAGGAAAAAGGGAAGGAAGAAGGGAAGAAGGAAGGGAAGAAGGAAGGGAAAAAGGATGGGAAGAAGGAAGGGAAGAAGGGAAGGAAGAAGGGATGGAAGATGGGAAGGGAGAAGGGAAAGAAGAAGGGAAAGAAGAAGGAAAGGAAGAAGGGAAGGAAGAAGGGAAGGAAGAAGGAAGGGAAGAAGGAAGGGAAGAAGGGAAGGAAGAAGGGTAAGAAGAAGAGATGGAAGAAGAGAAGGAAGAAGGGAAGGAAGAAAGAGAAGGAAGAAGGGAAGGAAGAAGGGAAGGAAGAAGGAAGGGAAGGAAGAAGAGAAGGGAAGGAAGGAGAGAAGGAAGAAGGGAAGGGAAGGAAGGAGGGAAGGAAGAAGGGAAGGGAAGGGAAGGAAGAAAGAAAGAAGGGGAGGAAGGATAAATGGAGAAGTTAAAGAATAAAGGATCAAGAGAAGGAAGAACAAAGGAACAAAGAACGAATTAAGAAAAATTGAATAAACTTGGGAAAAATAAAAGAACTAAAAGACAACGCAATAAAGAAGAAAGTACATATCTAAAGAAGGGAAAGAAAACTATCAATGGGATGACATAATAAAGGAAGCTAAAAGAAACAAAAAACTAAGCATAAATAAAATGAGAAAAATTATAAATCAGAAGGTAATAAATAAGAAAAAAAAGGGAAAGGAAAGAAAAATGAAAAAGGGATGCAATAAAATATCAAAAACAAGAAAAAAAGATATAAAGAAATTATCAAAAGTGCAATGAACCCCCGGACGAATGAAATCAAAAAGAAGCAAGCCAGGTGAAATTCAAAGGAAAGAGGAGAACAAAGGTAATGAAAGCAGTCAGGTAAAAGGCACAAAGAAGTCGAAAAGCTAGAAAGAAGAGAATATGAATAGTAAGAGAGAACGAATAAAGTAAGATCGAAGGGAATATAAAGAATATATAGAAAAAAGTCGAGGAAAAACTGGTCTTGGAATGGAAAAATAGAAGGAAAGGAGAAGAAAGAAAGCGTAGAAATGTAGTAATCTAATCTAATCTAAAATAAGCAATCAACAAGGAAACAAGGAAATTAAAGACAATAAATCAACGAAGCAGCAAATATGGAAGATATAAAAAGAGAGACAGAATTCTGATACTGAGGGGGAAAGAGAAAAAGAACGAGGAAAAAACAGTCTATGATGCTAATGCCGAAACAATCCAACAATCGCCCTAGACCAGCTCATTTGGTCATATCACATCGCCCCATTTACCCATTCGTTTACCTCTTTCCTATACTTATGATTTTTCTTTTTTTATTTTCTTTTCTTTTTTTGATTTCTGGATGTTAGAGGATGAAAATTCCTCATCCAATTCAAACTCCCAATACCCCCAACCATCACAACAACAACAACAGCAACAGCAGATAGCAGCCACAGCCAAACTGACAGTTGGCAATCGCTATGACGGCTGCTCCTCCGCGTCCACGTCAGCCTCCTCCTCCTCCTCCTCGTCCTCCGCGTCCCCTGCCTCCCCTTTTATGCTGCTGGCAGCGGCCTCGACAGCAGCAGCCGCGCCCACCGCTCTTGCTGCTGCTGTCACTCCCACCACCACCACCACCGCCAACACTGTCACCGCCGCAACACTTAAGCATAAGCTGGTCGGCAATTCGGGTTCGGATTTGCCCCGTAAATATTACGTTTATTCAGCCGCCGCTGCCTCATCCACATCCCCCACGTCCAGCGGGACGACCAGTTTTACCGCTTTCAGGCAGGCAACGGCGACGACAGCTGCCCCAACAACTGGCAAATCCTTTATCCCCCTCACCCCGCCGCCCATGCACAGTCGCAAAGTGATCGATCCACATGCCAGAATACGCTCCCACTCATTGTCCTCCCATAAAGTTTCAGGGGCGCAAACGCAGGGCGTGATCATTGATACGCACATGAGCTATGTGGGCGCCGCGTCGCGTGCAACGGCGGCATCAGCAGCCGTCAATCTACCCGCCAGCTACAGGCAGCTCATCACTGTCCAGCAGCAACAGCAACAGGCGGCGGTGGCAGCAGCAACAGCCGCAGCAGCAGCCGCGGCAGCGGCAGCCGTATCCACTGTATCCACCTCGGCGCCAGTGGCGGGATCTCAATTGACTGGAGCCGGTGGACGGCGACGTACCATTAGCTCCAACAGTAATGGGTAAGCAACGAAGAGGACTCTTTGGATTTGGTTAATACATATATTGATATTCATTTCAGGGCGGGCACACGCGAAGTTCACAACAAACTGGAAAAGAATCGGCGAGCCCATCTCAAGGATTGCTATGACAAACTGAAGAATGAGCTTCCACTGAAGGATGAGGATAGGAAGAAGACCTCCAATTTGACAATACTCGATAAGGCACTTAAATATGTCAAGGTAAGCTTGGGCGGGGCCCAAGCAAACACAAACAGCTTTGTTTTTAGCACAAATTCAAGAGCAAAGACAGATACAAATGAAGCAAAATCAGTTTCTAAGCATTTGAACCAAAACTTGGGTCGTAGAGTGGACAAATTTGAAAGATGCTTTCGAGAAGACATAAATGTTTCATTGATACGAGTTTGAAAGTTGCTTTCATTGATTGTTTATGGATTCCTATTACGTTTTTCACATATTTGACATTGTTAAAGCCAAAACTCGCTGCTTTTTTATAATTATTGCTGTGGTGAGGCGAGAGCGTAGTATTTAAAAGTATCCCAATTCGTACCGACTTGGCTAAATTGAGAATATTTCATTAAAAATTTGAATCTAAACATAATTCTTCGTGGTTTTAGGTAGCTTCCTGGCAGATTTATTCTTTGAAATAGTTCATAAAGGGTGTTTCTGGCAGATTTTGTTGCTTAAATAGCTCATTTTTAATGTATAAATGAGCTAATTAAAACGTTTTTATCTTAACTATTTTGTTTTAATGATAAAAAGATTCAGACATGAATATACAGGGTGTTTCTGGCTGTTTTTGTCATTGTAAAAGTTCATTTTTGAAGCATAAGCAAACAAAAATGCAGTTTTTATCTAAAACGATTTAGCTAGAATCATTGAAAACTGAAAAAAAGACAAGAATCTAAGTTTTTGCCAAGTGTACAGGGTGTTTCTTCCAGATTTATGCGCTTAAATAGTTTATACAGCCAAAATTTGACATTAAACTAGCTCATTTTTAATGTTTGTTTATATGAACTATTTTGTTTGAATGATAAATAGACCAAAAAAATGAATATACAGGGTGTTTTTGTCTGTTTTTGTCATTTTAAAAGCTTATTTTTAAAACATAATTAATCAAAAATGCTGTTTTTATGTATAAAGATTTAGTTTGATTGACTAAGATGGGGCATTATATGGACAGGTACTGTTGGAGATACTCTCGTTTTCTATATATTCTACTAGTGATCTCTGAGAAGGGTTTGATTTCCTTTTATTCAGAGAAAAGGTACGTTTTTCTATAAGTATAATCCTTAGATGGGGCTTATTACTTTTACTTATATATATAGTTCAAGATATCTTTGCCTTTACTGGCACTCGAAGCTCTTGACTCTGAGGTGAGAGCCGAGGCTCGAGATCTGGGAGTCAACTTGTCAGAGAGAGAAGTGTGAAGAGTGAAACTAAATGAGGTAGCTAGCTTAAAACTTGACCAGAACTCCATTAACAGTTGTTAGTTGACAGAAGCAGTGTTTTATTTGAGGTTAAGAAAGCTTGAAATTACACAGAGAATAAAAGGATATCCATTGAATGATTTTCCGTAACCATTTGGACTTGAAATGTCTTAAATATGCTGAAAATCATCTAAAGGAACTGAAAATCATCCTGAGAATATATAAAAAGAACTTACTTAGGATGATTTTCAGCACCTTTCAATGATACAAAAGGATTTTAAAGCTTTCTTGTGAAACAAACAAGAGAATCGACCAAGTACTCCCGAAAGTTTTGCATATTCATATGATAACTTATCGCCAGCTTAAAACAAAGTGTCTTTTTCTAATGTTTTTATTATTCCAAAGCTAAATTTTAATCCCACTTGAATTCTCTCCCACCCCCAGCAACTATCGCAACGCGAACGTGAACTGGAACTGGAAATGGAGCGTGAGGCCAAAAAGAAAATTGAACTGCAAAAGCGCTTGAATAGCCTTAAAAGGGATACGGATCAGAGCATTCCAGCAATTGATAAGGGTAAGTGCAAATAAAAGGTAACTCCAACTAGTTGCCAACAAATTTGCATGCAATGGCAACTGAATGTAGATCAAGTTTTGCATACGCTTGTAGAGAATACAACCTTCAGCTTATGCAATCGGAGTTGTGTTGTGGGTTTTGTACCTTGTTTTTTAGAAATTGAAATTATCTTTCATTTTCAATGCAGATGTCAATGAAGCCGTTTGCTTGGCAACCACATCAACATCATCATCATCATCAGTAGCAGCAGCAGCAGCAGCAGCATCGAATGGAGGACGCCCCATACTCTTTGATGGCACCACATCGCCCGTCTGTGCAGCTGGGGTAGGTATTCCACAAACAAATTGGGAAAGAAATTGAGTTTTGATCAACCAAACAGGGTGCTGTCTAAAGTCAGGTTTATCTTAAGCGATCAAATTTTTAATAAATATAGTTTTTAACACGTATACAGGGTGTTTCAGGCAGATTTTGTTGTAACTAAAACGTTTTCATCTTAACTATTTTGTTTTAATGATTAAAAGATTCAAAAATGAATATACAGGGTGTTTCTGGCTGTTTTTGCCATTGTAAAAGCTCATTTTTGAAACATAAGCAATCAAAAATGCAGTTTTTATCTAAAACAACTAAGCGAGAATCGTTGAAAACTGAAAAAAGACAAGTATATAAGTTTTTGCCAAATGTAAAGAGTGTTTCTTGCAGATTTATGCACTTAAATAGCTTTTACAGGCTGTCTCAGGCAGAATTTGACGTTAAAATAGCTCAGTTTTGATGTTTAAATGATCTAACTAAAATGTTTTTCCATGAACCATTTTGTTTGAATGATAAATAGACTAAAAAAAGAATATACAGGGTGTTTTTGTCATTCTAAAAGCTCAGTTTTAAAACATAAGTAATCAAAAATGCAGTTTTTATGTATAAAAATATAGTTTGATTGATTCAAAATTGAAAAAAAGCAAGAAAATAAGTTTTGGCCAAATATACAGGGTGTTTCTTGCAAATGTATTCCCTTAAAGAGTTCCATTTTGAAGTAGAAATGATTATAAAATGGTAGTTTTAGCTCCACAGATTTAGTTTTCGTACATCTATTAGTATTTCATTTGAAATACAGGGTGCTAGTGTATGTTGCAGCATTTTGAGTGCTGTGGGATTCGTATTTCCTATAAGAAGTTCAATTTAAGTAAGTTCAAGCCCCCCCAAAAAGGTTATGGGCAACAATTTTCAAACAATGCGACTTTTGTTCTTTAATACAGGGTGCTTGGCCTGGCTTAGTTGGGATAAGTTGTTGTGTTAGAACTTTTAAAGTCTTAAAATCCAGCTACAATACAGTTTGCTGGTGGCAAACTCATTGCCAATCAGTTTTGGATTCACTAAAACCAACCAGACAGGGTGTTTTTTCTGGTAGAAGCGTTTGTTTGTTGTAGCAACAATGTAGGCGGCTTAGGCTTAACTCAGTAGTTTAGGCTTAATATGACTAAAGAGCTTAACTAATCCACCTGATCTTTCCTCTCTCTCTTTTTGTCCATTTCCCCCATCTCTCTCTCTCTTTTAAGCAGCTGTCCACCTCTGTGCCAACAACGGCCATCTCACCTGTGATACAAAACAAAATCAACAACAACAACAACACCAACAACTCCAGCAACAACAAACACCACAGCACCATCACCTCTGGCAGCAGCAGCATCACCACCAGCGGCAGCAGCAGCAGCAGCTTTCCCCTACAACCAAATGGTGGAGCTTCTATTCCAACTCCTGCCACTGTTGGTGGCATCACTCTTCTAAATCCCGCCGCTGCAGCCGCTGTTGCCATGGGTCTACTTAAGAACCACAACAATTTGGCATTCTCACCCACCAACACGGGCACCGTCTCCTCCTCGTCACAGCACAGCAGTCCAGCTGGCAGTCCTGGCAATGTTGTTGCTGTAGCAGCTGGTGTTGCCGGTGCAACCATTGTTGTTGGTGGTGGCACAACACGTGGCTCACCCACGCCATCGACACCATCACCGTCGCCCAGCTCTTCGTCAAGCGGTGTCTCATCATCCGCCTCATTTATGGGCTCATCATCGTCCTCGTCATCCTCATCATCATCATCGTCGTCCAGTTCATCGTCCAGCTCCTCATCCAGTTCAGCGTCATCAGCCTCCTCCTCGCCACCCATGCAATCGTCGACGACGACGACGGCAACGACGACGCATCTGCTGGGTTCGCGTAGCGTTGGCCTGAAATTTCATGCGGCTGCCAGCGGAGCGGCAACTGCATTGAATGGAGGAGCCACCCTGGTGGCGGCCACAGTGCCAGGATCAAACGGAGCGCCAAACGGTAAGTAGAATGAATGAATAGTTGGACAAGGTGGGTAGAGGTACCTCTGTGAGTCACTTCATTTGACTGATTATCCCCAGTGCTGCCCTCTAGTAGTGTCTTATGAGAGTCTTCTATCTAGAATCAAAGAGTGTTGGCCCATCTCCTAAGACTAGGTTGTCTTGGTAGGCTTTTACCCTGCCATTTCGATTCTTGGAGGGGGTTTAGTCCTCACGTCTCCGTCTTCCATGATGGAGTCTTGATTGGGTTGATCTAATATTGAATCTGTACTTGCTGGGTAATGAAGCTGGTTATGTATTTGGACTTGGAGTCTATATGCGGGAGTCTCAGCGGGAGCTAGGAATTGATTGTATGGGGAAATCTGATTAGAATTCTTTGTAGAATCCGAATCTAATGGACGTATTTTTAGACACTCGCTGTCTTTGTTTTTGTAAAACTAGCTGTAAATGCTGTAAACTTGTTCTTGTAATGTCAAAAGAGAGAGAGAGAGAGAGAGAGAGAGCTTTTCTTAGGTATGAGAAATGAGCAGCCACACCAGTGGCACGAGGCTTATTGGCACTGCATGTACGAAGCTTAAACACTTGAGTGTAAAAAATAGCCAGTATCTTTGTGCAGTGCTGATCTGTGGTGCCTATTTTCAAATATAAAATGAGACTGTTTTCAAGTTTTAATACCCGTAAAATAGATCATTCCTTAAGAATATACTCAATGGCTACAAATCGTACAGCAACTTGTTCGATATGGCCGCCTTGTGGCTTCCAGCCAAGCCAAAGTCTACTCATGGCACCTCATGCATTGGAAAATTGTCCACTAATCGGACAAGGCGTCGCTTCAAAGACTCAATTTTTGGTTATTTTGATAGAGCACAGTTTGTAGTTCAATCAAACTCAAGTCTGGGCTACCAGCAGGCCAATCATTCGTATAAAATAAGTTCGATTCACGGTTTGTTTGCCAACAACTTCGTGTTGTGAAGCCTTTTACAACCTATTGAAACATTTTGGCCGACATTTTGTCACCTATTTCACAAAAATAGAGCTTGATAACCCCGTCATAGGCGACTCCAACCACCTAACCATCAAATAAGACGGTTTGTTGACCTCTTAGAAACAGTGCAGACGCTCTATTCTACTGTTCCTCTATGTTAAAAATTGTCAGAATTCAACTGTGGGCATAATTCGCGCACTGCACAGAAGAAAAAAAAAGATCCAAAAAAGATCCTTTTAATCATCAGCTCCGTTGAGCTGAAAAATCAACCCAAGTATCATAATTTTTCATATCGTTTGAATGATTTTTATCTCCGTTGGATGATTAAAAGGATATTTCAGACATATCCTTCCCAAATGGATACCGGAAATCATCCTTTTTTTCTCTGTGTGGCAACGCAATGCTTTTGATTTTGTTCTAGGAGTCCCAGGTTGCGATTAATGAAGCCCTACATTCGGTTTTTTGCTGATATTTGTGATTTTTTTTGATTGCGCAGTGGATTTCGACGAATTTGATCTTTGCCGGCAGCGCTCAAACCAATAAATCTACCTTAAATTCTGATAGAAGGGTCTTCTATCTAGCATTACCTCAAACTCTGTTTATCAACTGTACCCTAGGTTCGCATTCTATGGGTACCTTTGTACTAACAACAATTTCAACTAAATTGTTGATGGTTGAACCATAGAAATCTACAAGATTAGGAACGTAATAACAAAAATTTCAGCGTTGATTGAACAATTGGCTAAGGTCAAACCAGAATATGTTTAATATCTTTACGACCACAAGGTAGATTTTGATTATGGGGTACAAATGGGTTACTCGTCAGCCAAAAAAAACTGTGAGTTGGAGTACCATTTGAAGATTCAACCACGAACATTGCCATTTTAGTCATCAAGTAGATGGAAAAATAGCTGAAACTGCGTTTTCGGTTACATAAACAAAGGCCTTTTTGTGCAAACGCAACATTTAGGGTATTAGCAAAGGTTACACTTGATAAACTGAGTATGAGGCAGAGAACGGCTTCGGGTGATTGCTAAACGATCATAAATAATCAACACCCGAATCCACATGTCTTTGCGTTCAAACGTTCATCTTGCTCACTCACACATATAATATATTCTCTATTCAGTTTGGTTCATTCAAAAAAAACATCAACCCTAGTTGGCGCTCATCTTCACTCTGCTCGATTCGGGTGTTTGTTCGTTTGACTCAGCAACGAATGTGCGTTCATTACCTCGTATGAGTTTGAACATAAGCTAATACAGCGCTGCTCACTGTGCTGCTGACACAGATGAATGAGAGAGAGAGAGAGAGCGAGTTAGCTTTGTCATTTTTAGCTGGGAACCCCAAATGGAGAGAACAAAAAATTGTGTTTGTATTGGTGAACAAGAGAGACGAGTTACGTGCAAGCATATTCAATCAGCTCAAATTCACTCAACCGCACGAAGCTGTTGCCGAATTGATGTGTATTTTGCTCAGGGCTGAGTTTTATTGAATGAATAAATGAACACTATCATTGTCGACTCGTACGCTCAATGAACGTCGCTCATACTCAACCGATTGAAGCGTTCTCTGGTATGACAACGAGTTAACTCAACGGCATGCTCTGTTGATTGATTAATTGTAAGTGGAATTTTTTGTGTATGATGAAATCAAGAAAAAAGTGATTTTTGCAGTTCTCTGGTATGAGGTGATGCTTACATAAGTTGCTCTGTATGAAAACTCTACCTAGGTGATAGAAATTCCTTACCTACACCTTTTTTTTTTCAACGCTAACGTTGTATCTGGTGTGAATCTGCAACTGTGGCTGGCTGTGGTGCAGCGGGTAGTGTGTGTGTGTGCCTCGTAACATCTATTGAACCAGGTTTTTGTTTAAAAACTTGCACAAGCGGTCACCTTTACCAGCTAGTGGCGTTAGCTTTACAGTAGCTGGCTTAAAAAAGCTACTCATAGCTTAACTAGTAAAGAAAAATGTGCAGCTATCTAATCTTGAATCAATACTTGAGACATTTGTGCCAAAAGTCTTAACCTTGCTTGTACTAATCTCTCTCTCTCTCTCTCTCTCTTAGGTTTCCATCAAACGGACAAGGAGCGTAATTATCCCTTCTTGATACGAAGCGGAACTACGGCGCAGTAGTTGAATCAGGAAGCGGATTTGGCTTGGACTAAATGAGGCAGCAAAACGACAACAACAACAACAACAAAACAACTGAAATGTGTGCAACAGCTCCCACCTTACAATTTAAACAAACAAAAAAAAAACTAAAACTAAAAAAAAAAGAAACAAAACAAAAAACAAACTCAACAAGAACAATTTTCTTTAAAAACTTCAATTACTTTCGCGGCACACATCAAACTCAACTCAACCAACACCAAGTAGTATCATGTCGCCGTCATAACGTAACAACAACACCAACAACAACAACACCAACAACAAACAAACAAGTTCCGCCCAACATATAGCATCGATTTTGAAAATCAACCAAAAAACAAAAACTAAGAGAAAAATTTAAATAAAAGAAAGCAAATTATTTTTGAATAAATAATTTTATACATGCAAACAACAACAGCAAAAGTTAGGAAGGGCTACCAGACAACAACAAACAAAAACAACATCAGCAAATCAGTTTTCACACATATATCTCTCTAGATACATATATATATATATATATATATATATGTATAGATATATATATATAGATCTAACCCAAGTAGCACACTTAAATGTAAAATTCCCCAAAAAAAAAACAAACAAAAAAAACCAGAAAAAAATTGCGCTGTTGTAACAGAAACCACCAATGGGTAACGCTTTATAAACTATACATACATACATAACATATATACCTAACAACAACAACAACAAAAACTGATTTTTTTTTTGAAATTGATGTGACAAAAACAACAACAACAACAACAAAATTTGGAAGAAGAAAAAACAAACACATACAAAATATTAACCCCAAAACAAAAATCTAACTAAATTCTAAGTTTTCACAATTTTGTGCTTTTTTTTGACCAAGCAAACAAAAGAAACAATAATTTTTACTACCGCAAAATGCAAAAAAAACACACAAAACTTCAAAAGCCAACACCCACCCACTCCCCCCCTAAACAACACATATAATGTATGTATGCACTTGTGTGTGTGTGTGTGTGTGTGAATGTTTGAAAACCAGCCAATGACTACCCAGTCGGACTTTACAGCATGAAAAAGTTACTTTCTCATGCTTACTTTTCACCTCAGCCTACCGCTTCCTTTTCCAGTCGGACTTTACATGATGAAAAAGTTACTTTCTTATGCTTACTTTTCACCTAAGCCTACCGCTTCGTTTCCCAGTCGGGCTTTACATCATGAAAAAGTTACTTTCTCATGCTTACTTTTTCAACTAAGCTTGCCGCTTCGTTTTCCAGTCAGTTTACGTCATGAAAAAGGTACTTTCTCATGCTTACTTTCTCACCTAAGCCTACCGCTTCGTTTTCCATTCAGTTTACATCATGAAAAAGGTACTTTCTCATGCTTACTTTTCACATCTGCCAAAACCTGAGCCTTCCGCTTCGTTTTGCAATGGAAACGCCGAAAAACTCAAGAGTTTCAATCGTTTCCGTTAAGGTAACATCATCAGCCTTCGGTTTCTTAACTTTCTTAGTACTTCTCCAGATGTACTTACTTTGTATATCATGAGATGTTCGCTTACCATCACCTGAGTTTTTCATGTTTTCGTATGAAATTTCAGACGAATACCTGAGAAAAAAATGTGTGAGTTTTTATACTCTGTACCGTAGGTACACAGAGTATTATAAGTTTGTGCAAAAGTATGTAACAGCCAGAAGGAAGCATCTCCGACCCCATAAAGTATATATATATTCTTGATCAGCAACAACAGCCGTCAGTCTGTCTGTATAAACTCACCGATCTCAGAGACTATAAGAGATAGAGCCACAAATTTTTGCATGAAGGTAGTTGTATACCTTACGCAGTTCAAGTTTGTTTGCTGTCGCAGCACTTCAAAATACTTACTATAGCTGTCTGTTCACTTGTCTTAGATCTCATATGATATCAGAGGGCTGCAAGCTGGTTTTTAACCCAACCAAGGTATTAAAACTAAACCTTACATTTCGATTTGGTTGAACAAATTTGACATATTTCCTAGCGACTACTTTGGTTGTCCTGTTGGGGGGTTGTCTGGAAGACTGAGTCTTATAATTGGCAGTAAAATTTAATAGCATCCTCTCTCTGTTTTTAATAGATCCTTCAGTCCAAAGCTTATTAAATGATTCACAAAATAAAAGCCTAACATTATTTGAAACTTTTATAGGTGCAAATACTTTATCATTGCTTTGCGGCTCATGAGCTTTATGAAAGTGTTTCTAAGGTAACAAAAAGGTTCTCAATTTAACAACTCCACAGCTTGCTCAACGGGGGGTGGTGAAAAAGTTTTAAATTAATGTCCAATTTCAATGAAAAAGCCTAAATTAAAGCCTAAATTTCTTGGCATTGCATGATCTTGTATGATTTCAAAAAGGGAAATTTGTTTAAAATTCAACTCGAACAGAAAGTTTAAGGATCGTTTTCTCAGGTACCTTTGAGGAAACAACCACTAGGACCGATCTGTCATCTTCTAAATAGCTGCTATGTGTTAGATAAACTTAGATTTGGCTCTGTTATTAGCAGCAGGTTTATGTGACAGTTAGATTAGAAGATTAGATTTGTGCCCTTAAGCCGGGTATCCAGCACAGCGGAAACTAAAAATTCCTGCCAAACTTCATATAAAAAAAACTGTGCCAGGAATTTTTAGTTTGCTTTTTCGTTTGTTGTGTATCCAGCAACACGAACGAAATCCACACTTGTATAGATAGCGGCGTATCAATAGCGGCGTTTCGGAAGCGTGTGTGGAACGAGAAACAGCTGATATTCAGGCCAGGAATATATTGCTGACAATTATTTTGGAAGTGATTAGGCAAAAGATGGAAGCAAAAACTGTGCGCTAGACTAAGAAGAGAATTAAAATTTTTAACGTGAGGAGAAGATAAATAAAATCAAATAATAAATAAATAAATAAAATCAAAATTATTAAATTCATTAATGTTATAAATGCTTGCTAGCGACTGACTGTAACAACGCTTGAATATAGAGAACAGAGAGAGACACAGAACGCTCCGCTTGACAGTTTGTTTCAATTGGGTTCCACACACTCAAAATAAATAGCAAATTCCTGGCCGGATCCTTTACGTGCTAATTTCGCTCAGGAAATGTCACCGTTTTGTTTGTGTCGAAAGCGACTTGTGTAGTTCACTTGAAACTAAATTGATTGCTAAATAAATGTCCGAATTTGAGTTGAACCCCGATTTGAACCAAAAAATCTTTGACCAATAAACACTGAACCTCAAAAATTTTCGAAACTTAATCCGTGGTAAACATGCTTTCGCTTTGCAGCCCTGACTTCCAGTGGCGTTCAACGAAAGGGTTTAGGGGGTTAAGCCAATAGATATTACTATACAAAACTTGTCTAAGCGCTGCATTTCATTTCATTTCATGAACAAAGGGTCAGACTAAGGTATATGGTTGCCTAATATTCCCGTTCTGTGCTAAAAACACATCCAAAAAATGATAGAATTTGGTTTGTAAATGGCTAAGAAATGCAGGTAAATCAAGTTTAGTTTACTTCCAAAATTTAGACAATATTTTTACCGGCTTATAATAAGCAAACTACCCAAAGTTATAAGCAAAAGAAAGTGACCAAAAAGTGGGAAATTCAACATAAATACACATTTTACGGTAGTAAAAACTAACAAATAGTTCAATTCTTTTCAAAACAACAACAACAAAATTAAATATTTATATAAAAAAAATTGAAAAAAAAAACAAAACAATTCTAAGATATTTTTAAGAACAAAATACGAGTAAATGTTATATTTTGGAGCATTTTTTTTCAGTGTGTGTGAGGGTGAGTGTGTTGTATTAGTGTATAAATGAGGGAAGAAAAAAGCAAAAGTATTAGTAAACGGATATCTCGTGGACAACAACAATAAGCATAATGAGCATGTCTGTGTGTGTGTGTGTGTGTGTGTGGGTTGGGGGTTAAGTGGGGTTGGGGCATACATTTAAACATATATCATCTAACTCTGTCTGTCTCTCTCTCTCTATATATACATATACATATACACACAGAGCGTAAATCCTTCTTTTTATAGTTTTTTCTTTCATTTGTAAATATTTTTTGTTGGTTTTACTTTTTCGTTCTCAACAATTGAATCAAAAAAACTAACCCTTATGTTGCCCAACAATAACCACAAATTACCACAAAACATATATATATACATATATATAGATAAAAATAAACAAAAACATACAAAATATTATCAATTAACAAACCCCCGTAAATGTAATTGTCTGTGTAAATGTTTGTAAACGTTTCTAAATGCTGTTGTGTTGTAGCCTTAAGTTTAAAACAAAACAAACAATTGATTTCCCATGTATCACACACACCCACACACACACACACACACACACAAAACATGTATAAAACATCAATCACAACAACAAATTGAATATCGTATATATATATTTTATTTAACTGAATGCAAAAAGAGAGAACAATTTTTGAAACTGTTTCTTAGCCAAGTAAATGATGATTTTTTGTGTAATTTTTACAAAAAACAAAAGAAAAATTAAAAAAAAAAACAACAATTTCATTTTAGAAATTCTAAGTTTAACTTAATAATATTACGATTTAGTTTATTTTGTTTTTTTTTTGTTTATTTTATTTTATTTTTTTTTGTGTTTAGACGACGTTAACCAACAAAATCGGGAGTATTGCAAATTATATCTAAATATATATAGAGAAACAAAACAAAACAACAACAACAAAAAAATCATGAAAAACAACAACAACCACAACCACAAAAAAACTTTAGCTGGTAAATGTAAAATTAATTTTAAAATGCATAAAAACAAAAAACCCCCCAAAAAAACAACAACAAACACATACATACATACAACAACAACAACAAAATGGATTATAAACTATATATAAATGAAGAATGATTATATATATATATACATAGATATATATTATTATATAAATGTAAATGTGTAAAGAAAATAAAAAAAAGAGATTTCAAAGCAAATTGTTAAATGGTTTTCATTTTGTTAACTGGTTTCTCATATTCCAAAGCATCTTTAAACAACAGTTTGAGCCAGCCCTATGAAGAAACTGCAGACACTGGTCACACTAAAACGGTAGCATAATCAACAAGAAGAGTGGCTCTCTGGTCGCTCTCTGACTTTCTGCCCAAGTGTTCCCCAGCCATGCATACATACTTAACAAGGCAGCCGCACTTGCTCTCCCACACACAGTTGCTTGGAATGAGTACAAAAGAGTGCGTGAAAGTAATAAACTTACCCAGCACAGAAAGTCTCTAGTTTATCTAGCATTTTTAACCAACAGTTTGAGCGGCCATATGAAGAAACTGTTTACACTGGTCACACTAATACTAACTAATGAGATTGCAATACGCTCATGAATAGGTAACAAGAAGAGAGGCTCTGTAGTCGCTCTCTGTCTCTCTTTGACCCTCTGCCTAAATCAGTGCAGTGCTGCCAATTTTTTTCCAGAAAAAATAGCTGTTTCTGGATGGAAGCAACGGCAAAAAAAGCTGAAAAATTTCTGAAAAAAACGTAAAAAAATCGGTTTTTATGGTTTAATTTTTTTTTTCTTTGTTTTATTTATAAGATTTTCAGCACGTCGTCTAGTTCTTCGCGATTAGCATCGGTTTCACAATCGTACGACATGTTGGTACCGATCATGCGAAGATAATTTGAAGGGACTTTATATTCATAGCAGCATTTGCCCAGTCTTCGCAAACCATATCTGTGTGTTATATTAAAATAAATAATATATAAATCGGTATCATCCTTTCACTCACAATAAAGTATTACCTTATGCTAAGAATGCTGTTTATCGTGCTTAAGCTCATTGAGTTCCTTTACTTGGATTTTACCAAGTTAAGCTGGCTAAATACGCGCTCAATCTCCGCGTTGGACCATGGCAATGAAAACATTTGCAGGGCAACAGCTGCCAGTTCAAGGAATCTGCGGTTGCCACCAGAATCCTTGTGCTGCGAAACTTCAATCCAAAACTTTGTACTGTCATTGACGTTTTCCCATTTAATTAGACGAATATCGTTGTACTGCCGCTCAATGTCTGCTATTCTGTCTACTTGGAGGTGTTCTAACATTTCAGTAATTTCTTTTTTTTTAGTTGACAGAATTTTGTCGACGGAAAAAACGTCGATGTTTTTTAAAATTTTAAAATTTATTTTTATTTTTTATTTTTATTGAAAATGGTATATTTTGATACCAAACTTTTTTTGTTTTTGCAAGTTGCATCCGTGCTGCTACATGTTTTCATGAAATTGGTGCCAGCATTAAAAAAAAGCGAAAAAAAATCCAAATTCATTTTTAAAAAGCCAGAATTCCCGCTTCCCGCTATTCACATATTTTTCCCGCAATTGGGCTTCGAAAAAATCTAGATTTGACGGGAAAAAAGCTAAATTGGCAGCAATGAATCAGTGTTGCCCAGCCATGCCCGTGGCCAAGGCATACATACATACTTAACAAGGCAGCCGCACTTGCTCTCCCACACACAGTTGCTTAGAATGAGTACAAAAGACAGCTTGAAAGTAATGAACTTACCCTGCAGAGAAAGTGTCTAGTTTAATGCCAGTCTCTAAAAACTCGTAACCAAATTGAAATTGTATTGAATTCGTCCAGTTGAAGAGCAGTTGTCCGCTGCAGCAGCCATTTCTAAGCAGCTCAACACCAGTTGACAAGCTATACTGTATGTACATATGTACATACATACTGTGCTTTACAGTTATTCTTCTTTTATTTCACAAGTCTGTACACCACCACAATTCACAACACATTCAATGTCTTTGCTTTGCATTCACTTTGACTAGATCCTTGTTTTTCTACACTTTGTATTAATTTTCACTTCCAATTTCTTACGCACTTGCTTTAACTTATTGGGCTGCAGCTGCGCGCAGTTCAATCACCAAAAACTTTGTCAGCAGCCGCTGCGCAGTTGCGCGCAATTCTGCCAAGTCCAACAGTAAAATTCTAGTTGCATTAAAACTAGATGTAAGACAGTTTCTTATAATTACTAGTTGCCAGTTCTGCTTCTTAACTATGCCTTGGGCTCATGATACAACAGCGGCGGTACGGCGCACATTTTTTTCTTAAGTACAGGGTTGCCCATATTCGACGGACCCATGTTTTTTTTTTAAAAAAATCAAAGAAAAAATAAAAATTTGGCGGTTGGCAATCTTAATCATTTAATTTGTTCCAAGTAGATTTGTTTACATCAATTTTTGAATATGATATCTCTCAAATGGCCGCCTCTGGCGTTGATGGCGTATTGTGCCCTTTTTGCAGCATTTTCCATCGTTTTCGCCAACATTTCGGCCGGAATAGCGGCTATTTCTTCACGAATGTTGTCCTTGAGCTCTTCTACGGTCCTTGGCTTGTTAACGTAAACCTTTGACTTCAAATATCCCCACAAGAAGAAGTCAGGCGGCGTCAAATCGGGCGAACGCGGTGGCCAGTCCAAATCACCACTTTTCGACATCAAACGGCCCGGAAACAATTTCTTCAGAAAATCGATTGTTATGCGACTTGTGTGCGGTGGAGCGCCGTCTTGTTGAAACCAGAACTGCCTCATACGCTTTCGACGAATAATTGGCATCACAAAATTGGTCATCATGTCGCGATAACGCTCCTGGTTGATGGTAACAGCATGGCCATTTTCATTTTGGAAGAAAAACGGCCCAATGACCGTTTTCGCACTAACGCCGCACCAAACTGTGACTTTTTCGTCATGAAGAGGCACTTCTTGAATCTCCTGAGGATTTTCAGTGACGTAAATACGGCAATTTTGCTTATTTACGGTCCCATTCAATGTGAAATGGGCTTCATCGGACATGATAATTTTGTTTTCACAATTGACTTGTTCTGTTGAATGTAAATTTCAACTATTTCAGAGCGCTTGCGTGGCGTGTATTGTTCCATGGTAAAAATCTGCTTGGACTGACGCTTCAAACGCGGTATGTCATTAAGCGATCTGACATCTCTGTCAAAAGTTATGGCGTTGCCAGATGGGTCCGTCGAATATGGACAACCCTGTATGTACATATGTACTAAGCTTTTGCCAAGAGCGCCAGAGAGAGAGTGGCAGAGTGAAAGCGACAACCGCGAAGAACCGCAAGCATAATGCAACTACCCAGTGGCGCAAATGCTCATTATTACGTCCATTATTAATGCATTACCTCTCGCCTGTATGCATTCAAAAACCCAATACAACCTGCCTTACTTTCTTAAGAAATGGCCAAATTTTCCGCACGGTACATGAGTTTATTGAATTTTGTAATGCAGAAAGTAATGACGTGCCGAAGTTTCTTTCGGGTCCCCATTACACAAGCGTATTCTTATACCATATTGTAATGCAGAAATTCTCGAGCCATTACAAATGCGCTGAAAAAAAATCTCATAGGTAATGCATTACATTGTGGCTCGTACGTAATGCATTATTTCGACCGACCACATTCAGCCCAGCGCCACTGGGAATGTTCAAGAAGAGAGGCTCTCTGACACTCACAGCAGCATTACTTTGGCAAGCAAGCGGCATGAATTGCCGAAAGTGTTCGGCCCCTGGTATATATGGATGAGCAAGAGAGCCGTTTTACGTGCAAACATCCAACCAACAACATTTGAAAGAACATTTTAAAACAAAATCACCTTACTCTTTCGAGTATTTTTTGATGATTTGAACAGAAAAACCTAACAATATATGACTCGAAAAAGACTCATTCAACTGCTTCAAATGTGGTTTATGGCAAGCTGAAGACTCGAAACTGTTTAGAAGAACGGTTTAAAAATGACCACCCATCGTTTGGGAGAACATTTTCACCAAAATCAACTTGATAAGTGTTTTTCGAGACCTTTGATGATTAAAAAGCATCAAAGAACACTTGAATATGACTCATGCATATGCTCAAGATGTGCTTTCTTGAAATACGACACGGAGAATACTCTCGAATGACTCCAAAAAGGCGACTAAACTGATCAGAAGAAAGGGTTGAAAACAACTCTTTAAGAAGAGTCGCGGCTAGGGTACCATTTTCTGCCGACAAACGTATGTATCTATTATGATCAGAAAACGAGCGCATTTATGACTTATCTTAATCAAACCTAAGACTCGAATATGATCAAAAATTGCATCGAATGTTTGCTGGGCATATTGAATCAGCTCAAATTTGCTCAGCCGCACAACAAATGCTAAATTATATGTATAACAGGTCTTCCGTAATAACAAGGATGTTGCCATTCGAGTCTGTAACAAGCAGAACATTCTTCAGTTAGCCCTATTAAAGCATGCCTTATTTTAGTTATACTTTATAGCTATATTAATATATATATAAATATATTTGCCATTTTTAGCCATATTTAACAGTCGTTTTGTGCATTAACAGTTGTTAACACTGGTTGTCTCTTTTCTACCTGTGGCGGCTGGCCTTCAACGAGCCGAGTAAGCGGGGGAGAGCAGCTTGATGAGGCTTGTCCGTAACTGGCGTAAGGCTCTTGTAAGTACTCAATCGGCAGAAGGCAGCAACTCCGACCCTATAAAGTATATATATTCTTGACCAGCAGCAACAGACGAGTCGATATAGCCACATGTTGTTCTCACATGCACAAATTTTCAACTTTCTGACCAAATTAGTTAATTTGTTGCCCAAAATTTGGAACCATGTCCGCTTTTTACCCCCCTTTTCAAAGAAAAACATCAAAACACTTGTCAATTTGTTGTATTTCTCATAGTTTTATTTATTTTTTTTGTTTGTTTCTTTATTTCTGAGTCAAGCTAAAACGTGTAAACGTGTAATTCATCCATCATTTTGCTGGCTTTAAAACATTTAATTGTTTTTAAATGGTAATCATAATAATTTATAAGAAAAAAAAAGCAAAAAATTGTTTTTACTATTGCCTGCTAAACAATTTTGTAGCTTACTTAAAACTTGGATATATGCGTAAGTGAGTGAGTGTTGTGGGTGTGTGTGTGTGTGCTGTGGCTCAAATGCGTTTCGTTCAATCGTTCAACAAATCAAAGAAGACAAAAAAAAAAGATAGAGAAGGAGGAAATGCACACTGTTTTGCATAACTTATATATTTAATAATAATTATCATAATAATAGCTTAAACATTACAATACAGAATGCGCACAGTGGTACAAGGAAACCGGAAATGAAGAAGACAAGTGTGGAGGAGTAGGAGGAGGTGGAGGAGGAACTGCCCTACAAATGGTAAATTCTCGTCATAGAAAATTACAAAAATTTGCGTTTAAAGTGGCTTAAACTATATATATTCATATATATATATATGTTGTATTTGTATATATATATATATATTGCATTATGTGTAGTATATTTATAAAAAGCTTTTCTCTGTGTGTGTGTGTGAGTGTGTATTCTTTTGTAAATATTTTACTATTATTTTAATTTATTTATACGCTCTCAAGCAAATGTACATAAAAAGAGAAGAGAAAGAAGAAGATGAAAACAAGAGAAATATATATGGTAGAGTTCTAATATCGATTATATATTGGTATGTAATATAAATGTATGTTGTAGTGAGTGTGTGTGGGTTTGGGGAAATATATATGGTCCAAAAGTTGAGCTCTAAGCAAGGCCCTTACTGTTTGCGTTTAGTGCTCTTAAAGTGTAAACTAGGGACACTCAACGAACGAATAAAACACTGAACCAAGGCTACCAAACCGCTCCGAAATCAAAACCCCAAAGAAATGAATACACCCTGCCCCTGTCAATTACCAATACAAACTTTCGCATAATTAAAAACAATTCCTCTTCACTAGAAAAAGTAATTACTTTAACAATTACTTAAATAATTGTAGCTGTAAGGCCGGATTACTGTTTAGATGTGCTTGAAATGTGCTTCCTTAGTTGAAATAAGCATTAATTCAATGATTTCTTTTATAATCACATAACTCAAAACAATTCCCCTTCATTAGAAAAAGTAATTACTTTTACAATTACTTAAATAATTGTAGCTGTAAGGCCGGATTACTGCTTAGATGTGCTTGAAATGTGCTTCCTTAGTTGAATCAAGCATTAATTTTATAATCACATAACTGAAAACAATTCCTCATCATTAGAAAAAGTAATTACTTTTACAAGTACTTGCATAATTGTAGCTGTAGAGTGGTATTACTGCTTGAAATGTGCTGCCTTAGTTGAAACAAGCATTAACTCAATGATTTCTTTTACCATCACATAATTCAAAACAATTACTCAGCATTAGAAAAAGTAATTACTTTTAAAATTACTTGCAAAATTGTAGCTGTAAGGCCGGATTACTGCTTAGAGGTGCTTGAAATGTGCTTCCTTAGTTGAAACAAGCTTTAATTCAATGATTTCTTTTACAATTACTTAAATAATTGTAGTTGTAAAGTGGAATTAATAAGTAATTGCGCTGGAAAAGTTCAATTATTTTTGTATTTCTAAGTGTAAATTGGAAATATTTACTAATTTGAATGCTCAGACAACCAATATTAGGCTATAAACAACCTATTAATAATGAAAAAAGGTGAATTTTCATACACACAATTGTATTGCACGCCTGGTAAAGCTTAATATGTCCTCGAAGCGACTAGACAAGAGAATATTCGAGTTATCCGAGATCAAATCAAACCCAAACTTCAATTCCGTATTTTGTTACTCCAAATTTGAAGAGGATTGACCTAATCTTGCATATCTCGAAGCTAGTACGACTTTTGCTTGAAATTTTAATACAAAGGTAGTGATAAAATTAATTTTCTCTCTTTTTTCTGTGTAGAGCTGTTAAGTTGGCACATTATTAAGCTTTTTACAACCTTTATGCCTAGTAAACTATTCATGTTATGCTTTAGCATAATCTTAAAGTGAAATACACAACACCACAAGGCAGTTTGTTTGACTTTTGTAACTGTTTCAACATCTGCCAAGGTCTTTTATTAGTACAGCGCAGCCGTCTCTCTCTCTCTCTTTCTCCAGGCCAATGCGTGGGGTTTTAACTGCTTGGGAATTTCAAAGCAGTTTGAGTGAAAAAAAACAGAGAGATATAGATAAAGCAGACGCAAGCCCTTCAATTGCTTCAAAACTGTCAAGCAAACCGATTTCTTAACTTAACAAATCTCAGTTTTTGGCTTCTTAGTTTGCTTAATAAGTTTTTGCATGGATTTTAAGCAATTTTTTGGAAGTCGCAAAATGAATTTAAAGTTAAAATGCAGTGTACTCGTTGGTATTGTTATATTTCAACTAAAAGTGAAGAATTTCGATCTGATTTTGAAATGTAGTGCAATTTATTCAAAGCATTTTGAGATTTGATCATAGCAACCTGTTTTAAAACACTAAACTGAGCTTAAAAAATCCTCAAATTTTGGCTAAATATGTTTTGTTTTGTCCGGTTCAATCTTCAAGGTGAAAGTTCTAAACAAAAGTTCTTTAAAGTTTATAAGTGTAACCTCAACCTTAACCAATTGGGGTGCAGTTTCGTAGCGGTTCGAGGTGTTCGGATGTAAATAGTTGTGCAGAATTCATTTGCTAAGTATAACAGCTACGATCCCTACGATTATAAGCTATAAAGATGTCATAATCAGGGTGAGACAGGGTAATAAAAGTTGCGAGAGTTTAGAGCAAAAACACAACCCTTTTTTAGACACAATTTGATTTTGATGAACCGGGCCTCACCCCATTTTTGACACATGTTTCTATGTTTCATACTGTATGTGTGTGTGTGTGTGTGTGTGTGTCTAAATCATATGTATGGTATATGCATATATTTTGTTTTGTTTTATATATATTACAATGCAAATTTTTTTATATATAAAAAAAATACAAAAAAAAAAACAAAACAGATTTGTTTGAAAACTGATTTTGATATTTTGTTTTGTTTGTTGTTGGTTTTTATTATTATTTAAACATAAAGTTCTGTTCTTTGTAGTGGTGTTTATCCGTGTGGCCATTGTTGTTAATGAAGATGTTGTTGTTGTTGTTGCTGCTGCAGTTGTTGTTGTTGTTGTTGTGGTGGTTGTTCCTACAGCAATTGGCAGCAATGAGAATTGGGCTTCGGCGGCTGTTTCACGTCCGTCTGACGTTGCTTTTTGCGTGATGAAATATCCCTGATTAGATCATAAAATACCTAAACAGGAGAGGAGAGATGTCCAAAGAGAGAAAATTGTATCAATAAGCGTACCAGGTGAGGGTTTTTCTGTTGTTTTGGGTGGGGGGTGGTTAGGTTAAAGTTTATGTATAATAAAAGTATATATGGAAATTTAGAAAGTGTCTATAAAAAAAACGGAAAGCAAATCATTTTCATACACCATAAGAAAGAACTAAGGTATAAAGACAAACATAACCAAACTAAAGCTAAATCAATTCAAAAACCAAACCCAGTACAGGCAAATATATATACTATATATATATATACTAATTACTTGATTCAAGTCCCTTGGAGTCTGTGTATAGATGTATATATATATGCATGATTGTGTGTGTGTGTGTTGTGTTTTTAGTCTTAAGCCAAGGTATTGACCTTTTTTATAGTCTTTTCAATGCCTTAGCGTTGCCACTTGTTGCAAAGATTCAGCACACCTTTCGCCAGCAAGTCAATACCTAGCCTTAAAACATAAGTGGGACCAGTTTATACAGTTTATATGATTTAAGTGTTGGAAGAATAGAAAACAAGAAAGAAAGTCGGTCAAGCCCGACTATAGCATACACTCAGCATAAATTTTGATGCTGCAGTAGCAGCTGAAAGCAGTGCTGCTACTGCGCTGCAGCAGAGAACAGTCTTTTGATCATAACTCGACAACCGTTCATCCGATCTTCACCATTCCTTTGGCGGATCGATTAGTTATCCTTATTACTAAATATCTAACCATCTATCTTTAAAACTGTAGGAGACATGGCGTTTTTCCATATTGCGGGGGCGGGAGGGGGCGTGTCTGAAATTGAAAATAAACTTGATCTGCCTGCAGACATAAGAAGCATATGTCCCATACATGTCAAACCTCTTTCTCTTACCATCTCTGAGATCAGTGCCTTCATACGGACGGACAGACAGACGGACGGACAGACGGACATGACTCGGCTGTTGATGCTGATCAAGAATATATTTATTCCTTCTGGCTGTTACATACTTTTGCACAAACTTAATATACTCTACCTGTACCTGAACGGTACAGAGTATAAAAATGTACAAATTAAAAGAAAATGCGGACGAAAAGGAGCATCAAATTAAGCTGGAAGAGATTTATACAGCTTCCATACTGTTGGGCTTTATTTTAGTGACAATCTGTGTAATTTTGCGTCGAGGCTCTGCCGAACCCCCTTACTTTCTGCCTACCAGTCTGGCGTAATTGCATTTTAATGCAGTTGCTCCATCGCAAATTCCCCCCCCCCCCCCCCCCCGAGAACTTTATCTCACCATCAAGGAGAATGTGAATGATTATATGTCCGTCCTGTCATCTGCTGTACATACTCGGACACTATCGGTTGCCTTGAGCTCTACAAACGCAAAGCGAGAGGCATTATCTTTGGGATGGATTCGGTGACATGGCACTATCCCTCTATACACCATCTTATCGGACAGCTCCTGCACAGCCCTGCTCCGTATTGGATAAAACCACTGCCAAAAAAGTTCACCAGATATCAAGAGTCTGTTGCAAGAAGTCGCTTTCTAGAGCTCTTTTCATTGTGGGAGCGAAGCGCTTCTTGACTTCCCATCTAACTTGCAGCTTTCTAAAGCTCTTTTTTTTAGGGCTTTGGAGCTCTTTTGACAGTAGGAGCGGAGCGCTTTAAATTGTTTTTTTTTTGTTTGTTTCCATGAGAGAGTGCAGCGCTTTCTAGAGCTCTTGTCATTGTGGGAAAAAATTGCATTGGTTTTTTGGCAGCGAGAGTACAGCTCTTCTTTTTAGTAGAAGCGGAGAGCTTTAAAGGGATTCTTATGAAGTAAGAGTATAGTATGGCTTTCTGCTAATTTTTTCACTGTAAGAGCGGAGCGCTTTAAGGCACTTTTGTTTAGTGAGAGTGTATCGCTTTCTAGAGCTCTTTTCACTGTAATTAAAGTGAGAGCGTACCGCTTCTACAGCTCTTTTCACTGTAAGAGCGGAGCGCTTTAAGGCACTTTTGTTTAGTGAGAGTGTATCGCTTTCTGGAGCTATTTTCACTGTAAGAGCGGAGCGCATTAAAGTGAGAGTGTACCGCTTTCTGGAGCTATTTTCACTGTAAGAGCGGAGCGCATTAAAGTGAGAGTGTACCGCTTTCTAGAGCTCATTTCACTGTAATTAAAGTGAGAGCGTACCGCTTTTACAGCTCTTTTCACTGTAAGAGCGGAGCGCTTTAAGGCACTTTTGTTTAGTGAGAGTGTATCGCTTTCTGGAGCTATTTTCACTGTAAGAGCGGAGCGCATTAAAGTGAGAGTGTACCGCTTTCTAGAGCTATTTTCACTGTAAGAGCGAAGCGCATTAAAGTGAGAGTGTATCGCTTTCTAGAGCTCTTTTCACTGTTAGAGCGGAGCGCATTAAAGTGAGAGTGTACCGCTTTCTGGAGCTATTTTCACTGTGAGAGCAGAGCGCTTTAAGGCCCTTTTTTTTAGTGAGAGTGTACCGCTTTCTACAGCTCTTTTCACTGTAAGAGCGGAGCGCTTTAAGGCCCTTTTGTTTAGTGAGAGTGTACCGCTTTCTGGAGCTATTTTCACTGTTAGAGCGGAGCGCATTATAGTGAGAGTGTACCGCTTTCTACAGCTCTTTTCACTGTGAGAGCGGAGCGCATTATAGTGAGAGTGTACCGCTTTCTACAGCTCTTTTCACTGTAAGAGCGGAGCGCATTATAGTGAGAGTGTACCGCTTTCTACAGCTCTTTTCACTGTAAGAGCGGAGCGCTTTAAGGCCCTTTTTTTTAGTGAGAGTGTACCGCTTTCTAGAGCTTTTTTCACTGTAATTAAAGTGAGAGTGTACCGCTTCTAAAGCTCTTTTCACTGTAAGAGCGGAGCGCATTAAAGTGAGAGTGTACCGCTTTCTAGAGCTATTTTCACTGTAAGAGCGGAGCGCATTAAAGTGAGAGTGTATCGCTTTCTAGAGCTCTTTTCACTGTTAGAGCGGAGCGCATTAATGTGAGAGTGTATCGCTTTCTAGAGCTATTTTCACTGTAAGAGCGGAGCGCATTATAGTGAGAGTGTACCGCTTTCTACAGCTCTTTTCACTGTAAGAGCGGAGCGCTTTAAGGCCCTTTTTTTTAGTGAGAGTGTACCGCTTTCTAGAGCTCTTTTCACTGTAATTAAAGTGAGAGTGTACCGCTTCTAAAGCTCTTTTCACTGTAAGAGCGGAGCGCATTAAAGTGAGAGTGTATCGCTTTCTAGAGCTCTTTTTACTATAAGAGCGGAGCGCTTTAAGGCACTTTTTCTTAGTGAGAGTGTGCCACTTCTACAGCTCTTTTCACTGTAAGAGCGGAGCGCTTTAAGGCACTTTTTTTTAGTGAGAGTGTATCGCTTTCTAGAGCTCTTTTCATTACGGGAGCGAAGCACTTTGAAACCATTTTTTTGGTAGTAAGAGTTTAGCGCTTTCTAAAGCGCTTATGATTGTGGGAGCGGAGCTATTCAAAAGGATGCTTTTGCAATAAGAGTGAAGCGCTTTATGGAGCTACTTTTACAGAAGAAACGGAGCGCTTTAAAACTCTTTTACACGTTTTGATTTTGCACAGGAATATTTAAAGTAACTTTAGTTACAATTAGACTTGAGCCCTACGTCTTCTTCGCTGCTTCTTTTGAAGACTATGCTAGTCTTCTTAAGGCGCCTTTGGTTTTTGGCTGTGGTGCTGCGGGTAGTGTGTGTGCCTGTGTTCTTGATTACTACTAAGCACGCTGTATAATCTTTGACGGCGAAAGATTTGGTAAGATTGCGTTGGCTGGGAGCAACAATTTACTCTTTGATCCTTTTAATACTGAGATAGGTCCTAGGTTACTAAGCCATTGTGTGGACCGAATGAATTCAAGTAGAGCTGTGATGTCACCGAGAGTTTGATCAACGGTCCCAAATCTCTAAGGCAATCCCGGAGAAGGTGTTGTGTATACAGAAATCTAAAAAGATTGTTTGAATTTTGGTAGACATTTGGACTGGGTATTAAAATATCCATTAAATGTTAGATTTATCTTAGATTTTTCATCCAACGGAGCTGAAAATCATCAAAAGGATATTGTTATATGACAAAAAATTACTAAAATTAGTTCCCGCATATATCTGCTTTATCTAACACGTGTTTGATCCACCACACCTTTACATACACATATCTGCATTAGCTGTATTATTATTATTATATATATATATCGGTTAGTTGTTCTTGTGTTTCTATAGCCAAATTAGTAGCAAACAAAACGCCAAATTTGAATAAATCAATGCAGAAAATAAAAGTTGTTAATTAGCGCCAATTGAAAAATTCTAAAAGAATGAATGAATCAAGGATTGGCAAAGTAGTGCAACTAAAGTCAAAGCATTCCGGCTAATGGGGGTGTTGTTAGGGCATTTAAAAGAAGAGACAGAGATAGATAGATAGATAGATAGAGAGAGAAAGAGAGTTGGTGTAGTTTATTTTTGGTATGCACCTAATGCCTAAAGTAGGGTACACTTAAGTCTCCGCTTCTTGCATCTATCTTTAGCACGCCCGCTCGTTGCTTTCGAATCTTCCGTTTTTCGTGATCTTATTTCGCGCATCAAATCAAAAAATACCTGCAATTGTTGGAGGGGAATTAAAAATAAACAGATGTAACATTGTATCAATTGTTAAGTTTAGGTGGCAGAAGGAGAAACAAGTGTGTGAGAGTAAGAGAGAGAGAGAGAAATGGTAGAGCAACAACAAAAGAGTTAAAATGGCAGCAACGACGACGACGACGACGACGACGACAGATGAGAGCTAGCGCTGCAAAAAGTATGCTACAAATTGCGGTGCCGCGTTTGCTTGTGTGTGTGTGTGTGTGTGTGTGTGTCTTTTTATCATCAATCATTCATCATATTACATACATTTCTTAATGATAAAGTTTGCTTGCATAATTGTTTGGTGTTTGCATTACCCTGCAAAACGTTTTGTGGTGTTCTTCTTTCCTTTTCTCTACTTTGAAAGAAAAGCATGTTGCCTACTCAACAAAAAAAAAAACTTAATTAACTACAATGTTGTGTTAAGGCACAACTTTAAACAGAGACTTAATCACAAAGCAAAGAGAGGCCAAAGCCTCTCCATGCTTTTGCGCGCAAGCTGCCTTGAAATTCCCAAACGGTTTTGCCCCAGCGCAGGCATGGAGAGACTGCTGAGTGACAGTCAATGTGCTAGACATTGATTTCTTGGTTTCTCTTCAAACATCTATACAATCTACTCTTCTCCTTTGTGGTGTTTGTGTCTCTTTTAAAGTTATGCGAAAGCATAACATAACCTCAAAGCGGCTAAAACTACAGGCTTACCTAGCCTAGGTAGATTAGGTAGTTCCGGCTGACCCCTTTACTTAGCATAAAAGGTCATAAAAACCAGTCTCACATGTATATTATTAATATTAAGTCACCTATTTAAACCAAATTTCTTTTGATGTCAGCTAAATTGAATGGAGGAACTCGAAAAATCCAAAACAAAAGGGAAAAAGAGTACTCAATCAAGGCAACTGCTATTGCGGTGATACCCTAATTTCACTTTTTGCCGTCTTTTGGAGGATATTGACGGGTAAGACATGTCATTGCAGTGATTAAGTTTAGTTTTGGACAACGAGTGGTCGTACCACAAACCAAGAGATTGAAAGAAGCTCGACTTTGGCCCCCTTTAGAGCCTGTTTATAGTCGATTGTTGTTTGTGGTCGGCCAATGGTGTCACCAATTGTAGGAATAGCTGGGCTGGGTTGATTTCCCTTGAAGAACCTGGTCTTTCTCGACATATCCATCAATGATCAAAGTCTCCTTTCTTCTAGAAACCAACATCTCTCCCATCTCTCAAGTCCAGGGATCGCAAATAAGAGGATGTTTGTAAGGCATAGAAGGAAGCATTTCCGATTATATATATTCTTGATCAGCATGACGAGCTGAGTTGATTTGGCCATGTCCGTCTGTTTCTATGCTATTTCCTCCATCAGTTTGAAAGCTTTCGCCACCAAACTTTGCACAAAGTCTTCTGGTACAAATACGTTGCACATTTGTCGGAACTGGCCGTATCGGATGACTATAACATATAGCTGCCATAGGTATGATCGGTCGAAAAATTAGTTTTAGTGAGAAAAACTTTTTCGTTTTCAAGGGAAACGCCACCAAACTTTGTATTTCCCAGTATGCTATGGTTTTAAATGATTCCACCAAGTTTGGTCGAAATCGGACATCTATATAGTATAGCTGTCATAGAAAACTAGAGTCCGAAAAGTGGTCTTGGTGAGAAAAACTAATTTGTTTTTAATGGAAACACACGGGAGCAATACTAAACCTCTCATATATACGCATAAGACACTTCGGACGTTGGCTCTCGGCAAAACGGTCTGTGAGAGACACGAGAGAAACAAACACGAAAAAAGTGTCTTTGCTCTGAGCGAAACAGAATTGAGCAAAGAGCCGGAAATCAAACTGTCTTTCGCTCGCTCTTTTCGTTGTGTTTGTAAACAAACTGTTATCTTCTGACAGTTGTTTTTGGATCTCTGCGCATTTGTAATGGGGCAACCGATGACAGTTCGGCTCTAGCATACATCTTTTATTACCAGTAATGCAGGTTGTGGGCACCCCCGTTTACAAAGCGGCCATGCTTATGGCAAAGTAAGCCAGACTTTATGGAAGTACTTCCGTCTTATTGAAGGAGTTATGCATTATGTAATGATGATTTGAGCCGCTGGCTAGATTCGAAGCGTACTTGGGGGTTTTTCTACTCTAATAGCTAGTAGAATGCTACTTTCCTGTTAGTTTACAGCTTAAAGTATGCTTTTTAATTGTTTATATGAAAAATCTCTAGAGATTTCTGGTTCAAGACCCACATTATAGTTGAATTCTAGGCCCATATCAAATGTTGAGTGAGATTTCGGGTTACTTTATGATAAATTTTGATTGGGTTAAGCATTTGCCATGTCAGGCAGGTTGGCCAACAGCCTAGGCTCTATATGCTCACAGGTGTTCAAGCTATTTCAAGCTTTTCTCTAACTCATACTGGACATATTGAAATGGATTTACACGTTAAAGCAAAATTTTTTGGAGTTATTTTGAAGAAGGTAAGAGAATCGTATGCACTTTGCCTAAAAAATGTAGTTTGCTTCACCGTGTAAACCGCGTTGACCGATGTGAAGTGTAATCAAAACGACGCCCCCTTTTGAAAAAAGCTCTCCACTTAAATGAATCATGAATTTCACTAGGCGCCTCAAAGTGAAATCTTATCAATCCCAAAAGTGTAGGCAACTAACAAATGATTAATACCAATTTGCAATTGTTTTGTTTCATGTGGCGAAAAAAACAAAACCAAAATTAATCAGAAATGATTGAGATAGAGTTGAGTTGTGTTTCGTGCTGGCTAAACGCTTAAATTGAACTAATTGAACTGAACTGAATTCAAATCCAAGCAAATAATGATGATCAACACAAGTTTAGTGCCATAAAATGTTGCATTTTTGGTTTCTGTTTACTGATTGCTTGCCAATTTGAGTTTGTGTTTCCCAACAAAACGAGTAGCCTCTCTGCCTGTATGAATTTCTCATAATTGTTGTTGTTTTTTGATGTGGTTAAAGGCTTTTCTTACCTTATCGACATTCTCGCGTGTCTTGGCCGAGGTCTCCACATAGGGCACCGACCATTGTTGCGCCCTCAGTTGGCATTCGCTAAGCGGCACCTTGCGCTTGTCATTCAAATCGCATTTATTGCCCACCAGCAGGAAGGGTATGCTCTCATCATTTTTCACCCGCAATATTTGTTCTCTGGCAAATGGAAAAGGAGAGAGAGATAAGCTTATCGTTGCCAACCAGTCACAGTTGAGTCATAACATCAGCCCCAACCTGTTGTCCAAAAACAGTTCACACCCCGTGACAACAACAAGCCCAACCAGAAACCACTTGAATGTGTCACAGGCAGTTTTTTTTTTGGGGTGGTAGGGGGGGGGAAATGTTTTAACTAATTAGGACACACATTCAGAATGGGTTTTAGTCACGAGCTTAGGCAAATTGGAAACTTATCCAAGTCGTTTCTAAAACCTTCTAATTAGTGCTAAAAAAAAAAACTTGTCAGCCTGAGGCTGAGGCACTGGCTAAGACCACACTCGACCCACTCGCGCAACCACCACTCACCTGAATTCCTGCGTAGCCTGGAAGCTTTCATCGTCTGTGATGGAAAACACACAGAGAAAACCTTCACCGCTGCGAAAATAATTATCTCTGATGGCGGCATAATCCTCTTGGCCGGCTGTGTCGAGTATATCTATTTGTACTTCCTCTCCATCTAGCACAACCTGCCAGGAAATAGAAACATTTGAGTTGTTGTTGGTGGTGAGATGTTGGTGGACTCAGACTCACCTTTTTCCTATAGCTATCGGCCTTGGTGGGCTCATAGTCCTCAACAAACTCATCGTACATGAATTGCAATGTGAGTGCCGATTTGCCAACACCACCGCTACCCACCATGATGACCTTGTGCAGCGCCGGTCCGGCTGTGGGTTTCTTACTCATGATGGCGGGTATCAATCTGCTGTGCGTGTGTGAAGTGAATCTCTCGCTCTCACTCCTCCCTCTTACACGCCGTATGTGTGTCTATATTTTTGAGTACTAAAAAAGAGTGTAAATTGTAGAAAAATGATTTAGTGGGGGGTTGTAAAAAGAGTAGAAAACGGGATAACATTTATTAGAATAGCCTTAGAAGGTACAAAAGTAGCTTTTACCGTGACTGACGAATCATTAAATTGCTAAATAACTTACCAAAACGCACAACTATGAGAAAACAATCAAGTGAGTCGTTCAAGACCGACTGTAATACCTATTAAAATGCTTGCTTGGTATAAATATTGATGTTGCCGTTGCAGCTGAATGATGTAGCATACATTCGGTTGCTCATAACTCGACCACTGTTTATCCTATTTTTAAAAATCCTTTAAGAAATCCAAATTTCTTCAAATGTCCAGCAGGAGGAACTAATCTTCTATCTATACAAATGTGTAAGATATTATATGATGGTTGTTTTGTTCCAAATTTTTGGGGGGGGCGTGACAAAAGTTACAAATAAACTTAATAGAGTCTGCTTGCGGTCGGAGATGTTTCTTCTGGTTGAAGCTTTATACAACTGACTGACAAAATGTATCCCATTTTACCGTGACTGACAAATCATCAAATAAAGAAACCCACACCAGGATCGGCAACTACAAAAACAAAGCCAAGTATCTGCGAGTCGTTCTGGCTGGAAAACAACACTTAGCGAGGCATTGTTCTAGTGCTGATCCTTTCAGTTAGCCATTAAACTACTCGGCGACGACTTTTAGACGACAAACTATGAGTACGAGACGGTCCACTCTTAACTTCGAAACATATAAAAGCAGGTTAAAGTCAATTTTAGGTTTTTGGCGGAGCAGCTTTCAAAGAATATGTCCGTTTAAACGAAAGCATAAGCAACAGCAACTTCAATATATCCATAACTCAGGCAAAGAAGAGCTTAGAACTATTAAACAGAGCCATTAACATTAATAATTCCATTTTAGCAATATGTAAGCCAAAAGATTCTCAAGAGCACTAAATAAAAAAACGTGAAAGCAAATACACTTGGAACAGATCATTTCCCCTGTTAGCTGAAAGAAGTAACCTTCCGATCCGGAAAATTTCAGCTCGATAGCTGCAAAACTAGTCCCTCTAGTTTACGTAGAAACAGACAGACAGACAGACTCAGCTTGTGCTGTTCAAAAATATATAATACATATACATAATGTGGTCCGATATGAAATGCAACATTATAATACACTTGTTAAGTGCATACAAATATGTCTGAAGCAACAACAACCACAAGGAAACGAAAGAGATAACCGGCTATTGCCTTTTGCTGTGAAAGTGTACAAACGCAATCATTCCACGCACAACACAACAAACATTTTAATTTGTAGTTGTCTTCAATTCTGCAAGAGGCATAGGAGAGAAAGAGTAGAGAGACATGTACAAAGTTGTTGTATTAGCCCCAAAATTAATTACAGAAGGTGAATATCATATAAATCCATATACTACTGTGAGCAAAAAGTAAGGTGTAAGGGTCAATTTAAACTTCGCGGGCCTAACAATTCGGGCAGATTTTTTTTTTCTTGAGTTGGCAGGACTGTTGATGACATCTGTGCCAAATTTCATGTGAATGTCATTATCAGTAATATATTTACGCTTGTGTTTTCCAAACGACCAAGAGTGCATTTTTCGATTTTTACAATGTCTGAGCAGAGAAGTGCCATCAAATTTTGTTTGCGGAATGAAATTTCGGCTGCGGAAACGTTGAGGATGCTGCGGAAGGCCTTTGGTGATTCTACCATGTCACAAAAAAATGTTTATAAGTGGTACAAAGACTTCAAAGAGGGTCGAGAACGTGTGGATGACTTGGAGCGCTCCGGACGACCATCGACGTCAACAGATGACCAACACGTCAATGAAGTGGAGGAATTAGTGCGCAAAAATCGTCGGTTGACTGTTAGAGACCTTACTGATATGATCGGAATATCAGAAGGATCTGTGAAAACCATTTTGAAAGACCATTTGGGCCTACGAAAAGTCAAATCTCGTTTGGTACCGAAAGTTCTCAATTTCTTGCAAAAAAGTCATCGCGTTGATGTGTGTGAAACAATGCTTTCTGACTATCAGAACAAGCTCAAATGCATGATTACGGCAGATGAGACTTGGATTTATGCTTACGACCCTGAAACAACCGACCAATCAAGCGAATATCGTGCTAAAGGCGAGGCCAGACCGAAAAGAGCACGTCAAAGTCGTTCAAAAATCAAAGTCATGATAACAGTTTTTTTCGATTTACGTGGTGTGGTGCACTATGAATTCCTTCCATCCGGCCAAACTGTTAATAAGGAATATTATTTGAGCGTTATGCGTCGTTTGCGTGAAGCAATTCGTCTAAAAAGACCAGAATTATGGGCCAACAACTCTTGGTTTTTGCATCACGATAATGCACCGTCTCACACTGCACTCGTTCTTCGTGACCATTTCGCCAAAAATTCGACGCATATCGTTCCGCAACCACCGTATTCGCCTGATTTGGCTCCGTGTGACTTCTGGCTATTCCCAAAACTCAAGAGACCACTTCGGGGAACGCGTTTCGAGTCGATTGAGGAGATAAAAGCAAAATCGAAGAAAGCGCTGATGGCTATACCGGAAAGGGACTATTTGGCATGTTTCGAGGATTGGAAAAAACGTTGGCATAAGTGTATTTTATCGGGAGGGAATTACTTTGAAGGGGATGAAATTGATTTAGAAGAATAAATAAAGATTTTTCATTCTACAAACAAATTCACAAATTACTTTTTGCCCACAGTAGTATGTCGGAAACTGGTAGCACTAATGTCAATAGCTAAAATCTGGCTATGCCATAAAAAAACAAGAAAGAAAGTCGGTCAAGCCCGACTATAACATACTCTGTACCAAGAAAATTTGTCTTTTGATCATAACTCGAAAACCGTTCATCCGATCTTCTTCATTCCTTTGGCGGATCGATAAGTTATCCTAATAACTAAATATGTCCAGAAGGAACAAGCCGTCTATCTTCAAAACTGTGGGAGATATGACGTTTTTTCTAAATTGCGGGGGCGGGAGGGGGCGTGGCCAAAATTGAAAATAAACTTGATCTGCCTGCAGACATAAGAAGCATATGTCCCATACATGTCAAACCTCTATCTCTTACCATCTCTGAGATCTGTGCGTTCATACGGACGGACAGACAGACAGACAGACAGACGGACAGACGGACATGGCTATATCGACTCGGCTGTTGATGCTGATCAAGAATATATATACTTTATGGGGTCGGAGATGCTTCCTTCTGGATGTTACATACTTTTGCACAAACTTATAATACTCTATGTACCTTCGGTACAGAGTATAAAAAGGATGACCTTTTTTAGCATAAACGGTCTCACAACGTTTTGATGTCCCCTAGCGCTATTTGGTTGGGTTGTTCCGTTGTTGAGTTGAAAATGAAAATTTTCAGAGAACATTTACGTTGTAGTATTTTTTACAACCGTTGACGTGGATTATCTCAAGAAGAGTGTGCCGATGAGCTCAGTTATATGTATGAAGGTGAAGGTCGCCCCCAATTCAATATCTTTCTATTCTAAAAAGTTCAATCAAATCAGACAACAAACACGAAAGGTTATAGACAACCAGGGAGTGCCGTGCATAGGCACGCTTGTGCTTGTTTTTGTGTGATTGCATGTAAACATTCGGCTAGAAAATGAATGAAGATACACGAATGAAGATCAACTCTAGAGCCCTTACTGTGAACATTTCGAAAAATCTTATGCTATATGAGTATCTGCTTTTGAAATGGTTATTCCAGCAGCTTAATGAGCCACAAGTGGGTTTGAAACGGAAAGGATTTAAGTCTCATCAAACAAAGTGTAGCCTAAAGTCAAACTTGCAACTGGATAACAACTTTGGCAGGTTATGCCAGGGGTAACAACAGAGATTCCTACTGTTGGAATAAGGTACAGGTGGTGAGATATCAATCAAAATATGGAGAAATGTTAAGGAACGACTGCAGTTTGGTGGTTTTCATTAAACGGATACATGATTTTTCCAACATTTCCTTATGACCAGCCAGCCTAACACTTAAACCATTTAATAAGCTGGAAAAGACATAAATAAATAACAACATACATACACATATGTGTGCGTGTGCGTGTTATTTACTTGTTGTACTTGCTTTTTTTGCTGTTAACGTTTATTATGTAACAGCAAAAAAAGACAACGTTAACCGACTCGAGCCGCAAATGAAGCATAACGTGAAAAGTTTAATGAACTTTTTACACATGCCAAAGGGGGGGAAACTACAACAGCAACAGCAACAACAATAGCATACTGCAGACTTGGCCAAAATGGTTGGTTTTGTTTTACTTTTTTGTGTTATACATAGAGAGAGCTGCCGGTCCCCGGTCCCCATTCGCAATTAGCCTTTTGTGTGTGACGACCATTCCCGTTGGTTCGTTGGTTCGTTTGTCCGTTTGTCGTCATCGATTGCCATAAATTAAGGCCTACAAATTATGTATTGAACGGAGAGAGGAGAGGGGGGGCTAGTTGCCACTTGGCAAGTTGCCATCATGCAGGCAAAAATCAAATGCAGGCATACAAAAATGACTCATCCAGAGTTTAACAGATTCTGCCAGCAGCTCACACCTGCTGTTTGTCCTGGCAAATGGCTTAAATTGTATAATCTGGGGCTGCATCATGAGTTGGCATACAAAATAGTAATTTTTTTTTGTTTATAACTTTTGGTAAAGTCAAATTCCTCAGCACGCTCAGGTCGCTGACAAAGTTAAGTATTGTAAATTGGGAAAATTATTGAAAATTTTTGCCTAATTTCTTAGAAATGACTCAAACTCATTGCGAGCTGTTCCAAGCAATGATTTATGGGCAGATTATACTCAAAAATGATTCAAATGTTAAAAAAAAAACCACAAATGAGGTTACAAAATTCGTCAACACACACCAAAGGGATTAGCTAATACCAAAGAAAAATCTATTCAAATCAAATGCAACACTAAAATTTTAATTGTGTATGTGAGTGTTTTTTTTTTTGGTCTTAATTTCAATTGCTGCCTGGGAAATTTGAAAAGAAACAAGTTGCCGCCAAGCGACTCACAGCTGTCAAATAAAACAACAGCAGCAGCAGCAGCAAGGCAACAAATGTGAGTGCCACGCGGCGTATGAGTAATCGCACCAAAGCTGCACGTCAATCAACAATAAGCAACAGCAACAGCAACAACAACAACGCAAACTTCCCACACCCAAGTCGAGTTGAGTCAATTGAATTATCAGTTCTGGTCCACCCGACAAACAAAACAAAAGAAAACAAGAAAGCTAAGCTAATTTCGTCTGTGCCGAAGTTTTTATACCTAAAATATTTTCAAAAAATACTCTTTTTCCCATTTTTCGACCGATCGTAAATTTGTAAAATTATGTGCAAGCATGTGAAACAAACAAATACAAAATTTAAGCAAGCTACCCTTAAAAACAAAAAAGTTTTTATACCCGTTACTCGTAGAGTAAAAAGGGTATACTAAAGTCGTGCAAATGTATGTAACAGGCAGAAGGAAGCATCTCCGATATCATAAAGTATATATATACTTCATCAGCATCAACAGCCGAGTCGATATAGCCATGTCCGTCTGTCCGTCCGTCCGTCCGTCCGTCTGTATGAACACCTAGATCTCAGAGACTAGAAGATCTAGAGCAACCAAATTTTATACGTAAGCTAGTATTGTCTGTAGGCAGATCAAGTTTGTTTCAAATTTTGGCCACGCCCCCTCCCGCCCCCGCAATAAAAAATATTGAATAACTCCCACAATTTTTAAGATATCGAGCTTTGCAGTGTAGTCTATGTGGCCAATATCTACAATCTCACAAATTTTCAAAAGGATCGGATAATAAATGGCCGAGTTAAAAAAATGTTGCATACTTATCCGAGCTGAGCTGAGTAACGGGTATTCCGAAGTCGGGCAGGGCCGACTTTAACTTCTAACTAAGATAGTTTTTCAGACCTATCTTTTGTATGGCAGCTATGCCATATAGTAGTCCGATTTTAATAAAAATTGGTAGCATTATAAAAAAAGCATAGAAAACCTATGAATACAAAGTTTGGCGACGTTTCCATTGAAAAGAAAAAAGTTTTTTATACTAAAACTAGTTTTCCGAACGTTTGTTCCCATGGCAGCTATAAGATATAGTCAACCGATCTGTACCAAAATTTATAGAATTAGTTGAAAGCTTGTAAAACGAACAAATACAAAATTTCAGCAAGCTACGATTAAAAACAAAAAAGGTTTTCTAACTAAGACTGTTTTTCAGACCTATCTTTTGTATGGCATCTATGCCATATAGTTGTCCGATTTTCATCAAACTTGAAAGAATCATAAAAAAGCATAGAAAACCTATGAATACCAAGTTTGGAGACGTTTCCATTGAAAAGTTTTTCATACTTAAACTAGTTTTTTTAGCGAATGTTCCTATGGCAGCTATATGATATAGTCATCCAATCCAGTCGATTCAGACATATTAGAAGTGTGCGTGCAAAAAGAAGACTCTGTGCAAAATTTCAGCTCGATAGCTTCAAAACTGAGAGACTAGTTCGCGTAGAAACAGACTCAATCGACTCGGCTCGTCACCCTGATCAAGAATATATATAGTTTATGGGGTCGGAAATGAATATTTCGATGCGTTGCAAACTTCTGGGCAAAATTATAATACCCTTTGCAAGGGTATAACAAGCCTGACTATAACATATTTTGCTCTTTCCAAAAGTGTTAAGGTGTGTCAAGTGCTGCCCATTGCTGTTCCAGCCAATACTGCCCATCATAAATGTTTGTTTTCCATATAACTCGACTTACGTTCTTTCTAGCTTTAACATTTCTCTGATAAATCGGTAAATAAAACAGTTTACTAATCATATCCAGAAGGTAGGCACCTTTTGTACTTAAGATCAAGGAAGATATGTTTCTATATATAAACATTTAGAAGTTTAAGTCAAGAATGTGAAGTTGAATATGGCACATATGTAGATAAATAAACATTAAGAAGCTTAAATCAAGTATGTGAGGTTCTGTTGTTAGTAGAAGTTTCTGCTCTAACTAAGAATCAAAACTTTGAAAAGAAATGTTGAAATATTCTGACAACTTTCGAAAGATTTGGTAATCTACCTCAAGTAGAATCTTAAAGGATTTATTTTGTATATATACATTTTTTTTCTGTTTATTTATCCAAACCCAAATGTTTGTCGGGCGGCTACACAGACACACATTGTTGTTGTTGTTGTTGGCCAACTACAAAGGCAATCTTGTTAAATTGGCCGAGAAGCAGCAGCAGCACCCAGAGCGCATGTTACTCATACGTCTGAAAATTAATTGAAAACTTGAGACTCAACTTGCTAAAATGCCACACAACAAAATCAATTTCGCTTGATCTATTTCCATTTATTTACTATTTACAGTTTACAGTTTTGTCGCTGCTTCAGGGAATAGACGACGTGCCTTCAGTTAATTAGCAGCAATTTTCGAAAAAAAAAACCGTTTTTGCAAACTTTTTTTTTTTTGGCATAAAATTTAATGTGGGCCACAAAAACAAAAGAACAAGAAAATGGAACACAACAAAGCAAAAACCAAAAACCAAATATAAATTTCCAAACAATTGTTTTCCAACTCGGCTCTGTTTTTGCTTATTTATAAATTGTTGTTTGTTTTGCGGAAATTATCTTTTTTATTGTACAGCGAAACGCAGGAAAAGCGCAATGACGTCATCAAACGCGCACTCGCACACACACACGCACACACAATGCCGTCTCATCTATAAATTAAACATTGATTTTCATTTAGAGCAAAGAACACAGAAAGTAGGGAGTAAAAGTAACAAAAGTAAGGCAAGATACTTTTGTACCAAATGTTATAGCCTTGACATGTTTGACTGAGATTTGGTAGTTCTGGGTTGCATCAAGTGCAGTTTGTTTAGACATTTGTTAAGACAAGGTAACTATTCTCTGTTCTCTTTCGATTGGAAGGATAAACTCAAGCTCCTCTCAACTTCTTGGCTCCTTAAACGCCTAATCCAAATGACAAAGTTTGAGAAGTTTTTTAAATGCCTAGTTACTTCACAGCTGGCGCCAACAGCCAGTAAAGGTGACCGTGTGTGATAGTTTTTAACAAAAAACAGCTTTTTCATTAGATGTTCACATTCTCTGGTACAGCAGGCCCACACACACACTACCCGCTGCACCACACCCGGGCATCACGGTCCAGACAAAGAAGAATGCATTTTTACCGTATGAATTTTTAAACGATTTGTACCATAAACGGGGAGTAACAGGGCGTAATTCGTACTACAAGTACACATTACAAGGAAATCTTGGTGAAACCGCAATTTACAGTAGGTTTAGTTGATAATACGAATCAATTTTCGTGTTCAGCAAAGGAATTAAGCACTAAGTAGAAAGTGTATAACCTGCGGCACGTTTTTCTAACTAAGACCACTTTTCGGAGCTTAATTTTCTATGGCAGCTATACTATATAGATGTCCGATTTCAACCAAACTTGGTGGAATCATTAAAAAGCTTAGCAAACTAAGAAATACAAAGTTTGGTGGCGTTTCCTTTGAAAACAAAAAAGTTTTTCTCACTAAAACCACTTTACAGACTCTACTTTTCTATGACAGCTGTACTATATAGATGACCGATTTCGACCAAACTTGGTAAAAATCTGGTAAAAGCATAGCAAAGTAAAAAATACAAAGTTTAGAGGCGTTTTCATTTAAAACAAATAAGTTTTTCTTACTAAAACCACTTTTCAGACTCTACTTTTTTATGACAGCAATACTATATAGATGTCCGATTTTGAGCAAACTTGGTAAAAATCATGTAAAAGCATAGCAAAGTAAAAAATACAAAGTTTAGAGGCGTTTTCATTTAAAACAAATAAGTTTTTCTCACTAAAACCACTTTTCAGACTCTACGTTTCTATGACAGCTATACTTTATAGATGTCCGATTTTGAGCAAACTAGGTAAAATCATGTAAAAGCATAGCAAACTAAAAAGTACAGAGTTTGGAGACGTTTCCATTGAAAACAAAGAGGGTTTTCATACTAAGACTACTTTTCAGACTCTACTTTTCTATGACATCTATACTATATAGATGACCGATTTCGACCAAACTTGGTAAAATAAAGTAAAAGCATAGCAAACTAAGAAATATAAAGTTTGGAGACGTTTGCATTGAAAACAAAAAAGTTTTTCTCACCAAGTCTACTTTTCAGACTCTACTTTTCTATGGGAGCTATACTATAAAGATGTCCGATTCGGACCAAACTTGGTAAAATCATGTAAAAGCATAGCAAACTAAGAAATACAAAGTTTAGAGGCGTTTTCATTCAAAACAAAAAAGTTTTTCTCACCAAGACTACTTTTCAGACTCTACTTTTCTATGGGAGCTATACTATATAGATGTCCGATTTGGACCAAACTTGGTGGAATCATGAAAAAGCTTAGCAATGTAAGAAATACAAAGTCTAGAGGCGTTTCCATTGAAAACAAAAAAGTTTTTCTTACTAGAACTAGTTTATCGAACGATTGTTCCTATGACAGCTATATGCTATAGTCAACCAATTCGGCTGGTTCCGACAAATGTGCAGCGTAGTTGTACTCAAAGACTTCGTGTAAAGTTTGGTGAAGATAGCTTTCAAACTGACGAAGAAGATGACATAGAAACAGACGGACAAGGCTAAATCAACTCGGCTCTTCATGTTGATCAAGTATATATATACTTTATGTGGTCGGAAAGGCTACCTTCTATGCGTTACATCTGAACAATTTTAATAAACCCTCTGCAAGGGCATAAAAAACCTAACGATATACAGTTTACAGCTGTATCCTCGATACAAGCTCCTCTAACATGGTACGTCAAATTGGCTATCATGATTATATATCTTCGATATATGCTCCTCTATTATAGTAGGTCAAATTGGCGTTCATAATACCATATTACTGCAGAAAGATCAGCTGAAACTGTAACTGATCATCTATTTGTCTGCTGCTGAACGCGGCCATTATCTAACCTTTTCTTTTCTAAACGCTTTTACTTTTCGAAAAAGTTTGGAAAATCAAAACGGAACCCTTTTTTGACAATTGTTAAATGATGTTAGAATTCTGAGAATTTGTTAGAGGAACACATTGTTTTTGTAGTCTCTTTGCTATGTAACTAAAACCACAAGCTAACCACAAAATAGCGTCAAGGTTATAGCCAACAAACCACAACAGGCTGGCAGGCAGTCAGTCAACCAACAACAACAATAGCAACAACAGCACCATTTCGTCTAAAAGTAAACTAAAATCAGCATAAACATTAAATGAATTTAACAGTTAGGGGGAAGGCATAAGTGGATAGTCGTCTGAGGCCTGAAAGCATCATCAACATGTAACTCTGACATGAATTTTCAATCCACACGCAACATGAAAAGAAAAACTGTTAGACACGAAGCAGCAGCAGCAGCAGCAGCAGCAAAACAATGCCAAAGAGAGCAAAATATATACATATACATATACAAACATATGTACACACATACCCAAGTACATACCTACAAACAAACGAAAAACAGCTAATGGCAAACTGCATTAAGAAGCCAGTGGAGAGATTCAAGAAAATGAAGTTCACAAGTTGAATAAAGTCAAAGTGAACTCTGAGAACGGTACATTTTGTACGACACGCTCGAGTAACCCCACCACACTTACCACTCACCCAGCAGTAAACGAAGACCATGACGTCATCCCCGGCAACCAACCACCCAAATACACCAAAAAAAGAAAAACTTATGAGTAATAAATTAATCGGACACCCATTGAGAGCCTGGAAATACCATGCCAGTTTTTATTCCATTCCCAAATAAACCCCGGATATTGCTATGGCTATGGCCAAAAACTTCATAAATTGCCGAAAAATATTCAAATAAACACACACAACATATCCACATTAGAATACCAATGTTCTGTTTAAAATCAATTACAAGCAAATAAATATTAGCCAAGCGATTCTATTTTCTTTTTGCCAAACGCTTTTTTTTTTTTTGAGGAAAATTATTGCAAACACAAGCGGACCGCAGTGCACGAGAAAATGTTGATGGTTTGGTATCTGAACTAATAAAAGATGGCATGATTGTTGAGAGTAAATCTTAACTTTGGATACGTAAATGTTTCACATTTGTGCCAAATATAAACGAAAGATGATCAAAGGCAGCTCACGGAATGGTCATGAAATAAATGTTTGAATATTATCTAATATTTTGGAAGAACCGTAACCGTAGTAGCGTCAAAAGTTCGCGTAGTCACCAATACAAATGACACCAAATATTCTAAAGACACAACGAAAACAAGAAAACGAAAGATTGAACCAGTTATAGTAGTGTTTTGTGCTTGTGACTGAGGCAAACGCAATCATTCGACGCACAACACGATATATATAACATTACATTTATAGTATTCAACTTAGGAAAAGGTATAGGAGTTACTTGTGCTTAAAGCGCATTGGCTTATGCGTAAATAAACAACAAATGCGCCTGATGCGTATAGCTTTTGGGCTCCCCAGCTTTAGATACTTGTAATTTGGTTAATTTTGAGAGATTTCTTAAGATACGATACATACGTATCGATGCCTAGCGATGCCGGATCGAGTTTTAACGATTTCAAACCAAGTCCTCAGTTTCAGGACAGTAGCTTATGGACTAGTGACAGGATACCATTACTTTAATATTCTCTGTTGCTTTTTTAACTTTATACAACTTAAGCCAGCAGATTCGATGCCTGTATTTCTTTGTCATTCATGTCCCGTTGGCAGGACAGTCCCATCGAATAATACACTGTTTCTAAAGTGAAATCCTTTTGCAACAAGTCCAAATATCCGACTATATGAAGGGTCTTTTAAACATTCTAAAATTGTAATTTTGTGATTATTTCATTGAATAGCAAAAGAACTCAAAAAGAGCACAAGAAATCAAGAAACTTTTTCGTCAGCTCTGGAGAATGCAGCGTCAAAACAGGCGAGCAATCGAGGACAGCAATTTGCTAAGCTCATTACAACACAGTGTACTTCTGAAACTCCAAAGCGCGTTCAAAAAGCTGAGCGGCAGGCGAGCAATCGACGCCAGCAAATTGGCTAGGCACATCTTATCTTAGAGCAACAATCTCAATTGCTTAGCAAAAAACAAGTGGAGCGGCAAACTAGGTTAATATCTGCAGAAACGCCGGAGCAGGCAGGCGAGCAATCGACGCCAGCAATTTGCTAAGCGCACATTTCGTCTCAGAGAGCTTTTGACACAGACTCCGGACGACGGAAATGCGACGCGTACAAAAAGCTGAACGGCAGGCCGGAGCAGGCGAGCAATCGACGCCAGCAAATTGGCTAGGCACATCTCAACCCAGAGAGCTGCTGGAGACTGAGCAACAATCTCAATCGCTAAGCGATAAACAAGTGGAGCGGCAAAACAGTCAGGCCAGCAATCGACGACGACAACAATTTGCTATGCATATCTCGTCTTAGAAAGCTGCTGGAGACTGAGCAACAATCTCAATCGCTAAGCAATAAACAACTGGAACGGCAAATGCAGCAGTCAGGCGAGCAATCGACGACAGCAATGCGGAAACATTCTGTTACTAAAAGGGTGACCTATTGGCGACAAACATTCACTTTTAGACTAGCTACAATCTGCCAGGTTTTTATGTGACCTTAGATAAATGTACCCGCTGTCCAACAAAACGCGAAAATTTGCAGAAATTACACTATTAGATGGATTAGTCTGAATGAAACGGTTCGTAGAAACTCCAAACTAGTAAAATTTTCATATAAATTATGATTATGATGAAGATTGAAAAGATGACAAAGGTTAAATTGGAGGTGTAGAAGATGGAATAGTCTTAAAAATCGCCAATTATGAAGACCCTGATGATTATTATGATTATGATATGATTAACTGTCAAACTATATAATGAGTGTAGATGATCCTAAGGCTTTGAACTCTTCAATTTATAGTATTTGATTGCTTAAACGTTTATTTCAGACCACATTTGCACAGCTTTTCGATAAATTTAGCACTTGTATCACTTTTCATAGCCAAATCAAAGCTATATCAGCAGTTAGGTAATCCGGGAAGCGTATTTTTGTAAAATTTTTTGGAAATATTAAAGATTTCCATCAGCCAAATGGTGGCATTTGTGGTAAGGTAGGGCTGTTGACTGGCTTTTCTGCTTTTGAAGTGTACTCACAGCTAATAATCATGCATCTGCCAAGCTGCTGGCTAACGTGAGCGTTGAACTCTCTTTTATATGTAGCAATTATAGGGGTTGATGGGTTGGAATTGGGATAACGAACATTGTCAAAAGAAAACTTTGGTGGGACGACTACTCAGTATGTGCTTTCGCTTAATGCGATACCCAGTGAGTTGTACTACAACGGATATGCTAACAAGCACGAGTTAGGGTGCGGCTTTGTAGTCAGCAAAAGAATGCGTTGCTCTGTGTTATCAGCTTCACAATATGTGAACAGCCGCGCACTCAGACTTGAGGCAATGTATTTTAAGACTAGACTTATCTAAAAGTCTTGACAAAAGTCTTAAGACTAAGACCAAAAGAGGAGTTTTTAAGGCCTATTTAGCCTCTATAGCACCTACAGACTCTTTCAAATGTCTGTCTCTAGTGTAGAAAACCGTTAAACAGCCGCCAGTGTCAACAAAACTGACTAAAGTCTCTTCAAAGACTCAAAGCTCTCCCCCTAAAGGTAACCTCATGCCCAACAAGCCTTAAAGTTAAGTTGCATATTGAATTTAAGCAGAAAAATGTGCATAAATTAATGTACTGAGTCAGCCATTGCATTGAACTTGAACTTGAACTAAATTGCATGCAATTAATACACAAAAAAACAAAAAAAAAACAAAAAAAAACCAAACATGTAATGCCAATTAATGGAAAATAAACTCATTCAAATCAAACAAATTGTTTATGAAATTCTGCAATGTCTTTTGAAAACATTTACAACGTGTTTTATGCAGCATCTCTGGTTGATAATGATGATGATGATGACTCCGTGTGTCTGTTTACAAGTCACGTTTTGTACCAGGCAGCATTATCAATTTGTTTTAGAAACTATCAACATTAAAATGCTAAAAGTCACAGAAGAAGAAAATTAGCACGTAAGTTGAATCTTGATATTCTTAGCAAAGATAGAGAGAGAGACAACGAGTGGGTGAGTGAGGCATACAAAGCATTTAATCTAGTTGCAAATTATAAGACAGATGTGAAAAGTACAAGTACTTGGAAAATTGAGAACACAGACACCAAAGTAAACATTGTCACCATGTAATGAAATGAAATGTAATGAAATACTTTCCATATATAAACAAAGTCATGGAAGAAATAAGCAGATTTAAGCAGAATTCGGCTTACAGGAAATTATAGACTAAGTAAGCTGAGGCATTTGTTCAATGCGTTCTCTACTCAGTTGACAGTTTCTTCTGCAAAATACAGCCGACACTTAATGCCAAAGATATTGTTTAATCTCCGAGACACTCATTTCTCTATGATAAAGGAATTTGTTATTATAGTCATGCTTTTAGGTCCGATTTCTTATCTTTTAGATAGTGCTATATGTCACATAAGTTTACAAGTAATAAAACAATAAGTGGGCTGCTTTGTATCTAAGAAAAACAGAGCCCATAATATCATAGTTTTAAATAATTTCTAAAGTTTGTTTCAAAATTTATGTTAAAACTCATAAAATAAGGATTAAATTTGTTAAATTTTACATAAAACTCAGCAATGAATCACTATAATTATTCCTTAAACTCCAAATACGACTAGTGGTTTAAAAAATGTATTGGAAATTGGATGCATATCCTTAGAAAGTGCATCAAATCGATACCATAAAACACATTTCAAGCTTGCAAACTTAAATTGAATACCGATTTATACAAATTTATTGATAATTTTTGATTTTTATTGATTTTACTCAAAGAATAAACATAAAAATTATGTCGGAAATGCTTGGATTACCAAAAAAAGAATCATGCTACATATTTTCATCCCAAGTTGATGATTTCAGAGGATGGAAAATCTACAACTAATCATTATTTTACAATCCCTGCTAAATTGTGTTACCCAACCAACATTAAGTAGATAAATTTAACAAAAATCAAATTGAGGAGTGTTTTTTGGGAAACCTTTTTCATAATTATAAATAAATTCATATCAAAGTGCAATTATAAGAGGACTCGAAAATGATTCATGCATATGATCAAAACGTGATTCATTCAAATAAGACTCTAAAAAACTCTCAAATAACTCATAAATGAGTCGAAGCTGAACAGAAACTGCTCAAAACAACGGGCTAAAGTCAAGTCTTCAGGAAGAGGCGCTACTACTTAGGGTACCATCTTCACGTAGTGTCGCTGCTCCCCACAAAAGTATGAATTATGATCAGAAAAGGCGCTCGCCTTTCTAACTATTTCTCTCATGAAACAGCTGTACGATCTACCAGCCTCCTTTGTGGTATTGTATCTCGGTTTAAAGTTGTGCGAAAGCATAACATGACCTCAAGCCGGCTAAAAACTGCAGGTCACATGTATTTCTATTTCAATTCTATTTTAATCAAACCTAAGACTCGAAAAAGACTCGCTTATGATCAAAAAATTCATAAAATGTGTGTGTGCGCCTCAGTCCATCAAAACTGGCAAATGACAAGCTCTTTGTCTCTCTCTTTATTCACTCGCACTGCCTCTCTGAGTATTCAAAGCAAGGCCGGTTAGCCTATACTCCTGTTTTTTTCACACAGACTCAGGAGGAACTGATGTCAGGGAGAATCGGTGAGCTAGAAAATCAAATAATTTTGGCTCTCATTCTCATCAACCTTGATTCTTGCCTTGATTCAAACAAAAACAGCTTTCAAAACTGTACTTTTTGCTCTTGTGTTGCGGAGAATGCTAGTTAAATTACAGCAGCGATGTTCAAGAAGAGAGTCTCTCTGACGCTCTCTGCCTCTCTCTGACACTCACTGAAGCATTACTTCGGCAAGCATTCGGCGTGAATTACCGAAAGTGTTCGGCCCCTGGGGGCTATGGGCGAACATTGCTGAATTACAGATGGTCATGTCGTCACCTTCTCGGAAGAGCTGCTCTCTCTTTTAATTCCTTATTGTCATTGCTTAAGCTAGCTGTCGACAGAGAACAGCTCTCCCCAGTTATAGCAGCGGCAATTGCCACCGAATACTTGCCTAAGTAATGCCTTAGGGTGTGTCAGAGCGAGAGAGAGTGAGAGAGCCTCTCTTTTTGGGGAACCCTGGAACACAGACCCTGCTGACACTTCATTCTTACTGACGATAATGATACAACAAAGAAGGTAAGGTAAGGCGCTTAATTTTTTTTGTTAAGTACTAAGCTTTTGCGCGACGTACTTCACGCTTTAAGAGTACGTGAAACGATGAACGTTTTAAGTACTTTGCTGAGGGCACACACTGCAGGCACCCTACCTTTATTGTTGTTGTCAGCAACAGCAACATATAGGGAAAGCTTTCGCAGACAAGATACCACCTTATACTTATGATCACGCCTGGCCCGCATGTCCGAAATATGTTTACTAAACGCAATTCACAATACATTCACTTGACTTGATACAAACTATTTCAAATTCCCACTGACTTTGCATTAACTTAAACTTAATCCCCTTGTTTTTTTTACATTTTGGATCAATTTTCTCCTCCAACTCACCCGAAACTACCTTATTTGCTACCAGTTCAACTCTAGTTGCTTTACAACTAGGTGTAGGACAGTTTTTTATGCTTAGAAGTTGACAGCTTCTCTGCAGGGCTGAGCTAAAAAGAGAGCGCTCGCTGCACTTTCCTTCCTCTCTCTTTCTATAAGTAACGTGCACATGGCAGAGCTTTCTTTGCGCGAATTCCGTTGTTCCACTTCTTTTTTGCTCAAATATGCATGAAAATTGAATACAAAACGCAATTTGGTAATTTGTCAAATGCCACGCCCACTTAATTTGTAAAGAGGGGTTCCCCCTGATGTTGATGGGGAGCTGTTGGCGCTTCTTTCATTTAGTTTGTATTCCATTTGGCAAATGCCAAGTGTGTTTTTTTCTTCTACATTTGTATGTATGTGGATGTATGTGTGTAGTTCCAACGGCACTTTGAAGCTGGCAATTATTTTGGCTGCGCCATTTGGCAAATGTTTACGACAAGCTGCTTGCTGGCTGCGGCTGCCACTGTTGAAAGTTCAATAAACTGCATAAAGCTGTGAGTAAAAAAGAGCTCTGTAAATCCATTTAAGTTCTGAAGTTATTTATATTTATTACTCTTTCTCTCCCTCTTAGTGTGTGTGCGTGTGTGTGTCTGTGCGAGAGTTAATTCTCAAGATTGTGTGAAACTTTTCTTATCTGTTCCCAGATGCAAATAGATGAAAGTTTAATGCACTTTAATGTAATTCAAGGTGAAAACGGAACATCAAATTGGCATAATTTTTCAACAGAATTCTCTCCCACTGACTCATAAGCCTGCCTGCCTGGTGGCGCTTGCGTCGCATCAACTTGCTGGCTGCGCAGTCGCCTGCGACGCTTTCAATGTCAAGTCGCTCTCCCTCTCTCTGAGTGTGTGTGTGTGAGTGTGCGAGAAGCTTTAAGCTTGAACTATTCACATTTGCAAATTGTATGGATGGCATCATTTTTTTTCTTGTTTTTTCGTATTTTTTGTTGTATTTTGCATTTTTACTATTTATAGCCGAGTGAGAAAGTGTTTCGCATTGGTTGCTGGGGGCAGCCATCCAACTTGTTTTGTTAAATTATTCCTACATTTGTCGCCTTACAACTTTCTACGCACAAGTTCAAGGCAAAGCGCGTACAGAGTCAAACACAACAAGTGCTGTAGTCGAACCAGTTGATTTACCATAGAGATATCGCTATGTGACTTACAACAGCAACAACAACTAACAACTCAATTCACACAATGGCCAAAACACAATGCGTGGGAAGTGTTTTTTGGTAGCGGGGGAAAACGAGAAGTTAAGCTTAATTAAAACCTAGGCACAACCAACTCGTAGATAAAAGATCTCTCCTCCCAGCAGCACTAAGAAACTGGAATTAAGTGTTAGAAATTCCAAAGCTTACATACAAATATACATACATATATGGTTTAGTTATGAGTGACAAATACCTATGCATATTGTATGTCTGTAGGTATTTATGTAAGCCCAAGATAGATTGAAGGTGATGAGCTAACCACTTGTTGGAAATGATTCTAAGAGAGTTCAGTTACTCATCGTTTTTTACCCCGTACGAAAGAGTCTCTCAACCACTATCGAACTGTAGATTTGGCGAACAGAAATCATAGCGAAATTCATAGCGAATTGCAGCAAAGCACAAAAGAAGCTTTGATTGGCAGGGTTAATGCTGAGAGCGCACGAGAGTAAGATTGAATTTACTCGGTGAAGTAAGTAAGCTTTATGAAGTTTTTAAACGAGAAAGCTAAGCTAACTTCGTCTGTGCCGAAGTTTTTATAAGTGCTCGCCTAAATATTTTCAAAAAATACTCTTTTTCCCATTTTCCGACCGATTGTTCGTATGGGAGATATATGATATAGTCAACCGATTTGGCCAAACATTTTTTAAGATGATGTGAGAGCATATAAACCAAGCAAATACAAAATTTCACCAAGCTACCATTAAAAACAAAAACGTTTTTCTAACTAAGACTGATTTTCAGAGCTATCTTTTGTATGGCAGCTATACCATATAGTTGTCCGATTTTAAAAGAACTTGGTAGAATTATAAAAACGCATAGAAAACCTATGAATTCAAAGTTTGGACACGTTTCCATTGAAAAGAAAAAAGTTTTCTCACTAAAACTAGTTTTCCGACCGATTGTTCCTATGGGAACCATGAAATATAGTCATCCGATCCGGTCAAAAGCTTACGCTTCAAGAGTACGCGCATCAGTGAACGTGAAGAAACTTTGCAGAGAACTCACACTGACGCCGCCTTACCTTTATTGTTGATTAATGGTAAGGCACTTATTTTTTTGGACGTTTTAGGCACTTTGCGGAGAACGCACACTGGGAGCACCCTACCTTTATTGTTGTAACATGACTACACCTCTTTCCTACAAAACCAAATCTCTTTAAAGATCTTCATAAAGTTTGCCTCACCGTCTAAAAAGCCGTCTTAGGGCCAGCTCTCTCATGTTCCTGTTTTGGCAAATCTTGGTGGAACCAGGGGAAATACAGAAAAACCGGGCACTAACTCCCCTTAAGCTCACAAAAAATCGAACCAATATCTATAATACAATGGCAAACCTTTAAACATTCTTCCATTCGGATTCTTTACAGGCGCACTGATTAATTACTAATCATCACTTCGACAAGGACTCTGAGAAAGAGCAGTAAACAGTGCTTCAGCTTCAGTTTTCAGTAGAAGGCCAGTCCAAAGATTTGATCTGGTATCTTAGTATCAGGTCTCTACACTACTAGCCCACGATGACGGGTGACAGAATGAAGGTTTTGAACTCCCTGAGGTTATTATCATCGGTACACCATTCCGGTTGACCCTTTGTGGGAGTTCGTAGAGGTTGTAAGATTTTAGGCTTGACGCTAGGTTGTGCTTCAACTGAGTGTCTTAGACTGGATTTACACGGTAAAGCAAACTTCATGGATTTCTCTTAGTAGGCAAGATAATCAGGTAAGATTCTAAACCTTTCCTTTATAAAGCGTATTCACTTTGCCTTGAATATGCCGCCTACTAAGAAAACTTCAGGAAGTTTGCTTCACCGTGTAAATCTAGTTTAAGATTGACTTTCAGCCGCACCAAGAAAAAATGAAAAAGGTCACCTACTTAAGGTAACAAAATATGAATAATTCAACATTTTAAGCTCAATTACTTAGTAATTAAACGTTAAAGATACAATTAATAAAGTAATTGTGAGAGGAATTACTGTATCTTAGTCAGGAATTCTATGTATACGATTACAATTACAATTACAATTACAATTACAATTACAATTACAATTACAATTACAATTACAATTACAATTACAATTACAATTACAATTACAATTACAATTACAATTACAATTACAATTACAATTACAATTACAATTTCAATTTCAATTTCAATTTCAATTTCAATTTCAATTTCAATTTCAATTTCAATTTCAATTTCAATTTCAATTTCAATTTCAATTTCAATTACAATTACAATTACAATTACAATTACAATTACAATTACAATTACAATTACAATTACAATTTCAATTTCAATTTCAATTTCAATTTCAATTTCAATTTCAAATTTCAATTACAATTACAATTACAATTACAATTACAATTACAATTACAATTACAATTACAATTACAATTACAATTACAATTACAATTACAATTACAATTACAATTACAATTACAATTACAATTACAATTACAATTACAATTACAATTACAATTACAATTACAATTACAATTACAATTACAATTACAATTACAATTACAATTACAATTACAATTACAATTACAATTACAATTACAATTACAATTACAATTACAATTACAATTACAATTACAATTACAATTACAATTACAATTACAATTACAATTACAATTACAATTACAATTACAATTACAATTTCAATTTCAATTTCAATTTCAAATTCAATTTCAATTTCAATTTCAATTTCAATTTCAATTACAATTACAATTACAATTACAATTACAATTACAATTACAATTACAATTACAATTACAATTACAATTACAATTACAATTACAATTACAATTTACAATAATTTGCCAACTTGGAGTGATAGGAAAAGTGTGAAAACATAAAGAAATATGGAAAATTGTGCATGTATGGCGTTAATGGTGACGAAAAATCCAAGAATAATGGTAGAGTTCTTGAGGATAGCAATGAAAAGTGATATATTGATCAAGTTGCACTGCAGATTAAAGTACATTAATCAATAGTTTGCATTGCAAAAAGGGGAAAGAGGTACCCCCAATCTGAAGTCTGCAAATGGACCCGCAGTTATTTGAGCAAAATCTTTATACAGCCATGCGCCAAGCATTTTGAATAAGCATTAAATCATTGCCTGCTGTGAAGTAACTAGCCATGAAACAGATTCTCAAACTTTGCCGTCTGGTTTAAGCGTTAAACTGTAGGTGGCTTTCTTTGGTGCTAAAATTGGAGGCAAACACGCCAAGAGAGAAGCTAGACTTGGTATGTAACATCTTCGATCACATAAAGTGTATATATATATTCTTGATCATCAGGAATAAGCGTATAATTTCGTTGATACAGAGTATGTTTAAGTCGGTCTTTACCGACTTTCTTTCTTGTTTTCTGATATTAATATTTGGTTGTCATGGGGGGGGAAAGTATTTATGCAAATATATGGCTAAATAATGCGTACTTAATTCCCAGCTTCTATAGTTTTTCTCTGCTGTTGTTGACAGCTTGAGTGGTGGTGGTTACCCAAAAAGACCAGCCTCCAAAACGTATTGAGTTCATCGATTTGGACTTTTCCGCTATTTCGAGTGTGTGAGTGTGTTTTGCCTTTTTTTTTCTTCTCTCTGTCTGTCTGTTTAGCTAATAACACCATACTAATAATGCACCATTAATAACAACAAAAGCTATGGCAAAATCATGATAATGATCAGAATGACACAATTTTTCAGTTTGCTGCACACACATTTTGGAAGAAACTCTCTGAACCAGAGCAGCGCACACACACAAACACACACACAACTATTAAACTTAGCCTAATTTATAGCCATCAAGCTGTGATTTGCTCTAATTTCGATGGTAATGACACTTTGCTTTAGGCCAGAAGAAGAAAAAGAAGAGGCAGCAGCAGAGAGCACTTAACCATGGGAAATTGAGTTGCACGAAATTATAGAAAATAAAAGAAAAGAAATTAGGCAACACTTGATAAAAAATGCTCGAGATTTAGTTTTTTGTTTTTGCTAGAGGAAAGCAATCTTTAGCAGGTATTATATACCCAATTTATAGATAGGTAGTGGTTCCAGCTGACCCCAGATGGGGTTCTTTTAATGAGGACGGGTGTTTCTCTAAAATTTTGGCAAAGGCCAATACATTTTTGGCCCCTTGGAGTGTGCTGAAGTTTTAATCATATCCTGTTAATTGCTAGACAGCTGCCAATGAGCTGTTCTAATCAGTCTACAGTCTCTTCCTAGGAGCTGTAGCAGAGAGTGCTTGAGTTTTTATCTCTTTTTTTGGCATATTTCACAAGAAAGAATTCATTAGAAAGACAACCCTCATAAACCATGTTCTAATAGGAATTCTATATAAAAAGCTTGAAGATAAGCTCAATTCTCCATCTCTTTTGGGAGTCTAGAAAGTAGTCTACGCTATATCTTGTTAGATTTGCGGAAAGCTTTTGATCAAATGCTAAGAGATCTACATTTTATGATTATGCTTAAAAACCGTAGCTTTGCAAACTCTGTTAGAATTCAGACAGGAAGCATATTCCTAGCGCAATTCACACAGCCGAGCGTGCAAGGCTGAAGAGAGCAAGCAGCGCTCTGTTAGCTTTCAGTAGCAGGCCAGCGGTCGTTGAGGACAGGTCAGAGCTAGTTTGCGGTGCATAGCCATACACGTGATACAATAATAGAGGTAAGGCGACGTCAGTGTGAGTTCTCTGCAAAGTACCTTTACGTTCCGTGCTGAGCGTACTTTTGAAGCGTAAGCTTTTGGCAAACTGATACACACACTGATACCGCCCCACCTGTACTGTTGCATCATGCCCCTATTGTTTCACTTTTAGACTGGATTTACATGGTGGAAAGCAAGCTTCATGAAGTTCTTAAAAAAGCAACCAACAAACATGAGCTTTTTTAAAAGCTTCAAGAAGTTTGCTCCATCATGTAAAGCCCCGACTTAGATGATCTTAAAAATCTTTAACATCCATGGATGGATCATTAAAAAAATAGAATAAATTTTCTGTTGACAAAAACCAAAGAAACTAAAATTGCGGAAATGAAAAACACCAAAAACTGGATGAACCATGGCACAGCAGTTTTAAGGAATCATCATAGATTGTATACAGATTGGATGATTCATCATTTACAGAACTAGATCAAAACTTTACTTCATTTTGGGTCATTAAAGGGTTAAAAATAGTTTCATTTACAACTTTGTAAGCTCGCCGCCCTCCCCCCACACACATATGTATAAAACGACAAGAACAAACGGAAAACGGTCACACACAAATGTGTCAAATTTCGCGCAACGGTTGTTAGCTGATTGGAGCAGGGGGAGGGACGCTGGAAATGGTCAATGAAATGAATCGCAAAATGCGGGCGGTGGGCAGAGAACGTCAAAGTCGACTGCACCTTGCATGCGAGAGTGTCAAGCAGTGAGAGCCGGAAAAAAAAGAGAGTGTGAATGAAAGAGGGACGAAGGAATAAGGTCAAGCGGGGTGCGGCAACAATATATTTCCGCTGGCGTTGACGCCGAGAGTTGATAAAAAGCCGCATAGTCTGCCCTTCTATTTATTGAGCAAATAACAATGCAAATTTAAATAAATTACAAAAGAAAAAAATTTCACTTTTGCTATGCAGGCGGCCGCCGTTATGTGTATTATGGGGCTGGGTTTGCACACACACACACACACACAATCAAGGGAGGCTGGCGCACTTTCTTTGGCGGCTTTTACTATTTTGTTTATAAGACAACAAAACAGAGAGACGCATATTCTCAAAAAAAAAAAAACAAAAAACCAAGAACTGCACATGCACATTCATAGCCATATATGTTTGTAAAATAAGAACATTTTTGCCAATGTTAGTTTTATAAAACAAAATAGAAAAAAATGCGTAATCACTTTTTTTTTGTTGCTGCGCCGCTTCTTTTTTTTTGTGTACTGCTCCTTCTTTTCCGCTTCTGCTTTGCTTTTTGCTCTTCGTTGGGTCGTTGTCTTTGTTGTTGTTGTTGTTGTGGCGGCGGCCGAAATGTTAATGTTCAGATTACACAGCAAAAAAAATACAACACACACACACACTTTACTTAAATTTGTAGCTCGACTTTTTGAGAACGTTTCGAAACAGTTTTTGTTTTGTGGGGGAATTATTAACAACAAAAAAAATATGTACTTTTATACTATTGCCGCACCGCACGTCGTAGAGAAGCGTGTGAAATGAAACTAAACGAAACAAAAAGCGAGCAAAAACACCTAACATAACCCATATTTGAGCTTAACAGAATATGGGGTCGGGCTAACAGCCAAGTAAAACCTGTATTTGCGACTAACAGCATAGGGGGCGTTTAACAGAACCGATAACTTTCAAAATTCTTGACTATCGAATGATAGGCAGAAAATAACCTAGATGAAAACATACAGCAGCTTAAAATATATATACAAACATATATGATGTTTTGTTTAAACTCAAATCGATATATTTACCTATCGAGGCATGTAGTTAAGCGCGTAGATAGCTGCTACTCTACCCAAACTTTAACAGCTGACCTAGAGATGTGACTGTTATGGCTCGTGATCAGCCTGTCACTTGTGCCACGATACATTGTACATCGTTCATCTCTAGTCCTCAGTGATGCGTTTTTTTTTTACTGTGACAAAACAACAAGAAGCCCAAAATCAATTTTGCAAATTGATTGTTTAGCAACAAAATTGTTGCCAAATCGTGTGCGTGTGTCTGTGTAGTGTTCAACTTCAATTCGGCCAACATTTAAACCGCCATCATTGCCCCGCAACAACGAATTTTCCAAGCCGACGGCTGCAGTGCAAAGGCAAAAAGACAAACTTAACCTCGCAGAGCGTTTGCAAAAAAATCAAAAAAGCAACAAAAAAGAAACCAAAGGCAAAGGTAAAGAGAGTGAGCGGGAGGGCGCTACATTTAACCGTCCCCCCCTCTCCCTAAAATCTTCACCACGACGCGTGCCTGCACACGAACGGAACGGCGGCGGACAACGAGGAAAAAAAAAAACAAAATTCTTTTTGTGGCGGCGGCATCAACAACAACAACTACAGCAACAACAACAAACAACCGGTGCAAAGGCAAAAAGTATGTGTGTAGAGGCGCTGGAGGCGTGGCCCAAACTGTATAGTTTATTTAACTATTTAGCCTAGTAATTTTGCCGGCGCGCATCGCCCCCCGCTGCCAGTGCAAGTACAAATGCTTTTTGGATCTCGGGTGGGGGGTGGTGGTGTTGGTGAAAGGCCAAGACTAGCGAATTGTGTGTGCGTTCCAATTGGAATCGAAAGCAGAGTATGCAAAGGTTCAAATTTGAAATTCATAATGTTTCATATCAGAATTTGTGATGGTTAAACTTATTACATATGTGGGATGCCTACCGGTTCTGCATCGAACCAGCGCACAGTGGTACAATATGGAAAACTCACTCGTAGAAATTTCATAAATCGAGGCAGTGTGTGTGTTCCGCAGTTAAGGAACCCAAAGTCGAGCATTGCTTTGATATCCATTAATTTTTAAGCAGTTGCGTTTTATGTAACGGCTATATTTCTGGTTTCTGGTCTCTCTATTTTTCATATTTGTATTAATTAATGGTCGAAAAATCCGCATTTTTCATCGATTTTGGATCAGCATGCAAAATCTGCGGTTAACTCCGGCCTAAGGTTATCATTTCTGAGTATTTTAGACCTTTACGGATGTCACTCATCATTTTTTCGGTGTCAGATGTTGGAACAGGACTTCTATTTTTTTAAGTGTGCCCATATATTTTTCAGTTATTCACTTTGTAGGTTAGCTACCTCTAAAAATTGTCCGATTTTCATGAAACTTGGTTAGAATGTTTAGCTTCACATAGGAATGGGGTGTACCAAAAACGTTTTATATCGGTCTAGTTTTTAATGGAATTTTTAAGTGCGAAATTGTACGAAAACTTTCGCCCTTCTCTTCCCTAGTTGGCATATCGACCACTTGATTGGGAAAATATAGCCAGGAATGAAATTGGAGCACCCAAAAACCTATAAAACGATACCACTTTTGATATTTTTTTAGATTTTATTACCTTACTCCCTTCACAAGTACATCCTGTTCCTCCCTATTTTGAAAAAATATTGTCAGAAATGAAATCGGAGCAACCAAAAGCCTTAAAACGATACCCCTTTTGATTGTTTTTAGATTTTACTGCCTTACCCCCTCCATAAGTACATCCTGTTCCGCCCTATTCGAAAAAATATTGTTAGAAATGATATCGGAGCACCCAAGAACCCATATATATATACCCCATTTGATTATTTGTTGAATTTAAGAGGGAAGAGAGATGGGAGAGGGGCCACCACACTCCATAAGTGAGCCCGCTCTTCCTCGATCGGTAAAATATGCCCAGAAATGAAATCGTAGCACCCGAGAACCGATAAAACGTTACCCCATTCGATTTTTGTTTAATTTTACGCCCCTCCCCTCTTCTTAAATCGGCCCCCTGCCCACCGACCGCAAAAATATTGCCACAAATGAAATTTGAGTACCCAAAAACCTATAAAACGATACCCCACTTGATTTTTTCAAGTTTAAGTAGATAATCTTCCCACCCTGATCGCAAAAATTTTGTCAAAAGTGAAATTGGAGCACCCGAAAACCTATAAAACGATACCCCACTTGATTTTTTTTAGACATTACCCCCTTCCCTTCGTGCAAAGTTTTGGTAGAGATAGCTTTAAGACTGACGTAGGAGATCGCATAGAAAGAGAAGGACTTGGTTAACAAAAACTCAGCAGATCAAGAATATATTAATATATATATTCTGTACAATATTTTTAGTCAGCTCACAAATAAGCTTGATGGTTTGCCTACTCGAGAACGTGCCACCTATGAAAAATATGCCGCAAATGTTCAACCTTTGGTCATGCGACTTATAGATTGTCATTGCGAATGCCAATTTAGTAGGTAATTGAAGCATTGGAATTTGTGGCAACACAACCTTTTCTGTTGGGAATATGCCCTATCAATATTCTGACTGTGATAATGTTTTTAATTAACTCTTCTTTTCATTTCACATATATCCGACTGAGGGTCGTATAAGGTTAAAAGATCTGTTGGATAGTTTACAGCTTCGTTGGCATTGCAAAAATGTATGATGATCAAGTCGCTTTGCAATGAGCTCCTGCATGTTGAAGTTTAGTTTTATTTACTCTATTATTTCGCCTAGTTGTTGCTTCAATCGTTCGACGGTCATTAATCACCTAGCGGTATGAAATATACTTAAAAATCTATACTACTACCTACCAAATATACACATAAAACTCGTAGGCCTGTTGATGTCTGAGTTTCTCTGCTTTCTCTGATATACATTTTTCTTTTAACTTTTGCAGCCTTTGAAATGGTCTTGGAAAATATGGTTGCTTGCTTTGTGGTCGGCAAATGCATTTGCTACAATATGAAAGAATATCCAAAATAATAAGAATAATGATTGATAAAAACAATCAACAGTTTAAAAAACTACAAAAACTAAACGCAACAAAATAAACTTCGAATAATTGAAAGGACAAGCAATCACCAAGAGGAATTCCCAATCAAACAATCGAAAACAACATGGATCATTTTCAGACATCGCTTAATCCGCGTAAACAGGAGCTGCTCGAGGCGCGTTTTATTGGAGTGAGGGTAAGTAATTGAGAATGGGGGTAAAATTTGGGGCTCTTAGTAATGCATAAGCATAAATCAATTTATATATAAAATCCCTCATGCCAGACTAGGCAGCCTACGAAGTTCATGCCTGGCCCGCACAGGAAGCACTTGCGAGCCGAGGCTTGGTCCAAGAAAGCAAACACTGCTCTGTTTGAATTATAAACACTGCAACAAATTACATTTATATTTTGTATTTTAGGTCTATTTATTAAGCAATTCAAAAGCAAGCAAATAAAATTAGTCTCACCTTCTAATTTTGAGTTAAACTTCAAGCTCCAACCACAGCCCATTTACATAGATTCTCCACATGAATTTGCTGTTAAGCGTAACATTTGCTGTTAGCAGCACGCATACAAAATGTTAAGTGTCACTTTAATTCGCCAAAGGCGCTTACACCAAAAAGCTCAATTAACAGAGCTTAGTCAAACTTGGCGCTCTCTCTCTCTATCGCGCTCTTCGTCTTTGGCTGTTAAGGGCTAGCAGCGCAATGCTAAATGAGCCCATTACAAAAGCACACAAGTATAGAACACTCTGGGAAATTTGTGATGACTTTGCTGCTTAGTTGGTCCAAACTTTGAAAAGTAATCGACTTTATACTTTCCTCTCTTTATGCTGTTTGAGTTTTTACTTTTAATTCCTTCAAGTGTATCAGCTAGGCTCCCATTTTAACTTTACTTTGTGTGTTGAATTGTAGAATTTTAATTTTACCGTTGGCAGTTCAGCTCTAGCCTACTTCTCTTACTACCAGTAATGCAGGTTGTGGTCAACCTAAAGGGATTATTGCCTTACATGTTCATTGATGGCAATGTAATGTAATGACAATTCGCCCTGTTGGTTGTAGTCATGGCTCCATGATGCAATAACAAGGTGAGGCAATGTGGAAAAGCTCCTTTTTTCAGTTAATATACCTAGCAAAATCTAAAAATCTAAAATTGAGCAAAAATAGTTGGCACTAATGAACGTTAGTTTGCCCAACATTGCTGAAAATCATCTAAAGGATGGTCATTTTTTATATCCTTTGGATGATTTTCAGCTTCGTTGGTTTATTAAAGGGCTATTTAAGACATATTTAGTTTAATAGATATTTTTGCATATATTAATTTTGTTCCATAAATTTTTGTGGATTTTTGTTAATCACAAAGAAGTCTATAGAAGCTTAACCATTTCCATTTTGAGTTTGAGTATTCAGTTTCTTAATTGATATATTTATATGAATAGTCTTGGATATGGTTCTTAAGTATATCTAAGTCAATTGAGATCTTCTAAGGTGGGCTTTGTCTATAGAAATCCATACTGAAGTGAATTCACTTGTTTCCTCTGTTATAAATGCCAAAACTATTTGTTGCATATCATCAAAAAGTTTCAAAGCAAATAGCTTTTCATTTCCAAATACAAAATAAATAAGCTGGAATGCCAAACGCTCTATTGATATTCTTTAACATCTTCATACCGTTTTCACTCTCTGCAGCCTTGCCTCACCTTGTCATTTCAGCATAAGCACAGCTTTGTTGTATGAGTAAAGCTTAAAGTTCTCTGTTATCTCATGCTCTCTGTTATTGTAAGCGTATGTAGGTCGCTGTTAGCTGTTATGGTGGCTGTTAATTGAACATGGCTGGCTTACAGAATTGGTTGCAAAAATTAAAACCAAAAAAAAAAGCTGTTAACAATGAAAATGAGCCTTGAGGTTAACGGCCCCCCCATCAATGTTTGGTGTAAACGGGCCTTAAACTTAGCCAAAGTCAAGCGTCATGTTAGATTGTGGTCGTGGCTCGCTGCTCTCGCTCTTCTCTTTTAGAATCTACCTCTCTCTCTCTGCCTGTCTCTCTGTTGTGGGTTTTGTTGTGTGCCGGCTTGTTGGCATTTTGTTATTGCAGTTGCAGTTGCTGTTGGCAACATTTATGACAGGCGTATTAATACCACATATGTATGTATGTATGTTAGGGATTTTTAACAGCTAAGCTCAACCCAAACATTAACAAAAAAAAAAAAAAGAAAAAGAAGAAAAGTGAACTGCTGCACCCGCCACAAGCAAAGCTAAGCGCCGCGCCGCGCCGCCCGTGTTAAACCGCTCGTGATGTGGCTCTCGGCTCTTCGTTGTCGTTGTCCTGCATTTTCATCTCAATCTCTTCCTCCTCTTTGTGGCGTCTGAACGAACAGCGGCAAACCAGCAGCGGCAGCAGCAGCAGCAGCCAGCAACATTTATTTTCACAGTTTGCATTCGCCGATTTCCCCCTTTACACACACACACCTACCAATTATTCCCTGGCCCAACCAACTCTTCTGCTTCTTTCTGCCTGCTGCTGCAGTTTGCACAGTTTTTTAGTTTTTCTCAGTTGATTGCCACGCTTCAATGGAGTCTCGTGTCGCTTGTTGTTGTTGTCGTCGTGTTTGAGTGTAAGTTGGCTGAAAGAGCGTGATATGTAAAAGGCCAACGTGAGCGAGAGAGCGCGCAAGTACCGTTTTAATAAACAGCATAAAACATGCACATGCTTGCACAAATTTATCAAATTTAAATACACAAATTTTTTTATTGTTTTTAAAGTGCTACGAAAAAAAAGAATAGAAAGATGTTCAAATCGAAAGTGTGTCTCTATGTGAGTGTGTGAAAAAGTAAAAACCACAATTAAACCAAGTGAGAAGAAGTAGAAGAAAACAACCGACAACCGGTAGAAAAAGAAGAGAGAGAGAGAGCGAGAGCGAGTGAGCGAGCAAGGCCCCAGAGGAGCGGCAGCAATGCCCGTGGTAAAGCAGCGGAAAATGAGCCGCTTTAAGGTTAGTATATGTATACTTGAACAAATTATGAAAGAATCACCAAAGCGCAATCCAAATTAGTGAAAAAGAAAATCTTGGGGAAATTGTTGCTAATCGCCAGAGAAAGTACGAGGGCAGCTACAAAAGTTTAAAGATCTAATAAAGAAATACACTGTCTATACACACATTCAAAGCTTTTGGCAATTGGTCTTCTTAATGCTCTCTCTGTGCGTCTCTCCTTTCTTTAAATCAAATTTAAAATTACGCTCCCGCTACACCTGAGCAATAAAGCAAGCTTTTGAGCAGACACACACTCTGGCATTTGGTGTCTTATTTCTTTTATACCTTTCTTAATAAGTTCTTTGATCTCTGTTCAGTTTTGCTGTAATCTAAATATGTTTTTCTCCAACAATCTTGATCCTGACTCTAACTTTTCCCACGCACTACTTAATACAGATTCTATATGTATGTATACTTATGTTTTCCTAACAATCTTGATCCTGACTCTAACTATTACCACACACTACTTCATACAGATTCTATATGTAAGCCCATAGTTCATAAATCTAACTTTTTCGGTTCCTTTTAATAATAATTTTAACAAGTTTTCCTGGTCCTAACACAGCCCCTTGCATACCCTTGCAAGTAGTTTTATAATTTTGCCCAGAAGTTTGCTATGCATTTCCGTTAGTGTACAGTTTATGACAGCTTACGTATGCTTCGTAACATATGGCAACGCTGAAAATGCTCTGTAAGGTTTGCATTTCATTATGCATAGACCAACATTTCCGTTGGTGTACATTTTATGACACCTCATGTGTGCCTTGTAACATGTGGCAACGCTAAAAATGCTCAGTAAGGTTTGCCATTTTACCATGCATGGACTAACATTTCCGTTAGTGTACATTTTATGACACCTTATATGTGCTTCGTAACATGTGGCAACGCTAAAAATGCTCAGTAAGGTTGGCCATTTCTCCATGTATGGACTAAAATTTCCGTTAGTGTACATTTTATGACACCTCATGTGTGCTTCGAATCAGGTGGCAACGCTATAAATGCTCAGTAAGGTTTGCCATTTCAACTTGCAAACGAAATGTGCTTGGAAATTATTGAATTTTGTTATCAGAATTCGTGCTCCTCTTATCGCACAGGCTTTTAAAGCTATGGTGACCAAATTTCGCCACCAGTTTTACTTTATTGGAGACATAAATCCATCATTAATGGGCGTACCGAGAAGGATATTGCAGCTCGCTATAGTTTATTTGTTCAACCTCTTGAAAGATTTTCCGTAAAGACCTCGGTAGGACATCAAACAAAATACAGCTGGTGCAAGAACTAAAGCCGGGTGAGCCTTCACAGTGCCGCACAGTGGTCGATTTTGTGAATTTAGCCTTGCAAAAATCGTAACTTTTGAAGAGAAAGTAAAAAAGTTTTAAAGCGAGTATAAGAGAGAGAGAGAGCGTAAGTTCATTCAAATCATTAGTACTTCAAAGACTTAGCGCCGTTTTCTAATCTTCTACATAGAGCTGTATCTTTCACATAAACCTACATAGAAAAGAGCAAGATCTAAGTTTATCTGACACTTAGTAGCTATTTAAAAGATTAAAAATGAGCCTTTAGTGCCGTTTTCTAATCTTCTATGTACATAGAGCTATCTGTCACATAAACCTACATATAAAAGAGCAAGATCTAAGTTTATTTAGAAGATCGGCCCTTAATATTTCTGGTATTAATTCCTAGAGATGTGCCTGAGAGATGAAATAAGGGGTCAGAGTAGGCTGATAACATGTTGAAATGGTCCGTGCTTATTTTCTTTTTTCTTCGTTCGTTTTTCTTTTATCTAATATCCAACATTTTCTTAAATCATTTTTAGAAATTTTTACAAAATCTTAACCTGATTATTTTAGCTATACTCAAAAAATATAGGCAAAACAGTTGTTAGTTTGCGATTGTTTTGTCGATGTTCTTGGCAAGTTCTATGCATAGCTATAACTCTTATTTATTCTCGATTTTAGGCTCTTCTTCTGACAAATCTTCCAACGATAAAAGTTGACGTTATGTATGAGTTTGTTTTTTTTTTCTCTGTATAATTTGCACATAAAAAAGCTCTTGTGTTCTTGGCATTATTTTGCATATTTGCCTGAGCCCAATGTCAATAAACTCTGAAATTTTCATAAAAATCGGATAATAAATGGTTGAGTTATGCAGTTTAAACAAAATGTTGCATACTTTTAAGAGCAGCTTGCTCTAACTGCTTACATAATGTTAATAATAACATAGGGAAAGTCCAAGAAACATTGCAGGGCAGGGCTGACTTTAATTTACGCTCTCGTATTTTATGATAATAAACTGAGTTTATGAACCACTGTTAAAGTCCCGTTCTCAGATCAATACAACACCATGACATAGCTCCGAAAGCTTAAAGCTTTTGAACAACTGTCTTATGTGACGAATATAAAATTTATGCCAATCTTAAAGTGCTAAATTTTAGAGTAAATGTTTGTTGTTTTTTTTGTTCAAAGTTTACTGTAATTGGAAATGTAAGTAGATATTTTATGGATTCGGAAAAAAATGTGGCTAAAAGAGTGTCAATAGTTTAGTTACTCTTAGAAATGTAAATTGTAAACGGTGCCAGCACCTGAGCTCCCATTTATTAAACAGCTGCTCAGCGCTCTCTTTCTCTCTCTCTCCCTGCCTCTCTCTGTCTCTGTTGTCAAACTTCAGTTCACTGTTAGCCAGGCGGCAGCTGTTAACTTTCAGTAGCAGCAAAATTTTTGCATTTTAGGTCAGGTCGCAAATCTATGCAGCACAACAGCGACAGTGACGCTGACGCTACGACGCCGGCAGCGACGCATGACTAGTTTTTTTTTTTTATTCAGTTTCTGTTTTTTTTTGTTGTTTTTGTTTCTTTGGTGTGTTTTCTTGTAGCCGCATCGTGAGCTCTGTCGGCGGCGGCGGTGTGTAATTTTCATGGCAAGTTCATTGAACTTGCGAATATATATTTTTTTTTGTATTAGTGTAGAGGGTACTTTAATTTTGTTAGCATGTTTGTAACAAAATCATACAAAAAGCTGTCATTCACTTCAATTTTAAAAGCTCAGCTCATTAGGGTATACATATGTATGTATGTGTGAGTGGGTGAGTGCGAAGGAGAGGGCAGTTACTTTTAAATGGAAAATAGAATCAATACAAACCGATTAAAGTAATATTAACAACATTGCCATTTTCACTTTCGCAAAAGCTTTGTTTTTTAACCAAATTAGTTTCATTAGCCAGTCCAATTCATAAATCATTTTGTATGCTTGTATCATATGCTGGTAGTTATGAATGCGAACGTTTTTGCCGTTTTGTTTTGCTCTAGCGATGGACACTGTTTCTAAAGATGGGAGCGTGACAAGGCGGGTAGTCACGATAAGTATAAATGAATTGAAATGAATGTTAGGTATATAAATATTAGAAGGATTTGGTTATACCTTTTGTTATATACTTGCAGAGGGTATATTCAAATTGTTTAGATGTTTGTAAAGCTTTGAAGGAAGCTTCTACGAACATATAAAGTATATATATGTATGCTTGATCAGCATAACGAGCTGAGTTGATTTAGTCCGTCCGTCTGTTTCTATGCCATTTCCTCCGACAGTTTGAAAGCTATCTTCCCAAACTTTGCACAACGTCTTTAAATGTATATACGCTGCACATTTGTAGCAGTCGAACGTATTGGATGACTATAGCATATAGCTGTCATAGGAACGATCGGTCGAAAAACTAGTTTTAGTAAGAAAAACTTTTTTGTTTTCAATGGAAACGCCTTCAAACTTTGTATTTCTTAGTTTGCTATGCTTTTGCATGATTTTACTAAGTTTGGGTGAAATCGGACATCTATTTAGTATAGCTGTCATAGAAAATTAGAGTCTGAAACGTGGTCTTAGTATGAAAAACTTTTTTGTTTTCAATGGAAACCTCTTTAAAATTGACATATATTTATTTTTTAAGCTTTCACACAATTCTTTAAAGTTTTGTCTATATCGGAAGACTATAGCGCATAGCTGTCATAGGAATAATCGGTCGAGAAACTAGTTTTAGTGAGAAAAACTTTTTTGTTTTCAAAGGAAACGCGTTCAAACTTTGTATTTCTTAGTTTGCTATGTTTTTACATGATTTTACTAAGTTTGGTTGAAATCGAACATCTATATAGTATAGCTGTCATAGAAAAGTAGAGTCTGAAATGTGGTCTTAGTATGAAAAACTTTTTTGTTTTCAAGGGAAACGCTTCCAAACTTTGTATTTCCTAGTTTGCTATGCTTTTACATGATTTTGCTAAGTTTGGTCGCAAGCGGACATCCAGCGCTCATCTCCAGTAAAAGTTATCTCAAAAGTGCCCTAAAATCCCCATAGGGGCGAAGAACTGATTCTTCAAGTTCAAATGGTCACCAAAATCGCTGTTATTTTGCTGTTATCTCGGCTTCTATAGCAATAATGATGTTAACCTGTATGATAGAAATTGTAGAGCCTACAATTAACAACAAATTTTGTCTTATAACATTTGTCATACGCTCAACCGTTTTTGAGATAGAGGGCAGAGAGCACTCAGCAATCAGCCAAACTCAATGTAATGCAAGGTTAAACGTGATTTTTAGTGTACAAAGTTATAAAGTCTTCGAAATATTTTTAATTTTCTACATTTTCCACATCATCGTCATCTTCTGGTCTGTTTCATTGTCCTAAAACAGTTTTTAAACACATTTTTGAGAGAAAAAACATGGATTTCTTCCACAAAAATTTGTTCAAAAATATGTTAAAAACTTTAGGTTTGAAGTTTCAAAAGGGGAAGTGTCAAGGAAGTGCAGAGGAAGCCCTTACCAGGCCCATTTTTGTCAAAAGGAATTGGTGCAGTGGTTGTATCATTTGTTAAGAAGAAAGCTCCAAGGCCAAACGTCAAGCAAATTGCAGTATTTGCATCAAAACGCCATCTAGCGTTGGGGGATGTCAAGTAGATGCGTGCCTGCATGTGAGTGTGTGTGTGTGTGTGTGTGTGCTTATATTGCAATTCGCGTGTGAAAACTGTTAAATGAATTTACAAACACACACGCACTTGCACACACACACACACACACGCATGCAAAATGCCAGTGTGAAAGAGAACGAAACTAAGGAAAGTAAAGTAAAGAGCGGACAGAAAGATGTGGGTGCCACGCCCTCACCTCCTGCGCCCCCTTCCTTGCCACCCATACCAAATGTCCAAAGCCATCTCCTCTTCTACCCCCCCCCCCCCCCACCCCCACCCCAACCCCAACCCACTCGAAGTATACAGAAGCGAAACATGCTGAAAATGCTTACATAAGCAGTGACAAGGAGGAGGGGAGAGGGGGAAGGGATGAGGCAGGAGAGCATTTTTCTCTCTCTATATATGTGTGTGTGTGTGTGGGTGAGTTGCATACATTAACAACAAGAACAACAATAGTAAATATTGAAAATTCCATATCCGTTTTGATGTCAAAACCTCTCGCCCCCCCCTCCCCCTCCCTAGCCATTCGCCCTTTCCCCAAAGACGAAAAAATATGTATGAAACAAAAAAAAAAAATACATTTCAACGGGCTCTAGGGGGCGGCAGGCAGTGCCACCTTCTCTTTATCCTGCAGAACTCGTAAAAAATATTTTTTTTAGAAAGATTATTTTTTTTTTCCTTCCACTGTGGAAGTTGAAGCTGTTTGGTGTGCGGGTGGTGCGGGGGGGCGGCAAGGTTGGTTACGTAATTTACAAATAACTACCGAGGCGTATACGTAATTCGCAGACGCATATTCAGTATACGTCATTATGAAACAAAAGGTAACAGTTTTTTTTTTTGTGGATTCTATTACATTTTGTTTGTTGAACCAAGTGTTGTCTAGTTAACACTTGAATTTGTTAGAGTGCCACTTGGTATCCTTTTGGAACCCAGCCCCACATGTAACATGTAACTCTATGGGCAGTTTTGACCATTTATTTTGGGTTTGTTGTCAAATCAAAAGGGGAGGAGTATACAAAAATGACAAGGAATCCCCATAAATATGTTGAGGGGTAAAGATTTACAGAAAATATTGATACGACAGGTGATAAGAATCAGGATGCACTTATCAGTCAGAACTGACACCTTGAAATATGCACTTCTTGCTTACTTCTCTCTGATCAAAGAAGTCGTTTCAAGACGTTTCTTTTGTTTAAAGACTGCTTCCACTGCTAAAAACTACAACTACAGATTACAGACATGATACATAGCCCATGAATCATACCTGATCGACAACAACATACTGTAAAATTTCGTAAAGATCGGTTGTGGACGAACATAATCCCAGCGGCGGCAGAGTTGAATAAGGTTGGTCCACAACAGAGAACTGCAAAAATCACTTTTTTCTTGATTTCATCGTACACTAAAAATGCCGTTGAGTTAACTCTTTGTCATACCAGAGAACGCTTCAATCGGTTGAGTATTGAGCGTACGAGTCGACAATGATTGTGTTCATTTAATCACTCAATGAAACTCAGCCTTAAGCAAGATACGAAGCTTCGTGCGGTTGAGTGAATTTGAGCTAATTGAATATGTTTGCACGTAAATCGTCTCTCTTGTTCACCAATACAAACACTATTTTTTGTTCTCTCCATTTCGGATTCCCAGCTAAAAATGACAAAGCAAACTCGCTCTCTCTCTCTCTCTCTCATTCATCTTTGCCAGCAGCACAGTGAGCAGCGCTGTATTGGCTTATGTTAAAACTCATACGAGGTAATGAACGCACCTTCGTTGTTGAGTCAAACGAACAAACACCCGAATCGAGCAGAGTGAAGATGAGCATGATTGTAATCAGAGCGCCAACTAGGATTGATGTTTTTGAATGAACAAAACTGAATAGAGAATATGTGTGAGTGAGCAAGATGAACGATTGAACGCAAAGACATGTGGATTCGGGTGTTGATTATTTATGATCGTTTTGCAATCACCCGAAGCCGTTCTCTGGTCCACAACATGCATTACAGTAGGCCCCCACGTAATGGGGAAATTCTCGCTACGTTTCGAATATACAGTTGTGTGCAGAGACTTACAATCCAATACACCCAGCACTTAACAGTGTCCCAGGTTGTCAAGTATTTGTTATAGAACTCCAAATGGGTGCACAGCTAGTCCACAAGGCCACACACAAATTTCCAAATGGTGAACTGAACGCATACTCGTATACTTCCTCCTATTTCCTTCCTATTACATACAAGTCTTTTTTATTAGTATTAGTATTAGTGTTCTAAACTTTCTGTCACCATTGATTTGGCAACTTATTTTAGATTGTGTATGCGCTTATTCATACTAACTTATTTCTGTATAAGTGTGGCAAGAGTGGAGAGTTTGATTATGGGAAAGTGAATTTGTGTTGATATGAAACATGTTTAGTGTAGTGGTTCTGTCTAGTGTTAAGAAGGTGATGTGGTTGCTATCGTATATAGTATGTCTGTTAGGAAGCTCTCTGGGGAAAAGCTTCTTGAGGCGCCGTCTTACTCTTCTTCCCGCTTTTCTTCTTCGTCTGCGCAAGAGCCTTCTGGCTAGAGCGTTGGGGTGGCTTCTCAATCGTTCAATGTAAGCACCAGCCTGTGTATTTAACACGTCTCCAATCGTGGGTACTCTCAAATCACTCTCTAGGTGTCTTGTGCACATATACCAGGGTGCTCCCGATAGTCTGCGCAAACACCTGGACTGGCGGACTCGAATCTTTCTCAGATGAGATTTCGCAGCTATGCCATATACCTGGATCCCATATCTCCAGTCCGGTGCAATGATGGCCTTATAAATGTGCACTTTATTACGAAGTGAAAGTTTGTTTCTATTAGAGAGTAGCCATCCCACTTCCTTCCATCTACCATATAGTGAGCTGACAAGCGCATTGATATGAGCTCCGAATGTGAGGGGCTTGTCCAAATATACTCCCAAGTACTTATGTCCAGGTAAGTAGGTTTTCTATGCTTTTTTTTCAAATTCTGCCAAGTTTTATTAAAATCGGACAACTATTTATATGGTATAGCTGCCATACAAAAGATAGGTCTGCGAAACTATCTACCAAGAACTTAGAAATGCAAAGTTTGGAGGCGTTTTCATTGAAAACAAAAAGTTTTTCAGACTGACAATAGATTTTCGACCGATCGTTCCTATATGCTATAGTCATCCGATTTGGACAAAACTTTGTAAAGTTGGGTGAAATCATATCAAATAAGCAAATGCAAATTTTTCTTACTAAGACTACTTTTGGGAGCTTACTTTTCTATACTATATAGAAGTGCGATTTCGACCAAACTTAGTGGAATCATGGAAAAGTAGAGCAAACTCAGAAATACAAAGTTTAAAGAAGTTTTCATTAAAAACAAAAAAGTTTTACTCACTAAGACTACTTTTCTGACTCTACTTTTCTTTGACAGCTATACTAAATAGATGTCCGATTTTGACCAAACTTGATGGAATCATGGAAAAGTAGAGCGAACTTAGAAATACAAAGTTTGGAGGCGTTTCCTTTGAAAACAAAAAAGTTTTTCTTACTAAGATTACATTTTAGACTCTTGTTTTCTATGACAGCTAAACTAAATAGATGTCCATTTTCGCAAAAAACTTGATGGAATCATGGGAAAGTATAGCAAGCTAAGTAATACAAAGTTTGGAGGCGTTTCCATTAAAAACAAAAAAGTTTTTCTTACTAAGACTACTTTTCGATTTCGACCAAACTTAGTGGAATCATGGGAAAGCATAGCAAACTAGGAAATGCAAAGTTTGGTGACGTTTCCACTGAAAACAAAAAAGTTTTACTTACTAAGATAACATTTTAGACCCTAGTTTTCTATGACAGCTATACTAAATAGATATCCGATTTCGACCAAACTTAGTGGAAACATGGAAAAGTAGAGCAAACTCAGAAATACAAAGTTTGGAGGCGTTTCCACTGAAAACAAAACAGTTTTCGGGCAAAATCTGAGTTAATTTGACACATGGCAGCTATTGGGGAGATGAGAAATCGGACCCTAATGCTATAAATAGTTTACTTAACTAAAGATCAAAATTTACAAATATTTACAAACTGATTTTTAGGCATTTCCAGTATTATTTCATTATTTAAATTGAGAGACTATTTCATTTTATCTCTTTGGGGGACGTATTTCCTGCGGCCCTCCAATTCCGCCCATTTTGACAGCTGTAAACAATGAAGATTAATGCATTTTCCACGTAATGACACAAAACACAAAATTGGTTATTTTAAACAGCATTTTTTTCCCTCAAAATGGTTGGTAAATTTGGCCAATAGTGCATGTGGGCTTGAATTTGTGCATATGTGTGTGTGTATGTATGTATGTATGTTATGCCATAAACAAACAAAGTGCAATTATATAAATATTGTATAAGCTGTTCACGTACACGCACACACGCACACACACTCGCACAGCCAACCACCCACCCACGCATACATAAAGGTATTCACATATAGCTGCATGGAAATGTTTTAGCTGTGCATATACTTAACGCATATTATAATAAGTACACACATGCCCTTACATACATGCATAAGTATGTATCGAGAATTCAGGACTAAGCAGGCAGGAGGGCGGCATAACTTTAGCTGCAACTGCAAACTGTCTCAGAAAAGTTAACTAAAAATCCATAGCCTACTTATGAGGGCAGTTGAAAAATTTGCTAACAATTGCTTAATCCTTTGGCTGCCCCTCGCTTCTTATAGAACCAAACTGTTTGTATGTATGTGTGTGTGCATGTGTGTGTGTGTGCGCGTGTGTATCGATTTGTGGCCCGTGTGTTCGACACAAATTTGTCTGATACAATTTTCCCCATGGCAATTGAAAATTAGCGCATGTAAACGATGCCAACGCGGCCCCCGCCGCCCCGCCCCCCTTCTGCTGGTCATCCACAATTTGGTTAGTGAAATAATTTGACTAAATGTTTAAGTATTGAAATAACTCAACACCCTTGAACTGTTATACACATGCACAAGTGTTATACATACCCAACTGTTAGCCAGGGCTTTACATAACAGCTGCCTGGCTTTTGGGTTTTGGTTTTACATGGTTTTACCCCCCCTCTTCTCCCTCTCCCACCCACTTTTCTGTGGCTTATGCGTGAAATTTTCTGTAGTAGCGTTTTTCCTTTCTCTGCCTGCTCATTCGTCAATGCAGTTGCCTGGGCGTTTGGGAGTTTGGTTGGACCCAAAAGCCATCCAACTTTTTCCACCAAAATTTACGTCTCTTCTTTTTTTTTCGTAGTTTTTTCTATGTTTAGAAATAAAAACAAAAAGTTGACTTGACTTCCGCTAATGTGTGCAGTGGTCCGTAAGGGATGCAACCAAATAAGTCACGACACGACACGAAAAGTGTAGCTAAATGTAGCATACTTTTGTGGGCACCTTTTGTATACCCTTGCAGAAGGCTGTTCGCATAGAAGGCAGCATTTCCGACCACATAAAGTATATATATTCATGATCATTAAGACGAGCTGAGTTGATTTAGCCCTGTCCGTCTATTTCCATGCTATCTACTCCGTCAATTTTAAAGCTATCGCTATCAAACATTGCACGTAGACTTCTGGTACATGGCTGACTTTAACATATAGCTGCCATAGGATTGATGTGTCGAAAAACTAGTTCTAGTGAGAAAAACTTTTTTTGTTTTCAATGGAAAAAAACAAAACTTTGTATTTCTTAGTTTGCTATGCTTTCCCATGATTCTGACAAGTTTGGTCAAAATCGGATATCTATATGGTATGCTGTCATAGAAAAGTTAAGTTAGAAAAATAGTCTTAGTAGGAAAAACTTTTTTATTTTCAATGGAAATGTCCTTAAATTTTGCATTTATTTATTTGATACGCTTTTACATAATTTTGCAAAGTTTTGTCCATATCGGATGACTATAGCATATAGCTTTCATAGAAAAGATCGGTCGGGAAACTAGTTTTAATGAGAAAAACTTTTTTGTTTTCAACGAAAACGCCTCCAAGCTTAGTATTTCTTAATTTGCTATGATTCTTCATGATTCTGCCAAGTTTGGTTAAAATCGGACATCTATATAGTATAGCTGTCATGGAAAACTAGAGTCTGAAAATTTGTCTTAGGAAGAAAAACTTTTATGTTTTCGAAGAAAACGCCTCCAGATTTTGTATTTCTTAGTTTGCTATGCTTTCCCATGATTCTGCCAAGTTTGGTTGAAATCGGACATCTATATAGTATAGCTGTCATGGAAAAGTAGAGTCCGAAAAGTAGTCTTAGTAGGAAAAACTTGTTTGTTTTCAATGTATATATATATTTTATAAGCTTTCACACAATTCCACAAAGTTTTGTCCAAATCGGAAGACTATAGGTTATAGCTGCCATAGGAATGATCGTTCGAAAAACTAGTTTTAGTAAGAAAAACTTGTTTGTTTAAAAAAAAAAAACGCCGCCAAACTTTGTATTTCTTAGTTTGCTATGCTTTACCCTGATTCTGCCAAGTTTGGTCGAAATCGGACATCTATATAGTATAGCTGTCAGCGTATTTGTACTAAATTTTATAATACCCTCTGCAAGGGTATACAAATGCTTACTTTAATTCACTCACGGATGTTCAGGAAGCTCTATGCTTGCCCACATTCACGTCGTGACTTAAAGTGACACATCATGACACTGTCCATTTCACATCACGGGTTATAGCTCTAGATTATACAGTCTTGATCGGCTTCAACAGACGAGTCGATATAGTCAAGTCCGTCTAAACTCGAAGATGGTCAGAGATAGAGCTTCGACATGTAAACTTCTTATGTAAAATGTAAAAAAAATCCTTGTTTGAGTCGATTGAACAATCTCTTATGTCAGCCAAAAGTTCAGCTCTTCCATTTTGGGCAGAAAAAAAGGTTTGTAATCATCACACAGTAGCGCTCTTCATTCACAGTAACGTTCCAGCCTTCGTTATCCTTCAAAAAGTACGTTCCAATGGCAGTTCTTGACCAAACTGAACATGTTTGACAGTAACATGTGACACGAAAACAGCACAGCTGCCAAAAACAGTACTACATTTGTGAATAATGAATTTAAAAGACAATTTTTAAAAAGCAGCGCCGACATTGGGGTATCCATAACCAAGATAGGCGTATCGGTAAGGCAGAGAATCTATCGATATACAATTGGAGCTAGTGTTGGCAGTTTCAGTTAAAAGCAGCGTACTATTCATGATATGTCAAACGATTTCTCATGATGCCGTAACACTAGAGTTCAGCAGAAAGATCAGTGTAGCAAGTTCTTTTGCTGCAAAAGGTCAAGGCATCCCTTATTTACAGATATCATAGCTCACTCTTCTTGGCAGAGGTTTCGGCTTTGAAGAGTACCCACTGAAATGAATATAATTGTATATCCAAATCAACTGATTATAAGACAAAATGTTAAAACTTTTGAACCACTGTTCTAGTTTAGCAATCCTTACTCTGAAGATTTCGCTCACGCTCACATCTCTAGGCCCTAAGCTTGCTGTTTGTTTGTTATGCTTGCGCGCCTGGCAACGCATTTTCGTTGGATTCTAGCTGCAGCAGCAGCTAAAAGCAAAATCAGCAGCCGTTGCCAGTTAGCTGCTGCTGCTGCTGCTGTTCCCTGCCACACAAGAACACACCAAAAGAAGTACAGGGTGACGGAGTAGCGGCCCCCACCCCCTTGGGTGGGGTTGGGTAGTTAGTTGGTCCACCATCATCCACATCGACATGCACATCTCTCTGTGGCACTTTGCACATAGTTATCCCTACCCCCCACCTGCCCTCTCTCTTGGCCTTTGCTGCTGCTGCTGCTGCTGCAGCTGCAGCTCATGAGATACTGAATATACAGACACACCGACACCAACACAACTGAGTTCAGCTTCAGAACGAGTGATACATATGTATCTACTGCTGGATGCACATTGCTCTTATATAGCAGATACATTTATGTATGAATACACCTACCTACCCACCCCCCGCTACCATCACTCCGTTTCTATATCTACCGGCCAAACATATATCACACACAACAACACACAAGTGCAAAAATGGGTTGGGTTGGGGTGGGGGGTGCGTTGAGCCCACTGAAGAAGTGCATCCATCAACCATCTATGTTTTTTGTTACCATTTTTATTTTCCCCTTATTTGTATTGGCCGAGTAACAAGACTTCAAAATTGTGCACACTTTTTGGTGTGAAAGGATCCTAAAGCACAAATTTTGTAGCATACTTTGGTGCGCACATTTTGATTAAAACACTGAAACTAACTCTAATATACTGTGCACATGCAAAAGTTTCAGGAAACTTTTCTTACACTTCGCGATCCACTTTCCCCCCCTACCCCCCTTCACCCCCTTTTCGATGCAAAATGTTCACATTACTCAAACACTCGTAGACAAAAGAGCAGTCTAAAGAATCTACTAAGCGCTGTACGCATTGTTTACAGCCATACACAAGCCGTCGAAGTAATCAACTACACTGAGAGAAACATAGTATATTACCCAAATCTGTTGGAATTGAAACACAAAAGTTTGTGTAAATTTTCAGCTAATGTTAGACTGGATTGACTCCACCGATGCTGGACTATTACACCCCAAGTATAACACATACCATCAGGTATAAAGTCAACATACCAAGTCAATGCCCCATTGCACACCGAATACCATTAACTTCTACACTGATGGCTCCAAACTGGATTCTTCAGTCCAGAGCTCGGTATCAGAACATCATTCCGACTTCCTGATCATTGTAGTGTTCACCAAGCAGAGGTTGTAGCTATCCAGGAGGCTACCACCAACCTTCTGGAAAACCTCGAAACAAGCGGAAGAAACGTGTTCATTTTCTCAGATAGTCAAGCTGCCTCAAAAGCCCTTGACGGTAATACTAATAATGCCAAAACTCTTACCGAGTGCCGCAGATCTCTTAATGAGATGGCCCAGCACTTTGAAATGAATCTCGTTTGGGTGCCTGGGCAATGTAACATCGAACACCTCGCTTAAGTTGGCACTACCACCCAGCTCCTACCTAGCGACCTTTAAACTACAAACAAAAGAAACGACCTATCGAATAACCACGAATCGATGGCAAACGATACACACACATGTGAAGTATCTAGGCTCACATGGCCAACTCTGAATATCAAAAAAAAACCAGAACGTTACTCCGTCAAGAGAGAGAGGGAGAACATTTCCTTACTAGTAGGGGCCCTGACTGGTCACTGCCGCAAGTCTCGGTATCAGGCACAATGACTTCTGTAGAAGCTGTAACTCAGCTGAAGGCGACTCACGCTTCTGGGTCGTCCTTTTCTAAACGATCTATCAGACATCTCTCTGAAACATCTCTTAACTCCTTGCTGAAATTCGTGCTACTATCTAAATCTACGACCACATCGTAGAAAGGGTTATATGGTAACACAACGGGCCTCCATTGGCCTAAGTGAAGAATGGGCTTTCAACCATTTCAACCATTACAACCTAATCTAACCTAGACTTGATTGTAGAACTCTTCTTTTCAAAATGTTCCACTAGTTTTCATTCCAATGGGCTATCAAGGCAATGCAGGGATACTCCATCAACTCTAGCAATGTTCTGGCCAACAGGGAAGCACTAGATCTATGTATTGGATACCCAGTCTTGCAGAAAGTCTTGCAAAAGTCAAAAAGAAACACTAATACCAGACGCTAAACAGCAAGCTGGAGAGGAGAAAGCAGTGAAAGAAGCTAAGTAAAGGTGGGAAAACACCAAGCGGATGCAGAATCTCTTCAATTATGTGCAGGACAAGAGACATAAAGCTACAAAGAAGAGACTGTAGACTGCAAATCGAGACACTGCCTAGGAGCCGCTCATGCGATAAAGCTAGGCATAAGGACAAAGGACACCTGCAGGAAATGCATGGAAAGTCGCAGAAACTCTAGAACTCCTCATTTACAGCTAAGATTTTCTTTGTTTCTTTGAAAGAAGCGGCCAAGAGGTAGCCAAAACGTCAAATATCCTTCTGGATTTCTAAGTCAAACGTACTCAAAAAATCACACGGCCTCATTAAGGACCTTAAGGTCTATGTGTTAGCCCATCTGGGCTCAGCCGGAACTACCTACCTAACTTTAATTCCAATTCTTAACAATATACAGAAAAATCTGCGTCGGTATACACCTACCTTCAGGCAAAAATTTGTGACTATCTCTTATAGTCTCTGAGATCGACACGTTCATACAGATAGATGGACAGACATCGAGTATAGCGACTGGGCTGTTCAAGTATATATATACTTTATGGGGTCAAAGATGTTTCTTTCTTCTTGTTTTTCATAAAAATATTCAAAGAATTGTAGGTAATTTTTGTCTTATCTTCTTCCTCTTCGCATTTCCTGAAATGCGGTAATGTTCGATGAATATCTCTCGAGGACATTCACTAACTGGATATTAGCACCTTCCCTGTTCCCCTGAAATCGTGATCCTTAAAACGTTTATGTAGGTCGTCGTCGTCGTGGGGGGTTGTTGTTGCAGTTTTCATTGCTGGAGTATGTTTTAAGGGTGGTGAATACCAAACCCGTCGCACCAACCCTATTAGCCCTAAGGAGGGCTCGTCGCTCACGTTAGCCAGCAGCTTTGCGTGTGCCTTGCTCTGTTTGCCAGGGGTTACAACCAACGAGGAGTTGTGAGTCGACTTAGGGCGCAGGAATAGGTCAGAAGCTTACACTCCCATAACCACAAGAGAGTTCCTACCTTTCGAGGAAGGCAGCTTATCACCATACATAAATCGCGGTGGTGTAGATGGTAAGATCCAGATTCGAAACATGAGCTGCACCTTTGACCACACTTACAAAGTGAATTGAATAATGCACTCATATGTTTAGCTTACAGCCCTTACTAATCATTATGGAACTCCTTAGAAAAGAAAAGAAGACACTTAGAATAACCTACTGGGTAAACACCAAGTTCATGAGACAAGCAAAAGTATTGATTGTGAATGACAATCAGGATTCTGACAGGGCTCTACACAGGCCACTGTTGGGTTGGGAATAAAAAACATCCAATTATGCAGATTTAGTGAAGAGAAAGGCGCAGTTTCCATAGATTTGGGGAACACAGCTTACACCCCAACAAGATAAGTTGCCGAGAATCCACGAAAATCCTTTCATTCGTGCAGGAAGTTGGACTGGTAGAAGAGTTGTAACTCAGTAGGGGGCACAATAGACCAATATTGGTGGCGGTGCGCTAATAATACCAAAATCCCTGTGGTGCAGATGGTAAGACTGAGACTCGAAAGGCGCTCGTCTTGGGCGCAGCACCACTAAACACACCCATAAAGTAAAGTAAAGAATGTTCTCATATTAAGCTCTCAGCATACTAAAATGGCAGTGGTGCAGACGGTAAAACTGGGCTGTTTTACTTTCAGCACCATCAACCATACGTGTGAAGGTGCGGCTTATTATATTAAAGAATGCACTTAAAGAATGTTTAGCTCACAGCATACAGAAACCCCGGTGGTGCAGATGGTAAAACTGAGATTCGAAACACGGTCTTTATAGTCATTTAACTCACAGCAACATTGAGCACACACATAAAGTAAACTGAAGCATGCACTCATAGCTCGCAGCTGCAAACTAAAACCCCAGTGGTGCAGATGGTAAGAATGATACTTGAAAAGCGGGTGTCTTGGGCGCTGCATCATTTATTATACGTATAAAGTAAAGTGAAGAATGCTCTTATATGTTTAGCTCACAGCATACGGAAACCCCAGTGGTGCAGATGGTAAAACTAAGATTCGAAACACGGACTTTATTGCCATTTAACGCACAGCACCATTGACCACACACATAAAGTAAACTGTAGAATGCACTCATAGCTCACAGCTGCAAACTAAAACCCCAGTGGTGCAGATGGTAAGACTGATACTTGAAAAGTGGGTGTCTTGGGCGCAGCATCATTGATCATACGCATAAAGTAAAGTGAAGTGAATGCTCTTATATATTGAGCTCTCAGCAAACTAAAATTCCGGTGGTGCAGACGGTAAAACTGCAATACGAAACACATACGTCTTGACCCACGACCCACGTCTTAACACAGTAAAGAATGCACTTATATGTAAAGCTTGCAGCATACCAAAATCACGGTGGTGCAGAGGGTAAGAAGTGTGGCCTCAAAACGGTGTTGTTGTGGTTTCGAGTACCCTTTCCTAGCATAATATTAAGGCAAACGAGTTCTTAAAATGAATTTGAAGATTCTTAGGTAAAATGTCCAATGTCTAGAGGAATTCATTGCCCAAAAAGCACTTTCAATTGAACAAATTTCGGTAAAACTTGAGAAAAATCTGGTTTATACAATGAAAAGATTGCTTCAAGGACACCGAATAGCTTATCTAATAGAACTTTTTGGCACTCATCTGGGGGTGAAATCAAAGGGGTTGTATAAATATATACAACCTTTTTGACTAGTTTAAAGAGTGAAAACTTTCTGCGCATCCTTTAAGAGAGCCACAAACTTCATTAACAGGGAGTGAACTTTTTATTTTGCGACCCCAAAAGAGAAAAAGGAAATCCAGTCAATTTTTGCATCCTTTAATTACTTGAAAATGTGCCAGAATGCAAACGCATCCGTCGGTTAGGGTTTTAACCTCCACCATTTCGCCTGCTGCAGTTGCCGCCTCCTTGTTCCACTGTCTGTCTGTCTGTCTGTCAGTCTGTTTTTCCTTTTTCTTCTTCCACTATTGCACTTTATTTGCTTGCATTTTATGGACAATTTGGGGCTTGTATTTATTTTGTTTGGCCACGCCTTCCAACCCCATTCTTGCTTTTGAACCAAAAAATATTGAACTTAACTTGGTTTTTCGCAGTGTGTGTGTGTGTGTGTATGTAAGTTATATGCGTGTGTGTGTGGACAAGTTTCCGCTTTTCACCTTCCTTTTCCTCTCCTTTACTTTCATCAACTGATTTTTATTATTTTTTGTTGTTGTCGTCGTCGTCGTCAACTTTTACGTTGGCTTTCTCCTTCTTTCTTCTGTTGCTGGCAAGCAAATTAAAAATTCAATTTTGTTGTGCAACTTTTGCACTTTACAAGTCCTATCCTCCCCCTCCTCCTCCTCCTCCTCCTCCTCCTCCCACACTGGCACTTCCCTTGTTGCATGCATTTCAGCCATATGTTATTAGAGTATCCCCCCCCAGTCTCCGCTCTCTCTCTCTCTCCCCTTTTTTTTTTTGCTGCCTTTGGCGACTCATGCGAGCTAGCCTCCTGTTTTGCGTATGCGTGAGGACCACGCCCACAAAAATTGTTTTCTTTTCTTGCGGATTTCCCCTTTGAATAACCCAAAAAAGTTGGCCAGAAAACATCGTAAGGCCTGCCGCACACAGACAGCTGAGCGGTGCTTAACAGAGCTCAGAGTGAGCGTACACGCCAACAGCTTAGCGGAGCGGAGTAGCTGCGTAAGCTCTTTTAACTCTACTCTGCTTTGGGCCTAAAAGGGAAGGCTAAGGGTAAGGATCACTCCTACCTACTTCTCCACTCGTGTTCTTCATACAGGATGAACAACAACACCATCTATGAGAAATGCTCCTAAACGAGCTGTTCTTTACCTCGTTTATATGCAAATTTTTGAAAGCAACCTGTTAATGTCTTCTTCGAACTCTTTACATGACTTGCCATTGAGATTAGGTACCACAGTTCACTTAAAAGCCTGCCCACCGCTGCTTTAATTGTTATCTTTGGATCAATTCTTAAAGTGTAGTTGGGTTTTCCCTAGTTCACTTACACAAAACACTTACAAGAGATCTTGCCAGCGAAACATTTCTTAAAAAGGTTACAACCAAGCAAGAAAGTCAGTCAAGCCCGACTATAATATACTCTGTACGCTCTTATACGCTCAGCATAATTTTAATGCTGCAATAGCAGGTGAAAGTCTTTTAATCATAACTCGCAAACCGTTCATCCGATCTTTCCCATTCCTTTGGCGGATCCATAAATAGTGTTGATATCTGATCTGATACGAACCATATAGCTGCAAAACTGTGGGAGCTATGAGATTATTGCTTGATCTGCCAGCAAGGTATCAGAATTTTGTTCCATATACGTCAAACCTCTATCTCTTACCATCTCTGTAATCTGTGCTTTCAAATAGACAGACATAATCCGCGCACTGTCGACGCACTGCATTGAGAGCATGCTGTCATTGCTGAGACATGATTTTCTGATTGCGCAGTGGATTTCGACGAATTCGTTGTCTTACGGCTCTTTGATAACTAGTGACGTTCGCACAGTGTGCGGTCCTTTAATCCAATAGTATCCTTAAAAATAATTTCAGGTTACGATACACAAAGTTTTCAGGTCGCAACATCCGAAAGATTTCGTCTCTTTCGTAACCGCATTGAAAATGGAAAAAGGGGGATCATGAAGTTGTGCGAATGTATGTAACAGGCAGAAGAAAACATTTCCGACCCCATAAGTCTATATATTCTTGATCAGCATAAACAGCCGAATCAATATAGCCATGCCCGTCTGTTTTTATGCCATCTCCTCTGTCAGTTTTAAAGCTATCGTGACCAAACTTTGCATGAAGTCTGCTGGTTCAAATACGCTGCACATTTGTCACGAAACCGGCCAGATCGGCTGACTATAACTTATAGCTGCCATAGGAACGATCGGTCGAAAAACTAGTTTTAGTAAGGAAAACTTTTTTGTTTTCAATGGAAACGACACCAAACTTTGTATTTCTTAGTTTGCTATGCTTTGCCATGATTATACCAAGTTTGGTTGAAATCGGACATCTATATGGTATAGCTGTCATAGAAAAGTAGAGACTGAAAAGTAGTCTTAGCGAGAAAAACTTTTTTGTTTTCAATGCAAACGTCTCCAAACTTCGTATGTACTACTTTTTTATGCTTCTTCATGATTCTGCCAAGTTTGTTCGAAATCGAACATTTATATAGTATAGCTGTCATACAAAAGTAAGGTTAGAAAGCTAGATTTAGTATGAAAAACTTTTTTGTTTCCAATGTGAACCTCTTGAAAATTTGCATATATTTATTCTATAAGCTTTTACACAATTCTACAAAGTTTGGTCAAAATCGGTTGACTATAGGTTATAGCTGCCATAGTAATGATCGGTCGAGAAACTAGTTTTAGTAAAGAAAACTTTTTTGTTTTCAATGGAAACGACACCAAACTTTGTATTTCTTAGTTTGCTATGCTTTGACATGATTTAAGTAAGTTTGGTAGAAATCAAACATCTATATAGTAAAGCTGTCATAGAAAAGTAGAGTCTGAAAAGTAGGCTTAGTGAAAAAAACCATTGTGTTTTCAGTGGAAATGTGCTACAAATTAGAAAAACGTGCTGCAAGGCTATACAAACTACGGCAGAGCTGAAATCAACTTTCCTCCCTCGCAATTTGCTTAAAATATTAAATCTAACACAGTTTAATAGAAGGAAGATTTCTTACTTTCTGGATATATTTAGATATCTAAATTGTTTATTGATTTGCCAAAGAAATGGTAAAGATCGGTTGTAAGCAAGTTGAGCTATGAGCAAAAGAATGTACGCTGCAACTGTGCATACACTTTTGTTGGTAGAGAGAGTATATTAAAATCAGGGCTACAAACCAAAAAAAATTGTCGGATCTCCGGTACACTGGTTCGAACCCAAATTAACGAATGGTTAAGGTTCAGAAATTTAAGGTTCGAGGTTTTTGGGAAGAAGGTTTTGGTTCGAACCTTGGTTCAACATTAATAGTTGATGTGTTCTATGTGTTTTAAAAACAGCATTCGACCTAAAAACTCCCCAAATTGTACGGGAACCGAGTGGTTTTTGGTTCGGAATTGGTTAGTAGAACACATGGAAGTATTCAATATATAATTTAAAGTTAAGTGAAATTCCATTTCGTAGTTTACGTAGAAATATATTACCAAAATAATGTTAGATTCTTGCTTTTGAGAATTATTTAACAAGCTAGATATAACAAGAAACATTTTGGTGGGGATTTCATATGGAAATCTAAACGTTTTGCCAGATTTTTTTCCACTTTTCTGCCCATTTTGGGAGTCAGTCGCACCAAATAACAGATGAAGTTGGTAAACAGAAGGTAAAATTTTTGTGTCTATCAGTTTTGTTGAACAGAACCGAAATTTTAGGTTCGGAACAGGTTCAGGTTCAGCTTTAATTTCTAAAGAGGTTCGCTTCAAGGTTCGGTTCATAGTAAAATAAATGTCGAAATTCCGGGTTCTAACCGGTTCGGTGCAAAGTCGGTTTGCAGCCCTGATTAGAATTGGGTTTGACAGACTTTCTTTTTATACTCTGTACCGTAGGTACATAGAGAATTATAAGTTTGTGCAAAAGTATGTAACAGCCAGAAGGAACCTATAACCGACCCTATAAAGTATATATATTCTTGATCAGCATCAATAGCTGAGTCCGTCCGTATAAAGGCACAGATCACAGAGATGGTAAGAGATAGAGATTTGACATGTATGGGTAATATGCTTCTTATGTCTAGAGGCAGATCAGGTTTATTTTCAATTTTGACCACGCCCCCTACCGCCCCTGCAATTTGGAAAAAACGTCATATTTGACACAGTTTTAAAGATAGATGGTTTGTTTCTTCTGAACATATTTAGTTATCAGGATAACTTATCGTTCAGCTAAAGGAATGATGAAGATTGGATGAACGGCTGTCGAGTTATGATCAAAAGACTGTTCGCTGCTGCAGCGCAGCTGCTTTCAGCTGTATCAAAATGTATGCTGAGCGTTTAATTTCGTTGGTACAGAGTATGTTATAGTCGGACTGGACCGACTTTCTTTCTTTCTTGTTCTTGTATAGAGGAAATGAAAAACATAGCCAAAGTTCCTAACGGAATAAACCCATAAAACTGGCGTATCTTTCACAATTGCAAATGGCTAAGCTGAGCTTGTTAACTGCCGGACCAATTGGGTGGCGATCTCTAATGGAGAGAGGCGAAACGTTGACTCGTGGAATCGTTTTTGTTGGCCATTTCTGCATGCACTACTTATTAGTCGTTGGTCAATTTTAATCGCTCACCATCGAGCGCGCCGCGTGCAGTTATGTGCACAATGATACGCCTCTCAAACGACGGCTCCCCCCCACAGCCACCGCCAATGCTCCCTTCCCCTGGCCATGCTGGCTCCTTTTGAATTGTGCATTCGTTTTGTTTAGTTTAGCTCTAGCCAAAGCTGCTGCTGTTGCTGCTGTTGCTGTTGCTGTTGTTGCTGTTGCTGCTGTCGTCGTGGTCTCGTGGTCGACTTCGTCGTTGTCGTCGGTCAGTTTTGTGTGGCAACACACACAGAGTCGTCGCTCGCTCGCTCGGTGAGCGGCGGCGGCGGCGGCGGCAGCAACGTAAATTGCGCACTTTGCGTTGCGATTTTCAACATCTCGGTGGCTGCCAGCCTGCCTGCTGCCTGCCTGCCTGCCTCTAGGTTCACATTCTCATTACAGTTCATTCACCCAAAAGATACGGCTTTTATGTATCTATTAGTTATGTATGTGTAGTTCAGCTACAGTCTCCAGTTGCCAGTCCTCAGTCTCCAAGTCGCTTTGACTGCCTGCACTTTCAGCCAAGTTTTGATTTGTGTTATGCTGTAGCAAGTAGATACACACACACACACACACACTGAGATACATTCCTCTTGACCATCTGTCGTCGTGTCTTTTCTCTTAGTTTAATGCCCAAGCTCAGTTCCATTGTCTAACGCTTAAGCTTTGAGTATTCATAAGTTTTGCAGTTTCAGTTTCAGTTTTTCTTTTTCTTCTTTTTTTTGTATTTTGCTAATCGCATTTTCCCCCTCTTGATGTTTTCATTTTTCTTTTCTCTCTCTCTCTTTCTTTTTGCAGGTGAGTTTTCTTCAAACACCAAAAGTCCCTTGACAACAAAGGCAAGTTCGGCCCAAGTAGGAAAAACGGGTTTGTAATCATTTTGTTAAATATTTGCGCTTTATTTTTTGTTTTTTAAGGCAAATTTCAGTACAATTACCTTTTCTGAACTCGACTGCAATTCGATTTGAAAAAAAATAATTAAGCATAAAATGTCCTAAGCAAAAATTCAACTTATAAAAAAGTCCTTTACAGTCTACAGATTCTTTTTTTAGACTCAATTTTTATGCCCTTTTCAAGGTTTGCATTAAAAACCTAACAAAAAGTCAGAAGACAATGAAATGGAAACCCTTTTGAAACAACTGACAGAGCCAAAGAAAAGTTGAAGAAGTTGAAGGGTTCGAACCAAAATTTACGAATGGTTCAGGTTCAGAATTTGGAGGTTCAAGATTTTTGGGCCAAGGTTTTGGTTCGAACCAAAAGCCAAGCTTTATACACGTTTATATAGTAATCGACCTAAAACCGACATAAACTGTTAGGGAAGTGTCTCAATTTTGGGTTGGGATGGGATTTCACAATACTTTATATAAATAGAAACACTTTCATACATCTCATGACCATCAAAGCAATGACAATGTGTTTCTACTTATATTAAGAATTGTGATGAAACTTCGAAGTTCTCGATACAGCCCTTCAAATAAGATGCAATTTCGTAGTCCACATACGAAAAGTGTTTCCACAGTAATGTGGATAATTCCATCAGGATAACAGAAAAAGTCACTGGTAAACAGTTCAAATCTATCATTTTTGTTGAACCGAACCGAAATTTTGGGTTCGGAACTGGTTCAGGCTCAGCTTTAATACCTTAAGAGGTTCGGTTCGAGGTTCGGTTCACAGTAATCTGAAAGTCGGAATTCCGGGTTCGAACCGGTTCGGTTCAAAACCGGTTTGCAGCTCTGAACAGGAGTGTACAGAAGTCGGACAGCACCCTAAAGCGATGTCTCTTGCAAGTTGAATTAGGGTAGAGCTGTCAAACAATCGATGACACTATCGATAAGTGTGTTCAACCATATCGATTTCCGGTATCAGTCGGTGTCAATCTCGGGCGATAAGGTAACGCTTGTGATTAAATTAAGCTTTCGCTCAAGATAAATGCCTTAAGGGGGGAAACCAGTTTAGGAGGTTCGAGTGTTTTTTGTGATTTTTTTTAACTGAGAAAGAATAATTAGAATTCGTTTGAACTTGGAGGGTAGTTTATTCCTATTTTGAACTACACTTTTAAATTTTTGGATGCCATTTTCGCCGGAAGTGGTGGAGTTAGAGACTGGTGTCCATTGACGATCGCCATCAGAGTTGACTGCTGGCGGGACACCTGGAGGTCGCAGTTTTGACCTGAAATCATTAATTTTTTTTTTCTTTCGTTAGTAACATATTTTCTAAGAAAATGAACCAAACTCTGGCCAAAAGAGTTGAAAATTGAGTGTTTTGGAGGTGTTTGAACAAAATGTCATGTTTTTATATCATTTTTTTCACCTTTCTTACATAAAACAAGAAAGAAAGTCGGTCAAGCCCGACTATAACATACTCTGTACCAAGAAATTTTGTCTTTTGATCATAACTCGAATGCCGTTCATCCGATCTTCTTCATTCCTTTGGCGGATCGATAAGTTATTCTAATAACTAAATATGTCTAGAAGGAACAAGCCATCTATCTTCAAAACTGTGGGAGATATGACGTTTTTTCTAAATTGCGGGGGCGGGAGGGGGCGTGGCCAAAATTGAAAATAAACTTGATCTGCCTGCAGACATAAGAAGCATATGTCCCATATACGTCAAACCTCTATCTCTTACCATCTCTGAGATCTGTGCGTTCATACGGACAGACAGACGAACAGACAAGAAGAACAAGAAAGAAAGTCGGTCAAGCCCGAATATAACATACTCTGTACCAAGAAATTTTGTCTTTTGATCATAACTCGAAAACCGTTCATCCGATCTTCTTCATTCCTTTGGCGGATCGGTAAGTTATCCTAATAACTAAATATGTCCGAAAGGAACAAGCCATCTATCTTCAAAACTGTGGGAGATATGACGTTATTTCTAAATTGCGGGGGCGGGAGGGGGCGTGGCCAAAATTGAATATAAACTTAATCTGCCTGCAGACATAAGAAGCATATGTCCCATACATGTCAATCCTCTATCTCTTACCATCTCTGAGATCTGTGCGTTCATACGGACAGACAGACAGACGGACAGACGGACGGACGGACGGACGGACGGACGGACGGACGGACGGACAGACGGACAGACGGACATGGCTATATCGATTCGGCTGTTGATGCTGATCAAGAATATATATACTTTATGGGGTCGGAGATGCTTTCTTCTGGATGTTACATACTTTTGCACAAACTTATTATACTCTATGTACCTTTGGTACAGAGTATAAAAAGATAGCAAACGTTTCTAATGTATTTTCGGGGTTGCTGAATTCAAATAAATTAGCCTTTTTGTCACAGCGCCACACGTTAAAGACAAAACTTGCATAAACGTGAGTTGAACAAAGTTTTGTTCACATTTCTAGGTCCTGTAGCCACATTTATTCAACTTTAACTATTCATCTATTTTTAATATTAAGGCTAATAATTGAACAATTGAATTTCCAGAGCCGTTCTAGCTTGGTTTGTTTATATGTTTAGTCTCATTTCAGTCCGAAAGCTTTCCCTCTATTACCTTTTTTCCCTAAGCACTCAGAAAGCAAAAAGCTAGGTGGTGTAGATGACAGAGCTGTTGCATTTTTCAAGAGATGTCATGTGATCAAATATTTGTATTATAATTATTTGAAATGTGTTAAGAAATTGATCATGGTTTTAGTATGTTATATTTTTGTCTTTGTCTTTGCCACATTATTAGGAAGATGGTCCTAGACTTTAGGCTTAGTAGAAAATACAATTTGTGGCCTAATTTTTAAACGTTATAATCCACATTTAAGCTGTTTAGGTACAAAATTACCTACATATTTTCATTATAGTCCATTTTTATACATTTTAGGCTCGCAATTTGCTACAACTAAACCTCTCATAGAGATATCCGAGCTAGAGATTTAGGGTCTGCTTAAGTTTATTCTGTCTGCTACGACTTGTTGCTTTCTGACATCGCAACCTAACCTAACTATTGGTATATAGTTGACCGATTTCGACCAAACTTTGTAAAATCATGTCAAACCATAGAATACTTATAAATAGGAAGTTTGCAGGCGTTTCCAATGAAAACAAAAGGTTTTTCTTACCAAAACTAGTTTTTCAACCGATTGTTCCTATGACAGCTATACGCTATAGTCCACCGATTTTGACCAAACTTTGTAGAATTGTGTGAAAGTATAGAAAACTAAGTAACTAAACAAAGTTTGGAGCCGTTTCCATTGAAAACAAAAAAAGTTTTTCATACTAAAACTAGTTTTCCGACCGATTGTTCCTATAACAGCTATCCGCTATAGTCAACCGACTATGACCAAACTTTGTAGAGTTGTGTAAAAGCATTGCAAACTAATATATACAAAGTTTGGAGGCGTTTCCATTCAAAACAAAAAAGTTTTTCTTACCAAGACTACTTTTCAGACTCTACTTTTCTATGACAGCTATACTATATAGTTGTCCGATTCAGACCAAACTTGGTGAAATCATGTCAAGGCATAGCAAACTAAGTTATACAAAGTTTGGAGCCGTTTCCATTGAAAACCAAAAAAGTTTTTCTCACTAAAATTAGTTTTCGGACTCTACTTATCTATGACAGCTATACTATATAGATGTCCGATTTTGACCAAACTTGGCAGAATCATGGTTAAACATAGTTAAATAAGAAATACCCAGTTTGGAGGCGTTTCCATTGAAAACAAAAAAGTTTCTCCCACTAAAACTAGTTTTCCGACCGATTGTTCCTATGACAGCTATAAGCTATAGTCAACCGACTTTGAGCAAACTTGGTAGAATCATGTCAAAGCATAGCAAACTACGATATAGAAATCCTGGAGGCGTTTCCATTGAAAACAAAAAAGTTTTTCATACTAAAACTAGTTTTTCGACCGATCTTTCCTATGGGAGCCATGAGATATAGTCAACCGATCCGGTCCGTTCCGACATATTAGTAGTGTGCAGCAAAAAGAAAGCTCTGTGCAAAATTTCAGCTCGATAGCTTTAAAACTGAGAGACTAGTTCGCGTAGAAACAGACAGACAGACGGACAAAGCTCAATCGACTCAGCTCGTTAGCCTGATCAAGAATATATATATAGTTTATGGGGTCGGAAATGAATATTTCTATGCGTTGCAAACTTGTGGTCAAAATTTGAATACCCTTTGCAAGGGTATAAAAACACTATACAGAGTGGTTCTTAATGGAACTGTATCATTGCTGTCCTTGAAATGTTATATTAGAATATCGTAAATCGTCTATTTTAAGCATCGATACGATGTAGAGGACCCTACCTTTGAGCGTTAAACGGGGATGGTATCATTTAAAGGTGTCTTCAAGCCGTGGTAACATACAATTTTGTAAGCCCCACAAGGGAAAGTAGTCACCAGTTCGAGCCAGGGTAGAGAGTAGGAGTGCCTGCTGCCTGCCTGCCCCCCCATGTGTCATTGATGAAAAGCAGAAAAAGATTGTCATATTCTACCATATTTTAAGACAAAGATTTCAACTTGAGTCCATGATCCATGTATCTGGTTACCTAGCCCACCTTCTGGCTGTGATTCGAACAAGTTGCTTGTTGGTTTTTGGGAAAGCTAAAAGCAATTCTCCTGCACCAGAGCGCTGGTCACTTTTCCAGTTGCAAATGCTAATCGAAAGGCAGGCGACCCGTGTGTTGATTTATGTATACCAAAAACTAAACTACTAAGCGTGAGCCGGGGGGAGGAGGGGGAGGAGTTGGAGTTGGAGTTGGAGACCCGAGACTCGGGTAAGGTAGCACAAATCAAAGCGTGGTATGGCATTGCCATCATCATCATCCATTGCATTTCACAGAGAGAGAGACTGAGGTATGTGCGAGTGTGTGTGTGCGAGTGTGCGAGTGTGTGTGTGGTAATTGACACAAAACCGAACCGAGGCGGCTGTAGTTTTAGCCTTTGTTGTAGCAGCGGTGACTACTGGTGCCTGGTGGCTGGTGGCTGGCTGGAAGTGGAAAACTAAACTACAACAACATTTTGCTAAATACACACTGGAAATGGCAGCAACCGCCTGCCCCGACTGCCCCGACTGCATCATCATCATCATGTGCATTGGAAAACTAAACCAACGACGACGACGGCGACGGCGACGACGACGAGATGGCGGCGTCACCGTCAGCAGCAGCATCAAGCGTCGGCATCAGCATTTCAGTATCAGGCCATCCCAAAAAACAGAGTGGGTGATGGCCCCGGTGGGTGGTGGTGGGTTTGGGTGCAGGTAGCCAGCTTCGCTAGTTTTCCCGTTGCTGTGTGTTTTGTTTTCTTTCTATTATTTCACCACTAACCAAGCAAGCAACCAACCACCGCCCTCGGAAAAATGACAAATAGCGACAACAAATTTCACCAAACTTGTCCCAAAAGAAAATTGACTTGCCCACATGCCAAACACACACAACCAAGTCAAACCTCAGGGACCAAAAGTCGAGCTACTCTACGCTTAATGACAATTTCCAAAAATGGAATATGTTGAGCTGCCTATTAGATGGCTACACGGAGAGAAAAAAGAGAGGATTTTAAAAGAAAATTTCCATCGGTTATGCAGCTTTTGAACTGCATTACTAGGGTTTTTATACCCCTTTGCAAGGGTATTACAATTTTGCCCAGAAGAAATAGAAATATTCATTTCCGACCCCATAAACTGTATATATATTCTTGATCAGGTGACGTGCTAGGTCGATTGAGCTTTGTCCGTCCATCTGTCTGTTTCTACGCGAACTAGTCTCCCAGTTTTGAAGCTATCGAGCAATTTTTACTGCACGCTACTAATATGTCGGAACGGACGGCATCGGATGACTATATCTCATAGCTGCCATAGTTACAATCGGTCGAAAAACTAGTTTTGGTAAGAAAAACTTTTTTGTTTATATTGTAAACGCCTCCAAACTTTGTATATCTTAGTTTGCTATGCTTTGACATGATTTCACCAAGTTTGGTCTGAATCGGACATATATATAGTATTGCTGTCATAGAAAAGTAGAGTCTGAAAAGTAGTTTTAGTATGAAAAACTTTTTTGTTTATATTGTAAACGCCTCCAAACTTTGTATATCTTAGTTTGCTATGCTTTTACACAATTCTGCAAAGTTTGGTCAAAATCGGTTGACTATATCATATAGCTGTCATAGGAACAATCGGTCGAAAAACTAGTTTTGGTAAGAACAACTTTTTTGTTTTCAATGGAAACGGCTCTAAACGTTGTATATATCAGTTTGCTATGCTTTGACATAATTTCACAAAGTTTGGTCGAAATCGGACAACTATATAGTATAGCTGCCATAGAAAAGAAGAGTCTGAAAAGTAGTCTTAGTAAGAAAACCCAGTTTGTTTTCAAAGGAAACGCCTCCAAGCTTTGTATATCTTAGTTTGCTATGTTTTCACACAATTCTACAAAGTTTTGTCAAAATCGGTTGACTATAGCGTATAGCTGTCATAGGAACAATCGGTTGAAAAAAAAGTTTTGGTAAGAAAAACTTTTTGTTTTCATTGGAAACGCCTCCAAACTTTGTTTATCCTAGTTTGATATGCTTTTCCATGATTTTACCAAGTTTAGTCAAAATCAGACAACTATATAGTATGGCTGTCATAGAAGAGTAGAGTCTGAAATGTAGTTTTAGTGAGAAAAATTTTTTGGTTTTCAATGGAAACGGCTCCGAACTTTGTATAACTTAGTTTGCTATGCTTTTCCATGATTCCATTAAGTTTGCTCCGAATCGGACATCTATATAATACAGCTGCCATAGATAAGTAGAGTCTGAAAAGTAGTCTTAGTAAGAAAAACTATTTTGTTTTCAATGGAAACGCCTCCAAACTCTGTATTTCTTCGTTTGCTAAGCTTTTCCATGAATTCACCAAGTTTGGTCAACATCGGACAGCTATATAGTACAGCTGCCATAGAAAAGTATAGTCTAAAAGTGGTTTTAGTGAGAAAACTTGTTTGTTTTTAATGGAAACTTTGTTTACCTTAGTTTGCTTTGCTTTGACATGATTCCACCAAGTTTGGTCAAAATCGGACAACTATATATAGTATAGCTGTCATAGAAAAGTAAGCTCCGAAAAGTAGTCTTAGTTAGAAAAACATGCGGCAAGGGCATACAAACTTTGGCTAAGCCGCAGTTAACTTTGCTCCTCTATAATGAGCCACTCGGATAGTCGTCCCGGAATGCCCTCGGACATTGATGGTTTTAACAGGGTTTAGGTTCAGGCACCAAAACGGGAGTCACCTGTTGTGTACTTTCTTGAATTTTAATCTCACAAGGATAACAATCCGTGGCATGTTATATTTTTCTGTGACGAGGAGTCGTTTGCCGTGGACTACCTTGGAGTACTTCTCCATTGCACCTTACCCGGGGGGCAGCCATCCAACTGCCCATTTTGGGTGAATAATGCTCTAAGGATAAAAGCATTACAGATTGCATTTGCATTCAAACTAATTGCCAAGCCACAAAGTAGTATGTAACTTTCAATTTCAATCAATTTGCAAGCCGAAAGGATAGCCAGGAACTGTTCAAATATGAATATGCTAACTGCTAACCCAATATTTGCTTTCCTCTCTCTCTCTCTCGCTCGCTCTCGCTCTTTGGCTTAGACCATTTACAATGGTCACGCACAGAACTTAAGTCTGGTTATAACCTAATCACATAATAACAGAAACAGCCCATTCGCCATTCAGATCAGGTGCCATAAACCTCAACGGGTTGAATCTACAAACCAACCAACCATCCCCCCGCCCCGCAGATTGGAAAGCCTCGAAAAAGTCCAACTGGGTGTGAGGGAGAAAGCAGTGCACATCCTTGAACTGCAGCAAACTAGCTAATAAATGAGTATCTATAATTGTTTTATGCCTGCCACACACACATGCACACTCCTCCTGTGGTGGAGTAGGCGCAGGGTGGGGCGTGGCAGGTGCCAACCTGGACCCAAAGGTCCTTCGAGGATGAATGTATCTATATATATGTATGTATGCACATGGCTGATGCGTGACTTGACTGAGTGCATGATGCGCGCGCGCTGCACAAAACAACAACAGCTCAAGCAGCGACACTCAAAGGATTGGACGGACGGGGTCGTCGCTGGGGTCGGATGGTCGGGGATGGTCGGTCGGTCGCTCGTTCGCTCGTTGGGCTGGTGGCGTTTCCGTGGAAAATTTTCGGTCACTCATTGACATTCGTTCTCGGTTGTGTAGGCCCGCAACTGGCCACCTGGCCAACTGGGCAAAACTGGGCACCTCAGCTCTGCTCGGCGACTCTGCGACACACAAGAGAGTGCGAGATGCGCCCCCGTGGCGTATAATAACATCGAAATGGAAATTGGTGCATTAACAACGCAAGGCTAGGCATCTTGCACCGCAATATGAATACGTTTTCGGGCTTATGCCGGAATCCAATTAATACCCAACAGATATAAAAGGGGGAGGGGGTGGCGGGGGGGAAGCCTCAAATAGATTGATGTCTCAAAGGTTGAACTTAACAGGAAACATACGTAAACAATTTAAGAGATAGAGCTAGAAAACATACAAATAACCCATTAATTTGGCCAAAAAATTAACCCAATAGAAAAAATAATGCCAGGCATGCAATCGGAGCACCTTAAAACCTATGAAACGATAACCAATTTCATGTTGTAAGTTTTAAAAACCCAAAATTGTTCTCTTTAATACCCTGTAAACCTTGAGAATCGTTTAAAGGGTATACTAAACTCCTGCAAATTTATGTAACAGCCAGAAGGAAGCAACTCCGATCCCATAAAGTGGATATATATGCTTGATCAGCATCAACAGCCGAGTCGATATGGCCATATTCGTCTTTCTGTCCGTATGAACGCACAAATCTCAGTGTTAAAAAGAGATGGAGGTTTTTTATACTTGCAGGCAGATCAAGTTTAGTTTCAATTTTGGCCACGCCCCCAACCGCCCCCGCAATTTGGAAAATACATCATATCTCCCACAGTTTTAAAGATAGATGATTCGCACCTTCTAGACATATTTAGTAATCAGAATTACTTATTGATCCGCCAAAGGAATGTGGAAGATCGGATAAACGGTTGTTGAGTTATAATCAAAAGACTGTTCTCTGCTGCAGCGCAGTAGCAGCGCTGCTTTCAGCTGTATCAAAATGTATGCTGAGCATATAATTTCCTTGTTTTAGCGTATGTTATAGTCAAGCTTGATCGACTTTCTGTCTTGTTTTATACACTTTTTTATCGGAAAATTGTGTTCAGCAACGAAACTCATTTCTGGTTGAACAAAATTGCCGAAGCTGGTGTGAAGAGCAGCCAAAAGCAAGGCAAGAACTGTCAATGCAGCCCGAAAAATGCGGATTATAGGCGGGTGGCATCGTTGGATCGTACTTTTGATACCCTGTTCCCATTGAAAATGTGAAAAGGAGGATGATGAAGTTGTGCAAATGTATGTAAAGGTGAGAAGGAAACACTTCCTACCCCATAAAGTATATACTATATATTCTTGATCAGCTTGAACAGCCGAGTCGATATAGCCATGTTCGTCTGTCTGTATGTACGCGTCGATCTCAGAGACTATAAGAGGTAGAGCCACAAATTGTTGCATGAAGGTAGGTGTATACCGTAAGCAGATCAAGTTTGTTTCAGATATGGAAAATTACACCCCCCCCCCCCCCCCCCTGCCCCCTTTTATCCCCTGAAAACCTTCAAAACCACAATTTTTAAGTTAGAGTCTCGTGGTTTAATAAACAACAAGCAAGCCCCAATTTGTATTCCAATCTATTCTGAAAAATACAATTAGAACGAACAACAAACATCGGAGTTATAAGCGAATCAATTGAGCGGGGGCTACCGCATCGTCAGTTAGAGCTAAAACCGCTAAAGAGAACAAAATAATGTGGCCTACTTTCAGGATGAACCTTCTAAAAGCTGTTACAAAAACAGTTTGCAATCAAATTCAAAAACAAATAAATGAAAACAGGGTATGAACAGGGTATTTGGTAGTCGAGGCACTCGACTTGTTAAACCCATTACTCGAAGAGTAAAAAGGGTATACTAAAGTCCTGCAAATGCATATAACAGGCAGAGGGAAGCATCTCCGACCCCATAAAGTATATATATATAGTCTTGATCAGCAGTCTATATAGCCATAAATGGCAGATTTACATAAAATGTTGCATACTTATGTGAGCCGCCTGAGGTTATTAAACACTAATTGGCCTAAGTAAAGGGTATTTCGAAGTCGGGCAGCACCGATTTTTACCTACGCTCTACACTCTTTCAACCATGGACATGCCCTCAGGAAGTGACATACCCAGGAATGATGCGCAGGACCTCTTCCTTGCCACTTTCGCCGACGATACAGCCATTTTGGCCAGACATCCCTGTGTCTACAGCGCCACGGACATCCTTTAGCAATACATGTTCCACTTTTGCAGATGGGCAAGGCGCTGGAATATTGGAATACATGGAGCGAAGTGTGCCAATGTCACCTTTACGTTAAGGAGAGATGATTGCCCCGGAACTTACAAGGATGATCATCTTCTGGCTCATCTTCTAGGCGTGTACCTTGACAGGCGCTTGACATTTGGCTTGTGCATATAAGCCGCCTAACAAAGTCGCTTTATAGAAGAGCTGCTCAATTGGGGTGGATGCTAAAGAGCAGAAACAATTAGTCCTTAAAGAACAAGGTACACATATACAAGGCAATTATTTCACCAGCTTGCTATAACCAGCTATAACCCACCTAAGCAAGATCCATGTTCTCCAGGCCAAATTACTGCTTAGACTATCGGGAGTTGGACTTGATACATGTGCACTAGAAGGTTGGAGAAGGCACTTATGATGTACCTATGATAGGCGACGTTATTAACAAAACAAGCTGCAGACTACCTTGTGAGGCTCAGAGGACACCCCAATCGGCAAGCGAGGCGAATACTGCTGAGAAGGAGAATAAATGGCGTTCAGAGCCAGAAGAAGACTCAAGAGAATATTCCATTTGCAACTCCCAAGACGACGATTCTGATCACACAGTTGATACCTACTTTAATTAACACTCCAGAGACCAGAGCGGGCAAACAAACGAAACGAAACGTTTCTGAATCGTTTCGTTTGTTTCTTTGCACAGAGCGAAATACTAACAAAACCCGAGAAAAGTAACTGTGACAAAAAATGAGTTCTGTTCAGTTTGCGTTCGTGAGAGCAAACTAAACGTAAAGCGAAATGCTCTCATCTTGATTTGCGGACAAAGGGAATCGGAACGATATGCAACGAGCGCGAATAGTTCGGAAACGTTTGCTGCTCAATTTGTATTTGTATTTGTATTGTTGGTTTTTTTTTCTGTTGCTTACTTCTTTGTTTCTCTCAGCTTTGTTGTTTTCGTTTCCGAAACGTTCCAAGGCAGTGCAGCTGTTGGGAGAACAATATTCCAATCGTTTCGTTTGCGCTCTTCGGCAATATAAAGTTAGTGGTTTCGTTTTCCCTGACTAGAGTAACAGCTACAAATCATATGAATCGTTTCTTAGCTTTCGCGAACGGTTCGTTAAACGTTTCGTTTGTTTGCCCGCTCTGATCAAAACCATATTTTCGATGTCCATATGATTCACGTATCCGCCATTTCCAGCTCGGCAATTAGTTGACTTAACATCTACTGCAAAACCACCAAATTAGAGAAATTATTTTCCATTATTTTAGGTTATTTGTTTATTTTGATTGTTACGTATGCTTTAGTTATGGGGGAAGAAGAAGAACGCACTGACGGTTGACGGTAGACGGTGGATGGTGACAGTATGAACACGAGTTTCATTTTTTCACCATCTTCTCATCGTTCCGCTGAGATGGACTGTAGTGTAAATAGGCTATAAATTGACTGCTTTCTTGAGTGCTCACCAACACAAGCACATTTTTGTGCGCTCTCTCTAGAACCCAAAATGAAAACGATTTGAGGAACGAAATGAAGCAGAAAGTGTCAGATGTTTTCAATCTGTGTGAAACCTGCCCATTGAAGAGAAGTCAAAGTAAGCACAGAACCTGGTGTCGACACATAAATCTCTTGCAGTTTTTTTTGTATCCTTTGCATAAATTTGCAGCTTAGCCACCCTTTCTACACTTCATTAGCCCCAAGCCAGGCGGTGGTCGGCTTGGCAGTTATATTTTTATTTCCGTTTCTTTTTTTTTCTTTTTTTTTTTTTTGATTTTGCCAAACGCACACATTGACACTGACTCTCGTTTGTGCTCGCTTGCACTCGCTATCTCTCGGGTGTACTTGCATCTTTGGGTGGCACCCCCCCACCTTACCGCCCCCTTCGCTTATCTAGCCGGGTCCCAGGGTTCGCAGTTGCAACCGCAGCAACAACACATCACACACACACTCGTACCTCGCATTCGTACCTCTCGTTCTCGTTGTGTTGGTGCCGAAGCGTAGCCCAAACTTCCAATATTCCTGTCGTGCGTTTATTAAATGTACAATCTACCAAAAATTTGCAACGAGCCGAAAGCTGCCTGCATACTGCCACCCCACCACCCACCGCCCACCTTTGCCAGCCAGGCGCTTCGGTTGTCCGTGTCGTCGTTGTCGACGACCAAATTTCTGATTCTATTTTGCCCATAACTCAACGCTGCCGCTGCTCCCACACCCGAAAAAAAAGTGCCACCGCTGCCACCCACCCGCCCGCTTCCAGGACATCACAACAACACCCTCTTGCTCTTTCGCTCTCACTCAGCCAGCAGGCTAACAGGCGGCTGCAGCAAGTCAGGAGGAGGCCGCATCCTTTGTATGCTGCTGCTGCTGGTGCTGCTGCTGCTGCTGCTGGTGCCAGGCCGCTATTGCCATTGCCACTTTAAGGTCCGTTGTGCGTCGTCGTTGTCGTCGTCGTCCTCGTAGTCCTCGTCCTCGTCCTCGTCGTCGTCTGTCCCCGCTTCGGCTATTTATAAACTTTTGCACCGGCTAAAGCAACAACCCGACCGTCGAACGTCCTAGGCCAAAACCAGGACCAGGACAGTCTGCCATCAGAGTCGTCACCAAAAGTTGTCTCTCTCGAACAAAACAAGGAAAGAGGCAAGAATTCTGGGAACGATTGTGGCGGTGCTCGGTGCTCGGTGCTGCTACTCGGTTGTGTTTTCTGTGCGGGCTCCTCCGGAGGAGCATGATACTAAGAAATTTGCTGGTAAATATTAATTACCAACCAACCAAACCAACAAAAAACGATGAAAACAAACAAACCGTTTTCTATTTTCTTGTTTTTTTTTTGTCAAGTGTATATGAGTGCAGGTGTGTGTGTGTGTGTGTGTGAGAGAGAGATGGTTAGAAAAAGCCAGCAGGAGCAAGAGAGAGCGAGAGCGAACGTGATGAATGAGGAGCAACAAGTGGAAAGTGTCGACTGCTGGACTAGTTCTATTTCCGATGACTTTTGACAAGAAATCAAGATGAAGTTTGACCCAGAATTTAGTCAGGGTTAAGCTTAAACAGGACTCGTCACAATGGCCATTTTAGTTGGTTGCATTGGGTATATAAGTGCTTGATTTGGCTATTAGTTACCCTATACTAAATGGATTTTAAACTTGTATGATTATCAGCACCTAACGAATCTCCTAACTCTTTGTAGTGAGCACTTACCACCAGCCAACCATTTACCTAACGATGTTTGTATGGGCATGTTCGAAAAACGTAGCGATAGGTACCAGGTTGCATTACCGGTCGTTAGGTTGGTGATGGGTGTTCACATATTGAACTAGCGCTGTGATGCATCAGCTGTCGTTAACAAAGGATTAACGCTTAGTGATGCATCACCGGTCGTTAACAACGGACTAACGCTCATTGATGCATCACCTATCGTTAACAAAGGATTAAAGCTCAGTGATGCATCTGGTCGTCGTTAGGCCTGGTAGTGTCTTGACACCAGGAGAACTACAGGGTACCAATTTACAAAGTTAGCTATGTTTAACAACGGACTAACGATCAGTGATGCATCTGGTGGTCGTTAGGCCTGGTACTGTCTTGACACCAAGAGAACTACAGGGTAACAATTTACAAAGTTTGCTGTCTCGCTCAGTGATGCATCACCTGTCGTTAACAAAGGACTAACGCTCAGTGATGCATCTGGTCATTAGGCCCGGTAGTGTCTTGACACCAGGAGAACTACAGGGTAGTACAAGTTTGCTGTCTACCAGTTGAAACTTAGTCAAGTTACAAGGAATCAAAGATTTGATATAATTACAATTCACATTCGAGAGAGAGAGAGAGCGAGAATAAGAGAGAGAGAAAGAAAGAGAGTAAGAGAGAGAGAGCTTTTGTATCATTTCTAAGTCGATCCTGGTATGTTACAACAACCAAGGTATGGCGCTCTTTTTTTTAAGAACTAAGCTTTTGCCAAGAGCGCCAGAGAGAGTGAAAGAGTGCGAGCAATAGCGAGAGTGAGCGCTAGAGCGAACGGCTCACATGGACACATATTAGGTATGCCTAAAGAACCCCAAGCTTCAAGAGTACGCAAAGCACTGTACGTGCTAAGTACTTTTGCTAAGGGCGTAAACTCCGAGCGCCGTACCTTAGTTGTTGTAACATGGCCCTTAGCCCTTAGCCAAAATAACTCGTGCTTTTCCCACAGATGCTAAGCCATGTTACATCTATATTAGGTACGGCAGTCAGTGTTCATTGCGCACTGAGTTGATTGCTTTTGCACCAAGAGTCCGCAGACAGCTAAGCTTAGAGCGCACTGTAAGCTCTGCCAGGTCTCTTTCATTTCGCTTTTTCGTTAAGAGAGAAGCACAGATAATCAAGTAAATTGTGTGTAAATTTAGTGCTCACCAACACAAGCACATTGTTTTGTGCTCTTTATTTCACATTATCGGTTTTGAGTGCTTTTTGTGGTTACAGTTGAGAGAGCTGAGCTTAGAGCGCGTTTTTTAAAGAGAGAAGCACAGAAAATCAAGTAAATTGATGACCCACTTTAGAGCTCACCAACACAAGCACATTGCTTTGTGCTCTTCGTTTAAAATTGCCTGCTATAAGAGCTTTTTGTAGCTACAAGGGCTCACTTGGGCCTTACAGTTCCCTTGGGTAGCTCAAAAATTTAGTTTTTGGAGGATTTTCTCTCCTTTTTTTTAAACCCTTGCAGAGGGTTTATTAAAATTGTCCAGATGACGCAAAGAAGGAAGCATTTTTGACCACATAAAGTATATATATTCTTGATCAGCAAGACGAGCTAAGTTGATTTGCCATCTTCTCTGTCAGTTTTAAAGCTTTCGCCACCAAACTTTGCAGGAAGTCTACTGGTACAAATACGCTGCACACTTGTCGGAAGCGGCTGGATCGGATGACTATAACATATAGCTGCCATAGGAATGATCGGTCGAGAAACTAGTTCTAGTGAGAAAAACTTTTTTGTTTTCAATGGAAACGCCGCCAAACTTTGTTTATCTTAGTTTGCTATGCTTTACCATGATTCCTCAAAGTTTGGTAGAAATCGGACATCTATATGGTATAGCTGCCATGGAAAAGTAAGGTTAGAAAAATAGTCTTGGTAAGAAAAACTTTTTTGTTTTCAATGTAAACCTCTTTGAAATTGTCATAAATTTATTTTATAAGCTTTCACACAATTCCTAAAAGTTTTGTCAAAATCGGCTGACTATAGGTTATAGCTGACATAGGAACGATCGGTCGAAAAACTAGTTTTAGTAGGAAAAACTTTTTTGTTTTCAATCTAAACGCCTCCAAACTTTGTATTTCTTAGTTTGCTATGCCTACCCATGATTCCTCAAAGTTTGGTCAGAATCGGACATCTGTATAGTATAGCTGTCATAGAAAAGTAGAGTCAGAAAAGTAGTCTTAGTAAGAAAAATGAGAAAATGTCCTTCAAATTAGTAAGAGAAACGTGCTGCAAGGGCATACAAACTTAGGTAAGTCAACTTGTTCAATCAATCTCATTTCATAGTCAATGCTAAACAAGAGATGTTCGTTTTCAACTCGTGCAGCTCTAAGAATTTTGAGGCACGCTCTCCTCTCTAGTCAAAAGCTTATGCCTACGGTGCATTTTACAGTTACCTTTTTGGCTCTCTCGCAAATTGTTGTTGCCTGCCAGAGAGAGAGAGAGAGCCGGATCGAAACTGACCTTATACAATTTAAAAACTAAAACCTAAGCTTGCCCAGAGCCTGACCCTTTCATGGTGCTAGTCTCTAGCCAACTGGTTTGGCCAACGATTAACCGATAACCGAGGTGCAATCCAATTCGTTTCGTTGATTCGCGTTTCTTGGTTCCGTCCTCAAACTGTGTCAGAGTTCTTGGGTGTCGCTCCCAGTGTATGTATGTGTGTGTGTATGCATGTGTGTGTGTGTGTAGATTGGCGGTGGTCTAGCCAGAAAACCAGTCGCCGCAATTGTTGGGCACTTTCCTTCAAACCAGAGTTGCTGCTGCCTGCTGGCTCTGTTTAGGGTAACAACGATGTCGACGACGACAACGACAACGACGACGACAACGACGACGAGGAGGAGTCCTTTCATCACCTAACCACCCCTCCCCCCGACGGGGCTCCACTGATGATGCTAGCTTTGGCTGGCTTGCTGCAGCTTTTCCTTTTATTTTGCGTGGCTCGCGTCGTCGTTGTCGTAGTCGTCCGTCGTTCGCTTCGCGCGTTGTGTTGAGTTTTTTTTTCTTTTTTTCTTTCTTTCTATTGCGACAGCAGCGGCGGCGGCAGCAGCAGCCGCGGCCAGCGTCGACGTTGACTTCGAGCCTGGTGCTGTGCTGCACACACATACTCTCATGTATATACAACATTCCTCAGTACTTGAAGCGCCTCCGGAAGTGATGGTTTTCATCTGCTGCGCCGCGCATTTGCAGCAGCTGCTTTAATATACAAAAAAAAAAGAAAAAACAGAAAAAGAAAAGCACACTCACTCACACACTTACACCGAAAAAAGTAAAAGAAACGAAGAGAACTTACAATTTGACTGGCGGAAGAATGCGCAGCAAAAGAAATGCCAGCGATTTGGGGCTTTTGCAACGCACTTGCCTGGTCGGCGGAAAATCGGTGAGCTAATAAAATAAAACAAAAAAAAACCAAAAACAAGAAATTAAATCGAAAACAAAACTTGGCAGAAGAAATGTAATCACAAGTGTCTCTCGGAATCGGTTGTAGTGGAGTATCAAATCAAATTTTCATTGTGCCGAACAACAACAAACACACATGCGCGAGAGCGCTCGCGCTCGCTCGCCTCTCTCTCTCTCGCGACGGCTCGCTCACTTACTCACTCGTTGGGCTGCTTTAAGCTTTTGCTGGGCCCCTGTTACTTTCTGTAGACTGCAGCGTCATTGCAGCGACGTTGGCCGCATTTTCGCATTTTCGAGGGCCCCCCCAACATACAATATCATCATCATCATCATCGACAACAACAGCACAAAAATATATCGCGAATTAATATCACAACAGAAAATACACACACAGAACTTCAAAACGTGTGACACGAGAAAAACCACAGACTCGACGAACTTTAACAAACTTGCAAACACACATATTTAAAAGATTTGCCCCGAGAGTTGAAATTGACTCTGGGTAAGAGAGAGAGAGAGAGAGAGAGAGAGCGTTTGTTGTTTATTGTTTTACTTTGGCCGCTGGGGGGCGCTAATTTGTTTTGCGGGGCTTAGTTTAATAGGCCCGTGAGCGCGCGCGTGTGTGTGCGTGTGTGTGTGTTTGTATGTTGGAGATACAGTAAAGCTACACTAAGTGTAAAAGTGTGTCAAACAAGTGAAACTTGACAAATGATGTGAAAACTTGTGAAACAATTGTTGACAAACTGATAAAGATTGTTGTTTTTTTTTTACATTTTTTTTTGCTGTGACTCGTTATTCATGTAGCCCAAGTATTAATGTTTATAAATTACACAAACATATTACAAAAAAAAATTGTAAACCTCAGTGCAAGTTAATCGGTAAGCTAATTTTAACAGAATTACTTCCCAAAAGGAAGCAGCCAAGGATTTGCGGTTAAAGTGAGAAAATTCGGTTGTTGTTTACAAGTGAACCTGTAGCTGTTAAGCCTAAAGTTACTTAAAGCATGCCAAACTAGTTAAACAGTAAGATTTTAAATAGAACCTAAAAATGTTTAGAATGTTAAGCTATTTCCCCGCATTAACGGATTTATCCATAAAGTAAAGCTCTTCTAAGCTTTTCACAGACATAATACAGCCCCAGAACTTAAACCTGCTTTTAATTTTCAATCACTTTTTGCATTTACTAGGCTTGCACATGAAACTATAGTTAGTTTAATAAGTCAGACCGTATGGAGCACAATGGATGATTCCAGTAAAAAGATGTTATGGTTACGGATCTCCTTCTTTTTTTGAGTAACAACAATTTTGTTCAAAGTAGTTGAACACTTGTACTGATATTTGTACTTACTTGGTCCTATCTTGTCTTCTTAAAGGTACATATGAGGCCCCAGAGGTCATATAGGAATATATATTTCAAAATTTGTTCGATTGAGTTGACCCAACCTTACAAATTGACTACGGGTAGACCCTTTTTAGGAAATGCCCTTGTGTTAATACACTCCAAAAATATAATGAATTTATGATATCGTTTGGGCAAACGTCAGAGATATGTAATTTTTAGGAATATAGTCTATACAGTTTGTTAACTTGAATTTTCATTAAGTTTTCTTATAAAAATAATGTTTTTTGATGTTGAGTCGAACGTTTTGCACCTATTACAAAGAGGTGATAGGTGATCAATATAAGTGATCTGAACTTACGTTGTAAAAACTAAGCCTAATAACCCTTAAAATGGTTTTGCCAATACTTTTGAACTAACTTGTTTCTTTTTTTCTTTCAAAATTATAGTTTTCTTTTTGAAACTGGTCTTCTTTCTGCAATAGTAATGCTCTAATGCACCTTTTTTTTTAAGAGATTTGTGCAATACTTTAAAGCAAACTCACATTTCATGCCCACCACTGCTTTACACTGCTGTTCTAGGAAGGCAAGCATCTTCTAATATTTCTCTATGGCTCTTTGCCTGAAATGAACTTATGGGATCTATTGAATTACCACGCTTTATGAAGCTTAAACCACTCATTTTGCAGTTTAAGAACCCGAAACAAATTTTCTTCATATAATAAGATACTAGTATTACCCTTATATTTTCTACAAAAGCAAAACCCTTACTCCATATGAATTTCAAAACATCAACAATTCGAAATTTGGTTTATACCTTTTCAATTTCCAACTAAATCCCCACTTTCGGTTGGTTCCATCCAGGTATCACTGTACGACTGAGAGAGACCATATGATTTACAAAATTGTTATTTTGGCACACCCAATTAACATGATTTATATAATATTCGTTCGTTCGTTGTCATCGTATTCATATTCATTGTCCGATTTGCATACCATTGCCACCCACCCCCTCAACCCCCCAACCCCCCAACCAACCCACTCTTCACACCACTCCAAAGCACCGCTTTGCTGTTTTCTTTGTGTTCTGCTGCTGCTTACATTTTCAATTAGCAAATATTTTTTTGTTCAAGTGTCGCAATATGTTTGTGCCACAAACACGCGCGCTCGGCCATCCGCTCCCCCCGCCACCATCAACCACCTTTCTCCCTGTATCCCTCTCCCTATCTCTCTCTCTCTCTTGGTTCGATTTGGCAAGTTAAAAGTTTGCCTGCTCGCATTTCCTCAACACCCAGCACTTGGCATACGCGCCATACAACAAAATTTGAACAATTTTGCTCATAAATCGGGTGTAGGTAAATATATTGTCTTGCGATACAATTTCTTTTTATTAGATAAACAATATTGAAAGTATTTCTGAAGGGTTGTGTGGGGTGAGGGGGAGTATTTCAAAATTTGCAAATATTAAGAGTATTTTTTTTTCATTGTCAGTTGAGGTTGAGTAACGGAGCAAATAGGCGGCATAGAAGGTGACTGCAGAGAGAGAGAGAGAGCGCGCGTGTGAGTGTGTGGGTATCAATAAGAGCGAATGAGTAAAAATGAGAGCGCAGCCTGTGAAGCTACTCTCAGCTGGCTAGGGTTGTCGAGTGTTTTAATTTTGGATTTATGCTGGTAAATTCTTAAAGATTTCGCTTTATAAAAAAAAGAATGAAATTGTTCAATGTATTTGAAATATCTCAAAATAATCTGTTTTGTTAAAAACGCACTTAAAGTTCTAAAAAGATTTTACCTAGCGAAAATAGATCTCTTAGTTTTGATGAAATCTAGTAAAATATTTGATAATATTTGAAATATTTGAACTAAAATCCTAAGAATCTTCGCATTATATCAACGGCAGCAGAACTCCGATATATTGCATTCGCTGAAACATGAAAATAGTCCTATAAAATAATATTCCGACACATTCTCAGCTCACTAGGAGACTACAAAAGATAGCAATTTAAAAATTTACACAATATAGAACACTATGTGCATAACATTTCTGCAATATCAACTCAAAAATAGTGTTTTTTGAGTTATGACAGTGTTGAAGTAGGTAATCGATTATGTACCAAATAAGCTTCGTTTTTAAAAGACAATTTTACCATAAAAAGTGGATCTTCATTCAACGTTTTAGCAAACAAATGGCATAGTGGCAGATACAGTTCTTGAACTAGCTGTATTTTGTATGGTTTCATACCACGGTCCTTACGTAAAGTCTTCCAGATAGACGCATAACACAAGGCCAATTGAAAATAATGGCGACGAAATGACATATTGCGATCGTAATTAACACTAGCAGATACTGCAGCTATATTCCTCTCGGTATTGCAGTGAAACTAGTGCGAAATTTGGTCACACTAGCTGGAAATAGCTTGTGCGGTGGGCCAATGATGACGACCCTAGAATGGATGTAATTTAAGAAGCACATTTCACACAAAGCACGAACTTTCATAATAAAATTCAATGATTGGGAAGCTTTGTTCGTTTGTTAGAGTATTCATGGTAAAATGGCAAACCTTACTGAGCCTTTCAAGCGTGAGGTGCCCAAAAATGTACACAGATAAACACAAACGCAAAAAATATCACGCTTCTTTAAACTTCTTCAAAGAAATTGAGTATTTTAAACTTAAATCAATTTTAATGAGCCAAAAGCTCTCAAATTATTCCGACTTGGACAAAGTAATGGAAATACTGTACTTAATTCTTATTAGATAGACATATTTTTGCTTAGTAATGGTTCTTTCTAAGCTTTTTTTTTGAAAAAGAAACAAGAAAAAACAACCATGATACGGAATCTACATCGTTTTCTGTCTATTTTTAAAGGTAACCTTGAAAAGTAATTTTCTTAAAGCCATTTTCATACCTTTCGTCTCAAGTTCTTACTTCAAGAGTGTAAATATGAACATTTTTTGGCCAAATAATGTACTTTTCGTTCATATTTAAGCAAATTCATTGCGAATGGATGAAATTTATTAAGCCTAGTTTTGATTGAAATTGCGCCAGTTTTTTGAGACTGTGTATATATTTCTGAGCTTCGACAACCCTGAAACACTCGCTCACACAGTTGATGCACTCTTTCTTTCGCTCCCTCTCTCTCTGTCTCTTTGGCCATGTTAAGCAACAGTCTGCTGTTGCTTGCTATTTTCTGCTTCTTGCTGTGCTGCCTGTTAGCCTGTTAAATTGGCGGTTACACGCGCGCGTCAGGTACAATAATGGGTGCATATGGCGAAAAAGCGAATGCCGCGCGCCGCTGGTAACCCGACAGTTACGAGATGATGGCCCAGAGTTCTTTTGTTTTTGTTGTTTTTGTGGTGGTTGTTTGTCTGGTGCCGTTCGTTTGTTATCAGCAGCAGCAGCAGCAGCAACGTCAAGTTTATCGATTTAGCTCTCTCTCTCTGCCTGTCTCTCTTTGGCCTGGCTGGTTAGTGGGGCTCTCTCTTGTTAATCGTTATGCTGCTGCCGTTTACTGTGCGCCTGTTCTTTCCCTCGAATATCGAATCTCGATTTCGATGAGATTTAGTTACTAAATAGTTTAGCTTAAAACTAAACTCCAGGACAGCCAGCAGGACAAGTCATTTCCAATGTGTCTGTGCGTCTGTGTGTGTACATTTGAAATTATTTATTTATTATATAGATTACAATTCCAAAATAACAAATGCCGACGCCTGACTGCCTGGCTGGCTGGTCTGGCCGAGTCTGGTCTGGGTCTCGTCGTCGTTGTCGCTGTCGTCGCACTCACCTTCACCACAAAAACAAAACCTCACCACACGACATATGTGCGTCCGTCATGGCCCTGCTCCCTGCCCCCCACCCCGTCCCTTGATTTCATCATTTACCATATTTAATTCTATTTAAATGAAAATGAACTGAAACCGATTACAATCGCACGCCGAAGAGAGAACCCCCCAGACCCTGGCCAGACAACCGACAACCAGCAACTGAAAATGATAACAACACGAACGACGACGGCAACGAACCCCAACATTTCACCAACAGCAACAACAACCGCCACTCAACAGTCAAGTGCTTTGCTTGCCCAGCCAAAGCAGCGTGTGAAATATTTCCTATACAGCCCCAACCAACCAACCAGTCAGCCAGCCAGCCAGCCAGCAAGCGACCGACAAAATTGCAAAGCTCTCAAAGTGCGCGCGCCCCCAAAAGCGAAGCAGCAAAGCGTTGAATGAATGCTCAAACAGTGCTACTGCTGTGTGTGTGTGTGTGTGTGTGTGTGTGTGTGTGCGCGATAGCCACACCAACACCAACAGGCAGCACAAGTCTCCTCTCATACACAAATCCGAAACCAGAACACATGATTAGCCTAGTAAAAACGAATCGACGAAGTGTATGGCAGAAGGCAGGCGGCGAAGGTAGCGCAGACAAAGCGCACGCTGTGAGCAAAGCTTTTTGGCTTTGGGGACGAATTGCTGACGACGACTGCTGACTGCTGACTGTGGCTCGCATCCAGCGAATGCGACAGAAATGCATAGTGGAGCACAGTGGGAGCAAACTAGATGAAAATTAGAATGAAAAGCAAAAAGTGCATTGTAATCTGAAAGTTGAATTGGGAATTTTTCTTAATTGGTTTTTTTTAAGAAAAAATGTGGGAATTTTTACTATTTCTTTTAACGACTTGTTAACGATTTGTTGTTAAAACTATTATCGGTCAGGGTGTATTCTGCTATATTTTATGATTGGAAGCGCTTAAAGTTTACTAACTTGTTTCCTAAACGACTTTCCCGGCCTAAAATTATTATAAATGTGTGCAAAAAATGTATACTGGCCTGTTTCTGTTTTCGATTCCGATCATATTATGCGGAATCGGAACTGGTAGCTGGTTATGTTGCCGAAAAACGATCCAGTTCCTTGGAAATCATTCGATGACTGTTTCTTCAGTATCATATTTTGTTCTCTGTGTACCTATACCCACAATTTTTGCAAAAAATCGTTTGTTAAAGGCTTAAAACAGATTCTGAAGATTCCTTAAGACCCATTTTCGTGAACCTAGGTCAATATTTGTCAAAATTAAAGATAGATTTAGTTCTAAAAGTCATATACTACCCTTCAAAGCGTTTGGTTATAGCCTCTTGGGATATGTAACGTTTGGATTCTCAAAAAAATATGAATCCACACCGCCCGTTTCCATTGTCCTAGGTCGTTGTATGTCGAAAGTCCAGTTAGATTTTCTTAAAAGTTTTCAAAGTGGGTTTTTTTTGGGGGCTGGTACAGCTTTTTAAGGTATCTAACGTGCTGATTTGAAGAAAACTAGGCTGTGAGCGGTCAAATAGAAGTTCTAAGATGTCCATAGCGCTAATTTTCTTTAACCTAGGTCGACATATGTCGAAATTAAAGGTCGTTTTAGGTCATAAAGTTGTATATTGCCCTTTAAAGTGGGTTGATACATACTTTAGGCACCTAAGGTAACGATTTATGAACAAGTCGGTTCTTAGAAGTTAAAATATAGGTTTTAAGTGATCCACTTTCATGAATCTAATTCGTAGGTATGTTAAAATTGTATGTAGATTTAGATCTTTAAAGTGTAATTTTGAATAAATTTCACCGAACCGGGAGCCAAACAAGGTAGTTATGCGAAGTTCGTCGTTTGAACTGTTGATTTGTAAGTCATCTAGGGGCGTATTGCCTCTCTGGTGTCTCATGGTTGTGGGCCAATGTTACTAGGTAAATTCGTGCAGGCAACAGGGCTGCTGGGAGAATTGTAAGCTCAGTGGTGGGCACAATAGACCAGTATTGTGAAGTGGTACAGTATCTTCCCCAATATAACTTGGCGAAATGCAGGTGACCCCTACTAACAGAGCATCTAAATATGAGCCTTGACCCTTTCTGATAAAACTTTCATTAAGGCTTTACAACTCTGTTGCATGCCACACTCGAGTTGATTGCATTGCTAAATCATTTGCACCACTGTGCCTAGCAAAGCGCCCCCCATTGCGCGCTGTCGTTTGCCCTTTTTGAGTGTGTGTGAGCAATTGAAAGAAAGAAAAAAATAACCGGTTGTTTACCGACATTTTCCGCTACGTAGCGTGAGCGACAGCGAGGGAGCCAGAGAGCCAGCCAGCCAGCCAGCCAGCAAGCGAGAGCGTAAGCCGCTTAGGAAGGTCGTCGTAGCCCCCCGAAACGTCATCATCGGCTTGCCCCGAACAAGTGCTCGTGGTCGTGGCTCGGCGGTGTTCGTCCGTGTCAGCCATAACCGGAAGGTCGCCTTTGCCACAACATTTATTATGGAAAATCGCGTAATCACTGTCGTATTACATTTTTTCTTGTTGTTGTTGCTGCTGCTGTTGTTGTTGTTGTTCGTTTCGCTCGTTCTCTCTGGGGGCGCTGAGTGGAGCTGTCTCTCTCTCTCTCGCTCGCTTTGGTTTGGTTTGGTTTTTATTTTTAGCATGCGACTTCAAACTTGTTGCAAGTTGTTGCTTGGCCTGGCGTGTGTTGGATGTGCGAGAAGAACTTTAACTGTTTGTGGTTGTTTTTGTATTTTTTCTTCTGATTATTATTTGTATGCATACATACATACAAACAAACAGACACACAGATTAAAGCTCATTTTGTGCAGGAGACTTTAGCAAAGAAATTGGATGGGATTCTCGGGAAGCTTTTTTTTTGGTTTTTGTTAATCTGGAAGTTTAGTTTAGTGGGGCTGACACCAGCAGCTGGCGCTTGCATTTGTGCAACACTGGAATGTGGTGTGTGTGTGTGTAAGCTGGAAAGCAGAGGCAGCAGAAGCAGAAGCAGCTCTCAAGTTGCATGTTGCACGCGGCGGACACCCAAAGGCCCCGACCCGGACCCGGACCCGATTCATCGCTGATGATTTGCAAAGTGGATTTTGTGTATTTGACGATTGTGTTCGACTTGCTGCTGCTGCTGCTGTTGCTGTTGCTACTCGTGCAGTTGTTGTAGGTGCATGCACATGTACACATATATATATATGTATGTATGTATGTATATGTATGGCAAAACTGGTTACTGTTGGCTGGGCCTGTGCTGTATCCACCCCACACCCCACCCCCCCGCATCTCTTTCACTCACTCTCCAATATGTGTTTAACCCTTTTTGCCACATTCATACATACATTGCACTTGCTTCCATTGCCCAATAATAGTGCAAATGTTCTTCCCTGCCTACATATGTATGCATGTGTGTATGTATGTATATTTTCCCCACCATTCACCTCTTGGAGTGGGTTCATCAGACTTAAAACTAAAATGAGCCTTATAACTGGCTTAAAATCGATACGATATATCCCCCTGCACTGACTTTAGTTGGGGCTCAACTTACACTTGGAGCAAAATTGTGAAAATATTTATTGCCTGCTTTTGGGGGACACACCAATTTCTTCCACAAGAACCCTGTAAATGAGGACCTTGTTCCTAAGCGAGAGCTTATTATTGGCATTGAGTAGCCAACTCATTCTCGTCGCCTTGCTGTGCGAAGCTTGCCTGCTCCGAAGTAGCATGCTGCTTGAAGGTTAGCCTCTTATCCAGGGTCACTCCCAGCTACTTATGGGCCGTTTTGTGAGGAAGCAACTCTCCATGCAGAAAGACTCCAGGGCTACTGTCTCTTCTGTTGTTCTGTTCGTTTATTAGTCCATTCATGGTCAAAGGGCAAACCTTACTGAGCACTTTTGGCGTTGGCTCATATTATGCATCAATCGTGAGGTGTCAAAAGTAACCAAATAGCTTACAAAATGACACACAAGTGGTCTGCCCAGCATGAATGTTTGTTTTCAATATAACTTGACTATAGTTTATCCTTTCTTTATACATCTGAAGGTACAAACCATCCAAATAATGATTTTTTTTCCAAATGGTGGGCGCTGAAGGGGCTAGCCAATAGCTAAAAAACTTGTTCTGCCCATACATGTAGGACCTCTAACTCATACCATACGGATAGTCATATAGACTGACGAAAAGACGGACGTTGCTATATTAACTCAGCTTTAGACGTATTAGGCTCGGAGATCGGAGCTTCTTCCTCTTACAGTCATTTACACAAACTTAAAATACTCTATGTATCCTGGTATAAAAAACGACTGACAGAGTTCTAGATCGATCAGAATAAAGTTCATTCCATTTTGTACCTTAAATTTCAGGCATGTTTTGGTCTTTAACGTACTGAAATTGAGTACAAAACTTACTCAAATCGTGTTTATTTCTTAGGAAAAATGTTAGAAATGCGTTCCTAGTTCAATTACCAAATTTGTTGAATTCAACACAAAATAGACCACCAATGCACTCACCAAAAAGTGTGCAACGGAAGTTGCGAACAATTTTTTATAGCAACTGTTCTTGAAATTTTCAACTGGTTATAAAACTTTTATTATAAAGACTGCTTAAATAATTCAAAATGTACTTAATATCCCGAAGCAGTCTTAAATTAAGTAGCTGGGAATTGAATAAATCGAACTTTAAATACGAATTTTGTACTTGAATCAAGATATTTCGTACTAGAATCTGGATATTGCGTGCTAGAATTAAGAATTTTCGTACTTGAATCAAGAATTTTGTACTAGAATCAAGACATTTCGTGCTAAAATGAAGAATTTTCGTACTTCAATCAAGGATTTTTATTACTTGAGACAAGAATTTAGAACTTGAATCAAAAATTTTGTACTAGAATCCAGACATTTCGTGCTAGAATCAAGAATTTTACTACTTAAATCAAGAATTTTCGTCCTAGAATGAAGACATTTCGTGCTAAAATGAAGAATTTTCGTACTTCAATCAAGGATTTTTTACTTGAGACAAGAATTTAGAACTTGAATCAAGAATTTTGTACTAGAATCAAGACGTGCTAGAATCAAGAATTTTACTACTTAAATCAAGAATTTTTGTACTAGAATGAATACATTTAGTGCTAAAATTAAGAATTTTCGTACTTTTATCCAGAATTTTGAACTTGAATCAAAAATTTTGCTACTTAAATCAAGAATTTTCGTACTAGAATCAAGAATTTTTGTGCCCATTGTAAAATTGACAACGTTTTTAACTAATACAAGTACTACATTTGATTTCGTCTCCGAGACTGTTTTATCTCTAGTGATTTTACAACTCTTGACTCATGCCTCCCATCTCTTTCCCCCCAGTAGTGTTCCAGCTCTCCCAGCTCTATTTCTGGGCCAAGGCTGCTCCTCCTTTTGTGATACATGAAGGTGTGAATGATTTGCCAACAGTTGGGCCTGTCCCAACTCTCAATTATTTCAAGTTAAGTTGTTCCGCACAAGTTTTTCTGTGGTAGTTTTCTTCACTTCATTGTCTTCGCCTTGTGTTTTCTGCTGTTTTTGCTGGTTTGCTCTTTAAGCCAATTATAAGGTTCCGTCGCAGTGGTAGTGGTAGTGGCTGTCACTATTCTCTCACAAAGGCTGGCACCTCAGCACACACAGCACACACAGAGCGTTGTAATTAGTAGAGAAGCGTGGTCAGCTGGCTGGGGAGAGTCGTCGTCGTCGTCGTCGTCGTCGTCGTCGTCGTCGCAGCAGTCGCATCTATTTGGGGTGTGCGAAATGCAATGTGCATTTGGCCAAGGCAAGATTTTGGGGTCCACCGTTGCTGCTGCTGCTCTCTGGTATTTGTATGTATTTGGCGTTTTGAGTACTGTACACTGTTTTGCAGTCCATTTTGCTACACTTAAAGTGCGCTTGTTGCTGCTGCCTGCCACATCTTCTGTGCCCGCTGCTGCTCGGTGTATGTATGTGCGTGTGGCGGCGGCGGCGGCGGCGGCAGTGGCAGTGGCATGTGGAATATTATGCGCCGCGCGCGCACACACGAAGCAGAAGAGCAGAAGGCAGGCAGCAGCCGAAACAACAAACGACGCGGCGGCAACATCGTCATCCTCGACCACTTCATCATCGACAAGCAGCAGCAGCAGTGGCAGCAGCGGCAGCAGTGGCAGCAGCGACAGCCAGTTGAAGGTAGTTGGCTAAAACAAAAGCCAACAGTGGCACAGGCCAGGCCAACAAAAAGGTCCTGTCCTGTCCCCCCTTTGCCCCCCCCCCCCTCCCCTTCCCGCTCACGCGTGTCTTTTGTGGCCTGCTGCCTGCCAGGCCAACAACCATGCGCTTGTTTCCAGTTATACCCTAGAGATGGCCCATGTCATCTTCATTGGATTTGAATTCAAATTGGGGGATCTTATCGAGTTGAAGGCAACTTTACCACTTAAAGTACGGATGCTCTAGTGGCGAAAGCATATTCAGAATATTCATCACAGTTGCGTCGACCTTGGGGATACCCTTTTACAGAAGAAAACTCTCGAGGCATTGATGTGATTTGTATAAAATGTGCTTCCACTTTCACTTACACAGTATATGGTTACTCTGTACTCGATACTTGGAACTTATAAGTCGATACTATCGGTAGGTCCCTAATTTATGATGTTAATATAATATAATAAGTCGATACTAGGTACTCGAAAAGCAGTTATCGATACTCCGTACTCCAAACACGACACTGAGTACTCGATACACTGATATTCGATAAATAGTATTCAATACTCAGTAGTTGATACTCAGTACTCGATACCCAGCCTTGATACTTAGTACTTGAAACATAAAACTCGAATTACCGTACTCGATACTAGGTATTTAAAACGCAGTAATCGATACACAGTACTTTTAACACGACACTTGGTACTCGATACTCAGTATACGATATTCAAGAAGTTCTTGATACTCAATACTCAGTATTGGAAACTGAGTTATGGGTGCTCAGCAGTTGTTACTCTGTACTCGTTACTAAGTACTTGATACTCGGCACTAATTCTATCAGTACTCGACACTAAGTACTTGATACTTAGCATTTGACACTCAAAACTCGATAAACAGTATTCGATGCTCAGTACTTAAAGCTCAGTACTTAATACTCGACACTTAGGAATCGATACTAAGCACTCAATACTAATTACTTGATATAAACCACTCGAAACTCAATAAATATGCCAAGACAGCATCACTAATCACTGGAAAGTGTAAATGTATGACTTTCCATCGTATACAGTTTAATTTTTAAGGCTTTTCCAGCGGAGGGCACAAAATTTGAATGCAAACCTGTATTGTCAGTGTGCACCGAGCTGATTTGTTGTTGTAACTAACCTCGCCGAAGCAAGACAATTGTTAATCCGTTTGACTAACTCTCGGAGCAATGGTAACAAGGGCGTGCCCACCGCTGGACTATACTATCGTTGACAACGCATTTTAAAGGTTGCTGATTTGGGCAGACGCTTTGATCCTCCTACAGGTTCTACTTCTATGAGTAACAAAAGTGCAACTACGTCTACCATGTCTTGTGAACCACAGTACGTGATATTATTTCTCTCCGTTATAGCTACACTATAGATACTATAACCTTACCTAGAGAAAAATCTGAGCTATTCGCCTTAAAATCAATCTGAAATGATGTCAGAAGTTGGTCAATCCCGCATTTTCTCAAGCCAAGTACTTGGATTGACCTAAGTGGAGATCGCACAATCTCGTAATTTCTATCTAGAACCCTACTTAAGCTCGCTAGAGCTGAATTTAAAGCATACGGAACTAATTTTTGCTGGCTATGTCAACTCGACTTGATACCTTAGTAGGATCAACTCCAGAAGACCCGAAATTGTTATAACTTCACTTGTTTTGATCTCAAAATCCGCTTGGTAAAAGTTTTTTACACCGAGATTAAATTGAGCACGATATTCGGAACTGCACACAATCCGTTAAAGCAGCGATGTTCACCCATAGCCCCCAGGGGCCGAACACTTTCGGTAATTCAAGCCGATTGCTTGCCGAAGTAATGCTTCAGTGAGTGTCGGAGAGAGACAGAGAGCGTCAGAGAGCCTCTCTTCTTGAATACGCTGCTTCAGTGAGTGTCAGAGAGCCTCTCTTCTTGAACATTGCAGCGTTAAAGGATGGCTTCATAATTTGTCTTGATTTTCTAAATTGATGGGACTCCTGTGACCAACCAATTGCTTACCCCTGATTCTAGCTCTACTAAACTACAGCTTCCTACCTTATGTCAGCATTGCCATAACTGTTTGGGAATTTCAAGACATCCTAGGTGAAAAAACGTCAAGCAAGAGCAAACGCTGAGCTGAAGGAAGCCTTTGCTTATGCTTGTGTAGACATTTAGTCTCACAGTTTAGGTAAGAGAGAGAGAGCTTTCTTGCTCTCCGTTTCTTTTCGTTTGTTTGCTTTGATGTTTTCGGTTTTAAGCTTAAAATTAGAAGTTCAGAATTCATGTTGTATGTTTTTTCATACCTGAAATGAGGTTTAATAAAAACTCTGAAAATCTCTTCATATATAGAGATCCTCTTTTGCTGCACAGTTTGAAGGCTTAACCTCTAATCGCAATCGATTCCCAATCCCTTGGCTTTAAAAGTTGAAATTTCGAAATTTGTTGGACTTGATATGTGTGTGTGTAGGTCATGTGGACTTCGAACACCAAACCTCTGCAGCAGAGCCAGAGCCAGAGCCTATCTGCTTTATCGCAGTTGTTGTCGCAACGCAATTGTTGCCACCTTTCTTCATTTGCCTGCTGTGCTGTTGTATGATGAAGAGAGTATGGATAGATGGATGGATGGATGGATGGATGGATGGATGGATGGTTGGTTGGTTGGATGGAAGGAAGGATGGCATGCTGGAGTGGTGCCCTGGGATTGGTGGGGCTAGACGGGGAGTGGGGTGGCGCAGTAGGAGGAGGAGGCACAAGTAGTAACCACGATGAGGCCGCTAACTGCCGCGACGACAACGACGCCGCTGATGATGGCGCTGGCAACGACGACGACGGACGACGACGGCGACGACGACGACACCGAAGCTGACGATGCCTGAGCCTGAGCCGCCTCGTGCATGGATGGCGATGGCTTGGACCTAACACAAAAATGAGAAAAAAAAGGAGAAAAAAAAAATACAACGAAAAAAAAAAGAAGAAAAATCTGCGACTGCGACTGCGACGTCAACGTCTCTACGCATTTGGAAGTTTTTAGCTAAGTTGGCAGCGCTGCTGCTGTTTCTGCGTGCATTCGTGTCTGTGGCTGTGTGTGTGTATGTGTGTGTGTGTGCGTTTAAATTGAAAATGCGGCTAGGCGAAAGAGACGCCCCCGCCTAACCAACCATACCTCCCCTTCGCCCCACACAGCTGTGTGTTGCCGTTTTCTTTGACTGCGTCGCTGACGTCGCTGCCCTCTCCTCGTCGCTGCTGCTGTTGCTGCTCTTGTTGTTGTTGTTGCTGCTGCTCTTTGCATTTTCAGGCAGCTACCCAGCAACAGCATCAATTCAGTTTCAGTTTCAGTCGCAATTCAAACGCCATCAAAATCAAAACGGTAACGAAAAACAACAACAAAAGCAAAAAGTAACAAAAGGAAAAAATTTGTATTTTGTATTTACGTTTTTTTTTTTGTGGTTTTGTTTTTGTTTTTTTTTTGTGCTACTCAGAAGAGAGTTGCTGCTGTGTACGAAAAAGTATATTGTGCATTTTGTTTAAACAATTTCAACAAAATCATACGACAACAACAAAAAAAAAAAGTGTAAACAGTGAGAGAGCGACAGGAAGAGAGAGCACAAGTTAAAAGTGAGAGAGTGAACAGCGAGTGCGGTTGTTGTTGTTGTTGTTGTTGTTGTTCTGGTGGCATTTTTTTTTCTCTCAGTGTATCTCTCTCTATGTGTGTGCGAGTGTTTGTGTGAGTGTGTGTTTGTGAAACGAAACAAAAGCAATAGGCAAAAATATGTTGGTGGTGGGGGGAGCGGGGCGGCGTAGTAGCAGGCGGGTAAGGGAAACTGGAAAGAACAAAATGTGGGCCAAATTTTTACTTTGCTTGTTGTTTTGGCATTTTAGTTGTGGTTTTTTTTTTTGTACTTAACAAATTTGTGAAAACATTTAATCAATGAGGGAGCGATAAGAAGACTTAACAATCTTAAAGCTTGGCAACGATTTTTAACACTAGAAAGCTTGGGAAAATCTCTAAAAGTTATCTAAAATCTTTGTGTATTATCAGGCATGAAATACCGAGGGTTGCTCTCTCAATATTGAAAGAAAAACTGTTATAATTTAAAGCTGGCGCCCACATAAACTGTGTCAAGTCAGCAAGAGCACATTTCTTTTGCTCTCTTAATATTGCAAGACTGTTTAATATAATAAGTCAAAGTTTATCAAAAAAAAAACTGTTAAATTTTAAACTGTGTCAAGGCATGAAGAGCACTTTCTTTTGCTGTAACACTTGGCAATGGGCGTGGCAAATTATTGCCACAAGTTTAATTTGAAAAGGTTTTTGAGATTTGCTAATTTTTGTGCAAATTTTTAAGTTTGAGTTTCCAATCTTCAACTAAAATCAAAATATTTAGTATATAAACCTGCAGTTTTAGCCGGTCTTGGGTCTTGTAATGCGTTTGCACAACTTTTAACAGAGAAACACAACAACACCAAAGGAGGCTGGTAACGATCATACAGCTGTTTCCCCTCCCTCATCAGCGATCAATGCCTATCAACTGTCGTCAACACCGTCATCGGTCTCCCTATGCCTGCCCAGTCATAACTGTTTGGGAATTTCAGAGCAGTAGAGGCGCAAGAACATTGAAAGGCAGCTTAGAACAGACAGTTAGGTGTAGGTGTGTGTAAAAGTCACATATTTGGTATATGGCCAACAAATTTATTATATAAATTAATAGACAGCATATTTTGCATATTTTCATGCCAGTAGGCCACTCGTTACGCTAATAAAATACCAAAAAATCTACAAATAAATCCAATAATTAATAAAATACCAAAAAATCTGCATATAATTCCAAGATGACTTAAATAATTGTTTAATAAATTGAAACTTCAGCAACAAGACAAAATGCTGTTAAAATGATAGTTAAATACACATTTGCCATAGTCTACTACGTTTATAAGCGGTTGAAAAATATGCAAAATTCTCAAACTAATAATTAACATAACAAATTGCTAAAATAAATGAATTAAAATTGATTTAGGGCCGTTTTCTACACTTTTAGATAGCTGCTATGTGTCAGATAAGCTTATTTTATGCTAGTTTATGTAGAAGATGTGAAATCGGCGCTTAGATATTGACATTTTGTTTCCAAAAGTCTTCAGGTAATGTGTTAATCGATGCCAATCGCAAACAGCTTAGATGGGTAGATTAATAGGAATGAGTTTAGTTGATTCAAACTAATAGAATCTACTCCATCCCCGACAGTAGGGGCACCCAGTATCGTATTCTGAATGCATTGTTGCTGCATATATGTATGATTCTTGTTGGAAAACGTTTATATCAGGAATGCAAAACCGGTACCAAACCAAACCATAACCGAACAAGCACACAACGTCTCGGTTCTGTACAGTTTGGTGACCAGTTTCAAGAACTAAAACGCTTACCTTCGGACAGCAGAAGAACTTGTTCCTTGATCAATCATACGTTTGCCTGATCCTTCTGCTGAACTCCAGTGATACGGTATCATGATAGAGTAGCTTGTGTCGAGAAACTAATAAGTGTTACTACTACCTAGAGCTGTAATTGTATATCGTTATTCTATCAATCATTCTGCTGAACACGGCCAATACAACTTATAAATTTGGGATTTTTTCTTTAATCCGTATCCTAAAAACGATTCATTTGGTACAGAGTTTATAAAAACTAACAAAAAACTTGGTCCAGTATAACTAAACGCTGTACGCAGAGTATATTAAGTTTGTGCCAAAGTATGTAACAGCCAGAAGGACGCAACTCCGACCCCATAAAGTATATATATGCTTGATCAGCATCAAAAGTTGTGTAGATATGGCCATATCCGTCCGTCTGTGAAAGCACAGATCTCAGAGATGCTAAGAGATAGAGGTTTGACGCATTTCAAGTTTATTTTCAATTTTGGCCACGCCCCCTGCCGCCCACTCAATTTGAAAAAATCCTCATATCTTCCACAGTTTTAAAGTTAGTTGGTTCGTACTTTTGAGACATATTTAGTAATCAGGATTATTTATCGATACGCCAAAGGATTGGTTAAGATCGAAGGAACAGTTAATGAGTTATGATCAAAAGACTTTCTACTTTCATCAAGATGTATGCTTTATTTTTCAATTTCGTTGTTATACCCTTGCAAAGGGTATTATAGTTTTGCCCAGAAGTTTGCAACGCATAGAAATATTCATTTCCGACCCCATAAACTATATATATACTTGATCAGGGTGACGAGCTGAGTCGATTGAGCTTTGTCCGTCCGTCTGTCTGTCTGTTTCTACGCGAACTAGTCTCTCAGTTTTAAAGCTATTGAGCTGAAATTTTGCTCAGAGTCTTTTTTTTGCTGCACACTACTAATATGTCGAAACCGACCGGTCTGGATGACTATATCTCATAGCTCCATAGGAACAATCGGTCGGAAAACTAGTTTTAGTATGAAAAACTTTTTTCTTTTGAATGGAAACGTCTCCAAACTTTGTATTCATAGGTTTTCTATGTTTTTTTTATAATTCTACCAAGTTTTATTAAAATCGGACAACTATATGGTATAGCTACCATACAAAAGATAGGTCCGGAAAACAGTCTTAGTTAGAAAAACTTTTTTGTTTTTAATGGTAGCATCCTGTAATTTTGTATATGATTGTTTTACATGCTTTCACCTAATTCTAAAAATTTTTGACCAAATCGGTTGACTATATCATATAGCTGCCATACGAACGATCGGTCGGAAAATGGGAAAAAGAGTATTTTTTGAAAATATTTAAGCGAAGGGTATAAAAACTTCGGCACAGACGAAGCTAGCTTAGCTTTCTCGTTATTCCAGAGTAATCTGAACTCAATACTACTCAGTTTCAGCTTTGGGATATATCTTCTCTAAAGAATTCAGCTTCTTTCCTTACATTGTATGGCTGATGCGGTAGTCAATTAGTTGGATATGCGTATTGAACCGCTACTAAACCGGTTCAGTGGGGATAAATAAGTAATAAACCTACCAGATTCCAGCTTAAAGTTTCACTTGGGCAGTAACTTAAAGAATTTGTACGCTTTTTAGCAACTTTTCACAGTGGCCAATAAGTGGAAATAAGTGGATGGATGCACTTTTATTGGGCACCAACTGACATGATCAATATTTGATGTATCAACTACAGCAAATCCCCACTGTCGCTGGGACTCCCTGCCAGCCAGCTACTTTGTTCGATGTTAATTGCCGGCAGTGTATCAATTTATGTGTATGTATCTATAAGATACTTACTTCTACACTCCACTGCTCACTCAGAGCGATCTCTCGTCGCTAAACAAACCGTTATCTGGTTTGTTGGCTGCTGCTTGGCGCATTTTATGCAAGAAACAAACAAAATACGTGATTTGTGTGTGAGCCCGTCCCCCCCCCCCCCATGCCATAGATACACAGATACATTTACATTCACATAGAGATAATTTTTTGCTTTTTTTTTTGTTTTTGTTTGTGGCGAATGCGAAATCAAAGCATAAAGTATAATATACTACACACACACACACACACACAGGGAAAACAAAACAGCAAAAAGAACGGAAAAGTAGGAGAAAAAACTTTTGCACAGACCCTAAAAGAGGCGTCGAAGCTAAAAAGCAAAGCTTGTAAAAATTCATGAGCGCATTTTGTGTGTTGGACAATTTTTTCTACTTCTACTTGTGCTTTTTCTGCTGCTGGCTGGTTTCCATGAGAGAGCACTGTGTATGAGTATTAGATTGGCGATTTGGTGGGAACAAAAGGGTTTTCTTATTGTAAGTGGCCAACATAACAGAAGAACTTTGGCAAATATTCTCCAACTCAAAAAATGTTAAGTGAAATTATGTCATCTTAGTTGATCAGGCTTCCCCTACCCACATTCACATACTTCTAAAATGTAGTTTGTCGCTTCAAAAGTGCTGCCCATTACAGTTAAGGCAGGTGCTGCCCCTACAAAAATGTTTGTTTTCCTTTCAACTCGACTATTGTCTATCCTATCTTCAACATTCCTTCTAAGAAACGTTACATAAAACTAATTACTACATATGTGCAAAAGGTACGAACCTTCTATCTACAAAATTGTGGAAGATATAAGGTTTTTACCCTATAAAAGTGGGCCGTAGGGGGCGTGGCATAAATTGAAAATATACATTTATAAGTAGACAAGTGTAAGAAGCTTGTGTGCCATACTCTATCTTGTAATTTTGGTTTGTTTAAGTATCCATTCAACCAGAAATGTGCCTTGTTGCTGAACACAATTTTCCAATAAAAAAGTGGCTTGAATTTTGAATAATAAAATTCAAAAAATCTGCCAGCGTGATTCAAATATTAAACGTTTCATGCTTATATTATAGACCAAACTGAACATGTTTGACAGTAATATGTAAGACAAAAACAGCTGAGCTGCCAAAAAATGAAAGTTGCTTGAAAATCACCCCTTAATTTGTGATTTCGGAACATAAGTTTGAAAATTTAATCATAAAAATAATAACAAAGTGCTACAAATTTAACTGAAGTGCCAAAACCTGGCAAATGCCTTAGCCTACGCTGTAGAACAGGTTGCGTTTAGCACTTTCTCATACTTGGTCTTCCTCGGGGACCCCCTATCTATGCTATTTCCTCTGTTAGTTTGAAAGCTATCTTCACCCAACTTAGCATGAAGTCTTGTAGTACAAATAAGCTGCACATTTGTCGAAACCGGCTGGATCGGTTGACTATAGCATATAGCTGTCATAGGAACGATGCGTCGAAAAACTAGTTTTAGTAGGAAAAACTTTGCTGTTTTCAATGGAAACGCCTCTAAACTTTGTATTTCTCAGTTTGCTATGCTTTACCATGAGCTTACTAAGTTTGGTTGAAATCGGATAACTATATAGTATAGCTGTCATACAAAAGTAGGGTCTGAAAAGTGGTCTTAGTGCGAAAAACTTTGTTGTTTTCAATGGAAATGTTCTCAAAATTGGCATTTACTTATTTAATATGATTTTTCACAGTTCTACAAAGTTTTGTCCAAATCGGTTGACTATAGCATATAGCTGCAATACGAATGGTGGGTTGAAAAAGAAGTTTTACTAAGAAAAACTTTTTTGTTTTTAATGGAAACGCTTCCAAACTTTGTATTTCTCAGTTTCCTATGCTTTTGCATAATTCCACTAAGTTTGGTCGAAATCGGACATCTATATAGTATAGCTGTCATACAAAAGTAGAGTCTGAAAAGTAGTCTTAGTGAGAAAAGCTTTTTTGTTTTCAATGGAAATGTCTTTAAAATTGAGATTTATGTATTTAATATGCTTTAACACAGTTCTACCAAGTTTTGTCCAAATAGGTTGACTATAGCATATAGCTGCAGTACGAATGATGGGTCTTAGAACTAGTTTTAGTGAGAAAAATGTTTTTGTTTTCAATGGAAATGTGTTTAAGATTGGCATTTACTCATTTGAAATGCTTTCACAGAATTCTACAAAGTTTTGTCAAGATCGGTTGACTATAGCATATAGCTGTCATAGGAACAATGGGTCGGAAAACTAGTTTTAGTAAGAAAAACTTCTTTGTTTTCAATGGAAACGCCTACAAATTTTGTATTTCTTAGTTTGCTATGCTTTCCCATGTTATAAATAAGTTTGGTCAAAATCGCACATCTATATAGTATAGCTGTCATAGAAAAGTGGAGTCTGAAAAGAAGTCTTAGTGAGAAAACCTTTTTTGTTTTCAAAGAAAACGCCTACAAACTTTGTAAATCTTAGTTTGCTATGCTTTGACATGATTTCACCAAGTTTGGTCGAGATCGGACATCTATATAGTATAGCTGTCATAGAAAAGTAAGGTTCAAAAAGTGGTTTTGGTTAGAAAAACTTGTTGGAAGGGTATACAAACTACGGCCGAGCCGTAGTTTACTTTTCTTCTAGCCAAAATAAAGGTAAAAATTCGAATAATAGAGAGTCAGTCAAGTTATAAGCAAAAGAATGTTTGCTGCACTTTTGTTGATACAGAGTATATTAAAGTTGGGCTTCACCTGTTTTTACAGTGCTTCCTGGCAGGAAACACCGTAGAGGCCACCCTAAAGGTTACTTGCAGGTAGTCTTTACTGTACCACACATTCAGATTTGTGGCTGCAGCTTGCTTGCTGCTGCTGCTGCTGTTGCCTGGTCTTACCTTGTGTTGGCTGTTGGCTGTCTTTGCAGATACTTTTTTCTTTCTTATTAGAATTAATACACAAGACTCCCAACAACAACAGCAAAAGCAAGCAGCAGATACACACACACACACAAAGAGTCAGCTACGACACGACCAGGCCAGGAGGCATTTGAACTGAATTCAATGTGGCCTGGTCTGTTGGTCGTCTGTTTTCTGTTTTCTGTCTCTGACTCTCTGTTTGTTTGCTTGCTTTTTTTTTTTTTTTGCTTCGCTTTTCGTTTCAGACGGGCTAGTGAGAGGGGGCGGCTGGGGAGGGTGGGGGGATACACACAATTTGCACTCAACTCAACAAAAATGAGCGAGAAATTATCACAAATGATGTGGGAAGATGGTCGGTGAGGGGGCTGGGAGCGGGGTTGTGGCTTTTATTAACTAAGTATTAAACAAAAAGTAGACTAACTGAGAAGAAATTAAAGTTAGTCCAAAGACTTTAACCGGTTCAAAATGAAAAATAGCAACAAAAAAATGAAGTATTTACTGCGGGAGTGGAGTGGTGAGGTGGGGGCGGGGGGTAGGGTGAGCAGAGCGGGTGGGCCCCGCACATTGGTGAATATGTTTTAGATACAGATACAGATACATAATGTACAGAAGGCGAGCATGCCAAGTATTATGGCTGTTATTGTTGCTGTTGTTGTTGCTGTGGTGGCTACAGATACCGAAGCGGCAAAATTGTTGACGTCGCGACGCGTCGACGACTGCACATAAGGCTACCAAGCGAGAGTCCGTCCGTCTGTCCGACTGTCTGTCCGTCCGTCTGTGTGTTTATACAGCTACAAATAATTGTAGTTGCTGTTGTTGTTGCTGTTGTTGTTTGTTGTTCATGCCTACACTTTACCATTTCATTATACATACTTGATATATATACATATACATATTATTATCGCGTTGCTTCATTTTTACGCTCAAAAAAAAGAAAGAAAAAAAAAAAGCAAGCAACTTTTCTTTCATTCCATGCATCATTTGACATTATACTTAACTTTCTCACTCTCTTTCTCTCTGTCTGTCTGTCTCTTCTCTTGTTTTTCTCTCCTCAAATTGGGGTTAAAAGTCGCTTGTAAACTGGGTAATTCATTGCTAATTAGTTTACTTGAACAGGTTAGGTTACCCTTTAATTCACATTCGTATATATTTCAGATTTAGTCTTCAAGTTTGACTAATGAAAACTGTCATCTGTCATCAGCAATCCCCAAACTGAAAAACCAAAAATATACAAACCAAATCCTTAAGTATTTCAGTCGTACCTGAAATAAGTATATATGTTCTTGATCAGCATCAGTATATAGTCCGTCTGTACGTTTGAACGCACAAATCTGAGAGATAGAGGTTCGCCCTGTCTTAAAACACAAATCAAGTTTAATTTCAATTTATGCCACGCCCTCTGCTGCCCCCTTAATTTGTAAATAACATCATATCTTCCACAACTTTAAAGATAGAAGGTTCGTACCTTCGGTACATATTTAGTTCTAAATAATATTTATCAATCCGCCTTAGGAATACTGAAGATCGGATCTACGATTGTCGAGTTATGGGGAAAACAAACATTTATGCTGGGCAGCACCTGCTAAGGGAGCGATGGGCAGCACTTACAAACTTTGGGAGGTACCTGAGTATGTCAAAGTCAGGCTTGACCGACTTTCTCCATTGTTTAACTTTACAAGACTTTAATAACATTTATAAGAAATATTTACCCAATATTCTGATCATATCCTTTATTGTTAACTGCTCCGCGGTCACTATTTTATCTAAGATTCTTTCCTAGACACTTTTTCGAACTTCAGCAGACTTTGTTCATATTTTGAAGAGATATTTATCCAATTTTCTGGTCATAAATTTTAATGTTAAGTGCTCCGCGGTCACTTTTTTTTATCTCAGATTACTTACCTGGACACTTTTTCGAACTTCAGATGGCGTTATTCTTATTTTGAAGAGATATTTATGCAATTTTCTGTTCATAATTTGTATTAAGACTCTTAAGACTCTTCCCTGGTCACTTTTTCGAACTTCAAAAGGCATTTTTTCTTATTTTAAAGAAATATTTACCTTTTTCCTAGACTATATCTTATATTTTGAAGTACTTCTCGGTCACTTTCTTAACAAAGTTTCATCTCTGGTCACTTTTTCGAACTTCAGACGGCATTTTTTCTTACTTAAATGTGATACTTGCCCAGTTCCCTGGCCATATCTTATATTGTTAAGTGCTCCGCGGTCACTTTTTTATATAAGCTTCATCCCTGGTCACTTTTTCGAACCTCAATAGGCTTTATTTTTAATTTAAAGATATGTTCACCTAATTCAGAAGTAATTTTTTCTTATTTTAATGATAGAGTTACCTTGTTCCCTGATCATATCTTATATCGTAAAGAGTTCCATGGTCGCTTTTCAAACAAAGTTCATCCTCTGATCTTTTTATACTCTGTACCGTAGGTACATAGAGTATTATAAGTTTGTGCAAAAGTATGTAACATCCAGAAGGAAGCATCTCCGACCCCATAAAGTATATATATTCTTGATCAGCATCAACAGCCGAGTCGATATAGCCATGTCCGTCTGTCCGTCTGTCCGTCCGTCCGTCTGTCCGTCTGTCCGTATGAACGCACAGATCTCAGAGATGGTAAGAGATAGAGGTTTGACATGTATGGGACATATGCTTCTTATGTCTGCAGGCAGATCAAGTTTATTTTCAATTTTGGCCACGCCCCCTCCCGCCCCCGCAATATGGAAAAAACGTCATATCTCCCACAGTTTTGAAGATAGATGGCTTGTTCCTTCTGGACATATTTAGTTATTAGGATAACTTATCGATCCGCCAAAGGAATGAAGAAGATCGGATGAACGGTTTTCGAGTTATGATCAAAAGACAAATTTTCTTGGTACAGAGTATGTTATAGTCGGGCTTGACCGACTTTCTTTCTTTCTTGTTTATTTTATAAAAGAAGAGATATTTACCTAATTTTTATATAAAATTGATCCCTGGTCAGTTTTTTTTAATTTAGAAGGCAGTTTTTCTTATATAATCGAAACATTTACCCAGTTTCCTGATCATATCATGTATCTTAAAGTGCTACGCCGTCTTTTTTTTACATAAGCTACATCCTTGGGCGCTTTCTTAGCTTTTGAAGGCTGTTTTCTTAATTAAAAGAGATTTTCGCCTATTTCCCGGTTCATATTTAATTTTGTTAAGTGCTCCGTGGTCACTTTTTTTTGATCAATATTTTACCATTGGCTACTTTTTCGAACTTCAGATGGCATTTTCCTTATATATATTGATAGTTTTCTTATATAAGCTTCATACCGTAGGTCCGCGGTCTCTTTTCAAGCTTTACAAGGCTATTTTTTATTGAAAATTTATTTATTAGCTCCTGAAGGCTTTTCTCTTATTTAAAGTCTCCTTTAAAGAGAGAGTTTTCTGCTCAAATCTTATATCTTTAAGTGATACGCGTTCACTATTTAATCTAAGCTTCACCCCCGGTCACTTTTTTCTGAAGGCTTTTCTCTTATTTTAAAAAGACTTTCGCCTAGTTCCCTGCTTGAATCCTTTACTGTAAAGTGCTCCGCGGTCACTTTTTTATCTAAGCTTCATCCCTGGTCTCTTTTTCAGCTTCAGAAGGTTTTTCTCTTATTTTAAAGATATTTTTGCCTAGTTTCCAGATCATATCTCCTATTGTTAAGTGCTCCGCGGTCGCATTTTTAAATAAGCTTCATCCCTGGTCACTTTTTTCAGCTACAGAAGACTTTTCTCTTTTTTTTAAAGCGATTTTTACCTAGTTACGGAAGGATTTTTTCCTACCTTACGGATCATATCTGATATTGTTAAGCGCTCCGCGGTCACTTTTTTATATAAGTGTCATCCCTGGTCACTTTTTTTTCGGCTACAGAAGGCTTTTCTTTTGTCTTAAAGAAATGCTTGCCTAGTTTTCGGATCATATCTAATATTATAAGGTGACTTTTTTGTCCAAACTTCATCCTGGGTCACTTTTTTTTTTAAACATAAGAAGCATTTCTCTTATCATATTTAAGAAAACGATGTTGTAAGAGAATGAAATTTTGAAATTTTACATGTTCTCTTTTAACAAAGCTTTATCCCTGGTCACTTTTCTATCTAGGGTGGTCAGTTGTTCATGAAACCATTAACTGGCGCTAAGCCAAGGCAGTGCATTCAAAGAAAAGTAAACTGAAAAAAGCTGCATTTCGTTCCACTGTGCCCAGGATAAAGCTCAAAAAACTGAGTAGGTAGTTTTTGCAAGGGTTTTTTCTTTTTTGATAATGGTTTGGTTTTTGCTGCGGGATCAGGTTATGTAGGTGCTCGATGCAATTTTGTGATTGTTGTCAACCGTAGAGGAGGCGTATGAATGTATGAATGTACCATACCACCCCCCTCTTTGCCAAGCAAAACTTGACTTGGCTCTCTGAGCGAATGCGCTTGGTGTATTTCCGACAACAACAACAACAACAACAGCCATAACAAGAACAGTTATGCTATTTCGTTATTGCGTGGCTACAAACAGTTTTATTTTTTACACACACACACACAGACAGACAATCATACAGATTCTCTCATACAGTTTTAGAGCCCTACGAAAAGCCTTTTTTTTTTTTTGCGTATTTTATGTGAGTGCATTTGAGTAACTGTGTGTGTGTGTGTGCATGTTTGCCGCTGTCGCCGTCAGCGTCGCTGCTGATGCCGCGGCCTAGCCAGCTGCTCGTCGTCGTCGTCGTCATCGACTTCAATATTATTTTGCTAGGCACATTTGAGAATCAGCGTTTTGGGCTCAGTCCCAAGTACAACAACAACAACAACGATTAAATTTTGTGTGTGTGCGTGAGTGTTTTTTTCGGTTTTTTTTTTGTTGTTAAGTGAAAGAAAGTTGAAAAGGTTATACATAGCAAATGTATGTACATTGTACATATATACTGCTTCTTAGTATATAAACAAAAACCAGCTGCTTTTATTCTTGCAGTACGCGCAGTCAACGTCGCAGTCGCAGTCGCTGTCGCCGTTGCCGTTTTCGGTTGGAAATAAAAAAAAAATTTATTTTTTTTTACCTTACCTTGAGCTCATTTCAAGTTTAAATAATAATAATAATAATACATAATAATAACAACAAAGTGCGTGGAACTGTGAATTAATTAATTGTGCATGTACATACATACATACACACATACATACAAACGTGGTCGTCGTGGTCGTGGTGTTTATATAGGTATCAAATTCTATCAAATACCGAGAAGTGTTGCAATGCAAAATTGGCAATTGCAGGCCCAAAGCTATCAACAACAACAACAACAACAACTAACGCCACAGCAGCAGCAGCAACTACAGCAACAGCAGCAACATTTGAACAACAACAACAACAGCAGCAGCAATAGCTATATACCATATCAGCAACAACCACAACTACAACTACAACAACAACAACATCCGCAACACCATCACCACCATCACCACAACAACAACAACAACAGCAGCAACAACAACAACAACAACAATCTCGATGATGATATTTATTATTTGTTTTATAAAGATTTTTATGTAAGTTGTTTCATTTGTTTTTTTGCTGCTGCTGCTTTTTTCCAACCATTTTTGCTCACTTAGTTTGTAATTTATTTCCATTTCCCCCCGCCAACCCAAGGAAAGAAGGTGGGTGGTGGAGGGGGGAGGGGAGAAAACGTAAGCAGCTGCTGCTGCTGGTACATAAAAATTAAACAATGTTTTCCACACCCTAAAAACAAAACGAAATGGTGGGCCACATGTCTCATATACAGTAAATGCTCAGCTTAAAGAATTTGTGTCAATTCAGAATTCTATTATCAGCAGAAAGTTATTTCCACAATTTTCAGTGTGACCAACATAAATTTTGAGGGATTTTCGGTAAAAAAAAAGTACTAAAGCCTGTTCAGTAGCAACTTTATAGCAATCGCGCTTATCGAAATTAACTGGCAAATAGTAAAGACCCTTTATATAAGCTTCATCCCTGCTCACTGTTTCTTGAACTTCAGAATAGGCGTTATTCTTATTTTAAAGAGAGATTTGACCAATTTTCAAAATTATATCTTTGATTGTTAACTGCTCCGCAAACAATTTCTTATCGAAGTTTCATCTCTGGTCACTTTTTTGAGCTTCAGGCTGCACAAGGTTCAACTGTGGCTCTATACTAGAAACACCCACGAAAAAAACATGATTCGATGGGTACTTGAAGCCACTATCTTGAAGTTCTCTTGCCATAAAGTCTCTCTAGGCTAGGTTATAAACATTATCCATTGGATGATTTCCCACATCCATCCATATCTTAAATATCCCTTTAATCAACTAACGGAGCTGCAAATTCAGCCAAAGGATATGAAAAAGGATCATCCTTGGAAAGATTTTTCAGCTCCGTTAATTGATTAAAAGTATAATAAAGACAAATCCCTTCCAAATGGCACCTTTTTTGGATCTGGTTTTTTACTGTGTAGCTTAAACAGTGACTAAATATTGAAAAAAACGTGTAATAAGTGTTTCTATGAAAAGCTCTCGCGAACGCTTGATAGTCGTGTGCGCTAAGATGCTGTTCTTGAGACCCTGAGAACAATTCCAAGAGAAGATATCAATCAAGAAGATCAATCACAGCTTAAAAAAAATTAAAGAAAAGTTAACTTCGACTCGGCCATAGTTTGTATACTCTTTGCAGCATGTTTTTCCAACTAAGACTACTTTTCGGACCCTACTTTTCTATGACAGCTATACCATATAGATGTCCGATTTCGACAAAACTTGGTTGAATCAGGCACAAGCCTTACAAACGAACATGTAAGAAATTTGAAGTCGATTTCATTCAAAACAAAAAAGTTTTTCTCAATATAACTTCTTTTTCAAGCGATCATTCGTACCAAAGCTATATGCTATAGTCAACCGATATTGACAAAACTTTGTGGAATTGTGGGAAAGCATATTTAACATATGAATACAAGTTTTAGGTTCATTTCCATTCAAAACAAAAAAGTTTTTCTTACTAAGACTACTTTTCAGACTCTACTTTTCTATGACAGCTATACTATATAGATGTCCGATTTCGACGAAACTAAGTGGAATCATGAGAAAGCATAGCAAGCTAAGAAATATAAAGTTTGCAGGCGTTTTCATTGAAAACAAAAAAGTTGTTCCAACTAAAACTAATTTTTCAACCAATCGTTCCTATGGAAGGGCTTTAAAAAGGATAAAATAATTCTTTTTATACCCTTGCAAAGGCTATTATAATTTTGCCCAGAAGTTTGCAACGCATAGAAATATTCATTTCCTACCCCATAAACTATATATATATATATATTCTTGATCAGACTGACGAGCTGAGTCGATTGAGCTTTGTCCGTCCGTCCGTCTGTCTGTCTGTCTGTTTCTACGCGAACTTGTCTCTCAGTTTTAAGGCTATCGAGCTGAAATTTTGCAGCACACTACTAATATGTCGAAACCGAGCGGATTGGATGACTATATCTCATAGCTCCCATAGGAACAATCGGTCGGAAAACAATGGAAACGTCTTTAAACTTTGTATACTATACATAGGTTTTCTATGCTTTTTTATAATTCTATCAAGTTTTATTAAAATCGGACAACTATATGGTATAGCTGCCATACAAAAGATATGTCAGAAAAACAGTCTTAGTTAGGAAAACTTTTTTGTTTTCAATGGTAGCTTGCTGAAATTTTGTATTTGTTAGTTTTACATGCTTTTAACTAATTCTATAAATTTTGGTACAAATCGGTGGACTATATCATATCATATTTGTTAGTTTTACATGCTTTCAACTTATTTTATAAATTTTGGTACAAATCAATTGACTATATCTCATAGCTCCCATAGGAACAATCGGTCGGAAAACTAGTTTTAGTATGAAAAACTTTTTTTCTTTCAATCGAAACGTCTTTAAACTTTGTATACATAGGTTTTCTATGCTTTTTTATGATTCTGACAAGTTTGGTAAGAATCGGTCCACTATATGGTATGGCTGCCATACAAAAGATGGGTCTGAAAAACAGTCTTAGTTAGGAAAACTTTTTTGTTTTTAATGCTAGCTACCTGAAATTTTGTATTTGTTAGTTTTACATGCTTTCAACTAATTCTATAAATTTTGGTACAAATCGGTGGACTATATCATATAGCTGCCATACGAACGAACGGTCGAAAAATGGGCAAAAGATGATTTTTGCAAATATTTAAGTGATTAAGTCTCGTTTTTTTCTCTCTGTGTGAAGTTGGTATAGTTTTGAGCACCATTCACAATTAGCTTAAGTATTTTCTCGATTTAACCGACAAATGAATACCCTTTCCGTGTTTCTATGTGTTGGTTTAACTTAATTGCACATTAAGTGTTTCATTTCGCTTATTTGTGGCTGGGGGGGGGGAATCAATAATGAAATGTCAACTTATGCTATTGGTTTTTGGGGGGTTTCTCTTTGACAAACAAATTCGTGTGAATCTGACCTCGTCTAAGGTACATACAAATTATATACGTGCATATAAACACACACATACATATGCCTGTATATAGATTTTTCTTCACTTTTTTTTCGCTTTTGCACAATAATCTCGTGCGCTCTTTTTTTATTTTACATACAGACAAACATACCTACGACTAACGACCGTGTGCCGAGTTTGTTCTCGAGCTAAGGAGGCGGCGGTGGAGGAGGTGGAGGAGCAGAAGGAGGTGGAGGTGGCACAGCAGAGAGATACATAGCGACACAATGCAAGATACATAAGCCAGTTATATACAGATTTTGTTGTCGTTGTTGTTTGTAGTAGCCCCTTGTTGTTCAAAAAAAAAAAAACAGTGGAAAGAAAGGAAAAAACCCCTTCTGCATACATACAGAGAACCAGCACTGACACACACACGCAGACAGACACAAATTGCGACGCCTGTGCGGCAGTTAGCGCGCCTACAAAAAGGCATCTCGTGTACGTCATAGAGTTAACTTTAGTCCTACCAACCAACCACCAACCACCACCCCCATGCGTCATACCAGTCTAGGTAGGAGCCAGCCAGCCTCAGTTCTAATGCCACAACTCACTCCCCCTTCTACCCACTTCAATTTGATGGCGTCATTTCTCTCTATAAATAAATATAAACGTATTACAAAATAAATTGCATATGACAAATGCGTAATAAGTTTCATAGAAATCAAAACAATGAAACATCTTTTACGCATTACGTTCCACTGTAAAAGGAAAACTTTTTCAATAAGGAAAATCTCAAACAAGTCTTCAAAGTATGCAATAGTAGCAGAGTTGGTCCGTAGTACACTTTTCAATGATTCGCCCAAACCAAATGGAAATATTTGTCATAGTATCATCTTGTCATCTGCCACTTGGAACTGACTCACCCCAAATACACAGGCAGGTGGCCATGGATGGTGGTGGTGGTTCAATCCTCTCATATATTCTAATTACGATACGATACGATGTGTGTGTGTGTGTGTATGAACTGCAAAAGATGACGCATTATTTGGCAACACAATAAATGCGATATGGTTATATCCATATCCACATCCACATCCCCATCATTCATTCACTCTCCTTCCCTATATAAGGCGTTGCAACCAAAGTGACGATATATTGACATTGACATTGAATTGCATTTTTCTGTGTGTAATCGAAAATAACACTGCTATATATATGTATATATATAAATAGATCTAGAATATGCCTAGCATACACAACGAGTCATCATACTTAGAGCACGGCATAAATATGTCAACATGAAATGAAGAAATGATATTGAATGATCACAATCTGAGTCCAGAGAGCATCATCTAGAATCTAGAAATCTATCTATCTATCTTTCTAGATTCTAGATAATTATAAATGGAGTTCCAAGTTATTTATCAATAAATTGAAATACTTATAAACCTATCTTTCCAATGATTATCTAGATCAGCGATGTTCGCCCATAGCTCCCAGGGGCCGAACACTTTCGGTCATTCAAGCCGAATGCTTGCCGAAGTAATGCTTCAGTGAGTGTCGGAGAGAGACAGAGAGCGTCAGATAGCCTCTCTTCTTGAACATCTCTGATCTAGATCAAATCTTTGCGAAACCTTTTGATTTCGGGTTCAGGTTCGAACCGGGCTTCAGTCATCATATGTTTGTAACGCATAGTAGAAAGCATTTCCGACCACATAAAGTATATATATTCTTGATCATTAAGACGAGCTGAGTGGATTTAGCCTTGTCCGTCTGTTTCTAGCCCATCTCCAGCATCAGTTTGAAAGCTATCTTAAGCAAACTTTGCATGAAGCCTTCTAGTACAAATACGCTGCACATTTGTAGGAATCAGGCGAATCGAATGACTATAGCATATAGCTGTCATAGGAACAATCGGTCCAAAAACTAGTTCTAGTAAGAAAAACTTTTTTGTTTTCAATGGAAACGCCTCCAAACTTTGTATTTCTTAGTTTGCTATGCCTTGCCATGATTCCTCAAAGTTTGGTTGAAATCGGACATCTATATAGTATAGCTCCCATAGAAAAGTAGAGTCTGAAAAGTAGTCTTAGTAAGAAAAACTTTTTTCTTTTCAATGGAAATGAACCTAAAACTTGTATTTATATATTTAATATGCCTTAACATAATTCTACAAGGTTATGTCAACATCGGTTGACTATAGCATATAGCTGTCATAGGAACAATCGGTCGAAAAACTAGTTTTGGTATGAAAAACTTCTTTGTTTTCAATGGATACTCCTTCAAACTTTGTATTTCTTAGTTTGCTATACTTATCAATGATTCCACCAAGTTTGGTTGAAATCGGACATCTATATAGTCTAGCTGTCATAGAAAATTAGAGTCTGAAAAGTAGTCTTAGTGGGAAAAACTTTTTTGTTTTCAGTGCAAACACTTTTAAACTTTGTATTTCTTAGTTTGCTATGCCTTGCCATGATTCCTCAAAGTTTGGTTGAAATCGGACATCTATATAGTATAGCTGCCATACAAAAGTAGAGTCAGAAAAGTAGTCTAGGTGATCAGAACTTTTTTCTTTTCAATGGAAATGAACCTTAAACTTGAATTTATATATTTAATATGCTTTCCCACAATTCCACAAAGTTTTTGTCAATATCGGTTGACTATAGCATATTGCTTTGGTAGGAATGATCGCTTGAAAAAGAAGTTCTATTGAGAAAAACTTTTTAGTTTTAAATGAAATCGACTTAAAATTTCTTACATGTCCGTTTGTAAGGCTTGTGCCTGATGCCACCAAGTTTGGTAGAAATCGGACATCTATATAGTCTAGCTGTCATAGAAAATTAGAGTCAGAAAAGTAGTTTTAGTAGGAAAAATCGTTTTGTTTTTAATGTAAACCTCTTAAAAAGTGGCTTGTATTTATTTTATAAGCTTTCCCACAATTCTGTAAAGTTTTGTCCAAATCGGTTGACTATAGGTTATAGCTGCCATAGGAATGATCAGTCGAAAAACTAGTTTTAGTGAGAAAAACTTTTTTGTTTTCAATGAAAACGTCTTCAAACTTTGTATTTCTTAGTTTGCTATGCTTTCCAATGATTCCACCAAGTTTGGTTGATATCGAACATCTATATAGTCTAGCTGCCATACAAAAGTAGAGTCAGAAAAGTAGTCTAAGTGTTAAGAACTTGTTTGTTTTCAGTGGATATGTCCTTCAAATTAGTTAGAACTTCGACCGAGCCGAAATAAACTTTCCTCTATGTTAACATTTGAAACAAATAACACGTAAGCCTACTAGACTATCATGTCTCATATGTCGAACAGTGTAAAGACGAACTTCTCCATTACTATTCTCTATTGTTAGATATATCGATCTATCAATACCATATAGAAAATCCTACCCTAAGCACTGCTTGCTTAATGGTTTTTGTAAAGCACTCCAAAATACACAATTCTTCTACTTCTTTATGGAAACAACAGTTTCATATGCCTTGTTGAAATGTGATTAAAAAACTTTATATAAATAGAGAGACACTTTCGAACAGCTCATGAATTCAAATTAAATTCTATAATATATATTTATGTGAAAAATTTCGAAATTACTAGAAGAAAAGCATTTACTTGTTATAAAGACAGTTGCTGAAATTACTTTGGGAATGGTCTGCCATCGAGTTGCATTTTTCTTTAAACGAAATTCAAGCATAAGCTTGGAGTTAGCTTATAATTTTGGCGCCCCCGGGTGGACAGAGATGTTGTAAAACGCTTACAAGAGAACTTGCTTGTTAAGGTTGACTTTTTAAAGACTTGTATTGGCCTGATATAGTTAGTTTAGCCAAGTTTTTAGAAAACTGTAGAAATTGTAAAGAAATACAACAGAAGGCAACGACTCTCTCTCTCGCTCCGTCTTTCTCTTACTTGATTAGCTCAATGTCATTTCAATCAATGAAAAATAAATGTTATAGAGGGGGGTGGGGGGGCTATGTTGTGTGGGGGTTCGGTGGAGAGCGAATGACTACAAAAGTCTGGCGAAATGTCAAATCCCCTCACCCTGTGTGATTCCCCGGTAGAAGGGAATGACAATAATATCTGTGTGTTTTGATGACGACGCCGACGACGCCAACGACGACACTGGGCCACGTAACAACTTGGCTTTGGCGTCATAAAATTTCCACTGGCCGCAAATTCATTTTGCGATTTATCGTACAAAACTAACCCCCTTCCGGAACGGTTTGTTCCACATATTTTACTTAATGCGTAATTAACATGTTCTCGGGCAAGAGACAAAGGTCGAAGTCCATTTATTTTGCCCTTTTTTTTTGTTGTTGTTGTTTGTATTTAGTAGTTGAGGGTTGTTTTTGTACAAGCAACCCCTACACCTCCCTCAGGCGAGAGAGAAAGAGAGCAATTTTTTGCCTCAAATATTTGTTGTTCATTCAATTATCTTCAATGCACGCTTATACAAATTATACAAAAGAATCAGCCAGCCAGCCTACCTAAGGTAATAGACACAGATACACACACACACACACACACACACACACACAGTGGGAACACTTGGGCATGTATCTAGATACTACACACATTTCCGTTTTGGCTCTTGTTAATTTCCATAGGTTCCACATGACGTTGTCGATTTGCAAAAGTATTTTCGCTGCTGCTCTCTTTTTGTCTCTCCCATTTTTTTTTTGCTCTCAGGTAATTTGTAGTTTGGTTATGCCCCATTTAGCTATTGATAGGCAGGTGTGGAAATAATTATAATAATAATAATAATATTGAGAAGTGGTTCAAAGTAGTCGGCGTCAACACAAGCAAATTTAGTTTAATTGAACCTAAATTAGCTTTACATCTACATTAATCAGCGGTCACAGCAGTTTACAAGCTATTCGCATTAGAGAATACAGCAAACTTTCCTCTATATAAAAGTCACAAATTACTTCATTCATGTTTATAGATAAACTGCATTGCATAAGGTTTCAGAAAGTGCCTTCTAAAAATTTTGATTTTGTTTCTAATTTACGCAAACTTTTCTAAAAATTTGTCCATTTTGTTTGTTTTAAGTGAAAATACCAAAAAAGTTTGCGTGCAAAACATTAGCTAAGTAGTCTTTGTCTTTGTTTGTGCACTAATTCATTGAAACAAATGTTTGCCTTTGTGCAAATTTGTTTGCCAGTTTGTCTATTTAACAGATTTTTCACAAAAATGTGTATTAAAATATTTGCCCTAGTGCAAATTTGTTTGCCAGTTTGTCTATTTAACAGATTTTTCACAAAAATGTGTATTAAAATATTTGCCCTAGTGCAAATTTGTTTGCCAGTTTGTCTATTTAACAGATTTTTCACAAAAATGTCTATGAAAATATTTGCCCTAGTGCAAATTTGTTTGCCAGTTTGTCTATTTAACAGATTTTTCACAAAAATGTCTATGAAAATATTTTCCCTAGTGCAAATTTGTTTGCCAGTTTGCTCAATTTTGCTTTATTTATCTATTTTACAAAGAAATATGTATTAAAATCAACAAGAATACACAAGCACATAACTAGCAAAGTAGAAAAATTTGCGCAAAATTATTAAAGATACAAAATTTGCGCTTTTGGGAAGGCCAAATTTGTTATTAAGCAAACATTTACAATGCAAGGCTAACTTTGTTTTGCTAAAAGTGTACAAATTTTGTTTGTGTGCATATGTAATATTAGCCTAGTAGCCCTTTGTACCATGTTCGTGCACTAATTACTACAAACAAATAATTCTCCTAGTGGAAATTTGTTGGCAAGTTTGCTCAATATTGCTTGATTTTGCAGATTTTTCAAAGAAATGTCTATTAAATAACTATTTAAGAGCAAGTATTTGCGCTTTTGGGAACGCTAAATTGCTTTAAAGCAAACATTGTCAATTCAAGGCTAACTTTGTTTCTGCTAAGTGTGAGAAAAATTAGCCTAGTAGCTTTTGATTCTATGTTTAGGCACCAATTACTTGAAATAAATATCTGCACTTGTGCAAATTTGTTTGCGTGCTTGCTCAAACTAATCGGTTTTCTTTCTTTCATCTTTTTAACAGTTTAAGCAAAGAAATAAATAATAAAAGGCTGCAAACACACCCGCAAATTATTAGCGGAGGGTCAAAATGTGCGCAAAATTGTTTAAAAGCAAATATTTTGCGCTTGTAGAAAGGCCAAAGTTGTTTTAAGCAAACATTTCAAACTTTATTTAGAACAAACACATTGAAATTTGCTCAAACAAAACGTTTAAGTAGCCTTTGTCTCTTGTTTGAGCACCAAATATTTGAAGCAAATGTATACACCGATGCAAATTTGTTTGCGTGTTTGCTCAAACCAATTAGCTTACTTTCTTTCACCTTTTTAACTGCTTAAGCAAAGAAATGTATTATAAAATTTGTAAACACACAAGCAAATATTTAGCGGATGGCAAAAATTTCCACAAATTTGTTTGAAACCAAATATTTTGCTCTAATTATTTCAAACAGAAAAACAAACAATTAGACCTAGTGCTAATTTGCTTAAACAAATCGTCCAAGTAGCCTTTGTCCCAAATGCATACACCGATGCAAATTTGTTTGCATGTTTGCTCAAGGTAATCGGTCTTCGTTCTTTCATCTTGTTAACAGTTTAAGCATAAGAATACACACACATAAATAATTAGCAGAGTTGAAAAATTTGCTCCAAAGTGTTTAAGAGCAAATATTTTGCGCCTGTGGGCAAACATTTACAGTGCAACGCAAACTTGGTTTGCTAAATAATTACAAATTTTGTTTCTGTGTGGAAAACATTAGCCAAATAGCCGTTTGTTCTAAGTTTGTGCACCAATTATTTGCACTTGTGCAAATTTGTTTGCGTGTTTGAGCAACTATATGTAAAAAGACTTAATCAACTAGTTAGCAAAGCTTCAAAATTTGCGCAAATATTTGCTCAAATTTGTGTTGTTTGCAAGTGAAAGCTTAGCTTTAGTAATATAGAAACTAGAGGAAAGCTAGCCAGCTGGTAGTAGTTGAAGTTTTGATTATGATACTCCTTCATATATATAAATCTCCATATATGTTTATATATATTTTGACAATCTGTCGGGCAGGGCATTCAAAACATGCAGGCCACAACGACAAGTTTCTTTCTTTGTTGCGGCTTACGAAATTTTCATATATTTCTGGTTGGTGGAGGGAGAGGTGGTATCTCTGAACCAAGAAGCTGCCGAAGTAAAGTAATAATCAAGACAGGAATCGTCGATGATGTCGTCGTCGACGACGTTGTCGTCGTTGTTGCCGTTCTTTGTCGCAGTCTGTGTGTCGCTGGGCCTGGGGCTGGCCGTTCATTTGTATCGTATCTACAAGATACATATGCTTATTTACATAATATACTCGTACTCAACTCAACTGTACAGGGGGCTCAGTGGCAATAGCAACAACAACAACAACAAAGTTTGTTGGTTTTTTTAAAGGAAAGCGCGACCCAGCAAGAACAACAACAACAGCAACAAGAACACAGAGCAAGCACCAGGCGTAAGCAGTTAAATCTGAAAAGACAACACAACCGACAAACAACTACAAAAGCTAGACAAAGAGAGGACAGTCAAGAATACTTCTCACCAGACCTCTTAGCTCTGACAAAAGATCGGTTCCGTTCGGGGTTTGGTTGGGAGTTATTGTACACGAACCCAACCAACTTAATTTCACCACTATAAGTACTGGTTCGGTTCAGTGGTTCACACAGTTTCTGTATCGTCGTTTCGGTTCAGTGGCATATTCTGAAATATTTCTTTTCTCACACCAAAAACACCATTTGAATATCTTTAAAATCCTTAGGAGAATGTCCAAAATTATGTTGGATTTGCAGGATTCGTTTATAAGTTCCTAGAAATCAGAGAATGTTGGCTAGAAAAGAATACGTACCATACCCTATTTATCATATAATATGGCTACTCTTGGCCAAGATTGAATTGGAGTAAAGAAAAACTACAGAAAATTGCAAATAGAGAACAGCAAATCTGTTAACAACTTTTAAGAAAAGAATGCGGATTGATGACAGGCATATTATGAGATCAACGGGCAATTGAAGAAGACTTACAAAATGTTCTAAGGGAAACGATTTAAAGCAGTGGCGGAGTTATTATGCCGGCGCTCTGCCGCGACACCGACACTGTCTAACCACAATTACAATGACATGTAAGACTTGCATTTGTGTCATTGTATTTGTGTGCCCGCCACTGATTTAAAGTACCAAACTAAAGGAAAACGATTCATGTCTAAAACCGTGTTTCTTAGTGGTTTTGGGTTCGGTTAAGCATTTCGGAAAGAAAGCCATTTCGGTTAGGCGGTTCGGTTCACCAGTCGGCTTGGTTCAAGACCAGTTTGCTCCCCTGAAATTTCACCTTAACATTACTTAAATTACTTTTTTGGAGATTTTATAGAAAAATCTAGAAGAACCTTGTATATTTCACTGAATTGATAGGTGCCATATCCATATAGCAGATCCGAACTTGGGGGGGGGGGGGGGTAAAGTACGACTTTGAGAAGGCCATAATTACAGCAAAAGTCAGCAAAATAAGAATCAAAATCATTTCCAAATTTGTATAGAGGGTAGAGGGTATATTTACGCATAGTAGAAAGCATTTCTCATCACATAAAGTATATATATTCCTGATCAGCAGGACGAGCTGAGCTGATTTAGACTTGTCCGTCTGTTTCTATGCGATTTCCTACTTAAGTTTCAACTTTCCTCTATTTGTATACCCTTGCCAAGCATAAAAATATTCATTTCCGATCCCATAAACTATATATATATTCTTGTTCAGGGAGACAAGCTCAGACTCAGTCTGTTTCTACTTAAACTAATCTCGCAGCTTTGAAGCTATCGAGCTAAAATTTTGCACAGAGTCTTCTTTCTGCACGCAAGCTACTTATATGTCGGAACTAACCGTATCGGTTGACTATATCATACAGCTGCCATAGAAACCGTCGGTCGGAAAACTAGTTTTAGTATAAAAAACTTTTTTCTTTTCAATGGAAACGTCTTCAAACTTTGTATTTATAGGTTTTGTATGCTTTTTTATGATTCCGCCAAGTTTGATGAAAATCGGACAACTATATAGCCAAGCTGCCATACAAAAGATGGGTCTGGAAAACAGAATTAGATAGAAAAACTTTTTTGTTTTTGATGGTAGCTTGCTAAAATTTCGTATTTGTTTGCTTAACATGTTTTTAATACATTCCACAAATTTCGGACCCAATCGGTTGGCTATATCATATAGCTGACATAGGAACCATCGGTCCGAAAACTAGTTTTAGTATAAAAAACTTTTTTCTTTTCAATGGAAACGTCTTCAAACTTTGTATTTATAGGTTTTGTATGCTTTTTTATGATTCCGCCAAGTTTGATGAAAATCGGACAACTATATAGCCTAGCTGCCATACAAAAGATGGGTCTGGAAAACAGTCTTAGTTAGAAAAACTTTTTTGTTTTTGATGGTAGCACACTGAAATTTTGTATTTGTACGTTTGACAAGCTTTTATCTCATTCTACAAATTTCGGACCCAATCGGTTGGCTATATCATATAGCTGACATAGGAACCATCGGTCCGTTAGTTAGTTTTCTCTTTAATTATGAATCACAAGATTCAAACCAAAGTCTTTCGCACGTTGCAGTTAAAAACCAAACCCTCTAAGCCTTATTAGAGGTTTCAACTTTTCAAAGGTTATCTCTAGGACCATAATAAAGCTCCTTGAAAAAATGCTACAATATGTTCAGATTGAGCGAAGCAATGGTCTTAGATTAAGAAGAAAAGGCTTAAGATTTGCAGCCTCTATAAATAACTTAACATTCCGCTCAAATCGCTACCAAATTTTGGAGTCTTCGAACTCGGGACCCTTTATCAAACTTAAATTGTTGTCAAGAGTCGAAGACTGCCTGTTTTTTTTGGGAACTCGAAACCGAACTTTCTTTCAGCGATGTCACACAAGTTTTAAAGTCTTCTGCAAAATACTGTAATATCTTCTTAAAGTATTTAGGAAAACGTACTCACATTTTGTTTGGCAAAGTCAAGGCCAGCATGATATAGATATAGAAATGTGTAGTTATACTATAATTTGGCTATTAAACAGTAAGCAGTTACCTCTATCCGTTGGCCTAAGCCCAGTGTTAAACACAGCAAACGATGCATCTTGCCATTGCCTACAATTTGTGTCTTGCCATATCAAAATTGACAAATATGTCGGGTGGCCCAGCTCGCCTAGCACAGCGAGTATATTGGAAGCTTTTTTTCTGTCGTTGCTGCTGTTGTTGTTGCTGTTTAATGCTGTTGACGACCAACCGACCGACCAAGCAGCAGCAGCTGCTTTCTGCTTGCTGCTGCTGCTCATTCTCGTGCGCCTGTCTGTCCATCCCCCCTCAGCCCCCCTCCCCGCAACTCCGTCTGTTGTGTGTGAGTGAATTGCCTCCTGAGCTCTCGTTTTGGTGTATTGCCTGGCTGCAGCCGTGAAAGGTGCCGAGTGCCCACAGCCACCAAAAACTGCAGCTGCGACACAGCAGCGCACGCATGTGCGTCAGCTCCTACTACGACTACTCCTTCTCCTCCTCCTCCTTCTCCTCCTCCTCCTGCATGCCTTTCCTTTCTTGCCGAGAAGTGACTCTCGAACTCTCGCTGAAACGAAACGGAGGCCACGGAGCACCAACTACAGAGTCGCAGTCGAAGTCGTCCCCTGAGTTGGGAGTAGTAGTAGGTTGTTGTTGCATACAATTTCATAATGTGCACAAGGAAATAAATATGTAAAATAAATATTTCATAAAGCAGAGGAAGTAGCAGAGGAGCCAGAACATTATGCGTGGGTTTTTATTCAACTCAAGTGGAAGAGCAGAGGCAGGTCGTCCTGGGGGGGGGGATAAGCCCTACACAGAGAGAAAATATGCATATGCCGAAGTTGATATAATGAAAATGTGGTAAAGCTCTCTATCATCAGCGATCAATGCTCGCCAATGCCTGTACGTTTCTTAGAAGTCTCTCTATGCCAGCGGTGGCATAACCGTTTGGGAATTTCAAAGCAGAATGCGCACAAAAACATAGAAACAGACAGTCGCCTTTGTGTGTGTGTGTTGTCCCCATGGTCTGGCCGTTTTTAGTATGAGAGATACTCTCCCCGCTGCTAATAACGGTGACCAAAAAGTTTGTTTTTTACATAAATGCATTAATTTTTCCACTAAGTAAAGTTCCATTTCGATATGTTGACTGATATATACTACCATAGTAATGTTAAGCTCTTATTTTGTGAATCATTTAAAATATCCAAGCTATAGTTTATAGTCGAGGATCTCAAAAAAACAGAATCTGAAATCTCCAAAGAATTTTCTACATTTTTCTACACTTTATGTGTATAATTTCAGGCTCATCTTGTATATCTAAAGAGGTTCGGTTCACACTTGAATTTAATGCTAATAACAAACTACCACAAAAAATATATATTAATAATACTCCAAGCTCTATATTGTAGAAAAAAGAGTAGAATACTTAATTTTTGTTATTGCTAAGAATTTGCCTGCTTGAAATCAATCTGATAACGATTTTACTTTGGTCTTGTCATGGCTCTGAAACTTGTTTCTTCAAACAAAGAGTGTCTCAAGGAGTACGGCATATTCTCCTTATCAAAACGAAAGGAAAAACTAAGGAAGAAAGTCGGTCAATCCCTCCAACTAAAACATATTTTATATTTACTACAATAATCATATGACTAAATTGAAGAACTTACACTACATGTGGTCCCAAACGAAGGGGAATATTGAATTTTTGGCTCATTTTCAAGACAAATTCTGATATTCTATGCAGTCTGCTCACCAAAATGACAGGTACAATTTAACACATCACTTATTTGTGCCAAGGGGTTACTTTCGTTCGGCTCTAAGCAGTAGGCAACTGAATAAAACTAAGACAGATGTGTCTTTCTTGTGCTTGTTGTGTTAGTTCATTCAAGCTCGCAGACACACTTGCAGTTGACTGAAACTCTCGACAGTTTCTGCCCAGCAAAGCACCATAAATTTTAGATTTTGAACACTTTTCTAGAATCCTGAATCCTGCGGAATGTTTTTTCGCACTAATAACCCAAGATTCGTACCTTTATCTCTTACCTTTGTTCGTCTGAACCCATAAACGCGTCGATCTTAGAGACTATAAGAGATAGAGTCACAAATTTTTGCATGAAGGTATGTGTATACCATTTGCCGATCAAGTTTGATTTGGAAAATAAAGGTTTCTTAAAGGTTTTCATTAACCACCCAAAGGTGTTAAGGTGTGTTAAGTGCTGCCCATCGCTGCTGCAGCTGGTGCTGCCCATCATAAATGTTGGTTTTCCCGGTCTTCAACATTTCTTCTGATAAATCGGTAAAAACAAGAAAGAAAGTCGGTCAAGCCCGACTATAACATACTCTGTACCAAGAAATTTTGTCTTTTGATCATAACTCGAAAACCGTTTATCCGATCTTCTTCATTCCTTTGGCGGATCGATAAGTTATTCTAATAACTAAATATGTCCAGAAGGAACAAGCCATCTATCTTCAAAACTGTGGGAGATATGACGTTTTTTCTAAATTGCGGGGGCGGGAGGGGGCGTGGCCAAAATTGAAAATAAACTTGATCTGCCTGCAGACCAGACATAAGAAGCATATGTCCCATACACGTCAAACCTCTATCTCTTACCATCTCTGAGATCTGTGCGTTCATACGGACAGACGGACAGACGGACAGACGGACATGGCTATATCGACTCGGCTGTTGATGCTGATCAAGAATATATATACTTTATGGGGTCGGAGATGCTTCCTTCTGGATGTTACATACTTTTGCACAAACTTATAATACTCTATGTACCTACGGTACAGAGTATAAAAATACTGCTGTACAAACCTTCTATCTTTAAAACTGTGCAACATATGATGTATATCTTAAATTGCGGTGGCAGAAGGGGGCGTGGCCAAAATTGAACTATAAGAAGTTTTTGTTCCATAGAAGTCAAGCCTCTATCTCTTACCAGCTCTGAGATCTGTGCATTCATACAGACATGGCTATATCGACTCGGCTATTGATGCCGATCCAGAATATATATACCTTATGGGGTCGGAGTTGCTTCCTGTTGCCTTTTACATACACTTGCACGACTTAAGTATACCCTTTTTACTCTTCCACTAACGGGTATAGAAACTGAATGATGGACAATTCAGTTTAAACTGAACAACATGGGATTCCTGGTACAACCCCTCGTATAAACACTTTATGTTATCGGCTTGCCTTCCTCCTGCTGTTACATACATTTCCCTTTTTTGATCTACGTGTAAAGGGCATAACATGTGGACTCTTAAAATCTAAATACACTTTATAAAAACTCAACTTTCATCAATCAGCTTTCATATATTGGCCAAGTTGTAGGCCTGCTTAATATGTTTACGCCGATAAGTTGTTTTCAGCTGATTCTAAATATTTATTGATTGCGCTAGTGTGTTTGGCTTGTGTGTAAGCGTTTTCATACTTATTTTGCCATTTCCACCCATTTCGAATGGCTATTTTTATGCCACACACATATATATATGTATGTATGTATGTATATAGAGCTACGATTTGAGCTAAAAGGCATAAACCTACTCATCTACCTGCCTGCCTACCTGGCTGCTAGCAGCCTGTCGTCTAAAGTTGACGTCATTTATCAAAAAAAAAGCGTACAAGAAATACCTGGAAACCAACGTCAGCAAAACTAATTTGATTTATAAACGTTGAGAATGAATATCTGTGCCGAAGGTACAGTTAATTGGATTAAATTTTGTAAGTGGTGACCCCGACGCCTGGGTATGGTAAAATATTCAAATTCTACTCACACTCTATCTCTCTGTCTGTGAGTGGCTGGCCCTCTCTCTCTCGCTCGCTCTCTGTCTCTTCTTCTCACTGTTTCTTTGACTCTGTTCGCCCCTTTTTGTATTTATTTTGTATGGCTTATCAGTTCGTATTATTATTATTATAGCAAATTCTATTTTTATAATGCACAATCCACGATTCACAACGAGATATTTTCAGTTGTCTATTGTGGTCAGGCATACATACCTACATATATACATATATATGTATCAATGTATATACAATTTATAAAGCGAGTAGAAACTGAACTAAAAAAAAAAATCAAGCAAATTGTGACCCATTGAGCAACTTGTGTGTGTAAGCCTATGTGTGTGTGTGTGTGTGTGTGTGTGTGTGTGTGTAACTAAACTTGGGTTGACAATTGTGCAAACTATACATGCACATATATATATCTATATACATCTATCTATATATACCTATACATAAAACTGGTTTCAAGTTCTCTGGCTCTGCATTGTTTCGAATGGCTGCAATTACACAAAACCCAACCAAAAAACCAAAAAGAGAGCGGCTCAAACCTGCCGCCCGCCCAATAATAGACAAGTTTGACAATTTGTTGCAATTTTTGCCCATATTTTCATCCCAAATAAGCCTCCCCAATCCCCCCCCTAGTCACAAAATGTGCTACACTCGGTGCTAATTTTTTGTTTTTAATTGTTTTCTTTTTTTGTTTTTTTTGTTTGTATTTTTGCCTTTGTTCTCTTTGCATTTTGCACTTGAACGACTTTCAATTGAATTTCGTATTTATGTAATCGCTGGTGCTTATGCACATACATACATACATTCACACATATATATACATATATACTTAGCCATAAACAAAGCAAAAATTTACATGTAGAAATTGCCATTTTGCCATTTGCCATTCACAATCATTGATGACCATTTTCTACGTGTTGAACACGAACATTAACCAAAACACAACTGCCCCAAAAAAATAATGGGGGGGCAAATCGAAAACTATTGTCAATTCTGAACCCAAATCGTTAAGAAAGTAACCAAAATCGGTAACCTTTAGAGTGGAAATGTTGGGTTTTTTAGGATCATCCATACACACTCACAAAAAAAACACCCTTAACAAAAGGATAAACTGATTTGAGATTACCATGCCTGCAAATGAATATAAAGAAATGCTTACAATCGGATTATTTTCACAGTTTACACTGTTAAATTAAGGCCATACGGGAGAAACTTCATTTTATTTATCCACCGATACACCAGCATTAGTTTTTTGTCACTGTTATAGTCAAAATGGACTTTGGTCACTGCTTTTATCACTGTTTTGTTCACTGTTTTAATCACAGTTTAAGGCACTGGTTTAGTCAATGTTTTAGACACTGTTTCGGTCACTGTTTTAAACACTGTTGTTGTCACTTTTTGAATTACTGTTTCGGTCACTGTTTTTGTCACTGTTTTATTCTCTGATTTAGTCACTGTTATAGTCTCTTTTTGGTCACTGTTTAAGTCTTTGGCTTAGTCACTGTTTTGGTCACTCTTCTAGTCACTTTTTCGTTCACTACTTTAGTCACTGTTTGGGTCTTTGTTTTGGTCGCTGTTTCGGTCACTGTTTTGGTCACTATTTGGGGCACTGTTTGAATAACTGTTTCGGTCACTGCTCTAGTCTATTTTCGGTCACTATTGTGACACTGTTTTGGTCACTGCATCGGTCACTGTTTTAGTCACTGTTTCGGTCACTGTTTTATTCACTGTTGTGGTCACTATTTGAATCACTGTTTCGGTCACTGTTTGAGTCACTGTTCTAGTCTCTTTTCGGTCATTGTTTTCGGTCACTGTTTTGGTCACTCTTCTAATCACTGTTTCGGTCACTACCAGCAATTTCCTATCCAGGTCTATATTAAATAGTCTTTAGCTTTCTCCTCATGCCAGCATGACTAAGGAATATAAATGTTTCTGAATTTCAAGACATCATAAGTGCAAAAGTCTCATACGATTGGTGACAGAGTTGTTCTTGCATTCCTTTTTCTTTCGCTGTGACTGACATTGGACATCCGTATTCACTTTAATCTTAAAAATCTCCAAAACTATTTGACTTTCAAGTACGGATCCGAGATTGAAACTTGCTTTTGCTGATTGATGTACACTTTTCAGGATTGAATCAAGCTCGATCTAGTATGACTCGTACTGGAAATTCAATCGTAATTAAATCAATATTTGATAGCTTGTTTTTAGCTCTCCTTTTTCTGTCCCCATAGTTATTAAACTGCCATTGATTGATCAGATCTGGCAACACTATTTATTGTCAAACATTTTTAAGAATTGTAGAACTATAAGTAAAGAGAAACCCCCCAGATTCGTAAAGTATATTGAAATCTTTGGAACTTCATAATGGGGGCCGAAGGTAGAGAAAAAGCGTCTCAAACACAACCGTTCCAATTCGGTGTTAAACTGTAGATCCCTTTCTGTTGTGCGAAAATGAGAAGCACAGATCAATTTTGAAAATATAATAATACAACCATTTTGTCTGATTCTTCTTGTCCAAACTATAATGCTATATACACATTTTTGCTCTAAAGAATTCCAATTTCTGAACACATTTCTCTTTTTCTTTCTTCTAGGTAAGTGTCCAACTGTCTGCCTTAAAAATAAATGTTATAGAGTGAGTAAAACGAAATACAATAAGAAAATAATAATAGTTATTGGATTATGATCCATCTGCAAACAAATTTCTTAGTTTTCAAGCAATCCCAATCAATTTAAATGGTGACTGTTCAGTTACTATAGATACATACATATGTACGTATAAAAGATCCTAACATGGGAAAACACACGCAAACGTACTTGAATTTATACTGATTCGGTCTTCAAATTTTGTAAGAACGATCCTCTGCTGGGTATTCTTATATTCCTAAAAACAATCACACTTTTTAGAAACAATCGTGTTTGGTATTAAGTTTAAACGGGATTGAATGAAGCATTTTCTCTTTTTATAACTTCTAAATGCCAGAAATTCTTGATTTAAGTATATTTGGGGTATATGAAGATTTAAAATGAAAAAAATTGTATTTAAGTATGCTTATGTTGAGCTCTAATAGTTCTTATGAAATCAAATCCTATGAATCGCGATTGATTCAAGTATTTTCCCTTTTTCAAAACTTCAATATGCCAGATAATTCTTGATTTAAGTACAAAATTCTGGATTCGAGAACAAATCGAGCTTGATTTAAAAGTATACTTGGGTAGGTAAAGATTTGAAATGGAAATATCTGGATTTAAACTTATCTAAAAATAATCCCGAATCGTGCCCCAACCATTCTGGAAATCAGAATTTAAAAAAACCTTTTTTATTCAGAATTATGAAATTATAATTATGAAAGTTTTTAAATGGAAAATTCTTGATTTAAGTATGCTTAAAATTGAGCTCCAAAAGTTTTTATGAAATAAATCTAAAACCATTCTGGAAATCAAGAATTTGGGTACTTAAAAAACGCTCTTATATAGAGAAATTGTGCTTAAATCAAGAATTTTGCGACTTATGAAGGTTTTTAAATGGAAAATTCTTGATTTAAGTATGCTTATGTTGAGCTCTTAAAGTTCGTGTAAAAATAAAACCCAAATCTTGTTCTTATATAATATGTAGAATTTTGTACTTGAATGAAGTACTCTTCGGTTTTTGAAGGTTTTTAAATAGAAAATTCTTGATTTAAATACGAAAATACTTTGTTTTTCTCTCAGTGTATATGCTCATGCATTGCGAAACCTTGAAGAATAATATTAAAAACGAATTTCGCCCGATGGATATTAAAATGCTTGGTGCCTTTCGGGTCACAAAGGAATCCCGTAGATTCAAATACGGATTGTCCTTGCATCCACCTCGTTCCACGTTTTCCTCGACCTTGGGTATAGATTTTTATAATGTTCTTTAATAATATAGTGTTGGCTTTGCACCATTCTAAAACAAGTCTTCAATATATAGCCAAATATGTGGTTTCCCCCTGCAGTTGTCCTTATGGACAACTAGATGTTGTGAAAAAAAGTGTTCACACGACAGAACTTCAACTGATAAAGTTTCTTTCTGGTGATGTTTGGCTATGAAGCGGGTGTGCAAAAACTTTCCATAATCCATTAGACAATCAGTGATACTATGAAATAATCACGGTCATTATGTCACAAATCCAAATGCCTTGATTAAATCATTTCGCCTCTCTAACCAAACCCAAAACCCAAGCGTGAGAGATATCTAGCTAAACTATAAAAAGAGAGTCAGTCAGTCAGACCGTGGGAGAGAAGTAGAACTGGGGAATGAGACAATTGAAATGATTGAGCCCAATGTGAGTGAGTTATGAGTAAGTACAATCTTTGCCTTTCTCTCCCCATCCCCATCCCCCTCTGCTTCTGCTTCTTCTTCTAACGCAATTAGCCATAAATAGTTTACCTACTTATGAAATTCCATTCAAGTGAATTTTGACACGTTAGCAAAGTGGAAAAAAAGCTTTGACTGTGTTGTTTGTGCCCCTTTCCCCTGGCTCTCCTCTAATTAAACAGAGAATAGCTGTAGAGCTGTGCTACCTATGTACAAGTAGGTATGTAAGTAGGTGGGTATGTATGTATGTATGCACCCTACCCGCACCACTTGGCCACTCTGTTTATTTATCGTTGCCTCCTCCTCCTCCAGCTCCTCCTCCTCCTCGGCTTTGTCATCTTCTGCTGCTGCTTCTTCTTTTGCTTTTTAAAGCATTTTGAAAACTCTATTTGCTCTTTGGACGACATTCCATTTTCTGGGTGGGTGGAGTCTAGGAGGAAGTGGAGGGCGGGCGGGTAGTGAGTTTTACAACTAAACTGATAAGTAAAAATCATTAATCAGGCCTTTCGTTTTGTAGCGAAAACAAAAGAAAAGCAACTAAAAAAAACAAATAAATAAAAAATAAAAGTAAATTATGTGTTAAAGTTCAAGTTGCAAAACCTGTGGAGTTTATTTGATTTTCTATAGATAGATTTTCCTTTGCGAAGTTTTAATCATACGAGAGTTTTTAGTCTGTCTACTCCAAGGTCCAAGCTGATTTTCTTGAAATTTCTTGTTGAAACTTGGAACAAGCAAACAAGCAAACATGCAAACAGACAAATATGCAAACGGGCAAATATGCAAACAGGCAAATATGCAAACAGGCAAATATGCAAACAGGCAAATATATATATATAAACATACAAACAAACATGCAGACAGGTAAACATGCAAACAGACAAACAGGCAAATAGGCAAACAGGCTAACATGCAAACAGGCAAATATATATATATATAAACAGGCAAATATATATATATAAACACACAAACAAACATGCAGACAGGCAAACATGCAAACAGGCAAATATGAAAAACAGGCAAATAGGCAAATATATATATATAAACATACAAACAAACATGCAAATATGCAAACAGGCAAATATATATATATAAACATACAAACAAACATGCAGACAGGCAAACATGCAAACAGGCAAATATTCAAACAGGCAAACATGCAAATATGCAAACATATGGGTACTAACAAACTTGCAAACTATTTAAAAAATCGTTTCAGTTTCGGGAGATTAATAATTCTGCTTAACATCTGTAGCGCTCTTTTTATACCCTTGCAAAGGGCATACCAAAACTGTCTAGATGTTTGTAACGCATAGTAGAAAGCATTTCCGAACACATTAAGTATATGTATTCTTGATCAGCAGGACGAACTGTGCGGATTTAGCCTTGTCCGTCTGTTCTCTTTCTCTTTCAGTTTTAAAGCTATCTTTACCAAACTTTACTCGAACTCTTCTGGTGCAAATACGCTGCACATTTGTCAAAACCGGCCGCATCGGATGACTATAACTTATAGCTGCCATAGGAAAGATCGGTTGAAAAACTAGTTCTTGTGAGAAAAACTTTATTGTTTTCAATGCAAACGTCTCCAAACTTTGTATTTCTTAGTTTGCTATGCTTTTCCATAATATAACCAAGTCTGGTGGAAATCGAACATCTATATAGCATAGCTGCCATACAAAAGTAAGGTTAGAAATATAGTCTTAGTGAGAAAAACTTTTTTGTTTTCAATCTAAACCCTTTTAAAATTGGCAAATCTTGATTTTATAAGCTTTCACACAGTTCTTTAAAGTTTTGTCAAAATCGTAGGACTACAGGTTATAGCTGCTATAGGAATGATCGGTCGAGAAACTAATTTTAGTGAAAAAAACTTTTTTGTTTTCAATGGAAACGCGTTCAAACTTTGTATTTCTTAGTTTGCTATGCTTAACCATGATTCTACCAAGTTTGGTCGATATCGGACATCTATATAGTATAGCTGTCATAGAAAAGTAGAATCAGAAAAGTAATTATAGTGAGAAAAACTTTTTTCTTTTCAAAGGAAACGTCTCCAAACTTTGTGTTTGTAGGTTTTCTATGCGTTTTTATAATTCTGAGAAGTTTAATGAAAATCGGACAACTATATGGTATAGCTGTCCTACAAAATATAGTTCTGAAAAACAGTCTTAGTTAGGAAAACTTTTTTGTTTCTAAAGGTAGCTTGTTGAAATTTTGTATTTGCTTGTTTTGGATGCTTTCACCGAATTCTACAAATTTTGGTACAAATCGGTTGACTATATCATATAGCTCCGATACGAACGATCGGTCGGAAAATGGGAAAAAAAAAGAGTATTTATAGAAAATATTTAAGCGAGCACTTGCAAGGGTATAAAAACTTCGGCACAGACGAAGTTAGCTTAGCTTTCTCGTTTTACATTAAAATAGTTTAAGTTTTGATTTATCGATTGTTAAAGTGTCGAATTATCGGTCAACACTATTCGATTTCAGTCACGAAAAACTGTATTCTGATACATTGTCAAGGTATGGATGATCGATATTGATCGCAGATCTTTAAAAAAAAAGAATCGATAAATCGATTAATTAATATTTACAAGGACCGTTTTCTAATCTACTACATAGAGCTTTCGGTCACTTAAATCTACAAATAACAGAGCAAAATCTTAGTTTAACTGACACATAGCAGGTTAACAATGACAAATCGGCCCAAAGTCGATTAAATTGTTATCGATGTTTAATCGATTTAAAAAGAGACACAAGCAGAGAGAAGTAGATTCAGGAAAGTTGACTTATTACCTGAAGAAGCTACTAAACCGAATCAGTTGCCAATCTAAAACAGTTTGCTTCGGTGAAATCAACATGGAAAATGTTGGCTTAGCATCTTGGCTCTTGAACAAATCAATATTGGACAGTTTTCTGTGTTTTCTTTTCTTTTTTTTTTGGCTAGTGTTTGCTAACATTATACCGTTTCAACAACACTTCCAAGCACACACACACATACATATATAATCATAATAAGGCAAGAACATGAAGAAGAATTTCCTTTGCCATTTTCTTTTTTTGTGGTATGTAGAAGGGGGGTTGGCGGTGGGGTAAAGTGGAGACTCATAAAACGCCCAGGCAACAAACAATTTTACGATTGCCTTTTAGCCAACATCATCAGCCAGAAGTAACATGCACACACACACACACACACACGCACGCACACACAGACACATACATTTGTAAGTATATTTCTGTGTGGGCGTGGCACACTAGTGGGCGACACACACAGCTCAGTTCAGTTCAGTTGAGAAGGTTCTTAACCAAAGAAGAGCCTGCCTGCTGCTGCTTGGCTTTCTCCCCTGCTCCCCCTGCTCGCTCCCCTCCCCCTCTTCTCCCGTTACGTGTCATGCATAAATAGCAAAATGTTTGGCAGCCATTTTTCTCGCTATGTGTGCGTGTGTGTGTGCTTGTCAGCCATTTCTTTCTTGACTTGACATTTGTATTGGCATTTTAAGGGAGTCAAACGCTGCTGCCTGCCTGCCCGGCTGGCTGGCTGGGCTCAATACCAATCGACCAACAACTTTTGCTCCTTTATTATTTTTGTTGTTTCTGCCTCACAGGAAAACTACTTGAATATTTAAGCATCTGTATGGGGCGGGCGGGCGGTCGGGCGTATGTGTGTCTTGTCTTGTTTTGAACATTATTGATTTACCCATTTTTATATAATTTTGGGGGCCATCTTTGACCGTCTGTCATCAATTGAGTGTGGACAAAAGATTTCAAAGATTCCAAAGAAATATTAAATTAAAAAACAATATGATTTAAAGTTTACAGATTTGTTTTTAGGCTAGAATTTTGAATAAATATTTGAATAAAATTTTTTTAAATAAAAGACATAGCTAAGCTAACTTCGTCTGTGCCAAAGTTTTTATAACCTTGCTGCTCGCTTAAAAATTATGCTTTTCCCACCGATCGTTCGTATGGCAGCTATATGATATAGTCAACCGATTTGTACCAAAATTTATAGAATTAGTTGAAGGCATCTCAAACAAACAAATACAAAATATCAGCAAGCTACCTTTGGAAACAAAAAAGTTTTTCTTAATAAGACTGTTTTTCAGAACTATATTTTGTATGACAGCTAGGCCATATAGTGGTCCGATTTACATCAAACTTGACAGAATCATAAAAAAGCATAGAAAACCTTTGAATACAAAGTTTGGAGACATTGCCTTTGAAAAGAAAAAAGTTTTTCATACTAAGACTACTTTTCTAACCTTACTTTTGTATGACAGCTATACTATATAGATGTCCGATTGCGACCTAACTTAGTAGAATCAAGGAAAAGCATAGAAAACTGAGAAATACAAAGTTTGGAGGCGTTTTCATTTAAAACAAAAAAGTTTTTCTCACTAAAACTCCTTTTCTTACCCTACTTTTCTATGACAGCTATACTATATAGATGTCCGATTTCGACCAAACTTGGTGGGATCATGGTTAAGCAAAGCAAACTAAGAAATACAAAGTTTGGAGACGTTTCCATTGAAAACAAAAAAGGTTTTCTCACTAAAACTAGTTTCTCGACCGATCATTCCTATGACAGCTATTACCTAGAGTCATCCGATTTTGACAAAACTTTAAAGAACTGTGTGAAAGCTTATAAAATCTAAATATGCCAATTTTGAAAAGGTTTAGATTGAAAACAAAAAAGTTTTTCTCACTAAGACTATATTTCTAACATTACTTTTCTATGGCAGCTATACTATATAGATGTCCGATATCGACCAAACTTGGTGGAATCATGGAAATGCTTTGTTTGGAGACGTTTCCATTGAAAACAATCAAGTTTTTCTCACTAAAACTAGTTTCTCGACCCATCATTCCCATGACAGCTATAACCTATAGTCTTCCGATTTAGACAAAACTTTGTAGAATTGTGTGAAAGCTTATAAAATTATTATATGTAAATTTTAAAGCGGTTTACATTGAAAACAATCAAGTTTTTCATACTAAGACTATATTTTAAACCTTACTTTTCTATGGCAGCTATACTATATAGATGTCCGATTTCGCCCAAACTTGGTGGGATCATGGTTAAGCATAGCAAACTAACAAATACAAAGTTTGAAGATGTTTGCATTAAAAACAAAAAAGTTTTTCTCACTAAAACTAGTTTTTCGACCGATCGTTCTTATGACAGCTATATGTTATAGTCACCCGATCCGGCCGGTTCCGACAAATGTGTAGCGTATTTGTACCAGGAGACTTGGTGCAAAGTTTGGTGAAGATAGCTTTCAGACTGACGGAGGAGATGGCATAGAAAAAGACAGATCAAGAATATATATACATTATGTGGTCGGAAATGCTTCCTTCTATGCATTACAAAGGTCTGCACAATTTCAATATACCCTCTGCAAGGGCATAAAGATAAATTTGAATTGGAAATGTCTTAAATATCCTTTTAATCGTCCAACAGAGCTGAAAATCAACCAAAGGATATGAAAAAGGTTCATTATATGGATGATTTTCAGCTCTGTTGGATGCTTAAAAGAATATTAAAGACACTTCCAGTCCAAATGGATATTTTTTGGATCTTATTTGTTCTGTGTAGTACTTCACAGAGTTTGTATGGCGCCAAAGCAATAAAGGGTAGTACTATACACAGTTTGTATGGCGCCAAAGCACTGAAAAGTAGGACAAAGACAAGTAACACTTCACACAGTTCGTGTGGCGCCAAAGCATTAAAGGGTAGTACTTTACACAATTCGCATCACGCCCATAAAAAAGTGATATATTCGAGAGAATATTAAAACTGCCGCCCCTCATAATTTGGGCTACATTAGCCCAAAAACTGGAACAAAGCGCACATTAAGCATACGTCCTGTTGCCCTAGGACCACTTCTATATACACATGTGTGTGCGTGTGTACGTGTGAGTGTTTGTGTGTGTGTATTCATCATCAAATCGAGACGGGGAGTTTAATCTCAATATTTGCTTTGGCTACAAAATTTGATTAATTTTGTTTGGTTGTTGTTTTTCGTAGCCTCTCAGTTACATAATTTGACGCATTCAAACATGGCGCTCGTTGCTCACACACACACACACACACACATGCACACACAGTTACACGCACGGACACACGCATATGCTCATTAATTATTTGATAGTGTGCGTGCCGCCCAGCCGCCCAGCCACCCAACGCCCACCGCCCACCTGCATCCATCCGCATTCGCACGGAGACGCGTGCGTGGCTCTCACAACAACTCAGCTCAAAATTCACCTGTCCAACAAAAATCGAGGGGGGGGGGGGAAGGCGATATCGTTGAGAAGAACTTTGTGTGTGTGTGTGAGTGTGTGTGTGTATGCGTTCCCATGGGGAAATGCAGCTGCCGCCTGTGCATTGAGGTGGCACATTCTCTCTCACTCTCTCTCTGTCTCTCTCTTGCTTTTTGGTGCTCTCCCACTTGGTCCCCTCTCTCTTGTTCTCAACCTATTTTGCTCTCGCTTTTCGTCGTCGTCTTTGGTCATAAAATTGCAGACGCAGCACCCAAAACAGGGATAAAAACTGACAAGAAACACACTTACAAACACACCCAAAATAGGCCCCCCCCCCCAAAAAAAAGAGAAGAAGAGGCACCTTCTCTGTATTATGTAAGAAATTGCAATTTAATTAGAAAAATTTCAGTTTCTAAAATAGGTCAAGCTTAACGTTTTCAACCCAAGTTGGCAAGTCTTCAACCTCAATATTTAAGTTCCTTAAGGCATCTTGCCTAGTCGTAAATTAAAGTTTGCTCCAATTGTTCTACAAAAGGGTCATTTAATTGGGAATTTGCAACAAGTTTCAAACAAAATAAAGCAAAATTTCTATAGAAATCTGCCTCATAAATACACATATTCACTTAAGATTGATATATTTTCCTGCCAAAACTACACCAAACAACTAATAACAACCTCAACTTTATCCAGCATACGAATAAGAATCGAAGGTATACTTGAGCCACCTACCTAGAGTCAGCTCGAACAGCCAGTGTCTCAGTGTATCAATCTTATGAAGGTAAAAGTTAAGATCGAGGAGCTAAAGTCCAAAAAGTCTTCTAGAGAAGATGGTTAGGAAAACAAGATGCTGCCTAAAAAGAGCCATTATCTTGTTACGTCTTCATCTACAACTTGGTGTTTGCGACAGGAATACATTCCATATCATACATATCCTGACAGCTTTAATATGGATGTGGTGAGGTCTCAAGTGAGGTGAGGTCTATAGGTGGGATCGGACACGAAGTTGAGTTTCTTCAAATACTAATTATGGTCATATTTAACCTTGTTGCAAGCTAGATTTTCATAGCAATATAGCCTAGGCCATATTTTGATACCCTTCAAATTGTTCAGATGTTTGTAGGGCATAGAAGGAAGCATTTCCGACCACATAAAGTATATATATTCTTGATCCGCATGATGAAATGAGTTTATTTAGCCTTGTTCGTTTGTCTGTTTCTATGCTATCTCCTTCTCCAGTTTTGCTACTGCATATTTATCGGAACCGGCCGCATCAGATGACTATAACATATAGCTGTCATGGGAATGATCGCTTGAAAAACTAGTTCTAGAGAGAAAAACTTTTTTGTTTTGAAAGCAAACGCCTCCAAACTTTGTATTTCTTAGTTTGCTATGCTTAACCATGATTCCACCAAGTTTGGTCCAAATCGGACATCTATGTACATAGTATAGCTGTCATAGAAAAGTAAGATTAGAAATATAGTCTTAGTATGAAAAACTTGATTGTTTTCAATGTAAACCTCTTTAAAAGTGGCATATATTCATTTTATAAGCTTTCACACAATTCTACTAGGTCAAAATCGGTTGACTATAGGTTACAGCTGTCATGGGAATGATCGCTTGAAAAACTAATTTTAGTGAGAAAAACTTTTTTGTTTTCAATGCAAACGTCTTCAAACTTTGTATTTCTTAGTTTGCTATGCTTTACCAAGATTCCACCAAGTTTGGTCCAAATCGGACATCTATGTACATAGTATAGCTGTCATAGAAAAGTAAGATTAGAAATATAGTCTTAGTATGAAAAACTTGTTTGCTTGCAGTGGAAATGTGCTGCAAATTAGTTAGACAAGCGTGCTGCAAGGGTAGACAAACTTTTACCTTTAAATTTACCTTATTCGATGCCTGTCGACATCTTAACGCAGACGACTAACGACGTCACGCGTGACAGCTCGAAAGAATACAGTAAAGAATTGAGCCAGGCAAGAGAAATCACAGTACAGCATTCATCTAAGCACACAGAAAGCCAATGGCTAGGTGTTGTACAGGGTGCGCCATCTAAAGTGTCGGTATGGCAACACTGAATAAATATAAAAACAAACAACCGATTGCTATATGTTGATCTTGTTCCTTTAATTTGGTCCTGTACAATTTATTTCGACTACTTTTTGAACACAACATCAATCAAGTGGCCGCCTTTATTGGCCACAACAAAATGTGCCCTTTTTGCGGCATTTTCCATCAGTTTTTCAAGCGTCTCAGTCGATAAAGTGGCGATTTCGGCACGAATGTTGGCCTTAAGCTCTTTAATGGTCTGTGGATCGCTGGCGTAAACCTTGCTTTTTAAATAGCCCCACAAAAAGAAGTCTGGGGCGGTCAAATCTGGAGATCTGGGTGGCCAGTCAATATCGCCTCTTTTTGATACCAGGCATCCAGGGACGTGTAAAGGTATTTCATGGATGCGGTGTGGATTTTCCTTGCCCCATATGCGACAATTTTGCTTATTAACACCACCAGAAAGCGTGAACGATTGTTTTCGATGAACAGCGTCACTATTTCGGCACGTTGTTTTGGTGTGAAGCGTTCCATGGTCAAAATTGTACTAGATTGATGTTTCCAAAACATGTCTAGCAAAAGCAATCGGTTGGTAAATGTCAAAGTTATTCAGTGTTGCCATACCGACACTTTAGATGGCGCACCCTGTATTTGTTTAAGTGGTGCAGGACTACGATTTTGCTGGGTATATAACTTGTCATTTTTTCTACGTTCTGTGGTCTAACGATTTCTTGTCCTTGAACTTTCTTTTGGATGGATTGCGAATAGCGGCTTGGGATCGCAATAAGGAGTTAGCCCAGAAAACCGGCGGATATGGTTAAGTATGGCTAACCAAATAGATTTTTGGCTTAAAAGAATGTCCTTATCTGAGGGAGGCATTGTTGTTGCAGTTTTCTTTTTGTGGAGTATTTTGAAGTTGATGCGCCGCTCATGTTAGCCAGCAGCTTTTGCCGTTGCATTACGCTGTTATCAGGGTGTTAACAAAGAGCGGGAGTAAGTTGAATTGGAACAAACAGAAGAAAATATGGCCATTGTTTAAAGCTGGAAGATATGTATTTCTCCCAGGTAAAGTTGCGGTTACCTTTAAGAAAGTCTTCAGGTTTATCAGGTACTCTTATGTGCCCAACTACCAACAAAGCGTTTAAGAGAGAAGCTCAGCTTTTGGCCCCTTTGGCACTTTTATAAACGCTGACTGGACTTGATGAGAGTTTTCCTGGAGAGTGAGAAAAGCTTGCTGTGGATTTTCAGGGAAATTTGAAATCAGTTGGTAATAGACTTTGATTTTTGTGCCAGTGCAGTTGTTGGAATGCTCTACAAAATGATGGTCAATCAGTTAATAAGAAGGGCACACCTGAAGTCTTGCCCCGCCCCCCCCCAGCTGCAGTGGCGGGGGCGGCCTAAACAAACTCAATCAGTTGTTTGCCTAATGGTGGGTAGAAACAGCAGCAGCAGCAGCAGGAGGAGCAGGAGGTGGACCTGGCCAGGCAGCTTCCTTGCCACCGCAAAAAGCGTCAAAGCGACCAACCAAGCGACAGCTTTAGTCCTTTTAGTCCTTTATGTGATATTTGCTGCTGCTCGCCTTGGAGGTTATTTGGTTTCCACTCTTCCACTTATTTCATTTTATATATATATATATATATTTTTTTCCTTCTTTTGCTTTGCTTTTGCTTTTCTTTATTGTTGAAGCTGGAGATGATGCGCTGCTGCCGGCGTCGCTGCCAGCGTGTGTATGCGTCTGTGTGTGTGAGTGTGTGTGTGCTTGCCACTTTTCGCCTTTTTCTGGCGGGGGCGAAGGACATTTGTGTGTTTCAGTCTATTCGGAACTTTTGAGTTGGGGAGTTCGAGTTTTCGTGTTTCGTGTTTGGCTTTCGCGACATTCCACAGGCCAGCCGTAAGCTGGCTTAACGCCCACTCCCAGGCCCCCCCACTCGCCGCCCGTCGCCCACTTTACCTTCTTTTGGTCTGTTTTTTTTCGTTCATCGCCGCTTCACACATTCTTCTTCGTCTTTGTTGTTGTTGTATTAATTGGAAATGAATTTCATTTTCCATTGGACGTATACTTAATAATGTTACGCATACGCCGCCTAGGCCTGCTCTGACAGTGAGTTCGCCTTTTTTTGTTGTTGTTTTTTGTGTGTGTAAGAGGCAGGCGTAGGTGTACGAACCGTTTTGGTTGTCTGTCATTGCTGTGCTACCGTGTTCGCTCGTTCATCTGGGCGTGGCCGTGTACCTTTAATTTTTCCCCTATTCGGTGTTTTTTTCGGTGTGTGCCGCGTGCAATTTTTTGGTGCCTAAATCAAGTTTAGAGTGAAAATGTGCATGTAGAAATGTAAGTGAAAATCAAACCTTTTGATTTCAACAGAATTCACTTAAATATGAGTGAGTTTAGTTTTTGAAACTAGGTCAGCATTCAGGTTACTTAAAGTCACTCTCGTTGGTTCGGTGTAAGAGACTAGCCAGCTCTAAGACTGCTGAGCATTGCGAGCGGCAAGTCTACTGATCAACAGTTGAATTAGGATGGGTTTTGGCAGTTGTTTTAGCTCACCAAATCATTTTCACATCTCATTTGTGTGGCCTGTATGTGTGTAACAGCCAGAAGGAAGCATCTCCGACCCCATAAAGTATATATATTCTTGATCAGCATCAACAGCCGAGTCATGTCCGTCTGTCCGTCTGTCTGTCCGTATGAACGCACAGATCTCAGAGTTGGTAAGAGATAGAGGTTTGACATGTATGGAACATTTGCTTCTTTCTTTTTTGCTTTATTTTAAATTTTCGCCACGCCCCCTCCCGCCCCTGCAACCGCAAAAAAAACGTCATATCTGCCACAGTTTTATAGCTAGATGGTTTGTTCTTTCTAGACATATTTAGTAATTAGGATACCTTTTCGATCGAATGAACGGTTGTCGAGTTATGATCCAGAGACTGTTCGCTGCTGCAGAGCTGCTACTGCAGCATCAAAATTTAAGCTGAGCGTATAATATTCCACTTGATTACTTAAGAATTTGCTTTTCAAGATCACAAATGACCTCCAAAGCTCATAAAGTTTGTTTTAAACCGTTTGCCGTGACTGACAAATCAATAAATGAGTGCCAAACCCAACAATTTTTCACAATTTTTGCTTGTAAATCACTTCACGAGCGTGCCAGATGTTATCCATTTGGGGTTATTCAAAGATATTTGCAAAACTAGCTTAACATTTTAAAAAGTATTCTTAATTCAAGAACTATGGAACACAATATTTCTGTATATAGTTTCAACCAGGGCTGCAAACCAGATTTGAACCGAACCGGTTCGAAACCGGAATTCCGACTTTCAGATTACTGTGAACCGAACCTCGAACCGAACCACTTAAAGTACTAAAGCTGAACCTGAACCTGTTCCGAACCTATAATTTCGGTTCTGTTCAACAAAAACTAAAGACATGAAAAAATTTGATCTATTTCCTAGCACCTTCTTCTCTTATCCTGATAGTTCTGAAAGACTGAGTCTTACAATCGGCAGGAAAGAATAATGCAAGCATCTATAAAAATGTTCAGAATTACCATTAGAATCCCTACACAAATAAGGCTCTGTTTTTAAGATCCTTTTCTCTAAAGCTTATTGAATTATTCACAAAATAAGAGCTTAACATTACTGTGGAAACACTTTTGGTACGTAAATCGACGCAATTTCCTTACAGTTTATTTCGTATTTAGGTCGATTATTATATAAATTTGTATTAAGCATGGCTGAACCACGGTTCGAACCAAAACCGTTGTCCAAAAACCTTGAACCTCAAGATTCTGAACCTGAACCATTTTAAAATTTTGGTTCGAACCCGCGAGCCGGAGCTCCCAAAATATTTTTGGGTTTGCAGCCCTGGTTTCAACAATCGTTGGAAATCTTCTTCCTCATCGAACATCCAAAATGTTAGCTCCTGCATAGGTTTAAGGTACGAAATGAACTCGCAGCGTTTCATTGGAAGCTACTGCCTACACCAGAAAACTACACTTTGAATCATCAAACCATCTAACGGCGCACAGCTAAATGTGTTCTGTCGAAAGTAAGCATTAGGCCTGACGGAAAAGTAAGGAGCTACAATTGCTGCTTTACTGTAAAGGCATAGTAAGCAGACTGCGCACAAACCGCATTACAATTTCAAAGAAGTAATACGCATTTGTAATGGAAAACCGATGACAGTTCGGCGCTGGCATACATTTTGCATTACCAGTAATGCAGATTGTGGGCACCCCGTTTACAAAGCAAATGGCAAAATAAACCAGACTGTATGGAATTATTACCCACATACTGAGGGCGAAGTAATGAAGAAGTCATGCATTATGTAATGTCAATTTGCGCCGCTGGCAAGGCCGACTGAGTATATTGAAGCTACACCTACCCCGTTTATACACAAAAAGAATATCATGATAAATGCCCCTAGAAGTATGCCATTTTCATTTCCTTAAATAATTCTCAATTTAAACAAGTAAGGGCGCTGCAGTCGAGTTTCCCGACCACAAAATACCCTGTTCATTTATTTTCATTAATTTGTTTTGGAATTTTTGAAGATGTCATCCTAAATGTAGGCAACACTTTTCTAGTCCTGATCAACAACTTGGGGGGTGCTCTTATCAGCTCAACTCTTTCGCTTATAACTCCGGTGTTTTTGGTCCGATCTGATTGTACTTTTCAGAATAGATAGATATTGGGCCTAGCTTGATGTATACTAAACCAAGAGGCAAATTTTGGATCTGACGGCTTTTTAGGTCTAGGATTTATAGAGGAGGTCTAGGTTTTTTGGGGATAAAAGGGGGACGGGGTGGAATTTTTCAAATCTGAAAGAAACTTGATCTGCGTACAGCATAAATCTACCTTCGTGCAAAAATTTGTGGCTCTATCTCTTATAGTCTCTGAGATCGACGCGTTCATACAGACAGACAGACGGACAGACGGACATGGCTATATCGACTCGGCTGTTCATGCTGATCAAGAATATATATACTTTATGGGGTCGGAAAATTGTTCTTCTCCCTGTTACATACATTCGCACAACTTCATGATCCCCCTTTTCCCATTTTCAATGGGAACAGGGTATAAAAAAAAAGTAACTGGGAGTCAGGGATAAGATTGACGGACTAATTGAAGGTATTCAAAATGAGTTGATAGTCAGCCAACTATAAGACAATTGTTTTTCCGAATTAGTAATATTATTAAGCATAGCATACTTTAAAGAGCATTTATCATGATAATTTTGTTGTGTATATAAACAGGGTAACAGTAACCCAACAATTGCCAGCAATGCCCATAACTGCTTGGGAATTTCAAAGCCATATGAGTGCAAAAACTGATTTTGATCTACGCTTTTTAGTTATTCCACCACACCATTTTGTCATAAACAACATCAATGTGAGAGCGGACTCAATGCAACTCTCTGTTAGGTGCTTGCTCTTCTATTGATCAGTTTTTGTACATCACTCTCGTAATGCGCAGAGAACTAGGGCTGACGAGCCGGGAGCCGGATAGTGACTTGCAGCTTCAGAACCCAGAGCCGTTGGCTGTTTCTCACGAGTCATGAGCCGCTTAAAAGCTCGTTTTACCTTCGAGCAGTGGCTCTCTGCTTAGCTGCAGCTCATGAGCTGTAAGAGTTCTCAATCAGTGGCTCTTGACTCTGAGCCAGAGACGAAAAAACAAAGAGAGAGTGTGGCTCATTCGTGAGCAATTTCGAACCCTTTTGGTAACAGTTGGTGGAGACAAGTGAGCTTTGTACTGAGAACTCGGCGATTTGGAACATTCTATCAAAATCTAGGCCTAACAGGCGTAGCCAAAGTTGGATAGGTCCTGAACTAGAACTAGAACTAGAACTAGAACTCTCAAGAGTCGTTGATAATATGTAAAAATTGCATACCGTTTAGAGTTGAAACTTTTGCTTGCCTAATTGTCGCAGGCGGAAAAAGTTTTTATTTAGAGGAGCAACCAACCCCATTGAATCATTCAACTCGTGCTTGTACCTCCCCCCCTCTTGAGTTGGTTTCTGCTGTTGGTTCATCGTCTGCAACTTTAATCGCGTGACAAGCCATGAAATAATTTCATAATTCCAGGCCAGCAGCAGCAACAAAGCACACACACACACAGAGAGAGAAAATTGTTATAGATACACAGCCAGAAAATGAAGTTGCACCTACACCAGCAACACCACCCCCCGCAGGCCCACTGGCTGCCTTGCAGCTTGTTGTTGTAACTCTTTTTCATTTTCTTTCGTTTTGACCTTTTTTCTGTTGTTGTTGTTGCTGTTGTTGTTGTCGATTTCTCTTCATTTGAAGCTTTAAAAAATTGTACTTGTTAACCACCACCGAAACCAACGACGACGACGAAGGCGCGAGGACGAGAACGCCTGCGTGTGTTGTCCTGTCCTTCGTGCTTTTTTTTCCTTCTTCGCCCTCTGCTTCTTGTTCGTTTTAAACACTTATTACATGCTTTGTTTTACTTGGCTGCTTCTTGTTGTGTAAACTTTAAATAATTTAACGCCCTTTTTTTGTGTTGCCTGTGCCGCCTGTCTACCCCTCCTCCTCCTTCTGCCGCTGCTGCTGCTGTGGTGAGTTGTTTGCTGTGTGGCTGTGTGTGTGTGTGTGTGCGTCTGTGTTGAAATCAGAAAGCTTTTGTGCCATTTTTTGTAGCATATTTTTATGCGCCCGCCTTGGCATGGGAGGATGATTATGTCGCCGATTTGTTGTTCAAATTTAATAACACAATTCTCTCTCCCTCTCTCTTTCATTGCAGGTAAGGATAAATTACTTTTGTGTGTGTTTATGTGTGTGTCTCTTAAAGTACTTTTTATGGATATAGCCAAGCGATGTATCTGTCCTATGTGAGTATTTTCAATAATTTTGAACAATACAAATTTCATTTTAAAGAAAATCCAGGGATAATTTAGTATTTAGTTGAGGTTGGGCAAAAGTTTTTGGATTGTGCGGGAAGAGTTGTACCACTCCTCGACACCTTAGGCAGTTAAGAACAGCTTCATCTGAAGCATCAGTAAGCGTTTCTTTCTGCAGATAGGAAATACTTTGAATGGGAATATCTCATGATTGTTAAATCGAAATCAAAAATTGGCAATAATAGTGAAAAAAGTGTACTATAGGCGCACCCTTGTGCATTTCTTAGACTTTTTTATCATACTAAACTCTATAAAAAGTGGCGAAGCTTGTGCAATCTACCCAGCAAAACATTTTATGTCATTTTTTATCATATTCAAGTCTTTTTCAAGCCCCCTCGTCCTAAATGCGCTAATTTTCGCGGCTCAGATAAACTTTTGTGGGTAGAATATGTTACCCTAGCATTGACTCTTTTAGAAGAATCGCGTTTAAGCTGTTCTTCTAACCACTTTCAAGTCATTTACAAGTCTTTATAGAAGAGTCGTTGCTGAAAACGTTCTTCTGACCATTTACGACCACTCAGTTTTGAGTCTGTTTAGTGTCTTATAAACTTTTGTAGGTAGAAAATGGTATCCTAGCAACGATTCTTCTAGAAGAGTCGAGATTAACCCATTCTTTTGATCACTTTCGTGTCATTTTCGAGTCATTTACGAGTCTTTTTAAAATCATAGAACTTTTTATCGGTAGAAAATGGTACCCTAGCAACGATTCATCTAAAAGAGTCGCTTTTAAGCCGTTCTTCTGACCACTTTCTACGCATTTTCGAGTCATTTACGAGTCTTTTTAGAGTCATACCAACTTTTGTCGGTAGAAAATGGTAACCTAGCAGTGACGCTTGTAGAAGAATCGTGGTTAGCCCATCCTTCTGACCACTTTCGACTCATTTTCGAATCGTTTACGATTCTTTTTAGAGTCATATCAACTTTTGTCGGTAGAAAATGGTATCCTAGCAACGACTCTTCTTGAAGAATCGCGTTTAAGTCGTTCTTCTGACCACTTTCGAGTCATTTACGAATCATTTTAGAGTCTTATAAACTTTTGTAGGTAGAAAATGGTATCCTAGCAACGTTTCTTCTATAAGAGTCGAGATTAACCCATTCTTCTGACCACTTTTGTGTCATTTTCGAGTCATTTTCGAGTCATTTTCGAGTCATTTACGAAACATTTTAGAGTCTTATAAACTTTTGTCGGTAGAAAATGGTACCCAAGCAATGACACTTCTAGAAGAATCGCGTTTATGCTGTTCGTCTGACCACTTTCGAGTCATTTACGAGTCTTTTTAGGGTCTTATAAACTTTTGTCAGTAGAAAATTGTATCCTAGCAACGTTTCTTCTAGAAGAGTCGTGCTTAACCAATTCTTTTGTCTGTAGAAAATGATACCCAAGCAAGGACTCTTCTAGAAAAGTCGTGCTTAAGCCGTTCTTCTGACTACTTTCGAGTCATTTTCGAGTCAATTACGAATCATTTTAGATTCATATAATCTTTTGTCGGTAGAAAATGGTACACTAGCAACGATTCTTCTAGAAAAGTCGTTTTTAAGCCGTTCTTCTGACTACTTTCGAGTCATTTTCGAGTCATTTTCGAGTCAATTACGAATCATTTTAGATTCATATAAACTTTTGTCGGTAGAAAATGGTACACTAGCAACGATTCTTCCAGAAAAGTCGCTTTTAAGCCGTTCTTCTGACCACCTTCGACTCATTTTCGAGTCATTTACGGGTCATTTTCGAGTCATATTAACTTTTGTTGGTAGAAAATGATACCCTAGCAGCGACGCTTCTAGAAGAGTCGCTTTTAAGCCGTTCTTCAGACCACTTTCGAGTCTTTTTAGAGTCATATAAACTTTTGTTAGCAGAAAATGGTACCCTAACAAAGACTCTTCTAGAATAGTCGTACCTAGCCCATTCCTCTGCCCACTTTTGACGCATTTTTGAGTCATTTACGAGTCTTGTTTGAAACAGATAACAATAAATTACATTTTCAGCAAGTGCAGAAGTCATTTTCGAGTCTCTTTTAATTGAAATATGAAAGTAATCTGTTTTTTAAATCATCAAAAAAAGGCTCGATAAAGACTCAACAAGATGATTTGGTTAGAATGAGCATTCCAAATGTTGGTTGGTCCCAAAATAAAGTATGTATGTCTTCCCAGCAAACATCTAATGTAATTTTTGATCCCATTCGAGTCTTTTTCGAGTCCTAAGGCTGATTAAAATAGTCATAAATGCGCTCGTTTTCCTCCGATCATCAATGATACTTTAGTAGGGAGAAAATGGTACCCTAGCCGCGATTCTTCCTGAAGAGTCGTTTTAACCCGTTCTCCTGATCAGTTTCCAAACTGTTTCGAGTCTTTTTTTTAAACATACTTCAATAAATCACATTTTGAGCATATTCATAAGTCAATCAATCGCATATGATAGGCATCTCTTTTGGATTATCAAAAGAAGTCGAAAAAGACTAATCAAGGAGCTTTCAATGGAAATGATCTTCCAAATGTTGGGTGGGAAATGTTAGGAAATTTTTGAATCACTTTCGAGTCTTTTCGAGTCTTGGAACTGATTAGAATAGAACATAAAAATGGCACCCGAACAGTGACTCTTCTTGAAGAGTCCCTTTTTAATCCGTTCATCTGTTTAGTTTCGAGTCATTTGTGAGCCTTTTTAGAGTCAAACTTTAATGAATCACATTTTGAGCCAGAGCAGGAGCCATTTTCGAGTTTTCTTTCTAAGGCAAATGAAAGTAAAGGGCTCGATAAGGACTCAAGCAAGTTGATTTCTATACAAATGATCTTCCAAATGTTGGGTAAGTCCATAGTTTTCCTATTTAAATCAATATAATAATATCTTAGGAATCAATACCATACTTTGGACTTGGTTTTTCGGGAACGTTGTTCAACTAAGTTTAGGTGGGAAAATGGATTGGTTGGAATAGTTGAATAAATGTGGATCTACAGGACCTAGAAAAGTGAACACTTGTGCAAATTTCTCTTAAACCTAAAGTGGGGGCGGGGGCAAAACGGAATGGTGTGCCACTGTACATTGACATTTCAAGTAGAATGGTTGACCCTTAAGTGGCTTCCAGGTGGTAAATGGTCAAGGGCCAGGCCGATGGCTGTATGAGACCTTCTTCTATATATAAACTTGTGAGAGATCAGAGCTGAAAACGAACTTGATCTGCCTAAAGGCTGTATCGGACCAACGGATATGGCTATAACGACTCTGCTGATCAAGAATATATATGTAAATACTTTATGAGGTAGGCGATGCTACTTTTTTTTTGGACAAACTTGAACTATTCAGTATAAAAACCAACGGTTTTGAACCGAACCGAACCGAACCACTTATTCCAGCTGGTGAACCGAACCGCAAACCGAACCGGCTTCCTTTAAGAATTGCTGAACCAAACCGAAAACCACAAATAAAATCGGTTCGGTTCAGTTCTCTGACGAGTTTTAAGACGGGACTCGCTTTAATTTGGGAATTGGAGTCGTTTCCCTAAGATCATTTTTCTACATTTCGTTTGACTCTCCACATTCTTACCGATGCCGGAACTTTTAAGGATGACTTGACGAAAATTTAAGAACAAGTAATCTGGCAAGTCTTCTGTAATTGCCCTCCGATCTCTTAATATATTCATACCATCAATCTACATTCCTTCATCTAGTGGACAATAATTGGAATTTTCTGTAATATTTCTTCACCTTAATTCAATCCTAACCAGGGGAGTTTTTACACTTTTCTATTTTAACATTCTCTGTTTTCGAAGATACATTTGGTACAATCTTCTAAGGATTTTAAAGATATTCAAATAGGAATTCAATTTGAAAGTGTGCAAAAGTCACATGACAATAGAAATCATAATGTACCTTTGTGAACCACTGAACCGAACCGGAACCGCGGTTCAGTCAGCTCAAAAAACCATGTAATGAACCGAACCGGCGGTTCAGAAACTGTCTGAACCACTGAACCGAAGGTTTGCATCCCTGATAAAAAACAAAAGGGTCGATTGGCAGTGCTCGGTTATCCGCCCGATGGTTTTTGGGGTAACCACCATATCGCAGGCACCATATCGATTCGAAGACAGTTGCATTAGTCTCAGCATTCGGTTGACCAGAATTGTAGTTGAGTGAGTGGTGTGATGCAAGTTTTTTGGTTTATCTAAGGCGGCACACAGGGCGTATGCTTGATATGGTGAATGCTGGCTGCTGCTGCTGATGATGATGATGGAAAGTGGCCTAAACTGGGCAAAACGAGGTTTTGTTGTACACACACACACACACATGAATGAATGAATGAATGTATATATATGTAGGTAGGTATACATACATATGTATTGTACACTGTGCTACCTCCACCCACTTGCTTGGTGGTTGTTGGTTGGAAAATGCGTGGCCGGGATCTGGGGGCCAGGGCACGCGACGATGGGCGCACTTGGGACAACGATTAGTCGTACCCGGGGTTGATAAAAGAGGCTCGGGCGGCGGCGGCGGCGGCGTTAGTTGCTGCTGCTGCTGCTGCTCCTCTAGCCTGGGATGCTGCCTCAACACGACCAAATCATGTTTGTTATGGGCCTCGCTCTCGCTTGCTCGCACGCAAAACTAACTAAACAACAACAGCAACAACAGCAACGAGAACGAGAACTAGGAGGAAATATTTCAAACTGGCCTGGAAATATGGAGAGCTGCGTGTGCATGTGTGTGTGTGTGTGTGTGTGTGCCAATTGCATTTCTGTGGCCCTGCACCTGCTGCTGCTGCTGCTGCTGTTGCTGCCATTGCTGCTGCTGCTGCTGCTGCTTCACTCCCCTCCTTTTGGCTGTGTATCAATTTCAAAATGGCGGAGAGGTTGCTAGTTTCGGAGCCTGGAAGTGCGAGTGTGTGTGTGTGTGCGTGCTTCGCGCTATTTGGCGGAAGTCACAAACTTATTGGTTAGCAACCCGTTACCGTCGCGTCGTTGCCGGACACACAGAACACACAGACGACGCGGCGACGGCGGCGGCGGCCCAACGACAACGAGACGATGACATTTTCCAGTGTGTACGGCGGCGGCGGCGGCGGCGGCGGCGACGGCGGCGGGTGTTACCACATTTTTCCAGCTACCGAAAATGCAAAGCAACAAAACGAACAATTCTCACCCCAGCCCCAGCCCGCCCCATTGCCGTCAACCCAGACAATCGATTTTTGCACAGCCGCCCGCACCACCTACCCCCCCAACCGCCCCCCGCCCCTTAACATGGCAAAATAAACTGAAATGTATAAAGATTTTTCTTCAAATGGTGAAAATTCATACGGAATTGAGGTTAATTGTGGAGAACATTTCTCTAGTTGAATTGCCCGAGGGTTGAATTGTTCTGTTCGTTGGCTGAGCGACGCTGAATGGTTGGTTGTAAGTTGAAACGCAGATTCGATTGAAATTGAAAGCGTTGGAATTGAGGCTGATTGATTTGGTGCCAAACAGTTTGATTTCACAGGCGCAAATAGCCTATCATTGATATTTAAAGCGAACACAAATTGAAGGAGGAAAAAGTTTTAAAGAAATTATTTTCTTAAATTAAGAAAATCGTCTTAAGTTTGCTTAAATTTAGGGTAATTTTTATACCCGCACTGCAAGGGAAATTGTTTGGCTGTTTGTAATGCATAGCAGAAAGCAGCTCCGACCACATACTGTATATATATATGCTGGATCAGCAGAACGAGCTGAGTGGTTTTAGCCTTGCCCGTCTTTTTCTATGCCTTCTCCTCCCTCAGTTTGAAAGCTATCTTCATGAAACTTTGCACAAAGTCTCTAAATACATATAGGCTGCACATTTATAGGAACCAGCCGAGTCGGTTGACTATAGCATATAGCTGTCATAGTAATGGTGGGTCGAAAAACTAGTTCTAGTGAGAAAAACTTTTTTGTTTTCAATGGAAACGCCTCTTAAATTTGTATTCTTTGGTTTTCTATGCTGTTTTATGATTATACAAATTTTGGTTGAAATCGGACATCTATATCGTATAGCTGTCATAGAAAAGTAGAGTCAGAAAAGTGGTCTTAGTGAAAAAAAACTTTTTTGTTTGCAATGGAAACGCCTCCATACTTTGTATTTCTTAGTTTGCTATGCTTATTTATGATTTTACCAAGTTTGGTCAAAATCGGACATCTATATGGTATAGCTGTCATAGAAAAGTAGAGAAAAACTTTTTTGTTTTCAATGGAAACGCCTCCAAACTTTGTAGTTCTTAGTTTTCTATGCTTTTCCATGATTCCACAAAGTTTGGTCGAAATCGTAGATCTATATAGTAAAGCTGTCATAAAAAAGTAGAGTCTGAAAAGTAGTCTTAATAAGAAAAAATTGTTTGTTTTCAATGGAAATGTGCTTAAAATTGATATATATTTATTTGAAATGCTTTCACACAATTCGACAAAGTTTTGTCCAAATCAGATGACTATAGCATATAGCTGCCATAGGAATAATCAGTCGGAATACTAGTTTTAGTAAGAAAAACTTTTTTCTTTTCCTTGGAAACGTCTGCAAACTTTGTATTCAAAGGTTTTCTATGCTTTTTATAAGTCTGTCAAGTTTGATATAAATCGGACAACTATTTGGTATAGCTGCCATACAAAAGATAGGTCCGGAAAACTGTTTTAGTTAGAAAAACTTTTTTGTTTTTATTGGTAGCTGCCCGAAATTTTGTATTTGTTTGTATTTGTCACATGCTTTCACCTAATTCTACAAATTTTTGTAGATTTTTAAATCGGATGACTATATCATATAGCTCCCATACGAACGATCGGTCGAAACATGGGACAAAGAGTATTTTTGTGAAAATATTTAAGCGAACACTTGCAAGGCTATAAAAACTTCAGCACAAACGAAGTTAGCTTAGCTTTTACACAATTCTACAAAGTTTTGTCAAAATCCGATGACTATAGCATATAGCTGCATTACGAATGATGGGTCGAAAAAGAAAGTTCTACTGAGATAAACTTTTTTGTTTTCAGTGGTATCGACTCCATCGTGTTGTACATTTTAGTTTGTTAGGCTTTTGCATGATTCCAACAAGCTTTGTCGAAATCGGACATCTATATGGTAAAGCTCCCTTGGAAAACTAAGTTTTAGTTAGAAAAACGTGCTGCAAGGGTATACAAACTTCAGAAATTAACTTTCCTTTATATGTTTCCAAATAAATATCTACGTGGACAGCCAAGCGGCAATCAAGGCAATGCAAGGACACTCCATCAACTCCAGAAATGTCCTGGCGAGCAGGGAAGCGCTAGATTCCCTCAGCATCTCCAGAAAGGTGCAAATCTACTGGATTCCCAGCCACCGGGGCATCGACGGAAACGAGATGGCAGACAGTCTTGCAAAAGCCGGAGTCGTACTCGGCCAAGAAGAAACACTAAACATACCTATCTCCATACAGACGCTTCATAGCAAGATGGAAGAGATAGCAGAGAAAGAAGCGGAGGTAAGGTGGGAAAACACCAGCGGATGCAGAATCTCTAAAATTATGTGCAAGACAAGAGACAAAAAACTTACGCACTATCTGCTACAGCTCCAGAGAAGAGACTGTAGACTGCTCATTGGCATACTAACGGGACACTGCCTAGCAGCCGCTCATGCGATAAAGCTAGGCATAACAACAGATGACACCTGCAGGAAATGTATGGAACCTGGAGTCGCAGAAACTCTAGAACACCTAATTTGCAGCTGCCCAGCAATTGCCACGACAAGATTACAAATTCTGCACACCCCACGGTTCTCTTCTTTGGAGGAAGCGGCCAAGAGACCCCCAAAACAGTTATTGGCATTTGCCAAAACGACAAAAATCCTCCTGGACTTCTAAGACAAACGTACCCAAATAATCACCCGGCCTCATTAAGGACCCTAAGGTCTATGTGTGACCCCATCTGGGGTCAGCCGGAACTACCTACCTACCTATATGTTTCTTTATTACTATTGTTAAAGGATTTCAAATAGATTCTTTCAAATTTGTTCGAAATCAATACAAAAACACTTGCAAGTGTGTAAAAACTTCAGCATAGACAAAATTAGCTTAATTTTCAGGTTTGTGGCAGAGTTTCATATACTTTTGTATATTTCGTGGCATTAAACCCCCCCCTTTTTGAAGTCTCATAGCCCACTGTGTAACCGAATGCTTTTGCAACACTGAAATAACGAAGTTTGTTTTTTATCATCCTTCATCCCACACACTTTATCTATTTTTAAAAAGATTATATAAAAACAAAACAAAGAACACAACGCCGTGTTTCGTTTTCGGCTCGCCTCGCCTCGCATTTACTTGGGATGAGTAATTAGAAACCGTTATTGCCCGAAGATTCTGTGACAACAACAACAACAACAAGTGTTGATCTTTCTCTTTGCTGTCAAGAGTCGTGTGACATTTCAGACGAACTCGTGGAACGGCGGCAGCAGCAGCAACAGCCGTAGCCTTCGATTATTTCGCTTTGCTCAACTCGTTCCGTTTTAGTTAGTACATATGTACAGACGTACGTACGTACCTACTTAAACATACATACATACACACACATAATTTTCAGTTTATTTGTTTCTGCTTATTGTTCTCCAACCTCTTCCACTTCGCTGTGGCGGTGCAAACTATACAATACAATTTCCATGCCTCTCTATTTATTATTAGTTATTGATTTTGATTTTCAGCTTTGAGTTTGTTGGCTGCCCATTTTGGCCAGTTGCTGCCGCTTTATCATACGATATTTGTACTTTTTTGCGGGGGGGGAGGGGGGGTGATGGGTAAGACAGCTCCATTAGCTAAGGGTATGAAATTGAGAAACAAAAAAAGCGATCTTTAAGTTTTCGAGTTGCCCCCAGAACGTTTTCACTCGCCAGCCTTTTTTGACTCAACTCTTGCCGCTGCCAATACAAAATAATAAATGAATAAATAAAAATCAAATTAAACGAAACGAATACGTATAAAATGGAAGAAGACGGCAACGACGAAGAAGCGTAAGAAGAAGCAGCAGCAAAGAACAGAATTCCAATGAAATTACGTATGAGTGATTTTTATTAAAGTGCGCATTTTGCCTTTTCTTTTTTGTTTTTTCTACATAGTTGTTGTTGTTGTTTCGTTGTTATATACCAGCCATGTACTCTCAATGTATGTATGTATCATTTATTTAGCCCCCCACTCCTCCCCCCCTTCCCTTCCCCCGTCAGACTTTGGCTGATGCTTTTTCTGTGTTGCTGATAAATATTTACGAGTTTGTCACACATTTCATTTTTCACTTGAATTGGATTTGTTTAACTAGTAGAAAAACTACAGATTTCATTTAAATTCCAGCCGCTGTAGCTTTGTTGCTAAGGGTAGACCGGTGGCAAGTTCCCCCATAAGTAGGCAAGAAATATTTGACAAAAAAATACATATATAAAAAAAAAATTATTTCATACATGGGCGTATCTGGCATACCCTTTCCGTACTGTAAGTTCCGTTTTTTAATATACAGTAAGTCAAGAAAGTGTTTTTACACATGAAAAAAACTAAAAAAAATGCAATTAAATTGCAAAAAAAAGTGCTTTCTCTTAAAGTACAAATTTTCTTTTTATTTTATTTTGATTCTTTAAGGTTCTCAGAACTAGAATGCAAAAGAAATTATCCAAATCCATCTATATCTAATATTTTAAAATATATAAAACAAATAAAATACAGATTTTAAAATGTCAAGAAAGTGTTTTTACAAAATGTAAAAACTCATTTACCATCAGCACAGGAGCTCAAATGGTAAACAAACTATTGATTCTAGACAAGTTTTTTACGCTGAACCCGAATCTGCTTTTAGAAAGTCCATAAATCTTATGGATTAGCTATAATATTGGATTTAAAATGTAGAAATTACCAATATTACGCGTTTTGGATTATCCGAATCTCGTAGAAATCAGCTTATTTGAAATTTTTCATGATCGATCCGCAAAGTATTTCTGACTTGTAAGCAATTGTTTAAGTGGGTGGGAAAATTTAGCAGGATGGTATTGATTTTTAAGAAGAACACCTAATAATCGAAAATTCTTATGTTATTAAATAATATTTGTTAAAATTTTAGGGCGTGTCCCGCCTTTTTTGTGTTTTACATACGTTTTACTTTAAAACTTCACTTATTTAAATGCGAAAAAGCCCTATATTTGTGGCCGATGAAGCCAATTTGGATGATTCGTTTTGTTCTTTAGGTATGCAACTATATTATAAAGAAAAAATTATTTTCAAAATAATCTGATTTCTACGATATTCGGATAATCCAAAAAGCGTAATATTGGTCATTTCTACATTTTAAATCTAATATTATAGCTAATCCATTAGAGATATGGAATTTTTAAAAGCAGATTCGGGTTCAGCGTAAAAAACTTGTCTAGAATCAATAGTTTGTTTACCATTTGAGCTCCTGTACTGATGGTAAATGAGTTTTTACATTTTGTAAAAACACTTTCTTGACATTTTAAAATCTGTATTTTATTTGTTTTATATATTTTAATATATTAGATATAGATGGATTTGGATAATTTCTTTTGCATTCTAGTTCTGATAACCTTAAAGAATCAAAATAAAATAAAAAGAAAATTTGTACTTTAAGAGAAAGCACTTTTTTTTGCAATTTAATTGCATTTTTTTAGTTTTCTTCATGTGTAAAAACACTTTCTTGACTCACTGTATGTATAAATAGAAGATCATCTGACATAATATATGGATATATCGAAATATCAATATTTTTATATAAAAAAAACGATATTTCGATGTCGCATATATATCAATATCGGATATTGAATACTTTTGATAAATCTTTTCAAATGTTTTTTATCAAAATATGCTGAAAATTTAAGTTAAAAATAGAGTAAAGTTAACTTCAGTAGGTTTTTCTAACTAAGACTACTTTTCGGACCTTACTTTTCTATGACAGCTATACTATATAGATGTACGATTTCGACCAAACTTTGTGGAATCATGAAAAGCATAGCAAATTAAGAAATACAAAGTGTGGATGCGTTTTCATTGAAAACAAAAAAGTTTTTCTCACTAAGACCACTTTTCAGACACTACTTTTCTATGACGGCTGTACTATATAGCTGTCCGATTTATACCAAACTTGGTAAAATCATAAAAGATCATAGCAAATTAAGAAATACAAAGTATGGAGGCGTTTTCATTGAAAACAAAAAAGTTTTTCTCACCAAGACCACTTTTCAGACTCGACTTTTCTATGACAGCTATACTATATAGTTGTCCGATTTCGACCAAACTTGCTTAAATCATGAAAAGGAATAGCAAATTAAGAAATACAAAGTAGGAAGTCGTTTTCTTTGAAAACAAAATAGTTTTTCTCACTAAAACTATCTTTTCGACCTATCATTCGTACTGCAGCTATATGCTATAGTCTCTTGATTTTGACAAAACTTTGTAGAATTGTATAAAAGCATATTAAATAACTAAATGTCAATTTTAAAGACATTTCATTAAAAAACAAAAAAGTTTTTCCCACCAAGACTGCTTTTTAGACGCTACTTTTCTACAACAGCTATACCATATAGATGTCAAATTTCGACCAAACTTGGTGGAATCGTGAAAAAACATAGCAAACTAAGAAAAACAAAGTTTGCAGACGTTTCCATTGAAAATAAAAAAGTTTTTCTCACTAAAACTAGTTTTTCGACCCATCGTTCCTAAGCTATAGTCATCCGATCCGGCTAAATGGGCAGCGTGTCTTCACTAAAAGACTTTGTGCAAAGTTTGGTCAAGATAGCTTTCAAACAGACGGAGAAGATAGCATAGAAACAGATATCGACTCAGCTTGTCATGCTGATCAAGAATATATCTAAGAATATATGCACTTTATGTGGTTGGAGATGCTTTGATAATAAAATTCAATAAACTGCAAGCGTTGTTCCTGTGTGTTAGTCGATTCATGGTTAAATTCGAGACTAAACGGAACATGTTTGACAGTAACAAGTGACACGAAAACAGCTGAGCTGAGCTTAAAAGTGGCTACAAAAACCAATCCTTTACAAGCTACGAACTGAATAATATAGAAGTAGGTAGAAATCGGACTGCTATAAGTATTCCATAGATGGCGCATTATCTGGCAAAATATAAGAAATTAAAAAAATTGCATAATAGCTTAAATATTTACTAGAATAATCGCCCCCTGTTGTTAAGCAATGCAATTAAGTCACGTCATGAGATTGTGTTTGTGACACACACAATTGCGCCCACTGTGCTTAGTCAGTTGGCCGCTGCTGCTGCTGCTGCTGCGGCTGTGTCTTCCGCTACGTCTTTCCGTATCGAAAACTCGTCTAGTGTTATCTTTCGAAATTTCTTTCTCCCCAATTAAATATTTTCAAGACGATAAGCGCCGCCACCACACTCACCCCCCAGCCTACAGCCTACAAGCTTCTTCCCTTCATGACAACAACAAAACATTCGCCCTGCGCTCAAGTCTATAAATAAACAAAAAAAAAGAAATTGTTGACTGCATTTTCAGTGTGTGTGTTCATAAAAATTCCATTTTCAAAATTGGAATGTTTCCTTTACCCAGCAGATGCGGTAATGTTGCTGTTGTTGTTGTTGTTGCTAAAAACCGTATGTCTTACTTTTTTTGTTGTTGCTTTTTTTTATAAACAAAAACAAACACACGGTCGCCCGATTACCTCATATACACGCGAATTGTTAAAAATTTAACAGATTTGACACGCCTACTATTTGCTGGCTGCCCACATTTTTGTGTGTGAAAGATTTTTATCAGTTTTTTTTTTTTTTTTTTTGTATTCTACTACTGCTGCTTCTTCTGCCCATCCCCAACACAGCGGCCCCCCTCTCTCCCCCTTTCTGATTATTTTGGGTGGCTTTTACTTTGTGTGTTTGTTTGTTTTGTTGTTGTCGACGACGGTGGCGGCGGCGGCGACGACGACGACGACGACGACGACGACTGGGGCGCTCTGCCCGCGTCGCTGTTTGTCGACGCTTGGCGCTTACTCACAATCAAATCTCACGCCGCATTTTTAGTCTCAATAATAACTGAAACGAAAAACACGCGCGGCCAAAGCGAAGCGCAAAAGCAAAGCAAAAACAACAACGTCGTCAAATGTCAGTTCCCTTTTTGTATTCTTTTTGTTTTTTTTTAATTGTGTGTGTTTTTGTTGTTGTTTTTTTGCATAGTAAATTTAAAAGTGAGAGAGAACGGGAGAGCGGGACTGCCAACTCGTTTGTTTCCCCACTCGCCGCCGCCGCCGCCGCCTTTGCTGCGTTGCGTTTTGTGTTGAGTGGGTCGTGTGCTTTTTGTTGCAGCATAATTAGACAGCCCGCCGCGCTCTCTCTCTCTCTCCACTCACTCTCTCTCGGGTTGCTGTTTTTTTTTTCTTTTTTTGCCATTGTGTTTTGTTTTAACATTCGCGTATGTTAATTTGTTGTGTGGCTTTGTGTGTGTGTGTGCGTTTACTCGTCGTTCGTTATCAACGTCGCATTTTTTATGCATCTTTTTGTTGTTGTTGAACATTTAATTAGTTTTATTTTCGTCATAATTGTTTTATGGTCAGTTGTTGTTGCTGTCCCCCTTTTAAAGGCACATTTAAAGAAAAATAATTTGGTGGTTTTCAATTAGCACCTCTTCGTACAATGTACTTGAGTATTACTTTTTTTTTTAGAAACGAGAAATTTGTCTTGTGGTTGGCGAGGGGAGGGGGGGGTGAGATTGGTCAGTGTGACCCTACCCTAATCAATTAAGGCATATGCATGTAGCATTTGAGCATACATACATAGATAAGCTGACTTTCATGTACATATACAGTTCATTTTGTGTAACTAGTTCCGTTAAGCGCGACGCTGGTTCTCTCATTTTTTTTTTTACAGTTATGTCTAACAACTTTTGTGCTTACACTCTGCTCACACTGCCCAATGCAAGTTTCTTGCTAAAAGCGAATATTTAAAATTAAAAATACCAAGCTGATGAGTGATATGCTGAATCGCTTGAAAATGAGTAAACAAGGGATTTCATTAAGTTGCAAAGGAAACGTTTATTACATACATACATACATTATGACTGGTTCGGTTCATTGATTAGTGACTCACAAATTATCGAAATTAAATTCTCATACAACACTTAAGTTACTTCCAAATCTTTATAGACAGCCTTGATCTCAATTCCACTTGCTATATACAAATAATTTCGAATCGATTCCGCTACGTTTTCATTTCGTGTTCCGAAATTTTCTTCGGAACTACCTTTATGAACCAGTGGTTCCGGAGTAGCTTGTTTATTGATAAATGTGAAAAATTACTGGGAATTATTATAAAAAAAAAACAAACTAATACAAAAAACTGCCATGACTCGAAAAATGCTTAGCTTTTAGAGCCAAATTTTTTTCGTTATCGATAGTTGAAATGCCTATCGAACTTGCCGGAACTTATGCAAAGTGGACTACAAACAAAGAATCTGTTACATTTCCTTTTTGCTAGCCTCAAGGAGGAGTTAATTATTTCAAAATATATGATTTTGCTTCATTTAAAGTGATTTCAAGTGATTTTGGTTCTTATCCGGACTATATTTTCTGTGGCACCCAGACATAATATTCAGAAAATGCCTAAAGACTGTCAAACAAACCCCAGAAACGATATCAAAATCTAGCTGAAAGCTAGCTGATCACGCATCTGATCCCACCCGTGGGCCTTATGACACAACAACTAAGGTACGGCGCTCAGCACAGTGCTTAAAACGCATTACGCACTCCTAGTGTAAATAGCCTATAAGTTAGCCTTTGTTTGTTTTTACCTAGTTGACTTGAATAACTCAAAAAGTGGATTACTTATACATATTTGATGCTGGGGATGTTGATAGTTCCTAGGAAAGTAGCAGGTGGCTTTACAGAATCTTTGAAGTTAAGGTTTAAAAGGATTTTGCAAGTCAGGAAGTGAGCATCTTGAAGGATATCAATCTTGAAATTGAAAAAAGTATTCGCCATATAATAAAAGTCTGCAACAACAACAAAAAAAAGTGCTAGATATTATTAGAAATGGCATTTGCGGAAGTTAAAAGCAGAGTGAAATTCTATGTGCGTATGTATGTACATATGTAGGCATGGGTAGAGGCGAGGGGGCTTAAACCATTTTGAAAAACGTACATATGACTTTTAGCCACTCTTTCTCAATTTTTTTTTATTTTAGTAGCTCTTTGACTTGTTTTACCCAATGTGCGAGGTGGCAAAAGGCAGCGACCACAACTAAATAATTTACAATTATACACATACATACATATGTACTGTAAATACGTTGTACATACACATATGTATGTATGTATATATATATATATGTACAAATTTTGTTGATTGAGTCAACTTGACGACCAACACACACACACACACACACACATATACAACACGCGCCCAACTCACCAACTTTTGTTTTATACTTTGAATCTTTATTTTGTTTTTGTTTATGCTGCTGCGGCGATTACGTCAGCTGACATTCGTTTTAGGGGAACTGGGAAAGCATACATACATACCTACATACAAATGTACATGCAAAAAAAGCTTACATACATATGTATGTATGTCTCTACATATGTTTCGTCTTCTATGGGCAGTTCCAGGTGAAAGTTGCAAAAATCAAATGTGGAAACTTTGAAATACAAATTGTAAAGTGCAACAGCAACAACCAACAACCACCAACAACAACAACAACAACAACAACAAAAACCCATCCACAACTCATCCAAAAAAAGAGCAGAGTGAAAATAGCCGTTAATTGATTTTGTTTTTGTGTTTCTGTTGTCTTTCATTTCCTCTCACTCTCTGCAGAGAAAAAGACTCTACAGAGAAATATGCAAAAGTGAGTATATTGGCACGTAATTTTTCTCGTCTCGAATTTCTCATTTTTATACCATTTAATTTTCGCCTTAATTGATTTGCTTCATTTGCATACGTACATACACATACATGATGCATGTGTATGTGTATCTATATCTATATACATATGTATATGTTTGTGTCCAAAGTGGAATTTATGTTTGTTGTTTCTTTGTTTTTATATTGTTTTGTATTTTCTGCATTCTCGTGTCGCGCTGATTTTCGAGGCTGGCCTTGTCAAAATAATAAAAAAAATATATATATAAACTGTTTTTTTTTTTAAATCACACAACTTAAGGGCATTGCGGTTTGAGTGTGGCCAAAATGCAGTTTTCTGTGACATCACAAGGCAGTGTAAACGTACCCTGTGAGCATGTGCAGTAGTGTAGCAGCTACTAGATACTGTAAACGTACCTTTGAATACAAATTTACTTTTGTGAGGGAACCACAGACCGTGTAAACGTATCATTTAATACTTCTATATCTGTTTTTAGTGTAGACGTACTCAGAATTATTTGAATTCCTCAAGCAGCTTTAGCCTAGAATTAAAAACAAGTTTGAATACTACAATTTAAACGGAATCCTTAAAGCAAAAACTGAATAAGTCTGTGTAAATGTATCACATAATATTCTAAAAACTACAAAATTTGAACTTGCAGTGTAGACGTACCCTGGGTGAATCTTTGATTTTGCAATTTAGTCATTAAATGTTGCACTTGAAAGTAAATCGGAACTATCCAATTAATATGCGCAGTGTAAAAGTATCCTGTAAAGTATAATAGTGTAAACGTACCCTTAGTAACGAAACAAGAGTCCAGGGAATAAAGCGAAAGCACAATTTGCCGCCTGCAGTTCAGTGTAAACTTACCCTAGAAAGTCAATTACCAACAAAATACAGCAGTTAGTTTTATTTACTTTTTGAAAATGTTCGCCATAAAACTGACATTTGTGGTGTGTCGGCAGTGACATTTTCCAACGAATACAGCTGTAAGTACATACATACATATGTACATACATGCGTACAAAATCGCCATATTCAACTTAAATCCATTTCTACTTTAACTTTTTTGTTCTCTCTTCTTCGATTCTATCAACTGTCAACTAATAACAGTTATAACGGGTCTCTATGTTTAGCCAGGTGCGCGCAGTCGACGTCGTCGATAATAATGACCATTTTGGTCTCTCTACTCTAGTTGTTGGGCCCCCTCCACAGTGAGTGAGTTCTAGTTTGTGTGCAGTAATTAAAATGAAATACAATTTTTGGGCTGGGTCAAAATTGTTCTATTCCGAAATGCTTTCACCCGGCAGCTGAGCGCCTGCTAACAGTAAAAATCAAAGCAGACGCGGGCCGTAATGCAAAGCTTTCTAATGCAATCGCAGCCGAGATGGTGATAGAGACGGTGGGGCGAGTGGTAGAGAGAGGGTGGGCGGCCTTGCCAACAACAACAACAACAACAACAACTACTACATCTGCGAGAAACGTCAAGAAGTAGGCAGCTTGCGGCAGAACGAACAGACGCGCAAAGCAAGCAGCAGCGACAGCTAAAAAAATTTAAGTTCACTCGGTTAACAGACATCGTCGGTCGTCGTCGTCGCCGTCGTCGTCGTCGTCATCATCGTCATCGTTGAGTTTATTTCTTTTGTTGTTTTTTTCTGTTTGCCAATTTTACCTTGCCTGTCGTTGCTCTCTAGCACAAAACAGTGTCGATTTTAAAGAGCGAGCAACGTGACGTGTCGTGGTTGTCGGTTAAAAATTGTTTTTATTTTTTTTCTTGTTGCCAACTTCCTACAGCATAAAAAATCGTGTGTGTGCCTGTGTGTGTGTGAGTGCAAAATAAGCGAAATAACCAAACAAAAGGCACGAAACAATACAGAGAGCAGCAGAGCCGGCGTGCTCTCTCGCGTGAGCTCTCCCTCGTTCTCCCACACTCTCATTTAAATGGGCAGCTGATTTTGCCGGCAATTGTGTCAGCTGTTTTGGTCGGCTCTCGGCCAGAAGCATGTTGTTGTCATTGTTGGTATGCCGTTCTCGGATGAAATGTATTGTGCGATGGCTCTAGCGATGCACGAACAGCAACAACAACAGCTACAGCTCCACCACCACCAGCAGCAGAAGAAACATACGACGATAACAGACACCGGGACGGGACCTAACATTGGCAGCAGCGGCATTATGTTAGCAACAACTACAGCAGCTGCTGCTGCAGCTCGCAAACGCAGTCGCAGCGCCAGCAATGGCAGCAAACGCAACGCCGGCAGCGGTGGTCGCAAATTAACCAAGAGCGTGAGTGTGTTGTTGTTTTCTTTCTACATTTCTTACTCTCTATGGCCCGTTCTCTCTTTGGTTGTGTCTCTCTCTGTTTACATTGGGGGCCATTGCACGTGTTTGCTGTGCGCCCAGCAAACGTTTTGTTAACAGAGCAGCACAAATTGGGGCAATATTTATGTTAACCCCTTGACAATCTCTCGGGGCGGGGGGGAGACTTTGATTTGTTCGTTTTTAATCCAAAAGAATTTTAAAATTTTAATTATTTAAATTAAGTTGGGAAACAAGAAGTTTGGCTACTACACCAACAACAACTACCGTTTGCTAGCGTGTTTCTTCTTTCATTCATTTGCGGCCGTTTGTTGTTGTAGTTGCTTCTCCACTTCGTGTCTGTTCGGGCCAGCGCTCTCGTGTCGTTGTCGTCGGGGGGACAGCTAAAAATAAACAGCCATCGCATGAGGTTTTTTTTTTGTGGGCAATGAAAACGAAAATTTGCGTGACGTCTCTCGACCTTGACTCATCGACGTGAACTGTTAAACTGCGGCAACGACGGCGAATGTTGGCTGTGTTGCGCTGCTGCTGCTGCGGCGGCGGCGGCGGCATTAGTGTTGCCAGATTGCGGCGGGAGTTCGTGTTGGGCTTGGAAGTCAACGACGTCTTGGCACAACCAGTTTACTTACCACACACACACACACACACACACACACACAGCCACACTTGAAAATATGTGTACATGTGTTATCATCGACAGAAGAGGAAGAAAAAAGGTTGCCAAAAAACTGGTTCCCACCAAAGCCATAAACTAACACTTGAATACAAAATGCAAGCAACGGTTTTTCTTCAAACTGCATTGGAATGCCTAGATTTGTGCTCGCTCTCTCTCATGTGTTGCCAATAAGAAATGCATGCGTTATGCATGTCACAGCCACACCCTCGCCTGCCTTTTCGCACGCTTTCCCCCTCTCTCCCAGCGGGCAACATCATCATCATCATCATAGATTTATCTCATTCACGCGCACGTGAGGCAAAGGCCCGAAAAATTAAGTCGTCGCTGCTCTCTGCTTCTGCCTTGACTCTTCTTCTGTTTTCACATTCGCGGCTTGTTATCATCATCATCGTCATCATCGTGCTCTTCTGGTCGGCTGTTCGTTGCCAATTTTGCTGTTGTGTTGGCTGTTACAATTTTCATGCTTATTTTTTTTTTCTGCCATATTTGGCAACACTCTTAACTCCGCTGCGGCCGCCTGGTTCGCTCTCACTCTCAAGACAGCGACAACAGCTGTTACACTCACAAAAATTCCCATTAACTTTGAAAAGGTGATGCAAAACTGTGCAATCAAGAAATAACGGCTTACTTTTTTCAAGAGGTAGCCGATTACACATTATATCGACTTGCAAGCGATTGTTGTGGAACCTTGAGGACCACATCAATTTAGTCTTCTCAAGGCACAGATAAAAATCTTCGGAAATTTTTGAATATTTTGTTGGAAGTCCTCAAGATATTGCAAAATTCTAAGCTCCATGTATTAGCAAGTCTGTTATTAAGTGATAATTGAGAAGTTTTGAAAATTTAACCGTTTTATTCTTGGAAATACTTTGCATAGCTCAATTTTGTACATTCAAAAAAGGTCTTGCCTTTGTGAATCATTCAATAAACTTCAAGGATCTGTCGATTTTAAGACTGCCGCAGGTAAAAATATGTTGGAGGCTAAGTCCAAGCCAATAATTTGCACAAAATTCGATAAAAATTTGGTTAAATAGCCTTGATGACAGATTTTGAAGGACTTGAAACGAAAGCTATATATTTCATTTAAAAATAATTTGCTTAGATATGGCCTGAAATGCCTTTTTGTCCTAGTTATTTGATTATGTGAAGTTTGCTTCACGCATGACGCAAGTTCAAAGTAATAGTTAACCACTTGGACATGTTAAAATGACAACCCTAAAAATAATACTGAATAATACCAAATATGACAACAATAAAAAATAATACTGAATTTGGTAGTGGCACAAATAACAGTTTAAGTTGGCTTAATGTGAAGTTCCCCTTGGACTTTTTCGATAGTTTCATTCAGGCTTGACTTTCTAGTTGATCGATAACTCGAGTTGATCGATAAAGTGCGGCAAGTCTTGAATTGGGTCTCACAGCAGCTTACATATTTAAGTAAGAACCATTTGCAGCTGCTACTTTAAGAGCCCTTTTTGTGACTTGATATAGTTTTCTTTAATCTGAATATTTTCAAATAACAGAAAGGATGCAATGCGATATTAATCGGAAAGTAATAACAAAACGGAATACCCCATGTGAATTGCGAGCTTCAAAAGAATAACAAAGGAAATTCCGTGTAAACATATGGATGTCCTTTTTTTTTATTTTATCCCACGTCATTGTTGGCACTCGGGTTATGTTATTCTGAACCACCAACTAAAAGCGAATTGGAACTAGTACATTTTTCAGCTCAAATTCAGTTCCATTCCCCTTTAATTTTTTTTTTTTGTTCCTCTCCTGTTGTTGTTTTTGGGCAAATGGCGCCCCTTGCTGCTGCTGCTGTCAACGTCGCGAAATGGAAATGACAAAGACGCCGGTTGGCAGCGCTGCTGCCGCCGCAGAAGAAGAAGAAGAGCAGAAGTAGCAGCAGCAGATGCGACGCCGCAGCAGCAGCAGCAGCAACTACAAAATAGTAGTTGTTGTAGTTTGGTTTCGCTGTTGTTTTTGGTTGGGCGCGCGCGCGGAAGTCGCTGAAAATATTTATCAAAAGGCAGCAAGCAAGAAGAGCCAGCCAAAAGCAATGCAAAGCGGCGGCTGTCAATCGGATTAATTTTTGCAAATGAGCGAATAGTTCGGGTGCGCTCGCTCTCTCACTCGCTGTCGTCGTCGTTCGTTGGCCTGCAAGAGCCGAGCTCTCTCTCGCTCTCACCCTCTCTCTCTCTCACTGCGAGACATACGCCGCCGTCGTCGTCGTCGTCATCGTTGTCTCTTGTTCTTCTTTTTCACCTTCTTTCCTTTGCTGCTGCTCGTTACAAATACGCGTATAACAATTTGTGGCCCCGGAGAGCAGCAGCGAGTGACTGCAAAAAAAAAAAAAAACCAAAAAGAAATATACAACACAAACTAAACTTGCGGCGTGCCATCGAGTCGCGTTTTTTTATATTATTGTTTTTCTAAATAAATAATTAGTGATAAATAATGTTGAAAAAGTGCTAAGTGAGGAAACACAGCAATGAATGTGATAAAATTGTAATACACGCACCACACACACATGCATACATAACACACACACACACGTATGTGTGTGCAGAAAAATATGCGGCGCTTAAAAAAGGTGAACGGCATTTTGTGGTGTAGAAAAGAGAGTAGAGAAATATTTAAATTATTTAAGTGTCGCGCTGTGTATGTGGTGGTGGCCATTTTCATTTCTACTGTAATTTTTTACATTTTGTGTTCCATCTCTTGTGTCTTTTTCATTGTCTTTGCTTTGCTTTTTGATAAAACATTACACACACGCACACAGGCAGACGGCTGCATTTTACGCTCGCGCTCTCTCGCTCTCCTTGCGGCATGCCTGCCACCATAATCACCTCTCACTCACTCTCACACATTTCGCACACATTCTCTGGGCGCTTTGGCTTTGCCACCTAGTTCAAATATACATACATATATTTTATTTGTGACGGAGCGCCGCAAAATGGTCACACTGCCCGCTGCTGCTGCTGGCTTAAAGCAGCGAACTTGCTGATCAAAACAAAAAAATTAGTCAACAGTGTTGGAAAAGCTACACATGCTTAAATGAAAATGTTTAAAAAAGATGTGTTTGCATATAATTATTGTGCGAGTGTAAGGGTTGTTCAATTTAACCAAATCAAATGTTGCAATTGATTCGTTGAAGGAAAAGTAGCTGATTTCGGGACTTGCGAAAGAATTGAACCCATTTAATCGTTGCCTTCTGGTCTGCAAAATTCTCCGAGGTTTTAAAAAAATTCTCGGGCGGAAGTTTTTTTATTTTTGTGCCTGTTTCTTTTCACATTTCCAATTCACATACGCCTCTCGTGTTCGTTCTATCAGCTGTTTGCTCTCATTCACTTCCGGCTTTCTCCGAGTTGACATTCGAAAAGGCAGAGGTTGGCAACCCCTTGAAGCGTTGCCACCTTGCAAGTAACACCAGGGGGAAACTTCAATAAATTCCACAAATTTTAAGCTAGAATAATTGAAACATTTGGAGAGATGTGTCCCAAAAACTAATATATTTTGTATATTCATTACTTGCAGATGTCCGCCGGCGCTCAATTGCAGATGGCCCCACAGACCGCATCGACCTTAAGTCATCATCATCCCCAACAGCAGCAGCAGGCGTCCCAGCAGCAGCAACAGTTGCAGCCTCCGCCCCAGCAGCAGCAGGTTCCTCCGCAGCAGCAACATTTTGCCAATCATCACAGCTCGCAGCAGCAGGAGCAACAGAATCCCCCGCAACCGCAACAGATTCTGCCCCAGCAACACTTGCAACATCTCCAGCAACAGCAACAATCCAAGCATCATCCCCATCAACTACATTTGGCCCCACAGCAACAGCAACACTACCATCAGCCATCACTGGGCGTGCAGGTGGTCGGAGCAGCTGGTGGAAGCAGCAATCCCGACTCGAATATGAGCACTGGCTCCTCGCACAGTGAAAAGGATGTCAATGATTTGCTAAACGCAGCAGCCGCCGGTTCAGCGGGAGCTCTGGGGCTGCCCGCCTGTCCACCATTTGCAATGCATTCAAATAACGGAGGCAACGACATGTTCATAGCGGCGGCCAGCAGTGGGAAGCAGCCCAGAACGCCCGCCGAAAGGAAACGCAAGCGAAAGCTGCCACCCACCGAGGAGCCGGGCGGCGGCGGCGGCGCTGGAGCGGGAGCTGTGAATAATAGTAGTTTAAAAGGCAAATCCCTGCCATTTCGTGATGGTTCGATGGCCATGAGTAAGGTGAACTTGCAACTGGGTCTGAGTGCGGATCGCTTGAGTGGCGCAGCCGGCGGAGGAGCGGGCGGCGTCAATGCAGGAGCCGGTGCCGGCGGTGGCTCGTCCACGGGCGGCAGTGGAGTGGGTGGAGGCAAAAGTGCCCGGCTGATGTTGCCCGGCGGTGGTGATAATAAGAAAATCAACGACTATTTCAATAAGCAGCAGCAGGTGGGAGTTGTGGGTGGCGGCGGTATACCAGGACCCGCCGGCACACGGCCCACGCATACAGGCAGCAAGTCACCTTCATCCGCCCAGCAGCCGCAGCAACAGGTCACGCCCACTTCGGTGGCTTCCAGTGCCGGCGGTGGAGTAGCACCCAATTCCAATCAGGTTCAAGTGCAAACCAGCCAAGCGTATTCCATGTATCCAGCTAGTCCACAAACCCAGGCACCCACCAGCCAAGTAGTGCCTCCACCTGGCAGTGATTTCCATTACAAGCAGCAGCAACAGCAGCAGCAACAACAGCAGCAGCAGCAGCGTCAGCAACAGCAACAGACTTCCAATCAAATGGTTCCTCCTCACGTTGTGGTCGGTGGTTGTCCTTTGGGTCATGTCATGGGTCTGACCTCGCTTCCTCCACCTCCACCCTCAGCCCAGAGCCAGCAGCAGCAGCAGCAACAGCAGCAGCAACAGCCATTGGGTCCACCTGCCATCGTTACTTCCTCCACAGCCGCCACAGTTGTCTCGGCCCACACGCAACATCAACTAAGTACCATGGGCTTGGGTGTGGGTGTGGCACCCTTGCCACCGCCTCCACCCATGACCATGCCCACCAACATAATCACCTATAGCAAATCCACGCAAACTGAAGTCTCGCTGCATGAACTGCAGGAGCGCGAGGCCGAGCATGAGTCCGGCAAGGTGAAATTGGACGAGATGACAAGACTGTTCGATGAGCAAAAGTGCCAGATTTTGGGCAATCAGAAGACAATTGATCAGCACAAATCGCATATAGCCAAGTGCATTGATGTGGTCAAAAAGCTGCTCAAAGAGAAGAGCAGCATCGAGAAGAAGGAGGCGCGACAGAAATGTATGCAAAATCGCTTACGGCTGGGACAATTTGTGACCCAACGTGTGGGCGCCACATTCCAGGTGAGTTCAAGATCGCTTTACTCTCAGAGAGTAAATTTTGATGGGAGAGGCTCCCCGATAGAATTAGGTTTCCCTGATGCTTCTTACAGCCGATTTACTCGGCTTTCTGACACAAGATTCTCCTTGAGGCAAGCCTCTAACAAGACTTTTGGTACTGCAGAGCTAGGATCCACCAAGATTCCTCTTATTATCCCCCACCAAATCTCTATGAAGAGTCACTCAACCTAAGTAAAAAGTTGAGGCTACTGTCGACCTCTAAGCCTGCAGGATTGAATTAGGTTATGACCCCAAATGTAGTCTGTTGGCTGTACACAGCTACAATCTGGCCAATTCTACTAGGCGTCAATCCAGCTGTAGGCTTCTTCAGATGGAGAAAGAACTCTTAAAGCAATAGATCACTCGAAGCTTCTATAGGGTAACACCCCTTATCCCAAGTATTGCACTTGAAAAGAACGCCTTTTCATGCTTTTATAGCTTAGATTAGAGGCAGGTTCCTCTAGAACCGATGGCTAGCTGATATCGGTACAAGGAAATGTGGTCTGAAATAGTTAACATTCCATTTAGTCAGTTCATATTCCCACTTACTCCAAACAGATGAAGCTCCTGTAATTCCTTAGACGATCGAAACTGAAATGACTGGACCAGGTGGGGCAAGGGCAAGACACAAGCTATATATTTTGACTGGCGAACCTTAAGGCCCCCCAGTGTACAGAAGCGGAACGGAGCAGAGCTAGAGGAGCTTACGAATTTGACATACAAAGCTCTCAGCTCCTCTAAGCTGTTGTTGTGCGCGCTCACTATGTGCCCCATGCCAGTGTTCCCCGAAGAGAGCGGCTTTCTGTTGCTCTCTGACACTCACTGATGCATTACTTCGGCAAGTATTCGGCATGAATTGCCGAAAGCCCACCGGGGCATGGCTGGGGAACACTGTTCTATGCGTTTCCAAAGCTGATTTCCGACTCTCCGCTCGGTTCACCACACTTTTCGCATTCATTTTTTAGCTCGTTCTACTTTTTCAAGCTGATCTGAGCTGGATGGATACCTCAAATCATAGATCTAGAAGTTTTTAGATAGAACAAATCAGTTTTGAAGTCAAGGAAAGCTTTTGATTTAACTTTAACTCCTAGGAAGTGGAGATGAGTTCTTCTTTCTCTGCAGCTGCTTGGCTAATCAAACCTCTTTGTATTTGTATACATTGATTTGTTGACTGGCTTTTACTAGGTAAACCCAAGTTACTCAGTCCGGTTGTTTAAGACCATTCCTTCTAAACAACATGTGATATTTTTGAAATATCCGAGCCGATTTGCTTGTATATGTTGCTTCAACTACCAGAGAACGTTCATATACAATTCAACTAGCCTTTGCATGCAGCTCATTCCCTTTGCTCAGACGCAAAGAGCGAAAGAAATGAGAGAAAGAGAGCGAAACTGAACTCGTATGAGTGAACTGCGACAGCGCTGCTGACAAAGATGGAAAAGAGAGTGAGAGCCAGCCAAATGTAGAGAACGGAACAAGTTGCTTGTGTTGGTAAGAACGAAACGAACTAACCCCAGGGCTGAAACATACACAAAAATTAGGGCCACAAAGATGATATTTGTATAAGTGATTGATGACAGCTTTTGATAGAAGTTAGTTCCTATAACAGAAAATATATTAAATTTGGGTCAGTTCAAGTCTTATGATAGCCTAGCTGTTCGAGCACTTTATCTTTTATACTGACAAGTTGCTTTTCACAGTTTTTAAGCTTGCGAAAATGCCTACACAGGTGGTTCAAGTCAACTCCATTTCGTATTAAGACTCCCAATTCCACTTCGTTCTTTACTTAACGTCTTTAAACCTGTTTTGATGCAAGCTATAGACAGAAATTCCTCATTGGAGGCTGGAATGACCATCGTAACCGTTTTGAAAACAAATTCCACCCAATCAAAACCCGCATATCAGTTGATTGAAAAGCAACCCCTTTGAAACCTACTTCCAAACAAATAAGCATCTTTCGAACCTTCTTAAAGGCAATTAAGCTTCCTTTGTATCCTTTGAAAGGCAATTCCATACAAGACTGATAACCAGTCTATAACAGTACTCGGTAGAATTGGCTCGGTAACGAACTTTAAAGACTTATGAGCTCCTAAAACTAGCCCTTTGGGTGTAGGAAAAGGAAAGAAAAAGCAAAAGAAATCATAAAATGAGAATTCTTTTCAATTTAAAGTCGTAAAACAGGACGGAACAGTAGCTGAAATAGTTTCATACCCTAGCAAAGCTTGTAAATAATTTTCAAATATTTTCACTTAGCTCTGCTCACATCAAAGACTGTTAAGATAACAGTTATACAGTGTTGATAACAGCAACAGGTTAGCTGAGCGCTTGTATGTGTTCTTTTTATGGTTGTGGTTCAGCGAGAGCGTAGGTAAAAGGTGGTCAGTCTACCTCTTAGAGCCTTTGGGAGCCTCTTCAAGACCAAAAAAGATTGAGTTTGATAATTTTTTGTAACACATTCTCCATCTTCTCTTCCCCTTCGCCTTACCCAGGAGAACTGGACGGACGGTTATGCCTTCCAGGAGCTGAGCCGACGGCAGGAGGAAATTACCGCCGAACGCGAAGAAATCGATCGCCAGAAAAAGCAGCTAATGAAAAAGCGTCCGGCTGAGTCCGGACGCAAGCGCAACAACAATAGCAACCAGAACAACCAGCAACAGCAGCAGCAACAGCAACAGAATTCCAATTCCAATGATTCATCCCAATTGGCTGGCGGCGGCGGTGTCGGGCCGGGCAGTGATCGTCTGGGTGGCGCCGGTGGCGCTGTCGGTAGCGTGGACAGCGGCCTGGGTGGCAACAATGCCGGCGGTTTGGGTGGCAATAATGCCGGCGGCGGTGGCGGCGGTGGCGGCAGCGGTCGCGGCCTCTCACGCTCCAATTCCACACAGGCCAATCAGGCTCAATTGCTGCACAACGGCGGTGGCGGCTCTGGCGGCAATGTGGGCAACAGCGGTGTGGGCGATCGACTCTCGGATCGTGGCGGCGGCGGCGCCGGCCTGGGCGGCAATGATAGCGGCAGTTGCTCCGATTCGGGCACTTTCCTTAAACCCGATCCCGTGTCGGGTGCCTATACAGCGCAGGAGTACTATGAATATGATGAGATCTTGAAATTGCGTCAGAATGCGCTCAAAAAGGAGGATGCCGATCTGCAGCTGGAGATGGAGAAGCTGGAGCGTGAGCGTAATCTGCACATACGCGAGCTCAAGCGGATACTCAACGAGGATCAGGTATGTGGCCAGGCAGCCGTCTTGCTCTAATCAATGCTAATCGCTCGCTCTCTCTCTCCCTTGTTTTCAGTCCCGCTTTAACAATCATCCCGTGCTGAATGATCGCTATCTGCTGTTAATGCTATTGGGCAAGGGCGGCTTCTCCGAGGTGCATAAGGCCTTTGACCTTAAGGAGCAACGCTATGTAGCATGTAAGGTGCACCAATTGAACAAGGATTGGAAGGAGGATAAGAAAGCTAATTATATCAAGTGAGTAGATAGAGATGAGAGGAGGAGTTCTGACAGGGCAGAGCAGCTGTAGAGATTAGACTAATCGAGGCTGAGTTGTAGCAGAGAGAGTGAGCAGCAGCAGCAGTTTCCTCCTAAGTATTCGTCTTGCAGGACAAATACTTTTGTGAATCACTGTGCCTAGTTAGAACAGAGAAGGAACCAGTTGTTGTGATAGGCAGACAAACAGTTGATGGTGGGTGGGGGGAAGCAAACACATTTGCCCTGGACACAGCTAAACTAACCCCCATTCTTAACCATTTCTCGCTAGACACGCCTTACGGGAATACAATATCCATAAGGCACTGGATCATCCGCGTGTGGTTAAGCTCTATGATGTCTTTGAGATTGATGCAAATTCCTTCTGCACCGTTCTCGAGTATTGCGATGGTCATGATCTAGACTTTTATTTAAAGCAGCATAAGACTATACCCGAGCGTGAAGCGCGCTCGATAATAATGCAGGTGAGTGGTGTGACACAATGGGATCTTGTTTGGAACTATGACCTCTAATTCCTACTACTCCCCCCATCCCAGGTTGTATCTGCACTCAAGTATCTAAATGAGATTAAACCGCCCGTCATCCATTATGATCTGAAGCCGGGAAACATTCTTCTCACCGAGGGCAATGTTTGTGGCGAGATCAAGATCACCGATTTCGGTTTATCCAAAGTGATGGACGATGAGAATTATAATCCAGATCATGGCATGGATCTGACATCACAGGGAGCGGGCACATATTGGTAAGATATGGAGAAACAGAGAGACAGAGAGCTGGAGTTGGAGCTGCTGTATTAATGCTTTTGTTTCCCTTTTAGGTATCTACCACCCGAGTGTTTTGTTGTGGGCAAAAATCCACCGAAAATCTCATCAAAAGTGGATGTGTGGAGCGTTGGCGTCATATTCTATCAGTGTCTTTATGGCAAAAAGCCATTTGGTCATAATCAATCGCAGGCCACCATATTGGAGGAGAATACCATACTCAAGGCCACCGAAGTTCAGTTCTCCAATAAGCCAACGGTGTCCAATGAGGCCAAGGTAAGCAAGAAGGGGGCTACGAGTTGATATGGGATGGCTTAGGCCCCCTTTACCTGTGCCCTGTTGCCGGTTAACCCTTTTTCTGTTAGTGAGGGGGGTCCTTTTAGTAGAGCTGGAATCTCTAGTTCGTATCTTTCCAAGAGATTGAGTAGTAGAGGTTGACCTAGTGTCCTAAGTCTACGTCTAATCATGGCGGAGCAATGACAGTTTCCTACTCTTCTTCAGACCTACAGCTTCTGCAGAAATCAGGTTGTGTGACGCCTAGTTGTGACCCCTTAAGGCTTCCACCAGAAGCAATATATTGTGTTCCCTTCTGCAAAGGTTTTTCCACCTATCCGCAGCGAGACGACCTGTGTCAGCTTTTGTGTGGAGGAACTTAAATGTCGTCATTGGCGGCATTCCCATCCGTGCTCTTCTCTGAAAGAACATCGTTAGTGGTACCTATTCTGGCCAGTTTGTACGCAGACTCGTTTCCTTGCAATGTTGCAATGTCCAGGCAACCATTTAAGGTGTATACTGAAGTCTCGTCCGATCTCATTTAGAATTGAGCCGGCATATACAGTAAGCCGTTTCAAGGGCTTTAAGGGCGACTTGACTGTCTGGGTATATGAAGATGGTTCCCTCTCTGATTGCTAGCGAGCTAAACCTTTGCTGGGTACACGGCTACAGTGGTCAGGAAGGCGGAACAACAAGTTATAGGCATAGTCTTTCTTGTTTTGTATGCAAATATCATTAAGATGGAGAATTCAGTTGAAGCTTTTGGCCATCAGGAGTTGGAAAATTATACTCTACCTCCGAACTATGAAGATTCTCTAAGCTATTCTGCCCAAACTGCATTTACCCTTCAATTGATTGATGCAAATTGAAAGGAGTTTAAGCTGCATTTTCAAACATTTCCTTAAATATAGTGCTGATTTCCTCTGCATTCCCATTCTAAAGGCGTTGCCTTGGTTGACTTTCCTCTAGGGTGGCAGGAATCGTTTATTCATTTATCAAAAAGGGCTTCAGGTCGATTGGACATGGCCAATTGTAGAGGAATCTATAAGTTTTCTGTCATAACCAAGAACAAGCCATTCTTTTGCCAGCCCAGCAAGGCAGGAGCCTCCACTAAACTAATTACACACAAATAAAGCCGAAACGCTCACTGAATGTTCCATCTATGCCTGAACCAGTTTGTCCGAATCTTTAGTATTCCCCTAAAATGTATAGAAACGAGTCTGAGGACACAGGTTCCAACCACCCAGGCAATCTACAAGCTTCACAAAGAAGTCCAAACACTTTGCCTTGCTATGGACCGTTGGTAAAACCCTTTCATCTTGACCTACGTGACCAGCATTCGACCTTACCAAGTGTATCGGTACGTTACAGCAGGGAACACATATCACTTGTCGTAGGGGGGACCCTGACGGGACATTGTCTTAGGCCCAAGGTGGTGTACAACACAGATTTGAGGCAGCGCAGAAAATGATACAGTACCTTTTGTGTCGCTGCCGAACCGCTTTAAGTAGTAGGAGAAGACTTGGGTTTCTGGGTCAAGCAATCGAAGGTATTCGCTCTACTTAATGGTTCAGTTCTTAAAACCCAGGGTTTAACTGGTACCATATGACATTGTAATCCAATCTAACCTAGTTGCATTTTCACCGGAGAAAGCCTTTGATTCAGTTAATCCCAACTTATTCTACATACATTATTGCTTTCCAACTTTCTCTGCTGGCTTAGAACATACGTCTCTCTATCTCACCAATCGGGTCCCAGCGGTTGCCTTTTCAGTCTGGTTAGATTCAGGTCACTTCTGGTGTCCCTTGTTATTTAAACTGCTGTTCATCAAGTGCTTGCTCTTGCAATCGCCCTTTTGTACGGCTGACAATCTCAAGTTATGTCCACTTCTATTACAAAGCGACCCAAATCGTTGCTAAACACAATTTTCCAATAAAAAAGTGGCTTGAAACGTTGTTCAAGATCAAACTGAACATGTTTGACAGTAATATGAGACACAAAAACAGTGTTGCCAAAAAGAAAGTTGCTAAAAATCACACTTTAAGTTTAAATAAGCAAAAAAAAATGTGAAAAAAAAGTATTTAGTATACCGCTTTTTGGCAAACTTGGGTCTAAAACATTCCAAAAAACACTTTAAAATCGACTAAAAACCAAAATTTGATGCCTAGGCCCCGAAATGGGTTTGAGTTTGATAAATTAAAGATCAAACTGAACATGTTTGACAGTAATATGAGACACAAAAACAGCAGAGCTGCCAAAGAAAGTTGTTAGAAATCAACCTTTATACGAATACTAAAGTTTATAAGACAAAAATTTGCAAAAAGGGATTAAATATTTCACTTTTTGGCTAATTTGGGTCTAAAACATTCCAAAAGTCTCTTCAAAATTGACTAAAAACTTAAATGTTTGCCTATGCGCCGAAATGGGTTTGAGTTGGGGCCCATTGTGATAAATTAAAGATCAAACTGAACATGTTTGACAGTAATATGAGACACAAAAACAGCAGAGCTGCCAAAGAAAGTTGTTAGAAATCAACCTTTATACGAATACTAAGAACTATTGCTTGTCAAACACTTTAAACACTGAGGGGGCGCGTCTCCAAGAGGTTGAGATTAGAAGAGTTCTCCCAATCCGCCTCCTCCTCAACTTCTGCAGAAGAAGAACAGCAGTTGTGTGTGTGTTCTTCCATGTGTAGGACATGTTTAGATCGACTTACAAACTGGCAAACTCAATACTAATTGTCCCACTTTTCCTCTTGCAGAGTTTCATACGCGGCTGTTTGGCGTATCGCAAGGAGGATCGCATGGATGTGTTCGCATTGGCTCGGCACGAGTATATCCAGCCGCCCATACCTAAACATGGACGCGGCTCGCTCAATCAACAGCAGCAGCAACAGCAACAGCAGCAACAACAACAGCAGCAGCAACAGCAGCAATCCTCCACATCGCAGGCCAATTCAGCGGGTCAGACATCGTTCTCAGCCCACATGTTTGGCAATATGAATCAGTCTAGCTCATCCTAGCTGCCAACTAAACGTAATTCCAATTCATAATTCGCCGCCGCCGCCGCAGCAGCAGCAGCAGCAGCAGTCGCCCAACAGCAGCAACAGCAACAAAATAGCAGCAGCAGCAACAACAACACCAACAACAACAACCACAATTATGCAGCAACGCTACTCGATGCGGCGGCCTATTGCTATGAGACTGTGATGGATGCAGCCCACTATAAGCAGGCTGCTGTCGCGCCCCTAATTACTACTACAGCAACAGCAACAGCATCGGCATCAGCATCGGCATCAGCAGCAGCAACAGCAGCAGCAACAACCACACGCGCCTATCAAGGCAAATACAAGCGCTGGCAGCAACAACAATTGCAACAGCAGGCTCAACTGCAACAGCAACAACAAATGCTGCTCATGCAACAAGAATTGCTGTAAAGTTACTGTAGTCACTGCCCACCCCCGTGCCCCCTCCTTCCTTTTGACCCTTTTCCTGCTGCTCCCAAAAAATGTTGCTGCTGCTGCACCCAAAAAAAGAAGCAGAATTTCCACAGCGAAAAAATGTCGCAAAAACAAAAAAAAAATATGAAAAATTTTTGCATAAAACTATATATATATATATATAAATATATATATATATCTATATATATTATATTAAATGTGATAAACAAGCGTTAAGCAAACAATGAAAAACAAAAACAAACAAAAAAAAAAAATAGCCAGCAGCAGGTAAATAAAACAAAAATCTTAGCAAGCGCAGTTAAAAAATTTACAAAAAAAAAACAACAAAAAAGAGAAAGAAACTTGTTTAAAGGCTGCTTTAAACTTTTTTTTTTGTTAACTATAAAAAAAGAAGAGAAAAACAAAACAGCAGAATAATTAATATTATAATAAATGTAATTTAGCTATTAGGAAGGCATAAAACAAAAAACGATTCCCCCAAAAAGTTGATAAGAAAACCAATTTTTTTCATAGCAAAAAATTATTTTTGTGTGTTTTCCAAGAGGGAGTTTGCTAGGTCCTGTTGTTCAACGGCACACACATACACACACACACACATATACATACACATACACACCCATAAGTCGTCTCTCCTTAAATTTACATATATAATTATTGATTTATATATAGAAATTATTTATATACCACGGATTTTTAAATGATTTATAATTTTAAAGATTTTTAAAATGAAAACGAATCACACACACACATACACACCCGCACTCACACTCACACTCACTCACATATTCATAATTGTTTTGTATCAAAATTCTGTTACAATTTGCCTTCTTTTACTTTTAGTTTTTAAATAGGAACAACAACAACAGCAAACCCCTTAAAAGTAATATATATATATATATAAACATATATAAATGAGAAAGGAACAACAAGAACAAATGGCAAATACATTTTGTAAGGTGAACTAGCACAGTAAATTCTAAAGACACTTTTGTAAATTGAGAGCATTAGTGAAAAACTCTTCAGTTGAGGCGCGATTATTTGGCTTAGCTCTCTCTCTGCCAAGCTCAACTGTGTGCTTGGGAGTCTAAGAGCGTTTGCAAAAACAGAGAGCGTTTCAAACACACTGCCACAAAACCAAAGAGAGCGCGCCAGTTAGCTTTGCTGCCAGCGCGCGCGCTCTCTCTGTGTATGTCTTTTCAGACGTACGTTACGTTTTGCTCTCTACACGTGTGCGCTTACGGACTTTGACTTTTTGAATTGAACAAACAATTTATATAAATTAGTATATTTAGTTAGTTCTGTCGCAAACCAAAGACTTGCATGTTAAACAGCATTTGGTTTGCTTTCGCAAAGACAAACGGAGAGAGAGAGAGAGCGAAAACTAGACACACACACACACACTCTCTCTCTTACACTGAGTTAGAAACAAACAGTTGCTTGTAACTTGCACAGTGGGACCTTTGCCACCCAAAATCAGTTTTAATATTTTCCATTATTCTACTAACATCGAGACAGTAAAAGCTTGCATATGAAGACTGTATTTCAATCAATTACCATTTATATTCGTATCAGAAACTAGCCCAGCTAATTACTCAGCAAAAACAGTTATTTTCGTAATTTATATAAAAATACCGAGTTACAGGAAAAGCCTTACTGATTATCCTAGAGAACACTTTTTGAACTCTCCGGATTCGTTTCGTTTTTGTCAAATCAAACCGAAACGGTTTCAAAGCCTTGATGAGGCTTAACCTAACGATGGTTTACTTTCTGACCTTGTACAACAGTTCCCTAATTTATGAAAGGAACCTCAAGTATACAAGAACTTTAAATTAAATAATAAGTTGTTTTAGTTTCGTAGTTTTTTTTTTGTTTTTTTTTTCTTTAAGATGTTAGGCAGCGGTTTGCCTAGTTTGGAAATTAAAATTGAAAATAATGATAAACTTTTCTTTGTTAGAATATTTTAGATCCGCCATAAATTTCACTCCTTAATATCTCATGATTGCAAATCCAACTTATAACCACTATGCGCATGCAAAGAGAAATAGTAACGGTCTCTCGATTCCCCCACATACTCACCTCGCACAGCAGCTAGGAGAGCGCGTTGTTCGCTTTGTTTTTGCCAAAGTGTCTTTTAAGAACTGTGCTACAAACCGTATTTACTCCACAAAACAAAAAAGGAAAACAAAAGAAAAATTAGTTGAAATGTTAATCCAAACCATAGAAACAACTACAAAACCACACAAAAATATTTCGGGACAAAATTTCAACAAGTTGTACCAATACACACACATACACACACACACACACACACACACCCACACCCACACCCACACCCACACCCACACACATACACACACACACACATATTTCTAATTACTTCATAAACTATAATGTAATAGTTTTTATTAAACAAAACAAAAAGCAAACAACAAAAAAAAAATCGATATATATATATATATAAATATAAATGTTTTTTTTTTAATAATTTTAAACCATAATTGTAATGAGAAAACAAAAACAAAACCTATGCATAACATTGTATTAAATATTAATATCCAAGGCATATTAATAGAAATATATATATAAATATATATAAAATAAAAATATATAATATAAAAACGAAACAAAAATTGATGAACCACTACCAAGCTTAAATGTTTCAATAATATATATAGTTCGATAAACACACACATACATGCATACAGACAGACATACATGAAACACTTTCAGGTTCTCTTCCAATTCCAACCAACCAAACGAAGTAACCGAGAAAGTGTGTTGTGACAGGCAGACAGACAGACAGACAGAGAGAGAGAGAGAGAGAGCTGAAGCAGCTGTGCGGCAGCAGCAGCAGCGAAACACACATAGTTTTTTTTTTCTCTTAAAATTAATACTTACAATCTAAGTAAATCTTTAAACTATATATACATACTTATATATATATATAAATGGCAGTAACAGCAGAACAACAACAAGTAGTAAAAGAAAAAACACTGTACATAAAAATAATAATAATCTATGCCTAACCCCCCCCCTCCCCCTTTCCCCACTTTGAAATTTGTACCACGATGTGAAGTACTTTTTCCTTTAAGTTTAGGCAAAGAGCCAGGCAGTTTGTAAGAGATTTTTTCCCCTCGTTTTTTTTTCGGTTACTTGAACACACACACCTGCACACACCTGCACACACACACACACGCATACAACACATATACACATATATAATATATAATTTTTTTTATGAAAAAAACGCAAGCGTGTGTCTGTGTCTGTGTGTGTGTGTGCAGGTGCATACAAACAAACAAACATACATGTAAAATGCACATCTTTAAATTATAAAACAAAAACAACAACAAAAAAGCCCTATTAATTATTATTATTTTTTTTTTAACGCGGTTCGGTTTCTCTCGCTAACTGAAGAACCCAACAACAACAACAACAGCTACAAAAACAACAACAACAAAACCACAAAAATAAACAAGTAAAAATGTTTTAAAAAAAAAAATCACACCCTTTTTGTTTTTCTTCATTTTCTCTCACAAAGCAAAGAAATTTCAAATACCTTTTAAGTGTTTAAATAGTAACTAAAAACAAATCAAAATATGAAATTGCAAAATACTTGAACAATTTACTTGTTGAGTATTTACAATAATAATAATAATAATTACATAATTATGCAAATATATAAAATTGAATTTGGTAAACGAAAGAAAAAAAGCAAATGCAACAACCACAACAACCACTGAACATTATATATATATATATATGGAAAAACAAAAAGATTATTTAATAGTTATGCTAAAAAATTATTTGAGAAGTGAAATTTTGCATGCGGCGGCAACTCTGGCCCTGCCCTGCCCTGTCCCCTGCGACCAAGCTAACCGAGCAGCAGCAGCAGTAGCAGTGGAGAGAGAGAGAGAGAGTTACAGGGGAAGCGAGCAAGAGAGAGAGAAAGAGAGAAGCGAAGGAGTAATAAGTTGAACGCCAGATACTAAATCCATAAGTAAAACCTTAACAATTAATTATTAATAAATTAATTCCACAACAAAATGAAAAACCGAAAAAAAACTAACAAAAAAAAACAAAACAAGAAAAAAAAAACAAAAGACGAAACATTGAGAATAAAAAAATACTAAAATGATTACAAAAAAAAAATAAAAAAATCCAGTTGTTTCTCAGAAATATTCGTCTTGGCTTGGTAAGTAAAATGTTCGTTCAGCAGATGAACTAGTTTCCTGATTAATTATACAGCTAAACGGATCTTTCTCCAGTAATACGCATGTATCGAGGAACGAGCTGCAAATTTTGTATCGATAGGCTTCTTATCGATACCAATATGCGTACCATGGCTCAAAAGCTTGGCAACTTTTAGGCAAACATCATGTTGACACGGAGCAGCGTCAATGTTTGCGTCGTCTTCAAGAACGTATCCTTAGAAAAATGTAGCGGAACTTTTAATAACTTTTTTTTTACCTACTCACGATTCCCAAATAATTTGACAAAGGTTCCAATCGGTGGGAGGGATTTTAAAGCATTTTACAAGCCGAACGGCGCTTGTAAGTCGCTCTGGGCAAAAACTCGGTACTAAAAAATAAAATGTGCGCCTTACCTTAGTTGTTGTATCACGGTGCAATTTAACTTAAATTTGCCGCCGCAGCCAATGTGACCCCAAACGGTTATGGTTGGGCAGACGGTCACCCTAAAGTTGGCTGGCAGTAATATACCGAAGTTAAAAGTTGAGATATCAGCTGCGTTGATTAAACAGTATATCAAGGCTTTTAAACTTAAGGACTAAATAGGCAACAAAATTCATTTTGACTTATCTCGGATTGATAAGTTGTCTAAGCCCACAATCACCTAGCGCCTGTTTCACAACAGAAATCCCCAAACGAGTGTGGTCACCCCAAGGTGTCTTGAATACAGAAATACCACAAACAAGTGTGGTCACCCTAAGGTGTCGTGAAAACAGAAATCCCAAAACGAGTGTGGTCACCCCAAGTTGTCTTGAAAACAGAAATCCCACAACAAGTGTGGTCACCCTAAGGTGTCGTGAAAACAGAAATCCCAAAACGAGTGTGGTCACCCCAAGTTGTCTTTCAATCAAAAATACGGTCACCCAACCATCTCAATTTGCAAAAGGCAAGAGTCGAAGAGAACTTACAAATACAGCAATTGCAAAATTCTGTTGAAAAAAAAATAAAAAATTAAACAAGAAAATTAATAATGGCCGCTCCCATACAACATGAAGATCTGCTCAAGCTGAAGAGCTTCATTGAGTTCGTCAACACGAATCCGACCATCCTGAACATGCCGCAGCTGCAGTTTGTCAAGTCCTTTGTCGAGCAATTCGGTGGCAAAGTGCCGGAGGGTGACTTCAAAATGCCCGATGCGGCTGCCGGCGGGTAAGTCGACGAGCGAAATGCAAAGATAACGGGATGTGATTGGTGAATGAAAAATGTGCAATTGATTTTTGACAGCAAGTGCCCATTTGGTGGCGATGCCAAGGCCAAGCCAGCCGCGGCACCGGCTACTGAGCCCGACAACGATTCGGATGACAGTGACGAGGCGAAGTCTGTGTCGGATCCCGAATCTGATGTGGAGCTGGATATGGAAGGTAGGCAAGCAACAACAACAACAAAAAGTGCATTTTTGTCTAGTCACGTGTGGCCAGAGTTGCCAGATGACACAATTAAAAAAGGGTTTTCGGAGTTGAATTCTAAGTTGACATTTTTCACCCTAATCTTTGCAGGCGTCATTGAGGCCGACAAGGATCCCGCGCAGCCCATGGGTGACTCCTCCAAGGAGCCCACCGAGGAAGAAGTAGACCAGGCTGGTGACCTGCGTGCCCAGGCCGCTAGCGCTTATAGCGAGCAAAAGTTCGAGGAGGCCATTGGCCTTTACACTAAGGCCATTGAGCTAAATCCGGGCAATGCTCTGTTCCATGCCAAGCGCGGCCAGGCCTTTCTCAAGCTGAAGAAGCCGAATGCCTGCATACGAGACTGTGACAAGGCATTGGAGCTCAACTGTGATTCGGCGGCGGCGTACAAATTCCGCGGTCGTGCCCACCGCCTGTTGGGCCAGTTTGAGGAGGCGGCCAAGGACTTGCGCCAGGCCTGCAAGCTGGACTTTGACGAAGAGGCCGATGAGTGGCTGCGCGAGGTGACGCCTAATGCCAAGAAAATTGAGCAGCATCGCATCAAGCAGGAGCGCAAACAGGCCGAGCGCAAGATCAAGGAGCGCCAGCGTGCACAGGACAAGGCACGCAAGGAGCAGGCCAAGCAGCAGCAGCAACAGCAGAGCTCAAACAGTTCGGGTGCCGGAGGTGGCTTTCCCGGTGGCTTTCCGGGTGGTTTTCCGGGCGGTTTTCCGGGCGGTTTCCCAGGTGCTGGAGCGGGTGCTGGAGGTGGTGGTGGTGGCGGCATGCCCGCTGGCTTTGATATGTCCGATTTGATGTCCAAAATGAAGGATCCCGAGGTGGCCGCCGCCATGCAGGATATACTGCGCGATCCATCCAATATATCCAAATATGTCAGCAACCCAAAAGTTTTCAATTTGCTGAAGAACTTTTTCCCAGGCGGTTTTCCGGGTGGCGATCCAACTGCTGGCGATCCAACTGCTGGCGATTCGGAGTCAGGCAAGGACAGCAGCAGCGGAGGCGGCGGCGGTGGCGGCACCAGTGAGCCGAAGACCAAGAAGGAATCGTCTTCGGACTTTGTGGATGATGGTCTGGACTAAGTGTGCCCAGTAAGGAGGAGCCACTTCCTAACCAAAAACAAAATCGAAAGAGCAAGCATACACACACACACATACACACTTATATGATTTAGAGCGGGACAGGAATACCCCAAACGCGTTGCTGCATACAGGCCAACACTTTTGCCATACTTTTTCCCAAATGAAATGTTTCCTTATTTTATCGATCCAGCTAGTTGAACTAATATGCTCGATAAGAAACCAAACACGAAAATATATTAAATGATTTTTAGCCTTAAACATACACTCACACACGCACACCCACTCACACACACACACACACACAAACACACACATACACCTACCCATGCAAGCAAATGGAAACGCAGAGAACGAACATAATTTTTGTAAAACAAAATTGTACTGAATAGGATTTGAAATAATGAATAATGTAATAAGCAAATGCATTTAGCCCTCAAAAACAACAACCCCCCCCTCCCACCCCCTCTCATCAACAACACCCACAACAACTCCCCTCGCATGGCCACAGGAAAAAACATATTCATCTCTTATTCATCCAAAAAAAATGATCAATGAATAAAATTCTACGAGAATTGAAACTGAATCAACCATTTTGCTATATTTATCCCGCAACTGTGTAATAAACTGCGGATACGGTTAAAAGCTGGTCAAATGATGAATCGAAGCAAAAACCCAGAGGTGAAAATGGTGAAACTTGTAAACTGAAATATGTTAAATTTTTCGATTCAAACTCACAGCAGTCTCTATTCCCCTCTCCCAGTCTACCACTCTCAATATGTTGTAGCCTTTCTTTGGCCTTAGCCTGACAACTAATTGGGCACCATCGACGGACTGGTACCTATATATATCAAATGATTTCCTGCCATAACAAATTCGAAAAATTAAGTCGATAACGAATCGAAGCGGTAGGTCCTTATTTGCAAGAGCAATTTCGATCATATCAATTCAAATCGAACCTTTTTCTTTTGCCATCTCTGAGATCTGATTGCTTATATGGTTAGACATACGGTCTTGGCCATAACGAGTCTGCTTATGCTGCTAATCAATCTTCTATATTCTACCTATACTTTCGTATCTGACTGATTGGCCATCTAATCCAAAATGAAATATGGCAGGAAAATGCATATTTTCATACCCTAGGGTATTATAAGATTGTACGAATGTTTGTAACGCTATAAAGGAAGCATCTCCGACCACATAAAACATGTATATTCTTGATCAGCAAGACGAGCTGAGTGGATTTGGCCATCTCCTCCGTCAGTTTGAATGCTTTCTTCACCAAACTTGGCACAAAGTCTTTAAATACATACAGGCTGCAAATTTGTCAGAACCGGCCAGATCGTATGACTATAGCATATGGCTGTCATAGGAATGAACGGTTGAAAATTTAGTTTTAGTGAGAAAATTTTTTCTTATTTTCAATGAAAACGCCTCCAAACTTTGTATTTCTTAGTTTGCCATGCTTTCCCATGATTCTACCAAGTTTGGTTGAAATCGTACATCTATATAGTATAGCTGTCATACAAAAGTAGAGTTTTAGTGAGAAAAACTTTTTTGTTTTCAATAGAAACGCCTCCAAACTTTGTCTTTCTTAGTTTGCCATGCTTTCCCATGATACTACCAAGTTTGGTTGAAATCGGACAACTATTTAGTATAGCTGTCATACAAAAGTAGAGTCTGAAAGCTAGTTTTAGTGAGAAAAACTTGTTTGTTTACCATTAAAATGTCCTTAAAATTGGCATTCATTCAATTCTACAAACTTTTGTCAAAATCGGATGACTATTAGCCTAAATATGACATACAAAAGCAGAGGCGCCATCTGGTAAACCACTCAACCAGGAATCGGCCAAGAGAAAACAGTACTTTTTGAATCAAAAGCCACTTAAAATCTTTCTATATAACAAAAGTATAACAAATTATGAAATGGCCAGTTAGTCAGCTGAAACGATCTAGTCATATCCCTCCGGCTTGATAGCCACTTAGTTCCTATGAAAATACACCAAACATCATTCTATAGAATTCGGGATGTCGTCATTTGTAGTCGGGAGGGGGTCAGCCGAGTCAAACAGCATTCCCAATGTTAAACACTTTATAAATTCCTTTATACTTACATTTATTTATTGTTGTCTCAATGTTATTGCAAATAATTACTTTTACTTACTCATGGCATCTAAATTTGAATATTGATTTAAGGTTGCACAGTTGTGGCATTTGATAATGATAAGTCATCGGCGGGTTGATAACTGCATAGCCACCCACACACACACACATGCACATTGAAGTGTGCTCTGCTTGGCTACTGCATTACTCATACGCTCCGTCAGCACTCTCACCATTTCTCTCGCCTTCACTCTCTCTCACGATTTGCGGTCGGCAGTGAGTCAGAGCGGACGAGCGAGATTGCAGGCGTATTGAAAGAAAATATTTGTAAGCCATTTTAATTAACAGTTACAAACGTTTTATGCGTGCCGGGGGCGTGCTTAAAGGCCAAAATGCATAAGGTGGACAAGCCCATACATTTTAAACCCTCACCCCACCCCCGCCCCCACCACACACGAATTTCCCGTAAGCGGGGAGCGTGCTTTTCGATGACATCATGACGTCAGCGCGTCAAAGTAGCACAGCGCACACATTGGGGGCCACAACTTGTTGTGCTTGTGAATAGGATGGCGATACCCCGTGGGGGAATTGTGGCGAGTAGGGGAGGGGGAATATTAGACCCATTAGAAATGGGGTAGAACTGCATTAGAAGTCGCCATAGTTTCGAGTTTTCGAGTTCAATGTTTTGGAAAAGAGCTACAACCCTGTGCTTAACAAGCAACCCTGCTTGGACACAACAAAATGAGCAGGATAGCTGCCCCTCAAGGTATGCTATGCTTATGGAATTCTTCTAAACGAAAGTTAACTTTTCGAATAATGCTCAATTAAAACTTTTACTCAGATGAATTAGACGAACTGCAAGAGGGTATACAAACAAGCTAACTCTTTCAGATGTTTGTAATGCCTAGAAGGAAGCATCTCCGACCACATAAAGCATATATATTATTCTTGATCAGCAAGACGAGCTAAGTGGATTTAGCCATCTGTTTCTAGGCCATCGCCTCCGTCAGTTTGAAAGCTATCTTCATCAAACTTGGCACAAAGTCTTAAAATACATACAGGCTGCAGATTTGTCAGAACCGGCCGGATCGTATGACTATAGCATATGGCTGTCATAGGAATGAACGGTCGAAAATTTAGTTTTAGTGAGAAAAACTTTTTTGTTTTCAATGAGAACGCCTCCAAACTTTCTATTTCTTAGTTTGCTATGCTTTGCCATGATTCCACTAAGTTTGGTCGAAATCGGACAACTATATAGTATAGCTGTCATACAAAAGTAGAGTCTGAAAACTAGTTTTAGTGAGAAAAACTTGTTTGTTTTCAATGAAAACGCCTCCAAACTTTGTATTTCTTAGTTTGCTATGCTTTGCCATGATTCTACCAAGTTTGGTTGAAATCGGACAACTATATGGGATAGTACACAACAATAGCATATGGCTGTCATAGGAATGAACGGTCGAAAACTTAGTTTTAGTGAGAAAAACTTGTTTGTTTTCAAAGAAAACGCCTCCAAACTGTGTATTTCTTAGTTTACTATGCTTCTCCATGATTCTGCCAAGTTTGGTCCAAATCGGACATCTATATGGTATAGCTGTCAAAGAAAAGTGAGGTTAGAAAAGTAGTCTTAGTAGTAAAAAATTTTTTGTTTTCAATGAGAACCGCTTAAAAATTGGCATTTAAATATTTTCTAAGCTTTCGCACAAATCTGTAAAGTTTTATCCAAATCGGTTGACTATAGGTTATAGCTGCCATAGCAATGATCGGTCGAGAAACTAGTTTTAGTGAGAAAAACTTGTTTGTTTTCAATGGAAACGCCTCCAAACTGTGTATTTCTTCGTTTACTGTGCTTCTCCATGATTCTGTCAAGTTTGGTCGAAATCGGACATCTATATGGTATATAGCTACCATAGAAAAGTAAGGTAAGAAAAGTCGTCTTAGTGAGAAAAACTTGTTAGTTTTCAGCGGTAATGTTCTTAAAATTAGTTAGAATAAAGTGCTGCAAGGGTATACAAACTTCGGTCGAGCCGATGTTAGCTCTGCTCTGTGTTTTTTTTTTACAACTGGAACGATTGATAAAGGTACCTTCTATCCAAAGGCAAACATGATATGGGCGAAGAAGCAGTTGGCCAGCTCCACCTCTCTACACAGTAGCCAACGGGTCGACCCCAATGCAACTTCTTGAAACTTTACCTACTTGTTTTTGTTTTTATATTGCGAAGAACATTGCCTGCTGGCAAAAAAGCGAAAAACTTGTTCAGTTTCGTTTTCATCGTGCGCGCGCCAAGACGCAAAATAAAACCAAACCTCTCGAAATTATTTCGAAAAATTCTCAAACGCCAGTCAGCGTATCCAGCAGAGCCATAAAGTAAGAGCACATTCAAAACATTTTCCATATATTTGGGTGTCGTGAGTGAAAGATCAACGGAGAAGCGTATAAAATTTCAAGACCTATTACTGCAATTAAATTGCAACGTTTTCGGCCGATGATATCATTCGTCAAGGATGGGTCGGGGGCGGGGGCGGGGGCGAGGGTAACATTATACATAGTTTGTTATCAATCTCAGCGTTTCTGTTTGATTTGCATTTGACGACAACTTGTTGTTGTGTTGTGGTTGGGTTGCTGCTGCTGGGAAGTGATATCATTGCGAGGCCCTAAAACAGGCAGCCGCCGCCAACCAGCCGGAAATCAACATAAATGTGGCCCCACCCCGAACTCGATCACCAAAACATCATTCGGCCAGAACAACAACAACACCATCATCATCACTATTCATAGCATCAGCATCGTTGTAAGCCATTACGTCACCGGGTGGAGTGGCATCATCAGTGGCTATTAATTGGGAGCCATGATGAGCAGGGCTTGACAGAACTGAACACTGAGCTAGGACTGAGACAGTGGGAAGTTGGAGAGTTTCCTTGAGAGATTCTCAAATCTTGTCCATGCTGCCACCATTATATGTACATGTGTGGTGTGTATATCTAGGCGAGTGTGTGTACAGCAGCCTACATATAAATTTGAGAAAAAGTAAATACACAAATTCTCAGTTTCCCCCCCTGCCCATCCCATTCGCCTACTGTGCGATATTTCAATAACATTTTTGGCGAGGCCGGCATTGAAAATTATTTTAAAATTCGAGAAAGCACACAAACGCACACACCGAGAGACACAAACATCCATGCATACGAAATGTGGAATTATGAGGGGCGTGGCAAGGGCGTTCGATCTGTAACAGCTGGCCTAAATCGAATAATTGACCCAATTGGGAGAGAAAAAGTGGCAAATAGAATCTCTAGTTAGATATAGACTAGATCCGGCTGAAACATTTGTTTGATTAGCATCCAAATTTTACAGATTGAAAGTACATTTGGAAATTCCTTGAAGCCAATAACACTGTACCGCGCATATCAGATTTCCCATAACACCAAAAAAAGTGTAAATTTTCAAAGGATTTTGAGCATTCCTTGGCGTCCCAGATTCTGTACACTTTATGCTGTAAGTGGTTTCCAGACTAATCGATGCTGCAAAATAGAAGTAAAACAATGCCAATTCGATTGTTAGGGAACTCAAATTCCGAAGTCCTTTCACTATTTGAAACATTTCATAAATGCGCTAGTTTTCTGATCGGTAGAAAATGGTACTCTAGCTGCTACGACTCTTCTTGAACAATCGTTTTTAATCCGTTCCTCGTCTGATCAGTTTCCCATCAGTTTCGAGTCATTTGAGAGTCTTTTTTTTAGTCGTATTTCACTATAAGACAAGCATCTCTTTTGGATCATCAAAAGGAGTCGGAATATAATCAAGATCAAGGTGATTTTTATGAAAAGTGTCTTCCAAATGTAGTAGACTTCGTTTAGTTAAACCGTTTTACTGAATTAACCGTAACCGTAGATGTAGATGTAGATGTAGAAGTATGTTTTATGTCAAGAAAGTGTAACACACATGTAAAAAACTCCCATTTTTCCCTTACTTTGGCATCCAGAATGTTAAAATCAGGCCCTATTATTCGGTTGGGGGCTTTGAGGGGTAGTTTTGAAGGTACGGTTCGGTTCAAAACCGGAAAAATGTGAGTTTTTTCATGTGTGAAAACAGTTTCTTGACATACTGTATATTTTTATTAAAGGTAAAGTAAATAAGACTAGTGGGAGAGTGTTTTTTTTTCACAACTTGTAACTCTCAAGCACGAATTCCGTGCACTCTCAATATCCAAGTGACAACTTAGGAAAAGGATTGCACGACGAAAAAGCTCGAAGAATAATATAATATCGCACTCTTGTCGATTTTTGAGGGATATATTGATAATGTAGCGAATGGATGAACGAAATTAGGCAATAAATATGATAAAAATTCGATCCTATCTCCAAACTCTTCCCTCAACCTATCGCCAAACTCTCTCTCTCTCTTTGACAAGAGAGATAAGTAATGCCATCTTTAGGAGTCAAAAAAAAAGAGACACATTTTCTAGACTGTTCAGGTCCTTAAAGAGTGGTTTTTTGAGATGATCTTCTCCTCATGTCGCAACCCCATTGCCATATAACCATTGGTTAGTAGATAGTAGTAGATCTGCTATCGCAGATCATAACTAGCAAAATACACTAATTATGCAAGATTTTGGTGAATTCAACCAAAAATCCAACTGAAACGGGTTTGAAACTGAACTTAGATTGATGGGTCACGGGTTTGAACCTCAGAGTGAAACCCCAATGGAGTTTTAAGAATCATTTCAAGTTTTTTCAAGCCCCCGGCGTCGTTTTCAATCAAGAATAACCTCATATCTGCCACTATTTTCGAAATAAATAGTTCAGATTATTAATAAATAAAGCTAGTTAGTACACAGAAAAGGAAAACAAGTTTTTTGATATTGAAATATACATTTTTCATATCCTGTGAATGATTTTCTGAAATCTAAGATACATTTAACATCAAATATGTATACTGAAATCATCCAATGGATATTTTGAACAATACTCCCTCATATGCTTCCATCTTTATAAACCTAAAGGATTCGCATAGATGCAGATATTATTATTTCTATGGAATTGATCGAATTCTAGCTCGCTTTCGCCTTTACCTAACGATATTTTCCCTAAATATTGAATAAAATCTGAGTATTCCACCCGCATCTTGTTCTTTTCTTACAATTTCCAGCATATCCAAACCAACCACCTACCCACCCACCTTAAGCCAAAAGTCCAAGTGTAATCACAGTCAAAATGTCGCACTCAGTGACCATCACACGCACCACCACCAGCACCACCAACACCTCCTACATTGTGCTCAATACCGGCTATCTGAAGACCTTTCCCGGCATTCTGAAGCTGTTCGAGCTGGTAAGTACCAGGTTGAGTGCACACCCCAAGTCAGGCGACTGTTTAACCTGCCTCCGTTTTCACAGATTATTGGTGCCGGCATTGTGGGCATTATGGCCTATTACGCTGATAACTATAGTCGCTACTCCTATGTGGGAAATATGGATTTATTCCACTTCCTAATGGCCACCACATTTATGATAGGCACCTTTTGCTTACTCTTGGCCTGCCTCACCTCGCTCAGCACGGGTGGCATTATTGCCAAGACCATCTATGTAAGTAAATCTGCCCTCCACCTCCCGAGTTTCGTCAACTCATAAGCCTTCATTGCCTTCGATTTGCAGGAGCTGATCTATCACAGCATAGCAGCCATTTTGCTATTGGCCTCATCCGCATGTCTGTTGCTCAAATTGCGCAACAGGAATCACGATGGCTTCATGATTGCCGGAGTGCTGGGTCTGGTCAATGCGGTGCTGTACTTCATCAGTGCATTCCTGGCACATCGATCCTATCGCGGCATCTAAGGGCATAGATGAAGTGAGTGTTCAAGTCCGTAATCTGCAATCTCGAAGCATTTGAATGGCGCTCAGGGGCCATGTAGAGGGGAAGAGAGCGAGAGATCCACCGAGAAGGATTCTTTGTTGTACTGTGAAATGTTTTTTGTTTCATCCACATATATATTTACCATATGGATATAATACTTATTGATATGCTTTTTTTTTGTCTCACTTTCTTTTATACCAAACACAAAAACAAAAAAACATAAACAAAAACAATTGTGAAATGTAATTCGAATAAACTGAAAACTTTGTGTCTAATCAGCGGAGTCGGGAGAAGGCAAATTATCAGCCTATTTGGAATTCAGAAACTACCTGAAAGAAATATTCGAAAATAATCTGTATAATACAATATCATTTCAATCCAAACGTCTTCCTTTCCCTATAGACATATCGGAGATTAAGAATCCAGACCTGAACCAACATGATTTACTTCTTGAATATAACTTATGCCTGATATAAGCTCTGATGGTTATTTCCCATAATACAGACTAAAGTCTATCCAACGGCGCTTACAGTTACTTCTGAAAAAAACGAAGAGAGCGAGAGCGAAAAAATGTATACATATGTACATATGTACATAAATATTAGCAGTGTGTGCACCAGTTTAATGCCGGTTGTCCCATGCAGCAGCAGCCCTTTGCAACCCCAGATAACTGCACTTCACAGTTATTTATGTTTTATTTCACAAATCTTTACACAGCGATAATTCACAGTACATTCAAGGTGACTGCATGAACTTTAACTTAATTCTTGCTTTTCTACACTACGCACTCGGTCAATTTTAAGTTAAGCGGCTGGAGCTGCGTAGGTCAATGGCAAATACGAAGTTGACACACCAAAAGCTTTGCCATCTGCTGCTGAACAGTCTCTTCCGAATAAAGAGTAAAGAGCGAAAGTCCGTTAACTCTCACTGTCACTAGGCTTCAGCAATTGCATACACACACAAAATTCTGGTGTGTAGAATTGAAGCTGACGCTGACAGCAACTTTCTTTCCATTTGCTAATGCCTGATGTGTTTTGTTGTTGTTGTCTATCGAAAAAATTGTATTTAAGTTTGTTGTTGTTTACAAATAATAACTGTTATCATAGTACATTTTTTAACATGTACTTTGTTATTGTATTAAGTTACACCTTTTTTTTTATATTAATATGGCAACTCTAACGTGATGTGATCTTACGTGATACCACATAGAATACCATAAGTTACGGTAAGATTTCTGTTTTTGCAGTAAGGTAATAATTAAAACAGTCAGCTTATTTATTCAATGGGATCATTACAGTAAAAACAGAGTCTTTGGTAGGGTTATTCTTGGCGGTCTAATCCAACTGTGGTTTTTTTATATTTTCGCTGTACAAATAATGAGCAAATAATCCCTAAACTAAATTTCTATACTACTGTGGGCAAAAAGTAGGTTAAATTTTCAATTTAAACTTCGCGGGCCTAACAATTCGGGCTAGTTCTTTTTTTCTTGATTTGGCAGGACAGTTGATGGCATCTGGTCCAAACTTCATGTGAATGTCATTATCAGTAATATATTTACGCTTGTGTTTTCCAACCAAGAGTGCATTTTTCGATTTTTACAATGTCTGATTTAATTGAGCAGAAAGATGCCATCAAATTTTGTTTGCGGAATGAAATTTCGGCTGCGGAAACGTTGAGGATGTTGCGGAAGGCCTTTGGTGATTCTACCATGTCACAACAAAATGTTTATAAGTGGTACAAAGACTTCAAAGAGGGTCGAGAACGTGTGGATGACTTGGAGCGCTCCGGACGACCATCGACGTCAACAGATGACCAACACGTCAATGAAGTGGAGAAATAGTAGACCCTGATTACCTTGTTTTTGGTAGATCGTATAATAAATAGCATATTTACAGTAAGAGCTTTGGGATTTGAATTGATCGCACTGAAGTTTTCACATTAAGCTTTTCGCTCCGCTTAACATAGCTGTTCTTCAACCTTTAAGCTAAATACATAATTTCCTTCGGCACTCAAATGGCATATTCCGGTTGTGTCATCTGGCAGTAGAACTGACACGACTGAATGATGAAGAAGACCACGGCCACCGCCGTATTCACCGCAATGAAGTACATGTAGTAGACAATAAACTCATTACACCGGATCTCAATGAAAGGTGTCCGCTCATGTAGTATACAGGTGGCAATGATCAGCACCACCGACAGCATCGAACCCACCAGCAGCATCTGGGGAAGGGAAAAACACACACACACACACACATATCATACCAGCCAAGTGGCACTTTTGTTGCCACAGACTCCCCCTACGTTACTTACCGCATTGGAGGTAATCAGATTGATGTTCAAATTGCTTAGATACTTGGCCCTAATCAAAATCATTACGGCAAATGAGTAGAACATGGTCAGCACCACAGTCCATTTCAAGTAGAACAGCTCCAGCCAGGTTAGATGCGGCGTATTCACATTGTCCACTATGACAGCCTTTTGGCAGCTTCTATTTTCGGGCACCAGTCTGGCATCGACATGAACTGATGCATCCGCATTGATGTGCACTATTCTATTCAGCATATGCAGGGCCCCAAAGCAGGCAATCTGCAAGAGTGGAGCGAAGGTGTGAAGGCAACACTAGGCTTGGGTCTTACACTTACAAAGGCGCTGAGTGATACCAGGCCGGCGCTTACGCCCAAACCCTGGCACATGTTGTTGCACTGACGACGGGCTAAGAACCACTGCCGCTGGAGCGACTCCCGCTCCCTCTACTATGCCACACTCACACTCACACATGTGTACCTGCAACTGGAGATGGCCGGATGCAGCTGGGTCTGGGCTTTGGTTTGTTATTGCTTGGAGCAGCACGCAAGCGGCAAACAGTTTTATTTTACAAATGTTCTTAAATGCGGCCGGCTTATTCATAAGAAAAGATGGGCGCTGGCGCGTCTGGGCACTAAAATTAGTCAACTGGTCGATTGAGTAAACGTAAATGAAAATGAAAAATACAATTGAAGTGGGCGCATTTGGTGTTCACCTACTGACTAAACTTCACCCCGATGTTGTTCACCCGCGTCTGCATGTGCTGCAGCACGTCCTGCGAGAAGTCCTCGATGGTGGTGAAGCGACTCTTCTGGAAGCTGAATATGTCGCTCAGGAAGGACAGGAGCTGCTCCCGGAAATAGTGGCAGATGTCGCGTAAATTCTCGTTGGGTCCAAAGAAACCCCAGGCCATCAGCGGGGATATTTGCTCCGAAATGACATAGAAGTGGGCCATGAAGCCGTTGGGGAACTTGAGCATGCGCTTCTTGGCCTTAAGCACCGACCAGACGGCTGTGGTGAGGGCCTGGCAAATGGGGATGGGATGGCAAGAAAGTTGAGACACACAATCCAAAGCTCCGGCACTTACCGTCTCCTTGAAGCCGTTGGACAGCCAACGGTTTTGCACCACTGCCGTTACACTGGCGGGCGGTGCATCCAGGTCCTTGAATGAGTCCAGTATTATGAAGTCCAGGCAAATGTCATAGAAAGTCATGGCCTTGACATTCCGCTGCTCCAGCTCCATTTGTATGCAGGGCCAGCTGCCGGGATCTTGCAGAAAGTTCACCATATCCTCATAGCCCACCAGGAACTCCTTGGTGTCCTTGTCGCCCAGGCACAGCAGATCGGTGAGTATCTGTCGGCCCGAGTCGCAGATCCATTGGCCCACAGCCGGATCCTTGAACAGAAACTGAAAGGCCAGACGCACGCAATGCAATTTGGCCAGGTACTCGGTGTCACTGTTGCAGTGCATCAGCTCGGCACGTATGGTGCGACAGGGCACTGTATACTCTTCGTGATGCTTGAGCGCGCTCTGGAACAGCGGATACTCCTCGTAGGAGGTCTCTATGAAGCCCTCGAACTCGCGCAGATCTGCCACCTGATCGAGGGCAGAGGCAAAACTTTCAGCCGAATCAAAATTGGGATCCGAGCCGGCTCGACTCAACACGCTGCCCGATTTGCGAGACAGACGATCGTCATCGGCGACCGCCAGGCCGTCTTCCTCCGCCTCGTCTATGGAATGTTCCTCGCGAAACAGCACCGAACGCTGATCGAGAAAGAGTAGCTCGCTCTGCTCCTGCAACGTATAGGACATCTCCAGGAGATTCTGTATTTCGCGACAGAACTCCGAGTCCTCGGCTGTGGTGAGCGAAGCGGGCACCCCACCAGGCGAATAGTGGGCCGCGAGAGCATCCTCCCAGAAATTAATGACCGTATCCAGAGCCTCCATGCCCATAACACCCAGCTGCTGGGCCGTCAGTTGGGTGACAACAGAGCCGGGTATGGCAGTAGCGGCAGCATGATTTTGATTAACCAAAACACCCGCTCCAATGGAGCCCGAAGCCATCGACAAACGATCTGAGTATGCCAAGGTGGAGCCCACGGGACTGCCCGAGCGTGCCGAAGCTTTGGAGCCCGCAATGGATATCAGATCATTGGGACTGCGCATGCTGTTGCGTGTCCTACGTCCAGTGTACTTACGCGGCCGACGGGGCGGACGCGGGGGCTTGCGGCGACGCAGGAAACGCGAAAGAACGCCCATTAAAGCCACGCCGGCGGTCAGTGAGAAGAGCACAACCTATAAATGAACAAATGGGGAAGTGAGAGAGGAGAGCTGCTGCTGCAAGTCGCCCTTGCCCTCCTACCTTTGTGGTGGTGGACATGCGAAAGGGCAGCAAACTTCCGCCTCCACCGGACCAGTTCGCCGGCACTAGACGATGCATTTTGGGAACTGTTGATTGTGTGTGCGCTTGATTTTGTGCCAGACCCCGATGGCCCAGTTCTGTTTATGTATATGTGCAGACACCCTGAACTGCAGCTGCTGCTGCACATTGACCGCCTCTGCTTCTCCGCTGCTGCTGCTGCCCTCCTCGTGGTCCGTTTAGAATGTTTCTGCAGGATGGTTTGCCTGGTTAGACGGCTTAGTATGCTTAGTTATGTTTGGTGTGCCATTCAACGGACTGCAATTCGGAACAAATCATTTATAATTTTGTTTATCAGTCAAAACTTTCACTCTTAAGCCCCCCAAAAAAAAACAACAAATTGCATCACAAGAGGTTGGAAAGAGAAATATAGCCAGAGCGAGTCGGCAAATATCAGCTGTTTGTACAAGTGCTGCCAGAAGGTGCTGAACTGCAGCAGTCCGTCTCTGTGTTAGGGGTGCAAAGTGATGCCGGATCGGGCCGAAGTGCGGGAGTTTGAATATTAGAGCTGAGCAAGTTACTAAAGTGTGACTGGTAAGGTGTATTGAAGTTATATGATTAACTTGTTTTGAGAAATTTAAACTTAGTTTTATATGTTTACTGCGATTAAAACGATATACTCCATTTTTGGCGAAAGTCAGCCCTAAGGCGGTAGTGAAAACACCCCAAATAGTTTGAAACACCCAAAATAGTTTGTAAGGAACAATGTATTCAATCCAATCAATGTTAAATGGGTTAAGTCCATTGACTGCTTTAAGCGCGATCTTCACAAAAACCTTTATTTTGGGCTATGAAAGTCATGAAGTATCATTAGTATTTATATGATCTGTCTAAATTCACGATCGTTTGCTTGACGGGAGATATAATTGAGAAAAGAGATTTAAACAATTTGTCGCACTCGAGAGTCTTTGAAAAAAGTTGTTCAACTTATTTGCGGGCTGGAAAACAGTGGGAGGGAGGGCCAAAACAGTTACCGTAACCATAACCGTTATTCGTTTCGGTTTTAATCACTGTGACTGTGACTCCGCGGCCTCAATTCATTGCAGCAGAGCTGCCAACCCAAGGTTATCGATAACCTGGTATTATGTAAATTTCGATGGCCACATTGGCGGGCAAAGGGGGGCCAAAACTAAAATTATTTGAAACACATTGCGACTAACTAAATCAACTTGATAACAGATACAATAATTATGCTATTAATGGGTTAACTAATAGCCGAGCAGTTACTTTGGAGCGGCGGTCACAACTTAGCCTGTGACTGTGACATGGCTAAGTCAACAACAACAGCAAACAAATGTAACAACAACAAAAACTGGGAGGGAGCCACAACATACCGGCATAAACCAGAGCAACAAATATTAAAATAGCAACAATTAGAATATGCTCTGCTTCTGGCATTATTAAAAATGTATTTTTTGGCATTGGCAAGCTAAAAATTCTCTCCGACACACACACTCACACACACTCTCGAACATAGACGGATACACTTACTCATCTCAGGCCACGACAACGCTTGGGGCCGAAATTTTCTAGTCTTGGCACTTTTTATTATTCCCGCAGCAGAAGTGACTGTCAGTCAACATCATAAACTAAATGATGTCTGAAGATGGCAAAAGTGAGCGAGTAGCTAGACGAGAGTGTTTCATCCACTAATACCATCTACCCATACCCAGGTCCAGGTCCACGCACACGGAATATTATTGAGAATCAATTGTTTCGCCGACAGCGTAGCCTCAAGCTAGAGGCATTGCAGCGACAACGTACATTACATGGCCGCACCATTGATGCATTTGGCCCTGACGATGAGACAGACGAGCCCTTCGACAAGGTCAGCGTAAGGTCTATGAAATTTTTGTAAAGATCACTTTGGTTGCAGCGAAATCCCAGCAAATACTGGTTTTGAAACAATTTTGTTATGCCCTATTGCAGACCCACATTGTCATCATTTTTACGGAAAAGGCCAAGCTGCGACACTGTCAGGATGTGGAGAAGATCATACAAGAGTTTGGCATACAAACCACCCTGGAGATTGTGGGGTGAGACAACGCGACGTGGAGGACTCTACGGGACTGATAATTGACCATCTTTTTCGTTCCCTAGGAAAACCGAAAAGTATTTGTATTTGTCGGCCAGCTTGGATACCTTACTTCGTCTGGCCGATGCTGCTGAATTGGAGAAAATGACAACCACGGGCAGTCTGCAGAAATTCAATCATGGCTGTGTGGCTGATTTCCTGCAACCGGGCATGACTAAAGAGCAAATCTTGCGATTTTGCGAGATACCGGTGCTCATTAAGGATGTGATCAAGCCACCCATTAAGTCATATATCCAAAAGGGTTATATTGAGGATATGTTTCCATTGCATGATATTGTGAGTAGCATGACACTTGGAAGGGAATGAGGAAGTCTATCCTATCAAAGTCTTTGCTGACTTGAGGAAAGGCAACTGAACCAGAGAAGAGCAGAAGAAGAACTTGTTCTCTCTCGTTCTCTTTCAATTTCAAAGCTTTCTGAATGAATCTGGGCACATCCAGTGCGAACTTAATTACGCTCCCCATTTCCCTCCCTCCTCCTCCTCAGCTCTATCTGGATCGCTTCAATTGGGATTTGAAACGCACCAAGCTGCCCATTGAGGAGATACGCAACTATTTTGGTTCCAGCATTGGACTCTACTTTGGTTTCATTGAGTTCTATACCAAGGCCCTAATATTTCCAGCCGTCTTTGGACTCTTTCAATTCTTTTTGAATTTGAATTTATCTGTGGTGTGCAGCTTCTATGTCATCTGGACAACCGTAAGTCTGCCTTGTCGTTTCTATGTATCTCCATAGATAAAGCCTCTCTCCCCCCGACCTAGATCTTCCTGGAGCTTTGGAAACGCAAATGTGCTGGCTACTCGTATCGTTGGGGCACCATCGAAATGAGCAGCCTGGACAAACCGCGTTCCGCCTATCAGGGCCAAATGAAACCCGATCCCATAACGGGCAAAATGACACTACACTATCCCATGCGCTTTACGTACCTGCAAATGTATTGCATTTCGTATCCGGTGGTCTTTGGTTGTGTGATAGCCGCCGCCTGGTTTGCTCTCTACCAGTTCCAAATCGAGGCGGAGGTATTGGCCGATTTTGGTGCCGACTCTTGGCTGTTGTATGTGCCAGTTATAGTGCAATCGATTTTGATCGCAATTTTCTCCTGGGCCTATGAGAAACTGGCCACATTCCTGACCAATCTGGAGAATCATCGCACGCGTTCCCAGTACGACAGGCATCGGGTCAACAAGCTGATGCTCTTTGAGATTGTCAACAATTTCTTCTCGCAGTTCTATATTGCGTTTGTGCTGCAGGACTTGAAGCAGCTGAAGTATCAGCTAATGATGCAGCTGCTCATCTTCCAGCTGCTGTGCATTGCCCAGGAGATAGGCATTCCGCTGATGGCGGTGCTGCGTCAAAAGTATGCCAAATACCGGCACAAAGAGGTCGCGGAGGAGAAGCAGCCGGCGATCAGTAATTTACCCAGATACGAGCAATGTTTCTATGAATCAGGCCTGGATGCCTATCATTCCACATACGAGGATTATCTGCAGGTGTGCATACAATTTGGATTTGTGGTACTTTTTGCCGCTGTGGCTCCCTTTGCCGCCATTGGAGCGCTGGCCAACAATGTCTTTGCCGTCCACATAGACATGTTCAAGTTGTGCAACATTTTTAAGCGACCATTTGCCCGCCGAGCCAAGAATATTGGCGCCTGGCAGCTGGCCTTTGAGCTGATCTCGGTGATGTCATTGCTGAGCAATTGTGGCCTGCTGTTTCTGCAGCCCAATGTTAAGGAATTCGTTTCACATTGGATGCCATCCGTGCCGGAGCTGTCGTTTGTGATCTTTGAGCATGCGCTATTGGGCCTGAAGTTTGTCATACACAAGGTGATACACGAGAGACCGCGCTGGGTGCGCATCGGCCTGCTCAAGGCGGACTTTGAGACCAGCCAGGCCCTCAAGCAGCTCAAGTGAGTGCAGCTAGTTTTGATGCCTTCCAAATTGGAAACTAAATAACATAATTTTCCTTTTGTTTTTGCAGAAAATTCAAGGCGGAGGCCAACAAATTCAATTAATCTCACCCGCAACACACAGAATAATCTCGGTGCTAAAGAACCAGTCCATTTTATGTTTATATATTTATCTAAATGTTAATCTATTTTAAAACAGTCAAGCCAAGAAGAAATTGCCTGAAATATGAAAGGGTCTTATGAAATCTAGAACAATAGACTGAGTTGTTAGGCTCTAAGCCTAAGAGTGCACTTGTCACAGGAGTTCCTTGCAGTGCCCTCTGTTCGTGTATCCCTAGGGTGTTTTTCGTGTTATGCTTACCTCGATTCATCTAAAACTACGTCAAATGAGCTCCAATGTACTTGAAAATAGACTTTTTTGATTAACCCTTGAAGAATTTACAAGCTTCTTTATAAAACCCAGCTGTGTAAGTCGTCTGGGCATAATCTCTGAGCATATTTTCAAAGCCATGTCAGAGACAATGATTTAGATAAGCTTTGAGCTTGTTTTCAGTATCTCTTAAGGCTTAAGCTCTTAAGACAGTTGAACGAAAACTATTTTCAATTTCAGACGCGAGCGTAAGTAAAAGTCTACCCTGCTTGACCTAATTGTAACCATAATCTGGAAGAATAAACTTCCATTATGTTACTTAACAGAGCATTAACATTAATGTAAGCAAATCAAAAGCAGTTCTTCCTGCTCTGAAAAGTAGGCAACGTTTTTTGTAACCTCTAGCACTATGCCATCTATGCCATTTACACGACTTTAGTATACCCTTCTTACACTTCACCTTTTATTAACCAATTTTAAGGCCTTTGGGTGTCCTTTGGATAATGTTTGGATGCTCATCATTTGCCCACTGACTCAAAATCAGGCTTCTCAAGACAAACGGATGGCCAGTCATGGTACAAACATTTGGAATGGAACCCGCTTGACGGAGTCGATCGAACAGACAGACAGACCTCAAGTATCTTGTGGACCGAAAACAAGTAACAAAGTCGATCAAGCCCGACTTAATAGGTAATATACTCCATGCCAACAAAAGTGACTACTGCTGCTGCAGTAGTAGCTGAAAGCAGCTTTGCGTCAGCCCAACGAACATAGCGTATAAAGCGCGGGCACCACTGCCTCCAAGGCAGCGATGTTCAAGAAGAGTGAGAGAGTGTATTGTGTGCTGTGCACTGTCCTCATCGACGGCCGGCCAGCGAATGCAAGCAAAGAGAGCGCTGCTGGGTGAACATCGCTGCGCTAGATCATTCTAGAACTTCTGAATAGCGCTCTAACATTCTATATAAACTTCAAGGTAAACCTATTCCCAAATTTCTAGATGCTTCAAGAAATTTCTGAAATATTTAAGAGATTTCTGACAATTTTTATACTCTGTACCGTAGGTACATAGAGTATTATAAGTTTGTGCAAAAGTATGTAACATCCAGAAGGAAGCATCTCCGACCCCATAAAGTATATATGTTCTTGATCAGCATCAACAGCCGAGTCGATATAGCCATGTCCGTCTGTCCGTCTGTCTGTCCGTATGAACGCACAGATCTCAGAGATGGTAAGAGATAGAGGTTTGACGTGTATGGGACATATGCTTCTTATGTCTGCAGGCAGATCTAGTTTATTTTTAATATTTTGGCCACGCCCCCTCCCGCCCCCGCAATTTAGAAAAAACGTCATATCTCCCACAGTTTTGAAGATAGATGGCTTGTTCCTTCTGAACATATTTAGTTATTAGGATAACTTATCGATCCGCCAAAGGAATGAAGAAGATCGGATGAACGGTTTTCGAGTTATGATCAAAAGACAAATTTTCTTGGTACAGAGTATGTTATAGTCGGGCTTGACCGACTTTCTTTCTTGTTCTAACTACAATTGGGAAATTGACACTGAGTCTCTCTTGAACCGCCTTAAAACCGGTCCCGAACTCGAATAAAATATATAATTTCTGTTTACCAATTCAGAGTTATGGCTCTGAACCACTTTTCAAACGCTTTTCAACGCTTTTCTGATTGTCATGAACATACTGTAAGCACTTCGAGTGAAGGAACAAATCAAACATATTAACATTTACTCATTAAGTAAGACTGAACCGAATCAAAGTCGCGATTCAGTTGGCTCCGAACAACAAGAAATACAACGAACAGTTAGTTCAAAAACTGTGTGATCCACTTAACCGAAACAGTGCTTATTTAAGATTCATTTGTATTCCTGGAAAAAACCTACAAAAGTTCCATAATCCACACTTTAAGCAGACACTTGGCTCGTTTCACCTGATGAGAGCCGAATGAAATAGTCCGCTTCAAGCTGTTATCGTAAGACAGCTTCGTGTGTTTCTCTCATCGTCGGAAACACGAGAGTAGCAAAAGCAACTATTCTGTACAGAAAATGAGCGACTCTGCTTGATTTGTACCTGTCATTTATGTGAGCAGAAATGTGGCGCTTATCAATTCAGAGATCTGTTTGCTCAAAATGGACAGGCGGCAGGGTATAAGTTGTTGATGATTTCCCAAAACTTAAAATTTTTCTTTTATTTGGGCTTCTTTTTTTGTTATACCATCCAATCCTCCACTAGAGCGACTCAATGCTGGTCTTTTTGTTCTTGTTCATGCCGAAATAGTCCCACCAATTGGTGGGCGTCCTTTGACCTCCTGCTCCTTTCGCCGGCTTGGCCGTTGCTGGAGCCACATCTGTATTTGAATTGGGTTTGCTGCCACCGGCCACAGCCTCAGTCAGCGGCAGCTGTACCGCCTGCTGCTGCTCCTGCTGCTGCTGCTGCTCTTGTGGCTGTTGTTGTTGCTCCTCACTAACCAGACTGGCATTCGCTAGACTCGCTGTGCCAGGATCTGTTCCTGTGCCCGGCTGCATCTCCTCCTGCAGAATGTCACTCACGCTGCCCGCCAACTGTTGGGACAGCTGCAGGTCCTTGTTCTTGTTGGCGCCACTTGGCGATAGGCTGGTGTTGTTCCTCGATTGCATGGTATCCCGCGACACATGCTGTATATTGGCCAGACTGGGACGCGGCGTGATGCCACCATCACTTTGGCGACTGTTCTGACGTTGGCCGCCGCCAAACAGCTTGTTCAGATAGGGCAGGCACATGATGCAGCGGAGCAGGATGTAATTTGGTTGAATTTTGTACAAGGAAAATTTGGTTTGAAGGTCGAAATTTGTGAGGCGGGAAAATGGAACTGAGCTGAGTTGACAGCTAGGGCCTACCTGCCCGCCCAATCCTCTACTGAATTTGCCAGAATTCTTTGTTTACTTTTTTCTTCCTACTCAGTGACTAGGCCTTGCTTTTGGGGGTAGGGGGTAGTCAATTCAGGATCTATTTATAGCCTAGCCGCATCCGCTGCCACAGCCACATCTGTCTGCCTTTGCCTGGTTGGTCTGTTCAGTTACCCGTGGTTCAGCCTGGCAGCAGCATGTCTTCATTTGGTGTACGCGGCATGAGTCAACCTCTGGGCATACGGCTTTGTTGCTGTCGCATCTGCACCTGCATCAACTTTGAGTTTGCCCTCTCCCGTGCCGGTTTGCTGAAGTTAATGCAACTGGGCTTGGCCATGCTGTGCGAGGGACTGCTGATACGTTATGGAGTGCCCTATGCCGATTCGATAGGACAGGCTCTGACTAGTTTTTTGGCCACCACCGGGCATTGTTTCACCACCAATGGCATTTTACTGATTTGCTATTGCTTCTCCACCAAGTCCTATGGACTCATACGTCAGTCCCTGTTTGTGAGTATTGAAATTGGAGTGCAAAGATGTTGTTGCTGATGCTTATATGTTTGGGGGAATGTCTAGGAAACGCTATTCAATACCCTGGCCAGCTGCATGTACTTCAGTTCAGCCAGTTATATGGGTTTCGCCTGTGTGGTCTGGCTGCATCCGCAGTTTTTGGTGCGTCCCGGCTTCTGGGCATATCCAGCCATGACCGGCTGCTATGTGAGTGTGTGAAAAGGAGTTATAGGCTATTTAGACTAAGAGAGCGTTATGCGCTAAAAGCTAACAATCAGCTTTTTTGCCATACAAAAAAAGCTAAATGTTGGCTATTAACGCATAACTGCACTCCTAGTGTAAGTCAGCTTTAAGAGAGAGAGAGAGATGTGGGTGATAATAACTCTTTCAATTTGATGCAGTACATGGGCTATGCAGCGGGTCTGCTTCATGCCATTGATGCCTACCTGGCCTTCAGGCAGTTTCGAGGGATACGCTAAAGATGAATGCTGCAAGTTGAAGCACACAGTGGAGCAGCACATACCAAAATGTAAGAAATAAGAACTTAAAGTTAAAATATGTTCGAAAACAAACTTTTCTCTTTCAGAATTTCTGTATATTTAAGCAAAGACATCTACAAATGGTTTCGCCCTAAGTAAATGCTAAAATATTTTATTAAAATAAGAAGGAAATCAAATTTTGTCTTAAGAATTATATAAGTAAAACAATGATAACATCATTAAAGATACACAGAGTGTATTAAGTTTGTGCAAAAAGGTAGGTACAGTCTTTTGATCATAACTCGACAACCGTTCATTTGATCTTCACCATGCCTTTGGCGGAACGATAAGTTAGCCTGATTAGTAAATATGTCTGGAAGGACATAACCATCTATCTTTAAAACTGTGGGAGATATGACGATATGATACGACCTCTATCTCTTACCATCTCTGAGATCTGTGCATTTATACGGACAGACAGACGGAAATGGCTATATCTATATTCCTAGAGAACATTTGAAAAGTCCACTTAGATTTTGCTTTGAAAGCCGTTCCACTGGCTAATGTAGGATTGAGATGAAGTAGGACACGTGATTAATGAGCATATTGTCCGGTAGAGGGAATGGCATATGCACACAAATCGATTAGCGAATTGCCAAGAAGGATTCTTTCGGTTTGGTTCAGCATTTCCAAAAGGACGCCGGCTTGGTTTAAGGTAGACCTGCTTGCATCCCTGTCAGTAATTGATTCAAAGGCAGCTCGTCCCGGTCCAGGCGGGTGGAACTCAGCAATCACGTACGGTTCGGCATAGTTAAAACTTCAATTTCGTTTTCATTTTCATTTTGTATACAAGATAAATTGTAATTGCACAAATACGCATAGCTATTTGTTAAATTGTTTGTTTGTAAATTTACATAGTTTAATTGTTTAATATTATATGTAAATGTAATTGTTTAAGTTTAATGTAAAATATAATTATCATATAAAGAGCTATTAACAACGACCAATGCTACAATTAGTTGTAAATCTTTTCTGTTTTTCTTGTTGGCTTTTTGTAAACTACTATTTTTTGGGAGCACCAGTTGCTGTTGTATGTGTGTGTGTGTGTGTGAGAGAGAAGAAGAAGGCGGCGGAGGAAGGGTTAGATGATGACGCGACAGCAAATGCAGCGTGTGTGTAAGTGTGACAGAGAGAGGGAGCTTAAAGAGTGGGACAGGAAGCCGGCATCTGTCCCACCACCACCACCAACAACACCAAAATCACAGTTCTCCTCCAGTCGGGGCCCACCAGTTGAAGAATTGTTGCTGTTGTTGTCCTCTGGCCTATTTCAGGTGGTGTCATGGCCAATGCCATTCTTTTGATCCAACTTATTGGAGCCCATTTTCACCATGTACACAAAAATGGTAATAATCTCCTTCTCCTTGATGGGTATGGTCTTGAAATGCTTCATAATGGTCTGCGAAAAAACAAAAACACATTTTCAATAAACACATGCACATTTCCTTATTGTATTTCTGCCACTTACATCGGCCAACTGAGCTCGCTTCATGCCCTGCCTCGTCTGAACCTTGAAGTGCCTCTTATAGCGACGCAGTGTGCTGACACCCAGCTGATAGAGATCGGGAAATTCATGCAGATCCGTGTCCGTTTCATTGCTATCGTCTTCGCTGTCCTTACGCCGACGCTTGGTCCGCACCGACTGGATGCGCTCCTTGTGATAGTCACAGATGTAAATGTGCTGGGCGCTGGGATCGCTGCTCAGCTTCAGGCGCTTTTGGGCCACAGTTTTTTGGATGCGTTTACTGTAGCTGGCATAGCCGGCTTGATTGCGACATCGTTCCATGTCATCGATCAGACAGCAGGTCTGATCCTGATGGCCACGAGAGTCCTCCTCGCCGGTACTGAAGCCGTTGTTCATGCTGATTGTACTTATTTACAGTTGTTACTTGGCAGCCAATGGCGTTGGTTGTGGTTGTTGCAGCCACAACTGTATGTGTGTGTGATATTTTGTGTTAATTTATGTTTTTTTTTTCTTTTGTGTTGTTTTGTTGCTGGGGGAATAATTGCAGCTCTGTGTGTTACCTTCTGCTACTCATTCCACTTTACTTTTTGCGTTTCCTTTTCTTGCTTGTTGTTCCCCCCTCATTCGCACAATTCGGTGGCGAGCGGTCACACTAGTCGCAACAGATAGAGATGAACGTTTCTTATAGCGGTTATTCGTGTTCGCATAGCAGTGACTTGCTACTTGTCACTTTCAAAAGTCACAATATAAACATAAATATAAGGCAGCCGAAATAAAACTAAAACAGCAATTCACAGTTTGTCAATCATCTTTATACAAACTTCAATACAGGACCAATTGAAAAAGATAATGCAGCAAGGCCAGAACCCGAAATAGTAACATAAGTGTAATGCATGAGTCAGGTCAGTGTTTACCTAAGAAAGTCAGAGAGTCTTAGTTTTTTCTTCTTCAATTTAGGTTTCAAGTTCACTTACCTTAACATGTATATAAAAAGTCCAGACTCGCTTCGCCCCTCGATTGTGGTATGCTCTTCTCCATCATATTTGGTCTAGTACCAGAGCAGTGTAGGATTAGATGTAAGACATTTATACTGCCACGTAAAAGAGTATTATTTTGAAAAAGGACTCTAAAGCTATCCACAAGTCCCGTAGGCCCGGTACCATTAGATCCAAGTGCTGCAGAATACAGAGGTAAAGCAGGTAGTATCAAAGACCAACAACTTGAAAAGATGCATAACGGCCATACAAGTGAATGTCAGGGAAATTTGCAATGTGGTCTCACGATTTTACATATGTGTGCACACTCTGCCATTCACTTGTATGGCCGTTACTTATCTTGGTGAGTTCCCGGTTTCTGGTATAGGATTTTCAAAACTTACCATAGTAAATTATACTACAACAATAACATATCCAAACTTTCCGTTAACTTCTTGTGTGTGTGTGTAGTGTTAACAAAATTCTTTTTGAGTAATTTTGTATTCTGTTGTTGTTTCCCCAACCAACTTACAAACAACAATGAGAAAAGTAGAGTCCGAGCAGCATTAGGACGAGATATTGCATGAATTTCAACTCAGTGCCTACTCGATGAAGGAAAGTTGCTTGGGAAACAATTTGGTTTGAACCAGTTTAACCCTTGTACCAACCAAACAGTGGTACGCAGCAGCAGAAAGCGAGGCAGCGGAGTATCGAGATCGCGTTTTTCTATCATTTGACTTAATCTCTAGCTTCCATCACAAAGTCTCGTTTTTTACTAAAAAATTCCTTTTATTTTAAAGATCATTTGCCCTAAAAATGACTTACAAACTGAAGCTGCTCACCTCACCCACACACAGAAACAATTAAAAACGGCAAACAAATATAAAAAAAGATACATATATATATATCGTAAGCTACCAAAGAACGTATGGACAATTGGGACACGATCGAGGTAAATGAAATCACACAAAACAAATTCTTGATCAATTTTTCAGCCTTCAACATAGAGAGAAAGAACATTACTTTGGCGGTGGATTGGTTTTGGGATTTGTGTTGTTTCGTCTTGGCTCTCGCTTAGAGCTCGTCATGGCCAACGAATTTGTTGATATAGGCCTGCAGTTCCGGCAGGGAGCGGCTGCCCTCGTACTCGGTCTGCCGCTTGCCATTCTTGTAGAGGAAGAGCGTGGGATAGCCCTCGACCTGCTGGTCAATGCAGATCTGTTTGTTCTCCGGTGCGGTGCAGTCGACCTTGGCAATGCGTACACCCGACTTGGTTACATGCGTATCTGCGGCTAGCTGCTCCCAAGTGGGCTGCAGTTTCTGGCAGTGACCACACCAGGGGGCATAGAACTTGATGAACGTAATGCCCTCGGCCACGGTCTGATCGAAGTCAGCCTCACCGGACAGAATTTGGGCCGTCAGCTTCTTGGCCTCTTCGCGCTCCTCTTTGGCCGCCTCATTCAGGGATCCGGCACCATTGGCCTCTTGTCCATCGACCGGCACACCAATCATCTTCTCCACATAGCTCTTGAGTGTGGGCAAGTCCCTGGAGCCGGAATACTTTTCAATTTTCTTGCCATCCTCAATCCACAGGAGTGTGGGATAGCCCTTGACCTCAAAGTCCTGGCAGATGGAGCGATACTGGGTACAATCGATTTTGGAAATCGTGGCCGCACTCTCGTTAGCCAGTTCCTTGGCCAGTTCCTCCCAAGTGGGGGCCAAACGCTGCAAGTGACAAAGTGTTAGCAGAGTTCTTTGGGGATACGCCAGTGGGCACACATACCTGACAATGACTACACCAGGGAGCAAAGAACTTGACAAAATGATTGCCACTCGAAACATGCTTGGCAAAGGTTTCCTCATCCAGTTCCACCACCTTGCCCAGATTGGGATTCTTCTCGGTGGCCTCTGCCGCCTCTGTTTGCTGCTTCTGCTCGTTGATGTCAACCTCAGAGGGTGTGTTCACTTCTTGGTTAATGAAGTCAGTGATGGCGGGCATGTCACGGGTTCCCTTGAACTTCACCGACTCCTTCTCGCCCAGCTTGAATAGGCGAAGCGTGGGATAGCCGGTAACCTGGTGATCGGCGCACAGCGATTGATGTTTGGTACAATCCACTTTGGCAATGATCACCTTGGGATCCTCCACATTCATGATTTCGGCCAGCTGTTCCCACAAGGGCTGCAAGCGTTTGCAGTGGCCGCACCTGAAAAAGCAAAATTGAGTTGAGTACAAAGAACACCTTGGGCTTTCAAAGAATGTTCAAAACAGCTAAACACACACACATGTTTTTTTGACAACCCCAAGGAAGGGGGCCAGGCCAATGATACTGGCAAAGCTGGCGAAATCGAAGAGGGGAACAGGCCTAAAGCGGCGCATCCTGACAGCTTGTCTAGGACATCATTTGAATAACCTCCATAACCTTGGCACCAAAGGCATTTCCAGCCCGGTGACTAAATGCTTAGATAAAAGACAACAAAGGCCGCCGATGACTATGCCAGATGATGATGGTTGGGTGTAAACAATGACATGGCTGATAAGACCGATCAGTATAAGTATTTGTCAATCATTTTGGTGATACCCAGCGGGGTTTCTTCACTACTCCTCACAGTGCCGGAACAAAGCCCCTTATCATAATACGTGCCCCCACAATTCTGAGCATTTCTAAGCCCGTAGCAGCAGCTGGCGTCTGTTGGTGGGCCCTATTTTTGCGCTCGCCGAGATTATGGGGTTCAGTCATCATACAGGCGAATTTATGATACTACGTGTACAAGCATACATACATCTACAAGAACATACATGCATACATATGCATATGCATATGTATGTGTAGATGTTAATCGCGTGTGCGTGGCTTAATGCGTGGACTTAACCAAAATTTTAATTCAAATTTACCATGGCGCAAAGAACTTCACAAACACATTGCCGGCTCCAATGGCCTCGTCAAACTTTTCCGGGTCCAATTCCACGGCAAACTGCTTCTCCTCTTCGGCTTTGGCGGCATTGCCCGAGAGCAGGAGCAGCGCACAAGCTGTAAACGGCACTAAAGATCTAACTAACATATTGCTTGAGGTGCTCTGGCTTGCTGCAAGACTATGCGCCGATTGAATCCAATTAAATTAAACGACGAGTGTGAAACGAATGACAAGCAGGCAAATTGACTAATTGAGCAAATCACAAATCGATTGAAATGCACTAACGCCAGCCGGCTGTGGCAAAACGTATTAACAGCCTGCTGTTAATTCAAGCGGGCGGTCACACTGTGTAGTAAGTTTGAAATAGCAGCCAACAAATAGAGCGCTTGAAAAAACGAGCTTAAAGATTTACATCTACTCATTTAAGTTCTAAATTTTTCAGTCTCTCAACTATTTAGATTTTGAAAGATTTGCCAGGTTCAAATTTCTTTAAAAACTCTGCTAAGGTAAATCATCGCTCATCTCTAGCTTTGTACTCTGGTCGCTCTGGTCACACAGATTTCTATTTCTTGACAGAAACAGCTGTTCGATTGACTGCAACAAAACTTTTGCGTACGCTTTGACTCCAAATTTTACGTAATTCATATTTGTGCTGCAAAATGTCGCTAATACGCCAAGTGATGTGCCGCAGCGCACCCTCACTGCAGTTGTAAGTGTATGCGAAGTTTATCCCCAGCCTTGATAATCCGTTCTCTCCCCTGCCCCTTGACAGTTGCGCCCGTTGGGCATCCACGCAAGACGTCGCACCTCTGGACCTCGACAATGCCTTGGCCCGCCCCGAGGAGGTGGAGCAACGCAATAAACTGAGCGGCAAAATCACCGTACCCACGGCCGTCAATCTCAGCCCCATTTCGGGTGTGCCCGAGGAGCACATCAAGGAGCGTCGCGTGCGCATTCACATCCCACCCAAGAATGCCATGCAGAGTGGCACCGACAACATAAACACCTGGCAGATTGAGTTCGATAATCGCGAACGCTGGGAGAATCCCCTCATGGGCTGGGCATCCAGGTGAGTGAGGGAGAGATGTGATTTGGCGCTGTATTGATGGTATTTCATCCTTCTTGTCAGCGGCGATCCATTGTCTAATATGAATTTAGAATTCGGCTCCAAGGATGAGGCCATCACCTACTGTGAGCGCAATGGCTGGCGCTGGTTTGTTGAGGCCGAGGAGAAGCCGAAAAAGGAGCGTGTCAAGAATTATGGCGTCAACTTTTCCTGGAACAAGCGTACGCGTGTGTCCACCAAGTAAATGGGCCCCGGCTTAAATAGCAAATGTTATGTATATTTTTTTTTTGGATTTATGTTGCCAAGTAGACCCGTAGGTAACCTGGTAACCAAAATAATGTCATGAATGCTAAATACAACGCAAAAATACAATTCCAGCTAGCGATATTTCTTGCGATTGCTGCGATGTCGTGAGCGGGAGCGGGAACGGCTGCGCCGCCGTTTGTGATGATGCCTGTGTCGCTCCCTTTCTCGGCTACGACTGCGTCTGCTGCGCTCCTGCCGTGGACTTCTACTGCGTTGTCTACGAATTGGTACTGGTCTTCTTTCTTCCTGCTTATGCTGCTGCTGAAGAGCTTGCATTTGCAGCTCCACCAGCTGATGCAGTTCCTCGTTGAGTGTGGGCTTGCTCTTGCGATGACGACGCTGTTTCTTCTGCTCCCGCTTGGTAACTGCCACCATTTCGGCAAATGCTGCATTGTCCTCAAAGACCGGATGCCGCCGTGTGCTTTTGGCCAGCACATGCTGGTAGATAAGCAGCTTCTGTTCGGCACTAAATTGCGCCTGCAGATCATCAAAAGTGACTGGAGGTGCAGTTGGATCAAGTTGCAACAGCTGTTGTAAGGTGTCCCCGTCCACTTGCACACTGTGTGTGGAGTCCTGGCAGTTATTTGGCAATGCCTGTGAGTGCTCAAGCTGAACCTTTGGCTGGCCGCAAGAATGGTGTTGCTGTTGATGAAAGGAATTCGGGTGGATATAACCAAAGACAGTTTATGAGTATGTGTGTTGCTTTACTTGCCTGGAGCACACCTTCTTCGGTCCATTGCAGGCGTTCGAGTATGACCCGCAAGCGCTCTCTACATTGATTCACATAAAGATGCAGTGCAGCCTGAGCTGCGGCATCCTTACTCTTAGTCTCGGACATCTGATTTGTTTTTAAAACAGTGTGGCCAGAGGTGACAAAGTTAATGTCATTTTCAAATTATGCGCCATTTTAAGAAATTGTTAAGTTATCGATCGATAGAGCACGACATCGTATCGATGACATTGCGTGTCAATGGGGCGGACTGTGCAGATGTTAACTAATAAAAGTCGTATATAAAGTGTGACTTGGTTGATTTTCTTAATTTACCAGCAGAAAGTGTGTAACATCAATTAAATTGCCCAAAATATAAGTTTCCCTAGCTAAGCTTTAATATTCGGGATTGAGTCTACTGTAAGAATTTAATTTTCAAAATTGTTATCGGTGATATCGATAGGCTAATTGGAGAAGGAGTAAACGATAGGAAACCACGAATTGGCGCTATTTCAAAATTGGGTGTAAGTTCCGCTGTGCTTCGGTACGCCTAGTTTGAGAAGCTTTCTACTTACAGCTCCTTAATCATTCAAATATCCCAATCGTGATGCACATAATGCAAAATCTCAAATGCACACAATTGGTTTATGCAAAAACTATTGTATTTTATACAAACAAAAAAAAGTACTTATATACGGGGAGAATTTCATTATAATTTGCCTTGTCAAATCAACTCCAAAACAGCACCGTGAACGCCATTATCAGGCAGGCGGCACCAACCCAGGGCGACTTGCGTTCTCCTATGCGAGCCAACTTCCAAAATGTGCCCAATAAGCTGAAAATGTATGATTTAAATGAAATTCAATCCAAAAGTGGAGAATCCTTCGCCAGTTGACTCTTACCCCGTCTTGTTGCGGTCTATGATGCTGGGAAAAAGCGAGCGCAAATAGGCGCAAGTGCAAATCAGCAGCAAGATTAGCGACAGCAAACTTTGGAAATTGAAGAGGGCACTCTGCGGCAACAGGAGTTTAAATTAGTTATATATACATTAAGGGTTAACAATATGTTAATATACAAACCATTTTGAGTTTCTGTACAAGCTGATGCTGGGAATCGCAAGGAAAACTAAATCACAACAATAACAATCGGCCAATTTTTGTTTAGTGACGTGCCGCTTAGTGTGACCGATTGCCGTTACAGCCAAATTACTGCGCTAGTGATGGGCATTGGCAGTAACGGGAGTGACTTGACTTCTGGTGGTGAGAGCGTTGGCGTGGAAGTCACGATGTGAAGCACCGGTATTAAAATTTGAAACCACAATATGACGACTTGAGTTAGTTTCCACTTCTGTAAAAATTCTAATGGTGTTGTTGTTTTCAACAAAGCAAATATTTTTTTAAATTCTATAAAACAAGATCGAGGAAAGCAGCGACTGACTAAACATAAGAAAGAGCAAAATTAAACCAATTGATGTTGAGTTTTCGACATTACAAATGAGACATTCCTTTTTTATTTTGAATTTCCAAATAAGATCAAATTTTTAACATAAATAAGCTTAGGGTTTTTGAACCACATGTCAACGCAATTTTCGGGTTTACTAGACAATTATACATACTTATGCCGACCTGTGAACACCAAAATTAAAAGATTATTATTTTTTCCTCAAATTTTGATTACCAATTAATGTCATAACTTTAGAGTGTTTTAACCTTGGACCATAGAAGGGTTAAAGATTTTGTTGTTTTTTTGGCTTTGGCCAATTCTGGCTTGAGAATATTTGGCCGTTGTTTTAACTGCTACTGTTAATGCCTACTCCTATCGTTATCGTCTCGATGGTCGTTCCAATCGACCCCGCAACCTATCGATAATTCAATTATTGTATGTGACAACCCTATTCGAGTGTTAGTTATGGCTGCAGTAATTGAAAATAAAGGGCAATTCCGCCTAAATTGTTAATAGACTAGCTCTATTTACTTGAATTGTCCCTGCAACCGTGTGTTAACTAGACACGACGCGTAACGCGACAACAAGCTCAGAAAGGAAAATACAGCGACAAAAAATCGGATACTTTTCTTCTTTCCTTCTCGTTTCGTTTCTCCGTTCGTGTTTCATATGTATGTATGTATATATATAAGTCGGTAATATCACAACATATACACATGCACATATTGTTTGTTGTGTAGTTAGCCGTGTATTTGTGAAGAGCGCGCAGTTTCTATTTTTTTTTTTTGTCAATTGTTGAGAATTTTTTTTAGCCGCGCTTCTCAAAGAGTTGGCGTGAGCAAGTGTTTGTGTTTGTGTGTGTGAGTGTGAAATTAACAACAAGGGAGCACCACCAATAACAACAAACACCATGCTGACTCTGGCTGCCTGCACTGGCAATGCGGTAAGTTTCTGCCAATAAGTACATAAGTTAAATTTTTAAGTTTGACACCAATGCATACATACTTGCATATGTACATATGCATGTGTATTTATGTAAGTATATCGTCATGGCACTGTTAAGCCTCTGTTAACAGGTTAACAGTCATCTCTGCTCAGCGGGGACGGGGTCCAAAAAGTGAATGAAATTTGCAATTTTGTTATTGTGTGTATGTGTGTGCGAACGAGAAGTGACTGTATATATACATTCCTTTGGCATTTAAAGTAGTTAAACAAAAAATATACCCAATTGGCGGTACTTGGCTTCGGGGCCGTTGCCTGCCTGCTGGGCTCTTCCTCTTCTTTTGGCTTCGGTTCTCGGCAGCAGCAGAAGCAGCGACAGAGCAGCAAGCACGACACTCTTTGAAAAAGTGTTGGCACAGACAGGCAGCAGCAACAGCAGCCGCAGCCGCAGAAATTGTTAACCACAAATTAAAAATAAAACTCTCTCTACAAAATCGGTTGTGAAAAGCAAATAAATAATAAGAAAATAACAATAATAAACCAAGTTACTTTTCCTTCGTGCGGCTCTCCCTCCTCAGCTGTGTGTACATATGTGAGACATAAAGAGAGAGCGAGAGAAACGGAAAAGAGCGCGCTGCCAATAAGAACGGAAGAAAAGCTGCGGCTAGAAAATTGGTGTGAAAGAAAAAGGTGAGTTGCATTACTAATATACACGATTCGTTCATTTGCCATAAACACTCGCACACAAACATACACCTAAGCTTGTTGTTATTTTTGCTGTTTGCTTCCCAACATAATATTTGTAATGTTACTTAAAAAGCATTCATAAAGTTTTACGCAATTGTTTTTTTCTCTCTCAAATTTCTCTTTGTGGTTATTTTGTACGTGGTTGAAGTGTTTTCCACACACACACAAACAACATTCAACACACTCACACATATCGAAATCCGCCATTTGCCGTTGCTCAGCGCTTTGGCAGTGTTGCATTTCACCGCTTTTATTGGAGGGAGAGCTTTTTTTTTTTTGTCACTTTTGTTGTTGTTCATGGTTCTTTCTCATTAGAGCTGCATCCGTGACGTGTCACGTGAGCAAACATAGAGTTTCGTGCATGAACATCCGTAACTAATGCAAACAAATTTAACATTTTTAAACAAAAACGTTGCCCGAAAAAGATAAGTGCATAATGCTCTCAAGCAGCTGCAATCAATTGCCAAAAATTCGAGGTCGTTGTGTGTATGGACTTGCATTTTTATATAGCGTTAACATTCGTGAAGCGTCCCTAAGTGAGTGAGTGAGTGAGTGTAGCAAAACTCTTAAAAAATTACCCACTTCACAATGCGCTCGTAAGGAGATTTTTTTAGTTAGTGAATCGTTCGCTCACGCGCCCAGCACTAATTCTCATGCAATTCGCTCTGTAAAACTTAACAGCTTCATGCTAGGTGTTAATTAAAAGAGTGAACCAGTTTACAAAAAAAAAAATACTATGCATAAATAAATAAACAGGAGAGTAGGAATTTCTATTTCGTTTTGTAAGGTTTTTGTGCGCAGTGTAAACTGGTACCTGAGAAGTTTCTGGTTTCTCAAACTAGAAACCGACTGATTTTAGCATAAATTATAACGAAAGTTTTAACCTGCATGCCAAATTCAAAATTCATTCGACACGCGACTCAGTCTTGTTCGTCTTCTATGTGGATTCCCTCCACAAAATCCAAAATAAAGTAAAGAAAGTTTGGATGGGCTGAATTTTGAATACCCTTTAATGATTTTCATACAATAATTTTATTTTAGCTTTGAATAAAGTCAGCTGAGGGGGTTTTCCTTGCTTTTAAGCGACTCTTCTGTGACCATTTGGCTGGCCAGTTTGTTATAGGGCAACCGATTGTACTTAGCCAGACTATAATAATAATTGGCAAGCCAAAAGTTGCTATCATTCAAAACAAAAAAGGTTTAACAATGGCAGTTATACGCTATAGACTTCCGATTTTGACAAAACTTAAGATTTAAACTTAAAAAATACAAATTTTATGGACGTTTTCAATTGAAAACAAACAAGTTTCTCTCACTATTCTTCAGACATAAAATTTCTATGGCAGCTTTAGTTTAGTTCTTCCCACAAATACTAGTTTGCCGACCGATCGTTCCTATAGCACCCATACTTTATATTCTCGAAGATGCTTCCTTTTATGTGTTACAATCAAACCAGTTCGAAGCCGAACCCCTCCAGAGGAGTCGAACTCGAACCGGAGCAAATATATAATATATCAACTGTCCGTACCTGAACCGAATCACAAATACTGTAAAATGGTTTAAATTCAAAGGAATATTTTCATGATTTCGATTTTTAATCCGGATATAATTCATGCCCGCAAACCGAACCAGCGACTGTTTTTAAAATGCCGAACCGAACCTAAAACCGCTAAAGAAACTGGTTCGCTTTATGCCACTCACAAGCTTAAGTCAAAAATGTCTGTAAATTTTGGTAAATTGTATAAGAAACTATACTTGAGTGGTTCTCACGTTGTAGAGACTGTCTAACTGCCATCTGTCGGTTTACATACGGGTGCTGGTGCTTCAACATCACCTTAAACTATGTTCTGATAATTTTGGATTATTTATGCTTATTTTTCCTTGCAAGTTGCTTAACAAGTTTGGTCCTTAGGTGAATGGGGTCTATTCGGATATGGGGTAATGTTGTAATAGCTTCTTTGACTGGACGCTTCCTTCTTATCAAATATATGTCTTATTTTTAGCTAAGATACTGTGAACCAAGCTTCGAACCAAAACACTAGGTTTGTTAAGTAAAGGAATCGGTCTGAGAACGAAACCTTAGACTTTTCAACAGGTTCGAAATCCAGGATCGAAGCTTGTTTTGCAGATTTGATCCATAGATTTGAAACTCCATAGTTTTTAAAGCGTGTCAAATGACACTTTGGTATGCGAAAAGCAATGATGATAAGTTTTACATATGTTTCCACATTTTACAAACAAATATGTATGATTAATTATGTGTGTGTGTCTGTTTTGATTACATCGCAAACTCATTTTGCGGTTTGGCCAAAGAGATATCGGTCTTAAAGTGATAGCAGGCCAATGGCAATGACTTTGATATGCTGATGACGTCAAAGATCTGCCCAGCAGCGGCTTAGCAGCAACAACCTGTCTTTTTATCTGACAAGAGTCAGAGTGAGAGTGAGAGTGAGTGAGACTATAAACTATATGAATTAATTACTTAAAAAAAAAACGATCAACAAATTATTGCGCACTACAATTCCAAGTAGGGGTAACAAACCACCCCAGCCTCCACCCCCCGCCCGCGCGCTTTAATGACCAGTTATGGGCACATTTGCCATTCATAGACCCTCTTTGGCGCCTTTTAACAGTTTACATTTTTTATTAGTTTGGTCATCGATTTGTAATTTGCGACGAAACAATTTGCACAGTGGGTCAACAACAACAAAATTAAGCTTTCATGTAAGTTGACGCCGATAAGGCGGCTTCTTGAGATTACACTTGCTCTTAAAGTATTCCGTGCGCCAGGAATCTGAAAAGAAAATTCCACTGCAACCTAGTGATTATGATTCCGAATGCATCTGTGGGTCCAACGAACTGTTTCATACGTCTCCCTCCCATTTGGCTTTACCAGGAAGATTCCTAGAATTTCTATGGAATACATTCCGAATAAAACAAGTGCGCTGCTCTTTATAAATGATATAACTGAGTGCTGTGGAAAACATTCCATATTTGATCTGCTTACGGTTTACACCTACCTTCATGCAAACATTTGTGGCTCTATCTCTTATAGCATCTGAGATCGACGTGTTCATACAGTCACATAGACGGACATGACTATATCCACTCGACTGAAAAGCTCATGTTGAGGCATACTGAGTATATCCCACTTAAACAGACCGCCTGAACATCAATTTTGTTGATAAAATAAACTGAACCGAATAGCTTACTTTAGATATATTTGATTTGGTTTTTGTTTGGTTGACGGTTCGCTTTTCGAGCACAACTTAACGGTTCAGAACCGGTTTGCATTCCTGAGGATAACTACCAATGAATGAGGTCAATTTGGGTCAGGATTAATGTTTTTAATAGCTTCGAAGCGGTTAATGCTAAGGTTAAGGTTTGGAAATTTTAGGATCGAGGCTTTTGGGCATTATTTTGGCGGATTTATTTAGTAATTCAATTGATTCTATTCTAAAAATCGCTTTCGACCCAAGGGAATCGTGTGGTTCTTGGTCGGAAGCGGCTTGTAGAACACATGGGAATACTCAAAATATAATTTAATGTCAAGTAAAGTTCCATTTTGTAGTTTTTGTTGAAAAATATTACCAATATAAAGGTAAGCAAAGCTTTAAACGGTTTTCTAGATGTTTTTATTACACTTTCCTGCCCATTGAGTATCACCAAACCAAACATATAACATGATAAAGTCAAAAGAAGGTCTAGTGTCTACCAATTTTGTAGAACCGAGCCTCAATATAAGGTTCGGAACAGCTAAGGGTTCAGCTTTTATTTCTGAACAGGTTCGGTTCACAGTAAAATTAAAGTGAGATTTCCGGGCTCGAACCGGTTCGGTTTAAAACCGGTTTGCAGCCCTGAATTTAATTACTACTTGAGGTAATATCAGCTGTTAAATACAATCCAATTCTTTTCCAATTCTTTTCCATGAAAAAGAAAAGTATATATTTTTCCCTGTTCATTTTCTATACACAATTTGTACAGTATCCCAGCCCACTGTGCCCAAGTAAAAAAACCAATTTGTTGTGCACTTCTTTCCGCGCTTCTCCCTCCTCCCCCTCTCTCTCTCTCTTATTCTCAAACAGAAATTCCCAGCGCTCAACACAAGCAGCATATCAAAAGCGCAAAAAATAAAAGAACAACAAAAAAACTAGTTGGGCCAAGGTTTGCCCAAAAATAGCTAGAAACCCAAAGGGGGTGGCGGAGGGGGTGTTGGTTGGGGGTGCTAATTTAATTAGAAACTGTTATTGCAAATTTGCAATTGTGTGCTCTTATGTCATGGGACCACAGCACTGAACCTGGACTCTCTTATCGCTCTCATAACGGTAACCGTGATTGTCCCGCACCTACATACGTATGTACATATGTAAGTGGCCGAATACCGCTACCGTTTATAATTATAATCCGCGCGCATAGACGACCGATTACGATGTTCGCGAGTTGCTTGGGGCGATCGCGTGCCGCCGCCACCGCCGCCGCTTTTCGCTTTTCGCCTTTTGCAATTTTGCTCATTCTTATTTTGACAAGCGACGTGTGCGGTACAAGCGAACGAACACAGCAGCATTGCGCGGCTGGCTGTGCTTGGAAAACGTATAATTTTTTTTTCTCCCAACTTTCGTACCCGAATCTTGATATTTATTGATCTATTGTGTGTGAAAAGCAGCAACAAGTTTCCCAACCTCCCCCCACCATCCCCACCAATAGCCAAGCAGGCTGTCACAAGCACTGCTTGCTTGCCCTATCAAAAAATATGGCAACAACAACCACAACAACTGCGCCGATTTTTGGCAGCAGCAGCAACAACAACACACAGACGCCGCAGCCGCCACAGAAGCATCAGAAGACGCTACCAATATCGATGTGTACGTATGGACAGAGGGAGAGAAATAGAGAGAGAGAGAGAGAGATGGATCAGTGTTTTATATGCCCTGCACTTTAAATGTTAATGTTGTTGTTGTTGTGGTGGTCTTTCCATTTGGGCTTTTGCTTACATTGCGTTTTAAGTTAATTAAACTTGGCTTACCTACACACATACATGCATACACATATGTAAGTAGATACGTAACAGCCTCCTCCTTTTATGATTTTGTTTTTGTTTTCATTTTCGAAATACTTGAGGCTAGAATATTTTGGCGAGTTTCCGCCTTGTCAACCGGAAAACTGTTGGTCTATATGTACAATAATATATTAGCACCTGTTTGGCCTTGGTTGCTATTGTTGTTTTGCGCAAAAAACATTTAAACATTAAAATTTCATTTGAAACGGTTTCAATTTCATTTTGGCCGATGGCTCCGACCACCTCCGCGCAGAGTTGGGAGAAAGTTTAGCTTCCATTCTGTTGTTTAGGTTTTTTTTGTTTTTTTTTTTGTGTAAGAAATATAATGATGCGATTTCGCAGTAAGGAATGTTGCTTGGGCTATGCGTCAGACGCAGTTAGTCAGACGCAGACTGAGAGAGAGAGACAGAGCTTAAAAAGCTTTGAGCCCTTTTAAGTGGATGACGTTGAAATTGAAAGTAAAGTGCTACAAAATTGTTTAGATGAAATGTGCCACCTATTAACTTGGCGCAGTTATTGATCTGTGCCTGGTCACGAGTTAAACAATGCAATTAGAGCTACATGGCAAATGGTGTACTTGGCTTAATGAGCACCGGGAGGGGGATGCACAAAGCCCAACCCTATTAAGTAAATATATGTTTGATCCGAATCAACAGCCGTTTGGAGAGGTGACCTATATAAATGCAATGTTTACTCCTTCTACTTGCACTCAGCCTCATTTGCAATTTGAAGGACATTTCCATTGAAAACAAACAAGTTTTTCTCACTAAGACTACTTTTCTAACCTTACTTTTGTATGAAAGCCATGCTATATAGATGTCCGATATCGACCACACTTGGTGGAATCATGGTTAAGCTTAGCAAACTAAGAAATACAAAGTTTGGAGGCGTTTCCATTGAAAACAAAAAAGTTTTTATCACTAAAACTAGTTTCTCGACTTATCATTCCTATGGCAGCTATAACCTATAGTCAACCGATTTTGACAAAACTTTAAAGAATTGTGTGAAAGCTTTTAAAATAAGTATATGCCAATTTTTAAGAGGTTTATATTGAAAACAAAAGAGTTTTTCTTACTAAGACTCTTTTTCTGACTCTACTTTTCTATGACAGCTATACTATATAGTTGTCCGATATCGACCAAACTTGGTGGAGTCATGGTTAAGCATAGAGAAGTAGTGAATACGAAGTTTGGAGACGTTTGCATTGAAAACAAAAAAGTTTTTGTCACTAGAACTAGTTTTTTGAACGAACATTCTATGTTATAGTCCTCCGATCCAGCCGGTTCCGACAAATGTGCAGCGTATTTGTATCAGAATCTACGTGCAAAGTTTGGTAGCGATAGCTTTCAAACTGACGGAGCAAATAAGGCTAAATCAACACAGCTCGACTTAATGATCAAGAATATATATAGTATACTTTATGTGGTCGAAAATGCTACTATGCGTTACAAACATCTGGACAATTTGAATATACCCTCTGCAAGGGTATAAAAATGAGTGACTAATCAAAAGGCAAAATTCTTTTGCTGCCAAGTTAAGCAAAATATTTCAAAAATCGTCAAATCATTTGCAAAAACACTTAAATTTTTACTAAAAATTGTTATATAGCTTGTTAAACCACACAAATTCTTGGGCAATAGTTCCACTTGTGAGCATGGCCGGGTACTTTTTGTGGGGTTTTATCCCATTTGTATAAAACGATGCGGAATTTTCCTTGCCAAGCACCCCTCACATGCTTCTTATTTGATGAGTTCACGTCTTAGCCGCGTGTATTCTTGTATAAATAGATATGTCGGTGGCATATTAGAGCCTTATTTTGGACCTTAGCCTACCAATATGTAGACAACGCTTTGTGCGCATTTGGTTCATTCAATGAAGAAATACCTTTGTCTACACGCTTATCATACTCTGTTGCAGGTGTCGTACTATTACGCTATTACGTACGCCCCTCAATTCCCATTACTTTTGCAATGAACCAAAGTTCGAATCGCTGCCCAAGGTCTAACACGGATGATGGATGTTATCTCTTATCTGCCAAATAACAGCAGCAACTACATACAACAAACATTATGAGAATTATTCATGTATTAGCTTTTGTTTATTTGAATATATGGGCCAAATGGACCCCATAGATAAGGAGGCAACAAAAAAATGTGTTAACACATTGCCAAATTGAAGTGCGAAATGTTGGTATTTTTTTTTTATTTTGCTGGTGGTTTTGCTGTCTGTTCTTATCAGAGTATTTCGGCTTGGCCATTCATGACAATGATAATTGCACTTGTTGTTGCTGCTACTTTTGGTATTTTTATATATATATATGTATTTTGTATATTTTTTTTGTGATAAGCGTGTGAGGAGGGGCAAGATTATGAGAAAGCCCAGCCAGCCAGCCATAAATTGTTGCCGCGTGCCATCGATGAACACAGGGCAAAAGCGTGTTTTATATATATATATATATATTGATAGACGTCGAAAGGGTTAATGAGCCTGCTGTCCGTCCATGTTAAGCCCTAATCTATATTTGTAATTAAAACGAGCCAATGGCGATAAAACATGACATTAACAGCCGATTGAATTGTGCGGTTTTTCCTCACACCTACAACTACACTGACGCAAAAGGGCTAGAACGCAATTTCTTGCAGTAATTTAATGTTCAGTTGGTTAGTTTAAAGGTTGGCCTAGGAAGATCTTCCGTTTGACTAATAGAGCCCTAGATAAGCACTCAAGGATCTGTTGTATACATACATTATACTTAAGGCATTGCTCTGGTTTACCCTGATATCTCCCAAAGCCAAACTGATGATGATAATTTAAAGAGAATTATCACATTTCACATTTCAAGAGAACAGTAAAGTGACTGAGCCTCAGCATGTCAAGAATTTATTGAATCTACGACGTATATATTGCAATTATGTTAATGTTTCTGTCTACTTCTTCGATGCCTTCTTAGTGTCGTAGCAACGTCCTTTCTTTAGTTTGGGAAACAGGAAAAACACAGAGAAGGCCAGGTCCAGGAAGGGATTATGAATCATAGTTTGTTCTTTCACAATACGGGAACTAGCAGCAGGTCTGCAAACCCAAACCAAACCAAAATTCGAACCAAAATTTACCAATGGTTCAGGTTCAGAATTTTGAGGTTCAAGGTTTTTGGGCCAAGGTTTTGGTTCTCGAACCTTGGTTCAGCCAAGCTGCATACATGTTTATATAGTAATCGACCTAAATCCGACATAAAATGTTAGGGAATTGTCTTGATTTTGGTTTGGGATGGAATTTCACAATTGTTTATAGAAATAGAAACACTTTCATACAGCTCATGACCATCAAAGCAATGACAATGTGTTTCTACTTATATAAAGTATTGTGATATTCTGGATACAGCCCTTAAAGTAAAATGCAATTTCGTAGATAATTCCATCAGGATAACAGAAAAAGTCACTGGGAAATAGTTCATATCTATAATTGTTGTTGTTAATTGCTTTAGGTTCAGCTTTAATATCTTAAGAGGTTTGGTTCAAGGTTTGGTGCACAGTAATCTGAAAGTCGGTTCGGTTCAAAACCGGTTTGCAGCACTGACTAGCAGGTAAATATTCTCTTTGACCTGTTTTTCCGGTGGCAATCAAAGAAACCATCCATGTCTTGGCTCTTGCAGTAGTTTCCATTGAGAAAACCCATTTTTCGTTACCAGTTTTGACCCTCGAGTCGAACAGCTCCATGGGCAATGTTTATATGAAGCTGTTTTTGATCGAAGTTGAGCAGTTTTGGCAGGAATATATAAGACATTCGATATGTTTAGGTCTTGAGCGGATTCTCAGACAATGTTTTCGTCTTGACATCTTCGCAAACTTCTGAGAACAATGTGCACCAAGGTAGCTTCACCATATATCAACCATATTGATATTCGGATTGGGTTCTTCAGTCAAAATTCGAAGATTAGCCTAAGCAAAATAAGTAAACATACCAAATCAGGACTGCAAAGCAGGTTTGAACCGGTTTGGTTCAGGAATTCTTGACTTGTAATTTGCTGTGAACCGAACCTCTTTAGAAACAAAACCTGAATCGGAAGCTATTCCGAACCTACAATTTCAGTTCGGTTCGGATGTTAGCTTATTAGCAAAGCAAGTTTTTCTTTTCTGTCAGTATTTTGTTTTCTTTTCAAAAAACTGACAAAAGAAAAAACATAAAATTTGCAAAAATAGACAAATTTGATCTACTTCTTCTAGCAACTTCTTACTATGTGGTGGGTTTTAGGCGACTGTTCAGTTCAATAAAATCTCTAGCAAAACTTACAGAATTACTCATAAAACCCTTACCCATATTAGATTCCTTTTTATAAGCCTCTCCACTCCAAAGCTTATTAACAACTCAATTTTGAACCAAAAAACGAACCAATTTTCATACCATTTGTGTCGTATTCTTGTCATTTTTTCAATGGTTTTTAAATATAATAAATATTGTTTTGTTTTGTAGAGAAAATAAAGAACTAAGTGAGACTTTTCACACTTTGCACATCAAAGTTTGTGTAGTGTTGTAGTGTTTCTTGCTCAGACCTTGGGTTCGTTCTCATTCTTGTTCTTGTATAGTACAAGAGTCAATCATCCAGTCAGTCAGTGTAGTCAATTCTGTTCCGCAAACCTCTCCCCAACTAGAATCCAGCTCAATTTTGGTATTGGCATGCAGCTTTCGTGTTGGTATGCAGCATTTTCAACTGGCTGTTTTCTCACGCTCTCATTTGCATTGTTTCTGCGTTTTCTTGCATACTTCAAGCATGCTGGAGCTTTTGACAAAGAAAAGAAGACTATTATATATCACTTTCTTAATTTCATAATTTAGATTTCTAGAAAAAAGTATACTTAAAAGCCTCATCTACTACCCTTTTCCGATTACAAACTAAATACCCAATTTGGTGCTGTTTTTCTCCGAGTGTAGTGCAACCCAGAAAGACGTCACTCTATTTAATGATTAGACTAGAGTAGACTATTTCCAGAATCACTTATTTCAAGTGGTCCGTCAGCTATTATCAAGTTAAGTGACGCAACCTGTGGTTATGGAATATGAATGCCTTTAATGTGGCCCATCGAATAATACATCCCATGACGAATTTTGAACTACAATTCAGCTAAGATGACTGTAAAATTGGTTCAGACAAATACCTAAGCCAAGTTTCCTCACCAGTGTTGCCATTTTAGCTTTATTCTTCACCATAAATATCTAGCTATGCTGGAAATCGAGCTAAATTCATTCTCAGTTTAGTGTTTTAGGCGAAGGGGGAGTGGTATAAAGAAACTGAGAGAGGAGAGCAAAGCACCTTTGAGAAAATAGCTTTGGTTCTGCTCTCACAGTTTCGTTTTTAGAGGGAGAGGAGTGAGTGGAGCAGCTACCAAAGGGGAGAGCGCCATCGATTTTTGCACTCATGTTTCTTTGAAATTCCCAAACAGTTATGGGCATTGCTGGCATAGAGAGAACTGACAGTAGACAGACACAGACTAATGCTGCTTTGTGGTGTTGTGTATTTCTCGATTATTATTACTATTCTATGAAATAAATTTAAACAAAATGGGGAAAAAAAACAACTGATTTCAAATTGTTGTATGTTTAGAATCTGTGAAGCTCTTGATGCAAGAGTAAACGAACTTACTCTTGAACCTGTTAAGCTCTTGCTACTAGAAAGAATATTCTCGCTTTTGACAATGCAGTATGCTCTTCAAGAATGAGTAATATTGAAATTGAGTATGTTTAGCACTTGATTCAAGAATTTGTATGCTTAATTTGAGAAGTATTAAAGCTCTTGGATCAAGAAAAACGGGATTGAAGAGTTTGTATGCTTAATTTAAGAATGTTTAGTACTTGGTATAAGTATTGAAGCCCTTGGATCAAGAAAAATAGGATCAAAAATGCATACTTTTATAAAGAATTTCCATTCTTATTGAACTTCTGACATGAAACATTCTTAAACCAAGTATGAACATCAAATGTTTTTCATGTGAATGGTTTTTCTTGAACCGAACCGTTATTTTAGGTACGGAACAGGTTCAGGTTCAGCTTTAAAACCTTAGGAGGTCGGAGTACTGGGTTCGAACCGGTTCAAAATTAGTCTTAAAAGCCCACGGGGGGTACAATTTTGCATTAGACAAATGCTTTGCAACATGTTTCCAAACAGCAGCAACAGAAGGAGGCTCTTAGTGTCTGTTTATTTACCAGTAAAAGCGACCTGTAAATCACCTAAGCAATCAGTTCTGTAGGAAGGATAACAAAGATTACTCGGTGAACCTCATTTGTGATTTTGGACTTGTGGATATTTTCAGAATTTTATATCTCTGGCCTGAATGCACTTACAGGTTTTTGCTCATTAGTTTTTCATCCAGTTGTTGTTGTTCTTGTTTGAATGAATTTGATTTTAAAGTGCGCAGGCTTTTCCTAGTTAAGCGGGTTAGCTTCCTACTCTGCCCCTGCTAACCCAATTCTCATCTGTGTCAGTTTACTGTGTCACTTGAGTTGATAACCCCCCTTGGTATGACGCATTAAGGCGCGAGCGGCAGCTTCTAATCAAGCAAACCCAATCTGGTTCTCTGTGTGTGTTTGTGTGTACATAAAACGCAAATACGCAATTCCAAGCCATTCCCTGGCTCAGTGCTCAGATGCACTTGAAATCAGTTAACCGGGCTGACCGCCGCCGCCAATTCCTCTCGCTCTTCCGAGTTATTTGCATAATGCGCAAATGCACTTGGCCGGTTTGAGACAGCGATGAAGAGGGTGGCAGAGAGGGGGAGGGGGCAGCAGCAGCAGCAGCAGCAGCTTCTGCCGCCAATCAGAATCAAAGCAAAACATCGCGCCATCCAATGTTTCGGAAAAAATAAAACGTTTCTTATTTTTATTTGCCACTAAATTACAGTTACATGTTGTGCTGCTGCCAGCGCTGACGCTGACGTCTGCGTCGCCGCAGCTAGTTTTGAGTTAAATGTTTTGTATTTTGTATTTTTTTAGTATTTGCACGTTCAGCGTTGTGTCTGCTACATTTATTTTTTTGTTTGTGCCGCCCGCCTTCCTGCTGCTGCATTGTTTGTTGCTGTGCGCTCTCCTTCTTTGGGCAAATTGGCCCAGGTAAACGGAAAAGCACACACACACGCAGACGCACGCACACATGTGAAAACAAAGGCTCTCTGCTAAAAAAAATTGAAGTGAGAGAAAAAGTAACTGTACAGTTTTTGTGTAATACATACTCCAGGGTTGCCATACACTTCAGGCGTGCAACAACAACTTCGTTTGTGTCTCTCTGCTCGCCATCTCTTCTATGCCTCTTGCGGAATAGAACCAACAACAACCAAACGAAAAATCTCTGTGGAATGAGAGGGCCTTCAATAACATCTTCTGGTGTAGCAAATGTGTTTTCGTTATTTTGTTATGTTATCTTCCGCAACTGTTAACTTTTGCATAGTCATGTTAATTTTTTGACACAGCGCTGCTAATGTCAACTTATCGTAACAGTTTTTTTTTTTAGCACATTTGCAAGTGTGAGAATGCAAAGAAAGGTGTCGGTGTCGTGTTGGTGAAAACAAAAACCAAATAGAATTCTAGTCAGTGGGTCTCAGCTTATTAAACATTGTACAAGTCAAACAGAAGATGGGTAGGTAAATAGTTTCGGCTGGCCAAAGGTGTCCCCAGGAAAACCTTTCAACTTGGAAAATCATGAAGATCTTTGGGCAACATTTCATTGGTTGTGTAGTTTATTATTTGGCAATTGAGTTGAGGTATTCCAGTGTTTCTACGACTCCCGGTGGTCAACTCTCGTTATTTACCTGGCTCTTTTTGCAGTAACCAGTTAAAATGTCTAAAAATAGTGTACAGTCTCTTCTTTGGAGCTGTAGCAGATTGTCTGTTTCATGTCTTGTGCGAAAATTTTGATATACTGCAGTCAATTTTCCTCTGCTACATGCTGCTAAGCGGCAGCTCCAACTCCCTAAGTCCATCTTTGAGCCCTCTGTGGTTAGCGTAGGATACGGTGCACATAAGGACACCCTCCTACACCTAAATATTCATCCCACGCCTCAGTTCAAAAAGAGGCTGAAAAAAGAGAGTAACTTTGAGAAGTCTAGCCCCGGGTTTGTCTAGAAGAGCGCTAGGCTAAGAAGTAAGAGTGTATCGGTGTGGCAAAATAAAGCGATGCAGACTAGCTCTGAACTGCTCTCATCGACCGCGCTTATGTGTTTTAACTGTAAGACCGTTCTATAAGAGCTCTCTAACTAAGCTTATTAATAACCTAGTGGTTTTATGTGGAATGATGGACTATTTTCTGTTAATGTGAGTCCAAGTGATTGTAAAATGTCCAATAAGAACAACGAACCGTCATATCTTTCACAATTTTATAGAAAAAAGGTTCGTACCTTCTTGACTTGTTTAGATATCAGTATAATTTATTGATCCTTCGAAGGAAAGGTGATAATCGGATGAACAATAGTCAAGCTATAGAGAAAATTAAAAATTTTGCTGGGCAGCATCTGTTGAAACAGCGATTGGCAGCACTTTAAACACCTTAATACCTTGTGTGTAGATTATAGTCGGGCTTGACCGACTAACTTACTTGTTTTTTACACTTTTTGTATAGATGTTAGCCACTTTTGGGCTTCAACAGTTGACAACGCTGTTTATAATCGGCCTTGGGAAAGTTTTTCCGCTTCGGGTATTGTTACGATATACCGTGAGCACGTCTTATAATTTCAATTTTAGCGTGTTCTCTTTATGCGTATTACCGATATCTATTTATTGACCAGGTTGCTTTTTACTGTGATCAATAATAGGTTGCACATCTTATCTTTATCACGACACTAATAAAATAATCAACATATTATAAATGTTTGTACATTTAAAAATAATCAGCCATATATACCAAAACGTAAACACGGATCAACATTTTCTATCAATCAGCTGCAAGAGTGAAAGAGAGGGAGATAGTGAGAGAGTGCAACTGTATGGCGATTATACTGCCAAAAAATTGCCATGCTTGTGACGTTTTTGTTTGAACTGTCTGGCCATACTGACCTTGACTGAGTTGGTTTCTCGTTCCTTTTGACAACAAATGTTAAATTTATTTTGATCGCTTGGAAATATGACATTGACTTTTGTCTTAATCTTTCACGTGAATCACAGGCACTGGGCACATGCCTTTAAATGACACATTTACCAGCTTTTTGCTTATAAATGAATGTGGTTCATTGCGGCATGTCATTTATATTCTTAAAGAGTCGACCCAAAACAACCTGCTCCGAACCGGTTTGCAGTCTTGGTTAAATCTGCTGAATATTTGGTACAAATCAAATGAAATTTTCTTGTTGTAAACCAGAAGCGAGCTTTAGAAAAGTCCACTGTTAAAAACTTTGATAAAACAGTGGAAATCAAGTCCAAATACCAGCGGAAAATTTATATAAACATAGTGTTCTCTTCTTATTTTTCAAAATCGAATAGTTTTTTAACATGCTAACTATTTATAAATAGCACAAATAGATGAATATAGGCCACACTGGGTATGAGTGATCACAAAAAAACAACTTTAGATGCTCTTCTTCCAACTTAAAACTCAACCAAAACTTGGAAACCAAAAAAACATCAGTTAGGCTGATGAGACCAGACCCCCCTATCCTTAAAAATGGCATACTCAGGAGATCCGCTCTAATTTGCTTTTGTTTAAGGCCATTCAAATTTGTTTGTTGTTGTTTAAACGGGAATATTCACCCTTTGTTTGCCCGACGACCAGCAGAAACAGAACAAATAATTATAGCATGATATCTCATTTTCCCCCAAATCGTTTGCATACACCCACAAGCCATACACACAATTTGTGTTTATAATATGATTTTGATTATTTGCTTATTTTGATTGTGTTTTTTTTAGGCAAAGCAATTTTCAACAGTTGTTACGTCTAGAAAAGAAATCACCTGTCTGGCAACTCTCTTCTGTTAGCAACAGCAACAACAACCACATCAGCAACAGGCAGCAACTATCGATAACAGTTTTTGGTGGCCGGGCGAGTTCCCACGCTATTTTGCTTTTAACCTACGTCAGCTGTTTCGTTATCGTTCTCTGTTTCTCCTTTGTGTATGCGTGTGTGTGTGTCTTATTTTTAACAAACAGCGTCGCCCACGCACCACAGTACGCACAGACCACATAGATACATACATACATATACCGCACGTTGTTGTTTTTTGCGTTGTTTTTTGTGTTTCCCTTAATTCGCTGAGTTTTTGTTCGCTGCCTTCTCAAAGGCAAAAAGAAGTCAAACACTTGTTGGTTTATTTTTGTACACACATTTGTATACACAGATATTTATGAATAATATTGTTGGGCTTCATGTGACAACATCTTCTATCTCTTCTCCTATTTCTACTTCCATTACCTTCACTCCATCATCATCATCATCAACAACATCATTATCATCATCGACATCAACTGCAGCAACAACCACCACAACAACAACAACAACCACCACAAACAGTTCTGTTCATACCTCAAAATCTACCCAACTACTTTCCTTCACAGCCAGCAGCAGCAACAACAACAACAACAATAACAATAACCACGACGAAGACGACAAGGACGTTGTTGGCACACTACCCCTACCATCATCCTTACAAAGGAAGGGCATAACAATAACAACAACAACCACAAACGCTAACGCCGCCACATCCCTAACACGCTCCCGTTCACCACGCTCCAACTCCTCCCCCGATCTGTGCGATTGCTGTAACTGCTCCCGCAACACAGAGCTCTCCTCCTCCTCCTCCACCGGTTCCTCCTCCTCCTCCTCGTCGGCTGCATTCGACCACACAGTCCTAGCCAAACATCTTGTGCGCTCGGTGACCGCTACCAGCATCATGGACATGCCCTACAACACATCGCCCTCGCTACGCGTGCGCACCACCTCGCTGAATCAGCTGAAAAAGACCGCCGACTTGGCCATCGAGAATGAGTTGCACGTCTGCCCGTCGGTAATGTCCGAGGAGCTGCGCAAGCTCCTCCCACCCACCTCGGAGACGGTGATGACCAAGCCATTCCCCATACGCGGCGAACGTACCATTGCAGACTGCACCACACCGCATGTGATTGCTATGGTGGGTCTGCCGGCGCGTGGCAAGACATTCATTTCCAAGAAGCTGGCGCGCTACCTCAACTGGATTGGCATCGCCACCAGGGTCTTTAATCTGGGCGAGTATCGGCGACATGCCACCACGGCCTACAAGTCGCACGAGTTCTTCCGCGCCGACAACGAGGAGGCGATGGCCATACGGAACCGCTGCGCCAACCAGGCGCTGCACGACTCCTGCGATTGGCTGTTGAGCGGCTTGGGCAGCATTGCCGTCTTCGACGCCACCAACTCGACGCGGGATCGTCGCCAGTTGATCTATGACATTGTGGTGAAGCAGCACGGCTTCCGTCTGTTCTTTGTGGAGTCCATCTGCGACGATCCGCAGATAATTGAGCAGAATATACTAGAGGTCAAGGTCAGTTCACCGGACTACCTGAACATGAACACTGAGCTGGTGGTGCGGGACTTCCTGCAGCGCATCGAGCACTACGAGGAGCGGTATCAGCCCATCGACGAGGTAACCGAAAAGCACTTGAGCTTCATGAAGGTCTACAATGCGGGCAAGAAGGTTGTGGTGTACAACAACGAGGGCCATGTGGAGTCGCGCATCGTGTACTACCTGATGAACATCCACATCACGCCGCGCACCATCTACCTGACCCGTCACGGCGAGAGCGAGCACAACCTGAGCGGCTTGATTGGCGGTGACTCCAATCTAAGTGCCCGGGGGCATCAGTATGCACGCGCCCTGTCGGCCTTCATTGGGCAGCAGCAGATCGGTGGTCTGCGCGTGTGGACGTCCTGGATGAAGCGAGCCATACAGACGGTGGCCGATGTCAAGGCGCCGCAGGAGCGCTGGAAGGCGCTCAACGAGATCGATGCCGGCCACTGTGAGGAGATGACGTATGAGCAGATCAAGGAGCGCTTCCCGGAGGAGTTCAAGGCGCGGGATGTGAACAAGTTCGCCTACCGCTATCCGCGTGGCGAGAGCTACGAAGATCTGGTGGCGCGCCTGGAGCCGGTCATCATGGAACTGGAGCGACAGGGCAATGTGTTGGTGGTGTCGCATCAGGCGGTCCTCCGTTGTCTGTTTGCCTACTTTCTGGACAAATCGGCGGATGAGTTGCCCTATTTGTATGTGCCGCTGCACACGGTCATTAAGCTGACCCCCGTGGCCTACGGCTGCAAGGTGGAGCACATTAAGTTGCCCATCGATGCGGTGGACACGCATCGTCCCAAGCCCAAGATACCCGGCGATGTGAGCGAACCCGGCCTGGATGGTCTGAGCGGTGAGCTGGTGGCGCCCGATGGCGTGGGCAAGGTGCTGATTGTGGGCGATGATGTGGCAACGGCCACCAACGGCAATGGCGGCGGCCGAGTGGAGGCCACGCAGGCGCAATGACGGTGTCGACGGCAGCCCCCAGCCAAAGCCAAGACACTCTAATCCCGCACACACACCCACACCCCCACACACCCACCCACACACACACAGCATAGAGTAACACACGTGTTATGAGGAACAACCCTGAAATTGTTCCATTCTTTTATTTTTACTTACCAGATGGGTCTTAGTTTTGTCCTGGCGACTCTTGTGATTGATCCGAACTTCAATGTACTTCAAATTGAACTTAGCCTAAAATGTTTAAGACTTGGGTAATATTTTTGTATTCTCGTTTATCGCGTGTCACCATTGTCGGTCGTTGTCTATTTTTTATACAAGTTTTTTTGCCCTCGGAGCGGCTAAAACTGGAATGCTAACAGATTAAACCTGGTTTAATTCGGTCCATCAACAGAATATATATACCCCCCTAGCTCTAGCGATACTTACATACATTATGGAATATTATAATGACATTACTTAATATATATTATACTCTCAATCAATAAATAACGATTTATCCAAAAAAAAAACCACCAACCACACACAACGCATTCGTTTCTCCCACTCCCCGTGCCCCACAAATGTCACATCCACCCCCCCGCCTCTATGTTTTTTTCTGCTAATATTATGTTTAGTGTTAAGATTGCCATTTCAATGGGACCACCTGTGGGGCAGAAAGAAGTGGAGAGGAGCGGCATCACATGCTGAATCTTAGGTCTGTATGGATGTGTTGTACTCTTTGAGTTAAGCCTAGAGTAAGTAAGTCATTCCTATGTAAACTAGTTGCATGAAATATGTCCAGAGTCCAGATCAAAATCAAGAATCTGGGGTGCAAATTTACTCCATTTCTGTTTTCCAATTGATGGGAAAGTACTTTATCGAATCGAATGTTCAGAAAATGGTGTTTGTCGTCGTCTGGAATCTCTCAAAGGGGGTTCAGGTTTTCTGAATTTGCTCCAAAGTCTACTGATGTCATTTTGTTGCCCTTGCTAGACAAGTTTTAAGTGTGCCCACCTATTTGTTCTCTATGTCAAGTAGAGACCAAATGAAGAGAACAGATAAATGTGCTTGTGTTGGTAAGCACTAAAGACAGCTCTCTGCTGCTGCTCTCTCTTTCATAAAGTCACAAGTTTGGATAGCGTCTGTGATATACCTAAGGCGGATGAGTGCACCTAGAGGCTAGACCATGATGCAACAAGAGAGGTGAGGTGGCAACAGTGAGTGAGTTCTCTGCAAATTACCTTTACGTTCAGTGCTGCGCGTACTTTTGAAGCGTAAGCTTTTGGCAAAAGTACGCATCACACTCATAACGCCTCACCTTGTATTGTTGCATCTTGGGCTAGACGCTTATAATCTGATAAGCTGCGCTCACATTAAGGTGGAGCTAGCTCTACCAATATGTCAACAAAGCAACATTCGATAGCAAAGCCATTGGAAGTCAGTCCAAGATACCCAAACCCAGCTTCAAGCAAGAAAGTGAGCTTATCATCTTAGCAAAATAAAGCACAGGAGCAAAGAACAGCAGCATCCGAAAAGCAGACTCTGTCACTGTCAACCATGCACCGGATTTCTACTTAGTTTTGCGAATTTTAAAGATAGATGGTTCGTACCTTCGAGACATATTAGGTCATCAACATTATTTATTGATCCGCTAAAGGATTGGTAAAGATAGGATGAACGGTTGTCGAGTTATGAACAAAAGACTGTTTGCTGCAGCAGCGCAGTAGCAGAGCTGCAACTACAACATAAAAATTTATGCTGAGCGTATGTTATAGTCCAGCTTGACCAACTTTCTTTCTTGTTCTAACTCAGACTACTGTTTGGACCTTAGTTTTCTATGGGAGCTATACCATATAGTTGTCCGATTTCGACCAAACTTAGTGGAATTAGGGAAATGCATAGAAAACTAAGTTAAACAAAGTTTGGCGGCGTTTCCATTGAAAACAAAAAAATTTTTCTTACTAAAACTTGTTTTTCGACCAATCGTTCCTATGGCAGCTATAACCTATAGTCCGCCGATTTGAACAAAACTTTGAAGAATTGTGTAAAAGCTTATAGTATATGCCAATTTTAAATAGGTTTTCATTAAAAACAAAAAAGTTTTTCTCACTAAGACTATTTTTCTGACTTTACTTTTCTATGACAGCTATACCATATAGATGTCCGATTTTTATCAAACTTGGCAGAATCATGGATAAGCAAAGAAAAGTAGCGAATACGAAGTTTGGAGACGTTTCCATTAAAAACAAAACAGTTTTTTCTCACTAAAACTACTTTTTGGGCTCTACTTTTCTATGACAGCTATACTATATAGATATCCGATTTCGACCAAACTTTGTGGAATCATGGGAAAGCATAGCAAACGACGAAATACAAAGTTTGGAGGCGTTTTCTTTCAAAACAAAAAAGTTTTTCTTACTAATACTTTTTTCGAACCTTACTTTTCTATGGCAGCTATACTATATAGTTGTCCGATTTCAACCAAACTTGGTGGAATCATGGGAGAGCATAGCAAACTAGTAAATACGAAGTTTGGAGACATTTGCATTGAAAACAAAAGAGTTTTTCTCACTAAAACTTGTTTTTCGACCGATTGTTCCTATGGCAGCTATATGCTATAGTCAACCGATCCGTTCGGCTCCAATAAATGTGCATCGTATTTGTACTTAAAAGCTACGTGCAAAGTTTCGTGAAGATAGCTTTGAAACTAAAGGAGGAGATGGCCTAGAAGCAGATGGATAAGGCCAAATCCACTCAGCTCATCCTGCTGATCAAGTATATATATACTTTGCGTGGTCAGAGATGCTTCCTTCTATGCGTTACAAACACCCGGACAAGGGTATAGTTGTGCGACCCACATAGTTTCTGCCTCAAATGGTTCTTTCTTTGATGTCTGCAGAGCTAAGTGAAAATGTGTATTGCAGCAGCGATGTTCAAGAAGAGCGAGGCCCAAAAAGTGAGAGTGTATTGTGTGCTGTGCATCGAATGCAAGCAAAGAGAGCGCTGCTTACGCTCGCTCATATGCCCGACTTCGGCATGCGCTCGGCTCGTGTGCGATTGCGCTCGGCCCCGGGGTGTCTATGTGTGAACAACGCTGTATTGAGGTGATATTCCCAAGCTCTGGGCTTATATGGCATAGAGTAGGACTGGAGAGTTTAGGGAGATTGAAGAGAAGGTATACCCAAGGCTGGTACTCACTGCTTCCCTTGTTCTCAGGACATGTGAGAGCTTTTCTAAAGATTAACTATGCAAATTTCTGAACTATTCTCATAAGACTAACTAAATGCAACACAATTATCAATTTTCCCCCCTCCTCATCTTTCTGTGTTTCAGCCGCCACGCAGTGTTCATGCCCATGTCTTCTGCTAGGACAATCGTTCTTCAAAGCTGGGAACCACCTGGTTCTCGAATACGACGGCAGTAGCCGCAGCGCCAATTATCCCCCTTGACAAGAAGCCGGCCACCCAAGCAGCGCCACAAATATGCCACGCATACGCAACGAAGAGGCAGCACAATCCATTTACAGGGATGGCGATGTGGTTTGGGTGAAGATACATGCCACCGAAATCTGGTGGCCCGGTGAGGTTACCTCATCCCAGGACTTTCGCTATGTCAATTCCACTCGGCCACCGTTCGCGGTGGTGGCCTTCTTCAATGAGAGAACCTTGTAGGTAGCCGCCACAGTATGCAATCATAACTGTACACTTACAGTGGGATTCCTCCTCATCCCATTTTATTTGCAGCGAGCAAGTCAGATCACCTAAATTGATTTGCCCCTTTCAGTGTGCCCACAAGGAGGAGTTCATACAACGTGGCCTTAGTGAGTATTCCAAAAAAAGTGACTTTCAATTTAATACACAAAAATTTGATCTGGTTAAAAATGTCGCTCAAATAAAATGAGTTACTTGGATTTGGATTTGCACTTGGTGGTGGTCTCCTGGGTCAGCTGCATGGCCAACTCAATGGTGGCGGGTTTGGCATACCTGCCGCCCTCCAGCAAGGCCAACACCTCATTGCACTGCATGTTATAGGCGTCCAGTTTGGCAATCGCTGCAGTCTTATCATCATCATCATCATCATCATCATCAGCAGCAGCTGCTCCAGTCGGTTCGCTTGGCATCCGTCCATCAGCCTTGCCGCCCTGCAGCCAGCGGAGCGTGGCCAGCAGTAATGTCCCCGTGGCCAGGCTGCTGACAATAATCAACTGCGTCCTTTCCGCATTGTTGGCCCCCAGTTGCGACACGCGCTCGCTCAGGGCCTGCCACGGTATCATCTTATCCCACAGGGCCACTCGCTTCAGTACAGTCTGTCCGGCAGTGCACAAGACAGCTCCGCCCTTCTGCCACAATTGACGTAACTCGTTGCCGTAATCCATTGCTTATATTGTGTGTGAGTTTAGCGCACGAAAGACTTGAAACAGGATTTTTTGATAAAAGAAATGCGAAATTTAAAAAAAACTTTAGGGAGCTAGAGAGCTCTAAACAGTTTGTACAAATTACATGCAAAGACTGAGGATTTGGGACAAATGTGGAAGTACGTAGAGAATTTTTTGAAAAGTGACTTTAAACCCAAGGCCAACTAGATGGAGCTCAATTTAAGGTGACTAAGTACAATGGGATGAAACGAATAATACTAGGAATTATGACACAGTGGGGTACGGACCCACATGCTTAGATAATTACTTTATACGCCTGTTCTATGCTGTATCTCTTTGTTTTTGCGCGCTTGCTGCTTTGAAATTCCCAAACGGTTCTGACACCGCAGGCAGGTAGAGACTGTTGAGTTACAGTCAATTGGCAGGCATTGACGGTGGGTTCCTTTTGAAACAGCTGTACGATTTAACAGCCTCCTTTGTGGTGTTGTGTCTCTGTTTAAAGCAGCGAGTTTTACCAATAGCCACCAGGGGCCGAACACTTTCGGTAATTCACGCCGAATGCTTGCCGAAGTAATGCTTCAGTGAGTGTCGGAGAGAGTCAGAGAGCGTCAGAGCGCCTCTCTTCTTGAACATTGCTGGTTTAAAGCATAACATGTCCTCGAGCCGGCTAAAACTGCAGGTTGCATTAGTTGTGGCTCTTTGCCAGCCAATCAACCAGAAATGGTTTGAAACTGCATACTATTTGGCCTAGTTTCAAGTATATACTAGCTTATAACCACGGCTAGATTTGAGCTAACGAGTGTGGTGCAGCGGGTAGTGTGTGTGCCTGCTGTGTAAGAGGTTGCAGGTTCGAATCCACCTCGGAACCCCTTGCAGTGGGTTGATTAATATTATCCAAATGTTTGTAACGCTTAGTTAGAAGCATTTTGCGACCACATAGAGTATATATATTCTTGATAAGTAAGACGAGCTGAGTTGATTTAGCCTTGTCCGTCTGTTTGTAGGCCATCTACTGCATCAGTTTGAAAGCTAACTCAACCAAACTTTGCATGAAGCCTTCTAGTACAAATATGCGGCACATTTGTAGGAATCAAACGGATCGGTAGACTATAACATATAGCCGCCATAGAAACGATTGGTCGGAAAACTAGTTTTAGTGAGAAAAACTTTTTTGTTTTCAATGCAAACGTCTCCAAACTGCGTATCTACTAGTTTTCTTAGCTTCTCCATGATTCTGCCAAGTTTGGTCGAAATCGGACATCTATATGGTATAGCTGTCATGGAAAAGTAGAGTCTGAAAAGTAGTCTTAGTAGGAAAAACTTTTTGTTTTTTAAGAAAACGCCTCCAAACTGCGAATCTACTAGTTTTCTAAGCTTTTTCATGATTCTGCCAAGTTTGGTCGAAATCGGACATCTATATGGTATAGCTGTCATAGGAAAGTAGGGTCAGAAAAAGAGTCTTAGTAAGAAAAACTTGTTTGTTTTCAATGTAAACCTCTTATTAATTGGCTTACACTTGTTTTATAAGCTTTCACACAATTCCACAAAATTTTGTCATAATCGGACAACTATAGGCTATAGCTGCCATAGGAATGATCGGTCGAGAAACTAGTTTTAGTGAGAAAACGCCTTCAAACTTTGTATTTCTTAGTTTTGCTATGCTTGAACCATGATTCCCTTAAGTTTGGTCAAAATCGGACATCTATATAGTATAGCTGTCATAGAAAAGTAGTCTTACTAAGAAAAACTTGCTTGTTTTCAGTGGAAATGTGCTTCAAATTCCATTCGATCAGATATTAGCTACATCGCTGAACACAATTTTCCAACAAAAAAGTGCATCTTCAGCCAACTTTGCCTAAAGTTAGCCGTTGAGTCTTTGATTTCTGCATTAGCTATATTTTTAAAGGTTTTATACTCAAAACCTTCTTTGATGTAGTGGAGTAATAGTGGCCCAATTGCTTAATCGATAATTCAAGGTCACAGCTGCAATATTTTGCCCACCTCTACGTAGGCTTGTTGGTGATTTATTGGACCAATAATGCAAATAGTCACAAGTTGCCGAATAGCCACCTCAGAAGGTGGCCCAAACTGACCATAAAACGGTAGAACTGCACAATGCACTTTCCTAACTGTTGTAAGTCTAATTATGGTTAAATTATAGACCAAACTGAACATGTTTGACAGTAACATGTGACACAAAAACAGCTGAGCTGCCTAAAACAACCTTTATTCGTTCTACTTCTAAGATTCTCGCACAGGGAAACTTTCACACTTCGTTCGAATATCGCGGAAGCTTCAGAAAAGTGTACCCTGTTCTTTCCACCTCCAACACTTAGAAGAAGTCCTCAGCTCCTGTTAGGTTTCTCAAGGCAGGTTGACGAAACCATGGAGAGCTTGCGGTGACTTGAGATTATGTGGTGGCCAAAGATTCCCATTGACATTGCAGCGTTTCTTTAAGATTCAGACATCAGTAGAGAGTTGGTTGTAGATTTCCGTTTGGAAATTGAGTGCCTGTTTCGATTCAGGGTTTTAGAAGCCAAGTCATGGCCAAATCTGAAGGCTTCTGTGAACTTGAACCCATCTAGTCTCGAGGTTTGAAGGCCTCTATTCCCAGCTGCCTTCCCACCTTGCCTAAGCCTTTCGCTTTGACTTTTTCAGAGAAAGCCATTGGATTACAGATGAAAGAGAAGTTCAGTGATGATGTGACCCTTGCAGAGAAGCGTCATAGACGCCAGCATAATTCCCATGCCCAAGCGACACAGTTTGAGGACAATGGATTTGGAGCCGGAAGTGTTCAAAGCAAGCCGGAAAGCCTTATCAAGGCTTTTCTTTCGAGCAACAACAGAAAGTCGAATGCCAGGAGCAGCACCCACACCCACACCAGCACCCACAGGAATCGGGGTTCACATGCAGCGCCTATCACAATAGTGCCAACTGTGAGTTGCCTCACCAAGGGCTGTCTAGCATCTCTTCACCTCTCGCTCTCTTTTACAGGAGCCCACTTTCCGGATTATGGACATTGGCGGTGGTACCAGCCGCACATCCCGTGACCCCAGCCTCGATGTGGTCAACTATGAGTGCAATGCTTGCAACTTTCGTACCAACAGCATGAGTGTCCTACTCATCCATCGTCGTGCCCATTTGGACTCGTTGACGGGCGTGCAGCGACTCTCCACGTCCGCCAATCTGGCCAACAGCAGCAGCAACAGCAGCAGCAGCAGTAGCAGTCGGGCCGCCCGACGTGCCAACACCACCAACATGTTGGAGACGCATCACTTCCATAGAAGCCGTAGCTATCGCACGGACAGCACTGCCCAGTTTCTGAGGAACTCGGTGCGCTGTCAGTCGCGTCATGTGTCCATTGTGGTGGATGCGCCGCTGTCGGGCGAGGCACAGCTAAAGGTGGCCGTCATTGCCCAGAAGACAATGGACAGCATTGAGCGGGTGGTGCAGCCGCGTGATAACAGTTCCAATTCGTCTTCGACACCCCTGTCCATGTCTCCATCCCCGGCGCCGACGCTAAGCACACGGGATACGCGTGGCCGGCGTTCGAATCAACTGCGGGCCACCATGCCAGCACCACCGCCGGCCAAGCAGCGACGTCTCACCCGCTCGATGAGTAGGCGTCAACAGGATGGTGGGTCCACGCCAACTCTGGAGTTGCCACCGCCGTTGGCAACGCCACGACGCAGTGGAGGACGCCGCCCGGCCGCAGACAGACGCCGTCGTACCCTGGCGGCCAGCATGACAATGGCGGCCAGTGAGGAGCAGGACCAGGAGCAGGACCAGGAGGAGGAGGAGAAGAAGATGTCCAAGCGGACGTCGACACCAGCTAAGAAGGTCTTGCCCCGTAAGAGAACGAGAGCCAAAAGCCCCTCGCCCATACAGCCAGTAGCGGTGCCAGTAGTCGAGGAATCTCCTAGTCCTCCCACTCCACCGCCGGCTCCAGACTTACCAGCGAATCTCGCGAAGCCACAGACCAGCCTGTCCGCCTCACTGGAGCTGCAGCTTAGCCTGCTGGCCGAGTGGTCGGACGATGAAATGGAAGAGCCAACGACCAATGGTGAGCCGGTGCGGCAGCCAGAGCCAGAGCCGGAGGTGGAACCGAAGCGCATACGCAACATACCAAAGAAGGATCGACGGGATGTGGTGCTGCAGGAGTTCGATGCCCAAATGACAACCACGGATGAGCCCATCCTCATACAGGACAGCGATGGCAGCTCCAATGAAAGCGTCGTCTTTGTGGAATCGGAGCCAAGGCAGCGTAACAAAGCTGGTCATCATCCGCATGCCAAGTCCAAGACGGCGGCCAATAACAATTCGTCCTCGTGCTTTGACTTTGAGGAGGAGGATGAACTGCAGCAGGAGGGTCAAAATGGCCTGAGCTACAACCGGCATCGCACCAAGCGGCAGAAGACCCAGGTGGAGGAGGGAGAAGCCGTTGAGCCGGACCTGCCAGCCTCCTATCATGAGCTGTTCAAGGGATTCGAGGAGGATTTGGAGCTGGCAGCCGCTGCTGCCGAGGCAGAGGCAGAGCGTAGGGAGGAACTGGGGCCGGAGCCGGAGCCAGAGCCGGAGCCGGAACCCGAACCTGAACTAGAGTCGGAACAACTCAGCCTGCCCATCAAGGAGCGACAGAAGCGCATCTTCAAGTCGCGAAACAAATCCCTGCAGGCCGCACCCCGAGAAGAAGAGCCGCCCAGTGATGCGGACGAGAAGGAGGCCACCTGCAGCAGCTCTTCCCCGCCCCAACTGGCCAATGGCGATAGCAGCAGCAGCAACTCAGGCCAGCCCCAGCAGGCCAATGGCAATAGCCGCAGTCCCAGCCAGTGCAGCGGCGGCGGCAGCAGCAGCAGCAGTCGCCGCCGGCGCAAAACCAAGACTGATACCAACTCCCGACGACGCCAGCGTCGCTCCAAGCAGGCCAAGAGCAGACTCACGCCCGAGGAGCTGAGCAACAACAGCAGCAGCAACAGCAGCTCATCGGCCAACACCCAGCGCAGTGGCCTGGTCTCGCCGCTGCTAAGCTCTAGCACCAGTTGCTCCATTGCCTCCAATATAGCTGTCATCTCGGCGGAGGAGGCGCGTGAGCTGCAGCGTTCCGCTTCAGGGGCGCGCCTGGCCCGCTCTGCCATTGTGGATGCCACACAGCCGGTGCAGAGGGGTGGGGTGCTCATACTGGAGGACATACGCTTGCCAAATCTGTATGAGCATGCGCCACATGGTTGCAGCCAAATGTCCAGTGTGGACAGTAATGAGAGCAAATCGCAGCCGGAAGAGGAACCACAAGAGGAGCAGCAGCCGAAGCAGCAGCAGCAGCAGGAAGAGGAGGAGAAGGAGGATGAGGCGGAGAAGGAGAAAGAGAAGGAGGCGGAGAAAGAGAGGTTATCGCCGGCCGATTTGTCCGCCTGGTCTATGATCAGTTCACCTGAGGTAACCACGCCGCCCTATGCCCAGCCCCAGCCACGCGAGGTGCTCCTCAAGAAACGCGAACAGCAAATGTTGCGTCAATATGCCGCGGATCTGGTCAGTGGGCGCAGTGCGGAAAAGTGTCGCAAGGTGCGCGAACGTTGGAGTCGACCGGCTGCCACCTCCCGGGAAAAGGAACTCAGCGAACAGGACCTGGAGGAGCGGCGCCAGCTTGCCTCCCTGGAGTACTACAGGTTGCCCCAGCCGCTGATGCCACGCCGCACGGCCAGCAATCAAACGGACACTGTGCTGCCCAAGGTAGTCGTGCCCCGAAAGTCCTGCCTATCCCAAAATCAAGTGCCCAACTTGTGCGACAAGGATGTGGCCATAGCCCATCAGCAGCTGGTGGATTTACGTGAACAGCGACGCCGCTCGCCGCTGCAACAGCTGGCCCAACCTCGCCAGCGACGCAGATCTCGCCAGGCGAGCAGTGCGGATGCTGAGTGCACCGAAGAGACCACAGAATCCACCTCTGAATCGTCCTCAACGTCAGCGTCCGCTTCAGCATCCGCGTCGTCGCCCTCAGAGGAGCCCAAGGAGCAGCAGGAGAGCCTGGAGAATGTAAGTGCCAGTCCCTGTTGCTCCCTCTTAGGCAAAGGTTCCACACGCAGGTCAAGGATTTGCGTTTGGGATCTTTACCCTACCAAATCCTACAACATTCCCCACTACATTTCTACCCTCCGCTTGCAGCCGCCTCAGCTATGCACTGGACGCATCTGTGCGGTCACCACCCGGCCCATTCCCGGCTACAATCACACCTTCATGCTCTGCTCGCTGGCCAACAACAAATTCAAGCCGCTCAACAATGTGGCCCTGTATTTGGATAGCGAAAAGAATCATCTGGTGCCAGTGCCCAGGGAGGCACTCACAGAACCCCCCAGATTGGCCGATGGGCATCCGCTGTCGGCGGTGTTTGCCAACATTGATTTCCTGGGCGGTGAGGCTGTGGCACAGGCAATGGAGCAGGAGGAGGAGCAACGACCTGAAGCGGCTGCGGAACAGCAGCCAACGGCGGGAGAGTCACCTGCGCAGCAGCAGCAGGCGGAGGACGACAATGAGCAGCAGCAGCAGCAGCAGGTGGAAATGCTGGGCATCATGACGCCGCTCAGTCAAGTGGCCGAAACTATCGGTGCTGTCTCTGGGGCTGATTTCGATGCTGCTGCTGCTGCTGCTGATGCCAACCAGGAGGAGGAGGAGGAGGAAGAGGAGGAGGAGGAAGAGGAGCTGGCCCAAATGCAGGCTAATAATGTGCTGCAGCTGAACGTCAACGGGCATCGCTTGGAGCTAGACCCTTCGGTGCTGTTCACCATAGCCGAACAGCCGGACTCGTGCATCGAGCTGAATGTGACCGAGACGGGTGGCGGAACGCGAGCCGTCCTGCATGCACGTGACATTCTGCAGGCGGCTCAGGTGTATCTGCAAGAGCGCGACCTGCAACTGGTCAATCTGGAGGATATGACCCTCGATGTGGATGAAACTGGGGCCACGATAGCGGCCCCGGTCACAGATCTGCTGGCCGAGGCTTTGGCGGACAGTGAGGTGATCGATGACACGGCAGACTATGTGGAGGCGGCTAATGCTGGCGTTGGGCTGCTCCATATAGACACCCACACGCAGGCGGGTGTGGGGCCCATAGACCACCTGGCCGAACCGGAGGGCGGCGGTGTGGTCTACATTTCGCACACCTTGCCACCGCCCCCGACTCACCTGACGCCGCCGATAACGGCCACCACGAATGAGACGAACACCCTGCTTAATCAGACGCCCATCATGTCCACGCTGGAGAGTCCGAGCAGTGGGAGCGCCGTGCAACTGCGACGCGAGGGCAATCTGGAGGACAGCCTGGCCGTCATTGGGGTGACAAGTGGCAGCGGGGTGTCCACCTAGCTAGAGCTGCCCATAACGGTAACCAATCCAGCCATAGCAGCGCGCATGACCGACCTGGTGCAGGTGCCGTTTGGACCCTTTCAGTAGACACTGCAAAAGTGGAGAGTTGTTTTTTTTTTTTCTGTAATCTTAAGAGAAGCCTTCTGTGCGTGTGCGTGTGTGTGTGTGCTCGATCATCCATCGCCACGTAACTAATTTACATATGTACATACATTGCAAATGTAACAAAAGCAAAGCGAAGCATTAGTCCGTAAGCTATCCCCAACTATCATCCACTATCCAGGAGTCCCCCAGGAGTTGACGGGGACCCCGATGATGGCGAGATGATGACGATGCACCAAAGCAAAGCGGATTATAACCCTAGACCTAACATAAGCAAAAGTATATATATATATATATGTGACATGTATATTCGATTAACAAAGCAAAACAAAACAAAAGATTCTATTTTCTAGAAGCGCGTTCATGCAACGGATCAGACATATATATATAGAGATATATATGTATATGTAAATGTAACTTCAAACTATATTGCCCAACATAGTTTTCTCTGTATGGAAACGTGGAAAACAAAACATTATTTTATACAAAAAAAAAGCATAAAAACAATACAGCAACAACAAACAACAACAACAAATGCATAATAAACAAATTTAAATAAATCAATATGAGGAAATCGTCGGGATGTACACGATGAAGCAAACTATGAATGTTGGCCTCTTCATGTCAAACTCGTCTATGTTTGAGCTTTGTTGGGGGGAAAACACTCAGACCTGAAGATTTGCTCTGGGAGTTGGGAACATGTGAGCTCTTTGAAAACACTTTGCAGAACAACTGCAGCTGAGAGAATGGCCGCGTTCAGCAGAAGTACTTACACCCATGATGAAATTAGTATTAGGTGGTCTCGTCCGTAAAAGCTCTCCCTTATTGTATGTTGACAAATAAGTGCGAGTGAGAGGTGAAAGCTTTTACCTACTCTGTTGACAGCCGGCCATGATGCAACCATGATGCAACTATATAAGGTGAGGCCAAGCCAGTGTGAGTTCTCTGCAAAGTACCTCCACGTTCAGTGCTGCGCGTACTTTTGTAGCGTAAGCTTTTTGCAAAAGTACGCATCACACTGGCTTGGCTTCACCTTATATATGTAGTTGCATCATGGATGCAACTATATAAGGTGAGGACACGCCAGTGTGAGGCGTACTTTTGCTAAAGCTGCGAGAGAGATTGGGAGAGCGAGTGGGAGAGCGAGTGGCAGAGCGAGAGTGAGTGGCGCACATGGACGCACTTTATGTATGCGGGTGTGTCTGTGTGTGTAACAACAAATGCGATCGCTCAATCAATTGTCAGAAGAAAAATGCATTTTAGGAAACAAGCCAATACTAGTGTAAATATTAATTAAAACCATTTAAACATTAGTAATGTTAATAAAAAATAATTATTTGTATTTGTCAGCTTCGTACTAACATTGGGATATGGGCATTTCCGCGATGCAAAATTATGTACAAAAAGATAGACAAGAGAGATTCTATAACATTTTGTTACCTCTATGTTTGGTGCATAAAATTAAAAAAAAAAACAATATAACCTTTTTCAATTGTATTGTGTTATTTATTATTTATATACAAATTAAACAAATATTTGTGTGATACACTTTTTGTTGCATCATGATCATGGCCTTGGCCACAACAACACAAAGTGTACACAGCTAAGTATGTATTCATTTTTTGCTACAGCGCAAAAAAACCACCCCCAAATACATAAACAAAACAAACAAAAAATCGACATCCGCGGACAACCTTACGCTTCAAGAGTACGCACAGCACTGAACGTGGAGGTACTTTGCAGGGAACTCACACTGGCGTGTCCTCACCTTATATAGTTGCATCATGAGACCATCATGCTTACACCCTGATCAATCATACTTTTTTTCTGATCTCTAATGCTACAACAACAACAACATATTTTTTTCGTCTTCTGCTTTGCATATCAGTGCGCGTTGTTGTTGTAAACTGCGGTCGAGCCGAGACGAGTGAAATAACGGTGGGGACTGCAAGGAACAATCGGTCTGGGAGGTGCCCATGCCTGATACACAATTTGACGTATCGACCAAAAAAAAGTACTCTCCTTTTAAGTGTTACTGTAATTGTATATCGATAGGTTTTTTCGATACCGATACGGGTATCTTGGCTAATTTTGTGTACTGAAATAAAAAATAAGTTTTTTATGGTTTGAACCGTTTGAAATAACGAAAAAAAATATGTAAAAACTTAAGTTTGACAACTATTATGCAATTTCCATGTTGACGCGGAGCTGCGTAAACAATTTTCTTTTTTAAGTCTTTGTGCAAAAATGCGGAAAGTATTCGATGTATAATGTTTTTTTCTCATATTGCTGATATTACTGTCAAACATGTTCAGTTTGGTTGATAATTTAAGCAAGAATCAACTTACAAACGAGCCACGCTTGCAGTTTTTGTGTTTAGTTTATTATCAGAAATCCATGCCACTTTTTTTTTTATCGGTAAATAGACTAATAGACTTGCGTCTGATCTGGCGACAAAGAAGAAGACTTCACTTTCGTTGTGTGGATCCATGGTGAATTCATACTTTCCAAATGTTTCCTAATATATTCAAAAGAAAAAGAAATTCAAACTTTGCTTTTTGGCTGCGGCATTCAACTGAGAAAAGCTCAGACTCGGATACTAGGTCAACATATTACTGGAAAATTTATTAGTTTTTTTAGTCATCGGTGTTTTTGCGTACATAGAAGATGACAAAAACAGTTATAGAAATGAAACTGAGAACGGCCAACAAAGCAGCTCCCAATCGATAGAGGAAAGTGCGACGCTGACGTCTTCTTCTTCTTGCCGCCCGTTGCTCCTCTTCGGTTGGTTCCGTTGGATCGGGCATCTTCACATCAAAATGTACAAAAATTTTGAACAAAAGTCCACTTTACTGACAACTAAGGCAAAACTTGGGCGATTTCCTTATATACATATAAACTAAAAACCGAGGCTTGGAAGCGGAAGATATAGTTTAAGGAGGCATCCAGTTCCATAATCTTATGGCTGAAAGGGTTAAGAAACTTGTCTCATCTTTCAGTCTGGTTGTGGAGTGAGCATGCATGTTTGGTTGGGGGGGGGTAACTGGAGCATCTTTTTGTCTCAGCAAGAGGGAGTGGTGTAATAGGAGTTGATTTAGGGGAAAGGCGTTTGTATAACTGGTGTCATTCGAAGAAGGTTTCTAGTCCGGTGTTACCCACCGGACCGCTCCTCTTGCGGCTGCTGTAAGACTCTCTGCATTTCTCTGAAAATTGTTTAACAATATCCCATATAAACTTGTGTTTTCCTTTCTTTTATTGAGTTGTTTTTGTTTGATTTAATTAACAATTGCCTGATGGGTTGATGCCTTTCTTAGTTTGCATTCGCTTAATTATCAATAACAATTGCTTACAATTTGCAAATAGTTTGGGGCCTATTTGTTTTAATAAGTTTCACTTCATTTGTTTAATTTGTGTTTAAAAATTATTGTAACCTTTTGTGTTGTGGTTGTTCTTTCTTGCCGTTTTAACACTCAACTTTTGCCGTCTTCTTTTGGCTTTCTGCGCTTTCTGCACAACGGAAACAACAAAAAAAAAACTAATAAAATGGCTAAACAAATTTAATAAATTAATAATTACAATTACAATAATAATGTAAAGTTCCAGGGCGACGGATGGCTACGAAAAAGAAAATACTTTTGGCTTTTACTTCTTCAAACGCAAGTAAAATGGGGGTTTCCCCAAATAAAATTCAAATCAAAATCGAGAATTTGGACCTAAGCGAAATTAAATTAATGTACAATAATGAAGTATTCGAACATAAAAATACTTGGGGGGAGGGGGGGTTGGTTGCAACGGGGTAATTTAGAGCGGGTCGAAGGACTTGAGAGGTAAAACGATTCAAAAGTGAGTGTTCTGCTTGCTGCTACATATTTGGTTCATCTCCTGCCAATGGCCAACACTCTACAGCTTGGAACAGATCTCGTTCGTGAACTCCGAGCACTTGGCCTTGCCACCCAGGTCACCGGTCAGGTATTTGCCCTCCTTGATGGTTTCAAAGGCGGCACGCTCAATGTTATCCGCATGGGTGTTGAGCTTCATGTGACGCAGCATCATGACGGCCGACAGCAGCAGGGCTGTGGGATTGGCCAGATCCTTGCCGGCAATGTCTGGAGCAGTGCCGTGCACTGACTCGAAGAGGGCACCGTTCAGACCCATGTTGCCGGAGGGCGTCAGACCCAGACCACCAACCAGACCGGCGCACATATCAGACAAAATATCACCATACAGATTGGGCATGACCTACGGGAGTAGAAATTAGACTCAGTCTAGAGCCGGCTTCACTCCACTTACCAGCACATCGTATTTGCCGGGATTCTGCACCATGTTCAGACACACCGTGTCCAGATAACGCTCCTCGAATATAATTTCGGGATACTTCTGGGATGTTTCGCGCACACAGCGCAGGAACAGACCGTCCGACATGCGCCTGCAGCAAACAGAAGTTATTAGGTGAACTGGCTGTCGCATACCCACTTACATAATGTTCGCCTTATGCACCACGGTCACCTTCTTGCGATTGTTATTCTTGGCATACTGGAAGGCGTACTCGGCCACACGCCTGGAGGCGTCCTCGGTGATCAGCTTGATGCTCTGTACCACACCGTCGACAATCTCGTGCTCAATGCCCGAGTACTCGCCCTCGGTGTTCTCACGGATGGTCACCACATCGACGTCATCGTACAGGGTCTTGTAGCCCGCCAAACTGCGGCAGGGACGCACATTGGCATACAGATTGAACTCCTTGCGCAGGGCCAAGTTGAGGGAACGATGACCCTTGCCCACGGGCGTCATCAGGGGGCCCTTGAGGCCAATCTTGTTGGTGTTGACCGAATCGATGGCCGCCTGCGGAATGCCGAATTTTCCATCGGGACCCTGGAAGAACAGCGAATGGCTAACTCAGACTCAGTCCCAAACATACAAGCAACCATTACTCACTCTCACGGGCGTCACATCCACAGCCTCCCATTCGATGGGCACATTGGCGGCAGTGAAGATCTTTTGCACGGCTGCGGAGATTTCCGGACCAATGCCATCGCCGGGTATAAGCGTGACCTTTTGGTGGCCGGAGGAGTAGGCACGACTGGCAGCGGGTGCTGTGTTGACCTGGTGAAGAAGTTCATCGTTAGACATAAGGAACTCACACAGCGGGGTGGTGGGAAGAGTGGGAACCAAAACACACACATGCGCATATATTTATATGCAAAATACAAGATTACATAAGAGAATCAGCTGCAAGCATAGCCGCACCGCCCTCCTCACCCACCGACTTGCTTGGGTTGAGGTTATAGAGGAGCACTTCCTCTATTGGCCACTTTAGCTTTAGGGTCCCTCATAAATCAAAATCTCACACTACGTAAGCACCGTTAGAAGTTTAAAGCATATTCCCCCTCCCACTTGCCGCCCTCTTACATTCAGCACGCTTCTGCCCTGTTATCGTTATCGGTGGGTGTCTGTCCCTGTACGTGTGCGAGTGTGTGTGTGTGTGAGTTATGTAAAAGAAGATTCGTTTGCCGATTAAATTGATTTGGCTCAGAGACAGGATGCAGACAGCTGGTCCTTAATGAGGCACCAACTGTGTGAATCTTCAAGTCACTTTGTTTGCGTGTGAACGAACCTTAACTTTGGATGTGGCCGCCGCATCACGCGCCTCAAGATTTCGACCCAATCCCAATTGCTTAAGCTGAAGGAAAATGTTTTGCGTAATGTTTGTTGTTGAGAGAAATAGAATCTGAATTTTGTTATGTCAATTGTTGGTTGATTTTTCTTGAGGATTTTTAGGAGGGAGCATTGTGTTTGGTTTACACATTTCATTCTTACAATTTTCTGTATGAATCTAGCAGCCATGGCGTTGCGTTATGTATTTTACTTTGAATTTATGTGCACTTGGTATTTGAAGAAAAGAGTCTCTTAATTTGCGCCCGCCGTAGTCGCCACCTTGCGGAAAACTAGCGAATCTGTTCTCGATTTATCTGTTATCGAGCGAATTCTAACAGCGATGACAGCTGGTCGGGAAATGAAGTTGTGAAATAGTGATGGCCAAAACAGGTTTCGATTAGGAAGTAATTGCGAATAAATACTCGCATATTGAGCCAAGGCAAACCTTATACATATGTGAAATTTATCGCCCATTAAAACTTTCAGCTCCAAGCGATGCTATATGTAGTAGAGTTGCGCTCGTGAGTGAATTTTCTTTCACTCAACGAAATAAAATCTTTTTAAATAAAGTGACTACTGCAAAACTTATGTTTACAATGTTTGACCTTAATTTACTTACGAAGAACACGTATTGCGAACGTAAACGTAAACTACTCTGCGCTTGCTCATGCTCACGACGTGACACGTTCAAATTCATATCACGGGTGCACCTCTAATATAATAACTAAAATACTTGAACATAGTTTTGTATATTTTTATCGAAACATTGTTGATTTATTTTAAATTATATCACTATTTTGTTTGAGCATGTCAAACAATAACCAACGTTGAACCAGTATATTTATAATACAATTGTATTTGGTGAACCCAGCTAGGTGGCAATACTGGTTAACGTTTGAGACAGTGTTGCCAAGCGATAACAATCGATAGCTTAATAAATGTTCTACACCCTTTTAATGGCCCATTAACTGTGTAAACTAATTATTTAAATGTTTTTTCACTTAAAACACTAACGCAAATTGGTTTTCCCATATCACTCAAGGCTCGTACTGCACTTTTTATGGCTATATCGATATCTATCGATAGGCGTCACTTATTCGTTACAACCCTGGGGTGGACCCACAGCCACAGTTTGAATTAATTTTGAGCATTTCGCAGGGAGTTTTCCTCGAAGAAAATCTATATTAAAATCAATTAAAATCCTTAAAATAGACGAATTCATTGAGTTTTGTGTTAGCTCGCTCTGAAGCGGTAAACGGCTAGTGGCGCTCTGTAAAACGGGCGAGGAAAAATACAATCTGCAGCGACGGCAGACAGACAAAGCTACAGTACGGTCGACAGAGACAAAGTGCGCTGTGACACGCTACACTCGTTGTCGTCGTCGTCCGCAGGCAGCAGAATTATCATACGCGAGTCGTTTTTTTCGCGTTTCAGTTTAGGTTTCAGCTAGCTGCGCGCAACAACCCTGGAGTTGAGTTGGAGTTGCGAGCTGCTGCTCCTGGCTAGCAAGAACGAATTCCATACAGTTTAATTAAAGGCGGACCAAGTTACTGTCCCCACTCCCCCTCCCGTTAATTGTGAAAGCGTAACCGTAACACCCGTAAACTGTATTCGCCTTGTTGGTTGGTGCACGGAGTGCGCGTTGTCTTCACCTGAGCCAGGTAATGAGGATTGGGTCAAAGTCAAAGTGATGCGGCTGCGGTGTTTTTGGCAGTTCCTTCCAAAATCTCAGCTGGCTTGGCCGTCACACACATACACACTCACACATTCGATGCTCGCATTTCTCACCCGTACCCATACACACACACACTCACACAAGCTGTGCGGTCGTTCGGGGCAAAGTGGCACTCGGCTCAGGCGACGACTCTCGACCAACGCCAAACGCCGAACGAGAGTTTCCATTAAATACAATTTTTTTTCATCAAATCTTTTCCTGCTCTACCCTTCGCAGTGCTCGGGATTTTGTTTCTTTATTCCTCACCCATCGTTAGAAGATAAATCCGTCATCCTGGAGAAGCAAAATAAACGCGCCCAGCTCATCCGCGACAAAATGGTGCTGGCCGAGCGCAACACTACGGATGTGGTGCGCAACGGACGCCGTTCCCGCGGTCCCAGCCCCAATACACATACAAGTGGCGGCGGAGTGGGCTCACAGGCGAACAGTGCGGGCAGCGGCAGCGGCTCCGGCAACTCCACAAATGCCTCGGCCAATGAGAAGGCCTCTGGCACAACACTGCCGGGTGCGGGCACACCGGAGAGCTCCGATGATGATAACTGTAAGTAGACGGGAGAATCAGGTTCAGTTCAAGTGAAACTCATTGGTGCACCTTCCCCCCCCCCCACTCATGTAGCCACAAAGCGCAATGGCAAATCCAAGGCCAAGCAATCGGAATATGAAGGTGAGTCATCATATTCATCTGTAGCCATCCAAAACTGAATAGTTTTTTTTTTATGTTTTGTTCACAGAGAAAATCCGTGTGGGACGCGACTATCAAGCGGTGTGTCCACCGCTAGTGCCCGAGGTAGAGCGTCGGCCCGAACAGATGAACGAGCGCGCTCTGCTGGTGTGGTCTCCCACCAAGGAGATACCCGACATGAAACGTATGTGCAGCAAGTTAACTTCGATTGGTTTTGGTGCCGGATTAGATTCCCGAACAGAATTCATTATATTTCAAGAAAACAACTTTTGAAATTTCATTGATTTCTCTAAGTTTCTTAGATGAGAGTTTGGCCAGCCAGGATTCATTAGAAACCGACGAACGTAGAGCATTTCCTTATCAGTACTCAGCGGTCTTGGGATTGCTATATTGGTGATTTCCCCGAGTTCCCCAAGGGATTTTTATTTAGAGAATAGTGACCAAGTTTTTTGATCTCGGTTCCACAAGCTTTGTCTTACTCTTATGTGCTATAATCAGCGTTGCAAACCGCTCGGAATTAAGGACTGTTTCGGTTTCAGTGGCTCACACAGTTCTTGAACCCACGGTTTGTTTCATTAAATGGTTTTTGGAGCTAACTAGACCACGGTTTCGGTTCGGTTCAGTGGTTCACTCTTAGTTTTCTTCACATTCTTTATTAAGGCCTGTTTGTCTTCTCAAACGAATCGTTTGATCGCAAGATTAGTACATTTACTCCAAATGAATCATGTTCCACACGTTATTGAAACGGAAACATTTTCCAGAACTGACCCAGCGCGGTCCTTGTAGGTATTGTCAGCGTTTTCTGGTCTGATATGCTTCTATTGCGTTAGAAATAATGTTTGTGAGAGGCTGCTTCTTGGCCGTATCTCAGCTGATTGCTGTAAATCTGACATTTTCCAGGAGTTGGGACTTCAGCGATCGCAGACATGTTAAGTTAGAAGTGGCATCCATTGAGAAACTGTCGAAAGCATCTTCGTTTAGATTAGAGCTGCATATTTGATCCTCGACCTTTCTAGATTTTATCTCTCCCACGGGGAGATTTTGGTGATAGGCTCGAGCGACTTTTAGAGAATGCTTTACCTAAGCATTTGACATCTTCCAGTGTGGATGTTGAAATTCCTACATGTGGGATAGTTTCTCGTAGAAATCGTAGTTTGTAGCCATCTCTTTGCATTGCTTTACAATCAGCTAAGCACAAGGGTTAGTTTTAATTGTGAACCATTTTGTATATAGCTTTCATCTAATCTCTAACAATCTAATAATCCCTTGATTTTGTTTCCCCCTCTAGTCGAGGAGTATATCTCGGTGGCCAAGGAGAAGTATGGCTACAATGGTGAACAGGCCTTGGGTATGCTCTTTTGGCACAAACACGACCTGGAACGCGCCGTCCTCGATTTAGCCAATTTTACACCCTTCCCCGATGAGTGGACCATTGAGGATAAAGTGCTATTTGAGCAGGCATTTCAGTTTCATGGCAAAAGTTTCCATCGCATACGCCAGATGGTAAGTAGCAGGGGGTGAATGGAGCTCGAAAAGTAAGGCTTATCTAATTACAAATTCCCGCTCCCTACAGCTGCCAGACAAGTCCATAGCCAGTTTGGTCAAGTATTATTATTCGTGGAAGAAAACGCGTCACCGCAGCAGCACCATGGATCGACAAGAGAAGACCATTAAAGTGGCTGTCAAAGATGGCTCCGAGAATGGTAGCGAGGTGGGCAGCAATGAGGAATCTGATAACGATGACAAGGTATTTATCAGTTAGAATTTTAAAATGAGAAGACCAGACTCTCCAGACTCCCCCCCCCCCTCCACCAACACCAACACCATCACCACAACCACCAATACTCCAACCATTCACCCACTCACACTCCACACACACACACCAACACACACACCAACACACACACATACACTCAGAAAATAGTCCGCCTCTCCCCCTCGTCACACAAATACTATATTTATAGTTAGCCGGTCTCAGGCACATTAATTGTAGCTTAGAATTAAACTAGATTTACAAATTATTTAAGCATAGTTGTAACTGAGTTGTAAGGGAAGAGGGCAGGCGAATCAGCGATTTCAAATTTGTAGCCACACTCTAAGCAACCAACCCAACAACAAGTGAATAGGTTGTGCCACCCCCTGCGGAGTTCAATTAGGTATGCAGCTACTTGACAGGGCTCTATACTTGGCATTTTCTGGTTGGAATCTATACTTACTTTGCTGTTTTTCTAGAAGAACCCAGACATTTTGTACCTTCAATCAACCTGGTCCACTGCTTGACAAATTGAACCAAAGTTTATGCTATGGCATCACCAGATCGACCTAATTTTGCTGGGGAAGTGTTAAGGCCAGTGTTGATTCTAAGAGAGTTTGTCGTTTCTGCTACCTGATTATCTTAAAACTCTCCTGTTGAAGGTAGTTTTTCCCCACAAGTAACCAACTGCACCGATGTCCTTGCAGTTCCTTTAAGCTGAAAAGAAATGCATCTTGTTATAAAGGCAAAGGTTATGGATGAGTTTATAATGCTTGTAGATCATTGAAAAAAAGGTATACAGAGTAGTTTAAGATCGTGAAATTGTATGTAACATACAGAAGGAATAATCTTCGACCCCTCAAAAGTATATATTTATATATGTCTACCAAATTCAGCATTAACTCTTTAGCTTTAGGTACTAATTGTTTATTTTAATCATTGATTTAGCCTACAAATTTTGAGATTCTCTCGCAGATAGCAAAATAGTCAACAGGAAATTGCTTAGATTTTAGAAATGTGTAGTTTTTGTTGTACCGAACCGAAATCTTGGGTTCGTAACAGGTTCAGGTTGCATTATTTTATACACTCGGCTTAAGGTACGGTTCACAGTGTAGATTATGTCTGTATACCGGGTGCGAAAGCTGAAATTGATGTACATTTCCATGGATCTAACAAAATAGAGCGCAGTTATACACACACATTCTCACAGCGCAGCTGCTTTAAGGCAATCTTCTAATTATCTTCCTCGGTAAAGCTTTTGTTGTGATCCTTTTTAAATTGTTTTGTGTAAACTCGATTTCCCTTGCACCGGTGTCACATCGTCTTAACTGTGCCACACTTTTTTTGCTTGGAACTTGTTTTTCCCACACATCACAACTTTTATTAAGTTTGTGCAAAAGTATGTAACAGCCAGATGGCAGCATCTTCGACCCCATAAAATCATATATATATTTCTGATCAGCATCAACAGCCTAGTCGATATATCCGTTTGTCTGTCTGTCCGTAAGAATAAACAGATCTCAGAGTTGGTAAGTGACAGAGGACACAAAAACTTATTATACTTGCAGGTAGAACAAGTTAATTTTAAATTATTTTTGAAAAAAAAACCTCATATCTTCCACGCACCTTCTATCATTATTATTTATCGATCTGAAGAGGTAAGAGTGAAGTCGATAGTCGTACAGTTTGTCAGACAGACCGCATGTTGGGGAAAGATACTGATGCTGATGAGAGCTACAAACCTCACTAAACGCTTCAAGCGGCAGGTGGCGCCAAAGTGTTCCCTGATGGATGGATCCTGGACTAAGTCACCTCAGCAGCCAGTGGAAAGAAGCTGTTGCCCTGAACTTGGAAGAGCGCTTCCAGTTGTACCAAACCGAAATCAACTAGTCTCAGATGCCCTCAATAGCCACCTCCAAATGGATTTGGTGATACGTTCTTGGTGCTTATCTTTAACGCTGCTCTGAGACTAATCCATTTTCCATCACCCTGGAAGAAAGGCAGCATAGTTCTCCTTCACAAGAGTGGAAAACTACACTCCTGAATTGTTTCCTACCGGCCACTTAGCCTTCTATCCAATCTTGGAAACATCTTCGAGCATGCACGATGTACGATCTATTCGAAAAGCCATACCCGATTTCCAGTTTGGAACTGCCGAGCAGTTGCAACGAACGGTCAACCACATCCTCGAAGGGTATGACGGGAAAGAGTTTATAGTAGCAGCCTATCTTGACATCCAGCAAGAAACTAGTTCCGCTCCAACTGTATTTGCTTATCAAGAGCTTCCTGACGGACAGAACTTTTGAGGTAGCACAGGGCAATAAAGTGTCCCTACTCTACTTTCAATTGAACCATTTCAAAGTCGATCAAAACTTTAAAAGAGAAGGAAACTCTGTCTCAGATTCAGATTTAAGAAAGGGTACCAAATGCTGAACAGTGGCATAGAAGATGCAGTACTGTTTCCTTCTCTACCTCACACTTGGAGCAGGAAAAGGGTACTGGTACACAGCGCAAACCGGCAGAGCCGAAGTTAACTTTCCTCTTTTGTTTATTTTTCATTTGTATTAGTGACTACGCGAGCATTAAGTGCTCTTAGACAGCTCTAATTGAGCCTGTGAGATTTTAGCTGTTGAATCCAATGACAGCTACTTGATTTGCTGATCATTCCAAACAGATTAACTATACACGAACAATGCAAAAACACTTACTGAATGCCGCAAATCTCTAAATTAGATGGCTTAGCACTTTAAAATACGTTTCGTATGGTTGCCTGGACACCGCAACATCGAGGGCAATGAGAGAGCTTGACACTACGCCCCAGCTTTTACCGGATAAGAGCACGGGGTGGGTTGCCTATTGCTAAAAATAAGGGAATTCAGCCTCAAAATGGCCACGAACCGCTGGAGATCAAATCACTCTCAATTTTAAAAGAAATCCACTTTGACTTAAATCAAACCAGGTCGCTAAACCCACAGTCATTTTCAAAAGAAACTTTAACACTACTGCGTCTAGGCAGACAGAATGTCTTCCTACTCGTAGGAATTCTCACAGGACACTGCCTTATAGGCAGGCATGCCGCTAGGCTTGGCATTATGCAGAAGCTGTTGCTCAGTTGCTGAAGAAGAAAGTGTCCAGCTTCTTCCATGTCACTCAGTAGAAGACGATTTGCAATCTTAGGTCAGCATTTCAGCAGTCTCTGAAATAGAGATAACTTTACTAGTCAAATTTGTAATGGATGACCCATATAATTAGGTACCTATTTTTATACCCTTGCAAAGGGTATTATCATTTTGCCCAGAAGTTTTGCAGCGCATAGAAATATTCATTTCCGACCCCATAAACTATATATATACTTGATCAGGGTGACGAGCTGAGTCGATTGAGCTTTGTCCGTCTGTTCCTACTCTCAGTTTTAAATTTATCAAGCTGAAATTTTGCACAGAGTCTTCTTTTATACTAATATGTCGCAACCGACCGGATTGGTTGACTATATCTCATAGCTGCCATAGGAACAATCGGTCGGAAAACTAGTTTTACAGCCATGCTCCCATTTTCGCTTTCGCAAAATACTTTGCGATTTGATCATCAAATCGTAAAAGTTGGTGCTCCGACACTCGGGAATCGAAAGTTTTGGCGTTTTTAAACCGGCGACATCTGAGTCCGTGAAATGAAAAGTAAATGCAAAATATAGGTTGATGCACAAACAGACAGCCCACGGAACTATTTTTATTCAGTTCCTTGACCTTTTTATACTCTGTACCGGAGGTACATAGAGTATTATAAGTTTGTGCAAAAGTATGTAACATCCAGAAGGAAGCATCTCCGACCCCATAAAGTATATATATTCTTGATCAGCATCAACAGCCGAGTCGATATAGCCATGTCCGTCTGTCCGTCTGTCCGTATGAACGCACAGATCTCAGAGATGGTAAGAGATAGAGGTTTGACGTGTATGGGACATATGCTTCTTATGTCTGCAGGCAGATCAAGTTTATTTCCAATTTTGGCCACGCCCCCTCCCGCCCCCGCAATTTAGAAAAAACGTCATATCTCCCACAGTTTTGAAGATAGATGGCTTGTTCCTTCTGGACATATTTAGTTATTAGAATAACTTATCGATCCGCCAAAGGAATGAAGAAGATCGGATGAACGGTTTTCGAGTTATGATCAAAAGACAAAATTTCTTGGTACAGAGTATGTTATAGTCGGGCTCTACCGACTTTCTTTCTTGTTAGATTTGTCTTACGGACTCTCCCACTCCATTCGCACTAAGGCAAAATTTTAAACAATTATTTAATAGAGATACACAAAATTGAGCGAGATGGGAAACTGCTCACAACAACAATAATTTGCGATTTGGCCATGGTATATATCGATATATAACTATCGATAGCATGAGTAGTGGCGCTCATCAGCTGTTTTTGTTATGTGAAATGACGCAAAACAAGTTGCTAATGGAACATTATCGATAACGAAAACTTGCGAATTTCGGAGCGCTCTAAACTGAAATCGTGCGAATTTGCTGAAATCGCAATTCGTAAAAATAAGTGAAAGCCGGAGCATGGCTGTTAGTAAGAAAAACTTTTTTCTTTTCAATGGAAACGTCTCCAAACTTTGTATTCATAAGTTTTCTATGTTTTTTTTATAATTCTACCAAGTTTGATCAAAATCGTACAACTTAATCGTATAGCTGCCATACAAAAGATAGGTCTGAATAACAGTCTTAGTTAGAGAAACTTTTTTATTTTTAATGGTAGCACTCTGCAATTTTGTATTTGTTTGTTTTACATGCTTACACCTAATTCTACAAATTTTTGGCCAAATCGGTTGATTATATCATATAGAGCTGCCATACGAACGATCGGTCGGAAAATGGCAAAAAGCGTATTTTTTGAAAATATTTAAGCGAGCACTTGCAAGGGTATAAAAACTTCGTCACAGACGAAGTTAGCTTAGCTTTCTCGTTTTTGGTCTAAGTTGAAGGAGCATCACAGCTCCTGCCATCTCAACCTAACCTAACCTAACCTCTGTATAATTTGTGTTCATAGATAAATGATTTATCTAAGAGGTTGCAACAACCGGTCCTCTCTTTTCAGTTGTCCGAAAACAACCGGTTTTGTGCGGCACATTTACAAAGAGGGACAAAAACAACCCTCAACTGCGCCGCTCTCTGGTTGTTTTCGGTCGTGAGAGGAGAGAAACACATTTGTTTTTGTTTTTTCTGGTCTTGGTCTTTTGCAGACCTTTTCACAGCAACCGATCGCTGAAAAGGTCTTTTTGTATGTGTGGCAGAGCACAGAAAATTATGTCTGTCACTTTCTGACACACGGTGAGCATTCGGTGTTTATCGGCAAGTGTGTGAGCTCAATCACGAATTGACATATGTACATGTGCCTCGCATAAGTACAGGGTGCGCCATCTAAAGTGTCGGTATGGCAACACTGAATAAATATAAAAACAAACAACCGATTGCTATATGTTGATCTTGTTCCTTTAATTTGGTCCTGTACAATTTATTTCGACTACTTTTTGAACACAACATCAATCAAGTGGCCGCCTTTATTGGCCACAACAAAATGTGCCCGTTTTTGCGGCATTTTCCATCACTTTTTCGAGCGTCTCAGTCGATAAAGTGGCGATTTCGGCACGAATGTTGGCCTTAAGTTCTTCAATGGTCTGTGGATCGCTGGCGTAAACCTTGCTTTTTAAATAGCCCCACAAAAAGAAGTCTGGGGCGGTCAAATCTGGAGATCTGGGTGGCCAGTCAATATCGCCTCTTTTTGATACCGGCCCAAACAGTCACTTTTTGGTCGTGTAAAGGTATTTCATGGATGCGGTGTGCGACAATTTTGCTTATTAACACCACCAGAAAGCGTGAAATGGGCCTCATCGGTCATCAAAATTTGTTTCCAATTGTTAGCACAATTGAACGATTATTTTCGATGAACAGCGTCACTATTTCGGCGCGTTGTTTTGGTGTGAAGCGTTCCATGGTCAAAATTGTACTAGATTGATGTTTCCCAAACATGTCTAACAAAAGCAATCGGTTGGTAAATGTCAAAGTTATTCAGTGTTGCCATACCGACACTTTATATGGCGCACCCTGTATGTATGCAGCACATTACATGCGCTCTCTTATTCTCTCTGCTCCCACTTGACTAAGCTCACAGAGACCTTTTGGATTAACATTTTGACGTAGCGGTCTTCAAACAACAGTCACTTTGGGAGCGTTTGACTGAAACGGGCCTGTTACTGGGTTGTCGTGCTCAACAGCATCCGAATTAACAGAGAGCGCGCTAGCAGCACACAATCGGTTGAGGGAGGACCGAAACCGTTTTTTTTTTTGTTGTATTTTTTCGGTTGTGGTCGTAAACAGAGAGCCGTCTGGCAATATGGGTTGAGAGTTATTTACGTGCTGTGGATAAATCTACTGAGTAAACAAAAAGGGAAAATGTGCTACAACTCAGGATTAGGGCTCTACTTGAGTTTCTCGTAGGCTAATGTTTTTGCTGGACTGGGTACTAATCGCTGCTGCTTCTGACTAACAAACTGACCTCATCACTTACCAACTCCTCTTCTTTTTTTTTACCCATAATCATCACACAAATATGTATTTAGTTATCGTTACACGATCTGGTTACCGTTATCCTTTCAGATAAACGCCGTGCCCCCCGCATACCTCTCATAAGCACATTTTAAGCACACACAAACACACACACACGCGCTTACACACACATACTAATGCCAAACCAAAACATTGACCAGCTATAAGACTTTTTATTGTACTCCAAATGAGTTTTGATTTAATTATTAACTGCTTTTTTTTAAAACTTTTGATTCTTCTTGATGAGAATTAGTTGTTGTGACTAGATTAGAAACTAAGTGTCAAAGTGTAAAAATGCTTTTATTTTTTTGCACTTTTGCTTAATTTTACTATAATTACACACACACTCACACACATACACCTAAATATTATATATAAAGCATTATATAATTGTATTTAAAGCGAGACTGAGAGAGAGAGAGAGAGAGAGAGAGAGAGAGAGAGAGATTAAGTATATACATTTTCATATCATGTTTGCAAGAAAATGACGCAAAATAAGAAGATTAAAAAAAGAAAAGAAAATTTACAACAATTTAAATGTGTTTCTTATTCTCAAATATCAACCACAAATCAATACTCACTCACACACACACACACACCCACAACAATCCTCCTCAATATCCTTTCCAAATTAGTCCTACCAGCAGTCTCTTTAGTTGCTTGCCTGGCATTAATCTTAAGCAAAATTTGATGCAATCCCTAGCTAAGTTAGCTACACATTTTAATTTAAGCAACCAAAATCCAACAGCAAAGGGAGAGAGAGTGAAAGAGAGAGAGAGATTTATGTATATGTAATGGCCCCTTCAAGGATTTACTTTTACCCTATTTCGCATACACACACTACCACACACACCACACACAAACACATACCACACAGTTTCACACGCCGAAAACGTTTCGCGGTTGCAAACAAATGCGGCCTTTCCTTATCTCAAGGACAAGAAGCACATGTAGAGAGTTGAATTCCTTGTTTTTGTTGTGTGATCTCTGCCATTTTTGGGGACTTATTGAGTGGGGGTGGGTGGGGGTGGGGAGAGGGTTGGAGGTACGGTTACACACGAACGCATTCCTCCAATTATGTAACAACAACAACAACAAAACTGAACTAAAGCAACCATCAACTACGTTTTTTTTCTCTTCTCTTTGCATTTAACTGTCCAAAAAAAACCAACCACACAATTTAAAAACAAAAAACCAAAACCCATCCACAATTGAAAATTAAATAACTGTCCGAAAAATGCAAAAAATGCAAAAACCAAAACATATTTGTCAAAAAACCAAATTGAAATCGATTTGCTGCTGCTGCTTTGGGAATGTGGGCGCTTGCAGAAGGGGCAGAGCTACAACAACATCGCCGCCAGCAGCAACAACAGCAACAACAACAGCAGCAGCAGCAGCAGCAGCAACAACAACACCAACACCGCCAGCAACAACACCACCACCACCGCCACCACCACCACCACCAACAACAACAACACCGCTCATGCCAACACACAGACAACGGCCGGCAGTAATGGAGATGGAGGTGTCGTCGTCGGCGTCGGCGTCAGCAGCAGCAGCAACAGCAACGACCTGGATGCGGATCAGCTATGCATTTACACCAACGCCCATGGGGATGATATGCTGGGCTTTGTCCTAGCCGCTGATGTTGTCACTAATGGCATGGACAACAGCAATGTGCTTGGCGATGCCAACTCGCCCAGTCAGAGGCGCCTGGTGGTGGGCGGTTTTTGCAAGAATTGCAATGTGGTCTGTCACGTTTTGTTCGATTCGCCATTGGGGCGGATGTGTAAGAGTTGTCACACGCATTGGAGGTAGATATCAAAAAAGCCATATACTATATATACATATACCAACCCGCTAAGTTGTTCCAACTGAAAGCTAATGCTAAGTTTTTCTCTCTCTCTCTCTCTCTCTCTCTCTCTTGTCTCTCCTTCTTTCCCCGTACCGACCACAAACAAAATGTTGCATTCACTTGACTTGTTGTTGGTCCGTCCTCTCTGTTGCTTGCCCCCACACTCCCTCCCCCCACTTCTATTGTCCACCACCCCACTACCCATTTGAACTAGACGCACTGGCAATCGCCGTCCCATTTCCGGCCCGGAGAGCGTTGCGCCCAAACGTTCCACACACAATAGCGCCGCTGCCGCTGATCGGTCCAAGCGTAAACCGCCCAAGGGCATGTATATCAATCACGATGATCTAACTGCCTTGGCCAGCTGCAAGAATCCGTGTGAATATTTAGCCGAAGGTGATCGGAAAATTGCCGCCCTAATGGCTGAAGTAAGAAAAGTTGTGAGATAAGTTATAGAATTGAAAAAAAGAGAGTTGTAAAACTAAGCGATCCCACCATCTCAAGTCCCTCAAGCCCAGAGACATAGCAGGGGAAGTGACATGGCAATGACAAACAAAAAAACAAAAAACAAAAACCTAGGATAATGTATAACAAAAGGAAAACTGATAACAAATGCAAGCCCGTCGGGGTCAACCAATAAGCCAAAAAAGAAATAATCACGTCGGGGTCACCAACGCAAATAATCACGTCGGGGTCACCAACGCAAGTACTCGGGCTATTCAAATGCGCGGGGTGGAGATATGGAAATGGGTCATCAACCTGAATACCTACACCCACAGTTATCAAAAAAGTCAGGCTATTGGATGCAAAGAAGGAAACTAACAAACAAACTATCACCAAGTCAAATAAAAACTCAAATCCAGAGACGACAAGAACTCGAAAGGTTGGGATATGGAAAAGAAACTAAAATACCAACTTGATAACCTAAATCCAGAGATCAAAAGCCAGTCAAAAGCAATGAAACATATTATATACAATAAGTATAACTTAAGGAAAACTGATAACAAATGCCAACGCGTCGGGGTCACCAACTTAAGAATTCACCTCAAATCAATCGATAACCCAAAAATCCAGCTATTAGGATGCAAAATGAAATGAGTTGAGAATGCTTAAACCTAGAGTACGAAAGTAAGAGTATTAATAGGGCAACTAATAACAAAACTGATCAACTTGGGGTAACCAACACGAATACGGGGACCCAGAGGTCATAAAGTTAGGGCTAAAACCTAAGTTTTCATTGAAAACTCTTACAAACAGTTGGTCAAATATATTCATCTGTCTGCTTAAATAGCTCATTTAGCATAATCTAGTATCTAAGACCAATCAGAATAGAATTAAGTATGCTTCTTTAATCAGTTGACTGAATCCAAAATCGAACTATAAACAATAAGTTGTAAAATACTGAAAAAGCTACGTTTGCGGTTTGGTTTCTCAAGGTTTTGATACGTTTCGAAGCTTTTTGGTTGAACGATCCATAACCAAATGATGTAGCCAACAACTCCGTCTTTCCGTTCGTTCGTCTGTTCGTTTATACGAATACAACTTAGATAAGGTATAGGTTCTAGATCAAATTGACAAGAAAAACTTAGAAATCGGTATTATACACATACAAGGGGCAGCACTACACACCGTTCTTGCAGCGGCACAGCTTAAAGTTATTCAATTTAAGACAAATTTGGTCAGTTTGAACCGAACCGGTTCGAACTTGGAATTCCGACTTGCAGATTACTGTGAACCGAACCTCGAACCGTACCTCTTAAGGTACTAAAGTTGAACCTGAACCTGTTCCGAACCTATAATTTCGATTCGGTTTCACAAAAAATTAAAAATATGAACAAATTTGACCTATTTTCCAGCAACTTTTGCTCTTATTCTGATAGTTCTGGGCAGACTGAGTCTTGCAATCGACATATAAATGTTCAGAACTACCATTAGAATCCCTACACATATAAGCCTCTGTTCTATTTTAAGATCCTTTTCTCCAAAAGCTTATCGATTTATTCACAAAATAAGAGCTTAACTGTAACTGTGGAAACACTTTTTGGTACGTAAATCGATACAATTTTCTTGCAGCTTATTTCGTTTTTATTAAAACTTGTATTAAGAAGGGGCTGAACCAAGGTTCGAACCAAAACCGTTGCCCAAAAACCTTGAATTTCAAAATTTTGAACCTAAACCATTTTTAAATTTTGGTTCGAACCCGCGAGCCGGAGATCCCAAAACATTTTTTGGTTTGCAGCCCTGGTTATAGAGTGTACTTGATATTTGGTGTGTGTTTGTTAGGTATGCCCTGATTAATATCGATGTATCGAAATATCGATATTTTGTATTAAGCTATGAAAGATGTTATGTTGGTTCGTTCTGTGGCTCTTAAGAGTGCTTGAGATCAACAAAATGTACTCCAAATTGTTCAACTTCAGCAAGATAGCTTAATTTTCCTCTCAACATTAGCAACTTTCCTCAATATAATTCTATAAATAAGATCTGAAAACTTCTTTTGTTTAAACAAAAATAAAACCAAAATTGCAAGCTCTTAAGTGTTTATGAATTTGGGACTAGGCTTGTAGCTAAACCAAATTATTTATGAGTAATGCCCCCTCAAAGTATGCAAACTTTATTTCCTTAAGTAGTTATGTAATAGATGGAAGCTTCATAGATTATCGACACAGCAAATCCACCCAGTTTGTTGGGCAAGTTATTGGGATTATGTTTACAACAGAATATTGTGTCGAATACTTATCATAAAATGATTATTCGTATTTAAAGTAGCATACTTAAGAGGGCAGTAAGCATGACATATTTGGTGTCAGTCGATATTTCTTTCGATAATAATAGATATTCGGCCCGGTTCCGGACTCCGAATCGGTTTTCGTGTAAACTTTGCATTGTTGTAGAGCTTAAACATAGAACAAGCATTTCAAAGGGTACTTGATCAGGTTTGAGAAAAATCGGAATTGCTTTAGCAGTTGAAACCGACAGCTCAATGGCAAGTGGATTCGATTCGACTAAAATAGACGACCTGATCTAGTAGGCACAGACATTTTCCTTACTTTTCATAGAAAACTGTGGGATTTTAAGTAAAAAAACTAACGTTTACACGAAAACCGACTCGGAATTGGGAACAGGGCCGAATATTTATACTTTCTATAATTTGCTCTAAGACGGTTCCACGTTTTGAGTTAAAAATCTAGAGATCTGTGCTACACTAGTGAAATTTTGAAGAAGATTCGGTTCGTTGGTTCAAATCCTTTGAAAACTCTAAGGTTAGTTCCTCAGATCGGTGCCTGAACTTATCAACCATGCTGGTTTAGGCTCAAAGTTGGGTTCTGGGAATCTAAGATCGTTGTAGCATTTTCATATGCACAGATCTCAGAGCTGGTAAGAGATAAAGGTTTGCCGTATATGGAACAATAACTTCTTATACCTGCAGTTAGATAAAGTTTATTTTCAATTTTTGGCCACACCCCCTCCCACCCCCAAAATTTGCAAAAATACTCATAGCTTGCACAGTTTTAAGGATAGAAGGCTAGTACCTTCTAGACATATTAAGTAATCAACAATATTTAACGTTCCGCCAAAGGAATGATGAAGATTGCTTTAAGGGTTGTCGAGTTATGCTCAAAAGACTGTTCTCAGCTGCAGCGCAGTAGCAGCGCAGTAGCAGCGCTGCTTTTTAGCATCAAAAGGTATGCTTGTTGGGGTACAGCGTATGTTTATAGTTGGTCCAAGCCGACTATCTTTCTTGTCTATTCTTAAGATATCGAAATATCGATATTATAAATCGATATAAATAGTTTTATTTTGTATATGTGGCAACCCTAGTGAACCAGTTCTATAATGGTTCGATAGCTTAACTCAACAACTTGAAATGCGGTGTGTAGGTGGGAGTTCGAGTTCGGAAACCGGTACCCAGCTGGTTTCAGCTTGATAATGAACTCCTTTGGAACGGTTCAAAAACACTTCAACACAGTTCTCAGAATTTGGAAAATTTTTAAAGTAGTTTGTGGGATATTTTGTGGTTTTCAACCAACTTAAGTAACGAGGGTAACTGCTGGAGTATCTAGATATTGGTCTCGATTCAGTTAGTGTTTATATCATTTGCACACACACACGCACACTCACTCACACACACGCACATACACCACACCTCAACCAACCAATCCCACACACACCTCCTCCTTCGACCCACCGACTGACCGATTTCAATTGTGAATGCCCCAAAAAACCCAAAAACCTGACCCATTGCAGATACAAAAGAATAGGCAACTGATGGAACAGCTGGACAAAGAGTGCGATGCCATCAATGTGGAGGATAGCAACAACGCCTCCAAAGCGACGGCCAATACTACTGAGGCTGCTGCGGCCACCACCACCACTGCCCAACCACGCATCACAGCACGCTGGACGCCCGATGAGATTCAGGTGGCTCTACTCGCCCTGCGTGACTATGGCAAAAACTATCCGGTAAGTGAAATACATCCTTAAACACTGGCCCCACCCCAACAACTAAATGATTGCTTCCCACAGATGATAGCCAAGGTTGTGACCACCAAGACAGAGGCGCATGTGCGCACCTTCTATTTGAACAATCGACGTCGCTACAATCTGGATCAGATTGTGAAAGAATACGAGGCCGCCAAGTCGGAGGAGTCGGGGGCCGAGGATCAAACTGAAACGGCCACCGAGGGCGCCACAGCAGCCACAGCTGAGGCCACGTCGGGGGAGGCAGCTGGCGCCGCTGCCAAGCCGGAGGAGGGCAGCAACAATGGCCATGGGCCGCCGCCCAGCCAGCCGGCGGAACAGCAGAGCAAAAAAGATGATGCCAAGAAGAAACCCGAATCGGTTACTGCCCCAGCAGCTCTCAAAGCTGGCGGCGTCGGCGGCGACAGTGGAACGGCAGCTGGCCCTACTGCAGCCGCCAGCAAATCCAGCACTGCTGCCACCATAACCATAGTCGATGAGTCCGATACCGCCACCAACTCGAGCAGTGATGTGGCCACCAATAGCACCAGCAACAATGCTGCCCCCACTGGCACCTCGTCCTCATCGCTATCCAGCGCTAGCACAGCTCCTGCCAAATTCTCCGCCAGCAATCACAGTGAACGCGACAGCGAAGAGTCGTCCTCGCTCAAGTCCAGTTCAGTGGGCTTGGGCAGCGGCAAACGTGAGAGTACCACCATACTGGTAGGTTATACACCGGCTCCCCCCACATGGCCACATGCCCAACTGACGGCCCACACTTGATTTGTCCTTCACAGAGCACTGCCGAACAGCCGCCAACCAAAAAACTTGCACTCGCCGCCGCCGCCACCACCAGCCCCTCCGTTGCCGTCATCGCCGACTTTGCTGGCAAGTGAGAGGCAACAGCGGTTCCCGAGGCGACAAATATCAATCTAGTATATATACATGCATATATATACGGAGACAGCGAGAGAGAGAGAGACAGCGAGAGAGCAAACTGTTGTGCAGGAGCCGGCGGCGTCGTCTTAGTTAGTCTTCTTTTTTTTACTATTGGAATTTTTTCTTAGTAATCGTACCATTTATATATTTTTGTCCACATTTATTTTGGGACGCATTTATTTTATAAACTAGCATCACGTCACGGATTGCTCTAGACTTAGATTAGCCTATGATTTTTTTGGTATGATTTAGGAGGAGGCAAACCAGCCAACGTGGAGAACTACTAACAGGCGGATAGACAAAGAGGAGTGGGGAGAAGAGAGAGCATGTTACTACTAATTGTGTATGTAATTGAATATGCGAATCATTGAATTATAATAACATAAACAAAATCTACATATGTACATTAAAAACACACACACACACACAGATCAACTAGCCCCCCTTTTTTTTAGAACCCCCCCCCCCCCACTCAGCTGTAATTTAGCATAAACTAATTGGAAGCGAACAGAAAACAATGATATGGTCAGAAGGTACTGAACTTCTGTTCCATTGTGTTGAGGAACTCATCATTTCAATGGCGTACTTTTGTTAGAGTATTGAGTAAATTATAGAAACAAAATACACACACACACACAACAAAACACAACAACAACCAGCGACAAACCGTTTACAAACAAAAACAGAAAATATATTATGTAATAAATAAAACTGGGTTAACAAATTTTTTCAAATCAGAACCGGTGCCTTCTGTTGTTTTCCAAGTCGACGCATTTCTGAATCGCCATACATAAAAAGCACTTCCTGGACAACACAATCTCACAATCAAAAGCCTGGCGAAACCGAGCTGCTGGACGACTAGCGGACACTTCAAAGAAGCCAACAAGCTGCAAGATGTCTTCAACAAGCCAAAGGAGGATCAGGCACCCTAAACTTATGGCATCTAACTGGAAATTATTTGATTTATTTATTTTATATTATAATTAATTATAAGAGGAAAAAGCGCTGGCGTCGAGGCCTTCGGCTCTACTTCATGGGTTTGATTTTAATATATGTTCTATTCAGAGGTCGAAAATATCCCACTCAACTGTTGAAGTGTTACAAAAACAACTGTTATTTTGGGACACTATAAAATATCCCACACAACAGAGAGAATGCCTTGCCTTTTGAGTATAAATGTCTCGCTCAGTGGGAAACACATATTTTGGTTTCTTTGTGTTTCTGTTGATCAAAGACACTTATTTTTAAGACTCATAACTTGCCTATCGTTCATCCGATCTTCCCCAACTCTTTGACGGATTAAGAAATAATGCAGATTACTATATATCTCTTCAGTGATCAAACCATCTCTCTGCAAAACTGTAGGAGATATGAGGTGTCTCCTAGCTCTTTCTACCTCAGAGATGTGATCGTTCAGGAGGACATGGCTAAATCGACTCGGCTGTCGATGCTGATCAAGAATATATATACTTTATTTGGTCGGAAATGTATCCTTCTAGCTGTCACATGCGTTTGAGCAAGGTTAATGTACAAGGCAAACCGCCTTTGGAACAGTGAATATGTAAAAACTGGTGAATAAAAAGTTTGTATATATCATTGTCCAATCATATCCAATAAATAAATGGTAATTAATAGAATAGTTTCACTTATTGACATCCACTTTTGTTTTTCTGTTATCTTTTAACTGTTAACAAAAAACACTTTGAGCTTATGTGTCTTTTCAAAGTGTTTTTTATGGACAGATAATTTGTTCTCTCAAAAGTTAACAGTCAAGAGAAAACACAAAAACATTTCTCAAAATAACAAAGCACTGTGAGAAAAAGTAATTTTTGTGATTTTTGTGTTTCCGTCAGTGAGAAACACATTGAAAATAAGTGTTGTGGGCTATTTTCGACCTCTGGTTCTATTAGGTCACGTCATGTTTAACGTATTTATAAATTGTATCCATATTTTCGTTAGAGGCAATGGAGAGGTTTGATGAAGGTAGGACCTTCCGGATTTTCTCCAGGTGTATTGTGGATATATCTTGTCCACATAGATGGTGAGTAAATGTGAGTGGGTAATGGTGGAATGTCCGATACGAAGGCGGACAAATACTCGACTCCCATTACGATGACAGTTTGCGGGGTATAAAAGCCTTGTAGCTATGTTGAAAGGCTGCCCAGTTGCCCGCGATCCGGGTGTAAAGATGGGGCTATATGGCTTTCTGAATGTCCCCATCTATGCAGGGAATGGCGGTTAGGGTGGGCGACCTTGACGCATCTTTAGCAGCTGCATCAGCTGGTTCGTTCCCGAGGCTTCCTTTGTGGCTGGGTACCCAAAATAGTTTGAGTTTAGCTGGGTTTTTTTGACAGACAACAGGATTAAGATTTCCGATGTTCCGTACTGCTTCTACTGTGGATAAGCTGTCGGTGCAGATTACGAATCTTCCGGTTCTTTCTTTTGCACGGGCAATTGCTTTGTAAATTGCAGCTGCTTCAAGTGAATTTCTAAGATGTAAACAATGGTTTTTGTAGGTCATTCTTTTGTCAAAAATTATACCCAGTATCCTAAGAGCCTCGATTTTTTTTACATTTGCTAGGAGAGAGGGTTGCGCCATCTCCCAAGCCCCAATTGTGTATATCGCTCAGGATATTTTGGAAAGTATTGTTAAGCTTATTTAGATCTTTAATTTTGCTAGCAATTATAGCATCGTCTGCGTACATTATTAATTTGATAACTGGAAATAGTAATCATTCCCGCTTGATATATGAAAAGAACAGGCGGCTACCAAACCCAGACTCTAGAATGATGCTAGGGCAAGGAGTAGTATAGGGCGAAACATTCAAAACGATTTAGGCCCAACTTCTCAAAGATTCCGGTTAGCCAACCTCCGGTTAGATTTCTGCGAAGCAATGCCTTGCGGCCGTCCCGCAGGTTTATGATGTTTCTGTCAAACTTTCTGATTTCTGTTGTTCCAAAGTGATCATATGTATGTAGTTGATTTAGTGTAAATAAAGGAATTTAAAAAAAAGTCATTTGCCTTGCTCAGCAGCAGTTCGCCTGATATCGATAAATGCCTATCGCTGCTTCAGTGTGACCATACTGTTTGACTAAACGATCGACTAATATGCCTTCCTCACTGAAGCACATTTTCAAAAAAGTTATCGCAGTTTGCTGTCCTCATTATGCTACTTCTGCATTTGCATTTTCAGAACATCTGTTTTTTCTTTACAATTAACAAACTGACTGGCAATCAAAAATATAAATAAAAATGGATTATCAATTGGATATTATTTCGATGATTGACACAGAATATTTAATGTTGGCGAGTCTAGAGTACTTCCATGTCCATATATTCCAGCGTGCTCATGTTCGGTATTTCAAAAACAATGGTCGGATCATTTTAAGCGACTTCTTCCGAAAAGTCATCATTCAGTTGCCAGATGAGTTTTTGCCAATAAACTACATGACACCGGAGAAGGTTGTTGAGTGTGTGCAGGGAATCCAAAAGTTAGGATTTCCTCAGTGCTTTGTTGTCTTCTGACTTCTTGTCCGCATCAAATTCAGTTGTTTTTGTTATTTTTATTAATAGTGATGGGCAGCATGTTTATTGACTAAAAATAGTCGACTATCGAATAAAAACTATCGAACAATCGAATAGATAGCGAGTAATGCGACTACATTTCTGCCATCTCAAGTGGCCTACTATATTTGTATGGGGAATAATGTACATTTTGCCCAAAATGCGAAAATGCTAAATGCAGTTGTTGTGAGGACAGCACATAAACAGCTGACTCGGTTTGGTTTGTTTGTTGTACTCTGCACCGTAGGTGCATAGAGTATTATAAGTTTGTGCAAGAGTATGTAACAGCCAGAAGAAAGCATCTCCGACCCCATAAAGTATATATATTCTTGATCAGCATCAACAGCCGAGTCATGTCCGTCTGTCTGTCCGTATGAACGCACAGATCTCAGAGTTGGTAAAAGATAGAGGTTTGACATGTATGGGACATATGCTTCTTATGTCTGCAGGCAGATCAAGTTTATTTTCAATTTGGCCACGCCCCCTCCCACCCCCGCAATTTTGAAAAAACGTCATATCTTCCACAGTTTTGAAGATAGATGGCTTGTTCCTTCTGGACATATTTAGTTATTAGAATAACTTATCGATCCGCCAAAGGATTGAAGAAGATCGGATGAACGGTTTTCGAGTTATGATCAAAAGACAAATTTTCTTGGTACAGAGTACGTTATAGTCGGGCTTGACCGACTTTTTTTCTTGTTTTTTTCCTAAAAGTTTCCTAAAAGCGGTGTACAGCTCTAGGCTCGTGTTCGATCCAGAACAATCCACTTGCCCTTGCTAACCTCTTTGACAGACTGTTTCGTTGCCATCCTCACTTGTCCCATTATCTTTCTCCAAACCAAGCACAGTCCTTGCGAGGAAATGAGGCATCAGCCTTCCACAAATCCCGTTTCATCTTTTACTTAATCCAATCGACCAATTTGTATAAAATTGGATTTTTGCGAATTTATTTGAATAATAATAAAAAGGACCAACCAATCGGTCCAGTCACAACAAACTTCAATTATTCAAGCAAACAGGTGCAGATCTACTCCCGTGGCACGGAGATGGCCCCCCAGGGCTCCACTTTGGCGGCGGCTACGGAAACGGCGAATCTAACTGTATCGGTGTTAGCCACTCCGTGGGCAGGCAACGCTCCAGAAATGGTACACATGTCACCAAATAGGCCAGCCGATTCACCCAACCGGGTATATCCCGGCCGCACAGTATGCGCACCAGACACTTGGCAAAGTGATTGCAATTCTTGTGGGTCAGATGATAGCAATCGCCTTGAAACTGCTCGCCCAGCTGGTCGACAATCCGGTAGACCTCTTCGCAGCTGAAGTACGTGTAGCCCAGATGGATGCTCTCGCGGTAGCGGAAATGTTCGCCCAACTCGTGCTGCCCGCTGCACGGCTCGATCTCAAAGATGCCGGACACCGAATGCCGGTGTCCGCCATAGGCGTACTCCGTTCCATAGCACTGCACGCCCGAATGGAAAACGCCCACGCCCAATGGCAATGTGTACTTGTTGACGCTGAACAGGTCGTACACGTTCAGGATCACCGGCTCCTGGGCCAGCAGCTCCTGGGAAAAGCTCTCCTTGGAGGTGCCGCCAAAGCAGGTGAGACGCCGCAAGCGATTGAAGAACATGTCGCACAGTCTCCGACCCACCGTTCCCGTTGCAATTCGTTACGATCAGGGCAGAGTGGGGCGTCCCTAGAACTTGGAATTTATTTGTTTGTTTTACAAAAATACGAATCAAGTGTCGGTTTACAAGGCGACGACTACAACTCTACGGCTGAATGCTCGCCACGACTGACAGTGGGAGCTGAGGCAGCCTACCGGGTAAGATATATACAAATACAAAAACCTTGGGGACTTTCTTTGTGTGTGTGTAAATACTGAATGATACCCAGGCATAAGTAACAGACCTTTTCCATATCCTTGAAACATTGAATAAAAGGCGTAAAAACTTTAACACAACCGTTCATCTTCATCAGCTATTGGTGCCAGCTGCAAAGTGAGTCGTTAGACATCCAGCCAAGTAAAGCCAAGTATTTAAGTTAAGTCTGCCCTCCCCGACTTCGAAATACCCATTACCTAGGGCAATTACAGCACCATAATGGCTAAAGCTTACCTTTTGGCACCCAATTGGAGCGGCTACTTATCCATATCCATCTACACAGAGAAAACAAAATTAGATTCCGGAGATTCTGTTTCATCTAGAAAGCAGTTATTAACACATTTACATGTAGGATTTCAAAATAAAAGTTCAGGATTTCAAATGCTTAATGCTACTTATAGAAAATCTACTCGAAACGTATTGTTGAACCATTAGCTTACCCTTTAGTAGTATGATTTGCGGCAATGCCGCGCGAGTGCCAGGTAGTCATATGGGCTAAAATGCCGGCATTTATGTTTAAGTCAAAGCACATTTTTCAATACGATTAGCCTCAGTGAAAAACAGAAACAAACGCAGCACAAACGGTCTCTCACTGAGCGAAACACTTTGCCTCTCGCCTCGCTTGTTTTCAGTTACGTGTTTTCGGTTGAGCAAAACAAACGAGTCGGAAACACTTTTGAGCGGGTGCTCATCAAATAACTGTCTGCGAAAAGTGCTTTTGCTTTGTGCGTTTGGTAGGCTGTTTGTATGCATGTGTGTGCATGTACACGGGAGCAACACAAAACCACTCATACATACGTTTTGCTCTCTGCAAAACGGTCAGTGAAAGACAAGAGAAACAGAAACGAAAAAAAGTGTCTTTCTCTTTGAGCAAGAACAGAACTCAAAGTGTCTTTCGTTCCCTCTTGTCGTTGTGTTCGTAAACAAACTGTTATTTTCTGACAGTCGGGAAGTGTTGACAGTTTAAATTACAGAGACAAGGTAAGTGAGTTATGAGTTCGAGTCCCAGACAAGGTAAGTTCCAGAAAGAGGCCTTTCCCCTCCTGTGTCCCTTTCCCCACTCCAACTCGCACTTGTGAAAATAGTGTACCGTGGTAAAAACATTTGGGCCCACATCCTTGGCATGTAGAAATGAGCAAGCTAAACGTGGCATGTAGAAAAGCTACATAAACGTAATGGGTGCAAAATCCCTGTTAAACGTGTAGAAAAACTACATTTTGGTGTAGTTTTTACATATTTTTATACTCTGTACCGTAGGTACATAGAGTATTATAAGTTTGTGCAAGGGTATGTTACAGCCAGAAGGAAGCATCTCCGACCCTATAAAGTATATATATTCTTGATCAGCATCAACAGCCGAGTCATGTCCATCTGTCCGTCTGTCTGTCTGCACAGATCTCAGAGATGGTAAGCGATAGAGGTTTGACATGTATGGGACAAATGCTTCTTATGTCTGCAGGCAGATCAAGTTTATTTTCAATTTTGGCCACGCCCTCTCCCGCCCCCGCAATTTGGAAAAAACGTCATATATCTCCCAAAGTTTTCAAGATAAATGGTCCGTTCCTTCTAGACAAATTTAGTTATCAAGATAACTTATCGATCCGCCAAAGGCGAGTTGTGATCAAAAGACTGTTCACTGCTGCAGTGCAGTAGCAGCGCTGTTTTCAGCTGCTACGGCAGCATCAAAACTTATGCTGAGCGTATAATTTCGCTGCAGAGAAACTGTCAACTAGTAACAAATCGAAATTGTCTTACACCTAGTTGCAAGGCAACTAGAATTTAACTGGTAACAAAAAAGCTAGATTCGGGTTAGTCGCTCAACTGAGCTTTTGGTGTTTATTTTCAAGTTTATCATTAACCTGCGCAGCTGCAGCCAATTAAGCTAAAACTGACGCGAGAATGCGCAGGAAATAAAAAGTGGAAATTGTTCCAAACTTGAGAAAAACTAGGATTAAGTCAAAGATAATGCAAAGTTAATGTAATCAAGACACTGAATGTAATGTGAATTGTGAAATTAAACATGATTAACTGTAAAGTACAGAAAATACACTTTAGGTCGACAACTGGTTTTAAGCTGGTTGCAAATGGCTGCTGCCGGGGACAATTGTCTTTTGCCTATGACATGCCTGTGTAAAATGGACTAAGATATACTTAACTAGGTAGGCGCACTTCCTCTCTAGCCCTCTTTGATGTATGCTTAATCGTCAGTCTGTGAACAACAGTTGTGAGCAGTGTTGCCAACTTTTCATTGAAATAAAAAGCTGGATTTGACGGGAAGGACGGTGAAAAAAAGCTGAAAAATTTTAAGAAAAAAGCCAGAAAAAAGCGAACACGTGTTCCATACTTACTTTCGTCGAATTCCATCGCCTGTCGTTCTCATTGGCGCCTGCTGTCCGCCTTCAATCAATCAGAGTTTCGAATTTCGGAGCCACGTACTCAGATTTTCCTTGTTTTTTGTTTTTCGCTGAGCAATCGACTCTCTGAAAGAAGGGGCGGATCGGAGGGGGGGCATGTTTGTTTGTACACAAAAAGACGCTTTAGTTAATGTTTATTCGTTTTTCGTTTCTTTTGTTGTGTTTTATTTTGTTGGTTTTCGTGTGTGGCTTTTTACTAGAGCTGCTTTAAAATAATACTTCTGTTTAGTTTTGTTTTGTGGTTTTTTTTGTTTTTGGTTTTGTTCTTAGTACGTTTTATTATGTTCATTTTTTTGGCATAATTTGTGGTTTTTCCTTTTGTTGTTGTTGTTTTTGTTGTTGTTGATTTGGTATTTAAATATATATAGTTGATGTAGTTTTTTGTTTTTGTTTTTCGTTAGTGTTATTAACTTGTTTATGCATTGCTTAGCTAAAAAAAATCCACTTAGAATTAGTTTACACATTGTTGAAATAGTTAAGAGAGTGTGTGTTTTTGTTGTTGTTGTTGTTGTTGTTGTTGTTGCTTATGCATTCCTTGCAGGGGAGGGGGTGGTTGGGATTAGGGAGGGGTAGGCTGGGTAATGGAAATGTTGGGGTTAGTGATTGGGAGTGTCTAGTCTGATGATAAACAACCTGTCTTATTAGCTATAACTAACTGTTAAACCGTTATTTTCCATATGTATAATATAGTACAATATCGTTTTGTTTTTTGTTTCGTGTTCTTCTTCGTTTTATAATGTTCATGCTAAAATCTCAATACACAATTCGCTTAGTTGCTATGTGACTAGTTGCCTATTACCACATATGTATGTATATATATATATATGTATATGTTTATACATACGCGCGTGTATATATGTCTATTTATATATATATAAGCATTTGCTTATCTCTCCGTTGGAGATAGGAAAAAAAAAACACAGAAAAATATCAACAAGTCTTATAAGTTAAGCTCCATTTTCCGTTGCCTTCTACGTCTCGTGTTGCGGCGCCAGTTTGAAATGGAAGTTGAAATTCGCAAACTACTTACTTGACATACGTACATACACTTTCGTTTCATATATATATATGCGGAGAGAGAGTGGGGGTTTGGGTTGGGTTGGGTTGGTACACCCATTTGACCCATTTGACGAGCTCGCTCCTAAAACAACGCCCATCGCTTCAGCGGGACGATCTTTTAAAAGAAGTCGTCAAAGGTTTTTGATTATGTTTGATATTGCAGCATCGGGGCCGATAAGTTCGGATGATGGGAGCTGTTCATGCGCAAGGCGGATAGGCTCTTGTTATACCATTCGTCCTCGGGTGATATGCCTGCAAACAAGGAATGGAAATAAGGGAATCAAATTTGTAGTTTCCGTGCAGCGGAAGTGTCCCAAATAAGCCCCCCACACACACTCACACACACACACAGGTGACCTTTTCTAACTGCTCAATATTAAGACAATTTTCTTACTTTGTCCCGGAAATTCATTTCATTTTGCTCAAACGTCTTCATCATATCCGGGCAAGCAGCGCCTTATGCTTATTAGGCACATCCTTAGCATACCCTGGCACCTCCTGGCACCGCCAAGTCACAGACACTTGGCTCCCTCTTGCTGTTTGTAATTCGCAGAAAATTGAGCGATCTGTGGGCTCGATTTGACAGTCAATTGATAAACATGCCTCAAGTTTCACCCTCCCCCCCATGGGTTGCGGATTTTAGTTTCCATCCGCAGTGTGAGATTTGAAGTGTTGTTTTTAAGACTAAGCCATTTTGTTTACAGCGAGCAAAAATTAACAATTAATAGGCTTTTGACACTAGGAGTGCGTTATGCGTTAATAGCTAACAATCAGCTTTTTTGCCATACAAAAGAAGCTGAATGTTGGCTATTAACGCATAACGCACTCCTAGTGTAAATCAGCTTTAATACAGTAAATTGTGAGTTTATGTTACACATCAGTTAGATATATTCTAAGAGCCCTTAAAGGCATTCATCATTACATCTGTCCAATCGGAGAGCTGTTGCCATAAATGTGATCCGAGTACTCAGAAGAAAGGCCTAGTTGTTGAATGATTTTGTTATCCATTTGGATTGCCTTTCAGTTTTTGGTTATTCAAATAGTCTTTCAATCTTAAATTGATGTTAGAATATCGTTGGAAAGATACAGGGTGCGCCATCTAAAGTGTCGGTATGGCAACACTGAATAACTTTGACATTTACCAACCGATTGCTTTTGTTAGACATGTTTGGGAAACATCAATCTAGTACAATTTTGACCATGGAACGCTTCACACCAAAACAACGCGCCGAAATAGTGACGCTGTTCATCGAAAATAATCGTTCAATTGTGCTAACAAATTTTGATGACCGATGAGGCCCATTTCACGCTTTCTGGTGGTGTTAATAAGCAAAATTGTCGCACACCGCATCCATGAAATACCTTTACACGACCAAAAAGTGACCTGGACGCCTGGTATCAAAAAGAGGCGATATTGACTGGCCACCCAGATCTCCAGATTTGACCGCCCCAGACTTCTTTTTGTGGGGCTATTTAAAAAGCAAGGTTTACGCCAGCGATCCACAGACCATTGAAGAGCTTAAGGCCAACATTCGTGCCGAAATCGCCACTTTATCGACTGAGACGCTCGAAAAAGTGATGGAAAATGCCGCAAAAAGGGCACATTTTGTTGTGGCCAATAAAGGCGGCCACTTGATTGATGTTGTGTTCAAAAAGTAGTCGAAATAAATTGTACAGGACCAAATTAAAGGAACAAGATCAACATATAGCAATCGGTTGTTTGTTTTTATATTTATTCAGTGTTGCCATACCGACACTTTATATGGCGCACCCTGTGTATAAAAGAGATTCAAATAGTTCTGAATGTGTAGGTAATGGCAAAACTGCAAATTTCTGCAGATTTACTTGTGCTTAGTGAGAAATAATTTACTGACGAACTCCGCGTTTTTAGTTAAAAGTCAGTCTCAAAATTTGGGAATTTTTTCAAATTTTTTTGATTCGTCAGTCACAGTAAATTGATTCGAAATTGCATATTGATCCGAAATTTGTGCTAAATTCCTATTTTTCAAGTTTTTATTACGCAAAATCTTATTGATTCTATAGTTGTACCTCTCTACATTCAAAGGATACACAGAATAAAAGCTGATTTACACTAGGAGTGCGCTATGCGTTAAAAGCCAACATTCAGCTTTTTTGTATATGGGAAAAAAAGCTGATTGTTAGCTAATAACGCGAAAAATGTTGCTTCAAAGGCAAAGAAGGATAGGGTATTAGCAGGCTCCTTTCTTTTGTAAGATGAAGAATAACACCAAATCGTGCTTAAACGGTGGCCGGTTATGGTGCAGTGGGTAGTAGAGCTGGGAAAAACATCGATGTAGCCATGTTTTGAAAGTAGTGCAAGAATTCCTTTTGGGTTAGATAGTTCGACACTACAAAAAGCCCGGAATGAGACCCTAAAATACTGATAAAAAGGGCTTCTGTCAGCATACCCAGTTCTTAAGTATATTTCATTCATCCAAGCATCGTAATTAATAACGCTTGGAGGGTTTATTCACTTCAAAGAAAAATATTTGTTGTTCTGTTTACTTTAACAACGAAATTTGGCTAGTATTTTAAGAGTTATGACTGAAGTCAGGGGCTTTTAGATGGGTAAGGAAGCAGCGTTTTGAAGAAATATTGTATCTCGGGAAGAACATTTAGATGGTTCTCGAGTACCTGGCCAAATCTACAAGCAGAGCACCAGTACATTGGCGAATTTTAGCCAACTGTTTAATTATTTAGGTTTTCTGCACTGAATTTATCAATGACAGTTGTGGCAACATACAAAAAAAACTGAAAATTTCGGTCACCTTCACAAGCTTTTGTCGCCATGAAAAAGCTTTGCAAATGGCAACGTCTCCAAGCTCCATATTTACTGGTTTTTTATGCTTCTCCCTGATTCCACCAAGTTTTGTCGAAGTCGAACATCTATATAGTATAGCTGCCATAGAAAAGTAGAGTCAGAAAGTGGTCTTAGTGAGAAAAACTTTTTTGTTTTCAATGGAAATGTCTTTAAAATTGGCATTTATTTATTTGATAAGCTTTTACACAATCCTACAAAGTTTTGTCAAAATCGCTTGACTATAGCATATAGCTGCAGTACGCGTATTGAGTCGAAAATGAGGTTCTATTAAGAAGAACTTTTCTGTTTGAAATGGAATCGACATCAACTGTCATACATGGTAGTTTGCTATGCTTTCTCGTGATTTTACTAGGTTTGGCCGGGCAGAAAGTTTCAAATTAGGGTAAACAAGCGGCGGCTACAGCCCAAGTAAGCTACGCCTTTCACATAGTTTACTCTGCAAAATGATGCAACAAGAGCGGTGAGGTGGCATCAGTGTGAGTTCTCTGCAAAGTATCTTCACGTTCAGTGCTGCGCGTACTTTTGACACTCATAGCGCCTCACCTTGAATTGTTGCATCATGCTCTGCAGTCAGTGTTTAGTTTTGCACAGCGGATATGGAAAGTTACCTAAAGCCAAATGAAATGATTTGAAGTTCTATCTATCTCTCTCTCTCTCTCTTTCTCCTTCTCGATCAGCGAAACTTTTCTCGCTCTCGATCGAAAGCTCAGAGTCAACTTTGGATTGAAAGCTTATGGTGCTGGCGAGAGCCAAGCTTATGATAAGAGAGTGGCGCACAGGAAAAACTTCAACGGTTCTTGATTGTGGGGCGCCTACTCATTAACTGGCCAACAGTGGCAGAGAAAAGACAGTGGAAGGTGGTGTGAATGAAGGAGGTGTAATTGAAAGTGATAATAGAACAATAAAGAACTGTGAAAAGAGAAGACATTTTAGATCAAATCAAAGCAGTGGGTGAGTGCTAAGTACAAACTGTTTAATTGCAAATCGAAAGCCACAGAAATTAAACTAAAACGGCAAATTGTGTTGATGAGAAAACATACAACTTGCAACTGTGAACGACTAAAGATGCTTGTCCTGTTTATGTGATCTTTTCTCTTCCTTAAAATTACACTAAAAGCTGATTTATGCGTTAATAGCCAACATTCAGCTTTTTTTGTATGGAAAAAAAGCTAACTGTTAGCTATTAACGCGTAACGCACTTCCCGTTTTAAATATCCCCTAAAAGTCATCCAATTCTGGGCATAATTTTTGTTTGGGATGTGTTTTTTAATAGAATTTTTAAAGCCAAAGGCCAAATTGCTAGCTTTCAATAATATTTCAATAACATTTGGGCTTGAGCCCCCGTTTGGTTAATGTAATACTCTACTTAACTTCGTTACCAACCCTAGTACTTACCCATTGAATCCTGACGTACACCCACCGAACCCATATTCGTGCTATGTGCCATCGAGAAGGGTTGCGTCATGCCCGGATATGAGCTGGCGCCCATTTGGAATAGGTCCTGAAATATCAGAGAGAGAGAGAGAGGGGAATAGAAGAGGAACCTCAATTCAGATCAGCTTTGGCATATCTCACCTGCGGATAACGATTCATGGTATTGTGATGCGGATATGGCTGATAGCCACGCGACACGCTATAGCCCTGTATGTTGCGCATCATCCCGTTGCACGATGGGATCACAGATGGTGCCAATGCCTTTTGCAATTGTTTCTCCTGTTTGCGATATTTGGCGCGACGATTTTGAAACCAAACCTGCAAAAATGTTGAACATTTTGTTGGCATTAAAGTTGAGCGACACTTCAAGTTCCATTTACCCAACACCCTGCCCCCCCCTGCCCCCCACTGCCCCCACTGCCCACCACCCATTCCAATTTCCAGCACTTTGCGAGCAAGAAAAAAAAAAAGAAGGCGGATGATGAAAATAAAGAGAAAAAGGCAAAATGCCAGCTCTTGGCTGCCTCGGGAGTTGGAGTCTGTCCTAACCTAACGTCTTATGAGTGAAAAAATCTACAAAATTGAAATTGAAAATAAGTTGACGACAACGAAGGGACCTGCCGGGGGATGGCAGCGCAGCGCAGCTGGGTCCTGTGTCGACTCTGCGCTCCTGCTTAGATATTATTAAAGATGGTCCTCCTGCTGGGGTCCTGCTTGAGTTGTCTTGATGGCAAAAAAGAAATTGCCAAGATGAAAGACGCCATAGACAACCGACAGGGGAGGGCTGATGTGGGTGGTGGGTGGTGGGCGGTGGGGGTTGTGGGGTGGTTGGTGTGTGTAAAAATGTTCCGACATTTTGAAAGCTTGCTTTGAGTTACTGCCAAGTAGAGATGGCGGCGGCCCAGACAACTTGAGGCTCTCTGCTTGCGCTGTCGGGGGTGTCGTCTTGACGTTTCTTTTATTTATTTTATCATTATTATTATCTTTGTCCATGACTATGTGTGGGTGTGTGTGTGTTTAAATGAAAAATACCAGCTTGCCTGCCTCGTCTGGGTCCTCTTGGTCCTTACAGTTTTTCTTCATTTTTTGCTCGTTTCTTTGGGGGTTGTTTTGCAGGTCGCCCACTTTATGGCTCGTTCGGTTTCATTTGGTTGGCTGCCAGCAGCATAAAAATGCCAAGGACCAAGTGCATGTGTATGCGTGTGTGTGTGTGTTGGTGTGCCCTGCTAAATAATGCTCTTAACCATGAGCTATGTTTGAGGGTTGAAACTCTGCGCTGTCTGAATGTCTGTCCAACTGTCGTTCAATTTCTGTCTCTCTCTCTATTTGTGTGTGTGAGAGAGTGGGCGGAGTAACTCAATTAAGGATCCATTTGATGGCACACACACACACACACACGCACCAACCAGGAGAAACAACTTATTTTGCTCTATGCCTACGCGACTGACGCTTTAAGTTCCATTCTGGCTTTAAAGCCAACAACAAAACCAAATTAGATAAGTTTAAATTATAACTAAAAATAACCATACACACACACGCACACGCACACACTCGCACACACCACGGAAATATGAAAATTAAACGTATTCAAATTTAATTTACTTTCCAACATTTAATCAAATTTTCCTGCGTTGTTTTGTTGCTTTTGGTTTTGGTTTTTTCAATTTGACTCCGTTTAGAGGATTCGCTTTTTTGTTGTTGTTGTTGTTGTTATTGTTGGCTTAGCCAAACACTCTCTGAGCGGAGCGGAGCGGGGGCGGGGTCGGCTGAAAACTCGGCCTGGTGCGTTGACCCATAAATTTGAAATTGCGACTAATTGACAGGACAAGGTTGAAAGGTTAAACCGTAATTATATCAAATCTTAAGCAAACGCCATGCAAATTAAGCAAATTTTACCAAATTTTTCTACTGAATTCATTGAGTAACATGAAATGGTGTCCATTTTGATAGCTTTCCATTAGCATTTAGCTACCGGATGATTTCCGGTATCCATTTGGATGGGATATGTCTAAAATATCCCTTTAATCAACCCAACGGAGCTAGAAATCATCCAGAGGATATGAAAACTGTTGATCATTTGGATTAAAAGGATATTAAAGACATATCCATTCCAAATAGATCGTAGGATTCATATTTCCTGCATTTCCATAGTTTGTTGAAATTGTCTAGATGCTTGTAACGCATAGAAGAAAGCATTTTCGACCACATAAAGCATATCTATTCTTGATCATTAAGACGAGCTGAGTTGATTTAGCCTTGTCTGACTGTTTCTAGGCTAGCTTCTTCCTCAGCTTGAAAGCTGTCGCCAACAAACTTTGAGCGAAATCTTATAGAACAAATATGCGGCACATTTGTAAAAATCAAACGAATCGGTTGACTATAACATATAGCTGCCATAGGAATGATCGGTCGAGAAACTAGTTTTAGTGAGAAAAACTTTTGTGTTTTCAATGCAAACGTTTCCAAACTTCGTATTTACTAGTTTTCTATGCTTTTTCATGATTCTATCAAGTTTGGTCGAAATCGGACATCTATTTGGTATAGCTGGCATAGAAAAGTAAGGTTAGAAAACTAGTTCTAGTATTAAAAAACTTTTTTGTTTTCAATGGAAAAGCCGCCAAACTTTAAATTTCTTAGTTTTCTATGCATTTCTATGATTCCACTAAGTTTGGTTAAAATCGTACAACTATATAGTATAACTGCCATAGAAAAGTAAGGTTAGAAAAGTAGTCTTAGTAGGAAAAACTTTTTTGTTTTCAATGTTTACCTCTTGAAAATTGTCATAGATTTATTTTATAATTTTTTACACAACTCTACAAAGTTTGGTCATAATCGGTTTACTATAGGCTATAGATGCCATAGGAATGTTCGTTCGGATAACTAGTTTTAGTAAGAAAAACTTTTTTGTTTTCAATGCAAACGCCTTTAAACTTTGTATTTTTTAGTTTGCCTTGCTGTACCATAATTCCACCAAGTTTGGTCAGAATCAGACATCTATATAGTATGGCTGTCATACAAAACTAGAGTCAAAAAAGTGGCAGAATTATAAAATAGCCTAGAAAACCTATGAATACAAAGTTTGGAGACGTTTCCATTGAAAAGAAAAAGTTTTTCTCACTAAAACTAGTTTTCCTACCTATCGTTCGTATGGCAGCTATATAATATAGCCAGCCGATTTGGACAAAAACTTGTAGAATTAAGTGAAAGCATGTATAACAAACGAATACAAAATTATAGCCAGCTACCATTAGAAACAAAAAAGTTTCTCTAACTAAAACAGTTTTTCAGACCCAACTTTTGTATGGCAGCTATACCATATAGTTGTCCGATTTTTCTCAGACTTGATAGAATTATAAAAGAGCCTAGAAAACTTGTAAATACTAAGTTTGGAGATGTTTCCATAGAAAAGAAAAAAGTTTTTCATACTAAGACTAGTTTTCCGACCGATTGTTCCTATGGCAGCTATGAGATATAGTCATCCGATACGGTCGGTTAAGACATATAAGTAGCGTGCGTGCAAAAAGAAGACTCTGTGCAAAATTTCAGCTCGATAGCTGCCAAACTGAGAGACTAGTTTGCTTAGGAACAGACGGACAAGGCTAAATCAACTCAGCTCGTCACCCTGATCAAGTATATATATAGTTTATGGGGTCGGAAATGAATATTTCTATGCGTTGCAAACTTTTGGGCCTTTGCAATGGTATGAAAAGCCTAGAAAACCTATTTATAGGAAAAGAGTCATTTCATAACTAACCTTCTGCATTTGGGCTTACCGCTCCGTTGCCTTTGTCTGGCTTATAATGATCTCTATCACCTGTTTTCTATAGCTTATTGCTCCAACTGAAATGTCATTCCTTAGTTAAATATTTCAATCTCCAGCTGAGGTACACTCTGATCCCCTTTTGCTGTGAGTTGGCTTCGGCAAATTAACTAGTCCTCTTTCTTTCTTATCTCAATAACTAAATAAACAAAAGTAGAATTTTCCCACAAAAGCAGCAAAAACTATGTTTATTTCTGCCTACCTTTCTGGTAAATCTAACTTTAAATATTGTTGAGCTTATAGAATTGATAACTTTGAACATTTTTGTGTATACAAACCAGAAATTAAACAACCATTTCGACGCTGACGTTGCATCAACAAAGCCAGCAGCCAGTTGAGAACTTAAATATTTTTTTGCTTAGCGTCTTTTGATTGTTTATTTTAAATGTGATTCGTTGTCGCCAAATTGGGGAGACAAATGAAAACATTTAATACGATATCAACGCAAGTCGCTTGTGATTAGGTTTCGGTGATGGGCAGACAACTCGAATGGTGGCAGTAACATGGCAACAAAAACAAACAAGAAATCAATCTCAGGCATGAGCGCAAACACCAGATATTTTTAGCTGGATTTGAGCCCAACTTTTGATACGCTTGCAAAGTGGAAAGCCACACAGATAACACCTTTATCTTTTTGTTGATTATGAAGCCGTCTCCGACACTCCAAAAGAGATAAAGGTACTTGAAGCCGTGTTACATTTAAGCACACAAAATATTTCAAGCTTAATGCCCTTTAAAGTATGCTATGTTATATGCAAATCATAATTTTAGGCAAGTAGTTATTGAACTTAACACAATCTGAGTGAATATCTATGACAGACTTGCAATAGCTTCATTTGAATGCAAAATAACTTAAGCAAAATAAAGTTAGCATACTTTCAAGGGCTTTAAACACCATTAACAAGTATACTTGATTCAAGTAAGTTTGTTCTCGTTTTTTATAGCCTTGCAAAAGGGTATTATAATTTTGCATAGAAATCTTCATTTCTCACCTCATAAACTATATATATATTCCTGATCAGGGTGACGAGCTTAGTCGATTGTGCTTTGTCCGTCTGTTCTTAAGCAAACTAGTCTCTCACTTTGGCAGCTATCGAGCTGAAATTTTGCGCAGAGTCTTCTTTTTGTACGCACGCTACTTATATGTCTTAACCGACAAGATCGGATGACTATATCTTATAGCTGCCATAGGAACAATCGGTCGGAAAACTAGTTTTAGTATGAAAAACTTTTTTGTTTTCAATGGATACGTCTCCAAACTGCGTATCTACTAGTTTTCTATGCTTTTCCATGTTTCTGCCAAGTTTGGTGGAAATCGGTCATCTATATGGTATAGCTGTCATACAAAAGTAAGGTCAGAAAAGTTGTCTTAGTGAGAAAAACTTTTTTGTTTTCCAAGGAAATGCCTCCAAAATTTGTATTTCTTAGTTTGCTATGCTTTATTATGATTCGACCAAGTTTGATTGAAATCGGACATCTATATAGTATAGCTGTCATAGGAAAGTAGAGTCAGAAAAAGAGTCTTAGTAGGAAAAACTTGTTTGTTTTCAATGTTAACCTCTTTAAAATTGGCATAAAGTTATTTAATAAGCTTTTATACAATTCTTTAAAGTTTTGTCAAAATCGGTTGACTATAGGTTATAGCTGACATAGGACTGATGGGTCGAGAAACTACTTTTAGTGTGAAAAACTTGTTTGTTTTCAATGGAAACGCCGCCAATCTCCGTTTGTTTGTTTGTTGGAAATCGGACATCTATATAGCATAGCTGTCATACAAAAGTAAGTTTAGAAAAGTAGTCTTAGTGAGAAAAACTTGTTTGTTTTCAGCGGAAATGTACTTCAATTTAGTTAGAAATGTGCTGCAAGGGTATACAAACTTAAGCATATTAATTAAGCATATTTATTTTGCAAAAGTACTTATCCAGGTGCTGAAATCTTCTCAAAAATAGCAGAGAACATATAAATGACGAACAACTGGCCTTTAAATGAAGGCTAATCATCCGCCTTGACCAATTAGGCCGGTTTTAAATCTGCAATTGCAGATCGTAGCTGATTTATCGCTATTTGGCTTAAGTTGATTTGAATTCAAAAGGTTGAAAATGTGGCAAAAATTTATAAAAAAAATATTGCCTACTTTTTGGGGCACTAAATTTGATCAAGGAACTGAAGAGATGATACTTCAAATGGTTATATCAAGCTAAGAAATGCAGACTAGGCTTCCTAGGTATCCCCAAGCCAACCCACCTGTCATGCCGGCTACAGCATCGCTCCGCGTCTTTCAATTTTTCATTTAATCTGATAATTATGCGAGAGAGCTGAACAAACAACTGATTACCAATTGATATACACGCCCCCCGTATCATACAATCATAATCCCCAGCCAGTTGCGATCTGCAACTGCAACCCCTTCATCAGTTTTCACTCGCACAACAACTGTTGGCGATCAAATGACAAGCAGGACAAGCCGGGTGCCGGGAGCAGGAGGCAGGAGGCAGGAGTATGCTATTAGTGCAGCATAAACCATATTTTTCTACAAATGTTCAAATATTTACACTAGCTAAACCCTCCACCGCTGTCGCACACCGCGACCGCAGTCCTAATAATACATTTTCATTTTCCTTTCACCGCCGCCCCCCAGCCCCTGCCCCCGGCCACGCTGCTGGTAATTTGACGAGAGCGCGCGAGCTCACAACTTGACTCTGGCACTCACTTAGTACTGCAGCAGCAGCAGCAGCAACAACATCATTATTTATGTGTGTGTGTGTGTGTGTGTGTGCTGGTGTTGACAAATTTTATTGCAAATTTGAGGCTAAAGCCCGAGGGGAGAGTTTTTGGGTGAGGGAACGAGCAGGGCGTTCCTAAAGCACATCTGCCTGGAAAACCATCAACACAAAAAGATGAGAAAGAATCAACAGACGGTCGACACAAGTGCAAAATTTCACTGCATTAGCATTGAGTTGTCGGCGGGGCTAATTATATTGTTCCAATGTAGATTTTCCACTAGGTTAACCAGCCGGGAAGCCAATCGAATGCATAACTAATTGTAAAGATCTTCTTCAAAGTGCAGATTCTCCATAAAACACACCGGGTTGATGAGTTTTGAGCAAGACTGCAATTCGGGACATAACAGTAGCTTTTAAAGGCGGTTTGGCTTGATCCTTGAACTGGAACTGAACTAACTTTTATTGAGAAAGTTAGAGGCAAGTAAAGTTCAACCCGGCCGAGGTTTGTATTCCCTTGCAGCACGTTTTTCTAACCAATTTGAAGTACATTTCCACTGGAAACTACTTTTCTGACTCTACTTTTGTATGACAGCTATACTATATAGATGCCCGATTTCAACAAAACTTGGTGGAAACATGGCAAAGCATAGCAAACTAACAAATACGGAGATTGGAGGCGTTTAATTGGAAAACAAAAAAGTTTTTCTCACTAGAACTAGTTTCTCGACCGATCATTCCGATGGCAGCTATAACCTATAGTCAACCGATTTTGACCAAACTTTGTAGAACTGTGTAAAGGTTTATAAGATAAATCTATGCCAATTTTCAAGAGGTTTACATGGAAAACAAAAATGTTTTTCTCACCAAGACTAGTTTTCTAACCTTATTTTTATATGGCAGCTATACCATATAGATGTCCGATTTCCAACAAACTTGGCAGAATAATGGAGAAGCATACAAAACTAGTAAATACGGAGTTTGGAGGCGTTTGCATTGAAAACAAAAAAGTTCTTCCTACTAGAACTAGTTTTTCGACCGTTCATTTCTATGGCAGCTATATGTTATAGTCATCCGATCCGGCCGGTTCCTACAAATGTGCAGCGTATTTGTACCAGACGAAAGTTAGACTACAAAATGTGCTTGGTTTGACATCATACAATTCGAAAGCTAACCCCACTTTGTGCTTAAACAAGACCTCTCTGTATTGAACCAAAGAAATGTCCAAGGGTCACCACCAAAGAGCAACTTAGTTCACAAATGTACCATCAATCCATAAGCGCTTTAAATTATAAGTATAATGTACTTGTAGCGTTAGGATGTCCAGTCAATAAAGAAAGAAAGAAAAGTGTTAGAACCAGTTGGGAATTTCAAGGGGAGACCCACTTAAAAACTAATTAGCATAAACTAATACTTTTATGGAGTCTATTTTGTACTCAATCTACTATATTTTGTACTTGAACTAAGAACTTGCTTTACTGGGAATTTTTCATCTTACGGTGAGTACAAAATATGCTTAATTTAAGCACTTTTGTACTCATTTCAAACAAATTACCAGTCATATTTTGGTCTTGAAATGTTTTGTACTCAATTTAAGTACACTCCAGCATGAATTATGCTGGAAACTTTAAGTACAAAACAGTTTAAACTCTATTCCGTTTGGTCTAGAACGTAGGTAGCCTTACCGATTTGCGAATATGGTAAAATGTACAACTTTTAAGAATAGCAGTTAGGAAAGGGCGGGATTTGACGGGTATCTGAACTAAAATTCAAACGGATATCTCCTGTATTTGAAGTCTATGCCACATTTGATGAGTTTTCCAACCAATGTAAGCTGCTTCAATGTGACCAAATCTTCATACAATCAACTGTTAACTTAACAGGGCACTAACAGCATACACAAGCTGAGAGCTAACAGTTGAATATTATTACAATTTGATGACCCCCAAATAGCCCAATCAATTTGTATACATCCATTTGAAATTATCTCCGATTTGATGTGCCCTCACCGTCTGTTGTTCGCCTGTTGTTGTTGTACACCACAAATGTACTGAGACGCTGCCAAATCCTCCCCCTCACCCAATGCCGCCACCCATCGCGCCGCTCACTTGTTTCACAGTCATGATAAAACTATAAATTAATTATTACCGCGGCGCACTTGAAAGCGCAACTGGGCCCGACCCGACCACCCCCGGGGGATGTGTGCCTTTGATTCCTTGTCGGACGTCTGGAGAGAGAGAGCGAGCACTTTAGGGCAACACCCGGCGAGCAAAGCATTCGATTGGAATAATCGCCACGCTAATCGCTAACCGAGATGATCATCGGCGAATGCATCAGCGGGAGCATCGACATATTTCCATTTTGATTTGCCATTTGCGGCAACAACTGTCTAAATATGTAACCCATGATGGGAACCCCCCGGCCCCCACCCCACCCCGCGTACAATGGCAACTACTCACTTGAATCCGCGCCTCGTTCAGCTTTGTTGTGCGCGCCAGCTCCTCACGGCAGTAAATATCCGGGTAATGCGATTTGGCGAATGCAGCTTCCAGTTCCGCTAATTGTTCCTGAAATTAAGCGGATTTTAATTAGGCTAATTCGTTGTGAGCTGTTGGATGCCCAGCCAGGGCTTGAGCGGAAGGTAGCGTGTCTGCGTTGTGCCAATTTCTCATCTTTTAAATAGACATATCTGTCACATAAACTAACAAAACACAGAGTGGCTATTTAGAAGATGAGAAATCGGCGCTTAGTCAACATAAAATTGAAAGCAGGCAGACATAGACAGTCTGAAAGTGTTACAGAAGATGATGGATTCCACTATAACATCTCAGTTAACAGAGCAGTTGAGAATTTCAAAGAGATATCAATTGAAATCAAAAGATCAGTTACTGCAAACCAAATCTCCTCCTAGCAAAAGCCATTCCAATTGTTTGACCTTAGGATGCTTAGGGTTATCTTGATACAAAGAACAAATAAAATAGAATATATAATACCCGATGTTCTAAATGCTCATATTAGATGCAACAAAACCTATTTTGAAATTAAGAAAGAGGGCAAAAACCGTAAACATTGGATACAAAAGGTGCACATTCGTGCTCATAAACCGACTTGCTCACTTCAAGAACCATTTCTCAGCTCATGACTTTTTGTTTGAGAACGCAAAATCTTGATTTGAGTTGATATTTTCCATTTTTAAGAACATTATGAACTCAAAACATAGAGGAAAGTTAACTTCTACTTAGCCCTAGTTTGTTTACCCTTGCAGCAAGTTTTTCTAACTAATTTGAAGTACATTTCCACTAAAAACAAACTTTTCTACTTTTCTAACCTAACTTTTGTATGGCAGCTATACTATATAGTTGTCCGATTTCAACCAAACTTGGTGGAATAATGGTAAAGCATAGCAAACTAAGAAATACAAAGTTTGAAGGCGTTTGCATTGAAAACAAAAAAGATTTTCTCACTAAAACTAGTTTTTCAAGCGATCGTTTCTATGGCAGCTATATGTTATAGTCAACCGATTTTGACCAAACTTTGCAGAATTGTGTGAAGGCTTATAAGATAAATCTATGCCAAATTTGAAGAGGTTTACTTTGAAAACAAAAAAGTTTTTCTTACTAAGACTAGTTTTCTAACCTTACTTTTCGACCAAACTTGGTGGAATAATGGTTAAGCATAGCAAACTAAGAAATACAAAGTTTGAAGGCGTTTTCTTGGAAAACAAAAAAGTTTTTCTCACTAAAACTAGTTTCTCGACCGATCATACCTATGGCAGCTATAACCTATAGTCAACCGATTTCGACCAAGCTTTGTAGAACTGTGTGAAAGCTTATAAGATACATACAAAAACATACAAGTTTTTCTCACTAAGACTAGTTTTCTAACCTTACTTTTCTATGGCAGCTATACTATATAGTTGTCCGATTTCTAGCAAACTTGGTGGAAACATGGCAAAGCATAGCAAGAGAAGAAATACAAAGTTTGGCAATTTCTTGGAAAACAAAAAAAATCTTCTCACTAGAACTAGTTTTTCAAGCGATCATTCCTATGGCAGCTATATGTTATATTCAGCCGATCCGGCCAGTTCCGGCAAATGTGCAGCGCATTTGTACCAGAGGACTTCGTGCAAAGTTTGGTGGCAATAGCTTTCAAACTGACGGAGAAGATAGCCTAGAAACCGACGGACAAGGCTAAATCAACTCAGCTCGTCTTAATGATCATGAATATATATACTTTATGTGGTCGGTAATGCTGCCTTCTATGCTTTACAAACGATTCTCAGATAAGTCCCGCCAACAATTATTATTTGAATTATCTGCAAATCTTAAATGAAACAACTGAGGTGGGCTTGGCTATTGAAATTATGCTACAGCGGTGTCTCTGATGCTGGAGAAGCTTAGCTTAGCTGAGTTTTCGTCAGCTGAGCAGCTCAGTTCAGCGTTTACACATGCCTGAGTGGCTCAGTTGAGTCAGTTTTGATTTGACATGAACAAAGAACCAAACCGATAGCCAAACAAAATCGATTACAAATGTATATCGAAAGCCAGAAAGTGGCAACGCTGGCACACATCAATCAGGCAACCCTATAACCAATCAGCTAAACCGGTTCTATTTGGCCTGTTTACTCAGCTGAGTAAATCAGACGCCTGTTTAGACGAGCTGACAGCCTATCAGACGAAATCTCAGCTGAGCGAACAGATCGTGTATGTTTTAATACCCGTTACTCGTAGAGTAAAAAGGGTATACTAAAGTCGTGCAAATGTATGTAAGAGGCAGAAGGAAGCATCTACGATATGATAAAGTATATATATTCTTCAACAGCATCAACAGCCGAGTCGATATGGCCGCCGATATGTCCGTCTGTATAAACACCTACATCTCAGAGACTAGAAGAGCTAGAGCAACCAAATTTTAGATGTAAGCAAATTTCAACATTTCAATGTTGAATATCTCCTACAATTTGTAAGCTATCGAGCTCAGATTTTGCAGTATCGCGCATGTGGCCAATATGTACCATTTCACAAAATTTCATAAAGATCGGATAATAAATGGCAGAGTTAAAAAACGTTGCATACTTATCTGAGCCGCATGAGGTTATTTAACACTAATTGCCTTGACGGGTAAGGGGTATTTCGAAGTCGGGCAGTGCCGACTTTAACTTACGCTCTCGTTTTTTGTATGTTAAAAAACTTAGCATACTTTTAAGGGCAGCTAGCGTTGTATGAAACGGAAAGGGGACTAAGGCCCGATTTCTCAAAGTCCGGTTGATCAACTTGACAGGCAGTTTAACCGAAATTGAGTGTCTCATGATGCAGGCGGCGTAACCGGAGAAATAAACTTAAACGCTGCTCATCCACCGGTCAACTTTAACCGCGAGCTCAGCCTCGATGAAGTTACCGATATTTTTATCGATAAAAAAACAGCTGGCCACACAAAATGCTTATAAATAAACGAATATTTTTCAACTCCACGCAATGGCAATGCAATTCAAAGAGGCAACGAATTTTAGTCAACTTTTATGCAACAGAATGAACAGCAAGAACCAAACGCATTAAAAAACAAGATAGAAAGTCGGTCAAGCCCGACTATAACATACTCTGTACCAAGAAAATTTGTCTTTGGATCATAACTCGAAAACCGTTCATCCGATCTTCTTCATTCCTTTGGCGGATCGATAAGTTATCCTAATAACTAAATATGTCCAGAAGAAACAAGCCATCTATCTTCAAAACTGTGGGCGATATGACGTTTTTTCTAAATTGCGGGGGTGGTAGGGGGCGAGGCCAAAATTGAAAATAAACTTGATCTGCCTGCAGACATAAGAAGCATATGTCCCATACATGTCAAACCTCTATCTCTTACCAACTCTGAGATCTGTGCGTTCATACGGACAGACAGACGGGCATGACTCGGCTGTTGATGCTGATCAAGAATATATATACTTTATAGGGTCGGAGATGATTCCTTCTCTATGTTACATACTTTTGCACAAACTTATAATACTCTGTGTACCTACGGTACAGAGTATAACAAACAAACCAAACCGAGTCAGCTGTTTAGTCGTTCGTTTAGTCAAACAGTATGGTCACACTGAAGCAGCGATAGGCATTTATCGATATCAGGCGTAACTGTTGCTGAGAAAAGCAAATGGCTAACCGGAATCTTTGAGAAATCGGGCCTAAGTTGGGTTTGCAGTAGAACTTTCTTTCGTCTACTCATTGATCTTGTTTCACATCCATTAGCTTCTACCCTGCCAGGACCTGTATACTCCAACCTAACTAGATCATGGCACATTGACAAACACTTTTCTTGGCACAATTCTTTTAAACTATTTGGGGTAACTCCCAACGATTCTGCCCGCCCGGAATCTTTGTCCTGTAGAGCAATTCAAACATTGAATTCAAAGTCCTTGCAGCTGGGTCAATTTTGCTTTGAACCCAAAGGTACTTGACTTGAGAATGCCTCGTCCATTTGTGCATTGCCCAGGCTCAAGTCTCCCCCCAGTTTGCAGCAAAATGTTGTATAATTTTCAAAACTATTTAATTGCTCAATTAGGCTAAGTTGCCCAGGTGACCCCTAATAGTTGTATAACTTTGCCCAAGTCTCGGGCGACAGGTGCCGAATACTGCCATGTCGCTGACCTTTGGCTGGACTCGGGTGGCACAACTTGCAAATGGCCAACATTTGGCTACTCCACACGGTTTAACCTTCATGAAATCTAATTAAAATTTCTCACTATCCACCATCCACCATCCACACACATGCACTGGGCATGCACCTGACGCCACTGACGCCACTGACCTGTGTGAATGTGGTTCGATGTCTTCGCCTGGCTGGCGTTGGGCAGGATGCTGTGGTTGGGGTATGACCGGCATGCTGACTCAGCGAGGATAATCCACTTCCGGGCGATGTGATGCCGGCGGAAACTGTTGACAGACCGCTGTTGGGTTCCGGCTTGAGTTTCTTGAATGCACCTTCGGCTGTGGAAAGAAAACGAAAATGAATTAATATGCGTGAATCGTTTAGCCGCAGCGCCCCACCCCATCCCCACCCCATCCCCATCCCCATTCCGCGTCACCCGCAAAATGTTGCATAATTGCCAAAGACAACCAAAACAAAAACGGCCACCGCTCTGCGGCCACAAGATGTTGACGCTGGCGCGTCCTCCATTGTCGGCCATTTTGGTTGCAGACGGCAAAAAGTTGAAAGGCGACTTGGCCAGACTTGGGTCACGTCGCTGTCGTCGCTCGGCGCGGTCGCATGAATATGCAATATGGGATAATTTATGCAAATTTCTGGCACATTAATCGAGGTAGGAATTATGGGTCTGTTTCGCCGGTGCCGCTGCTCCGGTCTCCGTTACCTGCTGACGCGTGCCAAAAGGCGGCAAATTTCAAGCAAAGGTCAACAGCAAACAGCACAGAGAGCGTAGGGACAGAGGACGGCGGACACGGACCCGGCTTGGCGCTTAATTGGCGCGCTTAGCTTGTTAACAACATTTTCAACTATGTATAAATTTTGGACTGTGTCACTAATTGAATAACACAACCCGCCCACCCGCCGGGGCCACGGCTGCAGAGAAAAAGGTGCAAGTGTCGGGTATTTATGTTAAGTAAGCGGCCAATCCAATCCAAACCAATCCCTCCCCCCCCGCTACAGAGCCACTTTCCGCCACATTCTTTAATGCAGTTGACCTTGCTTTGTATACGCTGGCGGCTGCTGTTAAGGGTTTTTGGCCAAAAGGCCCCACAAGGTCAAATACATAGGTCACGTTTCGATCGAGCTGAAGGTTCATTGAAAAATGTAGAGAAATGCGAATGAAAGTGGGCCAACTTTGGAGGGGCAATATACATGTATACCCTTGCTGAAAGTTTATTGAAATAGAAAGCATTTTCGACCACCTAAAGTATATATATTCCTGATCATTAAGACAAAGTGAGTTGATTTCGCCTTGCCCGTCTGTTTCTATGCCATCTCCTCCCTCAGTTTGAAAGCTATCGAGACCAAACTTTGCACGTTGACTTCTGGCACAAATACGCTGCACATTTGTTGGAACCGGCCGTATCGGCTGACTATAACATATAGCTGTCATAGGAATGATCGCTTGACAAATTAGTTCTAGTGAGAAAAACTTTTTGTATTTCTTAGTTTGCCATGATTCTGCCTAGTTTGTTGGAAATCGGACAGCTATATCGTTTAGCTGCCATAGAAAAGTTAGGTTAGAAAAACAGTCTTAGTAGGAAAAACTTGTTTGTTTTCCATGTAAACCTCTTGAAAATTGTCATAGATTTATCTTATAAGCCTTTACTTTTTTGTTTTCCAAGAAAACGCCTTTAAAGTTTGTATTTCTTAGTTTGCGATGCTGTTCCTTGATTCCACTAAGTTAAGTCGAAATCGGACAGCTATATAGCATAGCTGTCATAGAAAAGTAGGGTAAGAAAAGGAGTTTTAGTGAGAAAAACTTTTTTGTTTTCTAAGGAAACGCCTTTAAAGTTTGTATTTCTTAGTTTTCTATGCTTTGCCATGTTTCCACCAAGTTTGGTCGATATCGGACAACTATATAGTATAGCTGTCATAGAAAAGTAGTGTCAGAAAAGTAGTTTTAGTGAGAAAATCTTGTTGGTTTTCAAAGAAAACGCCTTCAAACTTTGTTTTTCTTAGTTTCTTATGCTTTCCCATGATTCCACTGAGTTTGGTTCAAATCGGAGGACTATAGGTTATAGCTGCCATAGAAAAGTAAGGTTAGAAAAAACAGTCTTAGTAGGAAAAACTTTTTTGTTTTCAATGTAAACCTCTTTAAAATTGGCATATGTATATTCATTTTATAAGCTTTCACACAATTCTACAAAGTTTGGTCAAAATCGGTTGACTTTAGGTTATAGCTGCCATAGGAATGATCGGTCGAGAAACTATAGTTTTAGTAAGAAAAACTTTTTTGTTTTCTAAGGAAACGCCTCCAATCTCCGTATTTCTTAGTTTGCTATGCTTTGCCATGTTTCCACCAAGTTTGGTCGAAATCTAACAACTATATAGCTGTCATACAAAAGTAAGGTTAGAAAAGTAGTCTTGTTTGTTTTTAGTGGAAATGTCCTTGAAATTGCTTAGAAAAACGTGTGGCAGGTTTATACAAACTTCCGCCGAACCGGAGTTAACTTTCCGCCAAATGTTTTCTCTTCATTTAAAGAAAACTTTTTGTTTTTACACAGTTTTTTCCTTAAATATAGAAAGAACCAACCGAAAATAGACTAATTTAGAGATTAGGTTCATAGTTTTGGAAACTTGGGCGATTTTTCTAGATATTTTTTCAAAAACTTTCATAAATTTAGGGCAGATCTAAACTTGAATTAAGAAAAGAAATACATGGCACGGTGTCTTGAAACAGAACGACTACCAATTTAGACAAACGATTTAGAAATTCGCCCCAAAATGTAGAAAAATCAAGCTATAAAATCTCCCTAAAATTTTAGTAAAATATTCAAAAGAAGCCTCTTGTTGTTCTCTCAAGTACAAGTTCCTAGCATTCGGTGTATATAAAGGGACACTTGACTCGCGTTCTTTACTATGTCTCACTCGTTTGCTTGAGATAGTCAAGTCAAAGTCAAGTCAAGTTAAAGTAAACCCGGGTTGCCGAGGTTTCCCAACAACGGGGAAAGAACATGTACAAAAATATAAAAAAACCTTTTCATTAAAGAGAGAAGGTTGTTGGTTACTACGCCTCCTGCTGTTGTTCCTTCCATTTCTTCCCTCACTGTCCTCAATTCATTTCCTCTCTGCTGCATAAAAATGCAGATTGTATGACAATTGGATTCAAAAAGCTGACCCAATAAACACAAAAGTCCGTTTCTGCCATATTTCTAGAATATTTTTTGAATATCACAAAATTGAATGCAATTGAAAGTGACTTAAACAATTTGTGTTTGGTTCATGAGTAATTTTGCATAACTTTGGGCCTTCACAATTGGTAAAAGCTACATATCTCCCACAGTTTTAATGATAGATGGCTCGTACCTTTCAGGCATATTTAGTATAAAGGTTTACCTATCGATACGCCAAAGGAATGGTGTAGATCGGATGAACGGTTGTCGATCTAGCTATGATCAAAAGGCTGATTTCAGCATCGAAATGTATGCTGAGCATATAATTTCGTTTCGGTACAGCGTCGGGCCTGACCGACTTTCTTTCTTGTCTTAAACAAAAGCACCACGAAAGAGGCAATAAGGTAATCAGGGACTAATTACCACGGTGATGGCACCGAACAAAGGTTTGCCGTCTGAACTAAAGTTAACACTGACAAATAATTTGCACAGATTTCGAAGAATATTTGGCCTGGCAGATTTAGCTGTACGTAAAATCAAAGCCATAATTTGCTTCAATATGACGAATAAGTTTACATTTGTATTGAAAATTTGTCCATATTATTTGCCTGTCTGTGAACTTAGCTTAAGTGGCTGAATCACAAGGTTCGAGTTTTTCCTTTTTTCTTCTTGGCGACATTTGTATTGGTTTTGTAGTAGTGTTGGTTTATTTCAGGGATGCAAACCACTCGAATATAAGTACTGGTTCGGTTTAGTGGTTCACACAGTTTCTGAACCGGTGGTTCGGTTCATTACATGGTTTTTAGAGCTGACTGACTGATTTCTATTTTAATGTGACTTTTCGCACAATTTGAAATTCATATAATCCATTTAAATATCGTTAAAATCTTTAGAAGAATGTCCAAAATGTATTATTTCGGTCTTAAAGGATTCGTACATTGGTTCCTAGGCGAATGAACTTAGAAAACAGAGAATGTCGGCTAGATAAGAATAAAAAACTCTTCTGGCTTAGATTTAATTTAGGTAAAGAAGTACTACAGAAAATTGAAAATGTTGTCCACTAGGGGAAAGAATGTAGATTGATCGCAGGTGTATTAAGATATCGCAGGGCAATTGCAGAAGACTTGTAGGATTACATGTTCTTGAATTTTCGTCAAGTCATTCTTAAAAGTTATATCGATCCGGTATCGCTAAGGATGTAGAGAGTCGAACTAAATGTATAGAAATTGTCTCAAGGAAACGTGTAAAATTCCCAAATTAATAAGTATTATTGGCTCAATGAAAGCAATTCCCGTATTAAAACTCGTCAGAGAACTGAACCGAACCGAACCGGTTTTATTTGAGGTTTTCGGTTCGGTTCAGCAATTCTGAAAGGAAGCCGGTTCGGTTTGCGGTTCGGTTCACCATCTGACAAAAGCGGTTCGGTTCGGTTCAGAACCGGTTTGCATCCCTGGTTTATTTCACTGAATAAGTTCACTTGTTTTCATTTTATAACCTTGCAAATGTTATTATATTTTGCCCAAAAGTAGATATATACATTTCCGATCCCATAAACTAAATATGTATATTCTTGTTCAGGGTGACGAGCTGAGTCGATTGTCTGTCTGTCTGTTTCTACGCCAACTAGTCTCTCAGTTTTGAAGCTATCGAGCTGAATTTTTGCACAGAGTCTTCTTTTTGCACGCACACTACTAATATGTTGGAACCGACCGGATCGGCTGCCTATATCTTATAGCTGCCATAGGAACAATCGCTTGGAAAACTAGTTTTAGTATGAAAAACTTTTTTCTTTTCAATGGAAACGTCTCCAAACTAAGTATTTCTTAGTTTGCCATGCTTTTTTATAATTCTACCAAGTTTGTTCAAAATCGTACAACTATATGGTATAGCTGCCATACAAAAGATTGGTCTGAAAAACAGTCTTAGTTAGAAAAACTTTTTTGTTTTCAATGGTAGCTTGCTGCAATTTTGTATTTGTTTGTTTCGCCTGCTTTTACATAATTTGACAAATTTTTGGCCAAATCGGTTGACTATATCATATAGCTGCCATACGAACGATCGGTCGGGAAATGGGAAAAAGCGTATTTTTGGAATATATTTAAGCGAGCACTGGCAAGGGTATAAAAACTTCAGCACAGACGAAGTTAGCTTAGCTTTCTCGTTTCCATTCGTTCGGTAAACTGGCGATATATCCCTCAGAATGCGGTACTTTATTAATGGTCTCACCTTTTGTGATCATCCCATCTGAGAATTGGCGATTAACACTCACTGAGACGAACCGAATGCGATTCTTCTTGAAGTGAGTTGAGCGACTTTTTACAATATTACAAAAGAAAAATACTTTGGCAACGCTTATTTGCCTAAAGTGCAGAATTCGAAACATCTTTTATTCGTATGGCTTATCTTCGGGTGAAGAACAGAATTCCTGCCTCTAGGATGAATCGCACAGAAGAGCCTTTTTACTATAACCCAGAAGTATCGCTTTCTTATCTCCCAGAAGTGTCGCTTTCTTAACGCCCGTAAGCTATCGCATAGTGCTCCATTTGGGAAGGATATGTCTTAAATATCCTTTTAATCATCCAGAGGAGCTGCAAAATCATCCCGAAGATCATCATTTTTCATATCCTTTGGATGATTTTTAGCTCCGTTGGATGATTAAAAGGATATTTAAGACATAACATCCTTGCTTTTCTCTGTGTAGGGAGATGAGAATGCGATAATACTGCGATATCGCTAGAGTAAGGCGATAAAAAATGTTTGCTGGGATACTACGTTTATACACACAGAATATATCATGCTTAATGCCCTTTAAAGTATGCTATGTTATATGAAAATCGTAATCTTATTTGAAATTTGTCATTATGTTGTATATAACCCACAATCTGAGTGAATATCTATGACAGACTTGCAATGTCTTCATTTGAATACATAATACCTTAAGCAAAATAAAGTTTGCATACTTTGCAGGGTCTTAAACACCATTCATTTGGTGCGTATAAACATAGTAAGAGAGAGTTAAAACCATAGTGAGGGTTTTTCCTAAAAAAAACCGCCTCAAAAGACACAAAATTGACATTTTAAACCACTTCAAGCTGAAATCACCATAAATCTAAACGAGATTTCCGCAAAAACAGTTTCATGAACAGCACACGCATAAAGTTTAGGATCACCAACGATCCTTCAATATACTGAAAATCTTTAATTTTATGGCCTTGGCTGGCAGGACATTTATCATCATGATAAACTGAAGAAGGAGGTGAGGCTTACCTCTGCCTTCGCTTCCATCAGACTTGAAGGCTTTCCCCAAAGTTTTGTTCTTGTCTTACCCGATGAATTGTGTGCTTAACACCTAAGCACAAGAGAATGGGACCTACAGTTTCAGTTCTGGCATGAAAGGTGTGGTTTTAGGAATTTCGAAATATAGTTTAAGTTAGGGGTTATCAGAGCAGATTAAGAAAGAAGTTTTAAATAGAAACCGAAACCAGTCTCAAAATGTTTTACAAATGGTATTGAACCGGTATGCCAGCAATGTGATTGAATCATTTTGTACCCAAAAAACTTCGGAAATCTCTTCCAACACCAACAAAACCAATTGTCCAAGTGTCCAGGAAATCTCTTTCTTCCTCTCTCTATCGCTCTCTGGAGTTTCGGTATGAAGTCTAGCAAAAATCACCTACCAAACTTGTTTGATAAGCAAAAGTTATTTAGTGAAATTGTGGTGCAGTGTGTAGTGTGTGGGCCTAGTGTGCAAAAGGTTGCCACCTCGGCATCTAATTAAAAAGTTTTGCTGAGAAGCAAATTAGAAATGCAATTAGGATTCATAAGGGGGCACTGCATCAACGGTTGAAAGTGCCACCAGGGTTCTGCCTTGGCTGTTGAAACGAGTAGCAAATAGAAAGCAACCAACACCTTCTAAGGGACTGCCCTGCACTTCTTAGGCAACGCACACAACCCATCATTCTTTGCAGACCTGAGCAGTCTAGAAGACCTTCCTTCTTTTTGTGTTTTAAATAGGCAACACAATGGTCTTAAAGGCCTCTGGGTGATCTCGGCCTATTTAAGGTTTTCCGCGTCACAGACGATGCAGTAATGTCTCCTCTCCGCTTTCTTACACCCTTGCAGCTTCCACAGACTTCGTGGTGAGCAACGTACCAGCGTGCAGCAGCATGTCCATGGTAGAGCCAAAGCACCTTTAGGGTCCCCCAACCCCAACCACAGAAGTGAGATGTGTGCTCTAATTTGGCATAAAAGTCTACGGGTAAGTTTTAGGTTAGGTCCTAGGAAAACCGTAAGGTATTGCCAACATTTAGTAGCCGGGTTTTAAGCCCTGTGACTATAGTCAGAGCAAAAATGGAGAATTTCATACTTGGATCAAGAATTTTCGTGATCAATAGTTCGATAAGAGTGAAAATTCTCGATCTAAGAGCGAAATTCTTGATACAAGTATGAATTTTTGATGCCGGTTTTCTTGATCCAAGCGCTTCAATACTTGATCTAAGTACGAAACATTCTCAAATCAAGTGCCAAGGTTATTCATACTTGAATCAAGAGCACACAGCATTGACCAAATTAAAGAATGTTCTTTCGATTATCAAGAGCTCATCAGATTCAGATCGTTTAGGCCCAATTTCTCAAAGTTCGGTTGGTCAACTTGACAGGCAGGTTAACCGAATTTGAGTGTCTCATGATGTATGTGGCGTAACCGCAGGAACAAACTTGAACGCTTCTCATCCACCGGTCAACTTTAACCGCGAGCTCAGCCCCGATGAAATTATCGATATTTTTATCGATATACAAACAGCTGGACGCACACTTGCTTTGCTGCAACACAAAATGTTTATGAAAAAACGAATTTTTCAACTCCACGCAAAGGAAATGCAACTCAAAGAGGCAGAACATCGAATTTTAGTCAACTTTTACGCAAAACAATGACCAACAACAACCAATCGCATAAATAAACAAACAAACCAAACCGAGTCAGCTGTGTACTCGTTCGTTTAGTCAAACAGTATGGTCACACTGAAGTAGCGATAGGCATTTATCGATATCAGGCGAAACTGCTGCTGAGAAAAGCAAATGACTTAACCGCTCGTCATCTTGACGAACAAATCTGACCGGTGGTTGGCTAGCCGGAACCTTTGAGAAATCGGGCCTTACTCTTACATCAAGAGCTTCATGGCTTCCAATCAGACAACAATTTAAAAGCAGCTGTTTTTTTTCCATTTAGTTTACATTTATTTCATGGAAAACTAATTGTTAAGCCATGTAGCAAGTTTTAGGCGGCTCGAGGCATACATAACACCTTAAAGAAGTATCAGTCTTTGCCTGTCAACTGGCACAGTCGCACAGCCGTCGCTTCATGCCATAATTGGTTGGGAATTTCAAAGCAACATGAGTGCAAAAATCGATTGCGCTCTCCGCACGATAGCTTCCCCAAACAGATAGCGAGTTCAACGCTGTGTGCTCTCAAACGTGCTTGCTCTCTTCTCTCTGTTTTGTTTTACCTCAGTCCCCTCGCCTAAATACATCTGAATACTGAGCACGAATTTCGCTCGATTTCAAGAGCAAAATTCTTGAAGATTCAATAACGAATAAATATTTTTATACTCTGTACCGTAGGTACATAGAGTATTATAAGTTTGTGCAAAAGTATGTAACAGGCAGAAGGAATCATCTCCGACCCCATAAAGTATATATATTCTTGATCAGCATCAACAGCCGAGTCGATATAGCCATGTCCGTCTGTCCGTCCGTCCGTCCGTCTGTCCGTCTGTCCGTATGAACGCACAGATCTCAGAGGTGGTAAGAGATAGAGGCTTGACATGTATGGGACAAATGCTTCTTATGTCTGCAGGCAGATCAAGTTTATTTTCAATTTTGGCCACGCCCCCTCCCGCCCCCGCAATTTAGAAAAAACGTCATATCTCCCACAGTTTTGAAGATAGATGGCTTGTTTCTTCTAGACATATTTAGTTATCAGGATAACTTATCGATCCGCCAAAGGAATGAAGAAAATCGGATGAACGGTTTTCGATATATGATCAAAAGACAAATTTTCTTGGTACAGAGTATGTTATAGTCGGGCTTGACCGACTTTCTTTCTTGTTTAACGAAGCATTTTTGCACTAGCAATTGACTTACGGCAACATTGACCATTCAGGGTATTAACTGCTCCCAAAAATTATGCAATTAATCTAATGGGTAAATATCTTCATTACCAGCGGGAATACAGATATCATCATTTAAAAACTTTAGTTCGAAGCATCTTGGTGTATCGCGGTTAGTCCATTAACGGCATTTTATAGTGCATTTGTTCTATTTTCTTGCTTGCAATGAAGCAGGTTACCTATGAGATTATTGGCATAATTTTGGTGAAGCTTGTAATACCCCAAATGGTCCATGTGGTTCTAAGGCAGTTGCTTGTACAAAAATAACCATTACCCGCCAACCAAGGCTATATTGGAGAAACCGAAATCGCAGTTTGGTCTATTTTTGGATCTACTTTATGACTTACATGAAGATGTTCGTGGGTGGATCTTAAAATGGTACTCCATCTCGCGGTTTTTTAGCCGACGAGTACCATCTTTTAGGGACGTGCTCTAGCCCATTGTGCCATCATAAATTTAGTTTTTAAGAAAACTCTACCGTGCGTTTTTAAAGATATTTAAGAATTTGTGTTTGACATCTTCTGGAGGTACCTTAACGAGTTGTACGATAAACGCAATTTTTTGATATTACGTTCCTAGTGACCCTGTCTGTGTTTGCTGAATTTTGCAGATTTTTGGTCTGAACCATTAATAATTAAGTTAAAATTGTTGTCGCTGGGTGTTGCTAGTACAAAAGTACCCACAGAACGCGACCCTAGGGTACAGTTGAGAAACTGGGTATGAGGCGATGCTTACAGAAGCGCCTTCTATCAGAATTTAAGGGTCTCATTCCGGGATTTTTTTACAAAAGTTTGATTTTGTTGAACTGTGTAATCATGCTTGTGCTCAGATATTTGAATGGCCATCAGTTCGGCTAGGCAATGTTCAGAGATCCGGACTGAGATTGCTGAGAAAACTCCCCTACTTCCACCCTGTCATCAAGCGGAGCTGAGTGACTGCTAAGCATATTGAGGTATTGAGGTAAGGCAGTAATCTGAGTTGGTTGAGTTTCGGACTCACTCTTAGGACTGTAATGCCAGCTATCTGTACAGACATTTAGAGTCTCCTTGGGTCCTTGGTCTCCCTGTACCTTTTGTTGGTTTGATGTCTTGTCATGCAGACCAAACCTGCTAGCTAGACTTTCAAATAGGAATCTACCAACTTAAGAAGTTGTGTGACACCGGCGGACTCAAATCTCTAGAGATAGGCAGGACTCCTCCAGCTAATTCCGATCGAAACGATCTACAAATTCAGGCTGCAGTTTAATCTCTGACTTGTTGATTCCTCCAGAGTTTGGGTCTTGCCCCGAAATGATCTTAGATTACCAATCTGTCAGCCGGCACACTTTCAGCTGTGTGCCCCCCCTACCCTACCCCCTTCGGCAGCCAGCTGAGCGCATGAAATTTGAACACCTCCGGAAACAGTCCGGCAGTCACAACAATTGCATTAAGCTGATGGAAATGCCCGCAAATGGCTGAAAGTGGCTAAGGACACTCTCCCTCCCTCTCTGTGTGTGTGTGAATGCAGGCGCTTAGCGCCTGGCAAACAATGGACTGGTTGGGTGTGCCTACTACAACATCAAAGGGCCCTCCGCCTCCACCCCATTTGCGGGGGATTATCGTGTGGGCAGACTCACCCGATATGGTGTGGTCGGAGAGTCGCGTCGGCGGCGTATGGGCCGGCGTGTGATGATGCGAGGATGAGTCCATGCCAGGTGTGGGTAGGCCCGAGTATAGCGCACTGAAGTCCTCCGGCGTGCTGCTGCACTTGCGCTGATGGTTGAGCGACGACGACGACGACTTGTCCAGCGTGGTGATGGGCGACCGTGTGTCCTGCACCGAGCTGGCCAGACTGAGCAGCCGGTTCTCGTGCGTGCCGCTGATGCCCATCAGCCGCTGGTCCTGGAACGACATGAATTTGGTATCCTGGGCCACGCCGCCGTGCTGCATGCTGCTGGCATGGTCCTCCAGCAGGCCCTGCTGCAGGCCCAGCAGCCCGCCCACCAGATTCGGACGCAGCTCGTCCATGCTGAGCTTGCCCGCCTGGCCGCCGCCGGCCGAGAAGTTCAGCTGGCGGCTGAAGATGGCCGGAAAGATGTTGAACTGCTGCGAATCGGCGCTGGACTGCGGACTGAGGCCGAGGCTGTGCGGCGCCACGTGCGGTATGGTGGCCGCGGACACGGCGTGGCCGGCGCCGGCGGAGCTGGGACCCTGGCCGATCAGTAGCGTGGCCGGCGGGGCGCCGTTGTTGAGCAGCTGCTGTTGCTGTTGCTGCTGCTGCTGCTGCTGCTGTTGTTGCTGCTGCTGCTGCTGCTGCTGTTGCTGAGGTGTCTGGTGTTGCTGCTGTTGCTGGGGCTGCGGCTGCAGCAGGTTGGGCGCGCTGGTGGCCGCCGCCAGTTGCTGCGCCTGCTGTGGCGCCCCGTGCAACTGATGGCCGTGCACGTGGGCGTGCTGCGTGTGGCTCAGGTTCAGCGAGGCCGAGTTGGAGTTGCTGCTGCCGTTGCTATTCGCGCTGCTGTTGTTGCTGACGGGATTCGGTTGCGGTTGGCCTGCGCCTGAGGGATTCGTATTGCCGCCGACGACGACGGGTCCACCAGTACCAACACCGGAACCAGGGCCGCCGGCACAACTTTGATGTTTGAAATCCAACTTGTGGCCGGCGTAGAAACGCTGCGTATCGATATACGTTTTGAAGAAATCTATTGAATAATCCAACTGGAGGCTGTTTTGTCGCGGCGAGCGCGCAACCCCAACGACAACGAGACAGGGAGTTGGAGGCGCCTGGCTAGGGAGCGGAGTCCGGGCACTGTCCGGGCCGTCGGGCGGTACACACGGAGCACTTGGCACTGGGCACTGGGCACTGGGCACTGGGCACTGGGTTTTTTTTGCTTGGTTTTGCTTTTGATCAATTTGTTGGTAGCGGGTCTCGGTTGCGACGTCTTTGCATTTTGCCACTTGGAAAAAAACCAAAAAAAAGTAGGATGGACACTAGCGGAGGGTTTTTCGGGTTTGATGGCCGGTTAATTAGACATGGGCTTGTTGTTTTTGTTGCTTTTTGTGGTTCGTAACGAGATTAAGCGCGCACGTGAGCCGCCGGTAGGTACCGTCAGGTCCAAGTTCGTGTCAGCAACTACTGTGTGTGTGTGTTTGGGTCCGGCCAGAAGTGGGCCACGGTTAGACGGCACCAGCAGGAAAGCGCCAAAGCAAAAAGGAACACAAAATTCGCTGGGGGAATTGTCTGGTTGTTGCTGCTGTTGCTGTTGTTGTTGTTGTTGGTTGCTGCAAGCACGCACGGCGGTACGTAGTCGCGGCCGATCAAACTTAAAATGATATACAATTTCAGGCAACATACAAAATTATAACGAAATTAAGGATCATGTGCTCGACAACAGAGCGAAGCTGACGGCGGCGTCGCTGCTGCTGGCTGCTGGCTGCTGCTGCTGCTGGTGGTGGGACAATTGCGGGCTGCGCGCGAACGATTGGTGGTTAGCTCCGTTGGGTGTGCGTGTGTGTGTGCACGGCGCAGACCACGAATCGTTAGTCGTACTAATAATTTTCGCAAAAATAATGAAACCGGTGCGTGTGTCCGTTGGCTGTTGTACGACTGCAACAGACATATAGGCCTTGTGAAAGTGAAACGTATGTCCCTCCCTCTCACAGACAACGCGGCTGCTGCTGCTGCTGCTGCTGCTGCTGCTGCTGTCTCGCTTTAACTTGTTTGGTTAATTTCGTTAGTTGGCGCCGTCGTGTCGGCCTGATGAGAGACGACATTTGTTTGGAGCCCCATATGTATGCCATGTTTATGCTTGATCCAATAAGGCTGGCTGTGTGTGTTGTTGTTGTTGCTGTTGTTGCTGCCGTCGCTCTCTCCAACATGTTTGACACACTTCTGCACCGTTTGCGGAGTGCCAGACTCATGTTTTACTCCGCTACATGTGCCTACTTCTAGGCGCGCTCATAAAATGAAGCTTTCGTCGCAGCGACGAGCGATGAGCGAAAGAGATGCAGTCAGAGCCGAACTTACAGTGATGGCCACAGCGACAGCGACGTCGACGCTGCCTCAAAGGCAACGCTATGCTTGTCTCGCTCTGGCCAGTGGCTGGCTGCGTGCCTGGCAGTTGGCTGGCCCAACCAATACCAAACGGCTTGGCGCAAAATGGAGTCGCGCCGAGCTGTGGTTGTTGTTGCTGTTGTTGGAGTTGTGCTGCTGCTGCGCAATGAATTAGTGCTCGTTAAATGTGGCAGCCTGGCAGCAGCGTCTTGCGCTGTTGCCCATTTTCTATGCTGAGTGTGCGTGTGTGTGTGTGTGTGTTATCCTTAAAACAATACTTTGGCAAACTGAAAGCTCCAAAAATACTGAGTTTAGAGCAGCCTCTTGGAGTTGTCGCTGGCTCTGGCTTGCCTCGTGCCTCAGTGTGGGCGCTGCTGCTGCTGCTGCTGGCCTCGCTGGCCATTGTTGATTCTTTTGGCATAATCTGCAGATACATACATAAATATACAAATAAACATGCATATACATATATATATACATATACATATAAATATCTTTCTTCCTCCTCCGCGCGCATTGCATTTCCCTTTTATATTCATTTTTTTTTTCGGCTTGGGTCGAAATGATTACAGCTTTTCTTTTCTTTTTTGTTGGCTTGCTTTCTGTTATTTCATTTTATTTGTACTTTTTTCTTCTTGGTTACAAACAGAATTTATGGTCGTACCATTCGAGAATGGTTGGGCTGACTTTTGAAGAGCGAGAGAGAGCCGAGCAATTACGGTATCTGCGCTCTTAAGTTGGGATATTATCAATTATAACCAGCTGCAAAAGCTGATAGTATTTGCATTGTGTCTTTGAGAGGAGACCGACAGGATGCGTTTTTTTTTGGTTTTTTACAGTTGTTATTGGTTGTCTCAGTTGACAACGTCATTGACCTGATTTGGAGAGCTTAGTTTAGGTTTATTTCTACTCCATTTTCATTAGAAAACTCGAATTTCACAACTTACCTTAACTATTTTCTCTGTTTTTAAGGTTTGTTTAGTCAGGCTTAACTGATTTTCTTGAACGGGGTCCATCACCTATAGATTTTTAGTTTTAGTAAGTTCATTTTGAACCATTTTAGGGTAAACCTGGCTTAACTACCTTAGATATTAATACAAAGTGACATTTCTTAGCTTTAGAATAAATTATAACAGACATTTCTGTGATTTGATACCTTTTTGAACTCAAACTAAAGCTGTATTTGGCAGTTTTAAGCTTGTCTTTCCTTATTAGATCAGACTTTAATTATTCTAGATGTGATTTGTGTTCGTTTTCAATAGGCAGCTAAATTTTACGATTTTTTTTACTTGTGAAAAAAGTTAAATTTTCGTAAAAAAATTCATATTTTTCATATTTAAATCAAAATAAGGGCGTTTTAGGAATCAAAATCAAACTGTGGGCGTAGTTTTTCGTACTCGTTGTTCAACTAAGTTGGCTGAGAAACCAATTTTGGCAATCAATGTGGCTACAGGACCTAAAAACCTTGTTCAACTCATGTTTATGCAAATATAGCTGACTTGCCATGGCCTTTTTTTTTTAATTTAGCAACTTCTCTTGTGTCCCTGGTCTCTCAAATTTGGTAGATATCAGACGAAGTTTAATAGTCAAACTGAAAGGCACACAAATATATGAGAAGTTGCAGGAGAAGCAGGCTACCTGAGTTCTCTTATGAGTGTTACGACAGCCACCTCACAGTAAACTGAGTTTGAGATGCCGACAAGTGAAACTGCAGCCTAACCCTATATATATTCTGCATAGAGGTTGCGTCGCTCACGTTAGCCTGCAACTTTGAGTATGCATTGCTCTGTTACCAGAGGTCACCACTAGGAGGTCAGCAGCTTCACCTCTCTCTGCAAGTAGTCACAAGTCATGGAAATCTCTGTCTAGAAATTTCAGAGCCGAGACTCTGAAGTGCTAAAGCTCAGCTAGAGGCAGTCCTGGAACTGTTACTTCCAGCCAAAAACATAGTTAACCGATTGGAAGGCAGTAAGTAAGCCTTGAATGTACAGAAACGAAAGATTAGCAGTAAAAAGTGTCTTCCTTGCCAGACCCCAGCTTAAAAACTAGCACTTCAAACAGAGAACCGCCCAAGTTACCAACTTAGTGAACAATTCCTCATGTCTTACACCATGGCACCTGTGAAATTGAACAAACCCAATCCAGTGATACTTAAATTGGTCAAAAGTCAAAGGCTTTCATAGCACAAACGGCTCAAATCTGTTCAAAAAGGCAGAGAACAGGTTATTAGGGCCATAAGATGATACATTATTTGGGGTTCTTGTCCCTTTTTCAGCAAATAAAGCAGCTTTATGTTGAAATTGGAATCAAAGTTGTGCCACTATAGAACCTAGAACTACACAGGGAAAAAAAAGGATATGAAAAAGTATCCATTTGGGGAGGATATGTCTTAAATATACTTTTAATCATCCAACGGAGCTGAAAATCATCGAAAGCATATGAAAGAGGATCATCCTTGGGATGAGTTTTCAGCTCCGTTGGATGATTAAAAGGATATTTAAGACATATCCTCCGCAAATGGATACTTTTTTGGATCCTTTTTTTCTGTTCATTTGAGAGCTATTTGGTCATCTAGTCATCTAAAATGGATCAAACTTTGTAGAATTGTATAAAGGCAGGTAAAAGTAAGCAAAGATTATGCCTTTAAAAACAAACATGTTGCTTGCAGACCCAACTTTTCTATGGCAGCCAAACTATTGAGTAGTCCGATTGACCAAGTAGCGATAGGAAACTAATGAGTACAAAGTTGAGTTTTCCTCACTATAAATAGTTTGTCGACCGACCAGTTCCATGGCAGCTATATGCATTATAGCCTACCAAACCGACAGGTTACGACAAATGTGCATTGTACCTGTATCGCCAGACTTCGAGCAAAGTTTTAAACTGACAGAGAAGCTGCGGTAGAACAGCCAACAAACAGCCTCTAAAAGGGTATGCAAAATCGTTAGCAGCATTGCAACTGGACTGACCCTCAGCTTACAGTATGTAACAATGCTTGACTCTAGTAGGCTTTGCCTTTTAGGTTTTTACCTTCAATTTGTTAGGCATTTCCATGAACTTCATTTGGCTTCATTTCATTTCTGTTGCTCTTAGAGTTAACATCTTAATTTGCAGCCGCTTTCGGTGCCATGTTTCCTTCTTATTTTATTTCTATTTCTTGACAAACCATTGCCATATTTTGTAGCCACAACGCGAACATATCCGGAAGCGCAAGTCACTAAATGTTTTCAGTTCCAGCAAAGTTCCCGCGCCAAACTAGGGAAATTCTGTACACGGAAACCGACTTGGAAACGTCGAAGAGTCTTATGCCATGTTTATTACGTTACTTTCTTATTTCATTTCTATTTCTTGATAAACCATTACCATATTTTGTAGCCACAACACGAACATATCCGGGAGCGCAAGTCATCGGGTTGAAATTGCTTTACGGAAGATAACACAGTTCAAGTTCAAATTGCCGGGAGAGGTCTAAGTTCCGCCCTGATCCAAGGTGTATGCTCTGTAGGAATTTGAAAGCAGCGATTCTTTTGATTATAACTCGACTCCTGTTGAACCAATCTTCATCATTCCCTGGGCGGATCGATAAATAATACTGATTACCAAATATGTCTAAAAACAAAAAATACTGTGGGAAATATGTTTTTCCAAATTTCGGAGTCTTGTTTGGAAACAAAGTTGATCTGCAGGTATAAGCAGCATATTTGCCATAACATGTCGAGCCTTTTATCGCTTACCAGCTCTGAGATCTGTGCGTTGTTACGGATGGATATGACTGTTGATGCTGATTAGAAAATAAGCAGTTCCATATTTGGTATTTGTTCAAACATTATTACACAGAGGGAAAAACCGTGTTCAGAAAATGAGATTTTTTCATCTCAAAAGAAGCACAGAATGTTCTCTCAAATTTTTGAGAACAAATGTTCCGAATGTTCTCGAAATGAGCACAATTCAGCTCATCACCGAAATGAATTAGTAGCCATTCAGACGTGCGGATGCAGAAGTCCGCCGTCGCGTCGTTGCGCGCGGGGGTCTGGGGCTCCACTCCCAGTAAGTCCGAAAAATTGTTCTTTCTCTAATTTAATTATCTAAGGCAGGTGGGGTGTTGTTGAAGCTGGAATTGGACAGACAATACAGACTTGGAAAGGGAATCGGACTTGGACTTGGGTTCTCCGGACTGGAGCTGGCCCTGGTATCTGGGTCCTGGACGCCTGGACCTACAATTTTTTATTTCAACTCACATCAAGATTTTGCGTTCTCAAAAAAAAGTTCTCGAAGTGAGAAAATCCGGTCATGATTAGTTTTTGACACCGAATGTTCTCAGTTTGAGTCCAATGTTCTTGGTATTTTCCCTCTGTGTATAGTCATATCATTTCGAAACTATGCCAATTCATTTTGTCCTCAAACAGTTGAGGATGTAATAGAGGGGCTGAAGTTCTCTCCAGAGGCTAATTCTAAAAATTATACAAATTTATTTTGGAAAGCTCTGATTTCTACAAGATTATTGCTTCTTACTTGTATTTGGTTAGTTAAGATAGTTGGGCTCTGTTCGGTTTTCAACCCGTTGAGCTCCCCCCCTTCTAGATGCGCCACTGAAAGAAAGAAACGGAAAGGGACATATAGAAAATGGGAAGATAGAAAGAGGCAAAGGCGTAACGAAATATTTCACTAGGCTCTGCGGCCTGTGACACCACGCGTGTCCCATGGTGTAGCACGATTAGATGACATTCCATTCGTATTAAGTGCAAGAGGTCCTGGGTTCAATGCAAAGAGGTTGAGTTAAACATTAATGTTTTCCGATTCTCCAAAAACTATAATATAGAGCTATGTGTCACATAAACTAACAATTAAACGAGTAAAATTTGTGTTTAAGCTAGGTACGGAGACGCTGAGCACATCTAATTACATAGCTCAGAGAATGCGCTGCAGAAAATTCTCAGAGCACATTCTCATACCGTGTACGGAGACACCACAAATGCGCTCTGAGAAAGAGCATGGCCCAAACAGCTGATACATTCTAGCAGGGGGTCCGAGAATTTATGGAACATGTTTGATAATTGTCAGAGGTACCTACGAGAAAAAGGAAATGGAAACTAAAAGGACAAAAAACAATACAAAAGTCATTTGGAGAACTCACAAGTGGCGCGAATTGAAGCGGTCAAATCGTATGGGATTTGACTAACAAAAATCATTTCGAAGCAATTTGCACTTTCCATAAATGCTCCTCCTCTTCCAGCGCCACTCAAAATTACCCCATAAAATCCACCATGGCCTTCCCCAAGGCCTCTGCATTTATCAAAGAGTCTTCCATTTGATATTTTCACAATAAGATTATCTTTTCTTATGCTCGTTTTGCTTTATAAACAAACAACAGCTGACCAGTACAGGGTGGACGTTTCAGATTCATTGCCATTTTGCAGTTTTCTGGTCACCCTACCGTCTCAGAGGCCGCTCTGAGAATTATGAAACAATTCTCGCTGCGAGAAAATTCTCAGCGTCTCCGTACCTAGCTTTATCTAACACATAACATACCCCGTTTATACACAAATACAAATTCATGAATTCTGCCCCTCAAGGTATGCTACATATATATGATTATTAATAATTAGGGGGTAAATATAAAAAAATGGACTCCATAATTATTAACATTCATAAATACAGCATACCTCGAGGGGTTCATGAATTTGTGTTTTTGTATATAAACGGGATAACAGTTATCTAGAAGATTAGAAATCGGCAATAAGCCACAAAAGTAAAAGAGGAAAGTTAACTTTGGCTTGTATACGCTTTTCTAACTAATTTGAAGAACAGTTCCACTGAAAACAATCCAATTTTGCTCACTAAAACTCCTTTTCAAAACCTACTTTTCTATGACAGCTATACTATATAGTTGTCCGATTTCAACCAAACTTGGTGGTAACATGGTAAGGCATAGCAAACTAAGAAATACAAACTTTAAAGGCGTTTGCATTGAAAACAAAAAAGTTTTTCTTACTAAAACTAGTTTTTCAAGCGATCATTCCTATGGCAGCTATCACCTATAGTCAACCGATTTTGAGCAAACTTTGTAGAATTGTGTAAAGGCTTATAAGATAAATCTATGCCAATTTTCAAGAGGTTTACATTGAAAACAAAAAAGTTTTTCATACTAAGACTACATTTTTGACTCTACTTTTGTATGACAGCTATACTATATAGTTAACCGATTTCGACCAAACTTGGTGGTAATATGGTAAGGCATAGCAAACTAAGAAATACGGAGATTGGAGACGTTTGCATTGAAAACAAAAAAGTTTTGCTCACTAGAACTAGTTTTTAAATCGATTGTTCCTATGGCAGCTATATGTTACAGTTAGCCGATCCAGCCGGTTCCCGCAAATGTGCAGCGTGTTTGTAAGAGAAGACTTGGTACTAAGTTTGGTCAAGATAGCCTTGAAACTGACGGAGTAGATAGAGTTGGATGGTTGTGCCTTAGTGTGGCTGCAGCTAGCCCCTGTTTAAGGGATGGCCAATGAACATTGGCCACTGAATCAATGCTCATACTTTGCTTTTACTTACTTTTTCAATCCTTTCGGGACCAAATGAAACCCGTTTAAAAGCTAGAGCAAGTCGTGAATTGTACACTCAAAAAATATAGACAAAAAAGTCTAGAAAATCGCCCTAAAGAATAGAAAAATATTAAAAAGACACCCCTTGTAATTCTCAAGTACGAATTCCGTGCATTGGGATTATAAAAGGGGCAACTAATATTTGGCATGCTGAGAAAATCGCCCTAAAATATAGAAAAATAATCTAGAAAACCGCCCTAAAATTTAGAAAAATAGAAAAAGACACCGCATGTAATTCTCAAGTTCGAATTCCCTGCTTTCGGAATATAAAAGAGGCAGCTGAGTGCTTAGCGTTTGACTGCGTTATTTACTATCCTCACGCGCGAGTTTGGTAGACGAGTGCGGTAAGATGCCTTTCGTGTTGAAGTTTCCCCGAGGTCCCGAGTTCGAGTCCCAGGCAAGGTAAAGTTAAAAACTAAAATAATGATTACTAGTTGTCAACCAACAGAAAGAAAGTATCCAATAAAAATAATGTATAAGGGGTTATAGGCTTCTCAGTGGTTCAGTCTCCTTCCTCTTCTCTCTCCAGTCCCCCCTCACTCCCTTTCCTGTCTATAACAGTTTAAAATGTTTTTTTCTCTAAAATCTAGAAAGGTTTTTCTACAATTAAGAAAATATTTTCTAGCTTATAGTAAACATTTCCTTAATTTCAGAAAGTCTCAGTCTTATTATACTCTGTACCGTAGGTACATAGAGTATTATAAGTTTGTGCAAAAGTATGTAACATCCAGAAGGAAGCATCTCCGACCCCATAAAGTATATATATTCTTGATCAGCATCAACAGCCGAGTCGATATAGCCATGTCCGTCTGTCCGTCTGTCCGTATGAACGCACAGATCTCAGAGATGGTAAGAGATAGAGGTTTGACGTGTATGGGACATATGCTTCTTATGTCTGCAGGCAGATCAAGTTTATTATTTTCAATTTTGGCCACGCCCCCTCCCGCCCCCGCAATTTAGAAAAAACGTCATATCTCCCACAGTTTTGAAGATAGATGGCTTGTTCCTTCTGGACATATTTAGTTATTAGAATAACTTATCGATCCGCCAAAGGAATGAAGAAGATCGGATGAACGGTTTTCGAGTTATGATCAAAAGACAAAATTTCTTGGTACAGAGTATGTTATAGTCGGGCTTGACCGACTTTCTTTCTTGTTTTTAGAAATAATTTTTCTAAAATATATGGCGAATCGCCTTTGATCCCTTTTTTAGGGCGAATTTCTAAATTTTAGGGCGATTGTGCCTGTTTTTTTTTTTGAGTGTAGTATTACATAAATTTAGCCCAAGCAGCGAGCTTATAGTCAGCGGAAAAGCCGTACACTCTTAAAACATTCGCCCTGAAAACTAGAAATTCTTCTATGAAATCCCTCTTAAGGCGATTCACCCTTAAATTAAGAAGAAAAATATTTTCTCATTTATGGAAAACTTGCAAAGTTTCCGAAAAATTTTCCATAAATGAGAAAATGTTTTCCTAATTTTAAGGCGAATCGTCTTAAGACGGATTTCATAGGAGAATTTCAGTTTCCAGCATGGATGCAATTGTTATTGATATGCTAGAATCTTGCCAAGACACCAACCTCGAATCTCACTCACATGTTTCATTCAAAGTTCAAACATTCGCTTATCGTGTTAATCAAATAAGGCATTATAATTCAAGGAAATTAACATACAAGGTTCGGGGAAAGTTTAGGTGGTCCTTAAAGTAATGTTTACCCCAGCTAAGCTGATTATTTTTGTTATAAAGTTGCTGTTTGTGTGTTTTTATGGCTTTTTTCTTCTTCTCAACTTTAATGTTGAAACATGCATTGACTTTAAGTTGGCATGTAAATGCACATCTATGTGTGTGTGTGGAGATATAAGTGCTCGTTTGCCTGTGTGCGGGTGTGTACTTTGGCACACACACACACAGAGCCAGTCAGAAGGCTATTAAGCATCCATTTAGGATACTAATTTGTGTATCATTACAAATTGTATCTGCACACACACACACACACTCACAAAGGCACACGCAAAGAGCTCTCCACACTCGCACACACAGGCGAACGACTGCCATGTTACTCATACGCAGTGTGTGACGGCGCCCACAACAGAATGCAATACGAAAAACCGAAACGAAGTTTTTGTTGATGTTGATGTTGATGATGATCATAACATCAATTAAGGCTTCCATCTATCTATTCAACCAACAAAGCCAGCAACAACCAACCGACCAAATAAAAAACTAAAAATGAACCCAAAAAAGCCGAAACTGCAGAATGATGGACACCAAAGCAAACAGCAACCAGCCGGGACACACACACACACACACAGTTTCAGTTTGCCTGTCGCCTGTCGGTTTCGTTGGTTGGTTGAGCTGGTTTTTTGGGTCTCTCAGAGTCGACATCTTTCAATTTTCTAGTGAATCAAAAAAAAAGCGAAAACAGGAGAATCCTTGAAATGGTAATGTCCCTTGTCTAACACACACCGAGGGCAAAGTTGGCAACGCAAGAAAAAGAAAAATGTATCTCATTGATGTGGCTTTTTAACTTTTCATTATTTACCGCTAAAAGCATCTTTTAAAAATTTCAAGCGCACACACACACACACACACGCACAAAAGTGCACAACAGTCGACGAAGGCAAACACACAAACAACGAAAAAAAAAAGAGGAATGGAAAAAAAGGAAAAATAAATGGTTGAGCGCCCAACCAGCCCGCCCGCCATTTTGCCAGCGCTTTGATATCCGTCGCTCCCCCCGTCGCACCCACAAGCGCCGCCCTGTTTCGTCCTTCAACTCATTTAGCTGATGCTGCTGTCATTTTTGCTCGTTCCTTGCGGCTGCACCACGCCCACTCGCCCGCACTCCTCCCCCCACTGTTCTAGTCGTCTGTGTGCGCCTTTTTTCTAGCCCCCTCTCTCTCTCTCTCTCTCGCTCTCTCTCTCTAGCTCTGCCCGCCTGTTTCCTTGCTCATTTTTTGACGTTTTTACTTTGATTGCAAAACGCACTTTTATTCCTTGTCGCGCTTAAACGCTTTTAAAGGTTTTTCCCTTTTGCCTGCAAGTGTGTGTGTGTCTGTGTGTGTGTGCGTCGTCGTCGTCGTCGTCGTCTAATTTAGCCTATTAGTTTGTTGAATGCTTTTACACACACACACACACACACATAGGCAAAGGGAAAGGAAAGCCCTTTTACCGACTAGAAGATGAAATTTGCGCGGCTAAGTATGCTATGCTATTTAAGACATCCAGCTTCCCCCCACCACTCTCCCCCTCCCATCCCATTTCAGCTTGCTGGCCATACTTCTTAGCTGATTTTTAGACTTAGTGGAACTTCAATACATTTGCAAACGAGTTTCACTTCTGTTGTTCAATTTAAATGTCTGGTTGGAAAATTTGGAAATATTAGACAAATGACACAGGTCAATACAAAGGTGCACTGAGAAAAACTTGCGTTTTTAAGCCAACGAAATCATTGATTCAATAAGAACTCTACTTTTAGCTTCAAGTATCAGAATCAAATAAATTTTACAAATCTAAGGGCCGATTTCACATAAACTTACAAGTGATAGAGTATGTAGATTGTGAGCCTATCCGACACTGCTAGCTGCTATAGCTATGTAGAAGACTAAGCTAGCTTTTTATACCCTTACCTTACTCGGAGAGTAAAAAGGGTATACTAAAGTCGTGCAAGTGTATGCAACAGCCATTAAGTATATACATACATTTATTCTTGATCAGCATCAATGGTCGAGTCGATATAGCCATGTCAAAGTCGGGGCTTTGCATATCGAACGGCTTTTAATCCTTTAGCTAGATCTGGCGGTAAACTAGCTAAGCTAGCAACACTGATCTATGTATGTATACACACACAGCTTCGCTCTCGCTCATTGCTGTAATTGAAGAGATCACAACTGGCCCCACACTTGCAGCAACAGCAGCGAGAGAGGAAGAGAGCGCGACTGGGGTCAGTTGTCTGAGCCAAGGCTTGTGAGTCGGTCGGTGTCTGTCAGCGTGGTTTCAATTCTAAGCGAAAAAACGGTTAGAATATAAGTGAAAGCTAACATATACAACATAAATAGTGTGTGCAGTTAAAGAAAGTGTTGAAAATTGATATAAGCTGCAGTTATCACAGCATTTTACAAAATCTTTGCTGCAGGCCGCTGTGTTTTTTTTTTACCGTTTGTTCCTTATGCATGCGTTGGCTGTAAAGCCACGCTCTCAACTCGCTTAAGCTTAAATAGAAAGAGAGTGCCGTTGGTTTTTATTTATGTTCTGCTGTAGGCCGCTGTGGTTCTTTTTTTTACCGTTCTTCCTGTTTACATGTTTTCGCTGTGGAGCCACGCGCTCACCTCTCGTAAGCTGAAAGCTACAAATTTGAAAAGAATAAGAGAGTGAGAGAGAGAGTGCCGTTGGTTTTTGTTGTTGTGTTGAAGTGTGTGTGGGTGTTTGTTTTGATGGAAGAAGAACGTTCTGGGTAAGTGATTGGCTCTGTTGAAGCTTTGCATTGAATCTTTGTATACAGGGAACAGGGTATGTTAAAGTCGGGCTTGATCGACTTTCTTGTTTTGTACGCATTCATTAAAGAATTGTGATATAAAGATTATGTGCTGAATGAAAAGAATCATCGTGGCCAAGAAAATGGTCATTTACTTCTCATTCTGACTGACTCTAGAGCAGAACTTTTGAGACCGCGTAACATGTTCGTTTTTCGGCAACGGGAAGAGCTACCAATTCCGAATCCGCCTGATGGCCAGGGTATACAATTGCAGCTGAACTGCCCTCAAATTACATAATACCAACATTTCTGATATCAGTAGGCTTTGCATTTTGGCCCAACATGCTTGATTTCAGTAGGCCCTGCCTTGTTTTTCTGTTTGTTTAATACTTCTATGAATTATTTCATTTCGATTCATTTCATTTCTGTCGCTCAAAGCGACAACATCCTATTTTACTTCTTGTCTTCAGCTTCTATACCTTGTTTAATTAATTACCATTATCTTGGCTCGTAACGGTTCCTGTCCCGTGATGAATTGTCGTGTGAGAAAGTTAAACACTTTCCATAGGATCTACAACCCGCACAGAGGCACGTCAAGTGCTGGCATGAAATTGCTCCACAATATATTTCCAAGTTGATCTTGTTATTTAATAAAATGCTTCGAAACCTTCTTTGATTCAATACTATACCATTATTTTTGCACGTAATAGTTCCTGCCCCGTAATGAATTGTCTTGTGAGAAAGTTAAACACTTTCCTTAGGATCTACAACACGCACAAAGCGCGCGCTAAGTGCGGGTTTGAAATTGCTTGACTATATATGTCCAAGTTGATCTTTTTATCAAAAATAGCTACTTGCTGGAAGAGCACACGATAACTTTCTGGTTCGAACTTTGAAAGCTAGCATCGCTGCAGCCTTAAAATACAAATTGTGCATACACTTTTGACCAATTTTTTTATTAGATTCGACTTAAACTCTTAATAAATTAAGACTTATTTTATTCAGTTAAGCTGCAGCATAATTATGCTGCCTAGTCGGCCAAAAATGCAAGTTTACTTGGCATAAAGGACGCAAAAATATTCCTTTAAAACATCTACACACATATTCTTAGCAAATTCATTGATTTTAGATTGAATTTTGGCATTTATCCCCACATATTTTTGGTTTACAAGTAACAAATCGGAGCAATAATCCCATTTTAAAAGAATATTTCAAGTGTCAGCATAATAATAAACATTTCTTGAAATGGCAGACCATCGATAAAACTATATATAATAAGTATAATTACTTTGACAAGCTGCAAGTTGATAGGTCTGTTATAAATACCTTCATCTAAATTCATTCAACTGAGGCCCAAGACCATTTTGAGCACCATTATGAGGACCTCTTTGTCCCTTCAGAAACCTGTTTTGTACTCAACATAGTGGCAAAGATTCAAATCTTTTAGTATCACTCGGGCAGATTAAAACATTCGACGCGGTAAGATAGTTTATAAGCAGTCCTAAGGTTCACTTTTAGGTTGATATGTTGAGTCGAAGAACTTTATTCGGACGCTTCAATTTAGGGTTAAATTTCATAAAATATTAATAAGAGAAAAAATATACTTATTCGGCAACATCCGTTCCTGTTTAGTTTACCCATCAACCAGTGGTGGGCACCAATTCTATAATTCGATACAAACTTTTCGTGTTTGGCGATTGAACTTGGATTTTGTTTTCGAACCTCTTAAATCTGTTCATTCCTCGACACTAGGAGTTTCCATCAAATGACTTCATAACTTTATGTATATTTTAGAACCAATAAGCCAAAACATCAACCATCTGGCCATCTCCTCTAAGCGAGCAAAGAAGTAGTATTTGTTAGCTTTGAAAAGTCAAATATAACTTTTTTGGAAGCTAGGAGGAATTGGCCGCAATCTCAAGAGACAAGTGAAAAGTGAACATAAAAACGTAGTTTAAGGACTCACCAAAATGTTTTTGTAGGCAGTAAATAAGATTTTTAGGTACAAAATCATTTTTCAAAGTATTGTCTAGCAGCAGGCTCTACTTTCTGGCAGTTTTCGTATACCATCTAGAAAAATCGATGCATCTGTAAGGGCCGATTTCTAATCTTCATCATAGAGCCATCTGTCACATAAACCTGCAAATAACAGAGCAAAAATCTATGTTTATCTGACACATAGCAGCTATGTAGAAGATATGAAATCGGCAAGAGCAAGAGAAGACTTGCTGATCATCAACGAAAACAAAATGTAGTCGGAAGCGACAATGTCTGGGCTAGGGTAGCACTTTCCATTTCAGCGTTTCAAGGTGTGTTTTGACCTGCTGCACAAATTGAGGCCGAAAGTTGTCAAGCTAAAGAAAAAATTACCTAGTAGTGCCTTTGCTCATATAGAGCTTTGTGGGGGTTGACCTGTAATGGTTTCACACGCTTGTAGCAGCTCATTGTACACCACACCCAATTGGGTCCACCAAATACATACTTGATCTTTGGCATTGGCGTCGATCTTGGCAAATGGGCAGGCGGCTTGTATGGTTTTTGTGGCTTGGGATTATTGGAATGAGCCCATATTTCATTACCAGCCAAAATACGTTGCAATTATGCCTTTCTGCTTTGAAATTGGATTACACTTCGGCGAAACTACACATACTGAAAAAGAAAACCTATTGTTTAGGCTTCAAAATGAAGTTGATTGCAGCAGTATCCAATATAAGACTAGTAACACCACCTTTCAGAAGTCCTTTAAAACATATTTGTATGGCTAATATGATCTTAAAAGGTATTTTAGGTTGTAGAAAGTTGAGTATCTTAGGCAATTAATAACCCCAATCGAAATTGTGTGAGTGTCTGAGCAACAAATAATCAACATTCATAGTTTTTACAGTTTTAAAACAAGAAAGAAAGTCGGTCAAGTCCAACTATAACATACTCTGTACCAAGAAAATTATACGCTCAGCATATATGTTGATGCTGCAGTAGCAGCGAACAGTCTTTTGATCATAACTCGAAAACAGTTCATCCGATTCCTTCTCCATTCCTTTGGTGGATCGATAAGTTATCCTGATAACTAAATATGTCCAGAAGGAACCAGCCATCTATCTTCAAAACTGTGGGAGATATGACGTTTTTTCTAAATTGCGGGGGCGGGAGGGGGCGTGGCCAAAATTGAAAATAAACTTGATCTGCCTGCAGACATAAGAAGCATATGTTCCATACATGTCAAACTTCTATCTCTTACAGACAGACGGACGGACGGACGGACGGACGGACAGACGGACAGACGGACATGACTCGGCTGTTGATGCTGATCAAGAATATATATACTTTATAGGGTCGGAGATGATTCCTTCTCGATGTTACATACTTTTGCACAAACTTATAATACTCTGTGTACCTACGGTACAGAGTATAATTAAACACAAAACTTAATATTATTTTTTAAAAGTGTTCAACTTGGAACTTCATGAGCAGCAGCTAGGCGCGTTCGACCTTTCAAGCAGACACCCGACGAATGTTTCTCTCCTCGCAGTTGCTTGTCTCTTGCTCTCTCCACTGTTCGTCTCTCTCCATGGCGCTGCTGTATGTTGGCTGCGCTCGACAGTGATGCCACCTAACATAAATGATAGTGCCTTTTTATACTCTGTACCAAGGTATACTTAACGAGAAAGCTAAGCTAACTTCGTCTGTGCCGAAGTTTTTATACCCTTGCAAGTGCTCGCTTAAAAATACTCTTTTTCCCATTTTCCGACCGATCGTTCGTATGGCAGCTATATGATTTAGTCAACCGGTTTGGCCAAAAATTTGTTAAATTATGTGAAAGCATGTGAAACAAACAAATACAAAATTGCAGGCTGCTACCATTAAAAACAGGAAAGTTTTTCTAACTAAGACTGTTTTTTAGTCCCATCTTTTGTATGGCAGCTATACCATTTAGTTGTACGATTTTGATCAAACTTGGTAGAATTTTAAAAAAGCATATAAAACCTATGAATACAAAGTTTGGAGACGTTTCCATTGAAAAGAAAAAAGTTTTTCATACTAAGACTAGTTTTCCGACCGATTGTTCCTATGGCAGCTATGAGATATAGTCAGCCAATCCGGTCGGTTCCGACATATTAGTAGTGTGCAGCAAAAAGAAGAATCTGTGCAAAATTTCAGCTCGATAGCTTTAAAACTGAGAGACTAGTTTGCTTAGGAACAGACAGACAGACGGACAGACAGACGGACAGACGGACGGACAAAGCTCAATCGACTCAGCTCGTCACCATGATCAAGAATATATATAGTTTATGGCGTAGGAAATGATTATTTCTATGCATTGCAAACTTCTGGACAAAATTATAGTACCCTTTGCAAGGGTATAAATATACCTAGATAAGGTGAAAGGTATTCCAAATTTCTAGTACCTACCCAGCGGCGGAAATTGCCATTACATAATGGATTACTCCTGCATTACGTTGCCTTCTGTATGCCGGAAATAATCCCATACAGTCCGGTTTACTTTGCCATATGCATGGCCGCTTTGTAAACGGTGTGCGCACAACCTGCATTACTGGTAGTACAGGATGTATGCTAGAGCCGAACTGTCATCGGATTCCCATTACAAATGCGTATTACTTTTTCGAAATTGTAATGCAGCTCGTACGCAGTCTGTTTACTATCCCTGTATAGATTAGAAGCAGGTGTAGTGCATTACTTTTTCGTCAGGCGTAATGCATACTTTCGACAGAACACATTTAGCTCTCCGCCGCTGGGTAGTTACAGACAAGGACAATGTTTAAGAAATTTGAATGTAGACCCACTTTTTCACAAGAGTGTACTATGGGTGTGCCTACTGTGCACACAGACAGCACATATATATAAAATCGAGGGTCTACACTGCAATTTCCCTTTAACTTCACTCATTTGGCCGTTACTTAGCCTGTTGTTTGTGTTTTTGTTAAGATAAAGGTTCAAAAAAGGTGCCTTTAACCTTCCAAATTATGGTTTAACCTTCCAAATCTTTGGTACTAATTAGAAACTAGGTTAACGAAACCAAATCTAAAGACTTTTAGGAATAATTATTCAACTCAATTCCATTTCACTATCTTCGCTTAAGCTTCACAACTTCTAAGATCCTATCATTACAAAGATTAAGCCGGCTAAAAGGCTAGCTATTATCTTGAAGGGTTTGAACCTCAAATATCAAGTGAATATCTGTAAGAATACTGAAACTAAAACAGTGAAATATCTCGAGTTATCCATCTGCAGGGTTATGGAAACCGTAAGCAGCGAAGCAGCTGAGTGGCATCATGCTTGATTCTAGTAGGCTTTGCCTTTTAGGTTTTTGCCTTTAATTTGTTAGGTATTTCCCTGAACTTCATTTGGCTTCATTTCATTTCTGTTGCTCTTAGAGTTAACATCTTAATTTGCAGCCGCTTTCGGTGCCAAGTTTCCTTCTTATTTTATTTCTATTTCTTGATAAACCATTACCATATTTTGTAGCCACAACGCGAACATATCCGGGAGCGCAAGTCACTAAATCTTTCAAGTTCCAGCAAAGTTCCAGCTCCAAACTGTGGAAATTCTTTACACGGAAACCGACTTAAAAACGTCGTACAGTTTTATGTCATGTTTATTACGTTACTTTCTTATTTTATTTCTATTTCTTGATAAACCATTACCATATTTTGTAGCCACAACGCGAACATATCCGGGAGCGCAAGTCATCGGGTTGAAATTGCTTTACGGAAGATAACAAAGTTCCTTTGTACAACTAAATAACCTTTCAAATAGCAGGGAGATACGAATTCCTGCAAATGAAGCGTATGCCTTAACTCTAAGAATCCTGAATTGTGCCTCCAATTTAGATTTCTTCTTTCCGTCTCCCAATCTGAGTTCGTTTTGATTGACTCCCATCACATTATGATGGGGCCACACCCACTTGGATAGTCCAAATCTTGCTCAAACGAGGCGAATTGTTCAGCTCGACATTGGAGCAATATTAATCTTTCGATTTAATTAGCTTCAGTTTAAAAAATTCAATTTCATTTTGGCATTTGGCCATATTATTACAATATCCGCCCATTCCCATCCGCACATCCGCCCCCACACCCACACACCCACACACCCATACACGCACAATGCGTGAAAGGGATTTGGTTATGGATATGGCGGCTGGCGACATCACCTGGCCAAGCTTTGGCCCGGCTGGACTAGTTGTAGTCGCACAGCCAGCCAGCCAGCCAGCCAGCCAACCCAAGCCCAGGACGGGGCCATTAATTTTTCAATCATACAATTTCGTCCGGGCAAGAGGAGCGACAATTCCCCAGCAACAACAACTACGTGATTATCATGGACGCTCAACTAAAATCAAGTGCATGTCCCTTGATGCTTGAAGATACACTCAAAACTCAACGCGACAACGAGGACGGCGCTGGCCCAAAAAGGAAAAAGCGAAAAATTGAAAAAAAATGTCGCCCTGCTGTTTCCGGAAAAGTGCTCGGGGCGCACATATGTCAACTTTTTGTCGCTGCCGCTGCCGCTGCCATCCCCATGGCCCTGCTCCTCGTGCCCGGCTCGTCATCGTGCACGCACACTTTGTGACAACTTTAGCGACAACTTTTGGCCGGGCCCGGAGTCCGCAGTCCGGAGCAGGCACTTGAAGAGCGGCACAACTTGAAATTGGAAACTTTTGAATGTCCCTCTTATCAAAATCGTATAATTTGAATGTAATTTGCAACTGCAAAAAGGGCGACAGCAGGCGGCGGGCTGCGCCGTTGCCTCATCTTCGGCTAGCTGCGTGCCAGGGGGTTGGCCATGCGTGAACCGTGAACGCAAGGAGGCAGCACTGGACGGGGTGTGTTGTTTGTAGCAATGCGGTAAAGTCAATGAAACGACAGGTTGCTAAATGTTTAATGCGCATCGGATGTGGAGAGACAAAAGCTTTTATGGCTGATAAGCCTCCCAAAATAGCATCCGTATCCTCCTCCAAAATGGGCACAGAATAGATGATTGTCGTCGTGAATCTGGATCTCATCATTAAATTGTGTGGGCTAATTGGGTTAAGGTAAAGACTGGGTAACTTGGCTGGTTTTTTTGAGGTGTCGCTTGAATAATGCTGCGAACGAGGCATTAGGTTATTGATTGGAGCAGATTAGAGCAAATAAACTAGCTCCGTCTGCTAGTATAAGTTGCTTATGTGCCATGGCCCAATTCAAAGCTCCTTTATCTTACCAACTCTGCGATCTGTTTGCTTCTACGCTCAGACGGACAGATGAACTTGGCTTTAACCACTCACTCAGCTGTTGTTGCTTATCAGAATATATATAGATATATATACATAACTTTGTTTTTTGACAGCTCGACTGTTTTTGTGTCACATATTACTGTCAAACATGTTCATTATGGTCTCTTATTGCACCATTAATGAACTTAAAAACGAACAACGCTCAAGCCACTTTTTTATCGGAAAATTGTGTTCAGCGATCAAGCTCATTTCTGGTTGAATGTTGCTAAAAACTCGCCCAGCTCAGAGCAACAGTCTTGATAAGAAATTCTTTGTTGCTTCAATGACACCGTCTTCTAATTTGACCTTTATCAGCCATGCTCCCATTTTCGCTTTCGCTAAAACTTTGCGATTTGATCACCAAATCGTAAAAGTTGGTGCTCCGACACTCGGAAATCGAAAAGTTTTGGCGTTTTTAAACCGGCGACATCTGAGTCAGTGAAATGAAAAGTAAATGCAAAATATAGGTTGATGCACAAACAGACAGCCCACGGAACGATTTTTATTCAGTTCCTTGAACTTTTTAGATTTGTCTTCCGGACTCTCCCACTCCATTCGCACTAATAGAGATACACAAAATTGAGCGAGATGGAAAACGGCTCACAACAACAACAATTTGCGATTTGGCTATGGTATATATCGATATATAACTATCGATAGAATGAGTAGTGGCGCTCATCAGCTGTTTTTGTTATGTGAAATGACGCAAAACAAGTTGGGAATGGAACATTATCGATAACGAAAACTGGCGAATTTCGGAGCGCTCTAAACTGGAATCGTGCGAATTTGCTGAAATCGCAATTCGTAAAAATATGTGAAAGCCGGAGCATGGCTGTATATGTTGTAAGTACCTTCATATAATTCTACATAAATTGAGTAATATCCTCTAACTCTAGTACAGAGCATAAAAAGTTGTATTCAATAGGATTATAGGCTTATAGGATTATATACGACCCATCTATCTTCAAAACTTTGGGAGATATGACGTTTTTTCTAAATTGCGGGGGCGGAAGGGGGCGTGGCCAAAATTGAAAATAAACTTGAACTGCCTGCAGACATAAGAGGCATACTATATGTTCCATACATGTCAAACCTCTATCTCTTACCAACTCTAAAATCTGTGCGTTCATGCGGACAGACAGACGGACATGGCTATATCGACTCGGCTATTGATGCTGTTCAAGAATATATATACTTTATGGGGTCGGAGATGCTTGCTTCTGGCTGTTACATACTTTTGCACACACTTATAATACTTTGAACCCACGGTACAGAGTATAGAAACTGGTAATACCAAAATAAAGTTTGACAAGACGTTTATAAGATCGTCTCAGGTTACGTGTCATGCATATAGTATGAGTATGAGCCGGTGTGGTTGTTACAATAGCAACCAAAATCTGAATCTGAATGGTAGATGTGGTCACTGTTCCGCTTAAGTAAGTCTTCGGGCAAATTCGCAAAACCAATCGCCAAAGATGAATCAATCTCCATCATCATAAAAGTACTCTCAAGGTCTTTCTGTCAATTCTTTTCTCATTTCAAGCACGAACTGGCTTGACTTAAGCTCAAATTTTTCAATAAGAACCATAAGAACTCAAAAGCTTGGTTTAAGCTCAATATACAGGATTGATTGTAGCTTGTTAACCGAACTAATGATCTTGATTCCTTAGTTGGATCCAATCAAGAAGGCAGCATATTGATTAAAGCTCGAAATTCGTACTTGATTTGAGCTTTAAGTCGGATTGATACAAGTTTTGCCCGAGATTAAATTGAGCTCGGTATTTAAACTGCACTTAATCCGATAAAGGATTGCTTCAAAACTGACCGAGATTGATATTTAAACTTAAAGTTACCTCAAAGCAAGCTGTTTGATTTGCAAACCAGCACTTTCTTCATTAGAAGTCAGCTACCTCTTTATGCCCAGCATTGCTATGACTGTTTGGGAATTTCAGGGCGTTAAAAAGGCAAAAATCGACCCTTGCTGATGCCCATAGCAGCCTCATAGTATGGCTGAGATAGATTTTCTCTCGGATTCTTTTGCTTTGACTTAGGACACTTCCGTTTCATTAGAGTCCCCGCTTAGATCTTACCCTCCAGCAGTCAAACAAGTTGCTATTCCTGTTGTATTGGTTATAGAAAGTAGCACCTATTTGAATGCTGGCCGGTGTGATCCAACCATCTGCATCTAAAGTGTGCCAATTCTCGAATCCTCCAACTTTGCTAATCGCTTACAGGAAATGCGCTTTAAGCGTCAAAAGTCTCAGCTTTGAAGTGCAGCATCCGCTTAACCGCAATCCAACTGTTACGGATTAGCCCTGGCAGGTACAATGCAATGCACCCACCCCCAGTCCACCAAACCCCCAACCGCCCATTTGGCTCTGCCTGCCGCCGCCGCCTGAGTGCAAACAAATAGCGATGATGACAACAATTTAAAATCCATCAAGAGCACAAAAAGGCCTCATTAAGTCAAGAGGGTGACGACGGCTACGGCCCACACAAATGGGGTGGGCGTTGCAAGCAACTGTCAGACGGGGGGTTGGGCCGGGCCGGGTCGGGCCGAAAATGTAAGCATAAGACACAATAGTAATTATTGCCTAAATAATTGCAAATGATGAAGTTGAACTCTTGTTGCATGCGGTGCACAGGGTGGAATGAATGCCGGGTTCGGTGGTGGTGCGCTGGTGCGGTGGTGGCACTCACATGGGTGGTCCACTGCTCTGTTGCTTGTCGTCATCATTTGTCCCACGGCGCGCTAAACACAAGTGCAATGCTCGCTGACGAATTGAGATGTGTCGGACAGAAACTAAGAATTGATAACGACTTGCGAATACTCCACAAACAGATGCCACAAAATGGGAATTTACTGTGTGTCAAAGGTCCTTTTGTTGTGTACTTTCCTCTAGGTGAAACTTGTGGTTAATTTCCTAGAATATTTCAACACCTTAAAAGTTTCAGCCAACGTTTTACACTTTCAAACTGAAACTGAACTAGTTCTTAGAATTTGTAGAATTTTTCTGCGCTACCTTTTTTTCTAAAAGCCTGATATTCTATCTATTTTATGTATATGCAGACGAAAAAGGGTTAATGGAATACAAAATAGGTGACCGACTCCAATAAAGTGTTTTTTCTAGTTGCTAAGAACCAAAGCTTAAGACTTTAGTTTGCAGCTTTTCTAGCTGTCCTTACACTTATCGTACATCATAAAAAGAAAATCTTTTCAACTACAACCTATCCTATTTCAACAAAGAAGGCTTAACTCCTTTGGAGACAAGCACAACATATAGCTTAAGTATAGAATATAGACTTGATTTGAGCCAGCTCATAGGCTACACCTAGTTTTCCCAAGCTGTGGTTGATTTTAAGATGCCACTGCATCTTAGCGCACACGACTATCACGTGTGTGCGGGAGGTGTCGACCAAATCATAGTAAAATATGCACTTGTATAGCTAGAATCCCTGCCTATTGCATTCTGGTACAAATACCCTGCACATTTGTTGGAACCGGCCCGATCGGTTGACTATAACATATATAGCTGCCATAGGAACGATCGCTTGAAAAACTAGTTCTAGTGAGAAAAACTTTGTTGTTTTCGATGCAAACGTCGCCAAACTCCGTATCGACTAGTTTTTTATGCTTCTCCATAATTCTAACAAGTTTGGTCGAAGTCGGACATCTATATAGTATAGCTGTCCTACAAAAATAAGGTTAGAAAAGAAGTCTTGGTAAGAAAAACTTTTTTGTTTTCAATGTAAACCTCTTCAAAATTGGCATACACGTATTTTATAAGCTCTCACACAATTCTACAAAGTTTGGTCAAAATCGGATGACTATAACATATAGCTATCATATGAATGAACGGTCCAGAAACTAGTTTTAGTGAGAAAAACTTTTTTGTTTTCAATGCAAACCTCTCCAAGCTCCGCATTTACTAGTTTTCTATGCTTCTCCATGATTCTAACAAGTTTAGCCGAAATCGGACATCTATATAGTATAGCTGCCATACAAAAGTAAGGTTAAAAAACTAGTCTTAGTATGAAAAACTTTTTTGTTTTCAATGTAAGCCTTTTGAAAATTGCCATAGATTTATCTTATAAGCCTTTACACAATTCTACAAAGTTTGGTCAAAATCGGTTGACTATAGGTTATAGCTGCCATAGGAAAGATCGGTCGAAAAACTAGTTTTAGTGAGAAAATCTTTTTTGTTTTCCAAGAAAACGCCACCAAACTTTGTACGTCTTAGTTTGCTTTGCTTTGTCATGTTACCACCAAGTTTGATCGCAATCGGACATCTATATAGTATAGCTGTCATACAAAAGTAAGCTTAGAAAAGTAGTTTTAGTGAGAAAAACTTGTTCGTTTCGAGTGGAAATGTCCTTTAAATTGGTTAGAAAAACTTACAAGTTAATTTTCCTCTATTTTGAGAACTTATTTCTGATCACCAACGAACTGCGATTCAAGGGCGCAGCTAGTCATTGTGACTGATACATTAGGTAGTTCCGCCTTTGCCTTGTTACCACCAAGTTTGATCGAAATCGGATGTCTATATAGTATAGCTGTCATAGACAAGTAAGGTCTTAGTGAGAAATATTTGTTTTTTCTCAGCGGAAATGTACTTCAAATTGGTTAGAAAAACGTACTGCAAGGGTATACAAGTTAAGTTTCCTCTATTATCTGTCACAGTGTTACACAGAGTATATTGAGTTTGTGCAAAAGCCTAACTGCTGTTTCAAATCTGATGATTCTTTGAGGCCATCTTTGAGACAAGCTCCTACACAGAAATAAACGACCCAAAAAAGATCTTTAATATCCTTTTAATCATTCAAATGATTATCAGTTTTTCATTTCCTATGGTTGAGTTTTAGCTCCGTTGGTTGATCAAAAGGATATTTAAGACAAATGGATACCGAAAATCATTCAATGCATATTCTTTAATAGCATTTTTTTTCACTGTGTAGCTCTTAATTCGAGGTAGATATTATGGCAGTTGGCCCACTTTTTCATTGCGAAGGCTGCAAACTGGTTCAGTTCAGATTCCTCTAATGGAATTTGCCACAATTTCGACCTCAAAATACACCAAAATCTACCGAAAATATGAATCAAGTCTTGAACCAAGAATGTTTGACCAAGCTCACGAATTTACGAATCTTTACCAACCGAACTCAAATCTCAAACTCCCATTAGCACTTGCAGCTTAATTCGAAACTCAATGAGCCAAACCCTCCAGCCAGTCGATGTCTGGTCTTTGCAATTGGAGACGACCGGCCGAAATCCTTAAATCAGCATTCAGCCCTAATCCAAATGCGCATATGCTCAATTCACTTTCCTCCGATGTCTTGTCAACGCAGACGCAGCCCGTCATTCCGAGCGACTGCCGCTGCCAACACCTCGGGGTGTCGCACTAAAGCGCACAGTTTGCTCCGTGGCGGGGGGGGTGGGAAGGGCCACAATGGAGCTGGCCAACTGATGGACAAGCAAATGGTTCAAGCCGCCTCACTGTTCTGCGTACTATCTGGGGGGTTGAATGTGTCGATGTCGCTGTGTGCTGGTAATTCGAGTAGGTCCAGGTCCTCGTCCAGGACGCACAAATGTGAAAATTGAAAAATGCAACAGCAGCAAATGCAGATCGAATGAACTGTCGAATTACGCCGCAAAAGTGTTGAAATCAATTTGCACATGTGTTCCAACAACATTCGGCCGTTGGTGGTTTTGTTAGTTCTGGGAATTTGGAAAGCAGAGTGAGGTGGAGCACCTGCATCCTCGGCGTATGAATTAATAAATGGAGGGCTCATTCGATGACAATAACCTGGTACCCCTCATGTTCGTTGGGCCAACAATTGAAATGATTACATTCAATAAATTTTTGGATTGTGCCACTCAAGGCGTGACCCACATAAAGGTGCAGACGCACAGCCAAACAATCGCATGGGAAATTGGCTGAGGAGCGGGCGGCGGTGAGATTGGGCTGGTCTGTTGTCATGCAGTGCGAAATTAGGAATCTCCTGCAACAGGAGGTGGCAAAATTAACACACACACACACACACACACACGTGTCACGGCTGTTGACTTCTTTTGACTCTTTGATTGTCATTGTAACTGCTGTTGCTGCTCCTGCTGGGCTGTTGCCAAGTGGAGGCACGTGTCTCAATAAATTGAGTGAGGCGTGGCAAGGGAAAAGGCAAAGGATGCGGATGTGCGGCAAACAATGGTGCAACCTTTGCCAGCCAAATTTAATTTCTTTGTGTGTGGCCAAAAACAAACAGACAATGTGTATCAACTTGTATTGTGTCGACAATTTATGTTGCCTACTTTTGTGGGCCAAGGCGAAATTCAGTTGCACACTTGCACTAGATGCAGGCGACCTTGTTTAACTGAGAAACGATCTTGCACCTGGACAAACCAAGAAAGCAGCAAGTGTGACTTGAGCACACATTTCGAACCCGCAATGCCTGTTGTGGTGTGGAGTTATCTCTCGATTCATAAGGACTTCAACTGAAAATGTGATATTACTACTGAAATAATTGTTAGACAAAGTTGTAGCAAAAAAGGTTTATAATCAAACTCAAGCCGGCTGGGCAACGCCTTATAAACAGCTACAATATAAGAAACACAACTTAATCGGGTAACAAAAATAAGGAGAACATAAGGAATAATAAAAAGAAGCCTTCTAAACTGTTGGGATGTAATGTATTAGACCCCATCTGTGGTCAGCCGGCACTACCAAATGTATTAGTCACAACGACTAGCTACGCCCTTGCATCGCAGTTCGTTGGTGCACAGAAATAAGTTCTAAAAACAGAAAAAGTTTGTACACCCCTGCAGCACATTTTTCTAACTCATTTAAAGGACATTTCCACTCAAAACAAACAAGTTTTTCTCACTAAAACTACTTTTCTAAGCTTACTTTTGTATGACAGCTATACTATATAGATGTCCGATTGCGATCAAACTTGGTGGTAACATGACAAAGCAAAGCAAACTAAGACGTACAAAGTTTGGAGGCGTTTCCTTGGAAAACAAAAAAGTTTTTGTCACTAAAACTAGTTTTTCCACTGATTATTCCTATAGCAGCTATAACCTATAGTCAGCCGATTTTGACCAAACTTTGTAGAATTGTGTAAAGGCTTATAAGATAAATCTATAGCAATTTTCAAGAGGCTTACTTTGAAAACAAAAAAGTTTTTCATACTAAGCCTAGTTTTCTAACCTTACTTTTGTATGGCAGCTATACTATCTAGATGTTTGATTTCAACCAAACTTGGTGGAAACATGGAAAAGCATAGAAAACTAGTAAATGCGGAGCTTGGAGAGGTTTGCATTGAAAACAAAAAAGTTTTTCTCACTAAAACTAGTTTCTGGACCGTTCATTCATATGATAGCTATATGTTATAGTCATCCGATTTTGACCAAACTTTGTAGAATTGTGTGAGAGCTTATAAAATACGTGTATGCCAATTTTGAAGAGGTTTACATTGAAAACAAAAAAGTTTTTCTTACCAAGACTTCTTTTCTAACCTTATTTTTGTAGGACAGCTAAACTATATAGATGTTTGATTTCAACCAAACTTGGTGGAAACATGAAAAAGCATAGAAAACTAGTAAATACGGAGTTTGAAGACGTTTGCATTGAAAACAACAAAGTTTTTCTCACTAGAACTAGTTTTTCAAGCGTTCGTTCCTTTGACAGCTATATGTTATAGTCAGCCGATCCGGCCGGTTCCGACAAATATGCAGCGTATTTGTACCAGAAGTCTTCGTGCAAAATTTGGTTGCAATAGCTTTCAAACTGAAGGAGAAAATTGCAAAGAAACAGACGTACAGGGCTAAATCAACTCAGCTCGTCTTAATGATCAAGAATATATATAGACTTTATGTGGTAGGAAATACCTCCTTCTATGCGTTACAAACATCTGAACAATTTCAATATATCCTCTGCAAGTGTATAAAAAGAAAGCCTTCTGATCTGTTGGTATGTAATGTATTAGTCACAATGACTAGCTACGCCCTTGCATCGCAGTTCGTTGGTGCACAGAAATAAGTTCTAAAAATTGAAAAAATTTAACTTGCAGCAAGTTTTTCTAACTAATTTGTGGGATTGTACGATATCTTTTGTTAGTCCAACACAAATAAGCTCGTTGGTGTTGCCCACTGAAGAACATGCCACATATAACTGTCCATGTGAAAAACATGGTGTGCCCAAATCTAAGCCACAAAACGTACATTGTTTGGTCTAGCGACCTATTAATTGGCATGGCGAATGTCAATCTATTATTATTATTATCTGTTGTTGGGAATATTCAGGGAATACTGAGTTACAGCTCTACTAACAGTCCAATTTCCAGGACTTTCATGGGTTCTAGGCAACTAATCTTGTTGGGGTGTAAGCTGTATTCCACAAATCTGTTGTAACTCTGTGCCCTGTCCCGGAGGACTCCTCCTTCTCTTTACAGAATCTGCAGAGTTGAATGTTTGTTATGCCCAACTTGTACAGGTGAACCCGCAGCCCACACTGGCCCTTGTCAGGAAACTGAGGGCATTCCTTCCTCATTTGGATCAATTTCTAAAACGTTTTAGGATTGTGATTCAGTATTAATTACTTGGTGTTTACCCAGGAGGCTGTGCCAAGCGTATTCTCTTTCTCTTCGAAGAGTCAACTTTTAGTAGTAGAAGTTGTGGCGACAGCTTCCTTGTATGATTTGTATGTTACCAAGTCACCAGGCAACGATTGCTGTATCTTGAAGTGGATTTGGCTCCTTCTGCCAGCCACGCCTGGTTTGTGTATGGCGTGCTTACATCGGGAAAGAGCATTTTGCGAACGTTTGCGACCAGGTTATATCTATAGATTTAAGACATTTTTGATGGCTTTAGCGTTTTTCGACTTGAGACCCACCAGGAACCCATGGCCATAACAAATTACCTCTGCCGCCCACAGACGGCCAATTGCCGTTCATTGTTCATTTCAGTGTAAACCCTTTGCCGTGCGTTGGCCGAGTGTGTGCTGCTGCTTTATTTTTGGCATCCATTGTCCATGGCCACGTGGGCGCTGGGACGGGGGATGGGGGATGCCGCCCACCACATTGTTCTTAATTGAAGTGTATTGTCGCCCACCGAGTACGAGTGCCAACAACTGGATCTGGTATTACCGCAGCAAGTTTCCGGGATATCGTACTGTATTACACATTTCATATACAATACGAAACCTCAGAAATTTGCTGCGCTTAGCTACCGTTAGCCAACTGCAGCCGACCCAAACCCGTGGACTCCAGGCGCGCCACCCGAAGAATGCTGTAGGTGAGTTGGAATCACGACACTCAACTGTTATGTCTGTTCCCGCTCCACCTATAACAGTGAGTCTCGCGTTCCAACTTAAATGCATGACAATTCCCAAACTCAATTCCGTTTCCTGTGCCCCCCCAGCGAATTCCCAAAACTAAACACTCCCTATTTCGAGTATGTAATCGATAATGCAATACCGATTTAATGAGTGTTTGATCTTGGGGATTCTCCGGCAACAGAATGCAACAATCCGCGAACCGAGTGCAGCGCCTCGATATTGGTGAGTTCAGCTCCAGTGTGGCTCGATCCTTGTGGGTGGCAACTGGCATTGGATTAGTTCTCATTGATGCCGAAGTGTTGGCACTGGCAGCCACATCCGAGGTGAACATTGAATCGATGTTAGCGTTCCTTAAGCCGCAGGATACGGTTTCGATGACGCGAATGTCCCCACTTTTGGCAATTGATATCAAATGAGATATTCACGTTGTCGAAATTGTGTGCCTAGAAATGTGTCTTCAGCTGGGATTAGGGAGTGTGCCTTGGCGATGTATGCCAGCTTCTGGCCTTGCCTTGACCTGGAAGTTCAATATGTGGATATGTGTTCTATTCTGCTTGGTGGTGGTCCGATTTTGACTTATTGAAGATCATTCTGGTTGCCTTTTAACCACCTAGTAGTGCCTATCCTTAGGAAGCTTCAATGTTCCCCTTAAAAATGGGAAAAGTATGCGAGAAGGAATATTCTTCATCAGCATCAACAGCCCAGTCGTTAGAGCCATGTCCGTCCGTTTGTCTGTACTAACGCGTCGATCTCTGAGCCTGATAAGAGATAGGGAAACAAATTTTTGCATGAAGCTAGGTGTATACCATACACAGATGAAGCTTGTTTCAGATTTGCCAAATTTCCTAGAGCCTTGTGGCTTAATATGCATTAAGTAAGGTTGGGCTTTTGGGCCAGTTTATACTGAAAAGTACAATAAGATTGGATAAGAAACTCCGAAGTTAAGAGCGAAGAACGAAAAAGAGTGCCTATCGTCAGTTAGAGCGTGCGTGAGTGCGCGAGCGCGTGCGTTTGTGTGTGTGTGTAGTGGAGTCGCATGCCCCTCTACACTAGTGCTGGGCTGTTCATGAGTGAGTGAACAAAATTGAGTTGTTCACTAAACTGAGCAAGTGAACATGTTCTTCATTAGTTGTTCAGTTTTGTTCAGTCAGAGTGGTTCAGTAGCTCAGTGAGTCTTGTTCTGTCAGAGTTGTTCAGCCGCTCTTGTTCTGTCTCTATTGCTCCGTGAGTTGTTCAGTATCTAGTTCAGAGATTTGTACAGAGAGTTGTTCAGTAACTAGTTCAGTGAGGTGATCAGTGACTGTTCTAAGCCGCCACCTTAAAAGCAAACGCCCGGCTGCAGTGGAGCCCCCTTCCACTGAACGGAGATACTGACTTAGATCCTGTTTTGTTGTAAACTTCATTAAAGATTAAACTCAGTAGTTAAGTATGTCTTTCATTTCAATACACATTGGCTCGTGAGCTACTTAACAACTGAACAACTGAACAACTGAACAACTGAACAACTGAACAACTGAACAACTGAACAACTGAACAACTGAACAACTGAACAACTGAACAACTGAACAACTGAGCAACTGAACAACTGAACAACTGAACAACTGAACAACTGAACAACTGAACAACTGAACAACTGAACAACTGAACAACTGAACAACTGAACAACTGAGCAACTGAACAACTGAACAACTGAACAACTGAACAACTGATCAACTGAACAACTGAACAACTGAACAACTGAACAACTGAGCAACTGAACAACTGAACAATTGAGCAACTGAGCTACTGAGCAACTGAGCAACTGAACAACTGAGCAACTGAACAACTGAGCAACTGAGAAACTGAACAACTGAACAACTGAGCAACTGAACAATTGAACAACTGAACAATTGAACAATTGAACAACTGAGCAACTGAACAACTGAACAACTGAGCAACTGAGCAACTGTAAATCTAGTCTAAGTTTTCGTTGGCCCTTGCGCTTTCTTCTCACTGCCTTCTCCCGCTCGGTCAAGTGTCTTGAGCTACTTGAAAGCTGAGGACATCTTTTATTGCTTCAGTTGGGACGTGTCTTGAAGTCTTTGAAGGCTCCTCATGGACACTGAATTCGGCACAGTGGTAAAAAATGGCTACACAGAAAAAAAAAATCCAAAAAAGTATCCATTTGGGAGGGATATGTCTTAAATATCCTTTTAATCATCCAACGGAGCTGAAAAATTATCCCAAGGATCATCATTTTTCATATCCTTTGGATATTTCAGACATATCCCTCCCAAATGGATACCGGAAATCATCCTTTTTTTCTCTGTGTACGCTAGCGCTATTACCCAGCTCCGACTTCTGTTATAATCCTCTCCTTGAGGCTCTATCTAGACTGGTTGGCTTCTTGGAGTAACCCTTCGACCTTCGACTCTTGGATTCCTGACACCTACTAAAACCTCTCAGGATCCTCAACAGGAAAGCCGTTTGCAGAAAAAGGAAGTAAATGTATGGAAATTAAGCTACAAATGCTTAGCCTCCCATGGTTGCCTCCGTTGCCTTCCAGTTAACACCCCCCTTTAACAGTTCCTCGTGTTGATTTTGCTTAAATACTTATCTCAACTGGAGGCAGATCTTGCACCAATTTGCTGCGCTTCGATGCACCAAGAAAAAGTGGTTTTGTTTCATTTTTTTTTTTGGATTGTGGAGGCACTTGTCGTCGCACTTGTTCGTCCTGTTGTTGATATTATTGTTGCCGGGGCTTTTCATGCGCACATTAATGAGCTGCTTGTATGCTTAATTAATTTGCATATGTCTGTAAATGCCGAATCGATAGATAGATGGGCTTTTGATTAATTAACATACACACGGAGCACAGACACACAGATGCAAACATGTGGGCACAGTCACTGGCAGCCGGAGCCGTTGCCGTAGCCGGAGCCGTTGCCGTAGCCGGAGCCTGTCGAGCCTGCCATGGCCAAAAACCATAATTGATTGTCGATAATTCATGCGAGCTTAAATTGCCAATTGCAAGGGGGGCAGCCCGGAATGTGTTTCTGTGTGGGTGTGTGTGCGGGGGGGTGCGGGGGTGTGTTTGTGGAGGCGATAGTGATGGAGCTGTGACGTCGGTTTATGGCAGACAGAGAACATATATTGCCGTGGGCCGCCTTTTACGTTTTGAAGGGAATATCTATATAAATATCTTCCAAGTCATCCGATTTAGATACCACTTCTTAGGGGCTGCAGAAGGAATATTGAATAAAGAAAACCCAAAAGAAACCAACCTTTTCTCACTAAAACCACACTCAAAGAAAAAATGGAGAATTTTATACTTGAATCAAGCATGTTCGATGCCAGAAATTCGATAAGAGTGCCAATTCTTAATCCAAATATGAATTTTCGATCCTGTTTTCTTGATCCAAGAGCTTTAATACTTATACCAAGTACTAAACATTCTCAAATTAAGCATACAAACTCTTGAATGCCGGTTTTCTTGATCCAAGAGCTTTAATACTTATACCAAGAACTAAACATTCTCAAATTAAGCATACAAACTCTTGAGTGCCGTTTTTCTTGATCCAAGAGCTTTAATACTTATACCAAGTACCAAACATTCTCAAATTAAGCATACAAACTCTTAAATCCCGCTTTTCTTGATCCAAGAGCTTTAATACTTATACCAAGTACTAAACATTCTCAAATTAAGCATACAAACTCTTGAATGCCGTTTTTCTTGATCCAAGAGCTTTAATACTTATACCAAGTACTAAACATTCTCAAATTAAGCATACAAACTCTTGAATGCCGTTTTTCTTGATCCAAGAGCTTTAATACTTATACCAAGTACTAAACATTCTCAAATTAAGCATACCAATTCTTGAATCAAGTGCTAAACAAATTCAAGATTGCTCATTCTTGAAGAGCATACTGCATTGTCAAAAACCAAGAATGTTCTTTCTAGTAACAAGAGCTCATCAAATTCAACAGAAAGATCGTTAACACTTAAATCAAAAACTTCACAGACTTCAATTATACAACAATTTCAAATCAGTTGTTTTTACCATTTTGTTTAAATATATTTCATGGGAAAAGGTATTATTAATCCAGGGAGGAATACACAATACCTCACAGCAGCATCAGTCCTTGCCTGACAAATAGCAGTCGAACAGCCGTCTCTTCATGTCAGCAATGCCATAACTGGTTGGGAATTTCAGAACAGCATTCATTGCGCTCTCCACTCGCTAGCTTCCTTACACACGCCGCTCCCATGAAAACCAAACTAAGAGAGCGAGTTCAACGCTGTGTTCTCTCAAGTGTGCTTGCTCTCCTCTCTCAGTTTCTTTACCTCACTCCAATTTAGCGATGTTCACCCATAGCCCCCAGGGGCCGAAGACTTTCGGTAATTAACGCCGAATTCTGGCCGAAGTAATGCTTCAGTGAGTGTCGGAGAGAGACAGAGAGCGCCAGAGAGCCTCTCTTCTTGAACATCGCTGCTCCAATTGCCTAAAAACGCTCCACTGAATAGGAATTTAGCTCGATTTCCAGATCGAAAGAGAGGTAAGAAAGAGTGCGTTCGTTCTTAACTTATTTGTGCTGCTTTTTTCTGGTTGTGTGACTTTACTTTGGTAGCATTTCTCAACCCAGAGGGTACCTTCAATATCGTCCAACCCAATGCCAACACCTCTGCCTTGGCAAATGTGAAAGCGGTTATCCCTCTAATTAGTTTCATCTACCAAATGCTAACCCGCAGGTCGTTGTACTCGCAACTCGAAGGTGTTATGCAACCCAGGCGGAAGTAGTTTCTAGAATTTACACTCGGAATACATATTTAAGTGGGGGTTGGTTATCATATCGAAATGTTGCCTTTGCCACCATCTGTGTGTGTTTCTACACTATTTCCGTTAAATGAAAGGCAACCCACGTAAATGCGTGCATTTGCATGTGCATACCACTGCCCACATTTGCACACATTTGTATGTATATATATATGTATATATATTTGTACATGAAGCATCCTTGTGTGCCCGGCAAATTGCCTTTTGTGAGTGTTGGTGTCAATGGGCGACGTCCTCTGTTCCAACCAGCACAGGGAAATATAATAAAAATACCAACAAAAAAAAAAATATATATATATATATATTGGCACATTTCCACTGAACAACATTTCCAAGATATTCGGTTACTAGTTCTTGTTTGTGGTTTGTACCTTTGACTCCACAGAAGTTCCATGTTTCCTATAACAATGCATGATTCCTTGCCACAATCTGTGACTTAATACACGCCATTCTTAAGCTCAGCATACAGAACAACTGAAAGTCTTGTACAGTATTAGCTAAAGATAGTCTTAGTTGATTCCTTAGATTCCTTGATTCCTTGTACAAACGAACTTCTACCATTTGTATACAGGCACGTAACGCCCCTTCAAAGATTGGGCAGCCCATCCTTAATGCATTTATTTAGAATTTTAGACTTTAGAAATCCGGAAGCAGCATTCATTGGCTTAGTTCAATTCGTACACAGAAAAAAAAGATCACGATATTTAGTATCAATCGGGTATTTTTCAGTATCGAATCGGCCTTCATCTGAAAAATACCCAGTTGATATGATCGAATATATCACTCGTACATTTCGAACATATCAATGTGAATATTATATCCCTGATATATTTTTATAATATCAATGCAGTATTTTCACAATACCTGTACGACATGTCTGAAATATTTAATATATATTTTTATAATATCAAAGGGGTATTAATGTATTACCAATGGTGTATTTAATAATATCAAAGCTATATTTTTATCATACCCTTAGGATATGGTTCAAATGGTTTTTGAATAATAATTAGTGACTTTAGTTGGCTCGGGGTCACGAAAAGTTTCGTTTGTTCACAACTTGAACAACTAATGCATTTATATACACCAAAAAGAGCTTGTTGCCTACACAGTACTGTTTCATGAATCTCCCGATTCAACCTTCAGTAGGCTTTTCGCTAATGACCGCCGCTGTTTGACTGTCTCTCCATGCGCCCACCGCTTTAAGCAGTTGGGAACTGCAATCAGCAATGAAAGCAAAAACAGACTAATCGGAAGAGCATTCGCTGTCTCGCTTGCTGCGGCAGAGACATGAACATTGTTTTTGTCTTTTGCTGTCTCTCTTTGTTTTAAGAAACTCTGTTTGTCTCTTTATGCCCTCAGATTTGCGATGTCTACTTTGATCTGAAATCACGTCACTAGGGTATTTTTATATCACTGTGAGAATTTCGCTTATTAATATACTATTTTTCGTATCAATGTAACTACAGCATCATATTGATATTAAATAGTAACTCTTGGATATTTAAAAATTGGTATTTTTGAAATTATATTGGAAGATCAACTCGATATTTGATCTTCTTTTTTTCTGTTTACTTGGATTTGCAGCACTTACCAATTTGAACCTATTTCGCCACCTCAGAGACTGAGAAACTGGTTGAATGTTCAACATACCACCCTAAAAATGCATTACAATTCGTGGTCCGTTCCGGGAAAGTTATTTGGGGTGTTTTCACCTCATAGTGAACACTTGCCAATGTCTACTAGACTCTATGCCAAGCATTTATGTATCTAGATTTCTCTTTTCATCCTTCATATGGTGTTAAGTGATGCTATCCGGAAGTCTCAGTATCTGTTACTATTAGATCTAAACTATTAGATTCAACTCCCCAGCAAACATTTTATTAACCTTTTGATAATAAACAAGAAAGAAAGTCGGTCAAGCCCGACTATAACATACTCTGTACCAAGAAATTTTGTATTTTGATCATAACTCGAAAACCGTTCATCCGATCTTCTTCATTCCTTTGGCGGATCGATAAGTTATTCTAATAACTAAATATGTCCAGAAGGAACAAGCCATCTATCTTCAAAACTGTGGGAGATATGACGTTTTTTCTAAATTGCGGGGGCGGGAGGGGGCGTGGCCAAAATTGAAAATAAACTTGATCTGCCTGCAGACATAAGAAGCATATGTCCCATACATGTCAAACCTCTATCTCTTACCATCTCTGAGATCTGTGCGTTCATAGGGACAGACAGACAGACGGACAGACGGACAGACGGACATGGCTATATCGACTCGGCTGTTGATGCTGATCAAGAATATATATACTTTATGGGGTCGGAGATGCTTCCTTCTGGATGTTACATACTTTTGCACAAACTTATAATACTCTATGTACCTACGGTACAGAGTATAAAAATAGTCATAAATGCGGTATTTTTCTGATCAGATATTATACTTTTGTCTGGAGAAAATGGTACCCTAGCCGCGACTCATCTTCAGGAGCCGATTTTAACCCGTTCTTCTGAACAGTTTTGACTCATTTTGGAGTAATTTTTGAGTCTTTTTCAGGAGTATTTCAATAAATCACACTGTAAGCATAAGTACGACTCTTTTCGAGTCTTCTTTCAATCGCCCATGATACTTATCCCCTTTTAATCATCAAAAGAGCTCGAAAAGGACTCATCAAGCTGATTTTTGTTAAAATGATCTTCCAAACGTTGGGTGGGTCAGCTCGATTTGTATTCAGATTTGTAAGACTTGCCGACTCAAAGCTCAGACAGTCAAGCAGCTCTCAGGGCGCTTGATTCTTACACCAAAACTGTCAAAACTTTCAGGGAATGCCATAGATCCTTAAATGAAATGGCTTGGCATTTCTGTATCCACCTTACGGAATGCAGTAGATCCTTGAATGAGATGGCTCGGCATCTCTGTATCTAACTTAACTGGGTGCCAGATCACCGCAACATTGTGGGTAACGAGGCAACCGACAGGCTGGCTAGACAGGGCCAGAAGAGCACGCTAGGAATGCCCTTGACCACATATAAACTAAACACAAGAAACCTTCCGGTTTGCACTGTAGCTAGGGTCACGACCTAAAACATACCAGTAGCCTTTTATGCCAAAGTAGAGGTACAATCTCTCTTCTAGCCGAAGCCCTCACTGTGAACATGCAAAACGACTTGTGTAGAAGCTGTGCAAGTGTGAGGAAGAGGTGGAAACTTTTCTTACATCTTAAATGCCACCGCCCAGCACTTAATAGGAGGCGACTCAAAACACTTGGTCACCTAGCTACCCAGTCGGACTTTTCATCATGAAAAAGGTACTTTCTCATGCTTACTTTTCACGTAATAAGGCATGAGAAAACCAGAGCCTTCGGCTTCGTTCGGCTCAGGGGTTCTTACTTTCTTAGTACTCCAGATGTACTTACTTTGAGTTTTTCATGCTTTCGAATGAAATTTCAGACTTTTAGCCTTACAAATACCTGAGAAAATAACGTGTGAGCTTTACATGATATATTCAGGGCTAATTTCATGCAAAAAAAGTCATGTAGAGACTATTTACCTGAAATATCATGCCATCGGGTGTACCTATTTTTCTCAACACATGACGCAAAGTCCGACTGGGTAAATGTGTTCTGTTGAAAGTATGCATTACGCCGGACGGAAAAGTAAGGAGCTACAACTGCTGCTTTTCTGTAAAGGGAGAGTAAACAGACTGCAAACAATCTGCATTACACAATTTAAAAGAAGTTGTACGCATTTGTAATGGAAGTCCGTTGGCAGTTCGGCTCTAGCTGACATCTTTTACTACTAGTAATGCAGGTAATGCCTATGGCAAAGTAAACCAGGCTGGTATGGGATTATTTCCGTCATACTGAAGGCAAAGTAATGAAGGAGTAAACCATTATGTAGTGTTCTAATAACAGTTCTCGGAACTAACTGAGATAGGAGATGCTTGTTACTGATTTCACAATGGTTCAATTGGCAGGCAACCCTAGGCAACTAAAGGTCTCAAGTAAAGTCTACAAATATACTGGATAGGGTAACTATAGTTATGAATAGAAGGAATGGACTCTGGGTTTTGTGTGTTTGAACTGCCTGCTCGGTGTCACACCACAGCTTTGATGATTGATTTTAACAGATCTGAAACGGATTCCATCTGACAGCATTAGTTAGCCTTTGTAGAACAGTCCAGTCCAGTATGTCAGCTAAAAGCCTTCCACCCTAAGATTGGTGTTTGGTTTGGTTCCCTGTAACGCATACTTCAGCTTAATTGTATATAAACTACACGATTTCCATAACTATCTTGACATGGTTAAACTAAAATCCAAGCCCTGCTGCTGCTTTAAATGGAGACTCAGACCGAGGCAATTGAGCTGGAAGGCCCTTCGATTGTTATGTACATTTCACACTCGATAACAGTCAGAAAGGCGCTTTCACTTCATTTGCATTCCAACTTTTGATGATCAACGCAGTGCAATGCGGGGAATGCGTCTTACGACGGGCAGTTCCTGAAGTGTCAAGTAGATGATGTGGAAATATATTTGGCACGTCAGTAACAGCCTGTTACAAGTCAGCAGCATCGACCAACAGCAGCCGGCCGGCGACCATTGGAGGAGGAGGAGGACAACACCCATGCTGGACATTGAAAACGGATGTTGTAGCTAAACTGGAACTCGTTTCTCAACTGTCATATGCATACGATAGCTATAACAGTGAGAATGGGGCTTCTGGGTTAAATGCAATAAGTGAATCAGCAGCTGCTTTTTGTGATCTCAAAAGGGAATCCAATCCAATTTGGTAAAAAAAAGGTGTGTTATGAACTTTATTTAAACATAAATATTGATATGCTATGCTAACTAAATGGCAAATAAGATTAGTTGATTCTTTTATTATTATTGTGGGAGCATGAAGAACATCATGTGTGTGTGTGTGGGTGGGAAGGTTGGGTTGGGAATGATGCATGCAGATTGCTTATCTAATACTTTGCCCTTTCCCTAATGTTGTCTTTTGGCTTCTCCATGTGTGTGTGGAGCTGGTGGGCTTTTAGCCCATGGCATCCTTTGCGCAGAGTCTTTCCATTTGCTCCGAATAGAAGGTATTAAAGTTGATTCGATGCACGAGATTCATAAAACGATCGGCCGTATTCTCCTTGGCCAGATCAGTGATTTGCCTCAGGAACGAGATAAGCAGGCCAGTGAATTCCAGATCAAAGCGCTTCACACGCTCTGCGAATGTGTCCGTGGGATCCAAAGAAGTCTCGATCTGTGTAACAACAAATGGGTAAAGTTTAAGTCCAAATCGGTTTAAGCTGCTTCAGGCAAAACAAAACAAACGAAAAACAAGGCAACCAAAACGAAAGCAAAGCACAACAGCCAGCCTGGTACGCTGCTGTGACGGGCGGGCGGGTGGTTGGGTGGTTGGGTGTTTGGTATATACCTGCGGTTGGGCTGAGCTTTCTTGATCAGAGTCAAAGGTGTCCGAACTATCGTCGCTGCTGTCGACCACCATCGACTTGAGCTCGGCATCGCGAAAGAAAGGCTGCGAGCGCTACAAATGCAATGGCAGAGGCAGGCAGGTGGGCAGGGAGAGAAACAAGACAAGATACGAGAGAGTATATACGGACGGTGCACCTACGAGACGACCTTACACATTCAGCCTGCACCATTACCGCCAGCGCTTACCTGTATAAACTCGCAGAACTTCAGACAGATCTTACACAGCTTGAAGATGGCACGGTTCAGGTGCGACGACTCCGTCAGCATGCAGTTCTTCAAGCACGAGTCCAGGAAGTCCTGATGCAGGCTCAACACATTGTCCACATTCTCCACCTTCTTCATCTTCTCAATGAATATGTGCCAGTTGGGCTCAATGATCTCAATCATCATGTAATACTCCAGATTTTGTATGGCGTTCATCATGCGCTGGCGCAGGGTGAAGGCCGAGCGGTATAGCTCGGCGGCCATGGGAGAGAACTTCTTGGCCACAGAGTTTTCCTTCCAGATTCTAAAAGCAGATTGATTCGGTTACTCTCGGTGGAGCCAGTGGCAACTGTTTACTCACTTGCAGAGCTGTCGCTCCACATGCTTGCAATAAAAGAGCTGGCGGAAGAGCATCTGATACTTGGATATGGCAATGTGATTGAGCACCAACGACACGGGCCACTTTACCTCATAGGTAAAGGCAAAGCACTCCAGGCCACTCAGGTCCAGGCGGTCATGCGACTGCCAATACTCTAAATGAAGTGAAAAAGCAAACAGATGAAGAGCCCCTGACATAATCTGCCCCACTCACCTTCCTTCTGGTTCATAATCTTGGACATCTGCGTGACCAGGTCATACGTGAGCAGCTCGCAGTGCAAGTCATCTTTGTACGGATCATTGCGCGCCGAGGATAGACGCAGTGTCAGACCCAACAGATTCTCCAATGTCATGGGCAGCACATGATCCACATTCTTGGCCAGCTCGTCCTCGCAGGCGTCCATAAACTGCATGGTGAAGTCACCCTGATTGAGCAACAAATAACGCTTCACCGACTGCAGATGGCCCATCAGATCGTTCTCCGTGAGCAGCACGTCCAGCAGCATGCGAGCCGCAAAGTAGTACGCATCATTGATGACAAACACATGCTTCTCCGTGGTCGGATTCAGCTGCAGATGCATTTGCTGGGTGGGCATCACACGCTTGCCGCACTGCCTAATCACATTCAGATACTTGCCGGTGCGCAGAATCTTGTCGGAGTACTTCTCCAGGAATGTGGGTATGCGATCCCGTCGCACAGTATACCGCTTCTCCCAGTAATCATCCGAATAGTGCTCGGGCAGCTCATCCTGATGGATAACCTCATTGTCTTCGACCAGAAACTCCTGGCAGCGATCCACAATGATGCCCTTTTGGATCCATAGCTGCAGCATACGCATATACGGCTCGGCTGCCTCATGTGTGAGGGCAATGATTAGCTTTTGTGCTGACTTGTCACCCTCCAGGCGCTTGATACGTCCATACAGATGGGAGAGCACGGCGGCACCTTTCAGCTCTTTCTGAAAAAGAGGCAAACGAAATGAAATGAACTTAACAAATGCTCTTGCAGACATCCTAAGCTCTAAATAGACGAACATAGTGTTGATCACATTCCTCTGCAGAAACTGGCTAAATGCTTAGAATCGTCTGAATGTCGCAGCCTCTTTCCTCTACTGGACTTGGTATCAAGTCAGCTAGCTAAGCTGATGACCAGGAACACTCGACCACAATCAGCAACCAAGCAGGGTAAACCGTTTGTATATTTCAAGAATGCGCGATAGGCATAACCCATTCCACAGCACAACTCAAGCCTTCCATTATGCCCATATTTCCAAAGTGCAACGAGGCAATATCCCTGGACAAAAGTGTATGCACAAATGGTTTCAACTACTGCAGATAGCGGAGCTACACACATAAGTGGCCAATTGGTTTGGCATTCATCAGTTAAGCGTTCAAGAAAAGGACATGAATGATGTGAAAGATCATTAATAATGTAGAATATGTGGCTGGTGAGACGGAACCTTGCTGGAAAACAATCCAACACACATCAGCACTTTGTGGATACAAGTTTTTGAAGAAGTGTGTTCCAATGCTTCTGCTGATTACTGATTCAAGCCTTGGAGACTTCAAATAAACTGGGAAAAGTCGACAATCGAAACTCGAAATGTGGTTCCTTAAGAAGGAAGAACAACTCAAGATTGTACAGATGTATTAATATCTAGGCTCGAGACTCACTCAAAATATGGATATGGAAAGGCAAGGTTTATAAAAAAGGCAAAGACACCACAAGGACTATAAACAGTACATGGAAAACTTTTCAGGGGAAACAACAAACAAAAGCAAGCGCCCAACATAGGCAACATCCATGTGCTATTACGTTTTAAGCGTCAGGGGTAAGTATGGGGTCATAACGAGTATGAGAAAGTGGAAAAACTAAGACGCATGTTCTGAAAAAAAAGTATTCAAAAACCCACAGAACCCTACCGAATACGCTCTGCTCTTTGAAACCGGCCTAACCACTCTTCACCACCATCCCCTTCAGCAGGTATTTCAACTATATGGCAAAAATAATGCAACTACCGGATCAAAGACAGCCAAAGTTTATAGCAAAGCATCTACCCGCGGAAAAGTCACCCTTTATGTCGAATAGGAAGCAGGAAACCATGTCGACGACAATTCGACATAGAGTCAGAGGCAAGAATATGGCCCGGCACAGTCATGTTAGGCTCAATTAGACAAAAAATTTGACTATAATTTGAATGAAAACGATTATTTCAGCGACAACTTGGAGGCCAAGCATTAGGCTGCCTTAACACTGTTCGACACATGAGACATAATAATCTAGTAGGCCTGCGTTTCATTATGTTTGGCCCATGAATTTGAAGAGATTTTTACATTTGAAACAACTAACAACTGTCTCATGTGTTGAGCTTAAGGCCCAAAGCGACATACGAGAAGATGTGCTGTACTTAATAGCTGTATGTCCCGATATTGAAGGAGATTAGGTTCCGCTACTTTGGAACTACTTTTGAACAGTTACTGTTTGGTGTGGTTTGGATTATGGAGTGGTGCCGTAACAGCCGTAGAAGCAGAAGCTACATTATTAGCATACCGTTTGCATATCCACCAAAGTCTTAAACAACTCCTCCATAACCCAGATGGTGGGTCTCAGATAATAGAGCAACTTTTGCACTGTCAACTGTTGTTTCTGCATTTCCAGCTCCATTTGTGTGAGCAGCAGCTGAAAAAGAAAGTTGGAATGGCATTACTTTAAAGTCAACGCGATTGCCGTCCTCTCAACTTACATAGAAATCATGCGACAGCGCCTGCAATGCCGCATTAAGGGAATTGTGCACCTGTCCTTGGCCATCGGTGGCCGCCATTATCTTTTGTATGCCCACGAAATGCGAAGCCAGCGGCACAATGTCATCCACCAGTTCCTGTATCGATTTGTCCAAGTGGGGATGAATGCTAAACGGTGTCCCATATTTAGCCATACCCTCAGCCTCAGGGTCCAGTTGCCTTTGGGGCAAAATGAAATTGCCTCGGATGCCGCTCAGGCAGTAAATGATTTCGGTCATCATGACTCGCTGCTGGCTGTCCAATGGCAGTGCTCCGATATCCGGCTGGGGCAGCTTGGTGGTATCCACCTTGCAGAAGTCCCACAGCGAATGTGTGCGACACTCATCCGGCAGGCCGGAGGCCTCCGCCAGGGAATTATTCAGACCCGTTGAACTGCTTTTGAGGCCGCTGGAGGATTTTATGGTACTCGGCTCGAGCAACACGCGCTGGTTGCCTATCGAACTGTTCGACACGGCATTGAGCACGCGCTCCTTGATCACACTTAGATCGCCGCGTTCCGGCTGGCGGCGCCCAAACAAGCCGCTAATACTGGTGGTGGGCTGCGGAACCTGCGGAGCGGAGGCAACAGTGGGCTCCGATTTGCGTATGTTAATGGGCGTTGATGTGGAGATGTCCTGGGTAGTGCGCGATCTTGGCATTGGAGCACGCTCGTGGGGCAACGTCTGTGCTCGCTCCTGGGGCAACGTTTGCGCACGGTCCTGGGGCACAGTTTGCACCGCTTTGACACTGCAGGCGGGCATTGTACTCTTCTTACTGGGGGCAGGTTTCCTGGAGGGCATTGAATCTTCCGGTCCCGCCTCTGTTTTATGGCTGAGGGTGTGATCTTCGCTGTAGCGTTCGGCGAATACGAGAAGCGCATACATGGGATCCTTTCTATGGACGACAGAAGGATGTCGTAGCTAAAACAACTGGCTCTGTGGGCAAATCACTTGAACTTACCTTTCAAGTACGTGTGTAATCTCGATCAGCACATCACAGCAGTTGGGCCGATGTTGGCTGATGGACTCCAGCAGCAGCAGAAGTTTACGGTCCGAAACCCGCTTATCGTGCGTGGCCCGAAATGCCCGTAGAATGGTATCCGGCGTCTGTGGAGCTCTGCGAACGAAAGACACAAAAATGGTCACAGCTGCTGCATCAGCACGATCACGATCTCACAGAGGCGCGATAGGCCGGAATTGAACCACCACACGACAAAGACGCCGTCTCTGCACTTACTGAGACTCGGCAATGAGCTTGGCCAGCACCAAACGCACTGGATCGTTTTTACTCATTGCGAATGCAAATTGTTGTTACAATTGTTTAAAGCAACGGTTTAAATTTACAGTAAAATGTGCAATCTGAGAGCCAGGCAAATGCTCATCGCTCTCCTATAGAGATGAGCAACACAGTCACAATGGAGATGCACTGTTACAGAGGTGAGCGCGTGATGGATGTTTTAAATCAAAACTTTCATATCAAAACCTATTGATTGACACATTAAAATTTATTGCTTGTGATTTTTATGTATATTTTAATTGCTTAACAATAATGTCAAGTTGTCGAGTAGCTAGCAAAGAAATGCAGCTGCCTGGCACAGCTGATAAGCAGTCATGTTATGCTCTCATCTCTAACATATACTGCTACTTGCCCAGTGGCGTCCTCTAGCGGCATGAAGCAACCAAATATCTCCGACTCCAATTATGTGTAGGAAGTTAGGCACGGACCTGGACTTTTTTAAAAGAGCAGCTAAAAACAAACGCTCGGTAGACTCGGAAACGACTCTTCTGCTCTTCAGGGAACAAGTAGACAGACTAACTAAGCGGGGTTTCCAAATCTATTTTACTGATGGCTTAGTAACCAGTATCCATTCTAGCACTGCATTTCTTCTTGATAGTTCAGAAATTTCAGACAGTTTTTACACCAATAAAATCCTTTGGTCTCTTTCTGCTGAGCTACTTGCAATAGACAAAGCACTAGTCCATGCCTTCTCGTGGGGCATACCTCGCAAATCTAAGCTGAAACCAAAAAGTATAAAAATGATAAACAGATTACTTAGCGGCAACGCACTTGATAAAGCAACCCTCGTTTAAATGCACGTTCTCAATGATAGCAGATGCGATAGTTGCGAAACTATCGATAACGCTTCACATATAATATTTAACTGCACGAAATTCAACTCATCACGACAGCATTACCCATCACTATTTTTTTTTATTTTTTGATGAAATTGAATCAAACTTATTGCAATGTTAACATTATGTGCCCGAATTAACGACAAGGCAACGCGGCGGTATTGTGAATGTGAATTGTGCAGCAACAAATCGTAAACAGGAGTCGGATCGGAAATGTGTATGTTTGTTGTTTGCTCAAAAAAAAATAATAGAAACTTCTCTCACCCATACACACAAATCAAAAGGAAAATTTCTCTCACAAATACAAACAAAATAAAGAGTTTGCCCAGTGGTATCGGCTCGACTGGGAGAGAGGAGCGATACGGCAATCCGGCGGCTGGGAGGATGTGTGAGAGACAGATTTTGTATTGTATATTTCCGAAATTCCATTTCAATGAATTGCAATTTGTGTAAGGAAACCCCAAGACCCCAGAGAGTGGGCAGCAGATCTGAGCCGGCTGGCTGGAGAACTGTAAATCCTGCGTGTAAATGTGTGGCATGCATGCAGTATATATGTCCATATACGATACATATGTATGTATGTACACTCATTCCTAGGCGGCTCCTTGCCTCGCTTGTGGCGGCTGTCAACAAGTTTATTTTTAGTTTGACGCCGCCGCCGCCACCGCCTTCCAATTTAAAGAAGCAACCAAATTTGTGTACAACTTCAATTTGTAGGCTACCCAAACACAAATTTCGCCTTCCACTGAGAAGTTGCGCTGGAAGATTTGTCTATGCCATGCCGGAATTTGTGTTGTATATGTTAAGTTTATTGAGCTGAAACGGTGGGAAATAATTACATGGACTGACCCGGTTTATGTTAATTATTTCCTAGAATTATATTTACTTAAACTGTTCTATTCTTAAGCTGTTTCCGGTAACAAAGTATGGCCAATTGCAAAACACTAACCATTTGATAGTTAATTAGGCTCTCACACATATTGTGAGGACACAAACAGGAGCTTGTGTTGGTCAGTGAGAATGACATTGGGCCGTCTTATACTCACCGATGCACCTAATCATAAGTTCGTACTCGTTCGGCTAGTGTCTGTGTGTTAACTTCGGCCCCCCCCGGGGGCTATTCACTCTCAGGTCACTTTCATTGACCCAGGTCGTTTTATATTGGTCTTCTCAAGGAACCGTCCAGTGGGAAAGTCTGTCAAGTGTAATTTTGTTCATAGCTTGGCTATCGTACTTGTGGCCATCTAATTTATGTGTTATCAAAACGGAGTCTACCTCCTATAAGAGGGCCTTAGCTGTCACCTACCCACTTACCTTGATGTGCTGTTGGCCGACTCATCTATATTAGCCTTAAATTAAGCCAGCTTTTATCATCTGTTTTGATTCGATATATCATGATAACTGCCCTTCAAAGTATGCTACGCTTATCAGTATTAATAAGATAGGGAAAAATTCATAATTTTCTATCCATAATTGGTTAACAAGAAAGAAAGTCGGTCAAGCCCGACTATAACATACTCTGTACCAAGAAAATTTGTCTTTTGATCATAACTCGAAAACCGTTCATCCGATCTTCTTCATTTCTTTGGCGGATCGATAAGTTATCCTAATAACTAAATATGTCCAGAAGGAACAAGCCATCTATCTTCAAAACTGTGGGAGATATGACGTTTTTTCTAAATTGCGGGGGCGGGAGGGGGCGTGGCCAAAATTGAAAATAAACTTGATTCTGCCTGCAGACATAAGAAGCATATGTCCCATACATGTCAAACCTCTATCTCTTACCATCTCTGAGATCAGTGCGTTCATACGGACAGACGGACAGACGGACATGGCTATATCGACTCGGCTGTTGATGCTGATCAAGAATATATATTCTTTATGGGGTCGGAGATGCTTCCTTCGGGATGTTACATACTTTTGCACAAACTTATAATACTCTATGTACCTTCGGTACAGAGTATAAAAACTCTTACAAACCTGTCAACCTGTCTATTTTCAAACCAGCAAATTAATTTCTGCAAAATGCCAAAATGTTATCAAAATTTATCTCGTCTCCCAAACATTTCCTCCACACATTTCGGTCATTGTATTGCTGAAATCTATGGTTATTATGTTAATAAAAGGCTTATTAGACTCAGCTTTAAATCTTTGTAAACAAATCGAACCATTTTGTTAGCAATTCGAATTCCCCCTACTTCAAATTTGCCTTTCTAAGTAAAGGGACTTTTTGGGGGCTAACCTTACTCCTCGCTGATCGTTTTAAAAGGATCACTTTTCTGTTTTCTTAGCTAAGCTAATTTCTTACATTCATTCAGAAGCATTTGGCTATAGTCTTCTGTGCTCAGCACTGCAGCTATGTGGCCAAGCCCATCTTATATTAATTAAAAGATCAGCCAAGTCCTTATTACTGCAAACCTTTTCACTATCTTAACTATGGCAAACCAAAGCTATGTTTCGTCTCTATAATCTTTATTTTTTAATAATAAACTAACTATTTGCCAGCATGCTTAAAATTTTGCTTTTTATGACAAATTTCTATGACTCATGACAGTGTGAATGCTCAGTGTGAATAGCCCTTAAGGGGACACTCATTAATTGTTATCATTTTCCTGGACTTTCATTTATTTTTTCTATTTATTTGAGATGAAATGAGGTTGAAACTGAAAATGATTATGGAAACATAAAGATCTGGTTATGAATAACCTGGTTCTCAAATAGAAGGTCCGAAGACTATTATCTGTCAGTTTATGGGGGTGGTCTGACAGCCTCTACATGTGTTTTTGGTTGAATCTATGAATTTCCTGGAATTTAGAGCTCAATTTGCAGTTCTTCGATGGTAGTTGGGTAAAAGGTATAAGCTGAAATTTTGCACAGAGTCTTCTTATGGCTGCACGCTACTAATATGTCGGAACCAACCGGATCGGATGACTATATCTCATAGCTGTCATAGGAACAATCGCTTGGAAAACTAGTTTTAGTAAGAAAAACTTGTTGCTTTTCCATGGAAACGTCTTCATTCTTTGTGTTTCTTAGTTTGCCATGCTTTTTTATAATTCTACCAAGTTTTATTAAAATCGTACAACTATATGGTATAGCTGCCATACAAAAGATAGGTCTGAAAAACAGTCTTAGTTAGAAAAACTTTCTTGTTTTTAATGGTAGCTGGCTGAAATTTTGTATTTGTTTGATTCACATACTGTTATATAATTTTACAAATTGTTGGCCAAATCGGTTGACTGTATCATATAGCTGCCATACGAACGATCGGTCGGAAAATGGGAAAAAGAGTATTTTTTTTGAAAATATTTAAGCGAGCACTTGCAAGGGTATAAAAACTTCGAAACAGACGAAGTTAGCTTAGCTTTTCGGCAACCTTACGCATTTCTGTTCTTGGATCGCCCTTAATTTCACCCCTCCTGAAACCCTTCTTTGAGTCTACCCAGATACTTAGTCGCGATTTACTCTTAAATCTGATCGAAAAGACATATTTTTGGATTCCGAAATGAGCTAAAAAAACGTACTTTCAGTTCAACAAATGCACTTAACTCCGCCGACTACTAACTTTGACTTAAATATTTAGAAATTTTCTTGTATTTGTTCCTAAGTTATCAAAACCTTTATTTATGGTGTCCTTTATGAGGTTTTAGCTTTGGTTTTTGAGAGCTATTAAACACCTGGTTTTTGATTAAACCAACTCTATTTGGTCCAGCAGCCAATCTCTCAAAAATAACCACTAACTTTTTTTTCAAACCCAAAAAGCTCTTCGTTTTAAATGTCAAGCTCACTGAAAAGGGGGTGTGCCCCACAGAAATCTGTAGTGACTTTCGTATAAACGCTTGCAAAGTAAACGCTTGTGAAGTGAAAGGAAAAGGCAGTAAAAAAAGGGAAGAGATTGGGTGACTTGAAAAGCACTGTTCATCGTAGTAGGGTTCCAAATCGCTTAACATTCACCCTCTATTCGAGCAACTAAAGATATATCCTTCAAGTATTCAAATTTAAGTATACATTTTATACGAAAATCACCAGAGAAATCCGAAAGTCAACCCAGGAAAGTGTTTTTCCCTCTGAACTTTTAGTCCAACACTTGACATTTCGATCACTTCGAAATTGAATTCATAGAAAACATTCAAATTGTTGTTACTTCTGAAGAACGGGTATATTTAGACACGACAGGGTACAAGGAATTTCGCCCCTTGACTTTTAAAGCTGCCATGTCCTCCGATAACAGGCATATTCAGAGCACAAGTGGGCAATTGCAGGAGATGTAAGGCATTGCAGGCCGGTTTTAAACCGAACCTTTTCGACTCCGACTCTTCTTTTACTGTGAACCGAAACTCTTTAGAAACAACAAGAAAGAAAGTCGGTCAAGCCCGACTATAACATACTCTGTACCAAGAAATTTTGTCTTTTGATCATAACTCGAAAACCGTTCATCCGATCTTCTTCATTCCTTTGGCGGATCGATAAGTTATTCTAATAACTAAATATGTCCAGAAGGAACAAGCCATCTATCTTCAAAACTGTGGGAGATATGACGTATTTTCTCAAATTGCGGGGGCGGGAGGGGGCGTGGCCAAAATTGAAATAAACGCTTGATCTGCCTGCAGACATAAGAAGCATATGTCCCATACATGTCAAACCTCTATCTCTTACCATCTCTGAGATCTGTGCGTTCATACGGACAGACGGACAGACGGACATGGCTATATCGACTCGGCTGTTGATGCTGATCAAGAATATATATACTTTATGGGGTCGGAGATGCTTCCTTCTGCATGTTACATACTTTTGCACAAACTTATAATACTCTATGTACCTACGGTACAGAGTATAAAAAGCTGAACCCGAAATCTAATATAATGGTTCGGTTCAGCAAAAATGGTAGACTTAAGATAATTTGACCTTCTGTCTAGCGTCTTCATGTGTTTTCTGGTTGTTTTTGAGCAACTGAACTGAACCGCATTGAACCGTTTTGCTTTACGGCTTTCGTTTTGGTTCAGCATGCTCGAAGGTACGGTACGAAGGTTCGGCTTAATGGTTATCCAGCTGGGTTTGGTTTGGCATTCCAGTTAGTTTCATTTCAAAACTGTGCCTCCGCCCAAGACGTTGTCATTGCCAACATCGTCTTAAGGGATTCGAATTGCATTCAATTTGGCCAGTTCGCAACACTCGTTAACCATCATCACCACAACATCAACAACTGCGGACAGCAGTCGGTTTGTTGCCATGATAATTTATTTTAGATGTGATAAGGCAGCTAGCTAGCTTGTTCAGCTGAATGATAACGAAGCTCCACCACCACCACTACCAACAGTCCAATGAGCTACTACGTCCGGACAATGACAACAAAGACGCACACACACACACACGCACACATCATAGTAGGTATAACCCTCTCCGCCCGGACAATAGTTCATTGAAAGTGCAAATGCTGCTGCTGCCGCGGCCGCGGCCGCTTCTGTCGCTGCTGCCGCCGCGCTTGTCTGTGCTCAGCGGGCCGTGGGCCGCCCATTGGCGATTAGATTGTAAAAGTGCTCAGAGCTTGGAGCAAGCTCATCGCTGACTTGTACCTTCAGTCGCTAGCGAAATTTTCACATTAACGGTGGGGCAGAACGGAACGGAACGGTACGGATCGTCATAAATGCGCGAGCGCTCGCACCGCTTTGGCTCGTGACCCGCCCCAATTGAGTGTGCTATCATAGTGTGTGTGCCAGCGTGAGTGTGTGTGTGTGCTGGCTGCTATCCAATGTCAAATCGATTAGAAGCCAGCCAGCCCTATTTTGTTTATGTGATTGTTCCCATCTTCGGGCTCAAGTTTTGAACACAGTTTTCTGGCTGGGGGATAGCAAATGATACGCTTGCTGCGTTTGCCCCAGTTCTCTCCGTACAACAACAACACCAGCAACAACAGCAATGCGCGTCCTAAACACCGAGTTGCGTTTACGCTTTAAAAATCGCAAACCCCGTCCGTTCAATCGGACGGCCAGCGCCGATGATGCGGCCGCCATTGGCAGCGATCAGCGCGAGATTGGAGCTCCAACTATGAGTATGTATACGACCTTGGGACATGGAATGTGCCATACCAGAAAGTATTTACGATAATTTAGTGAATCGATTTGGCTAATTGATTGCCGCACCACCGGATGCTGTTCCATAAATTGATTGTTGGCTTTATCGGTTGCAGATGGTGGTGAATAATATGGCGCTTGCCGTATCTAATCTAATCGCCCGGCAGCGTCCGTGTCAGTCAACACATGTCCACATGGTTAGAATTGTTGCTGCTGTTGACATTTGCCAGCGAGATTACCCAACCCAGCACCCAGTTCGAGCCAAGCCAATCCACAATCCATTGAGTTGAAAATTTGAAAAGGGTTTTTGTTTAATTGTTTTGGGCCAACACAATTTTGTTGTTGCTGCTGTTGCTTTGCTTTCACTGCACTTTCTAATACACCAAATGGGACAACAACAGGCGGTTAAGCTGTCACCTGTTGCCCATCTCCGCCACCACAGACTGTGTGCATGTGTGCATGTGTGTGTGTGTGTCCTCAACAGAGATTGTGTGTGTGTGTGTGGCGCTGGCAAACGAATATGAAGAACAATGAGGCCATTGGTTAAGCAGTTTCAATTCAAAATACGAAAATTAATTAATATTTTGAAAGGACCTTTGACGGCAGATCAATAAATCAATTAGGAATTAGAATGGGCTAAGCTGCTTACGTCGCTTTTGTTTGGGTTCACAAAATCGAAAACACACAAAGCTTTTGGCCAGGCCAAGAGCAGCGGGTAAAGTTGCCACTCCGGGTTATCCAAGCTCCCACAGGGGCGTGTAATTGAGTTCCCAGTTGCTGCAGCTTGTCCTGCCCGGTTATCTCCAGCCACATTTCTGAAATTGACCATAGATCTTATCTCCACGCAGTTATTTACTGTCTCCGGTTGCTTGTCAGCTTTTCTGATAGACAATCTCTGATTAGAAGGCTTATAAAGGGTGATTTTTTTAGTCGCTTTCGGATTAAGTTGAGACAGAAAATATACATAAAATTCTGGAAAATGTATGAAATAATGTTTAAGCATGATTTCATGTAAATGTTGATATGGTTCATAAGCTGGGCCCAATTTTGGCTTACTCTTTTTAACATTTCAGTCGGCAGGGTATGGGACATATGCTTCTTATGTCTGCAGGCAGATCAAGTTTATTTTCAATTTTGGCCACGCCCCCTCCCGCCCCCGCAATTTAGAAAAAACGTCATATCTCCCACAGTTTTGAAGATAGATGGCTTGTTTCTTCTAGACATATTTAGTTATCAGGATAACTTATCGATCCGCCAAAGAAATGGAGAAAATCAGACAAGACAAATTTCCTTGGCACAGAGTATGTTATAGTCGGGCTTGACCGACTTTCTTTCTTGTTTTTACTTATTTTTGAACGAATGTTTACACACACACACACACACTCACATAAACGCATGCTCTAACTGACGATTCGAAAAGCAAAATTGTTTCGCTTATAGCTCTAGAGTTTTCTGTCCGATCTTATTGTACTTTTCAGTTTAAAAAGATATAGGGCCTAACTTGATGTTTATTAAGCCACAAGGCTCTAGCTTGGAAAATTGTGGCTCTGATGGCATTTTCCAAAACATGGTCTGTGTATGGTATACACCTACCTTCATGCTAAAATTTGTGGCTCCAGCTCTTATGGCCACTGAGATCGACAAGTTCATAGCTATATCGACTCGGCTGTTGATGCTGTTCAAGAATATATATATACCTTCTTACCTGTTACATACTTTTGCACCACTTCTTGATACCCCCTTATTCCATTTTTAAAGTGACCTGAGCAAAAGTCACCAGGGAAAGAACAATTGAAGTAGCAAATGTTTAATGCACTTTCAGGCTCTATATGCAAAAATTCTACATTTCTATTGATTCATCCAGTAAAACGACTAACAACTAAGAGTCATAACTTTGTCTAGCCTCCTCGGCTTGACGCAAAACTTGTGTTTGATGCGTCAGAGTGTAGTCTGATCGCTGTTTGTAATTTATATATACATTTTTAAATGCATCTTGGTGACTGACCATACAAGTCTAATGATAAACTGCGGCCTGCAGAGCAGTTGGCTCCTTATAAGGTGATCTGTTGGTAGCATGTGGCCGGTGATCCTGACTCAAGCATGTTTTACATTTATCTTGTTGTTCATAGTCGGAGATTGGTATAATCAATCTAGACTTACCTTGGCTCCTTCAGCCCTTTGATAACATTTGATAAGATTTCCCTTTTAGTTCTGATCTCGTTTGTCTTGCCGCAAAGAAGCTCAGGTGAAATCTAAACCACTTGCTGGCTATTTAGCCATTGTCAGACCTAGGTAAGTGGTTATGTGGTCACGTATGACATGGCGCTTTCCCTGCTTGGGTGTGTGTGTGTGTGTTGTGGTGTGTCAACTCTGATTGTGGGCTTCTTTAACTCTTTTTTTTATGTCTGCTGCTTTTTACTTACACAATTGCCATTCTGCACTTTTGCTTTCCTGTAGATTTCATTTTCATGTCGTCGCCCCGAAACCAACCAACGTACATACAAACCATCTATGTCATAATTGTTTACCCAACCCCGCACATCTCCTCTCGGTTTTCCATTGTTGTGTGTGTGTGTTTGTGTGTGTGTGGTTGGTTAGTTGTGGCTTTCTTCTTCTGGACAGTCAACATGGCGTGAAGTTAGTTTTCTTTGGTGCAAAAACTTTCAATCTTTTTCTTTTCGTTTATGTTTTTTTTTTTGTTAAACATCTGAAGCGTGTCTACTGGACATCAGCAACAGCCACCCTATGGAAATGTGTTGAAATTGGTGCAACTTTTGGCTCACAATGTTGTTTTATGCAAATTGACGAATTTGTACGAATTTATTAAAAATAATAAAGGTTTATCGGCGGCAGAAAGAAAGGTTATTCCTTTCCTTTCGTCAAATACTAGATCCAATCATTCCATACCAATAAAAGAGGCCAAAAGAGATAAGAAATACATATCCATTGAATGATATGCCGCATTCATTTGGACACGAATATGTCTTAGATATCCTTTTAATCATTCATCAAAGCTGCAAATCGATCAAAGGATATGAAATATGTTTAACATTTGGATGATTTTCAGCTCCGTTGGATTGATGAAAAGCAAATTACAGACATTTCCAGTCCAAATGGATCTTTTCTGTCTGTTTAAATATTCATTTTCAATGTTTCATTTAGCGGGTGAACCGTTTTAAAACGCTGTTTCAGAGCAGATTAGAGGGCTGACTGTAAGCAGATGGAGGCGACAGTCACAGCTAGTTCAGAAGTTGTCATATAAACAATGCTGCAATGTCGCTTTCAGTCTCCAATTAAGGTCTTGACTCAGTCCTTGCTAAAGTCTAGAGTGGGAGGGAGTGGTGCAGCGGGTAGTGTGTGTGCCTGCTGTGAAAAAAAGTTGGGTCTTCTAATGTAAAAGAATTTTCTTGAAGTACTTACACATCCTTTCATCTTTATAAGCTATAAGCGCCAGCTTAGACTTAACTATTCTCAACTCTCTAGTGCAGAATATAAAGAGTCAAGAGATTAAGAGCAGCTCGACTCGGGCAAATATTCAAAGTATAGGGAGATGTTACAGGAAGGTAAGGAGCTAAGTTTTTGACAGTTTCTTTAATGGGGTGTATACTAAGCTTAGATCCAAAATGAGGGTTCCAAAATGTACTACACCCATATGAATTTCGAAAAAGAGTTCTAATTGCGCCAAAAGACAACAAAGGTTAGTTGAAAGACCGATAAAGAGCTCAGATTGTGGAAGAGAATTCAAAGCTTACATAAAGTTAGTTTCCACTTTTCCTCTCATCACTTGAGCTGTAATCTCTAAGAGATTACATCTCTAGCGTGGACAGGTGTCGCATATATGCCACACGACACGACTCTAGCACGAATGGCATATTTAAAGTTTATTTATATGCAAGTTCAAATTAAGAGCCGATTTCACATCGTCAAGAAAGCCCGATCTGTCACCTAAACTTACAAATAACAAAGAAAGTGCCAATTTCTCAACTTCTAAATAGCTTCTATATGTCAGCTAAACTTAGATTTTGCTCTGTAAAATGTAGGTTTATGTGACAGATGTAGAAGATAAGAAAACGGCCCTAAGTTTATCTGAGGCAAAGCAGCTAAATAGATTCTAGAAGATTAGAAAAATGCAGGGCTGCCAACCGGTGCTGAACCGAACCGAACCGAACCGAACAGCTTCTTCCAGCTGGTGAACCGAACCGGCTTTCTTTTCATAAATGCTGAACCAAACCGAAAGCTACAAAGATTTGGTTCAGTTCTCTGACTAGTTTGAAGATGCGTATCGCTTTCCTTAAGACATTAATTTGGTAAAAGAAATCGTTGCCCTAAGATAATTATATGACAATTCGTTCTGTTTTCTACAATCTTAGCGTTGCCGGTGGACCAGTGGATCTAGTGGACCATATTTTCAGTTTTCTGTAGGACTTCTTTTTACCTTGATTCAAACTTAGCCAGGAGAGTTTTTATACTCTGGTACATAGAGTACTATAAGTTTGTGCAAAAGTATGTAACAGCCAGAAGGAAGCATCTTCGACCCCATAAAGTATATATATATTCTTGATCAGCATCAACAGCCGAGTCATGTCCGTCATGTCCGTCTGTCTGTCTGTATGAACGCACAGTTCTCAGAGATGGTAAGAGATAGAGATTTGATATGTATGGGACATATGCTTCTTATGTCTGCAGGCAGTTCAAGTTTATTTTCAATTTTGGCCACGCCCCCTGCCGCCACCGCAATTTAGAAAAAACGTCATATCTCCCACAGTTTTGAAGATAGATGGCTTGTTTCTTCTTTAGTTATTAGGAAAACTTATCGATCCGCTAAAGGAATGAAGAAGATCGGATGAACGGTTTTCGAGTTATGATCAAAAGACTGTTTCTTGGTTTAGAGTATGTTATAGTCGGGCTGACCGACTTTCTTTCTTGTTTCTGATATAATATGTTAATAATAGAGCATGGTACATATTCTTTGCTAATCGACATTCTAGCTTTATTAGTTCTTGGCATATTTTGTCATTTAATTTACAGAATAATCTGAAGGGAATTGCTTCAGGCTGTTGCTCTGCAAGGTTTCTTTCAGTTTATTGTACAGAAATATGGATGTAGTTGTTTTTTCAAGGCAAAAATGTTCTAAGCATGCTGTGGTGACTGACTATTGTCAGCTTATAATGTGTTTCACGCACGCACATGCACGAAATGAACACTTCGTGTCAAGTCGTGCATGTTTATGACACGAAATGAACACTTCGTGTCAAGTCGTGCGTGTTTGGGACACGAAATGAACACTTCGTGTTAAGTCGTGCATGTTTGTGACACGAAATAGAACACGACAAGCGGCCAAATCTGCAAAAGGAGTTGATAAAGTTGCAATGTTTTCATAGAATGTGAACCATGTGAAACTAGTCGTTTTCCCCACCTGTTGCACAGTCGTTCCGAGCCAAGTCTGAAGATGTATATATAGCTTATTTCTGGAGAATACAAATAAGAATATACCATTAATTTCTAAGGAATTCCTGGTGACCATTCTTATCGACTTACAACTTCCCATTAGAGCAGCGTCATCATTCTTGGGCCGAACTTAGTTGAGTTGTGTGCGTGTGTGTGTCGTGACGGGTGACGTACACATGTCATACTACCAGCCACCCACCCACACATTCACGCATTGGACTCACGATTGTTGTTGACGGCGTCGTCGTTGAATTCTCGGTAGGCTTCTCTTTCAGCCTCGCTTGTTGTTGTTGTGTGGTACGAAATATGCCTCATGCCCATAATGTAGTTTCGTTTTCGTTTGTGCGCTGCGTTGAGTTGTTTTTTCTTGTTCTCCGCTTCTTTTCTGTTGTTGTTTATAGCGCATTATTAATTATGACGACGAGCTGTTCAAAAGTTATCTAACCGTTGCCTGGCAAACACGACGAAAGGCTTTCCTCCTCCAAGCTGAATGGAGCGTGGTGCGAACTATAAAAGAAGTTTCTAAGTGAAAGGTGAAGTGAACATCAGCAATTAGCGGCGGCGGATCGAGATATTATATATTCAAGCATTCTTGAGTGAGTAATCGTGTGGCTCGAGTAGAAAGAAGGCTACTTATAGGTATGATGAATTCAATGAAACTGTTCGTCGTCGTCGTCGTGAGTGAGTGAGTGAGTGGGGGAGTGGGGGATGGGGTGCCAATTGGACAGACTCAAGGGCGGTCAAATACTTTCATGATGACCGCACCTGCCATGACGTCAGCCTGATGTATGCTTAGATGACACAAGGGCAGCCTGGCCCAAGCCATGTTGTGTGGAGCATGTTTTCCATGTGATGAGTGTGTGTGTGCTGTTGTTGTTGTGCGCGCTTGAAACATGAGAACGTGCCCTGATCGTTCAGCCTGTCGATGTTAGGTCCAATCAACCAATTCCACTTTTTTCTTTATTTTTATGTTCGTGTGTGCTTTTTTATGCTTTTATCCAGCTTAGATTTGCATATTAAGCGGTTTTCTAGACCAAAAACGTGGCTTAGATGAACCTTTCCTGGTTCCCTTTCTTGTACAAGTGTTTACTATATTTCTTCGATACTTCGATCTAAAGTTGTTAAATTGAGAATATACTCACTCCATTTCATTCAAGGAATTGCTCGGCATCCATTCTTGCTTTGTTTATTGATCATTTCTACCTAAAACCGCAAACATTTCTAAGAAGAAACAATATGGACCCTCATCGTTGTGAGGAATGCTTGGGATCAAGGCTGAAAACCTCTAAGGTTCGCTCCTCCGTTGCCTTGTTACAGTTTCACAACTCGATTTTTGCTTTATTTTCCTGCTGAAGATTCTAAAAAAGCATCTTTATTTCTTCATTTCATTCAAAAATGATCCATAGCAACTTTTATACACTAGGAAAATGCAAAGTAAGGGCGCTGTCCCGACTACAACATACCCTGCACCCTTAATTTTAAGCGTTTTCCATCATTTCAAGCCGACTTTCAGAACAGAGACATAGTTTTTGAACTCAAACGAGAGCGAAAGTCAAAGACTAGAAGTAAACTTCATGAAATTCTCTTAGTAGGCGGAAAATTCAAGGCAAATTGTATACGTTTTATAAAGGAAAGTTTTAGAATCTCACCTGATTCTTTCGCCTACTAAGAGAACTCCATAAATCAGCGATGTTTCGGTAATTCACGCCGAATGCTTGCCGAAGTAATGCTTCAGTGAGTGTCGGAGAGAGACAGAGAGCGTCAGAGAGCCTCTCTTCTTGAACATCGCTGGTGTAAATCCAGTCAAAGTCGGCCTTGTGTGACTTGGATTTACTCAATACTCAGGCAAGTTAATGTTAAATATTCTTATCTTCTGTTAATTAACAGAGCATTAACATTGATGTGACTGTGAAAAGTAAACCAGCAATTTTTAGCCAATTTCTCATCTTCAACATAGCTATTATATAGATTAAACACGGTTATTTGTGAGTTTATGTAACCGTTTGCTTTAAGTAGAAGTTGAGAAATCATCGGCCCTTAATGTTATCTTTTTACCTCACAAAGTTTTGCTGATTGAGCTATTTTAAGACCCACCACAGGTCTCTCATCAGCAATCTTCCTGGCTGTCTTCGCTGCCAATCCAGCAGCTGTCTCTCCATGCGAGCGACGCCATAGCCGCTTGGGAATTTGAAAGTAGCAGGAGCGCAAAAATAACTGACAACAGTAAGAAAACGCCCAAGCAGAGAGAAGCGAAGAAGTGTGTGTGTGTTGTGTGTATGCATTAGTGTGAGAGACTAACTCACTGCAGCTAAAAGCATGTCCAAAATGTTTGAATGAATCAATTTTGGGTTTTTGTTTCTATGCCACTATTTTTTTTACCACCCCTTTTGATAGCTAAACTAAAGTAATTTTTAACCGGCTGCCGCATAACCTTTAATCAGGGACACAAGCTCCAAAAAGTATGCAACGTTTTTATAAACTTAATAGCTCTGACATTTTGGATCCAAACTTAATGAGATTTTAACGATATCTTGAAAACTGTAGGTACATTTTGAAAACTGGTGAAGAGAGAAGTTTTGAAACCAACTTCAACTTCAAAGCTTCACAAGGTGGGTCCATCAGTGGTTGAGAGTTAAGGTGGTACGGGCTCTGGGCCAGTTGAAAAGGTGGCGAGTGTCATGCACTTGGGCATTCATCAGCAACCTTTGTGTTTATCCTAGCTAAGTAGCCATTTAGAAAGCAGGAATAGCCTGACCTGAGTTGGGCAAGCATAGTTCTAGAGGTGCTAGGGAGTGATTCCTCTGCTGCGTTGCATTTTGTTGCAGTGTTTGGTACATTTGGGTGTGAAAAATATCACGAACTTATGCAGATCTTCGATTAGAACCTTTTACATGAGGGCCCATGCAATTTGCTTTGTCATGATGCCCAAATCTTGGTTTTCTATCTAATGGTACCAAGATATTTATGGTCTGCTTTGTGCTCTATGGCTGAACCCACAACTCTTTTCTCAAAATGTTCCATTGATCAGTGGTGTCCAAACTCACACAATGAAAGCGTTGCGCTTGTGTGCGAAGCAGCGAAACACGAAGGCAACGTGTCGTTTTACTGCTTCATCCGAACACACGAGTCGCGAGAGCAAATGCAGCCGAACACGCGCATCGTACGAGAACAAGCTGCCGAGCGTTCTATTTATAGAATACACATATTCTCTCTCTCTATATTTGTGTCGGCTGCGACGCCGGCAGAATTTGGCTTGCCAACCATCGCTGGTTTAAATGATTTCCTACTCTGCAAAAGCTTTGCATTTGCCTCTCTGTGATCGATGAGTAGTTGAAGCATTTGGAGCTACACAAATCTCTGATCTCTCTTAAATTTCAACCAAACAAAAGTAAATCTTCTTCCTCAGAAAGTGTGGATAAGTGACATAGAGTATTATAAGTTTCTACAAAAGTAGCCAGAAGGAAGCATCTCCGACCCTATAAAGTATATATATTCTTGATCAGCATCAACAGCCGAGTCATGCCCGTCTGTCTGTCCGTATGAACGCACAGATCTCAGAGATGGTAAGAGATAGAGGTTTGACGTGTATGGGACATATGCTTCTTATGTCTGCAGGCAGTTCAAGTTTATTTACAATTTTGGCCACGCCCCCTGCCGCCACCGCAATTTAGAAAAAACGTCATATCTCCCACAGTTTTGAAGATAGATGGCTTGTTCCTTCTGGACATATTTAGTTATCAGGATAAAGTATCGATCCGCCAAAGGATTGAAGAAGATCGGATAAACGGTTTTCGAGTTATGATCAAAAGACAAATTTTCTTGGTACAGAGTATGTTATAGTCGGGCTTGATCGACTTTCTTTCTTGTTTTTAGACAAAACGCTAAAATTGTTTGATGGTACAAATTCTAACAATTTGCATAAAAGCGAGTCCAATCTGTTTTCGTTTACTTTTTTCACGTTTCAGGCCCACTGTGCTGGGTTAAAGCAAGTTAAGATGCAGCTATCAAATGGTGGTTGCATATTTGGCACCTTAAACAGCGTTAATACACAAATGGGCACAAAAATGTGTACAAAAATTGGAATGACATGTGTGAACTTAGCTTTCGGCTCGTGCCCGATATGTGTGCTGTGTTGATGTTGTTTCTCTCGTGCCGATCTCGCGTCGGACAGATTATGTCATTTAGTTTTTATGGACGAAACCTGGGCGGCGCCATATGTGGGGCTGGCACATGTGCCACTGGAACTATCACGATCGTGGCAGTTAGAAAGCATAGCATTCCGGGCATTCCTCGGCACTCGATGTATTTGTTTATTAGTTTTTGTTTTCGTTTGTGTGCGGCCTGTGCTCATTCATGGAGCATTTTGCATTTAGCCGTGTTTTGTTTTCATTTTGCATTGCTCTCTCTCTCTCTCTCTCTACCTCTCTCATGGCTAAACTGGTTAACACAACAAAATTTGAAACTGGTCAGTTGCAAATATTGGTCAAGCCGACAAAACGACATCGGTTGTGTGTGTGTGTGTGCGTCTGTGTGTGCCAAATTGGTGGCATCTTTTGGCATTTGACAGCCGCTTTAAATCCGCCTAGCCCAGTTTTGGCTTATTTCTGTTTCTTGGCCAGAACAAGAACTGAATTCACCTCTTGATCGCCCCCAAAAAAAACCAGCTTCGTTGCTTGAACCAATTTCCCAATCTTCATGCAAAGTGGTTCTTTCTCTGGAACTTGATTTCTGGCTTCCTTTCTATGCCAACCAACACTATTTGGGTGAACGTGACGCTAACCAATAATGCACAGGGGGAAGAGAGGCACCAAAAAGGTAAACCAAATAGAGCAAGTGAGAAAGTGGGTCAAGTCCGACTGGAAGATACACTGCGCCAACAAAAGTGCATGCTCAGTATGAATGTTGATGCAGCAGCGAACATTATTTTGCTCATAACTTGACTATCGTGCATACGAATTTATAATACAGTTCTTATAATTTGGCATCGTGGTGAAGCAAATGTAAGAATTGTAATATCCCAAAAAATGCTCTACTATAAGTCCATTGCTTGATAGTTTTCTGTAGAGTTTTATCCACACATTTAGACTCAGTTGTTTTTCGAAATACTTGTGCTTAAGTGTATGCATTTCCAACACCAATTACTCGACCCCCCCCACACCCTTTACTACGAAGTGTAGTGCCTGTAATGCAACAGAAATGATGGAACCCCAAGACTTAACTCTCAACACTTTCCTAGTGTTGGCAAAAAACAGTTTGGTTACGGACACAACGAAAAGAGGGAGCGAAAGACACCTTCAGTTCTGTTTTTGCTCAGAGCAAAGACACATTTTTTGGTTTCTGTTTCTCTCGTGGTTTCACTGACCGTTTTGCCGAGAGCAAACTTCCAAAGTGTTTTTTGCGTATGCATGAGTGGTTGTGTGTTGCGCCCGTGTACATGCACACACATACATACATACAGCCTACCAAAAGCACAAAACAAAAACATTATTCGCTTTCTGATGATCACTCGCTCAAAAGTGTTTCTGTCAGTGGTCTTCGGCAGACCGACTCGTTTGTTTTGCTCAACCGAAAACACGTAACAGAAAACAGAAGAGGAGAGAGAATAAGTGTTTCGCTCAGTGAGAGAGCGTTTGTGCTGCGTTTGATTCTGTTTTTCTCTGAGAGTGGTCGCATTTAAAAAAGTGTTAACACTTGCTTGCGAGCTCTACTTAAAACACAAAAACCAGGACCACTCAGTTGTTACTTACACTTTAACAGTTATCGATGTATCAGAATATCGAAAGCGATCAAGCAATTATCGAACCAAGCCGCACAATGCTTCTACCTCTGGGATTTATATCATACAAGGGATGATCATCGAATGGTTAATGGTTGCCAATGTTAGCATTGTCACACTCTGGCCTTATTAATATTCCAAACATTTTAAGTAGTTTTCTTCGATCACATTCGAGTCATTTTCGAGTCCTCTGTCTGATTACAATAGTCATAAATGCGCTTGTTTTCCGATTTTTGATCGTAAATTATACTTTTGTGGGGGATAAAACGGATACCAAGCAGTGACGCTTCTTAAAGATTCGATTTAAACCCTTTCTTGGCAACAGTTTCGACTCATTTTCAAGTCATTTGCCAGTCGTTTTCAAGTCATATAGTCAGTTTAATAGTTATCTCTTTTTATACCCTTGCAAAGGGTATTATAATTTTGCCCAGAAGTTTGCAACGCATAGAAATATTCATTTCCGACCCCATAAACTATATATATTCTTGATCAGGGTGACGAGCTGAGTCGATTGAGCTTTGTTCGTCTGTTCCTAAGCAAACTAGTCTCTCAGTTTTAAAGCTATCGAGCTGAAATTTTGCACAGAGTCTTCTTATGGCTGCGCACTACTAATATGTCGGAACCAACCGGATCGGATGACTATATCTCATAGCTGCCATAGGCACAATCGCTTGGAAAACTAGTTTTAGTATGAAAAACTTTTTTCTTTGCAATGAAAATGTGTCCAAACTTTGTAAACGTAGGTTTTATATGTTTTTTTATAATCCTACCAATTTTTATTAAAATCGGACAACTATATGGTATAGCTGCCATACAAAAGATAGGTCTGGAAAACAGTCTTAGTTAAAAAAACTTTTTTGTTTTTAATGGTAGCTTGCTGAAATTTTGTATTCGTTTTTTTCGCAAGCTTGCACATAATTTTACAAATTTTTGGCCAAATCTGTTGACTGTATCATATAGCTGCCATACGAACGATTGGTCGGAAAATGGGAAAAAAGAGTATTTTTTGAAAATATTTAAGCGAGCATTTGCAAGGGTATAAAAACTTCGGCACAGACGAAGTTAGCTTAGCTTTCTCGTTTTCGATCACATTCGAGTCATTTTCGAGTCCTGCATGCGCTTGTTTTCCGATTTTTGATCGAAAATTATACTTTTGTGGGGATAAAATGGTACCCTAGCAGCGACGCTTCTTAAAGATTCGATTTTAACCCGTTCTTGACAACAGTTTCGACTCATTTTCGAGTCATTTGCCAGTCTTTTTCAAGTCATATTTCAATAAATCACATGTCGCTCAATCGTAATCTCTAGTTTAATAGTTAACTCTTTTTAATCATCAAAGGAGATCGAAAAATACTCATTAAGGTTGGGTGGGAGTTTAAACCAAATCATTTTATGAAATATGTGTTCATATTCGAGTCTTTTCCGAGTCTTAGGCTTGATTTTGTGATCACAAATGATACCTTTATTGGGAGAAAATGTTAACCCTGCTGCGACTCTTCCGATCTAATAAGTTTCCACTCATTTTCGAGTCACTTGCGAGTCTTTTTCGATTCGTAAAGGGTGATTTTTTAAGAGCTATAGGAAAGTTTTAAAAAAAAAAACATAAAATTCAGAAAAATGCATGAAATCTCTATTTGAATCGATAGTACGGTCCATATAATTTAATGTTTGAAGATTATTTCATGCAAATGTTGACCGTGACTGCGCCTCAAATGGTCCATCCGCTTAGTCCACTTTTTTACCGAAAAATTGTGTTCAGCGACGAAGCTCATTTTTGGCTCAATGCGTACGAGTCGAGTCTTCTTTTGATTAAGAGAAAGACTCATCAGGTTGATTTTTGTTGATATTTATGCATTAATTTTTCCGAATTCTTAAATCTGGACTCATTTATGATTCAAAAATCATTTCAAAAAGAAGGTCTGGCTTTCTACCTCTTTCCCTGTTAAATGTGTTCCATTTCTCTTGGCCTTACTGTAACCATAAGTACCTTTATTTACCCTCAACCATCGCCTTCAACTTTAACTCATTTCCAAGGCAAGTCACGACTGGCTCGCGCACTACTTGCAAATTGAACAAATCCGCCCAGAGCTCTTAATGCTGCTGCTGCTGCTGCTCCACCTGAAGCATGTGGCTTATTCAGGTGTGCCAGCAGCTGATTGATAAGAGAGAAAGACCTGAAGAGGCTGCAGCGTCTCCACACACACACACACAGACACAGAGGTGGCGAGAGATTGACAAAGAGAAAGAGCGGTGGGATGGCGAGATGCCGCAAGTGCCCATTTGGTTTGCTCTTCTTCGACTCTGGTTTGTTGTTAATGTGTGGCTATTGCCGTTAGCGGTCTCCGTCACCAACGCCAACTCGGACTCTCGGACACCTTCGACTGGCGTTTTGCCCGTTTGCGGATTTGTTCATAGTTCAGTGCGCTTTCCAGTCGTGGACGACGACGACGACGACAGCTGACGACAACATCAAGCTAAAAATATAATTATTTTTGTGATTTGTTCAATCAGCGAGTGTCGCCCCCCTCCCCCCGTCTCTCTTTCTCGCCGGATTGAGAAAGTATTCCCCATTTCGATTCCCAATTCAAAATCAAAGTCCTCCATTTGTGGCTACTTGGAGGAGTTATGTGCTGGTGCTGCTGCTGCATCCGTGCCACTCCAAAGTGTTGTTGGCTGTGAATTATGCAACGCAATGCCGCAGTTTGATGAATCTTTTTTGAGAGATTGCGCCCTGGCCGAACGTTGGCGTTTCTACTCGTATACGATCAAGCAGTTGCCGCTCGATGACGAGCTTCAGCATGATGATCACGAGCCACCAGCATCATGGTCGCCGCGCGACGGTAACAACAACAACAATAGCAACAATAGCAAGACGCTGCATAACATCAAATGCCATAGACGGCGCAAATATAAGAAACTGCCACGTTTGGCATCGCTAACAGCGCCAGTGATGCCCATGTCCATGCCCATGGTCAAGAATGTGATGTGCCGTAAGTGAAAGCTGCCACCCACATTGACATTTAGGTTTTCCAGTGGGTGGGAGTAAGTGGGAGTGGGAGTGGATGGGGTGGGCGTAGTCGGTGTGTTTGGCCGGCTTCTTTGAATCATGCAAATTCAGTAAACAAATGAATTAAAGTGAAATGTTTTGTTATGCGATACAACAATAAGTAGTGTAGGATGGCCTAGTTGCTGTTGTTGTTGTTGCTGTGCATCACAGTCTTCACTGGATTCCATTTTTAAGCTGATCCAATTAAGCACAACAACGAATACAATTTGGGGATTAAGTCTGGATACTGTTTTTCTTCGCCACTTCAGCAGAACTCTTGAGTCAACCTCAAGTTGCCCCCAAAGTTGGAGCTTCTTTTCGGCCTAGCTTTCATGCCATTGGTGGGTGGTTTCAATTCATCTCCTCTACATCCTTGGCATAGTCTTGTGAACTTAATGCGGTTAGCTTGAGTTTTGTTTATGGTTCTCAATTGTTTTTTTTTTGTTAATCCTAAGCAAAATCCACCCTTAAAACCAAGGAAATATGCAAATTGATCACCTTTAATCGCACGCGAGGTGGGAAACTGCCGGAAAACTCTGCTTGCTGAAAGCCTTTTTTATCCAAATGACTTGCAAATCGGTTTCTGAGAAGGCGAAAGTATTTGAGCGCTAGAAAATACTTAACTAGGGAAAATGTACGGAAAATTTGTATTCGATTGACTTGAAACTCTGTTTCCAAGGTTAATAATAGAAGTAAATTGTGAAGCGATTCTCTGATGCTGAAATATCTGACCTCAAGGTGGGAAACTGCCGGAAAATTCTGCATACTTAAAGCCTTTTTCATTCAATTGACTTGCAAATTATTTGAGAGGTGATTAATCCCAGTTCGAATGGTCAACCGACCAATACCGGGATATAACGTTCCCATTGCGGTCACAGCAATGGTAAGACCAACACATCATTAGGAAACTCCTTAGAAATAAAGAGAGTATGCTTAGAACGGCCTTCTGGATAAACACCAAGGGCATGAGACAAGCCAAAGTATGAATTGTGAGCCACAGCTCTAAAAGGTTCCAGCGAATGCGCTCAGGATACTGACAAGGCTCTACACGGGCCACTGTAGGCTGCGGGTTCACCTTTACCAGTTGGGCATAACCAACATACAACTCTGCAGATTCTGTAAAGAGAAGGACGAGTCCTCCGAACATGTACTAGCTACTCCCATAAGAAACATATTCACACAAAGGATACACAGCTCTTCGGTTTCTTGCCCCTAGCTGAGGGCTTCTAATTTTCGCAAAGATTGAACAATTACCCCCCACACCTGCTAACTAACCCACCTTCTTTTGCTCTCTTCTCCCTCTCTCTCTCTGACTCTGACAGACGGTAGCATCAGTTCTCCATCCACGCCCAACAACTGCACTGGGGGCGTGGGAGTCGGTGGCGGCGGCGGCGGTGGCTGTAGCAGCAGCAGCAACAACAGCATCAATAGCGGTACCTACGGCTCATCTATATCCTCCTGCGCCACACCGCCGCCGCCAACACATAGTGGAACTGGTGGACGTGGTGGTGGTGTACCGCCAGCCCCGCCCAGTGCTGGCTCATCGGGCCATAAGAACAGCTTAAAGGGCACCAAGTTGGCGCGGCGAGCGCGCTCCTTCAAGGACGATCTAATCGAGAAGATCTCATTGATGCGGACCACCAACAATACGCTGGGTCGTTCACATTCACCGCACTCGCCGAGGACGAAGCATGGCGGTTCCAAGCCGCCGCCCACCACGGAGGAGGTGCAGCGTTCCACCCAGACGCTGGAGACGCATGTCAAGGATATATCGAATGCATTGAAGCATTTTCGTGATGTAATACTCAAAAAGAAGCTGGAAGTGTTGCCCGGCAACGGGACGGTCATACTGGAGACGATAGCCAGCATGTATTCGGGTGAGTCCCTGGCAAACCGAACCAATCTCTCAGCTTTATCATTCCTCCCCCGCACCATTCCAGTCATCCAATCCTACACGCTGAATGAAAATAGTGCCATCATGAGCTCGGCCACGCAGCAGGTCTATCAATCCCTGGGCAAGCTCATTAAGCTCTGCGACGAGGTGATGCTCAGCGAGGAGAGCGGCGAGTGCGCCTCGCTGAGCAATGAGAATGTGCGGGAAGTAATCGATCTGCTGGAGGATGCAGTGCGGGTAAGTGTGCAGCCTAGCCAGCCGGAGAGCGAGCGAGAGCAACCACTAACAATGAGTGCTTCCACAGAATCTGGTTACTCTGGCCCAGGGCAAACTAAAGGAGCAAGATCAGTGCGCCTTTCGTTATAGCGGCCCTGGTCTGGGTGGGATCGGAGCCGCTGCTGAGATTATGGGTGCGGTTGCCGCCTCCACAGCGTCTGCTGGAGTCGGTTCCGGGCCAGCCGCCTCGATTGCCAGCATGCGCGTGTCCGCCGACTCGGCGGCAGCTGTGGCCCAGCGTACCTCCTTGCCGGATATCGCGCTGACGCCCAAGGAGCGCGACATACTCGAGCAGAGCAATGTGAATCCCATGCGCGGATCGCACAGCACCGAGAGCATACTGCGCGACACGAGTCCGCCGCCCAAGCCACCGTTGCCCAACCGGGCGAGCAATCCGCCGCCGCTGCCGCCCAAGCGACGCAGTCAACCGCAGCCGGGCAACTCGTGCTCCTCCGCCTCCACCTCAAACCAGGCCAGTCCGCTGCCCTATGCCCAGTCGCACAACATCAGCCTCAACTCGGATCTGGACTGCAGCTCGAACTTCTCCTTGCTAAACTATGGCGTCGATCGGTAGGTACCACTAAGCCCCGTGGATCACAGCCGGCCCTAACACTCCGCCACCCCGTCTCTTCTCCTCCCCCTCCATCTTAGCCTCTCAGTGCGCTCCCGTTCGCCGGATGAGAACAGCCAATGCTCCTTCGACTCGGCTCTGAATCATTCGCGCGAGGAGGAGGATCAGCAGATGCAGCTGAAGCCACCGCCCAAGCAATCACTTCACCACCTGGACGACGATGTGGACAAGCTGACTAGCTACAGTGAGTATTGTGGGGATGCCTTGTCGGCCGGCAACCATTTAGAGCCCAACTCCAAATCCAATGCAGAAACGGAATCCGTTGCTGGCGTGACCACGGCCACGGCCAGCGGGGCGCCTGTGACATCGCCGCCGCTGCCGGTCGGAGGTGCAGGAGGTGGCGGTGAGGCCAACACGGAGCTGCGCAAGGCGGCTGCAGCGCTCACCAGCAATCGTCACTCCAATGAATCGGGTACTCCAAGACTTGTCTTTTTCTGCTAAAAACTGTAAACCTGTTCTGTTGCTTGCCTGAGTTGTTGCTCCTGCTCCCTAGACCCGTTCCCCCCACCCCACCCCACCCCACCCCACCCTTCTTTGCTTTAGTTGTGTGTTTGTGCCTCCCCGTTGCCTGCGACGCCCCACACTAATCCCCGTTCCGTGATCAACTTGCAGGTTTCGTCTCAATGAAATCGTTTCGCACCTCCACACAGAGCGTCTCGAAACGCTCATCCGACTACAGTGTGCAGTCGTCGACGAAGTCATCGAGTAGCAACTCAGAGATCGCCTTTGGCATCAGCGAGACGACCACGGCAGCGGCCAGTCGGAGCAGCAGCAGCAGTGAATACCAGCAGATCAATCAATCGATGTCCAGTCAACGGCACGTCACCACCACCACCACCAGCAACACCACCAGCAGCAGCACCACCTCCGCCAGCTACGAGCACGAGCAGGCAACGGCCCTGAGCAACAGCTCATCGCCGGAGCTGGCGCCCGCCCTGCCGCCCAAAACGCAACGCACCCTGACGCGGCACGAGTCCAGCCACATCGATGAGCCGGACGAGGGCAGGGGCCAGGAGCTGGCCGAGCTGAGGCAAATGTCACCGCACCATCATCTGCATCATTCGTCCTCGTCGCAGCTGCATCAGTGGCATTCCAAGCATCACAGTCTCATCGAGCCGCCGCGCAGTGCCAATCTGGCTGGGAGTTGTAGCGCCTTCGAGCGCCACCTGGATGAGCCGCCGCCGTTGCCCATGAAGAAGAAGCACAGTAAGTGGGATTGGCCAGAGTGCACATTTACTTACATCGATTTTCCGTTTCTTCTCTTCTTTTCTATGATTTTGGTAAACTGCATCTCAATGTGTGTGTGTGTGTGCGTGTGTGTGTGTGTGCATGCCTTCCATATTTGACCGCCAGGCATAGCCCAGAGCTGTGCCGAGCGGTAAGTCTTGATGTTGTCCCTGCCTGCCACATTGGGATGTGTGCCTGTTGGTGTGTTTGTGCGTATTTAGTTTCAACACAGACGACACCCACGAGATTAAGCTTCAGTCATTTGTCATCTCTTGAATGGGGACCACATTATTGAGACCAAATATCACGCAGATGGCTTAGATAGATCTCCCAGCGATAGCATGAAGAAGTCAGTTAGCTTAACCCGATCAGGAAATGGGCCAGTGGAAAGAGCGTAGCCATGGGTATTACAGAGAACTTCGTCAGGGAGAGAGAGATAGACCTACACCAGACGGCAAAGCCTTGTCGTGCTGGGCCAAATCTTTCCGGTGACAACTGCAATTGCAGGGAGAGGTGGGAGATTCAAATAAGAAAAGAAGCAGCCGCCAACTGTGTGATTAGTCAAGCAGTTCGCCCACAGATGTTAAAGCGGGACAAGCCAAGCGATGCGCCACGGGGGCCAGACACCCTTCTCATTGCTCAGACCTGTCGGAAGCCTTTAGAGGCGGGCAGCAAACCCACAAGCGGTGTGTTTTTCAAGTCTTGTGGGATGCTGACCGTATCTAAAGGCTTCCAACAGGTCCAAGAGTCGTGGACGAGTCGATGCAGACAGCTAGGAGATCTCTGGGAGTTAACTAAAAGTCAAAGGTGTGCAAGGGAAACTTGCTGCGACTGAAGATTGCAGTTATAAGCATGGTCACGGAATACAAGCAGCCAAGACATTAGGTGTGCCCAGAGTTTGTATTCCAACCACTATCCCGACAACTCAGATCGGGCTATTCCAGAGGTTGCAAATGGATTGCTGAAATGGAACTGGCCGAGTGGTCAAACCTAACACAACCAGGCACCTGCCTGGAGCGCTGAACCTAGCGGTTTGGACAACCCGTCTTTGGCCAAACTTCCCTTGTCCTTGTCCTTGTGAAACTGTTCATACAGTTGACAGCCGAGGCCCGCCAGGGCATGCAGCAACCGGGGAAAGAGCGTCCACACATGACAGCGACAGCCGGCTCCCAGTTGTTTGCATACCGAGGCTACCTTGTCCACCAAACGATCATCGAGAGCCGTGGCCAAGGCACCAAAGCTGGGCTTCGCCTCGGAAATGATGGCCTGCCGCTTGGTCAGCGCCTCGTGGCGTATCTTTCAGTCCTTGTCCGACAACTCGTTGAGCAGCGACTAGCTGACCTGTGGAGCAATATCCACTGGTGTCGACATGCCAGACTGATTGCTGGACAACCTAGTCCACCTACTCAATCAGCGGACAGCCAAATTCGGTAAGGGACCGATTCAGCCAATTGAAAGAATACGGTTGGACTTCACATGCCCCAGCTAGATGGCCTCGGCCAGGGCGGTGAGCACTTGGGCAGCTTAGTCGGAAAGGGTAGTCATTCTGCCAAAGCAAAGTTGAACCAGAGTGACTCCGACGTGTCTAGCGAGTGTTACCCCACCAGAGTTTACGAGGAATGTTCTGCTTTCTAGGACAATGCTGTACTCCTGGTATGTCTCCTATGGTGCTGGTCCTGCTCTGAGAAGGGCTTTGATGGCGGCCAGCTTAGCTCTGCCGTTTTCCTGTGTGGTTTGGTTGGGAATCATAATGTTTGACAACCAATGAGGTACTCCTAGTAATGGTTTTTCTGCTGCAGATGGCCTCAACTGCCGCCTTGTATGTAAAGCAGAAAGAGTCTCTGTCCTTGCCTTAGGTGCAACCCACCATACCACCATTTTGCGGGCAATTTGGTCTCAATTTTGTGGTTTCACATCATTCCTTCATCATCATCATCATCATTGTATGATCATGAACATCAACAATCGTTCCACGCATCACTTCCACCCTCCCCTCATTCCAGACGAAACAACAGCCAAAACTCCTTCCATCGCCACCATTCCAGTAGAGCCCCCCCATCCCCCCCACCCCACAACCAAACCAAAAGCAGTTACGAATTTTGTTTAGCAACTTTTATTTATAGCACATTTAAACGTAATCCAGTTAAAGTAACCGCAATTCGTCCGGCGAACGACTCCGTTTGCCAGATTGTTGTACGCAAGACTCTAACCCATCTAAATTATCGTTCCAATCAACATCTAGTGTTTCAAAGTGTGGCCTTTTCGGGTAAGTCTGTGTGTGTGTTGTTCGGGGACATCCGTAGAAGTAAACCCATTCAAAGACAAGCTTTGGCCAAGCTTCCCCCAGCTAACGTTGCTGCGCTCCACCGCTGCTCTCTGCCTTGGCATCCACTTTTCGTTTCGTTTCGTTGCGTTGTTTCCGCCCTAATCCCGTCCCACGTGTCGAAAAAAGGAACTCCTACTTGACTTGTTTTTTGTTGTTTGTTGTGCTGGATCTGGATCCCACCCTAAGCAGGGAACTTAGCTCCAGTGGGGACATGTGCACCATCGTGTGTATGTCTCGGATCCGCTTCCTTGGTTAGCGCCCCGTACTCAACCAGTTTCTCTCTTGTCCCACCCCCCCACCATCCACAGTTCTGGCCTACATGGAGATTTGCTCGGCATCCGCCCGTTCCATTGAGCAGCACCGTCACACGATGCACACCTTCAACATCAGCCGGAATATATCCCACAGTCAGACCATGAAGTGAGTAGGCAACACTGACGATCTGTGTTTAAACCATCTAAGCCATTGTCCGTGTCATCCGCAGCATTATGCCCATGAGCAAGGAGCTGTCGCCGGAGCTGGAAACGCCGCCGGCTTTGCCGCCCAAGAACTACAAGCAGCGCAAGTCGTCCTCGACGCCGGCAAGCACAGCCACAGCGACGCCCACAATCATTACCACGCCGCCGCCCAGCCCCAAACTGGTGTTGAACGAGAACGGCTCGTCTGGTCTAAGGAATAGCCGCATGACCACCGTTTGCGAAGAGCTGCCCACCGATGAGTCCCATCCGGCGGATGGCAAAGTCTCGGGCCAGACCTTTTACTGTCAGTCGCATCAGTTGCCCAACGAGGCGGCGGCAACTGGACCCGATGATGAGGAACCCGTCAGCATGCCCAAGCTGCTCGATGACCCGGCAGCAGACGCAAGCGCAGGGACAGAGGAGCAGCAACAACAACAACAGCAGCAGCGGCCAGTGGACGATGATGAGCAGCAGGAGGAGGAGGAAGAGGAAGCGGAAGAGTTGCTGGTCAATATGCTCGAGGAGGTCGACATAACGCCATATCTAATACTCAAGAAGAAGGACGAGGATGGGCCCGAGGTGAAGGGCGGCTACATCGATGCCCTCATTGTGCACGCCAGCCGCGTACAAAAGGTCGCCGACAATGGTAGGCATCAGCGTCGTAGCCATGGCAACCATCGGCATTCCCCCCGCCACCACCTACCACATTTAATTCCCATTCATTCTGTTCGTGCAGCGTTCAGCGAGGCCTTCATCACCACCTTTCGCACCTTCATCCAGCCGATCGATGTGATCGAGAAGCTGACCCATCGCTACACATACTTCTTCTGTCAGGTGCACGACCAGAAGCAAAAGGCGGCCAAGGAGACCTTCTCGTTGCTGGTGCGAGTCGTCAACGATCTAACGTGAGTATGCAACGGGGTGAAGGCATTGGGATAGGGATAGATAGGTATCTGGGTTAGGCCTGGTAGGAGAGAGGCCTGGTAGGAAGGAGGAGTGGTGGTGTTGCTTCACCTGGCTCCCACAATCGAAAGCTCTTTCAAATACTTCATAAATCCCGTCTAAGTAGCCGCCTGAATAGAGTAGCCTCTCTACAGAGACTCGCGAGCTTCTACAGCAAACTGAGCGCTTTGTTGCTGTAGCTTTCTTATGTTAGACCGAAAGTCCTCAACCTTCAGTCTGGCTTGGCTTGGCACTCCAATAGAGTGGGAGTGGGAGTGGGAGTTCGCCTCAGCTTAGTCTTAGAGCTTTTCCTTCCAGAGCCATAAGTTTGATCCGCTAAGACTTTGATTTGCTCTCCAATGTATACCCTGCCGCGCCTGGATGTGGCTGGTGTCCGTACCTGGAGTGTCTGACAAATGTGTAGGGTCATAAGAGTTGGTTGAGAGGTGGGGGGGCGTTGGCTAGGCCAAGGAGTGCCATAAATTTCTATTGTAATCCATCAAACCCTTCCCATCCTACAGATCGACAGACCTTACCAGCCAGCTGCTTAGCCTGTTAGTGGAGTTTGTCTACCAGCTGGTCTGCTCGGGTCAACTGTATCTGGCCAAGCTGTTGCGCAACAAGTTCGTGGAGAAGGTTACGCTCTACAAAGAGCCCAAAGTGTATGGCTTTCTCTCCGATGCCGAGTTTGCGGGCACCGCCCCCCTGGGCCCCGCCGGCAATGGTTGCCAATCGGCGCCCAATCAGCCCAGCCTGCTGGACCTCAAGTCGCTGGACATTGCCGAACAGATGACGCTGCTCGACGCCGAGCTGTTCCAAAAGATTGAGATACCTGAAGTATTACTATTTGCCAAAGATCAGTGCGAGGAGAAATCACCCAATCTCAACAAGTTCACCGAGCACTTTAACAAAATGTCCTACTGGGCGCGCTCCAAAATATTGCGCCTGCAGGACGCCAAGGAGCGGGAGAAGCATGTGAATAAGTTCATCAAGATAATGAAGCATCTGCGCAAGATGAACAACTACAACTCATATCTGGCGCTGCTCTCGGCCCTGGATTCGGGCCCTATACGAAGGTAGTAGCCTCTACGATCTCGATCTCTCACACAGTTCACCGATTTTCAATTGCATAACTTTCCTTCGCCCGGCAGATTGGAGTGGCAGAAGGGCATTGCGGAGGAGGTGCGCTCGTTTTGTGCACTCATCGATTCTAGTTCCAGTTTTCGAGCCTACCGCCAGGCCCTGGCCGAAACAAATCCGCCCTGCATACCCTACATGTAAGTGCATGCCATACCAAAAACCCTCGAGCCTCTAATCCCACTCCTATTGTTTCCCATTGCAGTGGTTTGGTGCTGCAGGATCTGACGTTTGTGCATGTGGGCAATCAGGACTATCTGTCCAAGGGGGTAATCAACTTTTCCAAACGTTGGCAGCAATACAACATCATTGTGAATATGAAACGTTTCAAGAAATGGTGAGTGGGCACCCGGGCTGATATAAGCTTCCTGGCTAACACCAACTCCCTTTCTGCAGTGCCTATCCATTTCGACGCAACGAGCGCATCATACGCTTCTTTGAGAACTTCAAGGACTTTATGGGCGAGGAGGAGATGTGGCAGATATCGGAGAGGATCAAGCCACGTGGCCGTCGTCCGGTCAACTATTAGTCTTCATGCAGCAACTACAAAACACCAACTACAAAATAGTGCAATGGCCCCACTCCGCCGCAGGAGGGGGGCCTCCTTAAGCCGAAACTATTCTAAATGGGTCTGAGTAATATCGTTCGTTATACCCTGTCTATATATTTATATATACGCACACACACAGACACAGACACACCACACACACACAATAAGCTACCTTTAGATGGCGATAGATCGGCTGAGATCTGTAGAATTTGAAATATTAAGCATGTATATGTATTGTAATAATCCCCCTAATTCTCCAAACGATTCTCCGGGCACCGCACACACACACCAACACCAACACACACCAACACACACACAGAACTTGTGTTTCTTTTATTGGGATCTTTTAAATACAACACAACGAATTTTCAAAACTAATTGCGTGTACGTAGAGGCCTAACTTATGTGTTTTATAATAATATATACATATATATACATAGCTACCGACCTAAGGCGGCAGAGTTAACCTAACCGAAACAGATGCAATCCACTAAAGGGGAAACACCAAACTACCAAGTGCCAAGCGGTGCAAGCGGTGCATACAGAAAAATCAAACCTTCAACCGAAACCGATAATTTACCTCCACCTCGCATTCGTCGTTATCTTCAAACTGGTGTCCAGCTGTATGCACTTGGATTGGAATTACCAAAATCATTTCACCCACACCCACACACACCCACACACACCACCACACACACACATGAAACTCAATTAAACGAATCAACTTTTAAAGTTACAAAAAAATAATTAACAGAAATTATAGAAATTGCTTTTACGTGTATAGCCAACTAAATATTTATATATATACAAAAATATTATCGTACACCTTCGTTTTAACCTGATGTTAAGTCATACGACAACTCTGCTTAGATGTACGCGAATTTCCTGGAGAAAACGAACAACAGAAGGCCACAAAGGTTTTCCGAACACTGTACAAAATACATAATGCAATATACACAAAATATAACCAGACTTTGGATGTAACTCAATCAATGTTGTTTCACACTAAGCTTTGAGTAGGCTCGACCCAAAGCTGCCTACTTGTGCCACATTTCCTCTGCCCCTTTTTAGATTATAAAGAAAAAAACTTGTATAACTCAAGGTGTCGTTCGTATGTTACTCAAATTGGTAGCTGCATTTCAAATCACGAAATGTGTTTAGGCCTAAAGAACAGAGGATAGAGAAGACAGTTTCTTGAAAAGAAGCAACCAAATCTAACTGAAGAGTCGGAACAATCGTTCAGTTCAGCCATGACCGAGCGCAATCGGCTATTTACATCAGGCCTGGCCAAATGGAGAGCGAAAAAACATTGTAGTGATAGACTTCGGCATGATTTGCCCAGAGACTTCGGCCCCCAGGGGCTATGGCTGGCCAGGCCTGATTAACATGCACACGAGCCGAGCGCATGCCAAAGTCGGGCGTAAGCAGCGCTCTCTTTGCCTGCCGTCGATGAGGTGCACAGCACACAATACATTCTCGCTCTTTTCGAGCATAGCTGCCTAAGTTACTCGATTATCTGTGCAGAATTGATTGCAGCTGCTCAACGTTCAGCTTTCGATGTGTTCCAGAGCGAGTTAGTGATCCAAGCCAAGATTTTTGTCTACCTTCCGTCTATCACAACGTAATGAATCTAGTTTTTGTGGTTGTTGATCTGTTTACCTACAGGTCTGCTCTCAGCAAAATCTCTTAGCCTCTCTTCATTACTGTAGGTTTCTGCGTGAAGACTAGATAGGTTGACTATTGGTCTAAAAACTGCTTCTCTGGCGATTTTCGCTGGCATAGTCTTAATGCGTTTCAGTCGCTCATAGAACTTGTCTTTTGTTTAGTCATTCTTGTCTTCTGTTCTGGGGTGAGCACAGTTTAGGCTTATATGACAATATTTTGCAACTGAATCACTTCCAGTCACTTGTCAACTGGCTTCAAATGATGACAGAGCGCCACATTCTTCCGCTGACTGCAAACTCTTGCCTGGATTCGTGTTCGCTAAAGTAGATCTTCCAGGAAGCATTGCTTGTTGGTGTTTCCCTGTCCAATCCATCGCATTTCCTGGAGTTTAGAATATTTGTTCGCCGCTCACTTTAGCCAGCAGCTTGACGGGTGCATCGCTCTGTTCATGGGGGGGTTACCAACGCCAGTGAGCCAGTAACACTCTGAGTCCACCATGCTGAAACATGTATATACTTTAAGTGGTCCGAGATGTTTCCTTCTACCATCTGCAAGGCTTTCAAACAGATTTTGCAAAAAATGGATCGAAATCAATATCTCAAAACGAGTAACTTGCAAGGATATAAAAACCTCAGCTCAGACGAAGTTGGCTTAACCTGTTTTACTATATTAGAGCCGGGTTGCCCACAAACTATGCGCACATAGCGCATTCGTTGTTCTCTCACCTCATCATTTTTACTTTTAATCAGAAACAGACTGTCGCATTGTTCTGTCCTCTCCATTGGGCCGGCCCTGGCTATAGTCGATAATCGCCTGACTTCAGAGGCCAATTTTTGCACTTATTGCCAAAATAACTCACCGCTTTTGTTTCTTCAAAGCTGCATTGAAATCAAATCAAGAGGAAATGCACAATAATGCTATAAATCTGTTGTTCCGCCATACCTTTCAAACAAAAGCTGATAGAACGAAAGCAACAATGCGGTTTTATTCAGAGCAAACTAAGAACTAACATAATAAGATCAACATAGACCAACAACTTGCATATGTGGCATGTTCTCAAGGATTTTTAAAATACTTTTCAGAAGTAAGAAAGACCTTTTAGGTTAGAAATTTGCAAAGATTAAGCGGATAACTATGGCAAACAACAACAAGGGAGACTGACTTCCTATTGAAAGGCCACCAAGGGCTGACTTTTAACAGGACCTACCATTTGGAAGGCTAGCGAGTTCAGTTTAAGACAACGAAAATGATTTGATTTCATCATCTCCTCACACATTTCTATCATTGTGGTTTTTCTATTGTTTTCCATCTCCTCTTTTGAATGGGAAATTCGTGTCGTGTGATAGTTGAACTGAAACGGAGTCTATACCAATACTTATACAAACAATCGAGAAAAAAAGATGCGTTAAATGATTACCATTTCCTTACAAGAAGCGAAAACTAAAGCTCTATTAAACTATGAAGTGTAAATTAGATAAATTTAGCCTAAGAACTTTAATAGATATATATGCAATATATGCCTATATATCTCGTATATACTCGTATGTAATTGCATGATCCAACCACACACACACACACTCAGACACACTCACACACACATCGTTAATGCTTCCACGTTCGGGTCCTTTTATTGTGTACATATATATGTTTTCCACACACACACACTCAACCAACACAGACACAGAAGATGCTATGTTTATGCGCCCCAAATTATGCGTGATTAAGGCCCTGCAAAGTAGGCAAACTTTATTTCCCCAAGTTATTCTGCATTAAACTGAAGCCATTGCAGGTCTGTCATGGATATTCACTCAGATTGTTGAGTTAAGACAAGTATATCAAATATATACTTGACCAAAATGTTGATTTTCATTTACCATAGCATACTTTAAAGGGCATCAGGCATGCTATATTTTGTGTGTGTGTATAAACGTAGTAAAAGAGTTGTACAAATTTTCGATTCTTCAGCAAGCTGTTTCCCAGATGATGATGATGATGTTGGTGAATCAATCAACTTCTGCATACATATGTAGTATACACACACTCACACACACAGACACGGCGACACACACACGCACATAGAAACAAGACTGTCTTTAGGATATATGTAGTCGTATTTCATTTATCTAATCAAAGCTACATATGGTATGTACTACTTATAGAAATTCGTTAGAAATGGAACTTTAATACTTGACGAAAGTTGCATGTACACACCCACACCACACACACACACACACATCGACACAATTGCATTGTGTATCTGATATCTCTGATTTAGTCATTGCTTTGTATGTGCCTATTATCGATTTTTGATGTATGTACTAATTCAACATCAGTTTTAATCTACAATTTACACTTTTATTATTATTATTATTATGTATATGTATTTGTATTTGTATTTGTATTGTAAAAGCAACACAAAAACAAACGGAAACGGAAAGGATATTATATAAATAATGTATAACCCATATATATATATATATATATATATACAAGTGAATATATATACACACGGATTACGATTACCGAGCTAAACCGCCTAAATCATTCGTTTCTTCTATATATTTTCGTCTCCTCATTTCCCCCACCCGTCGACAACAACAACAACAACAACTTCTCCTCTTTTTTTCGGTCACCTTTTGTATATGTGTATGTATGTACGTATGTTTAACTTAACTGTTTAGGTTGATGATACTCACGAGACACGATGTCATCTCGTTTGTGTACTTTCATTTCCTTTGCCCAGCCACCAACCACCACCCGCCCGTTCTCCCACCCTCCTCACTCCCAAGTAGAGCAATTTTCAATTGTAAATGTATTTGTAACTAAATGTTATACGTGTAATTCGTAAGAAAAATAACAACAAACACAAAACAAAAACAAAATAGCTACACAATAAATGTATTTTTCCTTTAAACGAAATTTTTCAATTTTGTTTCTTTTTTTGTGGGGGGGGGGGGGGGGGGGTGAGGAATCAGTGTTCGCTGGCTTGAGACCAAGTTTTGGGGGGGGGGGGGGGGAGTCCGTTGCTCTTCTAATCCCAAGTTGACAGTTTCCTAAGATAGGTACAGAAAATGTCGGTGATTACTAGATCTAGAATCCACCTGAGCATTGAGAAATCGGTTTCAACTGCTTAAAGCTCCATTTACACCACCTGATCGCTCAGCTGAGTTCTCGTCTGATTGTCTGTCAACTTGTGTAAAGTAGCCCCACCTGATTTACTCAGCTGTGTAATCAGGCGAATTAGAACCGGTTCAGCTGAGTGGTTATGGGGTTGCCTGATTGAAGTGTGCGAGCGTTGCCACTTCCTGGCTTTCGATATACATTTCTTATCGATTTGTGGCCATCGGTTGGGTTTTTTGTTCATGTCAAATCAAGTCTTATTGAAACACTTAAGGAAGGATCATCAGTTTGACTCGAAAGTTTCAAATTCATATTATAAACTGTCGCCTGGACAAGTATCGGAAAATTTCAAAAAACTTTAAATTGTAAATAATGAATGTGGTCAAGCTAAGGTTTTCCCTTAGCGGTGGCCGGTGCCGGTTTTTTGGATCGCTTAATACGCTCATCCAGCATGGACAAATCCTTCTCACTGAGCTCTCCCACCAGCTTGTAGATCTTCGGACCGACCAGGAAATGTGCCTGCAGCAGGCAATTGAGGGCCGCATTGCGTGCCGAAGTGTCACGATCGGAGATCTGGCGGGCAATCTCCTTCAGAGCCAACTGCTGCGTGGGCTGACAAGTGGCCATGCCGTAGGTCTCAATAAGATACGCCAACTCGTTCAGGCACTCGGTGCGCTGGCGTGCATTCTTCGACCTCAAGCCCTCCATTACATAGGAGAAGACCCTGGTGGGGGCATACACCTGGGTGCACTGGCGCAGCACGCTGCGCACACCGTTGCGCACGGCATTATTTGTGTCTCCCCGCTTCAACAGGAGGTGGGGTATGAAGCTGCTGCCCTCGTTATCGGCCAGCGTGTACTGCCTGTCGATCAGCAACTGAAACACCAGCACCAAATAGTCCAGGCTCTTGATTAGAACCTGAGGATTATGCTCATGGAAGCCCAGCGACAGCCATCTGAGTATCAAGTCCAGGTTGCAAATCAAAGCCTTCTCGTGCTGGCCCAAGTCCTGGCTGAGCTGATCGATGGCTTTGAGGTGAAAGCTGCAAAGAGAATTTGGATGGGGAAGATACAAATGAGGAGAAGGGGCACCCACCGGAAGTCCTTGTGAAACATGTTGTCCATCAGGGCTATGTTTACATTGGCCATGACCATTTGTTCGCGCAGCAGCTCGGCCAACTCGTCCCGAGGCGTGTTGAAGCACCATTTGAGGCCAGTCAGCCGTTGCTGCTTGTTGTTGTTCTCGGCCAGCAGCACCGAGCTATCCACAACTTCAGCCTGCTGAGCTGGCACCGCCTCCTCCTTCTCCCTGGGCTCCTGCGGCTTGGTTGCCGCTGGTTTGCCCTTGGCTGCTGGCAAGCTGGGTCGAGCCTTCTCCAGCGCGGCCCTGATATCTGCTTGGAAAGCGGGCTTCTGCTTATCCAGGGCACGCTCCATGGCCTCAAAGCCCACATGTATCATCATGCCCAGTACCGCTTCATGGGCGGCTTTGCGGACATTCGCATTGCGATCGCAGATGTGGCCAAACAATTGAGGCACCAGCGAGCCAAGATCCTCCTTCAAACCGGACTTGGGCGCCACTCCGGGTAACTTGTCGGCCAGCCAAGACCACAGCTCTGCCTTAACAGCGGGTGAATCACTCTTCAGTGCATCGGCAATGAGTCCATGCTCCAAGAATGCCTTGTAGCCGCCATTGTCGCCGAAGCTGTTCATACAGTTGACAGCCGAGGCCCGCACAGAGCTCTTGTTATCCGCCAGGGCATGCAGCAGGCCAGGAAAGAGCGTGCGCACATGACAGCGACAGCCGGCTCCCATGGCCGTGGCCAGTTGGACGCACACCGAACGCGTCGTCTGGGCTACCTTAGCGTGTAGGTCGAGCAGACGATCGCCCAGAGCTGTGGCCAAGGAACCAATGCTGGGCTTGACAAGCTTTGCCTCGGAAATGATGGCCTGCAGCTTGGTCAGCGCCTCGTGGCGTATCTTCCAATCCTTGTCCGACAAATCGTTGAGCAGCGACTCGCTGATCTGTGGAGCAATATCCACTGGTGGCGACACACCTGACTGTTGGATGGACTCCTTGATGGGCTCTGCCGGCGGCACAACTGCCGGGCTGTAGGCCTGACTCTGCCTGGGTCCTCGCACTGCCCTGGGTGGTTGTTTACCCACATTCTGCTCCACTTGCATCTCAATTTGAGCTCTCAGGGCGGCTTTTTCGCCCTCGAAGAACGTCATCAGTGCCTTGCCCTTAAACATGGCCAGTTTACCCACCAGCTGTATGGCCGCTCCACGCACTGTGGGATTAATGCTGTGCACACCCTTGCGCACCTCCTCGATCAGCGATTCGGCCTGCAGCGGACAGCCGAATTCGGTTAGGGACCGATTAACCCAATTGAAAGCCTCGGATTGGACTTTTGGTGACTTTTGCCCAAACGCAAAGCCAAGCACCTTTCTCACCACAGGCTCCAGTTGGCTGGCCTCGGCCAGGGCGGTGAGCAATTCGGCAGTAGCTCCGCCGTTTTTAGCATCGCCCAATTTAGCAGAGGACTCTTCGACTACGTGATCTGCCAACGCCCGATCTATTATGAACCTTCCTGCAATTGTTTTCAGTATTGCCAATTTGGCGCCGAGAGCCATAAAGTTTGTGTCCTTGAGACCGGGCTGAAGATTGGTTAAGGTTCTTACTATTACATCAGCTTGCCCTTTGTCCACACAGCCAGAGACCTGGCTCAGTAGTTGATTGGCGGCTGACAGCCGTATCTTCCAGTCGGAGTCCACCAGGCCACTAAGAACTTCGGCTGGCAAAAGCTGTTGCGCCAAGTCCTCCACTTCCGAGGGCGTCAGCCGGTGCCCAGGGGCCTTTGTAATGGCACGGCCTGCCAACTTCCGCGGCTCTGCGGTGGCCGGACAGGACACTGGTTTCGCCATCGCCTTCACATGCATCTTGGCAACTGGCGCTGCACTGGCCTCCACAGCTGGCTTAGCCATTAAATGCCCTGGCTTTCGTTCACTGCATCCAAGCCTTGGCTTGGCTGCAGGAGCTTCGCACTTGACTTTCTCCGCATGGCTTGACATGGGAGTGACAGATGTGTTCCTTTCTCGGCTGTCCAAATGGTTGGCTATGGCCATGCTTTTCTGTTCAGAAGGCGCTGTGTGCTCTGGCCCATCCTTGTATTTGACTGTATCCACCCTCTGGCTTGACGAATGGAAATGCTTTACAGCAGGCGCTGTCTCTGTCTCCTCCTCGCCTAAGAGCGGGTTATCCGTGGCGCTTAGGCAGGCCTCATGGGTTGCTTTTGGCTTTGTGTCACTAATTTCCATTGTCGGCTTTGCCATGGACCGATCATCGCCGTCCTCTGAATCCTCCTCGTTTAGTAGCTGCGTCAAAGTAATCCCACTCACCAGCAACATGAGTGCACCCAGTGCCTCTGCACTGCTCTGACGTACCGTGGGATCCAGCTCGTGCAGTGTCTTGACCAGTTCGTAGGCCAGTTCTCTGAGAAGTCTTCTGGGTAGTGCAGACGACTGATAGCGGCATAGGGCGCGGGCCAGGAACAAGGCAGTCTCCGATCGCACTTTAAAAACAGGATGCCCCAGTGCATCGATGATCTGGGTTTTCTCCCGTTCCAGCATCTGCGCGCTGTAGTGCAAATCTATGGTCAATCGGAGAGTTGCCACATTCTCTGGTCGCACGTTCTGGAATCTGAGTAAAAGAGCCGGCACAGAGTTCACAGGAGTACCGTCATCATTGAGATCCAAAAAATCGGCTGGAAATTAACGAAATCGTATTACAAATTTGGGTTTTCAAAATCAATAAATATATTCGATTTCATACGAAGAAAAGTGCAGCTGATGAAGCATCTGCGCATCTGAGAGAGAGAGAGAGAGAAAGCACGGTGAGCACGAAAGGCTGCTGGTCTCTCCAACTCACACTACTAGAAGTTCAGCTTGCGTTTGTGTGAAAGGCAAGAGAGACGAAGCGACGAAGAGCACGAACTTATACAGACAGCAGCAAGTTCATGATGCAACAATTCAAGGTGAGGCGTTATGAGTGTGATGCGTACTTTTGAAGCGCAGTACTGAACGAGAAGGTACTTTGCAGAGAACTCACACTGACCTCACCTCTCTTGTTGCATCATGAGCCAGCTGAAACATTGGAGCCGAACCAACCAGCAATTTCAAATTGATAAACACGAAAGTGTGTACTCCGGGCAAGAGAAGAAGCTGCTTTCGACTACCACTTGCTCAAGCCGTTCACTTGACCAGCCCAGCAGCGCAGCTCTGCATACAATCTCAGCAAAACTTAATGGTTCCCAGAAGACTTACCCCGTTGATACACAGGAGTGTGGCTATTGTTTTCCATTTTGTGTATTGTATTGTACTGGGATACTGTAAAATATGTACGTTGTTTACTGGTGTAACGGAATGTTTGTAATGATTTCAAATTTCCACACCAGGCCCAATAGTCTAGTGAATCTAAAAACATGGCCTACTGCCTTACAGGTAACTAGCCGAATGGCTAAAAATTCTAGGAGAAGGCTAAGAACCCACGATTTGAGAGTTTAAGGCATGATTTGAAATGCCAGCGCTGATTGTGAACCCTCTAAACCAGGGAATGCTTCGGGCAGATACAGAAGATCATTTGTCAAACAACAACAAAACACAAGAAGGAGGTGAAAATGCTTTAAAAGCTTTCTACCACGCCTAAAAAAGCGACCGAATTGACCGAACCCACTCGGCGGCCTCGCCCTAGGCCCAGGAAACTGGACGCGCAGCAGGCGGATGGCATTTAAAGTCGCTCCTTTCTTTCGCATCTATCTTATCTTAAGAGAGGGGTCACTTGATTTGCTTGCTTTGCTGGGCAGTTTGTATGCATGAATGAGTGGTGAACTTGGCTTGGATACTAGCTATGATTCCGGACGTGACTGCGATGTGAGATGTGAAAGAAAATGTAACTGCTGGCTGGATGTTGCGTTGGTTGGGGTCAACCTCCTTTTCGAGCAGCAGCAACCGTAAACCCATAAACACGCCGTTCTCTTTTTTGTTGTTTCTGTTTAAAACTTTACTATTTATGATTACTTTTTCTATTGATTGATTGAAATTAATTAGGTGTTTCCATTTGTGGTTTGCTTTTTTGTTTCGATTCATCTATGTTACAGAGGATAAACTATATTGCGCTTATTGAACCTGCCCGTCGTCGTGGGACCAGCAGCACTCCTTACTTAAGACATTGCATACATACATGCATTATGTATGTATATACTTTATATATATGTAAATATATTCTTGTCAACATAATTTCTTCGGCTTTCGGCTTACAAATTAATAAAAAGACTTGTACAAAATGCAGAATTAGAATTAGTGCAACAATTGAATTCAGCAGGAACGCAGACGCATCTTCCATGGTTGGATTTGGATTCGAGATACCAGATGCTGAAGTATACCAAGTATTCCGGTTGGAATGCGGCTAGGAGAACATTACATTACATTGAAGAAGAGATTCGAAAGACATTTCTGCTGGCGGGCGGGTGGGGGGCGGATCTAGACGCCGGCGTAGAGCGGCAGCTTGGCCGTGTCCACCTTCTCCTCCACCTTGAACGAGGGAAAAAGGCCACCCTGGTTGGTGCGCGTGTTCTTGCCCTTGGAGTTGCCGTCCCAATGGTTGCCCGCAACCGAGACCAGGTCGCCCACCTTGAGTTGGAGGTCTTCGTGCGTGCGCGGCTTGTGCGCAATGACGGCCCGGCGATTGTGCGCATTCTGGCCGCCATAGTAGTAGATGTCGTCCAGCGATTTGAACCGATGCGACGCATCCGGGTACATCGTTTGCATAATCTCGTACGCCACGCGGCACACCTGCGACGAGAACGTGCAGACTAGATGGTCGGAAATTGAGAGCAGGTGAATATCCAGAATGATGCCGTTCAGCGCTGTGTCCGTGTAGCGCGTGGAGACGGCCGCCATGCGAGCCACCTCCGGGTCGCCGACGATCTGGTACTGTGGATACTTTTTCCGCGCCTCATCGATCACCCGAGCATCGTCCGAGGCCAGGAAGATGCGCCGCACCACCGTGGTGCCATTGACCTCCAGCGTGCGATAGTAGTCCTCCACATGCGTCATGTACTCCTCGATGCTGTGAAAGGCGGCCTCGGTGCCCACCTTGTCCGTGCGACGCACATGCACCCTGGAGAAGAGGATTACCAGTAAGGCCACACAATTAGCCAGGCTCCACTTACCCCACAATAGGACGCTCCCAGCCCAGATTGCGCATACCAGAGAGCAAGAAGTCGCGCGTCGGAGTCTGTGGACGCAGCAAATACTTCAGAAACTGGCCCACCCACCAGACAATGGGATCACCGTGCAGTCGCTTAAGACGTGGCGCCAGGTCCTCGGGCACGGCCAGTGGCAGGTACGGCGGTCGTGGCATCAGCGAGTCAATGATGGGCAGCACCAGCACCTGTGTATTGGGCTTCCCGGGCCAGTTGTAGGCATTGGCCGAGCCGGCATCGTGACAGCTATTGGACACCGGCAGGAATACCTCCTCCCAGCCACCTTTGTGATAGCGCCAGCCACGTGACTTTAGGATCAGGGTGCGCTCAGTGGCATAGGCCACAATAAAGCAATAAACCACATGATGCAACTGGCAGCCATAGCCACAGCCCTGAAATAGAAAGAGACGGAGATGGGGGAGTGTGAGTTTTGTCTTGGGCAGTCCTGATGCCAGAAGGAACGAGAATTCTTTGTATAAAAGTGTGGAGGCTTATGTCTCATCACCTAAGTACATACTACCCGCATTCCAGGCAGCTGCTTATCTAAATATTTAACCATCGATGGATGGCCGGGCCACATGATGAACAATATTTGCTCAGCTTGTCTGGAAATAAGTAGATGTGCACAGTTTATGGTGTGGAAATGTGGAAAAGCTTTGCCCAACTGCGGTGGAAACTTGTAAGCTTTGACCACTGCAACATGGCTGTGCTGCCGTAGTTGCAGTTATGATCAGGGTTCTCATAGTAACGCACGTGCGAGCGTCTGAAAGGAGCAATAGAGTTCATCATAAAGAGACGGACGGACATGGGATGATGGGCAAAAAGTAACAAAAGAGTAAGCAAACTGACATCAGGCACTAGTCTAGGAGGGGGCAAAGGCACTTCCCAGCCGACTCACCTTATTCAGCTTACAGACCAACTTTCGTGCATTCGCACAATCACTGGGATTCTGTAGATGATGCAAGCGCCGCTGCACCAAATCACTTAGATCTTTGGACTCTTTGTGACGCCAGGCCTCATAGCCGTCCACTTGCCGCAAGCGCTCCATATCGCTTAGCAACGAACGCTTGTGCTCTGCCCCCTGCAACAGCACCTGCTTAATGGACTCCTCCAGCTCTGCATTGGTATCGCTGCCAACAGTTTTACGTATTTTGCCCAATTCGCTGCTGAAATAGTTCCAGATTTCAGCAATATTCGTTTGGATGCGCCGCCGCGTGAATTCATATTCAAGGCTGGGCTCCATGGCAATTGAGCCATCCGCTGCTGCCTCTGCCGGTCCATTTGCCCCAGCAGCCATTAGACTCTCCAACAAGGGATCATGGCCATTGACATCTAGATTATTATTATTAGTATCCCAGCCACGTAGTTCCGCTGGCGCTGACTCAAAAAATGATTCTACATCCGAACCGGCGGCGTCCTCTCCCAACTTTGGATTTTGTGCATTATTATTCTCCAGTCTTTGTACCAACTTCAGGGCGCTCTGTTTGTCCAGTTGTTCGCTGTGAAAGTGAGGAGAGGCAAAGGCTTAAATAGGCATCATTATCATAATCAGCAGTCGTTCGTGCCCCGTCCCCTGGACGCGTAATGTACAACAGAAACCTCAAGTGGCGAGATTCTGAGGGGCGAGACCTAATCAACATATGAATTGTGGTCTGTGGAATGTCTGCTCTGGCTTCATTTTCCCCCGGGGGAACCTGAAAACTAGTTGTTGCAGCAGCTTCTTCCAGGAGAGAGAAGCTGACAGTATTCCATAAGCAGCAAGCAGCTCATGCAGAGATCATCAGAACTGAGGCGGTGTTACCATAATTAGGAGCCAAGGCTCAAAGTAAAAGAGAGAGGGACAGACCAAAGAGCCTCTCTTATTGGTCAACACTGTTCCTAAGACTGAATGGTCATCTCTTGATCAAGTTCAATTAGCAAGTTAAGAGCTGTCTCGAGGTAAACTCGCTAATTAAACATTGGAAAGGTCACCGGATAGATAACAAATTAATCAAGTTCAGTGCGTTGGAACTGCCACCAATCGGTAGGAGACCCAGGCCCTCCATTTCACTGGACTTTTCACCCGCTTAACGAAGACTCCGGTTACGTCATTCTCGTCTTCTCCCAACTAGCTAGCTAAAAATTTAGAAGATTCTTTGACCAAAGAGAAAGTTTAAAGTTAACTTATGCTTTTCGTAATAACGCCCAATTAGTGTTGCAAATTCTTTAAGAAATCCAATTCTCTAGGTTTCTTAGTTGGAACTGTGTTCCAAATTCGAAAAAATACCAAGTTTGAAGCATAAATCGGAATATATTAGGGATTAGTTCGGTTCCCATGTATGCCAACCTGTGTATATCATACCTCATGAGCTCATCGATTAGCTGCTTGAGCTCCTCATTCCGCTGCTTGGTATGCTCGAGCAGCTGCAGGGCGTGATTGATGCGGCGCGCATTGATCTCGTTCTCGCCCGTCGCCAACTGATTCTGTGTGCTCGTCAATTTGACCACAAACACATAGACCAGCACCACCCAGGCCAGCACAAAGAGGATTAGGGCGCGCGCCCATGAGTTTGCCGATGAGCCAAACAGTTGACGCACCAGCAACATGGCCCTGCACTCCTGCTACTGCTCCTCCTGCCTCACCCGGCTGGCTGGGCCTAAATCACTGGAATGAATGTGGCAATGCTCGCTCTTGGGACACACACGCACACACACACAAGCCGATCTGAAGAGTTACCGCGCCGCGTGTGCGTTTTGTGGACAGCTAAATGGTTTTGTAGTTTCTTGAATCAGTTGATGGTCGCATAGTCACAGCCTTAGCTCCTGGTTGGGCAACAAGGGCTACACCTCATCGTTGAATTGTGCTGCTGCATAAAGAGAGAAAAGAAAGAACGGGCGAGGGCGGGTGATGGGGGGGCGGGGGAGAGGAAACAGATGTTGCTACCATTAAATTTAAATGATCAATTTTACGGTACGCGGCTTTGCCTAGCCCGCTGTTGCTGCCCAAGAATTAATGACTCTCTAGCTAAGCAACGGCTGCTGCTGCTGCTGCTGCCGAAACCGAGTGCGCAAATATAGTTAAAAATTATGCAGAAGCCATTGGCTGCTCCAGCCAATCGTGGCACATGCTATGTGTTTTCTTTGTTCCATATTTTCTTACGTTTGAATGGGCAGCTGTATTTTTGTGTTTGTTTGATTTTGTTTTACTTTTTATTGACACTAATCCTAACGGGATAGAGGTGCGCAATTTTTACGCATTTCGGCTCGTTACTTAGTCACGAGTACTTTTTTTAAGTAACGGCCCAGCGAGTCACAAAGCAACAAAATTCAAACGTCAATGTCACAGTCGCACCCATTTGCATTAGGGGTAGCTTACATTTATCAAACATTTTTTTGGATTTCAATAATGAGAAGCAAATAAGCTTGATTAAAACCCGGATTCCTACAAATTCAATTACGTATAATTGAGAAACCTATTTTTTCTTCTCATATATCAAAGTGTAGATTTTGAGACTAACATTAGCTTACAAACAAATTAAAAGTAGTAAAATATGCCGTTTTTAGACGCGTCGATCTTAGAGCCTATAAGGCATACAGCCATTAATTGTTGCATGTAGGTAGGTGTATAATTAGAGATGAGCGCGTGTCTATTATTTTCAGCATGCACGGTACAACATTTTTAAAACACTCATGACTTTATTTCAGTAGCCTGTTTTGGGCTCCCATATATATATGAAGTCCGTGGAGCTTGTCGGTTTTAGATAAATCTGCCAGTTCTCTGGACTAAGAACAAACTTCAGTAATGAAGAACAGTGGGTACTATATACATTTTCAGTGATATCAGAGGTTCTGATTTCAGCTCTTACATAAAATGAAGTGCAATGTTTTTCTCAACATTCTGTGGAGCCGGCTTATGTAGTGTCTTGTCGCTAAGAACTGACACGCACGAAATCTGATCTTGCAACACGAAAACGTCGTGCTGAGTCGTGCTTGTCGCAAGGCACCCGCTCAACCCAAGAGTATAGCATTCCCAGATCAAGTTTGTTTTCCTTTCCTTTTTGTACTCTGTACCTCTGCTACAGAGCCAGAAGTAAGCATCTCCGGCCCCATAAAGTCGAGTCGATATAGCCATGTCTGTCTGTCTGTCCGTTTGAACGCATAGATCTCAGAGTTGGTAGGAGATAGATGTGACAAAAACTTCTTATACTTGCAGGCAGATCAAGTTTATCATTAATTTTGGCCACAATCCTGCTTTAGGTAACTACCCAATTACATTAGCCAGCAGGAGCTGACATGAGCTGACCTGAAATATATTTGAATATCCAACCCGATTTTCAACTCCGAAGTTCTTCACATTGAAAAAGGCCTTCACTGCTGACAGCTCTGAAAATATCAGCTTATTTTGTTTACAGCATAGAGCACCCCCCCCTCCCCAACTCTTCCGCCTAGATCCGCCACTGGGAATGCGTGTTGTTGTTTGCTTGTGTGATCCAGCGAACCGGTGCCAGCCCCCAAGCGGAACTTCACAACTCACACTCATTGTTGCGTTGTTGACCACTGAAACGCCTCTCCTCCACCTGTTTAAATCCACTCGATGGTTTTGTTTTTTTTTTTTTTTTGTGTATACTCTTAATGTTTCACAATTTATTTTTTGGACTTATGCTATATTTTTTAATAAAAATGATTATAATTTTGAGATGGTGTTGTATTGTTTTTCGTGTGTTCGTTTTTCTTCTCTAGAATTCTGGATCGATCTTTGGCTAACAACTATCACACACTCCATAGAAATTAGCGGATGATTTGTGCCAAAAATCGACCTACGCCGGGCTGAGTGCGTAAAATGATGCAGTTAATTAAAATTTTAGTTGTTTAAATCAAATGAAAAATGATTATCGTATAAATTATAAAAATTCAGTATTTGTATAGTTTAAAAAAAATAGTTGTACACATAAATTATAAATTATATTATTACAGTTACGACCACAAAAAATTTCTTAGTGTTGAAATGAGTTTTTGTTTTTTTTATCTTGTTGCTTTTCTGGGGTGCGGGGGAGGTGTGGTAGGTGTGTGTGTGTGTGTGTGTGTATAAGAGAGAGCGCGTGTTGGCCGGGAGACGACGGAGATGCGTGAATATGCGACAAGTTTTGATTTATTGTTTATAATTTAAATACTTATATAAATTACTTTTGCTTTTATTATAATTATTGTTTTCCATCCGTATTCTTCATTTGTTTTGTTTCTCATTTGTTTGTAGTGGGCAACTGCGGCATTTGTAAACTTGTTTATAATTAAACGTTCGATTCTTCTTTTGTTTTTGTTTTTGACTGTGTAAAAATATCGACTTTAGTTTTGTTTTCTATCTGATTCCTATTTTGTAATTGTGTTTGCTTGCTGCATTCTGAACTCGGCACGTGGAAGGAAGGGGGTCGCTCCATCTGCAACTCCATCTCCATGCTGTAACCTGACGACAAACATCTCCAATCTTCCGCTCGCTTTGCTGGGTCGGGCCTATGTGTCCATTTAAATTACTGAAATGGTTCAACTGCCTGCTGGATCATGGGTTTCTTTCTCTGCGCGTGTGTGTGTGTGTGTGTGTGTGTTATGTTGGTTGTATATATATATATATCATATATTATATGTATGTATAATTAGTTTGCTTAATAGTAAAATTTCTTGAATGTTGTTGTGGTAAAGTGTAGGTAATGTTTGCTCTATGTCTTCTTCCAACGTCGACTCTCGACTGCACTACATACATGTCTTTCCACCAGATACACATGGTGAGTCGTTGCGCGACTCATTCGCTGCGCAGTTTCTTCAGATCCGGCGACTTTTGATCTCCGCCTCCGGCCGATGCCGAGGACATGTCGCAGTGCAGGGCCGTGCGCTTCTGTCCAATGGCTGGCGCTGAGAGCGCTGTATGCTGCAGTTTGCTGCTGTCGCGCAAAATTGTGCTGCTACTGTTGCTTTCATCAGCCTCTAGCCCATCCTGTTCGTCCTCCTCATCCAGTTCGTCCTCGTCCTCCTCATCCTCATCATCATCATCGTCCTCATCATCTTCGTCATCGACGTTATTGGAAAGAACTCCATTGCCATTGCCATTTCCATTGGCTGCCACTGACTTTGGAGGGGAATCCGCTGCAGTTGCTGCTGCAGCCGCTGCTGCTGATGCTGCTGCTGTCACCTGGCCATTGTTGGTGATCGGCTGCTGCTGCTGTTGCTTGTTGTTATTATGAGGCTGGGACTGTGGCTGCTGTGTCTGCGTCTGGGCCGATAGACGATTAATCGGCGCCTCGAGATTGCTTTCCGAGTCGGAGGCCAACGGTGTACCACCAATACCCATGCCAAGCGCCATGGGCTCACCATCCTCTGTCGATGTGGTGGCCGTTGTCTGTGTGGTGCCATCGTTGTCATCGGTGATCGGCTCCTGTGAGGTGGAATCGTTCGACACGAAGTTGGAGTCGCCATCCTGTAGAGCGGCACCCACGGCAGTTGAATTGTTGTTCTTGGCCACGCCACCACCGCCAACAGAATTAAGCGGCGTCAAGGCGGCCGGATTAGTGTTCTCGTTCTCCGTCTCGGACTCTGTGGCAGTGTTGCGGCCACCTAGAAAGTGGCAAAAAGAGATGATTGTATAAATGTGTGAGTTAGGTACAAACTTTGATTGAATGATTCCATTTCTGGTTAGTTTCGATCAATCTAATGGCAATAAGACGATATCCTTCAACTAAATTGGAACTCAATAACCCAGAGACAGAACTAAAATAGAAATGTGAAGTCAAACAGACAGAAGAACCGAACGAGGGTGACTAGCAGGTTAACTGCTGCAGTACAGCACGAGCATGTTTTTTCATCTACTTGGCGTTTTGGAATCATTGTCGAATTTGTATGAAACTTTCTGACCCAGCAGATCAGGACAGAATCAGTGGCTTTGTGCCCAATAGTACACACATTCCTCTGTAAGGTAACATTATTTTATGCCGAAGGAATAACATCCGTTGCCTTCCATAATAGGCAGGAATAGAAGAAGGTTAAACGGCTATTTTTCCCCCAACTAGGTCAACTAATCTTGCCTTGCTGCCAGGGATAAAGAGATGACATGGAGTGGAAAGGCAACTTTCTACTAAGGATGAGGCAAAGGAAATTGGGTTCTTGGCTATAAATACCGTACCCAAAACCCATGCAACAATCTTCTACAAATTTCAAATCATATTTAGTTTGGAACTCTTACCTGCTCCCAGACTCTCATCATCTAGATCGACGGCCACACCGTCATTGGTATCATCGCCATCGATGACCTTGCTGCTGCCCTTGCTGAGGCTGCCATTTGTGTTATTGATGGATGCCGCTCCGGCTCCGGGCTCCGGCATATCTTCCAGCAGCTCTGGGCTCAAATCATTGGCCACATAATGCGCCCAGAGGGCCAACTCAACGCGATGCGGCGACCAGTGCGGCGTTTCGCCGCCCACCTCCGCATTCAGACGTTCCACTGTGGACTGGATGTGCTGAACAAAATTGAGGTACTCCTTGGTGGTATAATCGATGCCCTCGATCTCTGGTATAGCCATCAGGCACTCATCGGCCATAAACGGGGCCGAGTCGGGAGCGGCGGCTGCCAACAGGGCGGAGGCCATTGTTGTGCCCACACCCTTGAGGTTTGATAAAGCTGTGATCGCCTGCTCCAGATTGGGCAGCTTGCGGAACGCCTTCTTTGTCTCTTGAATGACGGCACGCGGCGTATTCACTTTGACCAAGTACGACAGCTGGGGATAAAACTTGCCACGCGACTGTTTCCATTTCATTGTCTGCACCAGCTCATCGTATACCATGTGCGCATCCTTCCCCCGGGCCTTGATCAGGCCGGGCAGCTCGTTCTGATACCACTGGTCCAGACGGATCAGCTCCTGTGGCTTCTTGCTGCGCTTCTCGGCCTTCAGTTTGAGTACCTCGGGATAGAGCTTGAAGCAGTACTCAAACTGCGTGGTGCTGCCGTTCTCGAAGAACGAGGCCGTTGCCTTTCCGTTGGACATGGTTGCTGCTGTTGTTGTTGTTGTTGCTGCTGTGGTATTGTAGGTATCCTGATCCCCCCTCGGCCAGTGCTCGTGCTCCACTCAGTGTCTGTCTGTGTCAATGTACTGCTACTTGTCGCCGGCGAAATGTTGGCATGAAAGTAGAAGAAGAGCGGGGAGGAAGAGGAAGAAGAGGAGGAGCACACAATTAGGTTTACAGTTACGATTACATATGCATTCGATTAATTACTGTTACCCCAACCACAGTTGCCGATGTTGTTGTTGCTATTCGTTCAATTCGATAATCGAATTTGCAATTTATTTATGTGTATTATTTTTTTTTCCACAAATCGAATTTTACTCCCGAGTCGAGCGGCAGCCAGTTCAGTCATACACAATTGGGTTCTTTTTGGTCCGAGTCGTTCTCTCGCACCCATACACACACTAGCACAACCAGAGAGAGAGAAAACCACACACACACACACACAGCGAGTGTCACACATACAGCGAAACAACAAAAAATTTCTTTTTCTTATTAAATTTGAAAATCGAAAAACGAATCAAACGATTAGTTTTGGCCCGTTCCCCCAACTGTGCACCAGAAAATAAGACCAACTTCAGACCCGAAGCTGAGGCTGGGTCCGTTCTGATGGCTGGCTGGCTCGTTGCTCGAGTTGACTTTACCTCTAAATGCCTGCTGCTGCGATGTTGTTGAGGTTGTTGAGTTCGGAAATCGTTAAAAGTATTTGTTGTTGTGTGGATGCAACTGTTCGATTCCCGATTTCAAATCCAATTCAAATTTTCCTCTGCTTTTCGACCGCTGCTTGCCTGCGCTTCTAGTTTTAGTTGCCGCCTGGAGTCCAGCGAGTGGTAGTCCGTAGTGGTAGTGGTGGTGGTGAGCTAAAAATGAGAAGAAGAGATACTTTTTAGAACAAGTACTTATTTTATCGTTATCGCTTGTGGTCGAACTATCGATAGAATAATTCATTGCCGCCCCACATCTGTTCATTGCCGCCGCCCCACACATCTGTTCATTGTTTATTATTATTATTATTGCACATTGAAATGGCCAAACAATGGAGTTGAGACCGAGCTTGGCACCTGGCCAGAGATTTCAATCTAATTCAGCTAAAAGGGGTAAGCTTTCATAACAAACATTGATATGCGAATTAAAATGACTTTGTTTTCAGTTTCGTTGAATGGCGCAAAAGGAACTGCCGGCCTCCATGCGTTGGCCCAATCCGCTGGCCACAATTCTTACCTATGACGAGCTGTTAGCTCTGCTTCAAAGCCTGGGCAAGACCATGGCATGTAGTTTGTCCAATTTATACGTTTGGAGCAAATTGCCCCATTTGGATGTATGACTCAACCCGTCTAAGAGCGGGGATATTGGCAAGACAAATCCCCCAAGGCTGCCTCCACGTTTGAGGTAGGTTCGAACAAAAACCCGGAGCTGTGGAGATGCAAAGCCAAGATATCGAAAATCGACCTACCCGATTCAAAACAAAATTTAAGATAATTGAGATAAAAAACTTAACGGCAGAATCCTTAATATCTATTAACAAATTAACAAACAAACAAATGCCACTTACCCTTTATTAAGTCCTGAATCCTGGTTGGCGAGTCGAGCACTTGGATAATTCGAATCTTTTTGGCAGTTTCATCACCGACTGAGGGTTTGTTGACACTACACTCGCGTATCTGTGTGTGTGTGTGTGAGAGAGTATCTGTGTTGGGGTGGATGTGTGTAACAGTAGTAGTACAAAAAATCTAAATCCGAAAGATGCCGCGGGTGGGAGAGTGGTGAACGCTGTTCTTGTTGTTGTTTTATTTAAGAGTTTCTTCTTCGTTTCAGGGCTGACATGGTAAAAATGGTTGTTAATTGGGAATGGAAAACTGCTCAGATTTTTAACAATTTTAGCCCGAGTTGTGCTTTTTTTCTTTTCTTTTTTGGTTTATAACTAGGGGTGCTTGGTAAAAGTCATCGGACTATCGTTAAGCAGCGATAGGCGGCCAGGGTTGTAGAGGGTGATTTTTTAGCAACTTTTTTTTTGGCAGCACTGATTTCGGCAGTTCAGCTGTTTTCGTGACACATTCTACTGTCGAACATGTTCAGTGAGGTCTATAATTTAATATAATGAATCTAGTAACGAACTATTTTATTTTATTTTCCACTTTTTTTATGCGAAGATTGTGTTTACAAACACAAATTGTGTTACAAAACAACAAAATGCCGTATTTGGTGTGAAGAGCAGCCAGAAGCAATGCAAGACTTGCCCAAGGTTTGCCGAAAATGCACTGTTTGGGGTGGATTATGGGCCGGTGGCATTATGGGACCGTACTTTTTAAAGTTCAACATTTAGAGATACATTTTTCTGAATAGAGATAAATTTTTCTGACTTTTATGTTTTTCTTTTTTAATCAAATCCAAAAGGTGCTAAAAAATCACCCTTTATATATATATTATATGTTATGTATATATATTTTGTTTATATGATGGGCGCGGGAGAGAAAACCCGTTTGCCTTATTACCCCATTCGAGTTTGCTGTTCAACAGCAGCTGCAAGAATTAAAATTTCAAAAAGGGAGAGGAAGAGAGAGAGAGAGCGAACACAGAGTTGCCACCCTTAGCTTATTTTGATTTATTACCTTTGCCTAGCGCTGCAAGAACAAAATTTGGCACTACTTCTCTAATGTTGAAATGCTTTTAATGGTTTTGAATGAAAACTGCCAACTTAACCTTTTTGTATGTGGCTCGTTTGTTTTTGTCGCAACGGACACACACAAGCAGACGCAGTCACACATACACCGGAACGTAGTGAAACAGGTTTTGTTCCTATGTTTATACGACATATAATCGTGAATTGAAGACAACTAAAAGTTACATATGAATGTCAACTATGTGATTTCTTATGTATGTACAAACCTAGATAAAATTGAAATTCTTTCATTTGAGCTATGTAATGTCCAGGTCCAATTTCGTCAGCTATTTAAATTAAAAATAGATACTTAAATATCAGTAAAGAAAACTTTACAATGGATAAACAATAACAAAACGTCACTAGATTTTCTTCCATATAAATTATTTATTAATCCGGATTTGAATACGAATTCATTTCCAAACTGTTCACAATCTTCGCAACGTACAAACATGGCATGTATGTATCCCGCAATATTCGTTTGTTGTGGCTAACAGTGCTGCCAGATCGCCAGCTTGAAACGAGTTTTGCCATGAAATTGATTGCGAATTTCAATTTGAAAATCTCTAATGCTGTTTCTAACATAACAACAAAACAATTGCTCTGCAATACAATTGCCTTTGCTATTGAAAACTTTTGATAATTATATGAAACAGCTAACGGGCCTGGCAAATCTTGCGGTACATACAGGGTGCGCCATCTAAAGTGTCGGTATGGTAACACTGAATAACTTTGACATTTACCAACCGATTGCTTTTGTTAGACATGTTTTGGAAACATCAATCTAGTACAATTTTGACCATGGAACGCTTCACACCAAAACAACGTGACGAAATAGTGACGCTGTTCATCGAAAATAGTCGTTCAATTGTGCTAACTCAGCGTGCATATCGTCGAAAATATCGTGGCCAACAGGCACCGTCTGACAACACTATTCGTCGTTTGGCGTCGAATTTTACTGATCATGGAACAGTGCGAGATCGTCCGCGTTGCGTCCGTCAACGACCAAGACGTTCCAATGAATTGGTTGAAGCGGTAAGGGATAGTGTTGTCCAGAACCCAGAATTGTCGTATCGTCATCGCGCTCAGCTGTTTGGCGTCAGTGGAACCACTTTGCGGCGCATTTTGAAGGATGATTTGCATTTGTTCCCCTACAAAGTGCAATTAACACAAAGAATATTGGCGACAGACCACCCACGTCGTTTGAAATACGGCCAAACAGTCGCTCGAATGGCCGACACTGAACCAGATTTTTGGAAACAAATTTTGATGACCGATGAGGCCCATTTCACGCTTTCTGGTGGTGTTAATAAGCAAAATTGTCGCATATGGGGCACGGAAAATCTACACCACATCCATGAAATACCTTTACACGACCAAAAAGTGACTGTTTGGGCCGGCGTTTGCGCCAAAACCATTATTGGGCCATATTTTTTTCGTGAAAACGAAACAGTCGATGGAATTCGATATCGGTGGATGTTGGCACATTTTGTCTGCCCGCAAATGCGCGACAAAGGTCTTGACGGTTACTGGTTCCAACAAGACGGTGCTCCGTGCCACACTGCAAATCAAACAATCGACTTATTGCAGCGGAAATTCCCTGGACGCCTGGTATCAGAAAGAGGCGATATTGACTGGCCACCCAGATCTCCAGATTTGACCGCCCCAGACTTCTTTTTGTGGGGCTATTTAAAAAGCAAGGTTTACGCCAGCGATCCACAGACCATTGAAGAGCTTAAGGCCAACATTCGTGCCGAAATCGCCACTTTATCGACTGAGACGCTCGAAAAAGTGATGGAAAATGCCGCAAAAAGGGCACATTTTGTTGTGGCCAATAAAGGCGGCCACTTGATTGATGTTGTGTTCAAAAAGTAGTCGAAATAAATTGTACAGGACCAAATCAAAGGAACAAGATCAACATATAGCAATCGGTTGTTTGTTTTTATATTTACTCAGTGTTGCCATACCGACACTTTAGATGGCGCACCCTGTACAAACACACACACCCACAGACACATGCATGTATGCTCGCATTCACACACAGTTGTGTGTGTACGGTTGGCTGAATGGGAAGGCGGCGGAGGGCAAAGGCAGCACCAGACATCCGAGTACCTTGGGTTGGTTGGGAAACTATTCACATGCCCACAGGGTGCCTTTTGTTATGTGCGCTTGGCTGAATAGCTGATTTGAGTTGAGTTGAGTTTCTAGTTTGTAACAATGGATGGCAAGCAACATTTATCTTCTGTCAGATGTTGTTGCTTCTAAAACGATTAATTGCAGACATTTTTTGTTGTAAATTGAATCAAGAGTAGACAACTCTTATATATATACATATATGTACATACAAAGGGGCGCATTGAGTTCTCAAGCTCTGCGACGAGCAACTCCGCATTGTCATGTTCATTGAAATTGATTTTGAACGATATTTATCGACGAAATGCCATTGCCATCTCCGTAGACGGATCTAAATCCGATAGAGATAGAAGTCAAACGGAGTGTAGTTAAGGCAAAACCGTTAACTAAAGCACAACTTTTTGCAGGTTACTGATAAGAGATGCCGTTTTTAACTAACGGGAGATTTTCAAGTTTCGAGTTTCTCATCTTTGTATTTCATTTTAACCAAAAACAATGCCCAAGCGGTCGGAATTCGATCTGTTTTTTTGAAATTGTGAACCGAACCAATGTGCAAAAACAGCTGAGCCTGCTCCGAACCTTAAGTTTTCGGTTCGGCTTAACAAATTTAGCACAAGTTTAATCTTTCACAGAAGAGAGTATTCATTCCGTCTCTGGGAAGAAGCGCTTTCTCATTCTTCCGTAGAGACTTTTTCGTATGCCGCTTATCTCAAGGATGCCCCACTTGTCAGCGGCTTAGATCTGGTCCAACTACCACACCCGGCGTCCGGTCTCCAAATTCTGATTGCAAAATCATAAGCATTCTGGTAAAATTCCAACATTGTTTAGTTTATTTCGAAGAAGTTTTCAGTTGTCAGAAGGAATTCACACACACACACACACACATGTCGGCTGGGACTTCCATACATACAAAACTATGTATTTTCTCATATTTACATCGCCAATGAAGAGGGGGACCTAACTAGCACTAGCACAGATTCAATGGTCGTGGTGGCTCAATTGGCGCCGCAGTTCGCGCATGGTGATCTGTAAGAAACGGTTGGACAATTAATGCAAAGAAAAAGATCCAATTAATCGAGTTTCTTCCTTGCGGTTGGGCTTAATCGACTGTTGGGTTAGATACTCTTGAGATGATATAAGTTATTTACCTTTCGAACTGTTGCAAATTGAGTTATTTACGCATCGATCATTTTTTGGGGGGGTTGATCTTTAAATAATTTCAAATTCAAAAGAATTATCGACAAGGTCAAGGTCAACCAATTGGCCAATTGGTGGGCGGGGATGGGGTTAGATTAGCAAGCAAGAACTAGCGTTAGATGTTGTCTCTGGGTGTGTGTGTTATCACTGGGCAGAGCATGGAACTGTGAAATTAGCTACAGAATTTGATTTAACTAGAAATTTGAGGACCATTCAGAGTTGCTGGAGTCTGGGGGAATCGTATTGGTTTGGTTAGACATAAATGCGTATGCGGACAGTAGTGGGTGGATATCAATTCATATCTATATCTTCCAATCGTACTGGCTGCGTGTACGGTATAACCGATTTCTTGTTTACATCCCGGGACATGGCCTTTCGCATATCTGTAAAGGGAGGTGGTTGAGGTGACACTGGTGTCCATTCCGGCAGCGACAAGTTCAACATACCATACGCATCCTCATCCTGATCACCCGAATAATACTCCAGTATGGTGCGGTAGATGATATAGCCCAGGTTCGTGTACATATTGATGGCCACTTTATTGCTTTTGCGCACAAATAGATCCACAAAGTAGGCCCGCTTCTTCTCCGAAATGTCCTCCAGGAAGTTCATCAGCAGTGCCGCCAGGCCCAGACGCCTGTAATCGGGTGAGACGGTCAGTGCGGTGACATGACCATGCCAGTTGTCCAGATGACCCTCCACCTTGCCCATGACTAAAGAAAAAAAGCGCAGATGATTCACTTAGCCCGGAAAGTAATGAGATGGTGACCTTACTGTAGCCCATAATTTGACCACTGGGCGATTCGGCTAGCTGGAAATACTCTGGCCATTTGGCCAAGTACTGCGTGTAGAAGAACAGTCCATAGGTTTCCGTCAGCGGATCGAAATTTCTGTAAATTGGGTGCAATCAATTAAATTTTTAATCAATTGTTTTGGACTACAGTTAAAATTAACAATTAAGTAAGCTGTGTGGGCATGTATATTAACAACATATCCGAAAACTAATCATCAATGGCATCAAGATCAAAAACCAACCAAGAAAAATGTATCTTCAATTCTGATTCTGGTTCGGTAGCCATTGGGTAGCCCTTTGCACTTACACATTGTTGAATTTGAAGAGATCGTCGCAGGTGAAGGGTCGCAGCGTGGTCATGATGGCAAACTCCCAGGTAAATTAGATTTAGACTTTCCGGTCTATTTTCTAATTTCCTTATTTTGGTTACCGGCCGTACAGTGTGACCGAAGGCGGATAATTGAAAAATAACAAAGAGAAAACACGTGAAGTGATTGAGTCAAAGACTATGACTTACAAAGATGGCCTAAAATAAGACCCAAAATCACCCTCAAACACTGCCGAGCACTGACTGCGACACGTCTCAAGTCAACAACAATGCAAAATCACAGAATAAGCTAATAAAGCGTACAAGCCTTTTGAACTTCGCGCCAAGGTAACTTCTGACTGTTACATAAGCCAGCTCGAATAATGTTAACCTGCTAACAGTGTCGAAAAATGTAAGGCATGATATTAAAATGGTGCTGTAGGAAGCCAGTGCAAATGTTAGAAGAATGTTAGAATTGTTGCGGGAATGAACATGGAAAAGAAGGCGCCACAATCTCGATCCACAGCAACAGTGGGTAAGCCAAGGGATGCTGGTGCACTTACACGCGATGACTTTGACGGCGGACCCGTCAGCATTGATGAGATTGAGACGGGGCTGTTTTTGGGTAAGATTTAAATTTAGCTAATCTGTTTTTTTATGTAAAAAAACTTGGCATTTCAGGCAACCTGACAGCCGCCACCCATATGGAGACATTGAAGTCGTTTAAGATCACGCACATTTTGACACTGGACTCGGTGCCACTGCCGCAGCACATTTTAGAGGCCAGCTTCCTGACCACCAAATACGTGCAGAGTGAGTCCTCCCTCCCAATCCCCTCCTGCCGCCTGCCTTAACTGGCTGAGCCCATTTCCCAATCCCAAATTCAATCCCACACTCAGCTAATATCCGTCCACCCACTCTTTCCAGTTGCCGATATGCCGCGCGAGGATATACTGCAGCATCTGGAGGCCTGTGTGGACTTTATTCACAGAGCTTTGGAGCAGCAGGGCAACGTCCTAGTGCACTGGTAAGCAATGCTTGTGCTTGGACCTTACCAAAGCTGTTTTCATTTCATTTTTGCTTTTCAGCTACTTTGGAGTCAGTCGCAGCTCCTCGACTGTGATTGCCTACATGATGAAGCGTCACAATCTGGACTTCCAGCCCGCCTACGAGCTTGTGCGGGCCAAGCGACGCTTCGTTCAGCCCAATGCCGGGTTCGTCACCCAACTGAAGCTGTACCGACGCATGGGCTGCAAAATTGATGCCAACTGCCAGCGCTACAAGATGCATCGCCTCCGGCTGGCCGGCGAGCAGATGCGCAAGGCCAAGATACTGCCGCAGAACTTCCACAGTGTGGTGCGTGCCGATCCGGATATCACGCGCGAGAATCCCGAACCCAATGTGTTTCGGTGCCGTCGCTGCCGACGCGTTTTGGCCAACAAATCGCACGTGCTCGAGCATAAGCCGCGCGACAGGCCAGCAGCAGCAGCATCCCTGGTGGAGGAACCGTCGCCGCCGCCACGCCTAATGGAGCAACTGTCCGAGCGCCTGCGACAGGTTTCGCTGGAGAGCGAGGCGTCCAGCACCAATTGTCGCAGCATCTTGTTTGTGGAGCCCATTGCCTGGATGCATCGCATCATGCTGAATACACAGGGCCGTCTGCATTGTCCCAAATGCGAGCAGAAGCTGGGGAATTTCAGCTGGATCAACGCCTGTCAGTGTCCCTGCGGCGAGACCATGACGCCGGCCTTCTACTTGATACCTTCCAAGGTAGAGCTGTCCAAGGCCGTGCAGAATGTGCAGACCACGGTTTAGAGCGAGACGGAGCTTGTTGATGTTCCACCACACATTGAACAAATCTGCATTTGCATCGCTTGTTGCATGTTACGTACCAAAGAAACCAAATACTTAGCGAATAATTCAAACCTTTTTGGAAACATATTTGTACTTTACAACAAAACCAAAAGAGATTTTCGGTGACAATATTTAAAATTACGCCATAGATGTTGCATGTTTAACCAACTCAAAAGGAAATTGTCAGCCAGTTAGTTGTGAAATGGCCAGGACGAGGACTCGTCCAAACACACAAAGTTGCAATTGCCATTTTCACAATGAACAGCTTAAGTATTAACCATAGGATTAAGAAGTTTGCAATTGATGCAAGAAGAAGCCAAGTTATTGTATTGAAATGGTGATGCGAACAGCCAAGTCAGATGTCTGCAAGAGCACCTGTTGTCTGGACTCTTTTTTCGGTTTGAATGGGTTGTTTAATGTGGCCACAGGCAGGCTTAGTATGTCAGTTTCGAGACATAGTCGACATGGCAGAGTTACTGATGATTATAGACACCGACTACATCACATAAGATTACAACCAGATGAAGGAGAAGATAACCATCGTCCCCTACCAGGGCCTTAAGCCACCTAATAGCACCTCTAAAGTCAAAACATCTTCAACTAAGTAGACTAATATGAAAAGATTGTGATTGTGTTTGGATATTGAGTCGAAAAGAACTGAGAAAAGAGTCCTTCATCCCAGAGTTTCACAACGTGACTCAAGTAAATTTAGTTATGAAACTCTTGGACCAAGAAATGTAGGATTAGAAATGCATTGTGGGATCAAAAATGTTCCTTCTTAGACTAGATTCACACAAACTTTATGAAGTTCTCTTAGCAGGCGGAATATTCAAGGCAAAATGAATACGTTTTATAAAGGAAAGGTTTAGGTTAGAACTACATGAAGTTTGCCTCACCGTCTAATTCCAGCCTTAACATTCTTGTTGCAAGTATGCAATTCTCCATTCCGATACTCTGAGTGTGCCGTTTGCACTGCCTTTAAGACTTGGTGCGACACAGGCGAACTTGGCTCCTTCCTCATCTTATAAAAAACATTCCAAAAAAAAAACCCAGATTTGATACAAAATGTTCAGCAAGTCGAAAGTTTAGTTTAAAGAAACCAAATAAATGTCTTTGAAGCAAAAACGGTTTCGCCCTGGACGAGTCCCGACGTCACCCACAAACCATACATATATAGTACATATATACCTATACAGGCACATCTTGCCCCTAAACGATATCAATGTGCTTTGAACTTAATGTTTGCGAATTGTCTGTGTTGTCTACTTATTACTAATACAATATTATTGAAACAAAACAAACTGAGTTTGAGACTTTCCGACAGTCACATGCTGAGTATTTCCAAATTTGTGAGCGCCGGCGGCTTGACCCGAGCACTGCAACGCCTTAGAGGACTTCGTGTGATGGTCGCCTTTGACTTCGATCGCACCATCATCGAACAGGACTCGGTGATATCGGTTAGCGAGCTGTTGCCGGACAAGAGACGTACACAAAGGCTTAGATCGCTGATCCCCGAGTTCGGCTGGCTGCTGTTCACGCGTTGTGTGCTCCAACTGCTGCACAAGGAGCGGTGCCTGAGTGCCCTGGAAGTGGGCCACCATGTCAGACAGCTGGCCCCAGTGCCGGGTATGCTGCGTCTGTTGCGTTGCTTGGCCAGGAATGGGCAACAGCAGTTGGATTTGGTGATTGTCAGTGATGCCAATTGCTTTTTCATCAGCCAGTGGCTGGAGTCGCATGGCATTGAGAATCTGTTTGCCGGCATCCATACAAATCCGGCCAGTGTGCAGGCGGATGGGCAATTGCTGATAACGCCCTATGAAGAGCAGAGCCGATGTGATTTATGTCCCAGTAATTTATGCAAGGGCGGGGTGCTCAGGCAGCTGGCCAGTGGTGGTCAATATGAGCGTATAGTGTACATTGGTGATAGCTGTAATGATTTGTGTGCCATCAAGCAGCTGCATGAGAAGGATATAGCCTGCATACGACGTGGCCACGAGCTGTTCAACAAATTGCCTGCCCATCGGAAAGAGTTGCAGTGTGAGATTCTAACGTGGCGCACAGGACATGAGCTGCACGAACAGCTAAGGGCCAATGGGTTGGGCTGAGATGGAATGAGAGCATTTTGTTTATTTTGTTACCAATTTTTGTGTCCTTTAGTCGCCTCGTTTACGATAAGAAATTTGTGGTGCAGTATTTGTGTGCAACTCTTTCTTGGGAATGGGTTTTCATAGATTTCGAAGAACTTCCAGACTTCGGAAATTTCTCTCTCTTAACACTTAACATTCAGCAGCACTTGCTTCGCTCTTAATTTTCTTGTCAGTTGGATTTCAGTGTGACCAGCATGATGTTACCGAAACTGTAAATCCAAACAAAAACAAAACACGCATAGAAGTTTTTTCTCCGCCGATTGTCTCTTTACACTCTAAATTTTACAGTTAGAGCCTCACTGAGAGCGACTCTCTTCACTTATGCAACGACTTAGCAGAGAGCGCATTGAGTATTGTTGTTGCACTTCTTTGCTTTGCTCACCTATCTGTGTTGCGCGTGTGTGTATTGGTACAACTTTTGATTCGTTATAAATAAATAAATAATTGCAATTAAATGTTTTTGTTTGCAATGGCCACATCTAAATACTCATATGAACATTTGGTAAAAATTTTGAGGTAATTGATTTTGATTTCGTATACAAATTTCTTAGCGTAGATTTGTTTTACTATGCTGAAAAGGGGGACAAACATTTCTATGGAAATTTTTTAGCGTATTAATATATAGATTCTGAAAAGCCTTTACAAAATAACGAAATTTTGCATTAAGATTCTTAGATACTATAAACTATTTTAGAAAATTGCATTGGTTATTCAAATAAATGCTGATTAGCAGCCAAACTAGCTCTGACCTGCTCGCAACGACCGACTGTTTGCGCTGTTTGCCCGCTTGGGCCAAGCCTCGGCTTGTTCACGGCTCATGACGAAGTGAACAGCAAAATGTGCTGGGCCCCTGAGGATTAGACGCAACGCTTCATTATTATAAATGTTGATGTTTATACTCTTAGGTCTTTCAGTGTACAGTGTATTAAGCGATCCAAAAAAAAACGGCACCGGCAGCAGCCAAAGTGCCCGCCAAGAGCACTGGTGAGGATGGGCTGACCAGAGAAGTAGTATAGCTTGACCAAATTGATTGATTTTGAATTTTTCCCGATACTTGTCCAGGCGACAGTTTAATAATATTTCATATTATGTTTAAACAGGAACACACAACACCTCAGGGAATGCTGGTCGACTATACAAGAACCGCTTGGCAATATCTTCAGTCGTCTTTGTTCATTGCAGCTTTGCCTTAACTATTTGGGAATTTCAAAGCAGCTGAAGTGCAAAAAGCAACAAAAGACCCAGTTGAGAGCGAAGCTCTCTTCCGAACGTTTGGGGGGACCTTAAATTCTTTCCGCTTATCTTTTCGACAGACCGCTTATTCCAGCTAGAGAACCGGACCGGCTTCAGTTCCCTTCCCAACCGATAACCACGACGGTTTGTTGAAATGGTTCAACAACGCTTAGAAGAGACAACAAAAAAATCTATTAATGCTGCTGTTTTATTTAACTTACAACTAAGTGTTTTTCGGTTTTCAGTATACATATAATCATCATATTCATATACATATACATATACATATATGTGTGTAACTTATCAAGGAGGACACTTAAACATAAAATTCCATGGAAAAGTAGATTTTGTTTATTTTTTTCTGGCGGCTGTTGCTGCTGCGCATCTGGTTAAGTAGACTTTTTAGACTTAAGGGCTACCACGAACTAACTAACTAACTAACACTCTTCACTCTGTATACATATATATATATATGTATGTATGTATGTATGTATGTATAGGTAAAATTAATTCAACGCTGCGGCGGTATAAGACATTTTCACACCTAGTTGCACTTACTATGTATATATATATGTGTGTGTGTGTGTGTGTGTTAGCATAAATTACATGTATAATACAAGACTTAGATATCTAGGAAAGAATTACGAAGTAACTTGCTGCTGCTGTGTTCTGTGTGTGTGTGTGTGTGTGGTAAAAAAAAAATGAAAAAAAAATTAAACACTCTTTAAATGTATAATGTATAATATATATATATAGATATATAGAATATAGCAGAAGACACTACCTATAGTTTAGGCTTAGATCTTAGATTAACTTACAATGACTAAAACTTGCTGAAAAAATGTACATTTACAAATTTGGAAAAAAAATTCGACCGATAAGTTGTTTTATTACAAATAATATGTGTGTGTGTGTGTGTGTGTGTGTGTGTGTATGTTAGTGTTGGCTTCATCAACTCACACTCAAAGGAAGTCGCTTGCAGTTACTTGGGGTTACAAGTGAGGCTATAAGACAGAGAAACAAGTCTGATTATACTGGAAACATGCCCTCTTTCGCTTCCCTAGAATTTCAGTACTTTAAAGTCGAAAGTTGACTTCAAGCAGACTTGCTGTTGCTTTTTTGAAAAGGTTTTCCTCTTGCTAGCCCCTCTACAAGTCTGTCCTACAAGCTTGAACACATTCATGATGTTTGCTTCATCCGGTAAACCCCGTCTAAGTAGGTGGGCAAACTCAAGGGAAAGTTTGGGCGGGTTTAGAATCTCACTGCCTAAAGTTTGCGTCTAAAGTGGTAAACCAACTACTTTCTCGTAGTTTACCAATTCTTTTCATAAGCTGTACAATGATATCTGCTAGCCTAGCCACACGTTTTCGAAATCAAAACAAAATGCTTCAGAGTCAAATGAATCGCAATGGTTATCTAATAGGCCTGCACGTTTCAAGCCGAATTCTTCAAGGTCTGCTTATGTTTAAGGGATGCAAAGCCAAGCCAAAGCACATTCAAATACAGAAACGTATAGAAAAGTCTTCATTTTTGATCAAAAAAGACAGACTACAGACAGACAGACCGAATTCTGTGGCAACATTCAACTGGTTCTGCCTTTGTCAGGTGTTCACTCATGTATGGCAGCAACTGTCAACTAAAAATATTTAAATATTTGTTATGGAAAGCCTCTAAGACCTTTTTCTGTAAAGGAATATCAAAGCTGCAGTTGTAAGACCGATTATCTTCACATCAAAACGATCAAAATTACGGCTTAAAACCCAAAAAACCCTATGTAGGCGTTATTAGAAACCACAGTTTACTTCATCAATAAACAGAAGAGTTTATACAACGGTCAACAGTTTACAGGTATTTTTTGAGCTAAACAAACTGCGGTTTCGATTCAAGCAAGTGTTTTAAGTAAAACCGGATATTTGTTTTCCAAATAAAATTCTCAGAATTACTTTAAAAGCTTTATAAGCAGCAAGTACCAAGTACACGTTCAAAGAAACTGATGAAGAATGCAAGCAAAATCAAATGAAAACTGCAATGGAAAGGTCATACGAAACCAGCTAACACTTTCAAGGAAGCCATACCACCCGTGCGGTGGGACAATCTAGAATAGGTGTATAGGTAAGGTAATAAAACTTTCAAGCAAGACTTTGCTTTCTTCTTAACATTCGAAAAACAGTTGAGCTTCCCCTTGAAAGGGCTTCTAAGACAGGCAGTAACTAATGAAAATGGTCACGAAAACACTTGAAAGAAACTAGGACTGGTTCGGTTCAATGGTTCTCAGTGATTTCAAGCCATAGGGTTGATTCAAAACCTAATTAAACTCACAACTGGCACAGCTTTATTAAACAATTTGCAAGGAAGTCATGGAAACCCAAGATTAGACGCGACTAAATCAACAAAAAAACAGCATCAAAATGATATCCAGTCAAATCTTTAGTAGTAGACTTTGCTTTCTATTTGGAAATGATTTGAATTCAATACCAGAGCTTGCAAAAAGCAACCACAAGAGAAAGTTTAGCAGTAGACACTTTGGATGGCTGCTTTTCTTTCCCCCCGTCAGTTACTTTAGGAACCGACATCAAAATGTTTAGGGCCCATGCGACTATTGAAAATAAAGACAAGACTGTCTTAATATTACCGAAAATAGAGGCCAACACTAACAAAACAGCTACAATTACCAAGTATAAGCTTAGGAACAGAACTATGAACCTCAAGTGAGTGTATAGCTTCGACTTATTTCACTTATGGTGTAGAAAAATTCTCTTTTTGGTCTCCTTTAACCGCCAGAGGCTGGACACTTTCAAGCTGTTGGTGTTTATGCACCCCAAAAGCACTCTGTAAGCTTTGCTTTGACAACTAATTTGGGGGCCGGCTAAGGGAAAGGCTGAAGGAAACATCATGGAGTTGGTAGAGAGAATTGAGAATTGATTGATTGATTCGTTTCCTAAATCCAAATCAAATTTATACAAATTTTTGGTAGCCACATGCAACAATAGAACAAGTAGAAGCAAGTCCAAGGGTATTAACTGAGCAGAGCCTATTGTTGGCCAACACTAGCATGTGTGTGTGTGTGTTTACAAATCGGTTCGCCTTAATCTTTACTAATTCGATACAAAAACAAAAACAATGAGAAAACAATCGACGGGAGGGGACAAGCGCACACACCCACACACACAAAAGTAACCACTATAAATTAACACTAAACAAAATCGAAAAGTAATCTTCAATTTTGATTAAAAATTAATTAAATTAATTAACTAAAATGCATCTTCAATGAATTTTCTAATTAAACTTTTTGCTGTATGACGATTATTCTCAACTTAGATCCTAATTAGAAGCTGGCTAAACATAATGTGTTGTTGTTGTTGTTGTTGTCATGTCAAAAATCGATATAATAATAATAATAATAATATAAAAAAAATGTAATATTTCCTTTCGCATTAATACTATGGGAAGCCGCGTCCGGCGCTTACTATAAATCCGTTAAAGTGCGCTTGGCACAGTAACGTATGACCCCCACTCAGGCAACAACCGGCGGCGGTGCTATGCCCAACGCTGAGGATGCTGAGGATGATGAGGATGGGGAAGCGGCAGCGGCAGGTGTGGCGGTTGTTGTTATTGTTGCTGTGGCCGCAGCTGCTGCCGCCGCATCGTCCTGTGCATTCCGATTAAAGCTGCTGCACTGCATTGTAGCCATGGTGGCGGTGGCCGGTCGCTTGCCAGCCGTTGTCAGTGGTGTGGTGGTCGCTATGGAGCCGCTGATGCTGGTGATGGGTGTGCCCGACTCCACTAGCGTACTACTGGCTGTCACCATTTTGGGACTAGCTGGCGGACTGCTGCAACTGGCTGTCGTGGTGGTGGTAGTGGCCACATTTGCCAAGGTGATTGTGGAGGGGCAGGCGGGAGAGACGGCAGCGACCGCTGTTGATTGTCGCTTGGCTGGCTTGGCTCGTGCACAGGGTACACACAGCATGGAGCAGTGTTCACGCAGCTGGGTAATATGATCAATGCGATATTCATTGATCCATTTCACCTTTTTGTGCTTGACCGGTTTGCCCTTGTCGCTGCCTTGGGGCGATGATGATGTTGCTGCTGATGTTGATGATGATGTTGATGTGGATGAAGCTGCTGCGCTGGTTGTTGCCTGTGCCTGGGGTAGACCTTCCGGCCGGGTGGCACCGCACCGCATGCACATGCAGCAGCGTTCACAGCTCCAGCGACCTGTGCATCATGGAAAGAATGGAAGGCAAAATTAGAGATAAATCGCAGAAGAGAGAAAAGTTTTCACTCACCATCCGGCACCGTCTTGACGCCCAGGCAATAGATGTGATAACCGCGATCGCATTGCTCACAGTAAAGCATCTTGCCCGTCTGTTGCTGGCTGCGACACTTGATGCAGCATTTGCAGTCGGCACACTGCCAATTGTAGTTCCTTACGCGTCCCACCATGCGCTGCGGCATCTCTATGCAGCTGGGATGCACTGTAAACGTAGAACATGTATGGCAAGGAGTAGGAGGCAAGCTCAAGGATCAGGACTTACCACTGCGCCGGCAACTATAGCAGCGTATAAACGCTTCGGGCATGTCGCGGGCATTCCGATGCTGACTCCGTAGACACACTCCACAGTTGGTCCTCAACCGGGAAGTTTCCTCATTTTCCGTATCGCTGCTGGAAGAGGACCTGGAACTGCAGCTGCTGGAGTCGCTATCGCTGTCATTGTCGGTATCCTGTGTGAAAGGTATCAGTCTCCGACATTCCCAACAATCTTCTGTGGTTAAACCTACCGAATCGTTGCTGCTGCTGCTACTGTTGCCACTGCTGGAGGAGGAGGCGGCTGAGGAGGCGGATGAGGTGCTGGAACTGCTGGCTGTGCGTGTTTTGGCTGGCTGCTGACGTGCAGATCTTCGACTGCGTCTTTTCGTTGGAGATTTCGGCTGGTGCCCCTTAATAACAGTGGCTGCAGTTAGTTCCTCCGAGCTGGCAGCTCCATTGATGCACTGCATAAGTTGTGCCTCCAGCTGTGTGGTGCTGGGCTGCGGTTTATCCAGCGCAGTGTCCAAGGGATAGGCTCTGGATGGTTGGAAAAAAAGAGGATTATGGTCAATCCTTAAGACATAAATAAGCGGACTTACCGCAGTTCGCCAGGCGTCAGCTTGCGATAGGAAATAGAGTACTGATCCGGCACCACTGTGAGCGGATAGGCATAGTCCGAGTCCCGGAAGGCTGCATCAAGGACGCACGGTTCCAGCAGCTCCGGCGGAAGCGCCATATTCTCCGCCTCGGCGGCCGCACTCACTGCATTCGCAATGGAGCTGCGCAGTCGCCGGCAGGTGGGCGCTTTCCTGTGCAACGGCTGGTTGATGGTGAACGTCTGCAGATCCAGGCAGGCCAGACGCTCCTCCTTGCGGCTAAAAGTTACAGATTCCCATTAAATGCACTAATCTCCCATTCGCTCAAGTCCACTCACGTCTTATTGAAGTACACGTTCCATTTGCTTGCCGAGAGCATAGCCCGGTCTCTGGCCTGCAGCCCACGGCCATTGCCCACACTCAGACCCAGAGCCTTCTGCTTGGCCTCGATCTCACGCAGGTGCTTCTGCCTGATGTACTCCTTGTACTCCTCGTACTTGTCATAGAAATCGGCATACATGATGTCCAGGATGTCTGAGGCCCACACAGCCGTGATACCCAGATCGCACATTCTCTCACTGACCAGACCCTTCTCCTGCAACCAGTTGCGCTCCTCCATGTCGACAGCGCGTCGCGGCAAGTCCGGATATTTGCGCTTAAAGCTCGTGATGCCCAAATAGAGAGCCACCTGCTCCTGGATCATAAACGTATCACGATTCTTGGACGGGCAACAACCCTTGGGCGGCGGCCAATCGTATTCCGCAATGCTGGAGGCATTGAAGTCCGTGCTAAAAAGATGAGATTAGTTACGGCCGGGCTATAGGGGCGAGGGGGGGCGAATCGTTGACGGAGATACTCACTCTTCGGACACACAAACCTCCATTTTCTTTTTCTTTGGGCGTTTTAGCGCTGAGCCTAGAATGGCATCGACAGATTGACCCTGATTGGAGTCCACCATGCTTAAATTGCTCACCAGCGAAGATTGCGACTCCTCGTTGTTGAGAAAATCGGGCCTGGTAATAAGGCGAATGAAATGAATGAATATGAAAAGAAGAGGACGAACCCCAACTTACTTTTGCGGTGTCAGCGGTGGCTCCATGAGGCTGCCCATTGATTGATTGCTGTTATTTAGATCGGCACTCATGCGCGTATCCTCCTCGAACACCTGTGGAGACTGTGACGAAAGAGAATGGGGGGAAAAAAAGGGATTAAATGGTGGAAAACAAAGAAAGGTTTTCTACTCCTCCGCCCACATTTCAGCATTTACCAGCACACGCCACTTATGCACGTCAAGGACTGCTCTGCTACTGTCATGTCTCATTCTTCCCCTCCAAAAAACCAAACAAAAATAAACATTCTTTGACGTAGCCAGGATATGACTGAGGTAAACCTTACGTTGAAATAAGTTAAAGGCGAACCAAAACAGAGGACTCTGGCTCCCCTTCCCTGGTCTGTTCGGATGCTGGATTAATGTGCCATAATGAAAAACTAGTTCGTAATAGATTCACAATACTGTTTGGGGGTTAGATTTTGTATGGACGCAGTTTGGGAAACAAATATCTCAAAAAGCACGACTTTAAATAATGATTGGCAAGCGCTGTTTGGTTGTAAGTCAATTCAAGGTGAAATGGCAAACCTTACTAAGCATTTTTGGCTACAAAAGTCCCCGAATAGCATAAAAATCAGCCTTTAGATGTCCAGCAGCAGGTTGCCTCACGGTTTAGACAGTTTTGAAACTGATTTATATTAATTCGTAATGAAATTTAAGCATTTTTTCAAGAAATAAGGGAAAATTTGATGCCTGCGTTGGTCGCAGTCCCATTGTGATCGAATGCCTGAGTGTAATCTGTAATCACAAATGAATATCTTCCGGGGGTACACTGGTAGTGAACCCATTACAACAGAGATCAAGAGACATTTTATGAAGGGCAGCCGGCAGACTAAAATGCACACAATCCATGCAGAAACCCGAAAAAGTTAAAGCGAACTAAGGCACCTGGCTTTAGACAGGGATCGTTGGAGGTATTTTGTTTTCGCCCTGTGTTCCTCCTAGCAGCGGTATTGATATTGTGTTTGAAAATATTAAGGATATAGAAAAATACAAGATATGGTCGTAGTCAGTAATCCCCTTTCCGCCTGGGCTACGCTCTTGGAAAAGTCAACCTAAGCTCTTCGATAACATATTGATGGTAACTCTTGCTTTTTAAAGATAAATTTTAAGAAGCTAAATGTTTCCGCCTGGGCTACGCTTTTGAAATAGTCAACCTTGGCTCGACGATAACATATCGATAGTAAATCTAGCTTTTTCAAGCTAAATGTTCATCTTGAAATTTTAAACTAAAATACTCCTTTTAACACTCAAAGCATCATATTTGTGCACAGTGCAACTAACCTTAAGTTTAACTGAGCTAAAATGGTGGTGATTAATGTTGTATTGCTTTCTTAATTAAACACAGAGATGGTCTCATGCCTGGTCCCCAGGAGCCGTACAAACTTTGCAGTTCATACACAAGCTCGAGCCGATTGCTTGCGCGCTCTGTTGCTTTCAGTCGCAGGCCAACGGTCGAAGAGGACAGGTCAGAGCTGGGCTGGCACTAAACTGTTGCAGAATCTTCTGAGCTGATTGCCTTGCCAGTTAAACAGAATTGTATCATAATGAACCCTGCTTTAACCAAAGTCCTTTCATATTTTTTATTATCTATTTTGAAATACGATGACAAAAAATACTTGGAGAGAGTCAAGAGGAAGCAACAGGGCGTCAGTTAAAGTCAACCAAGCGTGTCCCACTTCGATATAACAGTTACATGATACTAATATTACAGGTATGGCCGCACTGTGAGCTTTACCATAACCCTTGTAAATAGTTGTTTCCTAAGCAGTTATGTCAATTAACAGTATGTTAAGTTAACTGAGACCGAACTGTTATGCTGTTAAAAAATAACTGTGAGAACAGGAGGGGGCTTGGTACAATTTGATTTGCTGCTGGCCAGCTGATTTTTTATTTACTTGAAAAAAGAGAATAGATAAAAGCAAATTTGAACAATCCTACTTAGTTTTTTTTGTTTGTTTGTTTGTCAATTTGCTTTTCGTTCTATTTACATAAATATTTTATTAGTCAATTATTGGACATTTTACAAGCTAGTAATAAGCCAGCACAAGGTTGCACATTTGTATGTACTTTTGTGGATGCACTTCACATGTTGTTTGGCAGTTAGCAGAGCCGAGCAGCAGCCGCACCGAGCATTGCCAGCAGATACAAAAACATGCCAATTGACCAAAGAGAAACTTAACCGCAAAAGCAGCGACGCCGGCGGCAGCAGCAGCAGCAGCAGGTGTGGTGAAGGTGAACTATTACACCCACCCAAACACGCACACTCACACACACACACACACACAAAGAACGAAAAGCCAGGGCTGCAAGCTAAAACTCAACTTTGGCATCTCCGGTTCGAATCAAAATTGAAAGTTCAAGGTTTGTGGTTGAAGGATTTGCTTCGAACTTGGGTTCAGAGCATGCTAGAGCTAATATTAATATAAATAAATGCAATTCATTCCCTAAAAAGAGGCTCTCTGTCCCTCTCTGACACTCACTGATGCATTCGGCAAGCATTCGTGTATTGCCCCCTGGGGCATGGCTAGGGAACTCTGCTTCAGACCTAAAAACTACTCAAATCGTATGGGAATCGGGCCGAAAACGGTTGGTGGAGCACATGAGAATAGTAAAAACCAAGCCTAAGCAGTTCTAAGTGCAATTCTAGGTTATTTTTTATAAAACTTTCCTCACCATTTGAAGACTCAGTTGCTTGAAACCAAACAGATATGTCTAAAAATTTTGCTCAACCGAATCGAAATATTAGCTTTTATTTCCAAAGAGGTTCGGTTCAGTTCGGCACAGTAAAATACAAGTTAGGCTCGAACCAGTTCGATTCCGGAACGATTTGCAGCCCTGCTAGCTACAAACGACAGGCGGGCAGACACGTTAAACGTAGCGTAAATAAAACGTACAACGTAATGTTATGACGTAGAAGTAGGGGCTTTTGTTGTTGTTATTGTTGTTGGCCAATTAAATATGCATGTGTATTAGGCAGTTGGCAATGAATGCAGCGCATTCAATTTAGCACATGGTTATGCATGTGTTTGTATGGGAAAAACCACACAACATTTACATAACAATAAAACATAAACAGAAAGTGCAATTGAGCAAAGAAATATACATATAGAGGCGAGGAATTGCAATTTGAAAGAATCCTTTTGGGCATTTCTATCGGAAGCAAAGATTAACTAAAAAAACAGGTTGCTGCTGCAACGACACTATTTTTTTGTCAGCTGTTTGGGATCGTTATCTGTATCTCTCTCTCTCTCTCTCACTCTCTCCTTCTGCAAGTGCGTTTAGGATAATCATTCTCGCTCTGCTCTAATCAAAAGTGCTTTCATTGTTCCCCTATTCATCTTTTGGAATCAAGATTAATGCTTTGTATCAGACAAACTGATACAAAACTTCTGTAATATAAGAAATATACGTTTTTTTTAAGTACCACCTTTGGGTCTTTAAAATGGAAGCTTGAGAATTATAAGCATAAGCAAAATACCACCTATTGTCAAGTGTTCAAGCCTATTGTTGATTCCAATAATCTAGGGTAGCCTAAGATAATATTGCAAGCTACTTTTCTTTTTGCTTATACCCAGCTAAACTCAATCAGCTGTTTGGCCAGTCAAGGTTGCGGCGAGACGAGTTTTACGCTGGGTATTGACAATAACCTTAAGTTTGTCTGAGAACTGGACCGGTTAAAGAACTAGTCAGCTGGTTTAGCAACCTTTCTTTGCTAAATCTACTTAGTTTGTGTGCGACTAGTCTGGATCTTGCTTAGAAAACTAGCGGAGATTCGGGCGATGATTCTATTCAAGCTCATTGAGGAGTTCCCTCTTTTGTTTATACTTTAAACTTGGTTACTTAGTCACCTAGCTCCTTTGTTTTCCAACCCTTTTTATGAATGATTACTATCTTAACCTAAACTTGGTAGAAGCCTATTGCCATTTTAATTAAACTCCACTTACCGGACTAAACAGCCCCTTAAGCCTCTCCGGATCGGGCGTATGCTTCAGTCCGCCAACACATCGTGGCCGACTCATGGCTATTGCCTTGGCCACTGCACTTGCGCCTCGACTCATGCGCGGAGCACGCGGCGTTGCGCCTTGTGCACTATTCGAGCCACGGGCAGAGCATGAGGAACCGCTGTTACTGCTACGCATACTGCCACCTCGTGAGCCACGTCCACGTCCGCGACCACGTGTGGGTGTGGCGGTGGGTGCCATGGTGGCGGATTCATCTGAAATGACGTTCGGATGTAATGGACGTTGTTTATGTTTATAGTCTTTCTTTGTGTCGTACCTCCAGAATTGTCCAGCGCACTGTTGTAGTTATCCTCATCATGGGAGTCCGGCTGGCTGCCGCCAGCGCTGCCTCCGCTCATGCTGGAGGGGCGGGGTGAGCGCAACTGTTGTGTGGCCATGATCGAGGAGAAATCGTTGGGCTGAAAAATCACATCCGGCAATGGATCCGACGAGGACAGAATTGTGGTGGGCGGCAGCATGGAACAGGACATGGACGTGGAGTTGCTGCCACTGCCACCGCCGACCACTTGATTGACGCCACCGCCGCCACCAGCAGCTGCGCCCGAGGAGGTGGAAGAGCTGGAGGAACAGGTGGTCAGATCTATTTGGGCAGCCAGGGCATAGGCCATGTTGTTGTTGTTGTTGTTATTGTTGGTCTCTGTCTCGCCGCTGCTGCCGCCGAACTGCGCCAGAGCCGGCAGCAGCTGGGCAGGTGTTGTGGTCGCCTTGTTCTGACGCTTCCTGTTGCTGTTCGACTTGGGCGTCGGCTGGGGAGTCTGAGTACGCCGTGTGGCACGCAGCTGGCGATGGTCTCGTCGCGGTGTGGCGCCCAAACTGCTGGTGTCCTCCACAATCCGCTGATCCTGTTCCGCCAGCGATGTGGATGCCGTCGTTTCGGGGAGCTCAGACTGCTCGGCACTTATCATATCGATGGCCAGCCGCTTGCGAAGCAACTGCACCCGTCGCGAGTTTGTTGCGCTGCTGCTGGCAGACGATTCCAGTGGGGTGCCTGGTGGGTCAATGACGGGTGGATTTCTTTTGGGTCTGCCGCGCCGCTTGCCCGTGGTGGCTGGAGTGCTAACCACCAGCACGGGGGGGACATAGGACTCCTCTTCCAGTTGCTGCTGCTGTTGCTGGTCGTCTTCCTCCTGCCCCAGCAGTTGCTCTGGTTCCTCCTCTTCGGTGAGCATGTTGCCATTTGTGCTGGCATGTTCAGGCTCTGGCACCTGCGGGAATAGGGTGTCCTCCAGTTCAGTGTTGAGAATTCTCTCGTGCTTCTGTTTGCGGGAACGATGTGTGGCTGTGGGGGTGGCGATCACAATTGGGTCGGATTTCGGACCAGGATCATGATCGCTCTCATCGTTGTCCAGGCGTCGCTGTTTGCTGGGCGGAAGCTGCCAAAAGGGAAAGGAAAGGGAACACATTAACACTGGCTAACTTCGTCTGCAAGTGGGAACACTTACGCCACTGGGAGATTCGTTGGACTCGGTGTTGCGCTTCAAATTGTGCTCATTATTGTTGTCCACCTGCGGCTGTGGCTCAATGTCCTCCTTGACATGGTTGTTAAGCTCCGGTACCTCCTCTTCCATGTAGTTGATATGAGGACTACCCTCGGGTGTGTCTAGGATCTCAATTGATTCTATAATCGCGGAAACTAACGGAGGCGGAGGTGAGGGAGCAGCAACAGCAGCAGGAGCCACCGGTTCTGTGGGAACGGCAGCAGCCACCACTTCACTGCTGCTCCCATTGGCCATGAGGCGTTCCGTGAGCTGCGGATACTTGCTCGAATTGCTGGCGGAGGGGGGTGCAAAGCTCTTGGGCGGCGCTGTCAGCTGGCTGAGAAGTATGCCACTACCGCCACCGCCACCGCCAACCGCGCTGACCTCGGCTGCCGTCTGCAGCCGCAGACGTTCCAGCAGCAGATTGTGCGGCTGGCGGTCGCTGAAATTGTTGGTAGCATGAGCTGGCGAGGATCCTGGGGAGGGGGATGAGGTTAGATCCACCACCAGATCTTCGGCCGTCACTTTGTTGGCCAAGCCGTTGTGAAATATCTTCGGATCATGCTCCTTGGACAGCGTTTCATCAATGTCCATGTCATCTGAATTGCGATCGGAGGAGAAGCCACAAAACTCCTGACTGCTGCTATTCGATTCGCCGCCATTTGTCAAGGGAGTGGGAGTGGGCGTGGCAGCGAGCTTGGAGGCCACCACCACCGGGGGCAGCGGCTTCTCCTCAAGCACCGCTCGTACCTTGTGCTTGGGCGAGCAAAGATTCTTAATCGTTAGCTTGGGCAGCGGCTGCTGCTGCTGCTGCTCCACTTTGGGGGCCTCCTGCTGTTCGTCCAGGTCCAGGGACTTGGTCTTGATGGTCAGCTTGGGTATGCTCTGGGTGATCATGTGACCAGCGCCACCCGTTTTGATGGTTAACTTTGGTATTTGCTGCTGCGGCTCCTCGCTACTAATACAGCTGCTCCCGGCCAGCGTTGTCTTGATCATCAGCTTGGGCACCGTTTGCATTTCCACGGAGGAGGACGACGAGGAGGCCGAGGACGAGGCGGGCGACAGGCTGGATATCTTCACGGTGTTGGCGTTGGCACCAGCCAAGCCGCAGTTGTTCTCCGAGTTGCAGGAGTTCTCGGGCATTTTGATGGTCAGCTTGGGCACCACACTGCCCACCCGTTCCTCGTTGGCCGCCCGTATGGTCAGCTTTGGCACAATGTGCGGCGTTGTGCTCAGATTGGGAGTCGTGATCTCGTCCTCGGCACACGAAGAGGAACAGGACGAGGCATCCGCATCGGAGGCGTCTTGCGGTGGCTTGGGCACGGCAATGGGTCTGATGGTGATTTTGGGCGGAGCCACCAACTCCCCTGCACCAACTCCCACACTGCTGGGCAGCTGTATGCGCAAGGGTTCCACTCGCCGCTCATCGGCAGCTGATGCGCCGCCACCTCCGACGGCGATTGCTTGAGATTCATTTGGCGTATGCTTCGAGAGCTTCAGTATAATCTTGTGACCTGTATTAGGAGTGCTCTCCCCCCGATCCTCGCCGCCGTTCACATCGAGAGCCGTGGCAGCCATGGCTGCGGCTGCTGCTGCTGAGGAGGATGACGATGCGTCTCCACCACTGGTTAAGGGTAATGTGGCTACTCCCTCCTCTCTGTTGGCATCGTCGCGCATAGGTGGCGGCGATGCTGTGGTGCTGGTTATATGCCCCGGCAGCTGCTGCGTCTGTTGCTGCTCTCGTACCGCATTCAGTTGCTGCGGCGATGAAGTCGAGCTAACGCGTTGTTCTTCCTCGCTGGAGGATGTGGCTGCCAACTTGCTGCTGCCGCTGCTGCTGCTACTGCTGCTGCTGCTGCTGGTGAGCCGGCTTGATGCTGCTGCTGCTGAACCTGACCCAGATGACGATGTCGCTGCTACCATCTGCTGCTGATGTAAATCATTCATTGCTGTTGGCAAAGATAGAGAGCAGAGTTGGCCCTGGATTAGTTAGGTGAAATTGGAATTCCGACTCCATTCTTATTCAATTTCGACACACGGAACACTAAAAACTACTTCCAACGGAAACGTACAAATTTTCCCATAAGGGCTCACCAAACGTGGAGCTTGGAAGGAATAGAAACCAAATTATGTTGCTCATATCTACTTTGTTTGCTCCATTCTGGTATTCCTTGCGCACGCAGCTGGGATTGTTTCGATCACTCTCATCTGGACTGCAGGTAAGAGGAAAAGGAAGTCGGGCAGGCAGTGGTCCTTTCCGCCATTGCAGAATCAATACAAAGTTAAAGAAGGCGTCGTCTCAGGGACAAGTTTTTGTGTTCCAAGCTGTGAAAGCTGGCGGCTTCGTTAGATATTGGTGCCCACTGTAGGCTAAAATCTTGCAAGGCTACCCATGGAAGTCCTTCCGTTGAGTTTCTAGCGAATTTCTTTAATACATTAGGTTAAGATCTTCCTTTTGAGTGGGATAGATCAGTCTATAGATCGACTGTAAGTGAAGTAAAGAAGTACTGAGAAATTCTAGGAACAAGAAAAGGTGAGAACAACATCGCTAGAAATGGGTAGAAACCTGCTATACGGAGTCGGCAGCCCAAAGAAAGCATTGGAAGAGGAGTGATTAGGATTAGGTGATGCCTATGTCTTACACGGGATTGCAACCAAAAGAGATTGCCAGGGGACACTTTATAAGTAATTTTCATAAAGCTACAAAGAAGTACAGTTTGAGGTCTGACTGGTAGAGAGACGATTTGGAGTGTTCTTCACAGTACCGGAGTGTGTTTGTTATGCTTTATTTTAAAAAATGCTCAGTAAGGTTTGCCGTTTTTTCATGAATAGCCTTACAAACCAAAATTCCTACCAGCTCCACTTTATTGTATATTAATCCATAGTTAACTTCATCCTTAAAGGATAAGAAGGGAAATAGTAAGAGTATAGCTTGATATCCAGCACAGAACTTCGTTCAAAGAACCTGCTAGTCAGGAAGTTCCTGACGGGCAGTACCCTTGAGGTGGCACTAGTTGAAGCGACATCTCAAACACTAATCGATATGCCTAAAATCAGGATCGGTTTACAAATCTAAGAAGACTTATTTGAACAAATTTAGAACGGCCAGGGCCAAAATCCTAAGACGTATTACCGGTCAAGAAAAGATCCATTCCTTTAATCAGTTTAACAGCAAAATCAAACATAAATTTGTTTGGATCTAATGGAAAACATCTACGAAATGAACTAAACTATTAGGGGGCGACTTCTTAACTTCTACATAGAGCTATCTATCACATAAATCTACAAATAATGAAGTAAAAGAAGGAAAATAGAAGATGAGACAGTTTTTCCTCTTCATTTACTACACTAATATCCTTAGCAACGTAATGCTGTCATATTCCAAGAAAGAAATGCAACTGAAGTGAGAGTTTTAAGTGGGGATAATGAACCCCAAACACTCGCCATACCTTACAGAAGAAAAATATGAACTTTTAATATATAAACCAAGGCCTCTGAGAAACGGTTCGGCTTAAAAAATTACTTCAGACGCTTTTTTTAAAGAACTTTTATAGTTTTCTGTGCCTTGTTTAGTCACAATGTAGGTTTCAAATCATATATTAAGTCGGTATATTACGATTTTTAAAAGGTAAACAAAGCAAAAATCATGTTTTGAAAGTTCAGAAGTTCATGGAAACCTTGAAACTTGATCTAACAGATATGAACAGAACAGAAATAAAGCTGAGCCTTGGTATAATTCGTTCAAATTCGTTGAAAGCCGATACAAATTTGATGACTGACCTAGAATGTTATGAACTAATCAAAGTTTTTCAGTTAATTAAGTTAAAAATCTCCATTTGCATCTTTTCCATTGCCCAGACCAACTAAATTTTGAGAGAAAAGCCAAAAGCACAGGCATATTTTGGTTCAGGGATTATCGAACGCGGGAACAAATTCATTTCAACACTATCTTTAGAATAGTTAAGAAGGGAAGACTGTCCAAAGGTATACAAATATTGATATATTCCAGGACAAAAACAGTTAAAGGCTGGCTAGCTACTTCTGCAAAACTTCTTTGACCAACTCATTCTTTTGACCAAACTCCCTTAGGTGGCCGGAACTAATCTTGTTCTAGTCCCTGCCACTGGTGGTTCACGATTTGGTGGCCTGGAGAAATTTATAATGGCCTTGACTGGATCTTGGCTGCTTGTGCGCATCTGGTACTGTGATCTAATTGACGAGGAACAGTCGTACGGGGAGCAGTACGCGGAGGAGGAGGAGCACAGTCAACGTAGCATACAGGAGGATGCGGAGGCAGCACTCAACGGAGAAGGCATGATGAATGTTCCGGAGGAAAGTTCCGTGGATTCGGATCTATGCTGGAGTGAGGATGATAACGAGGGGACGGGACAGGTCTACTATTCGCGACGTCACCCATGCGGACAACGGCCTATAATCCGGTTTACAGCAGAAGAGCTGAGCACTTTGTTATACGCGGACGAGATGTCAGAGACGGCTCTCACTGAGGACCGAATGCCGGAGGCCCGTACGCCGGAGACGGCAGAGTCGGACCAAGACGATGATGTGGATGCCGACGATTATGACTACAGCGAGGAGAGCTATCCTTCATCGGCGACAAATTTGACATGTTGAATTGGAAGAAGCAACAGCCTATCAAGAGGACACCTCAACAAATTAAGTGTGAATGTTTGCAGTTTTTTTTAAGTACATACATATATATTTACGTCTGCCGTCTTTTCTTTTGTACAAAAAAAAAATGCCGCGCAAACTGTAGCTACAACAACAACAACATTTAATAAATAAGCGTTGGAAACATGCTCGCACAGCTGTCGTCGAGCAGAGGGAGGGTGAGAGAGGGGGAAGACACACAATCTCGCCGAGAGTGGCAACCCTGGGAAACAGCTAGATCTGGTGGGAAAAGAGCCAAGTGGGCAGCCCTGGTTGCCATTCCACCTTCTCCGCCGCCGAGGTGATTTTCTTTTCCCTCATTCTACCCTGTTCGCACTTGCGGCGAAGAGAGTGCAATGAAGGAAAGAAAAGTCACCACTCGGTCGGTGGGAAGGAGAGGGAAAAATGAGAGGGAAAATGAAGGAAAAGGGGAAAAAATGTCAACAAATAGAAAAGAAAAAAGGTCAATTTTTCCTGCGTTGGCTTCTTATTTATATTTCCAATGGCCACTGCAAAAGAGACGCCCGAAACTCACCATGCGGCCAATCGTCGGGTCAGACAAAAGAAGATGGAGTAGTGGGGCCAAACATCTGAAGCTAGTTGAACTCGGCTCGATTCTCGAACTGGCAATTACTTTGAATATTTTAGAGTAGAAAAAAAACACATTTTAGTTGAAACGACGACTGTAGCTCACACTGACACACACACACACACACGCACACACTCCCGATTGTCCCACTTTCGGAGTATTGGTATTGGACGTACACTGTTCCTCGAACTTTCGAACGACTTCGACTTGAAATTGTCGTTCCAGAATCGAATAAGTTGTTCACTGTTTCAACCGCACGTATTAGAATTCTTTTTAGAACTCATTTTATTAAAAATGCTCTCTGCTGTCTGCTTTGCTTGTGTGAGTGCCAGAAACAATCGATTGTCGACGGCAAGTGCCTATCGGTGGTATCGATATGCCAGGCCCATCGATATGCAGTGAAGGTGGTGGTGAGGTGAAGAGCACGGCTGCGTTGCTATCGATAGTTGAATATTTCTATTAATTGGCCTTTGCGGCAGAGGCGTTAGGAAATTGGTGGGCTATGCACACTTGCATCACTTGGCCACAGATGGCGCCACTGCTGGCAAAGCTTTACGTCGTTGGCGGAAAATTGAAGGCTGCCAAATTCAAATCAAGGTTTGAATTTGAGCTTGAAAATAGAGCTGGGCGCGTGAGCATAAAGGATTTACGAAAAAAGAGGCACAAAGAGTTTTGAGTCCCTCACGATTAATAAACGAAAAACTCAAAAATCCAAAGTTAATTTACCGTTTGTCCCTTCGAATACTGAAGAGAAGTGTTGAAAATTCAGTAAACAAAAGAGTTCACAGCTGGAATATAGAGATATCCATCAGTAGAAGTAGATCAGTTGAAGTATATATTGAGATATATTTCTAAAATGTCGCATTTTGTTACAGACTGAAATCTATAAACATAAACAGCGATCAATCTGCTCATCACTGGTCTCAGGGATGCGCACTGGGAAGCTATCGATATATATCGGTATGGCGCTGGCTTGGTGAAGCGTGAGTCGGGATCAAAGACTCGTGAGTTCATCAAATATCCCAACTTTTTAATCTTTGCTGTTCACAGGGAGTTGGAAGGGCGGAAAATTTGAAGTAATGGAGAAAGTCATGAAGTTTTTGGAAATTCTTTGGACTGGATATGTCTTAAATATGCTTTAAATCATCCAAAGGAGCTGAAAATCATCCAAAGGATACGAAAAAGGATCATTCTTTGAACTGAACATTCTAGAATCAGTTCTGGTGCAGCCTTTCCGAAACCTGATCCACAAATGCTGCGCAGGATTGAGCCCCCACCCCCAAGGTGAAACCATGCCATTCCGTTTTTGCTTTCCAAATTCAGTTTTATTTCCAATGTATACACATATATATATATATATTTATCTGCATGTCTTTATGTATATATATATTTTGATGTAATGCATGTAGTTCAAAGACATACGTACACACACATAGATCCAATTACATTTTGTTTGTTTGTTTGTTTGTTTGCTTATTGTAAAGATGAAGTTCGCACAAACACACACACACACACACATACAAGAGCCCAAGGTCCTTTTTATTTCGGCAGAAAGAAGAAGAAGTCGACATACGCACATACTTGTATGTATGTATGTAGAGTCATTTAAGGTGTTTGGTTTTTTGCTGCTGCTGCTGCTTTGGCTCAGAGGCAATTACAACATTTACTTAGCAATTTTGGTTAACATTTTCTGTTTTTGGTTTGTTTATATATGTATGTATGTATGTATGTCTGTATGTATGTATGTATGCATGCTTGTTATATGGCTCAAAAGGAGTTACGGAGATGTTAACAAGTTGAACCAGTCAAGTCTCGGCCATACCGAAAAGTTTTGAAAGTTTCACAAATTTATTGAGAGTTGATCCGGGATATTCGGCCAGATTATGGTTTATATTTGCAGGGTGTCTGTGTACCATATACAACTTCTGAACCATTTACCAACAATACCATAGAAACCACATAGGAAACTTGGATACTTTTGAGGCCTACCACTTCAACTTTCTTAAGAATTTTGTGCTTGTATCAAGCATAAACGCCGTGAATAGTCTCATAGACAACAAAGTTCTTGATTCAAGTACAAAATTCTTGTTAAAAGCTTAAAGTTTTTATCTGCAATTTTGTACATTTTGAACTATTTGAAAGTCCTGAAAGCAGCTTGCGGAGCTATAAATAAACACAAAATTTTCTTCTTCTAAGTTTTAAACTCAATCAAAATCAATTGAAATTTTGCCACTCCAACATATTCTTAGTATATTCTTAAAACAAAGCAAGATTTCTTAAATGAAATACAAAATATTTCACATTAAAGTTAGAACCAATTTGTGCTTGAAGCAAAGTCATGAATGAACCAAAGATCCAGAAGCAGGTATTACTGCAGTTCTGAAATCTATAGACCCCTAGGAATTTCAGCAGTACAAAGCAGTGCACCCCTCAAAAGTGTTGATTTATTCAAGAAACCATTTATCGATTTGCCGAATGTTTCTCCCCTCTTGGCTTCTCAGTGTTGGTAAACGATTTGTTGTACCGTTTGTTCAGAACTTGCTATGTTTGTATAGTAAGCATGTTGGTTTTGTGAGATATGCTGCTTGTTTTGTAACATTCCATACATATATATTTGCTTTTTGTTTTTGTTTGAATATTGTTTGTGTTTTTTGGTTTATTTGCTATTCCATTTAATTGAGTTTACATTTAAAGGGCTTACGTTTAAGTTTGTTGGGTTATGTATTGAATTCGAGGGATCGGGTTTGTTTTACATTTCTAAGCATATGACAGTTATTGGATATTCCAAATTTTGATACATCAAAGTGAAACCCTTTCGAAAAATGCTGCTGTTTACATTTACATTTTGTTGTTTTAGTTTTTTTCTTATATATTTTTTTTGTAGATTATTGCCATACTGCGTAAATTTTGTGTCAAATACAAAGGACAGCAAGCTGAGGCAACTGAGAAACAGAGAAACAATGCTCTAAAAATCAGACTGTATTATGACCAGACACACACTGCACGTCACCTGATTGGGTTCCCTGGTTATGCGATTGAAACCAGAAATTCTTCGGTATTCGGTTCAATATTATGTGGGTCACTTGAATGGGTTCAGCTTTTGAAACACTTAAAAGCCTTGACTTTTTTTTTTGAATAACAAAAACGACGGTTTATGGAAGCTTAGCTAACTTCGTCTGTGTTGCAGTTTTTATACCCTTGCTTAAATATTTTCAAAAATAAACTTATTCCTCCAACAACCCAATTTCCAAACCATTGTTCGTATGCCAGCTATATGATACAGTCAACCGATTTGAACAAAAATTTGTAGTCTAAGGTAAAAGCAAGTGAAACAAACATATACAAAATTTCAGTCAGCTACCATTGAAAACAAAAAAGTTTTTCTAACAAAGACTGTTTTTCACACCTATCTTTTGCATGACAGCTATGCCATATAGTTGTACGATTTTGATCAAACTTGGCAGAATTAGAAAAAAGCATGTCAAACTAAGAAATACAAAGTTTGAAGAGGTTGCCATTGAAAAGAAACAAGTTTTTCCCACTAAAACTAGTTTTCCGACCGATTGTTCCTAAAATATAGTCATCCAAACCAAACGGTTCCAAAATATGAGCAGCTTGCTGTAAAAATAAGACTCTGTGCAAAATTTCAGCCCGATTGCTGCAAAACTGAGCTCAATCGACTCTGCTTGTCACACTGATCAAGAATATATATGGTTTATGGTGTCGGAAATGCATATTTCTACAACTTCTGGTCAAAATTATAAAACTATATTCCAAACTATGCTGAACCTATTCAGTTGATGTGCAGTGCAGTCTACCAGTAAAATACAGTTGAGGCGAAATTTAATCAAAACCCAAACCTAAAGTGGACTCAATGAAAGACGCCAGGGCGTCTAAGGTCTAAAGTCTAAGAAGGAAACTTTGCACACAGACATTATATAGATGCCAGAGAACTGCAGCGAGCTGTATCGAGTAAGCTTGCACACACTTTGTTAAGCATTTGAGTGATGAGAACTGTAAAGAACTTCTGTTTAATTGCACATATTTGAAATGTTAAGCTTAAGTCATTTGAGTGTTGCCATGTTAGTTGAAAAGAGAGAGACAAAAACGGTCACACTGACATGAAGTAGCCTCAGTAGACAGAGTCGAAGTGATCGAGATATTAAGCATTGCACCAGTTTATAGCTATTTTATATCCACATTTATTTGTTCGTTTATAAACAAATTTGTTCGATACAAGTAAACTGAGCGATTGGAGCTCGGTAAGCTCGGTGAGCTCTTTTAAGCTTCATACACAAAACAAATATCGCATAAGCACTTGTGATCAGAGCGGGCAAACAAACGAAACGTTTAACGAACCGTTCGCGAAAGCTAAGAAACGATTCATATGTTTTGTAGCTGTTACTCTAGTCAGGGAAAACGAAACCACTAACTTTATATTGCCGAAGAGCGCAAACGAAACGATTGGAATATTGTTCTCCCAACTGCTGCACTGCCTTGGAACGTTTCGGCAAACGAAAACAACAAAGCTGAGAGAAACAAAGAAGTAAGCAACAGAAAAAAAAACAACAATACAAATACAAATATGTACAAATTGAGCAGCAAACGTTTCCTAACTATTCGCGCTCGTTGCATATCGTTCCGATTCCCTTTGTCCGCAAATCAAGATGAGAGCATTTCGCTTTAAGTTTAGTTTGCTCTCACGAACGCAAACTGAACAGAACTCATTTTTTGTTACAGTTACTTTCTCGGGTTTTGTTAGTATTTCGCTCTGTGCAAAGAAAGAAACAAAACGATTCAGAAACGTTTCCCGCTCTGCTTGTGATCAATCGGGATCACTTCACATATTCACATATTTTATTCCATATTTCCCAGTCGGACTTTGCACAAAAAGTAGCTAGAAACTTTTTTTAGTATGATAGAAGTTGAAAAATCTATATGAAATTGTCACTTCATTCTTTTTTCAAATGTTTAGAAGTCAACAAGTCACTTCAAGATGAAACCGTCTCTTCCTAGGTTGTGCTTCTGTCACGTGTAACCAACAACATCGATCGTTGAAAGCAACTACAAAAACCCATGCTTAAATATGTTTTCAAAGAAGCTTTCTTTGAGGGTTTCACCCCTTCTAACAAAAGCGAATGTCTGGGAACTACTTCTTTAGTATAAAAGAAGTATGAAAGATGTGCATATTTCATGGTGTCAGGTCCAACTGGGTAGTAAAGGGTGATTTTTTAGCAATTATCTTTTTGGCAACACTGGTTTAAGCAGCTCACGCACGTTTCGCGTTTTGTTTCACTGTCAAACATCTTCAGTTTGGTCTATAATTTAACCATGAATCGTCTTACAAACGAACAACGCTTGCAAATTATTGAATTTTATTATCAAAATGCGTGCTCTGTTAAGAAATGGGTACGTAAATAAGCAGAATTGTCGATTTTGGAGTGAATATCAGCCAGAAGCATTGCAGTGAGCTACCAATGCATTCAGAAAAAGTCACAGTTTGGTGCCGTTTAATGGGCTGGTGGCATCATTGGACCGTACTTCTTCAAAAATGATGCGATTCGTCACGTAACTGTGAATGGTGAGCGCTACCGCGAGATGATATCCAACTTTTTTGACTTGACTTGCATGACATGTGGTTTCAACAAGACGTTGCCACATGCCACACAGCACTCGCCACAATGGACATATTAAGAGGCGAGTTCGGTGAACATTTTATTTCACGTTCAGGATCGGTCAATTGGCCGCCTAGATCGTGCGATTTAACGCCTTTAGACTACTTTTTGTGGGGCTATGTTAAAGCTCATGTCTATACAGACAAGCCCGCTTCAATTGACGCATTGAAAGACAACATTGATGCATTTATTCGTGAGATACCGGCCGAAATGTTGGAAAGGGTATGCCTAAATTGGACTAAGCGGATGGACCATTTGCATGAAATAATCTTCAAACATTAAATTATATGGACCGTACTATCGATTCAAATAAAGATGCATTCATGCATTTTTCTGAATTTTATGTGTTTTTTTTTTGAAAAACTTTCATATAGCTCTTAAAAAATCACCCTTTAGAAGTCAAATATCAGCTACGAGCATGCAAAAAAAAAACACAACTTGTTAGAGCAAAAGTAAAGGCAAGATGGCCTTAACTTTACATTTGTGCACAGAACCAAATAAAAAAGATCCGAAAAAGATACATTTGAAAGGGATATGTCATAAATATTGTTTTCATCATTCAGCGTAGCTGCAAAAACATGCAAAAGATCATTATTTGTCATACCCTTTGAATGATTTTGAGCTCTGTTGCATGATTATATGGATATTTATATAAACAGCCATGCTCCGGTTTTCACTTATTTTTGCGAATTGCGATTTCAGCAAATTCGTACGATTTTAGTCATCGATAATGTTCCATTCCCAACTTGTTTTGTGTCATTTCACATAACAAAAACAGCTGATGAGCGCCACTACTCATGATATCGATAGTCATATATCGATATATACCATGGCCAAATCGCAAATTGTTGTTATTGTGAGCAGTTTTCCATCACGCTCAATTTTGTGTATCTCCATAAAATAAATTGTTTAAAGTATCGCCTCAGTATTGTCCGTAAGACAAATCTAAAAAGATTTAAGAACTGAATAAAAATAGTTCCGTGGGCTGTCTGTTTTTGCATCAACCTATATTTTGCATTTACTTTTCATTTCACGGACTCAGATGTCGCCGGTTTAAAATCGGCAAAACTTTGCGATTTCCGAATGTCGGAGCACCAACTTTTACGATTTGGTGATCAAATCGCAAAGTTTTTGCGAAAGCGAAAATGGGAGCATGGCTGATATTCTTTTTTTTTCTTTCTCTGTGTATATAACTCTCTCTCTCTCTTTTTTGTGGCATGTTTTTGTTTGCAAGTTTTGACAACATGACAAAAAATCAACTAAGTGCGAGTGCTGTGTGATGAGGCTTGCCCGTAACCGGCGTAAAGCGCCTTACCGGAGCTTGATCAGCAGCAGGGCAAAAGCTCTAACAAGCTTGTTCTATGCTTGCAGTAATTTACTGTGTTTCCAACCAAGCTGATGGGCGCAACGAAAATTGAAAGCTTGTTGTTGCAGTTCTCTGTTAGATTTACATGGCAAAATTTCACTTCAAATCAAAATTAAAGTTGGCAAACCTTTTAGAACAGGGTACCCCAAGTAGAGAGACGACTAACTGTCGCACTCTATCTCTCTCTCTCTCTGACACTCACTCACATCGAACGAGTTGGGTGCATGTCTGGGGAACACTGTTTCAACATTTAGTCAATACCCAAACCCATTCGCATTGAAGCGTTAATTTAGTTCATTTGCAAACCGAAAACTTTATGTGGCATACTTTTAGGAGGGGGCTTGGGATTAAGTTCACCAATTTGTGTTCTTCTTCTTCGTCGTGTTTCATACATACATTTTACATTTAGTTATTGTTGATTTTTGGTTTCTCTTTTCTCTTTTTAGATTTTTCTTGTATAATTACATTTAATATTAAGTGGTATAATGTATATATGTATAGGTATATAATTAATGTACTTTCTGTATATATGTATATATACACATACATATGTATGCGTGTATCTGTTTAGAAAGCCGGCCTGTGGGCGCCGGAGACGAGCCCTCGGGGGGGTAGGTACTAATCATTGTTGGTTTGTTAAATTACACAAAAAAAAAAAAAAAAACACAAACAAACACGCAGCCATTCAAACAGTTAGATTTTGGTTGCAATTGTTTATAAACATTTAAATACATATTTCTTTTTTAATATATATATAGTTTTATTTTAAGTATTCAACGCGGTATTTGGGTAGGAATAGGGGCAGGGGGAGGGGGAGTGGTAGGGTTGGGGGTGGTTGGGTTGGTTTGCTTACTTGTTCCATAACATTGATTTAAAAAAATTCTTCATTTTTGTTTTTTGTTTTCTCTCAAGTCTTTGTTTTACATCAGTAAGCGTTTTTTTTTTTGTTTTTTGCTTTTTTCTTTTTGCATTCTTTTTTGTGTTGTATTTTGGATTTTGTGGGTATCAAAAATCGAATGCCACAGTTACATATATATATAATCTATATATTGGTAGGTATATGTATATGCATATTTGGTATATACGTGGATAATACTTGTAGAGCATGCTTCTCTCATCTTCTTCTTTTTTGTCTTGCGGGGTGAATGTAAGAGTTAACAATGTCAGTTTCGATTTGGATATCGGATGGATATCGATTCCGGACGCTTCTTTTTGAGCGGTGGGTTAGAACAGCACATGCACACACACACACATGGGCACAGGAGTGCAGGACTGGGACAGTGGCGGTTGGGTAGGCATTTACAGTGTACAAAAATGTTCTTAAAATCTAAACTTTTAATTATAAATAGCTGAAAGATGATCCTTGATTCGTGGGGTAGCTTTTTTTTTTATACAAACATTCAGTGAATACCACCAACATTTAGTTACTTGACACCAAATACGCTCAGTTAAGAAAACAATATGTTTGTACTGCCGATTGTTCGAAAGGATAGGAAAAAAGATACTTGACTGAGTTCCAAACTAAGCTCTTTGGAAACTCACTTAAAGGTACAACCGCCTAGCTTTACTCCTTTGATGCCAGATGGTTCCTGTTCAAGATAAGCGAATGTAGTAAACTACACATTATTGAGTGCCTGAAAGGAAAGCTACCCTACAACTGGAGCAACTGGATCTCCCTAACTGCCACTAAAACATTCCCGAAAGTCACAGCAATTGTCAATGGCCTGAAATACTCCAAAGCTTTTGCTGAGTACTCGCTGGTTAATAGAACCTTATAGACTGCTTTACAGTTCATGTTTCTGTTCACCATACTGAGAATTCAATATGCTCCACAGACCTGGAAAGTCCCTAACTAGCCCAGACTCTTACACATTGATCAGACTGCTGCCCTCAATATACAAAATTTATACCGCGCAGAATCGTAAAATAGAGGAAAGTACGTTTCTGACTCTACTTTTCTATGACAGCTATACCATATAGATGTCCGATTTCGAACAAAATTCGGTGGAATAGCATAGCAAACTAAGATATACAAAGTTTAGAGGCGTTTTCTGTGAAAACAAAAAAGTTTTTCACACTAAGACTGTATTTCTAACCTCACTGTTCTATGACAGCTATACTATATAGCTGTCCGATTTCGACCAAACTCAGTGGAATTATGGGAAATCATAGAAAACTAAGAAATACAATGTTTGGAGGCGTTCTCTTTGAAAACAAACACGTTTTTCTCACTAAAACTAGTTATTCGAGCGATCCTTCCTATGGCAGCTATAACCTATAGTCATCCGATTTTGACAAAATTTTAACAAATTTGTGTGAAAGCTTATAAAACTAATATATTCCAATTTTAAAGAGATTCTCATTGAAAACAAAAAAGTTTTTCCTACTAAGACTGTTTTTCTAACATCACTTTTCTATGACAGCTTTACTATATAGCTGTCCGATTTCGACCAAACTCTGTGGAATCATGGGAAAGCATAGCAAACTAAGAAATACAAAGTTTGAAGGCGTTTTCTTTGAAAACAAACAAGTTTTTCTCACTAAAAGTAGTTTTTCGACCCATCACTCCTATGGCAGCTATATGTTATAGTCAGCCGATCCGGCCGGTTCCGTGAAATGTGCAGCGTATTTGTACCAGAAGACTTTGTGCAAAGTTTGGTTGCAATAGCTTTCAAGCTGATGGATCAGATGGCTTAGGAACAGCCGGACAAGGCTAAATCAACTCAGCTCGTCAGGCTGATCAAGAATATATATACACTATATGGTAGGAAATGCTTCCTTTTAAGCTTTACAAACATCTGGACAATTTCAATATACCCGCTGCAAGGGTTTAAAAGGCAATTACTTTCCTATTTAAAGCTTTGTGGTAAGACGGTTCTTGGCGCTAATCCGGAAGGGAGAAGTATGGGACACAAGGCCAATCAAGTTGGCGTCCTGGAACCAACATTATATACTCTCTACCCGCACCATATGTCAACCGATTGACATAAAACAAGTTGTCAACAGAAATGACTTTACAATCGCCACTCTTTGCAGACGACACAGCATTGCTGACAAGGTATACTTGTATGATATACTTGACTGAATGTAGGCATATCTGATAAGTATATATACCTCTACTGACTGAATGGAGGCATATCTGATACGTGTAAGGATCAGCTATCAGGCGTTTCAAGTTGAAAACTGGACCTAACCACTCAAACTGTGTTAGTAAAACAACAATAAACCAGCCACACTTCTTAAAACTTTCTCGGAAAAAGCAAGCGGAGATGCGATGCCTGGGATTGGAAAGGAACTGAAGCGGAACCTAAGCTGAATACGCAGAACCGAGTCAAACAACCTCTGGAAAGGCACTCACCTTGTTATCAGGTAGCCCCCCCCCCCCCCCATTCCATAGAGGTTTGTAGTCCAGCGGTGCAATGATGCCTGGGCTAGGCCTGAACTGGAGATGAGTCGATAAGTTTGCTAACAACTTGAAGGGTCTTTTCACCTCCTGTAGTCTAGTTTCTCCGGAAGGAGGTTGTCTCTTAACTCTAACCTTTTCCGGCAGTCCAAGTGCCTGCTAAAGATCGATTCCGATGGTTCCCTAGCTAATGGAACTGCGCGGTAATGGTGATGGTTCCCTACCTAACCCTACTTCTACTGACCAATTAGACTGCTACAAACTTTCTGCAAAATACTTGAAGTAAGATTTCTTGGCAAAATGTTGGCAGTTAGATTGGTTGAAAAGGCTCAACTTTTTGTGGGTTTCCTTGATATTTGGCAGGCATTTGTAGGCCTACTAATCCCTGCATGATGGCTGATTGAACTAAGAGACGAGCAATAAGACATCCTTTCCGGCTTCCCGCCATCGTAGGGCCATCTGCTAAGCTACTACATTTTCTGAATACCTTTGTTAGTTGGGTGAATCTCTTAATAAGGGTTCAAAAAGCCTCTTGCTCCAGTCTGAAGAGTTACCACATAGGAATTCTGCTTTTAAGTAACTGGGAGTGACTCTACAAGTGCCAACTGACCTGGTTTCACTTAAGGCCAAGGCAATGGAAACTTTCAAACATTCAGACTCAAAGGTCGGCCAAATCAACAAATTATAATTGGTGTCAACACTTCGTAGGATCATCCCTTGCCTTCCTTCCCAGACCACCAATCCAAAAACCGGTTTAACAAACTGACAAATAAACCAACCAAAAAAGGAGACGTGTCTGGTGCTCGTTTCGTGCCGGTTTGATCATATCAAACCTGGAACTGGGTAACCAAAGGTGGACTCACTGAACAATTGCGACTTCCAATTTGAAAAACCAAAACCAGGAGCACTTTCAGCATCTTCTTAAGGATAATTTACTCAAAAAAAAAACCAGTTAAATCTAACCACTTCGCAGACCAAACCAAATGTAAAATATCCCCATTCCCCCCCAATGTCCAAGTCCAAGCCGCCTGTACAAACGCACACACACACACACACGCACACACACACACACTCGCGTACACACCCGGTCCTTAGTTCCTTCTTCTTCTTTTAGTAGCGCCGCGCACTACCGCTACTTCCGCTGGCACAGCCACCATCCCCACTACTCCCGCTGGCACCGTCCGCCGCCCAGCGCTTCCGACGCGCCTCCTTGGCCGCCTGCATCTGTGCCGCGACGCGACTTGTACTGGGCGCCGCATCGAAACTGGCATACAGCTCCACCTCCTCGTCGGTGGCGTCGCGCTGCTGCTGCTGCAGCTGCTGCTGCTCGAGGGCAGCGGCCAGCGAGGCCATGGCATAGGCACGGGCATCCACTATGCCCGTCGTGCTCGCCGTCGGTGTGATCATGCCCAGGGGATCCGTCGCCTCCAGTGTGGTGGTGGTGCCAGCCAGCAGCGGCTGCGCCTGCAGCTGGTCCAAATCGAAACTCACATTCTTACTGTCTCATCCACCCCGGTGGACTTGCACGGCCTCGGCGGACTCTTGCTGGCGCAACTGCTGACGATACGCATCCAGCTCGGGCATGCGGTACGTGCCCAGATTCACCTGCACCATGAGCGTCTCCATGATGCGTTCGTTCTTCATGGACTTGGAGGGCAGCACGACGGTGAGCAGCTCGCTGGGCGAGATGCGGCACAGGTTCAGGTCGCGCGTCAACCGCTCCATGATGCACTCGAACTCGAACTGGGTGTCCTTGTTCGGGTGGTTCTTCAGCTTGGCCACCTTGTGCTGGGCCCAGGCGAGCATCGCCTCGAATTTGCGTATCTCGGGCGTTTGCAGCTCCCGGCACATGATCATCTGCACCATAGACTCAGACAGATGGAGGAACTCGGGACACTTGAAGAGCGCATGCGCCTTGCTCTCCACGAACGATAGTATCATGTTGACCAGCTCAGAGGCGGATGTGTAACGCCAGTAGTAGTTCTCCAGCGAGATGAGCATCGGGCAGACGACCTCGATGCGGAGGAATTGCTTGCAGTGATGGAAGCAGGCCTGCAGCAATTCGGGTAAGTCATAGTGCTCGGCGGCACAGAGGAGACCTGCAAAATTATTGAGCATGAAATCGGGTTAAGTGACGAGACTCGTTAAAGCAAAGAAGAACAATTGAGGTGAGGATGCAGGTACCTGAAGTTAAATGCAACCTTCTTACTTCCATCTGCTCTCTCTTACCACACTCTTCCTCTTCTTACTTCTATCTGCTCTCTCTTACCAGCCTCTTCCTCTTTTTACTTCTATCTGCTCTCTTACCAGCCTCTTCCTCTCCTTACTTCTGTCTGCTCCAATTACAACTGTCAAATCGTCAGAGTGTATCTTTCCATCAAGCTGTACAGACTTCAAACAAAGACATAATAGGTGACACTGTTTTCGGCAGCGCAGCTTAGTTTTCGTATCACTTGCTACTGTCAAACATGTTCACTTTGGTCTCTAAGTTAACCAGGGTTTCACTTACAAACGAACAACGTTTTCGTGTCACTTGCTAGTGTCAAACATGTTCACGTTGGTCTCTACTTTAACCCTGAATAGACTTACAAACGAACAACGTTTTCGTATCATATATTACTGTCAAACATGTTCACTTAGGACTCTAATTTCACCATTTCAGCCACTTACAAACAAACAACGCTTGCAGTTTATTGCATTTTCTTATCAAAATTTAGACCACTTTTTTTTCGTAAAATTGTGTTCAGCAATTTGGCTCATTTTGGAAGATTTCTGACATGTTTCTGCGTTTTATGTATTTCTTTTTTCATTCAAGTCCGAAAGTGGCTATAGAATCACACTTTATATATATTCTTATGCCTTCAAAGGCCGATTTGTCTGCTTCTATATAAGTTGTTACACTGTTATTTGCATGAAATGTATGCGCTAAGTGATTATTTTTTCAATTTTCATTGATGTTTTCCCAAAAATGTTGGGGCCAAAACTTCGATACTTCTCCGAAATTAAACTGCAAGTGTGTCTGCGTGCTGGTGTGATTTCATCTATTCGTGCTCACAGCCTAGGAAAGAGCCACACCTGGACCAAGAATGCGTAAAGGTAGGCTTGCTCAGCTAAGGAGAGCCTAATAAACTTATCCACACAGCTTCGTGTGTGTCTCTTATCGAGAACTATGTATCAAAAAACTCAAAAAACTCTAAAACAAGTGTTCTGTTACAGAAAGTAAGGGATTCTGCTAATATTGTACCTGTCATTTTGTTGAGCGGACAGCATAGAAAAAAAATGTTTGACCATAAATGTTGAGCTGTGCTAGAAAAACGTTTGCAGAGGCGATTTTTATTTCTTAGCGAATGTTATTTTAGTTCTGTTCTAAGAAAACGCTTCTCTAGGCATACAAAAATCCGAATTTGAATGATTGTATATTGGTATATAAGCAAATGCATATATACTCTAGTTAGCATTCTGTGCTAGAAGTTGCATTTTGTGGATAAGTTTGTCGTGTATCACAAGTTTGGAGACCGAACCGAGGCTGCAGAGTTGATGGAAAGCAAAGTTATATAGTTGTAAGTTGATTTAAGACTTACAATAGGCCTATAAAACTCCAACTAGTAGGAGATAAGTTTTGCTGTTGGTATTTAATTATAGAAATTTATGAAATAGACTTGTTTGTCTTGTCTTGTCTTCCCTCTTTATTTAACTGTCTTCATACATAGACTAACTTAATGGGAACTTTAATCGACTTCAACTCAATGTTCCTAGTGGATCGCCCTTTAACTTTGTCCTTTTATCTTTGAATCGTTGTACTACTATATTGTATAACTGATTGCCTGTTTACACTAAACTCTTACGCTTAATCTAGTCGGAACTTTCTCTTTCTGCTTTAAAAACCTACAATTTTTTACATTTGGTCCTTCGAGTCGGATAGAAGAATCGTTTGATTTAGATAATCCTGTAATATGGCTCCCTCTTTTTGTAAGCTTACAAACATTTAGAGCTTGTTTTAATGCAGCTTGTTTAGAAAACTGCTGGAAAGAGCTTTTCAACTCTTGTGCGCTAAAAGCTCGAGCTTTTGACGGCTTTCGAGCTCTCGAGCTGGTAGCTGCAGTGTTTGAGAGCTGAGTTTGCTGAGCTACTCTCAAGCAACAGAAGACTGTAGACCAGCGATGTTCACCCATAGCCCCCAGGGGCCGCCGAATGCTTGCCGAAGTAATGCTAGTGTGAGTGTCAGAGAGAGACAGAGAGCGTCAGAGAGCCTCTCTTCTTGAACATCCCTGCTGTAGACCAAGAGTGGAGAGTCAAGAGCTGTGAGCAAAAGAGCTCTTTCAAGCTTACGAAACTTGTTGAAATGTGTTGGTAGGAGAGTGATTAGCTTGAACTATATATATAAAATCAAGAATGAAGAATCAAGAATATGCTCACCTGGTATGGAAACACAAGTCAGTGGGCATGTGCCCGTGTGGAGATAGTCCAATAGCACACGAAACGTATCCGGATCAAACTCAATTATATTGAACTCCGTCTGGGCTAGCTTGGCCCGATCCACTTTCTGGGCATCCGCGCAGACCGAGAGGCGTGGCACGGCCAGCTGATTGTTGCCCGGCTTATCCTTATCCTTGTCCTTGCTGTCTCGGTCTACAAGTTCGGGTTGATTTGTGGTGTTGTTGTTGTGGTTTGATTTTGGCAAAATGGAATTGGGTTCGTTTGTTTGTTTGTTTTGTGGTCGATTTTCAAATGATAATTAAGCAACAAAGTGAGAACCAAGAAAATCAACATTGAACCAGCGAATGGAGATGAGAAATGGCAAAATTTGTGTTATGTCGTTTAGTTTCATCAATTGTTCGATATGTTAATCAAAAAGGAAAAGCATAAATGGACATAGAGCAAGAGGAGTAACACGTGAAATGGACATGGACATGGAGCATGGTAGGAGAGTTGCAAACAAGACCGTGAGGTGCCACGATGAGGTGAGAAACGGTGTGCAAAAGAAAGGGGTAGGTGCGATTTTTTTATGGTTTGTAAAGTAACATTTAGCCAATTTTGGGTTAAGAGAGATGCAGAGTATGTAAACACGTCCAGTGGTATTTGAGGCAATGAATCAAAGATTAGAGCATTGGCATAAAACAGAGCCGACAATCGACAACAACCAGGGACACAGGAAGGTGGGGAGCAGGACATTTGGTTATATATATATATGTAGATTAGAATCAGAATCAGAATCAGAAGGTGGAGCGTGCGACGTGCGTTAGTTGCAGTAGTTGCAGTTGGTAGGCGTAGTTGAAGGTCGTAGTTTTGGAGTAGAACGGAGTAGAACGGAGTACGTAGACGTGGACGTAGACGTAGGTATATCAAAATCAAAAACACAATTGAGCAGAGCATTAAAAGGTACGGAGAGAAAAGAAAGAAAGAAAGAAAAAAAGAAGAAGAAGGACACGCATCGATATTGTTGCATTGCATTAAATGACAACTCTTACTCGAACAATCTGTCGACGAGATCCACTTCTTTTTGTCATCCGGATTCAATTGATTCGTATTCTTGTTACGTATGGAACGACCCCAGCCGGCGGTAATGGTGCCCAGGCGCGAGAACGCCCGCTTCACCATGGGCGATGAGGGCACACTCTTGGGCCGTATCGAATCGGAATCCGGTACGGTCAGATAGTTGTTACTCTTGGGCTTTTGATTCTGTGGCGATACCAGTGAGGGTGCGGGTCGTGCAAAGATCTCGGCCACTGGGATTTGTGGCGAACCAAAGCCCGTCTGTATGCCATACAGCATTTCCTGTTGCAGAAACAAACCGAATAGTGGCAGCCAAAACGTAGGGAAACTACCTGCACGCAACTTACCTGAAACACGCGACTGCGTACACCCAAGATGGCACGAACACCGATGAACCGTGCCTTCTGCTTGGACTGACCCACCAGAAAGACCACATCGAACAGATGAGCATTTGTCAGGCACGACGGTTCTTCGTTTAGAAAGACACGGGTAAAGTCCTTGGCCAGCTGATCATAGTCCTCGAACTGATCACGCACCGAGTCCAGCAACGGCGATGAGGGTCGCATGTGACCTAAGAGGAGCAGAAAGGAAGAGAGAGAGAGAGCGACATGAGTTTTCAATGACAACAAAACTGGACTACATCCAGTGTCAAACTGTGTAAACTGTGTGCTAAAGTAGATTCATGCTGAACATGCCATGTTATGTAACAGACAGACCCCTTTCCATTAGCTTCCTGCACAAATTGCTTACCCAGAACAGTTTACCAATCACAAATCGCAATTGCCAACACAATCTGAGTGCAACTCGATATATCTGAATGTTACCTTCGTGGGGCCAATCAATGTGTTAATTAAACCACTCAATTAATTAATAATTATGTCATCGTTCCGGCTGGCAGCGCCACTTATCGATTCAATTAAATGCATTTCTATTTGCGTATAATAAGTTGGCCATCAACTGACCAACTTTCTCTCGCTCCTGGCCATATAAATTCCAATCAAACTGCATGCATTCACAAGCAAACATCCAAATGGTGGATGGGGTTGGGGTGGGGGGTACATATTTGAACACCCCCCTGTTGCATGCAATCAAAACAAGTGCACGGTAGCGGGGGGGGGAACGGCAACGGTTAGGGATTCCGTTATCTAGTCCTTAACAAGATTTCCATATGGCAGCTGTTGCCTCTCAGCCAGCGCCGCTCAATCGGATTAGAAAAGAGAATGCCTGGCTGGTGGTGTTGTTGTGGTTGCTGTGGTTGTTGTTGTGCCTCGCAGCATCCGCTTGGGCATCGGCAACGGCGTCTGGAGGAGAGCCTGCTTAAATATGAGAACGACGCCCGAATGTTTCAGCATGATTGATGGCATTGAGGCACGTACGAGGCGCCGATAACACCGAAGCGTTAAGCGGGCGGAAAACTAGGCGTATGTGTAGATAGCAAAGGGGAAAAGGATGTGGGGTTGAACAACAGTTTGAAGGAGGAGGAGGAAAGAACGAAAGAACAAGAAAAGAAGGAAGGAGGAAAACATTAAGAAGGCAAGAAGAATGAAGTAAGAAGAAAGGAGGCAGGAAGGTAAAAGGAAGGAAATAGGATAGAAAAAGAAAGGAAGAAGAATGACAGGTAGCAGGACGCCGGAAGGAAGAAGGAAGCAAGCAGGAAAGAAGAAGTAAGGAAGAAGTAAGGACGAAATAAATAAGTAAGGAAGAAGGAAGGAAGAAGGTGGAAAGGAAGAAGGAAGGGAGAAGTAAGGAAGACAGAAATAAGGAAGGAAGGAAGGAAGAAGGTAGGAAGAGTCCTTGCTTTTATTTTTGGATTTATCGTCACAAAGCGGGCTCAGAAGGAAGGAAGAAGTTAGAAAGAAGGTAGGAAGAAGGAAGGAAGGCAGGAAGGAAGGCAGGAAGAAAGAAGAAAGGAAGGAAGGAAGAAGGTAGGAACAGCCCTTGCATTTTTTTGGATTTGGGTTCACGAAGCGGGCTCAGATAGAAGGAAGAAGGTAGGAAGAAGGAAGAAAGGAAGAAGTTAGGAAGAAGGTAGGAAGTAGGTAGGAAGAAGGTAGGAAGATGGAAGGAAGGAAGAAGGTAGGAAGAGCCCTTGCTTTTTTTTGAATTTGGCTTCACGAAGCAGGCTCACAAGAAAGGAAGAAGTTAGAAAGAAGGTAGGAAGAAGTTATTCAGAAGGAAGGAAGAAGGTAGGTAGAAGGAAGGAAGGCAAGAAGGAAGGCAGGAAGGAAGAAGAAAGGAAGAAGAACGGAAGGAAGGAAGAAGGTAGGAAGAAGGAAGGAAGGAAGAAGGTAGGAAGAAGGTAGGAAGAAGGAAGGAAGGCAGGAAGGAAGAAAAAAGGAAGAAGAACGTAAGGAAGGAAGAAGGTAGGAAGAAGGAAGGAAGAAGCTAGGAAGAACGCAGGAAGAAGGAAGGAAGAAGGTAGGAAGAAGGAAGGAAGAAGCTAGGAAGAACGCAGGAAGAAGGAAGGAAGAAGGTAGGAAGAAGGAAGGAAGAAGTTAGAAAGAAGGAAGGAAGAAGAAAGTGAGAAAGAAAGCAGAAAGCAGTTCGAGTCCCTGCAGTTTTTTGTGTTCGGGTTCACCAAGCGGGTTCCGAAAGTCGCTTAACCTAGATTGAGGTTCGCACCGCGGTTCAAAAATTAATACTATTTTTCTCCTATACAAAACATGTCTATAATTATTAGATTTCCCCTACATATTCATCTCTTATGGTAGCTTAGAGTCATCAGTTGAAGTTTCGTTGACTGGTATTGGCATTTCCATCAGCTGACACATCAAATTGAGTTATTTTCTGGGAATCTGATACGACACAACTCTCTACACATGAATACACATCACTTTACTTGGGAAATAGTATCAATAATTTGCATGATTTTAGTATGCATAGTTCTGTATATTGACTTGAAGATGCATCCCAAAGGCATGTCACTTCAATTTCCAGCACCTTTTCTTACTGCATACATAGATGGTTGCTGGTGTGTGGGTGTGTAGGTGTGTGTGTGTGTAGGTGTGTACAAATAAATCAAATTAGATTTACGTTGTCTAATGCAACAAATAGCAAGAAATAAATAACAAGAAATCTAAACAAATCACAACAACAACAGCAACAACAACAACGACTTCCTTGGAGTGGGTAGGCATCACAATTGTTGAAGGCTGCTTGCCAGCCCACAAAAGATGCCGCTCGGCAGATAAAATAATATATGTGTATGTAACTTGGTAAGCATGTACAATATTTCTTTGCCGGACAACATAAGACATCAGCATGGTAGAGACACAGTAGACAACCAGATTGTCTATGCCATTTGGGTAGGAGGGGGGTGGGGGGAGTGTGCATACCTACACACACACACACACACACACATCCCTACCTATGGATGTATATGGCGACATTAGGATGAAACGCTTTCAGCGCAGACTGCATACTTCCGGCAAAATACAAACACTGGCGGATGTGTTAATGGCGGAAGCGGAAGTGTCGGTGTGTATGTGTGTGTGAGTGTCTCCCTCCATTTCTCTGCACCACAGCAACAACAAAAGCAAGGCAAAAACGATTAATCATATAAAAGTATACACAAAAATTTGTTTTTCAACAAGTTGCGAATTAACAAAACGTGTCAAGTTGAGCGCCCACATTATGCAAATTTACAATAGCAACCAGCAAAGAGAGAGGGAAACAGATAAAGCGAAACAAACACAAAAAGTAGAAGAAGAAGCACCAACGTGGCTAACAAAATCATTCAAGTTAGGAAACTAAGCAGCACCGATGGTAAAATACTCTTTAAGATTTGGAAACACCAACCCCCTCCTTGCGAAAGAAAGTTGAAAGAGAACGGTCAAGCTTTTTAGTTGCGTGCTCTCATTTGGTGTGACCAAAGCACGAGCAGCTTGCAGAGTAAATGCTGAGAGCAAGATGAATAGTTACCGTTTGAAATGAGCAAACATAGCTGTATGTCTCTTAGTTCTCAGCAATCTTAATGGTTTGGACCACAAGTTCTTCTCGAATTTTCGGTTAACTTATAAACATCTTCAGCTACTAGCTACTAGTAAAGCTGTTAATGGTAAAAGAAAACGAATGAAGATAAATCTGATCAAGTGTTTCAATACTTGCGCTCTAAAACCCTTGAAGAGTTGCTATTTTGGTAGAGCAAAGTACTTGGCAGACTATAAAGATTATGCAGTATCGTGATTAATGCCCTTCAAAGTATGCAAAACTTTATTTCCCTTTCTCTTTCTAGTTAGTTATGGCCGCGTTATAGACAATCATACTGCAAGTGCACCCAAATTGTTGCTAAAAGTTATGAGTGTTCAACAAAATACCTACACAGAGAAAAAAAAGGATGATTTCCGGTATCCATTTGGGAGGGATATGTCTGAAATAACCTTTCGATCATCCAACGGAGCTAAACATCATCCGGTTTTCAGCTCCGTTGGATGATTAAAAGGATATTAAAGACAAATCCCTACCAAATGGATACTTTTTTGGATCTATTTTTTTTCTGTTTAGCTAAAACTATTATTTTTATATTCTGTAGCATACTTTAAAGGGCATTAAACATGATAAACTCTTTATATTTATAGGCAAAGCAGCTCAGAAGTAGTTCTTCGGCTCATTTTTTGGCATAGCTAAAGCTTATTCAATCCAGATTTATAACCCATGTTCGTATAAGTGTTAAGAGTTGACGGATGCCACACAAAACCAACTTGATTGCCTTCACTTTTAGTTTGATAACCTACTAAAAGTTGTACTTTTACACTTCCACAGCACACACTATGACTCAATGACTCAAAAATAAGTCGAAACTGATCAGGAGAACGAATTAAAACCACTCTTTAAGCAGAGTCACAGCTAGGGTACTATTTTCATCCGACAAAAGTATAATTTATGATACGAAAACGAGCGAAAAGGGCTCGAATGTGTTCAAAGATAACTTAAAATGTATGCTGGGTGGTTAAATAATACTTTTATATATCAAATTCCATCAAATTCTTTTCTGGATAGCATAAAAAAGTTCGAACTTTGTCTAGTTAGTTAACCAAATGTTGGGTTACTATTTCAAAATAGCTATGTCTCACAAACAGTATCTCCCGGACTGCAAACCGGTCTCAGATTCAATTTGTCTTGGGTATTTTGTGTGCTTAGAACCTATGACTATAAACCTCCCTCTCTTCCTTTTTGTTGGATCTTCCCATAAGAAGCAACTTTTCGAATATAGAAGAAAGAGGAAAAGGAAGGGAAGGCAGAAGAAGAGGTCTTACTTCTTAACTGCTTCAGAAATATGCCAAATCGTATGCATACTAACTAGTTGTAAAGCAACTAGAATTTAACTGGTAGCAAAAACACTAGTTTCGGGTGAGTTGGGCAAAGCTTTTGGTGTTTAGTTTCAAATTTATCATTGACCTAACCCACCCAACATTCGGAAGATTATTTTCATAAATATCACATTGGTGAGTCTTTTCCGACTCCTTTTTTGATGCTCCAAAAGAGATGCCTCTCATATGCGATTGATTGAGACTCGAAAATGACCCAAGAAATATGCTCAAAAATATGATTTAGTGACTTGCGACTTAAAAAAGACTCTCAAATGACACGAAACTGATTGGAAACTGATCAGAAGTGGCTCTTCAGGGTTACCATTTTCAACCGACTATTTTGAGCTGAAAACGAGCGCATTTATGACTTTTTTAATCGGTTTTAGGACTCGTAAAAGACTCGAAGGTGATCAAAAGTTATATAAAATGTTTGCTGGGACATTTGGAAGATCATTTCTAAAAAAAAAAACACCCTGATAAGTCTTTTCGAGTTCTTTTGATGTTTGAAAAGATATTAACCATTATGTGAGTTCAAAAGAAGACTCGCAAATGACTCATGTATGTGCTTTATCGCAATATGACTCGAAAAATAATCACGAATGAGTCGAAACTGATTGGAAACTGATCAGAAGAACGGCTTAAAAACGACTCTTCAAGAAGAATCGCTGCTAGGGTAACATTTTCTACCAACTAAAGAGTCTTTTATGATCGGAAATTACATAAAATGTTTGCTGGTAAGCTGCTATAGCTGCTAAAGTTCAAGTTGATCAGAGTAGGAACGAAATTAGAAGCGAAAATTAAGACAAAGTATTGAAAATCCAGGATTAAGTCAAAGTCAATTGAAAAGGATACCATAAATGCTTACTGAATTGAGGTTGTATAAAGATTTGTGCTATAAAACATGAATAGCTATAAGTTACAGTACATACAGTGTATTGCAACTGGTATTAAACTGGTTGCAAATGTCTGCTGCCGAGGAAAATAAGTTTGAAACTGATGGCAAATGACGGCTGCCGTGAACAACTGTCCGCTGACGAGGTCAATACATTGATTTGGCTACAAAGTGGCGAGTTTTTAGGGACTGGTTTCAAACTAGACACTTTTCCAAGATACGAGTTTAAGAGTACTTTAACAAAAAGAAAAGAAACTTTTCAAAAAATTGGTCAATATTTTGTAATATTATTGGGAAGTCATCCAACAACTGCAAACAATGAACAGGGAAGGTTTCCAAATGGCAGGCAGGCAAAGGATGGGCTAGGTGGGGGTGGGGGGGTTGGGTTTTCGTGTGGGATACACATACTGTGCCTCACACACAGGTGCATCATGGCACAGCCTGTTGTTTGTGTGAGAGAAGCCGTCGATTGTTGTTGATTCACTGTTGTCTGCTGTGCGTGGTTGTTGTTGTTGTTGTGTGAAGTGTGTCTGTGTGTGCCTGTGGTGTGTGCTGTATCCAGGCCCAGAGCCAATATGGCTGGCTCTTGGGCATTGGGATTGGCATTACAATTGCAATAACAGCAGCTGTGGCATGCCGCTAGTTGTTGTTGTTGCTGTTGTTCCTGTTGTTGTTGTGGCTGTTGTTGTTGTGTGTTGTTCTCAAGAACTCTGGCATGCAACATTTTGAAATATTCATCCTCACCAATCGGTCGCCAGGAGCCACGCCTATACGGCTTCGGTATTTGGCCAGTCTCGGCATGATTGGACAAATTCATCACCAGATCCTCCAGCATTTGTGAGCGCGTCCGTTCCTGCATGCGTGCAAATTTCGGTGCCGAATACGAGGCTCGCTCACCGTTCACGATTTTCGTCAATAGCCATTCCCTAGATAAACAAAGTAAGAGTGGTTGTTTTTGTAGGTGGGGGGTGGGGGTGTTTTGCACTTGCCCAACAACTCTTACCGAAACATGGGACCCTTCTCGAAGACCGACTGCTCCCACAGATATGGCTTGTAGGCGCCAACTTCATCGCGTGTCACCACAGACACTTCGTAGCGTGTCGGCTTGTGCTTAATGCGGGCCGAAACGCGCACCTGCAACGGAATGGTAGGTGTTGGGTATAAGAGTCACGGACAGACCCAGTTCTGATCACACTTACCAGTATAAAGGTGTGCAGGAAATGGCTTTTAATGCAGGCGGGACTAAAGCGGGTATTATCGGCTTCCAGAAATACCACACAGACAATATCATTGCCAATATGACGTTTGCGTTGCAGTTTCTGTGGATCATGCTTCTCGTATGGCAGTAGGGTCGATACATGAAACATGATCTCAATGTTGCGCCAGTTTGTATAGACGGAGAAGAGACCTGCGGGGCAGAGAGTTGAATTCCATTTCAAAGCACAGTCCTAAGAAGTCTTCCAGCCACTTGAACCACTTTTGAGCTGTTTCAGGGGCCAGCTAAATATCTAACTAGATGGTACTAGCCACCATACACCAAGTTTCCAGATCAAAAACATTTCTCAAATATGGCTCTGAACCACTTTTGAACCGGTTCGCAACCGGACTTGAAGTGCCGAAACTACCTACAGACCAAATTTCAAGTAAATAACTTAATTAACTTCTTTTGAACCGTTTTTAGCCAATAGCGAACCGGTTCATTGGTCTAAGACTTCTTATTTCTATAGAAGGGGTCAAACCCTGTAAACTCAGCCAACTTATACCATACTACTTCCCTTCTTTGTTTGCTAATGCTACGCTGAGTCATAAAATTCTCAGCAAGTGGTGCCGTAGGCGCACATTTTGCTCTTCAGTGCAAGACTTTCAGTCTTTCCAATTCTTTTCTATACTTTTCAATAGCACTGCTACCTACCAATATAAGCACGACTTCTAATTGGCATCTTGACAAATATCGAACCGTTAATGATCATTAGTTTTGCCTAAATCGCACATAAACTGTCCCAAGGTGAATTTATATATAGGTGACGTATTCCGTAGGGGTGAGGGGCCTTATTTTTTCAGCAACATTCCTTTCCCAAGTTCTCGACAAGCATAACTTGCAACATTTCGTGGACATATTGTAATCTAATAAAAAATCATACACTTATATACACATACGAACTAATAACACAAACTCTCTCATCGACGTTTTGATTCAAACTGTCAAAATAAGGCAGCTCAAAAGATGTGCACATGTGGGGAATACGTCACCTAATAGTAAATTCACCTTCAACTGTCCTGCCTTCATAAAAAACCAATTTAAATAGGGCAATCGAATGAAAAAGAAGCAATTGAGTGTAAAACAACTGGAAAATAGCAAAAAAAATCAGAAAAAAGAAGCTGACAATTGAAATGACCGCCTACTGCGCCACATTTTGTGCCTCTAATTGAATTGGGGGCTGCTTATATAATAAAAGTGAAGCTGGAAAGAACTTTAAAAAGGCTTTTCAAGGTTGAAGAACGCCTTATTTCACGAATTTTCTTGACTTTAACCGATTTGTAGTAACAGCTGAATCGTATCAAAAGATTTATAGATGATGCATGTGAATTTTATTCAGTTCCCAGTAAAACTTGTATTTGCGATAACCATAAAACAGGTTAACAGAGGAGTTGCTATATGTGGCATGTTCCCTAGTTGGCAAAGCAATCACATTCCCATTGATATTTTCTTTTCTTTTGTAGATTTGCCTCATCTGTTAAGGAAAGCTAGTTTTTGATAAGAAAAACAAATGGTTTCAATTGAAAAGATGTTTGTTCTGGTACCTACATTGAACCAAAGCAAGCTAAGGGTTCTATCTAGCGCCTAAAAATGCATTTATTTTAAAAAATCTTAGGCAAAAGTGGCTCATTTTGTACATTTTAGTTTTACAACGACCCAACTAGCTTGAAACATTGAAAGTTTCACTCCAGGAAAGTCTTCTAATGGCTATTATTAGTGCGTGTGGCGTGTGTGTCTTAGTAAACTGCAAGTTTGTATGCGTGCTTTAGGTTAACATGGCTATAATTACTGTGTGGCGTGTGTGTCTTAGTAAACTGCAAGTTTGTGTGCGTGCTCTAAGGCAAAAACAACATAAAATGCCCTTAGAGCTGACACTTGGCTTGATTTGCTTTGTTCTTAAGGCTCAGCTGCTGAGAGACGAACGAAATGATTCCTTTCAAGCTCTAATCGTCAGCCAGCTACTTGATTTACTCATCTCATCAATAACAATGAAACAGAAAACACGAAATAAAAGCCTAAAACAAGTGTTCTCTGCAGAGAGTAAGTGAGTCTGTTTCATTTGTACCTGTCATTTAGGTGAGCAGACAGCATAGAATGGAAAAAACAACCTTAACCGCCGTACCAAACTTATTTCAAGTTGCTACCATTAAAATCGACGCCCCTTTTGGGCCCCACTGTGCACTGTGCTCTCCACTTACCGGTGAGGTCATGCACCGTATCAAGGCCACCTTTGTATTTGTCAAAGCCGCGCAGACGCACACGATCGCCCAGCAGCGTGAGGAACTCATCGAAGAGCGGTGAATTTTCATTATTGTCCAGAATTTGCTCTTCAGTGTATTGCTCCTCTTTGACAAATATGACGCCAACTTTTAATTCTGATTTTATAAAAACCTGTCAAGCATTCAAGCACGTTGAGAGGATTCCAAGGATCACGATTGAGTCTTCAAACTTACCTGATCTAATTTTAATAATTCCTCAGGCGTATCGGGTAATTGTCCTAATGTTAAAGGTGGATTTAAATTAACTTCTTTACCTAAAGATCTAACTACCTCCTCGCGATTATATCTAAGAGAACATGGAATATGGAAATCGGTAACGTTATATCGCTGAATCGTAGTGGTACTCACCTATCGGCAAACACACAGGACGCCGGTATCAGTCCATGCACTGTATAGGAACCAGCTCGCACCAATATGCGAAACTGATCGCGCCCATTGAGCGTCTCCTGTTTGATGGATAAGATGACTGGGCCCAGATCCTCGTCACTTGTGAAGTAATTCCAATGCTCGGTGCCATAGAAATACTTCTCGTAAGTCTCCTGCTCGACGGAGATGAGTTCGAAGGCGCCCTGTTGATCCCATTGCTCCTCGATGGTGGTTTTTTTGCGCGGGCTGCAAAATGAGGAGTGTATGCATTAGCCCCAACTGCGAATGAGGCGGTGAAGCGATATATAGATTCATACCTGGGTGTGGCCTCCGAGTCCTCGTCATCTTCATACAGATCACTGCATTCGCGCTCCAAATACGCATCGCTGGCACTGCCAGCACGAATATCCTCATGCTCGGAGTCGCTCTCATCCCAGATGGTTTGCGGTGTGGGCATGGATATCTTCTGACGTGAACACTCAATCCAATAGCCCGGGGTGGGCATTAGATTATGTGGATATTCCTCACAAAACTCATCTGAAAAAAAACAACAAGAGGCGCATGAAAATGGTTTGTAAATCACTTCTTTGGTGTACAAAGGTTATAACAAGTTGGCTGCAGGAAATGAGTCTCCAAGGATTTAGGGTATGTTTGCTCTTCATTCAAGTACGAGCAATCTTAGATTTGAGTATGTTTAGCACTTGATTCAAGTACAATTCAGCTTGATTTGAGTATGATTCTTACTTGGATTAGGCTTAAAAGCTTTTAGATCAAGAAAAACGGAAACAAATATGCCTACTTGGTTCAAGAATTTTCATTCTTAACGAATTTCTGACATCAAAATTCTCTACTTTTTCTCTGAGTGTAGACTGCTTATAAATTCAAGATCCGATATTTATAAAACTATTCATTTGAGTCCAAATTGATTCTAAAAGTTTAACCAAAATATAAAAATTAAACCAAACTACTCACCAGATATTATCAAAATGCATATATGACTGTTATTAGGACCTTTATGTTAAGTAAACTAGCAATTTTATCCGTCTGAAGGTTCTATTAAACTTATGCATAACTTTAAACAGGCGCACACGACCCCTTAATAAAGGCTGGTTGACTGTACAGCTGTTTTGTAAGACCCATCTTACATATCTTCATGCCTGTCTACTGGCAGTCCAGCCAAACGTCTCTGCTTGTCAGCGAGGCCATAACTGCTTGGGAATTTCAAAGCAACAGGAGCGCAAAAACAGTTAGAGAAAGCCAATGCAGACAGAACAGACTTGTGTATGTGTCCGCAAGTGTGAGAGATTTACTCCCCGCTGTTAAAACAGTGACCAAACCCGTCGTAAGAAACAATGTGTAGTACGTAGACTGGTTTCCTGACTTGATAAAGATTTTTATACATTTATTGAAATTGTTCAGATGTTTGTAAAGCATAGCAGAAAGCATTTCCGACCACATGAAGTATATATATTCTGGATCAGCATGAAGAGCTGAGTTGATTTAGCCTTGTTCGTCTGTTTCTATGCCATCTCCTTCATCAGTTTGAAAGCTATTGCAACCAAAGTTTGCACAAAGTCTTCTGTTACATATAGGCTGCACATTTGTCGGAAACGGCCGGATCGTATGACTATAACATATAGCTGCCATAGGAACGTTAGGTCGAAAAACTAGTTCTAGTGAGAAAAACTTTTTTGTTTTCAATGCAAACGTCTCCAAACTTTGTATTTTTAGTTTTATATGCTAATTCATGATTTTACAAAGTTTGGTTGAAATCGAACTTCTATATAGTATAGCTGTCATGGAAAAGTAAGGTTAGAAAAGTAGTTTTAGTGAGAAAAACTTTTTGGTTTTCAATGCGAACGTCTCCAAACTCCGTATTTACTAGTTCTTTATGCATCTCTATAATTCTGCTAAGTTTGGTCGAAATCGGACAGCTATATAGCATAGCTGTCATAGAAAAGTATATTCAGAAAAGTGATCTTAGTGAGAAAACCTTTTTTGTTTTCAATGGAAACGCCTCCAAACTTTTTATATCTTAGTTTGCTATGCTTTTCCATGATTCTACCAAGTTTGGTCGAAATCTGACAGGTATATAGTATAGCTGTCATAGAAAAGCAGAGCCGGAAAAGTAGTCTTAGTGAGAAAAACTTTTTTCTTTTCAATGGAAGCGCCTTCAATCTTTGTATTTCTTAGTTTTGTATGCTTAATCAAAGTTTGGTTGAAATCGGACATCTAAATAGTATAGCTGCCATGGAAAAGTAAGGTTAGAAAAGTAGTCTAAGTGAGAAAAACTTTTTTGTTTTCAAGGTAAACCCCTTTAAAATTGGCATACATTTATTTTATAAGCTTTCACACAATTCTTCAAAGTTTCGTCAAAATCGGATGACTATAACATATAGCTGTCATAGGAATGATCGGACGAAAAACTAGTTTTAGTGAGAAAAACTTTTTTGTTTTCAATGGAAACGCCTTCAAACTTTGTTGTTCTTAGTTTGCTTTACTTTTCCATGATTCTGCAAAGTTTGGTCGAAATCGGACATCTAAATAGTACAGCTGTCTTAGAAAAGTAAGGTTAGAAAAGTAGTTTTGGTGAGAAAAATTAGTTTGTTTTCAGTGGAAATCTAGTTCAAATTAGTGAGAAAAACGTGCTGCCTGGGTATACAAACTTAGGCCGAGCTGACTTTCCTTTAACTTTCCTCTACTCTTTTTGACTCAAATGTCTTTAAATTTAAAATGAAGAATAAAAAAAAATGTTTGAAAAAGGCTAGTATATCCGCTGCCCGCCGTTTTCGTAATTTTTCCTCAGTCTGGTTTAAAAAAAAGACAGAAATGACGCGAATTTCAACCAAAAACCTTAAGTAACCCAAGCAACTGCTTCCAGATACATTTTCTCTTTAAACAATGTGCTGGAACAATGTTGCCAGCAACATGCTGTGTAGATACATTGTATCGAGAGTTTCGATGTTTCAAATGCAATAAAATAATAGATGTTCAATTTTTTTTGGAACAAAAACGGTTTCTTGTTAACCCAGCCACTTCACCTGTTGGCTTTGACATGCACTTCGATTATCTAAACATAAAAAAGCATTTAATTAATAAAAAATGGCATTTCTTTTGTCAATAAGACACGGAATACGATACACTGATAAATCAATCAAGTGCCAGACCCCAGATAGGGCTTTTCTGGTAAGCTCTGCTTCGCCCCAAAACGTGCAAGTGCCAAAAAGTTGCTTATCAAGCAGAGCCACAATTTGACTGGAAGTGCTGAGTTGGTTCAAGTTGGTTTTTGGGGGTAACCGCAGAGTAGACAAATTGCCAGACAGAAGAGAAGAGCGACGTGCCCGCACGGTCCGGCCAGATAAGAGTCTCGATAAGCCGTTCGTCTAGTGGTATAAAAGCACTGGCCGGAGCGCCAATCTTAGTAAGAGAAGCTTGAACCATGCAGACGTATAGAGTCAAGTACCTGCTGGCCTTGATGTGTCAAGCCCTAACCTTGGTGCAGTCAGCCACTGATATCGATGGCATACAGAAACATAATGTAGAACTGTTGGCGGAGCAACTGAATCGGGGCTGGCGCGCCTTTTGTAAGTCTAAGAGTGAAAGCAGCAGCAGCAGAGAATTGCAGACTTTAACCAGGCTTTTCTTATTGTTTACCCAGGCGATGCTCCCGTGGATGAGGGTGTGATGGCTCTGTTTCAGGGCATCAATCCCAGTGATGGCCGCTTGCATGTGATGACCATTACCAATCAGAGTGTAGAGCTGCCCATTAAGTCCTTGTCGCAGCTCAAGGACTTCGACATCAGTCCGGAGCGTAAGACTTTGATCTATGTGAATGCCTTTCACACCAACGACAGCTACTTCAGTGTGCAAGAGCATTTGGCCCTGCTGCAGAGCACTCGACGCGATCTTAATGTGATTGTGGTAGACTTTGCCAAGAATGTGGAGCAGCTGTACTATGCAGTGCGTCATCATCTGTCCGTGCACGGTTACTTTATCTACAAGATTGTGAGTGCCTTGGTGGAGACTGGCATAGCGCCACAGGATATCACACTGGCTGGCCATTCGGTGGGCTCCAATATAGCCGCCTTGGGCGCTCAGTTGTATGCCAAGGGCAGCAAACAATTGGTGGGTCAACTGATAGCCATAGATCCGGCCACCATGTGTCGCACCAATGATATTCTGGTCAAGCAGAGCGTCGCCAAGCGTGTGATTGCCATACATGGCGAGGGCGATGTGTTTGGGGTGCGTGTGCCCTTGGGTCATGTGGACATCTATCCGAATGGTATCGGTTATTTTCCACGAAGGAAACTACAGCCCGGCTGTGAGTCCAAGATCTGCAGTCATATGTATCCGTTTGTGTTGTTTATGGAGGTGAGTTTGCCGCCCAATTTCAATGGTTCACATTGGTTTACACTTGTTTCCATTTCCATTCAACAGGCACTGATTGAGGGCGTCATGATACCAGCCACCAAATGCGAAAGTTGGGCCAAATTCCGTCAAGGAGACTGCAGTTACGAGAACACCCTCAACATTGGTCTCATCTATCCGGCCAGTGCCAAGGGGCTGTATTTCTGTGTAACTCAACCGAATCCCCCCTTCACCTATATGGAACACGGTCTGAGGTACAAGACACGACATCCGGAACAAATGTCTGAGCTGAAGAAGAACGAGGTGTAGTGGCTTAGATGTTCCTTGCTTCGTTTCGAAGTGTTTTGTTTGTTTTCTACATGAATAGTTTGAATTATTAAACAATATTTTTTAGTATAATTTATGAAAATTAGTCATTCTGGAAGTGGGTGACTTGAGAGGTTCGTTGAAATCGAAAAAGCTAAAGGTCTTTCGGAAAGCGTTTGCAAATTGTAACTCTTTGATAGATTTTAGTATATTGAGTACTGGGAATCGAGTACGGTGTAACTGGTATTGAGTTTCGAGTACTGAGTATCAAGTACACAGTTTCTAGCACTGAGTATTGAGTATTCGGTACCGACTTTTACGTATAGAATACTGAATCTTGAGTGCTTAGCATGAAAAAAGAAGTATCAAGTACTGAGTATTAAGTCCTGAGAGTATCAAGAACTAAGATTCGAGTACTAATTGTGGGGTATTGAGTATAAAAAGTAATGTGTATTAAATTCTTGGTTTCGAGTAGAGAGTATTGACTACTGAGTATCAAGTACCGAGTACTAACTGCCAAATACAAGTTTTTCTCACTAGGACTACTTTTCTGACTCTACTTTTCTATGACTGCTATACTATATAGATGTCCGATTTCGATCAAACTTGGCAGAATCATGAATAAGCATAGAAAACTAGTAAATACGGAGTTTGGAGGCGTTTTCTTCGAAAGCAATACAGTTTTTTTCACTAAGACTACTTATCTGACTCCACTTTTGTATGACAGCTATACTATATAGATGTCCGATTTGAGCCAAACTTAGTAGAATCATGGGAAAGCATAGCAAACTAAGAAATACAAAGTTTGAAGACGTTTTCTTTAAAAATAAAAAAGTTTCTCGACCGATCATTCCTATGGCAGCTATAACCTATAGTTATCCGATTTTGACAAAACTTTGAAGAATTGTGTGAAAGGTTATAGAATAATTTTATGCCAATTTTAAAGAGGTTTACATTAAAAACAAAAAAGTTTTTCTTACTAAAACTCTTTTTCGAACCTTACTTTTCTATGACAGCTATACTATATAGATGTCCGATTTCGACCAAACTTGACAGAATCATGAAAAAGCATATCAAAATAAGAAATACAAAGTTTGGAGGCGTTTTCTTTGTAAACAAACAAGTTTTTCTAACTAAGACTACTTTTCTAACCTTACTTTTCCATGGCAGCTATACTATATAGATGTCCGATTTCGACCAAACTTGGTGGAATCATGGAGAAGCATAGCAATCTAAGAAATACAAAGTTTGGCGACGTTTTCTTGGAAAACAAAAAAGTTTTTTTCATTAAAACTAGTTTTTCGACCGATCGTTCCTATGGCAGCTATATGTTATAGTCATCCGATTCGGCCGGTTCCGACATATGTTTAGTCTATATGTACCGCAAGACTTTGTGCAAAGTTTGGTTGCAATAGCTTTCGAACCGATGGAGGAGATGGCTTAGAAACAGACGGACAAGGCTAAATCAACTCAGCTCTTCAGTCTGATCAAGCATATATATACCCTATGTAATCGGAAATGTTTCATTGTATGCGTTACAAACAGCTGGACAATTTCAAAAGTTTATAAATATGCGCCAGTGTATTGAAGGTTTCGCCCATCTTCTGTTGTTGCTGATGTCCCCAGCTAACTCGACTTTTGTCTAGGCTGTCCTGCGCGTTACATTGTTTGCTCTGTGTGTGTGCGAGTGTGTGTGTGTGTGTGTGTGTGTGTGTAATTTTGGTCAGATTATCGCTGCGACGTGTGAATTGCCGTCGTGCCTGCCCGCGGATATGCAATATATTTTATATCTAAGACCAGTTGAGCCGCCTTTGCCGCTTCTTTGGCGAAAATTGGATTTACGCATCAGTCTCCGGGCAGCACATATTGTGAGCCGTTTGGTTCAACTTTCTCTGAGTGTACTGCTCCTGCTGTGCAGCCTCACGTTCCTTCCTGGCCTAAGCCTCTGGTCATATAAATAAGCACACACCACGCGCACGCCCGCAGTCTGGGTTCATGTTTCATTTGGCACAGCCTAGAAGTGGATACTGCAAAAGCTGCAGTTGCCAAGTTGATGGGAGGAGGACGGGGAAGAGTGGAAGTTATGGCTCGAGAGCAAGTGAGACCGATTGAGTCAAACTGTTTATCCCAGTAGTCCCTGGCTTTGCCTTATTCGAAATTCAAAAGTCTTAGCTACACCTAACTTCTGGGGCCAGGCGTCTGCAAACATGTCGGTGCTGTCCGTCACGGATCGAGATCCATTTTTTGGCTGGCAGCTGCTGTACCATTCCATACGCCATGGCATACACAAAAAGGCTGATCTACTGATTGCTCTGGCCCACTTTCTTATCACCAAGCAGTACCATTTGCGTAGTGTGACCAACGGAAGGGCCACGTCCATCTATCAGGATGGCAGTGAGCTGCTGCCGGAGCACTGGAATCGGGATGCTCAGAAGTATGTGCTGCACTATGTGGACGAGGCAAGTCTGCAGTATGTGCTGCTGGCCAAACTGACACGTGACGATCTGGTGATCAACCTGCAGAACTGGACAAGCAAACGCATGTCCATTACCTGTCTGCAACCGGATGCATTGGTGTGCAGCAATGATGCCTCGATTCTGGCCGAAAGCATACCCAGGGCACAGCAAGTACTGAAGCATTTCCGTATCGATTTGGTGGATCCGGTGGTGAGAGGCACCAAAAGGTGCAAGGTTGCTGGCACGGCTACTGCAGCGAATCGGAAGCCAAAAAGTAACAGCAATATGGATATGATGCTAAACAGATCCGTGACCACCATGGCCGCATGTAGTCTCTATAAAAGTTTCAACTCTGTGACAAGTCTAGATTCGGTATAGGATATACGACAAGTGAGAGCCCCCATAATAAGCCTAAATATTAAAGAGCAATATACATCTGAACATGGGAAACGTTGGATGAATCTAATGAACCTTAAACCAAAAACCCTGGTACTTTTCTTTTTTTTGAGTATTAATCCCCGGTTTAAAGATTACTCTTAAGTAAATTTAGTAGGGAGGGGTAGTAGGAATTTAGTTAATAAAAGAAATTTCATCTAAAAGACATTCCATTGATTCAAAAAGTCAAGTTCTAGTTTTTTGTTAGTGAACAAAGGTGTTTTTTTTTTATAAAATGTGTATAAAACAAGAAAGAAAGTCGGTCAAGCCCGACTTATAGCATACTCTGTACCAAGAAACAGTCTTTTGATCATAACTCGAAAACCGTTCATCCGATCTTCTCCATTCCTTTGGCGGATCGATAAGTTATCCTGCTAACTAAATATGTCCAGAAGGAACAAGCCATCTATCTTCAAAACTGTGGGAGATATGACGTTTTTTCTAAATTGCGGGGGCGGGAGGGGGTGTGGCCAAAATTTAAAATAAACTTGATCTGCCTGCAGACATAAGAAGCATATGTCCCATACATGTCAAACCTCTATCTCTTACCATCTCTGAGATCTGTGCGTTCATACGGACAGACAGACGGACATGACTCGGCTGTTGATGCTGATCAAGAATATATATACTTTATAGGGTCGGAGATGCTTCCTTCTGGATGTTACATACTTTTGCACAAACTTATAATACTCTATGTACCTACGGTACAGAGTATAATGATCAAATAGACTTGTCAGAGAATTGAATACTCTATTTATCCTTCATACAACACATTCTAATCCGTAATTAACTTGCACGTTGTTAATTAACGTTAACTTTGGCTCTTTCGGCCTCTCTTTCGGTTAACTCTAATAACTCAACACTTTCCGTGAGTCAGCAAATAACAGTTTGGAAAGGGACACAACCAAAAGATGGTTCGAAAGACACCTTGAGTTCTGTGCTTGTATACAATCCTGTTTCGCTCAGAGCAAAGACACTATTTCGTTTCGTTTCTGTTTGTCTCAATTCGGTTGTCGGCAAACCGAAAACACGTAACAGCAAACATAAGAGGTAAGAGAAAAAGTGTTTCGCTTAGTGAGAGATCATGAGAGCTGCGTTTGTTTCCGCTTGTCACTGAGGCTAGTGGCAATGAGAAATGTGTTAAGGGGAGCTAGGGAAGTCAGGGTAACCTATTTTAGGGTAAAGATATCTAATTAAGTAAGGATAGGTGGCAAATCAACTTAATTCCTTACTCTTTTAACTTGCAATTTGTGTCTTTATGTGATATCTGATCTGCTTCTGCTCTCTGGCCTGACAATAACAATTTATAATAAACCAAATCCAAATGCAAATAATCTAGTAAAATAAAAACATCTCGAGGGCAAATTGATGGCGCCCGCCGTCGTCCACCACTTGACTTCAGTCCCGCTCGCCGACCTTATTGTCCGCATTGACATCATTAATGACACCCAAAGTGTCATCCATTTAGGCTGAAAAAAGCGGCCAGCATTCAGCGAAGGTTAATACAAAGCAAACAGCAAAGAAAAGTGCGTTGGAAATGGCACATGGCTATTCCCCTGCCCTGCCCAGTTGGCACTTGAATGAAAAAAGAAACAACAAAACAAAAAAAACAAAACTCTGAAGAGACACAAAAAATGCGAAAACAAATTCAAATCGAAAGAAAAGATAAAAAACAGATTCAAATGTGCACTTCAGTGCGGTGGGATGAGGGATGCGGAAATCGAATGCCGAGGCAATTGAAATAGAAATGGACTTTGTCAATGAAAGAGAGGTGGGAGAGAGGTGGTACATTGCTTAAGAAAACTACCTACTGATCTAACTGGAATGAAAATAACTGAATAAGGTATTAAAGGTGAAGAAATATCGATAGTCTAAGCTTGATTGACAAACTATCGATCGATTTCGATTGCTTGTTTCATTATTCTTTAAAATTTCAAATGGTCACACTTAAAGTTTTCATCTAAAATTTGTTTATTTATTCTTAGAAATTTCAAAAATTTTAATTTGAAATTTGATTATTTATCCTTCAAAATTTTAAAGCGTCACACTTAAATTTTTAATTTAAAACTTGTTTAATTATTCTTTAAAATTTCAAATGGTAACACTTAAAATTGAATTTTTTTATTTATCCTTAAAAGTTTCAAATGGTTACACTTAAAATTTAAATTTAATATTTATTTATTTATCTTTAAAAATTTCAAAGGGTCACACTTAAAATTTTAAATCAAAATTTCTTTATTTATTCTCAAAAATTTCAAAGGGTCACACTTAAAATTTAATTTAAAATTTGTTTATTTATCCCTAAAAGTTTCAAAGGGTCACACTTAAAATTTTAATTAAAAATTTGTTTATTTATCCCTAAAAACTTGAAAGGGTCACACTTAAAAACAAAAAATATTCGAAAATTCAGCAACATTGATGCTTCAAGTAAACTAAGATTCTTTAACCATATTTCGCATTCTTTTGGAGCTTTTTAATGTAAAAAGCATATGCTTAAAGGAAGGGTATTGCTTTGATCTTATTTCTCTATACAAAGGAGATGGATAAAGTAAAAAGGATATTGGAAAATAGTATCTATCGTAAAATATATATTAAGAACATAATTTCCACCAGAGATCTGGTTCTTTCCGGTGTAGTAGCTATGCCTGTCTTCCGTTCATTTTACCTCGTTCACCATTAAGCAACAGTTTGCCGCTCACGTTAGCCAGCAGCCTTGCAATGGTGTAAACTTGATCTAGTTTCTAGTCTTGCCTGCTGTCCACAACAATCTCCCACAATTTGCTTGAGCATTAAGTAAGGTGTTAAATTGGACTCAGGTATTTCCCTTCCAACCATTTTTTCAACACACACACCAAAAAGGTCCCAGAGGTCCATTATGGTACTCTTTTCCCTTTTTTTTCCTCTCATTCGTTCAGAATCATCTCAAAATGTCAGACCATTGTGTGCTGTCACTTTATGCTAATGCAATGTTGCGTGATCCTTGAAGGATTCACCATTAGGGCGAACTCGCTTCGCATAGCACGCTAATGGATTTCATGGCGCGTCAAAACATAAAGAAAGAGGGAGAAACAGGAAAATGGGAGTGCGGGCACATGCCCATGCACCCATCTCTCGGCCAGCCGCTGTCTCTCTATGGTTCGTGTCAAGCTGCCCAGTCATGTGGCTCGAAAGTGCATTGTTGCCACGCTGCCACTGACAAACTGTCAAACCGCTGCCCATTGCCATGGCCAGAGGAGCTCGGATTTGTACTGTAAGCGGAAATCCTTTTTGGCTGCCGCACAAACTGAATGCAGGAACAACTAAATGCGGATGAAGTGACCAACTGACTGAAATGACTGTGCAAAAGTGCAGAGATGGGCGAAGCAACAACCACAGATTAGCCACTCCTCTCCCACTCTCGCGGGGTTTTATTGAAAGCTGCTTAATTAAAGTTGAATTAATTTTTTTGGGGGGGGCGGGGCCACGACCTTCCTGATGCTTACTGCGGCTTAGGATATTCTGGTGGTTTCACTGAAATGGAAATTGCTCTTGATGCAGTTTTTAGATGTGCAGGACACACAACAGTCTCAGTGGTAACTATAGACGTGGATCACGTATCTATCTATAGATATAAAACAGTTCAAACTGACTAATTGATTCACTGGTGACTGCATTCTTCTGGAAAGTTTACCCCCCTTGCTGGAAGGGTGGGCCAAGTTGTTTGGTCAAAAGTTTAGTTGCCAGGTGTAGAAACGCGAATCCCAAACGAAACGTAGTTCATGCTGTAAAATTTCATACGTAAAATGTAGAAAACTGTAAGCTGTAAACGTAGCATGTAGAAAAACGCACATGCTACCTGTAGATATGGAAACGATACACAATTTGAATACAGCAATCGTTATACTAAACGTAAATTTGTGTTTTCTACATTACCGTTTAGATATTGAGAACTCACACGAGCGTGTGGCAATTCTAACTGTAAACTGTAGCTTAAAATCGGTACAGAATAGCCAGCAATCATTTTATCTAATTTTTGATCACATTCGACTCAATTTCGAGTCATAGAGCTAATTAAAATAGTCACAAGTGCGCCCATTTTCTGATCATAAGGAGAAAATGGTCCATAGCCGCGATTCTTCTTGAAGAGCCGCTTTTTACCCGTTCTTCTGACCTGTTTTCAATCATTTTCGAGTCATTTGAGAGTCCTGTCTTTGGAGTATTTCACAAAATCACATTTTAAGCATATTTATAAGTCATTTTCGAATCTCAATTTATCGCATCTGATAGGCATCTCTTTCGGATCATCAAAAGGAGTCGGAAAAGACTCATCAAGCTGATTTTAGGATTTCAAATGCTGAATGCTACGTATAGAAAATCTACACGTAAGGAGTTTTTGATCCATTCACTCATCCACGCTTGTCGTTTCCCTTTATTGCTATGATTTGAGGCAAAGCCACGCGAGTGCTTGGTAGTCCTTTGGGCTGAGATGCTGGCAGTGTGTGTTTAAATTGCAGAGACAAGGCAAGCGAGTTATATGAGTACGAACCTTAGACAGGGTGAGTTGAAAAAATAAACAACGTGGCATGTAGAAATGAGAAAGCTAAACGGGGCATGTAGAAAAGCTACATGAACGTGTAGAAAACCTATATTTTCGTGTAGTTTTTACTTATTTGTATACATGTAGGAAATGTGTGACTTTTCCATCTGTACTGTGGCTTTTTATACGATCAACTTCAATTAGATTTTCAGAGATCTACTCTTTACTTGTTGGCATGCTAGTTGCTTCCTGGTCTGACACTTCGCGGCTTGTAAACTCGATTAACTGAAATGAAAATGCCAAACAATTAGCGAAACCAGAACCAGGAATACTCATAGGTGAATTAAGGATAAGCCTGTTCCCAATTTGTCCCTTCAAGGCTTAACCGAAAACAGTTAAACTGTCATTTAGTTCGCTCAATTGGGTTTTCGGCTGTTGGCGAAAGTTTTTCTACAAACTTTTGTGGCGGCTGGGAAAGCTACGTGGAAACTGGCAAGTTTTTTGCCTATTTACAGGCTGAAATGCCAAAATAATTTAGTGCATTCAATTAAAGACATGGCAGCTGCGCGAAAATGCCAAATGTGGCAACTTTTTGAGGTTAGTGCCGGTCGCCGAAGAACGCCAAACTTATGCTTCTTGGCAAATATACATGTATATATATACGTATAGATATGCGTGTATAGTACCCCTTGTACTATGATCTAATTATATGGCGCACACACCGTGCCGGCGCACATGTGCCCCGCTTTTATGCGGCATGCCAGCTGCTGCCACACAGACAAAGCGGCAGCAGGACAGGCCGCAGCCATAAAATGTTGCTCGGTCTGCCTAATTCAAATTTGAATAACTCGCGTAGCGTGCGCCGCCCCACTAAGTAGGCAATGAAATTGTTCGTTTTCGCTGTTGTTTCCTGCGGTCGGGTTGTGTTTTTGTTTTGGGTTGTGTTCATCGGGCTGGCTGGTTGGTGTACAGCTTATCAAAACTGTTGGGCATTAACAAGCTGGCCCCTACAGTTTCAGATAATTATGCTGAACTTTATTATAAAACTTGCTCTAGTGAAGCCACAAGCAAAAGCAGCTGCTCCTTGAAGTATGCCAAGTTTTTGCAAATCGTGCGAAATGTATGTAAAACAGACAGAAGGAAGCAGATTTGAAATCATTAAGAACATATATAGTCTTGATCTTGATTGATATGATTGTTTCTATGCCATCGCCTTCTTCAGCTTGAAAGCTATCGCCACCAAACTTTGCAAGAAGTCTTCTGGGACACATAACATATAGCTGCCATAGGAACGATCGGTCGAACAACTTTTTTGTTTTCAATGCAAACCTCTCCAAACTTCGTATTTCTTAGTTTGCTAAGCTTTTTCATGATTTTGCCAAGTTTGGTCGAAATCGGACAACTATATAGTATAGCTGTCATAGAAAGGTAGAGTCAGAAAAGTAGTTTTAGTTAGAAAATCTTGTTTGTTTTCCAAGAAAACGCCTCCAAACTTTGTATTTCTTAGTTTGCTAAGCTTTTCCATGATTCCACAAAGTTTGGTCGAAATCGGACATCTATATAGTATAGCTGTCATAGAAAAGTGAGGTTAGAAAACTAGTTTTAGTAAGAAAAACTTTTTTGTTTTCAGTGTAAGCCTCTTTAAAATTGACACAAAGTTTTGTCCAAATCGGTTGACTATGGGTTATAGCTGCCATAGGAATGACCGGTCGAGAAACAAGTTTTAGTGAGAAAAACTTTTTTCTTTTCCAAGGAAACGCCTTCAAACTTAGTATTTCTTAGTTTGCTAAGCTTTTTCATGATTCTGCCAAGTTTGTTTGAAATCGGACAACTATATAGTATAGCTGTCATAGAAAAGTGAGGTTAGAGAAGTAGTCGAAGTTAACTTTACTCTCCTTTTTATGTTTAAGAAAGACTTAAAACTTTCAAAAGCAATCCTATTTGATCTGAATTAAACAATAAGCTAATGCCTTTTCCAATTCCAAGCTATCCTGTTGTGTCCTTAGATCCGTATTGTTTTAGGCTTCAATCAGTATCGATCTGTCTATTTTGCTAAGAGAAGAAGTGAAAGCGTTTTCACCCGTTTATTATTGAGTTCTTATATGTGAAAGCTAAGAACGATTTATATTCTTAATCAAGAATTATATTCTTAAAGCTGACTTACACTAGGAGTGCGTTATGCGTTAATAGCCAATATTCAGCTTTTTTTGTATGGGAAAACAGCTGATTGTTAGCTATTAACGCATAACGCACTTCTAGTGGAAATAGCCTATAATATTTGAAACATTTTAGCAAAAGTTCATGAACCAAAAAGCATACCAACCGGAAAATAGATTTTACAAACTTTTGCAACATTTTATGAAGCAGAATCTTACAAATTTCAATCAAATTTTGATTTCAGCTGGGATAATCATGGACTTTTCATTTACCAAGCTATACAGCAGGTGTCAGGTAGCAAGTTCATAAGTTAGGCGGTAGTTTCTACCTTCAGTTGGTTCAATTGGTTCGAGAGCAGTATAGCTAAAGCGGAGTTGAGGGAGCAGGCAGCTTAGCTAATGGTTTAACGTAGATGTTAACATATCAACAACCAACAATTGATTTCCAGTTTTAATTTGTTTAATTTTCATTTCATTTACTTTGAAACTAAATTCAAACAATGCTCAGGCAGCAGGCAGTAAACTTGTGATAACCTTTGACCCAATCAGATGAGAAGTCAAACATAAAAGTAAAGCTGTTCGCCAACAGCCATTTTCACTTGCAACGTGACCGAGCATAGGCAACCATCACCCCTTCCTTTCACCCTTAGCTGAGGAGTCTGTGTCTGAGCGTCAGTGTTTGCAAGTGTAGGGATGTGAGTGTGCGTGTGCGTGTGCGTGTGTGTGTGTATGTGTGCGTATGATCACATTACAGAGTTTCTCTTTTGGCACTTGCACTTTCACTTGCACTTTCCGTTTCACTTTTCGCTGGACTTGGAGCCGGACACCCACCCACTCACTGTAAGAAGTAACACCAAGCAAATGGTAAACGAAACGCTTTGATTGCTACTTTTTACAGTGAACGGATCGGGCTGCTATATATATATATATGTCGGTTAATATTCATTGTGGTTGTGTGTGTGTGTCTGTGGGTGTGTGGATCTTAGTATCAAAAGGTGTGGGGGGGGGGGCGGGCGAAAAAAACAGTTTAAGGCGATTAAAATCTGTTTGCCAGGGCAAAAAGTACCAAAAAATAAAGCCTAAGCAGGAAATTTCTTTATTATCAATTTAAAAGTTGGCAGGAACACACACACACACACAGAGAGAGAGAGACCAACCGTGTCCTGGGAACATTAAAATTCATTAAAGCGCAAATATCAAATAACATAAAAAAAAGCGGATAAGAAATAATTTTTCAACTTGCCCCGAAAGTTTTGCCCCCTTTTTTTGTGTTGCTGCTTGGACCTAACAAGGGGTTACCTGCAGATGGGCGTGATAGGGCACTCCCCTGCCAAGAGATAATAGCAGACAAATGGTCAGGAGTCTGACATGGGACCCTTAAGGGCGGGTGGGACGAAGGCGGCGGCGGCGGCATGCATTTGCATAAAAGTCAGCTAATTTTTGCTGCCACGCTGTTTGCGTTTAATCAAAATGACGATGGCGAGACACACACCCACACACATATACATACGCCCAGGCCCAGTTGTGACCAGAGTCAACAGACAGACAGACAGACAGACAACTAGCTGCCAGGTGAGGTGTGAGCAGCCACAGGCAAAAATTAAAAAAAAAAAAACAGCCACCAAAATTTGTTTGCAAATTACGGCCACAATGAGAGACCAAGGGAGGGGGGCAGCGGACCGCCAGTAGGTACCAGTGGAGGATGGGTCACTGTTAATTATAATTAAACACACAGAAGGTTGCCAAAAGTCTCGAGTTTCGTTTTGAGGTCACGAAGCATTGGAGTTGTTGTCGGTCCAACAAGTTGCTCGGGCATTTGCTGCTAAAGATTTGACGTCAAGTTTTCCATATGCCACAAGCGGTTTTTCGTGGTTTGCTGCACGGAGAAAGAATTTCCAGAACTTCCACTGAAAACAAAAAAGTTTTTCCTACTAAGACTACTTTTCTAACCTTACTTTTCTATGACAGCTATACTATATAGTTGTCCGATTTCGACCAAACTTGGCAGAATCATGGAAAAGCATAGCAAACTACGAAATACAAAGTTTGGAGGCGTTTCCTTGGAAAACAAACAAGTTTTTCTAACTAAAACTACTTTTCGGACCCTAATTTTCTATGATAGCTATACTATATAGATGTCCGATATCGACCAAACTTCGCAGAATCATGAAAAAGCTCAACAAACAAAGAAATACAAACTTTGGAGACGCTCTCATTGAAAATGAAAATGTATTTCTCACTAAAACTACTTTTTATACTCTGTACCGAAGGTACTTAGAGTATTATAAGTTTGTGCAAAAGTATGTAACATCCAGAAGTAAGCATCTCCGACCCCATAAAGTATATATATTCTTGATCAGCATCAACAGCCGAGTCGATATAGCCATGTCCGTCTGTCCGTCTGTCCGTCCGTCCGTCTGACCGTCTGTCTGTCTGTCCGTATGAACGCACAGATCTCAGAGATGGTAAGAGATAGAGGTTTGACATGTATGGGACATATGCTTCTTATGTCTGCAGGCAGATCAAGTTTATTTTCAATTTTGGCCACGCCCCCTCCCGCCCCCGCAATTTAGAAAAAACGTCATATCTCCCACAGTTTTGAAGATAGATGGCTTATTCCTTCTGGACATATTTAGTTATTAGGATAACTTATCGATCCGCCAAAGAAATGCAGAAGATCAGATGAACGGTTTTCGAGTTATGATCAAAAGGCAAATTTTCTTGGTACAGAGTATGTTATAGTCGGGCTTGACCGACTTTCTTTCTTGTCTAACCTTACTTTTCTATGACAGCTATACTATATAGATGACCGATTTCGACCAAACTTAGTGGAATCATGGAAAAGCTTAGCAAACTAAGAAATACAAAGTTTGGAGACGTTTGCATTGAAAACAAAAAAGTTTTTCTCACTACAACTTGTTTTTCGACCGATCGTTCCTATGGCAGCTATATGTTATAGTCAACCGATCCGTTTGATTCCCAGAAATGTGCAGCGCATTTGTACCAGAAGACTATGTGCAAAATTTGATGGCGATAGCTTTAAAACTGATTGAGCAGATAGCCTAGAAACAGACGGACAGAGCTCGTCATGCTGAACAAGAATATATATATACTCTGTGTAGTCGGAAGTGCTTCCTTCTAAGCGTTACAAAGATCTGTACAATTTTAATATACCATCTGCAAGGGTATAACAAGTAAGAAAGTCGGTCAAGCCTGACTATAACATACTCTGTACATTTCAAGGTTTGTAAGTGCTGCCCATCACTGCTTCAGACAGTGCTGCCCAGCAGAAATGTTTGTTTTCTCCATAAGTCAACAATCGTCAACAATACAACAATACAAATAACTAAATATGTCCAGATAACCATATCGGTTTCAGTTTCAATCTCTGAGGATATGTTTACAAAGAGGAAGATCAGGAATGCACACATTTTGTTAGCCTATTCTATATTCAGTCTTCTCGACTGCTCCAATAACCAAAACGATGTAGCGCCTTACATCTAACCAATCTAGGATATTGGAGCAGTGAGAAAAGTACCCACAAATGTGGCAGTACTTTCGGCTTAAGCAGTCCAGCTTTGACTTATTGCAGACATATTTCAGGGTTTCATTTCTGAGTAATTGGTAAATCGTAGAGTCCAGCACACCCGACTTTATGATAATGAAAGCGTGAAGTGGGTCGGCTGATAAGTAAGAGAACCTAAGTAAGTTTCATTTGACAGTACATTTAATTACCATAGCCCATAACTACTCAACCAACCCGCTTATATGTATCTCAACACGGTGTCCATTCAGTCGAGCACTCTAATTGGTTACGGCTGCGAGTTCCGCCTGCCACATAATACAAAAAAAAAATTGAAATTTTTCTCACGTACAAAACAACGCCAACAGCGACGACTCCACTTGTCAACATGAATTTCCAATTTCACCCCCGCCTATTCCGGTGGCCATTGTTGCTCCGCTCCGCTCTGCTCCGCTCTGTCCCGCTGTATTACCATCATCACACAGCATTGTTTGCGTCATTGTTTTAATCCTGGCCTGAAGAGTATTTTGAGCTAAATATAAAAAAATCCAATATGGATTTGTTGACGATGCTGACGCATATTCGTATGAAAGAGGGCAACGAAAATTGAACTATTGTTTGTTCGAATTAATGTTAGGATATCAACAGGCAACACGCAGGACACTTGAAAGTGTGTGGCCGGCTAGAAAAATGTACGTGCAACAGATTGGATTAAACTATAAGCAGCTATAAGCTATAGTCTTACGATTTTGACCCAAAACTTGTTGAGTAATGTTTCCATTGAATCAAAAAAGTTGTAGTTATTAAGACTTCTTGTCAGACATTACTTTTCGTTGGCATCCATACTATATATATAGTTGTCCGATTTGGATCCAACTTGGTGGAATCGTGGAAAAGCATGGCAAACTAAGAAATACAAAGTTTGGAGGTGTTTTCTGTGAAAACAAACCAGTTTTTCTCACTAGGACTACTTTTCTGACTCCACTTTTGTATGACAGCTATACTATATAGATGTCCGATTTGGACCAAACTTGGTGGAATCATGGAGACTCATAGAAAACTAAGAAATACAAAGTTTGGAGACGTTTGCATCAAAAACAAAAAAGATTTTCTCACTAAGACTGCTTTTCTAACACCACTTTTGTATGACAGCTATACCATATAGCTGTCCGATTTCGACCAAACTCCGTGAAATCATGGGAAAGCATAGCAAACTAAGAAAAACAAAGTTTGGAGGCTTTCTCTCTGAAAACAAAAAAGTTTTTCACACAAAGACCACTTTTCTGACTATACTTTTCTATGACAGCTATGCTATATAGCTGTCCGATTTCGACCAAACTTGGCAGAATCATGGAAAAGCATAGCAAACTAAGATATACAAAGTTTGGAGGCGTTCTCTTTAAAAACCAAAAAGTTTTTCTTACTAAAACTACTTTTCTGACACTACTTTTCTATGACAGCTATACTATATAGATGTGCGATTTCGACCAAACTTAGTGAAATCGTGGAGAAGCATAAAAGACTGGTAAATACGAAGTTTGGAGAGGTTTGCATTGAAAACAAAAATGCTTTTCTCATTAGAACTAGTTGTTCGACCGATTGTTTCTATGGCAGCTATACTATATAGCTGTCCGATTTCGACCAAACTCAGTGAAATCATGGAAACCCATAGCAAACTAAGATATACAAAGTTTGGAGGCGTTCTCTTTGAAAACAAAAAAGTCTTTTTGACGAAAACTACTTTTCTGACACTACTTTTCTATGACAGCTTTACTATATAGATGTCCGATTTCGACCAAACTTAGTGGAATCGTGGAGAAGCATAGAAAACCTATGAATACAAAGTTTGGAGACGTTTCCATTGAATATTAACAAAGGTTTTTCTTACTTGAACTTGTTTTTCTACCGATCTTATGCCTACATTTGTTCATGTTATGATAGCAGCACACTGGCACGCATACAAATATGTAGTTTACCAAGAATGTTTGAGTAAAGATTTCTTTAAGAAAAGACAGAGGTTAGATGTCAATTCGCCCCTCATTTTCAGGCTGTTTTCTCTGGCTGTCTGTAAAAAGGAATCATCACAAGTTGCTAGCTCTGAAATATACAGAACTAGCACGCATACAAACTTGCAGTTTACCAAGAATGTTTTGGGGAAAGAACTCTGTGAGAAAAGACAGAGGTTAGATGTCATTTCTCCCCTCATATTCAGGCTGTTTCCTCTGGCTGCCTGCAAAAAGTAACCACTTGCTGCTAGCTTTGAAATATACAGAATTATTCATTATTTTTGTTAATGACATTTGTATGAATATTCACAACTCTGAGTTGCTGCTAAATGCTGATGATCTTAAAATTTTTCGATCTATTAAAAACTCAAATGACAGTCGCTTGTTGCAAAATGACCTAGATAGGGGCAGCTCATGGTGTGCGCTCAACCTCCTTCCACTTAATCTAAACAAATGCTTTACTGTTAGATATAGCAAATGCCCCTACAACATTACAACAACTTATTCAATCACCAATCAAATTTTATCGAGCCGGGATGAGGCCATTGATTTAGGAGTAAAATTCGATTCAAAATTTCTCTTTAATGAGCACCTTAATTATATTTTGCCTAAAGCCTATTTCATGTTTGGCTGTGTTAAACGCCATTCCAGCCAATTTAAGGACCCTTACACTAGGTTGAGCCTTTATTTTGCATTTGTGCGTTCTAAGTTAGAGTATGCTTCTCTTATTTGGAACCCTTCTAGTGCAATTCATATAAAGAGGCTCGAAAGGGTACAGAAAAAATTTCTGAAATTTGCTCTTCTACCGCTCAATTTTTCTGACCCTCTGCCGCCATATATTAGTAGGTGTGCCCTGTTGCATTTCTCAACCCTAGAAGATCGGAGAACTATTGCATCACTAATGTTTTTGAATGACCTTGTTATACTCTGTACCGAAGGTACATAGAGTATTATAAGTTTGTGCAAAAGTATGTAACATCCAGAAGTAAGCATCTCCGACCCCATAAAGTATATATATTCTTGATCAGCATCAACAGCCGAGTCGATATAACCATGTCCGTCTGTCCGTCCGTCCGTCTGTCCGTCTGTCCGTCTGTCTGTCTGTCCGTATGAACGCACAGATCTCAGAGATGGTAAGAGATAGAGGTTTGACATGTACGGGACATATGCTTCTTATGTCTGCAGGCAGAGCAAGTTTATTTTCAATTTGGGCCACGCCTCCTCCCGCCCCCGCAATTTAGAAAAAACGTCATATCTCCCACAGTTTTGAAGATAGATGGCTTGTTCCTTCTGGACATATTTAGTTATTAGGATAACTTATCGATCCGCCAAAGGAATGAAGAAGATCGGATGAACGGTTTTCGAGTTATGATCAAAAGACAAATTTTCTTGGTACAGAGTATGTTATAGTCGGGCTTGACCGACTTTCTTTCTTGTTTTAGGTTGTATTGATTGTCCTTTCTTATTAAATAAGATAGGTTTTAGTGTACCAAGTAGGAGTCTTAGATCTTTTCAACCCTTTTCCCACCATATTTCCCGAACCAACTACTCCCTTAATAAACCTTTGCGTAGAGCTCTCGGAAATTTTAACTCCTTGCCCGTTAGCATGCGCTTTGACTTCGACTCCAACAAATCGACAATCAAGGTGCTACTGGCGGAATATTTTTCCTCAATTAGGCAATAAATTGTTTGTTTATTTTTAAGTTTAGGTTAGTATTAGTGTAGCCAGTTACCATTTGGCGAATAAATAAATAAATAAATAAATAAATAACTAGCACGCATGCAAACTTGCAGTTTACCACGAATTTTTTTAGGAAAGAACTCTGTGAGAAAAGACGGAGGTTAGATGTCAATTCGCCCCTCATTTACATACTATTTTCTCTGGCTGAAACCAAACTAAGCCTCAATTTCCTTCAAATCTGTGCATGAAGCTCAAATTTAATATTAAATTCCAGAGAAATATTGTAGTAAACATACAGCGTTTCATTTCAATATGGCATTGAGTACATTCTCTATTTTAATCCGTTTGTATGGCCTTTTGTATACAGTTTTTTTCTGTACAGTTTAAAGTGACAGCCAGTTTTTTTGCAGTTGGTACCCATACAAATTCAGTCAGTAAAAGCCCGCAAGATTATTGAAATATTTTCCTCTTAACCATGTTTTTTTTTTGTCTCTTTCGGTTGCCTCACTTGTTGGCCCGTTTCGTTGCGTAATCAGCAATTAAGGTTTATTGTTGTTAAAGAGTGTCGGCGTTTTTATGTCGATGACAAAGCGAAAATGGCATTGCATACTTGTTGGCGCCGCCGGGGGAGGGTGAGCTGCCATGCACTTTTGTTAATCAAGTTGCAAATTGGCCAATAAACCGCAAAGTGGCGACAGGACACGTACTTAAAAGCCATTGCCAAGCAGTTTTGCGGTTGGCCAGAGTCCAAAATGCAAATGAAGCCCCTTTCGAATTGCATTAGCCGTGTGTCAAGTGAGTCAAGTGAAAGCGAAATCAATGTTAATTGGATTTGTGGACTTGCACTTTTTGGGGAATTCGTGGGGGGGGGGGGACGTCGGCAATTCCTCTGTTTTTTGGTACTAAATGTGTTGCAGGGCAAACAAATTACTTTCAAATGAATAGTCTGACAGGCTGGAGCCGCATTTCGCTTGCGTCATTGCTTCAGTTGCGGCAACAACAAACAATAATGACAGCACTGAGCAACAGATTTATGATTTCTCAAGCAAACCTCTCTACCACATCATTGTTCGCAGTTGAGCGCCACGCTTGATGATATGCGAGAAATTGCGCCTAAAAGTATGTGAACAAAAACGTGAACTAGGCCAGGCGCTGCGAACGGAAATTGGTAGCTTCCGTCGCCACAGCAAGCAACCACCAACTGGCCAGGAATGATGTGTGTGTGTGTGTGTGATAGTGAGTACAAGTGAAATCAAAGATACACGAATATTATTTCTACCAATTACACTGCAAGAAACCCACGAAAGTTAGCAGAGTCTTGGCAGAGAGAGAATATGAGCTGTCTCGATCGATCAGGGCTCGAACTAAGATCCTTAACCTGTTCTTCTGTTTTTCTGATTTGGTACGATTTGAATCATTTACCTGAAAAACTTTTAAGGCCAGAGAGCTTGACTTCTTGAGTAGTATAAGGATATAAAGTAGTATGAGGAAACTAGCTCTCTTCTGGCTCTTTCGAAGTCCGAATTGATGTTTGAGACAAGACAAATTGGTCGTACAGTGTGAAAAATCCTTTTACCAAATTGTCCAAGTCACTGATATATCTATAAAAAGGCAAGCAAACTTCGTCTGTGCCGAAGTTTTTATACCCTTGCAAGTGCTCGCTTAAATATTTTCAAAAAATACTCTTTTTCCCATTTTCCGACCGATCGTTCGTATGGCAGCTATATGATATAGTCAACCGATTTGGCCCAAAATTTGCAAAAATATGTGAAAGCACGTGAAATAAACAAATACAAAATTTCAGCAAGCTACCATTAAAAACAAAAAAGTTTTTCTAACTGAAACTGTTATCTTTTATCCTATCTTTTGTATGACAGCTATACCATATATGTAGTTGTCCGATTTTAATAAAACTTGGTAGAATTATAAAAAAACATAGAAGACCTACGATTAAAAAGTTTGCAGACGTTTCCATTGAAAAGAAAAAAGTTTTTCATACTAAAACTAGTTTTCCGACCGATTGTTCCTATGGTAGCTATGAGATATAGTCATCCAATCCGGTCGGCTTCAACATATTAGTAGTGTGCAGCAAAAAAAGAATCTGTGCAAAATTTCAGCTCGATAGCTTGAAAACTGAGAGACTAGTTCGCGGAGAAAAAGACGGACAAGCGATTCGATAGCATTCTGTTCCCAGCCCCAAAAGATGCCTCACTTGATTTTCGACTTTATAACTGAAAGACCAACATCCAACATATGCCTCAAGCTTGATTTATACTACCTGATTTCGCAGTTGAGTAATCGTCAGATTACACCAAAAAGTGTAAGTAGATGTTAGCTAGTATTTTTCATTCAGAAACTGCTCTCTACACTTGACATGAAGATTTTCTTAATGAAGTTTACGGATTTCAAATTCTTAGCTTTACACCATACATATAGAAAATCTACACGAAATGTGTAGTTCTTTGCCATTCGCTCAACGTCGCTAGTGGCTACTCTCAATTTACAATGCAATTTAGCAATGCCTTGCGAGTGTTTGTTAGTCGTTTGCGCTTAGATGCTGTCATTTGTGTTTAACTAACCAAAACAAGGTAAGTGAGTTGCGATTTTAAACTCTTGATAGTTTAAAAGAACAAAAAAAATCAAAGTTCTACCTCAATCTCTACATACAAGCTATATACCGCATGTAGAAGTGTAAAGTAAGGTAAACGCGGCATGTAAAAAACGCAGTTTGTGTAGAATCCCTATGTAGATATCATATATTTCATACTATTTGTGCTTTGTGTGGTCATAAAACGTTAACAAATGTGTAATAAGTCAGTAAATGGCAGCCCTTCAAAATTTCATAACTATTTACACTAACTCTTAACTTCAATGACTTTTATATAAAAAGTTGATACACAGAAAAAAAAAGATCCATTTGGAATGGATATGTCTTTAATATCCTTTTAATCATCCAGCGGAGCTGCAAAATCATACTAATGATTATCAGTTTTTATATCCTTTTGGATATGGTGGATTAAAAGGATATTTTAGACATATCCCGTCCAAATGGATACCGGAAATCATCCAATCGATATTTTTTAATATCCTTTTTTTTTGTCTGTGTACACAAAAGAAGAAGCAGTCGTTTTATCAAGCGTTTTACAGCACAATTCAACTCGAGTTGGCCACAGCTCAAAAAAGTATACGTAGACATATGAAAGTGCGTCTACAAATGTGTGCAATGGCTTGGTGAGTCTTTCTTTAATGAGGTAAGCTGGGTAAGGTGTACGTAAAACTGATGTATCAGATTCTAAGTAACATGGGCATCTTGACTCCCCATCCCATCCAGTGAGCACCAACAGAATGAGACATTCATTTATAACCTGAACCAAAATTCATATAAATGTTCTTAATAACGTAGACTTTTGGCTTTTGAATGTGCCTAAAATGTGTGTTTAATTGAAATAGGACTCTAAAAACACACCCAAAAGACTCGAAAATGTGTCGAAACTGTTCAAAAGACCGGGGTTTAAAACGATTCTTTATAAAAATATCATTTTCGATCAGAAACCGAGTCGCAAATCAGACCGATGACTCGAAAAGTTGTTTTGCTGGCGTATTACAAGTGAGTTAACACGGTTTTTGATTGCGAACGTGCTCAATGTTTTCGTTATTTACGCTTTGCTTGTGCGCAACAGGTTGGAAAGTGTCTTTTCGCCTGCTCTTTTAGTTAGGTCCTTAAGAACAACCACTTTGTGTTGACATTTGGCGAAATTTGTCAATTTTTTGCAGTGTATAAAATGCATAAATAAATGTATTTCTGTTTGTGTTTTGTGTGTGTTGCCGCCTTTTTTGCTAAGTGAATGAAAGCGAAACTTTAATTGAAACGAACGTTTCGTGTGCGTTTTTTGGGTTAAGTGATTGATTATGTCTTGTTTGCCGGGGAACAAAATACACACATTTCCACACACACACACACACACACACACCCATACACACACTTAAGTACATAGGAAAATGTTCTGCGTGGCACATAAATTGTTGGCTGTGTTGTTTCTGGGCGTGGCACACACTCACACACATACGTGAGAGCAACGTGACAGACGGTAGCTGGCTGATGGGGCGGCGGGTGGGGAGGGGCTCTGACTGGTTTGACAGGCAACTTTGACAATGGCAGCGGCTACAATTCATTCAGACGAAAAGTTTGCCACAATAAAAACGAATCGCGCGCGAACTGGAATCAATAATTTAATGCAGGTGCTGCCTACAAATTCGTCGTCTACGTACAGGCTCCGCGGGGGGGCAGAGTGGTGGTGGCGGTGGTGGTATCTAACGACCACTGCTTTTGTCATTTTTGGCCATTGGCAAGTTAACGCAGCGTCGCATAATAATGTCCTTACTTGTTCTGCTGCTGCTTGTTAGAGCCGCGCGGTTAAGTGGGCAGAAAATCGGGGAGGTAAAAATTTAAAGCTACTTCAGAAAAGTTCTGGTTCACTTAGTTTATATTCTGCATTTACTGAATACTGAAGTATAAAACGGAGTCCATAGTACGGTAAGTCACCTACTTCTTTCATTTACCATTTCCTTAATACCGTTTAACCTTGGTTTAATACCGTTTTAGTACTAATTAGCACTTTTAGATTGTAATATTCTTAAGTCAAGCCTTTGGAACTCTTAAGATAAGTACAAAATATTATTGGTTGTAGTTCGGAAACTTTTAAACTCCTCCTCTTTGAGTTTTCGGAACCAACTAAGTTCACTTCAAACCATAACAAATTTGGTTTGTCTTAAGCCCAGCCCATAAACTACTAAAGCTATGCCCAATTCGTGCTAGATAAGTCAGAAAGACCTTTCATCAAAGAAGGTTGAATATCTCCGATCACCACGATGGCATTACTTTAGCTCAGATATGAACCAACACTTCATAAATAAAAATATTAAAGCCAGTTGGGAATTTGTAAACATAATTCATATATTGTTGCCTACTTTTTGGAGCTTTCATTGTAAGTTTTTCTTGTACTTAGTCCTTGACATATTGCACTTGAATTGACAAAGCGCATACATAATTTAAGGGACATTTCCACTCAAAACAAACAAGTTTTTCTCACTAAGACTGATTTTCTGAACTTACTTTTCTATGACAGCTATTCTATATAGATATCCGATTTCAACCAAACTTGGTAGAATCATGGAAAAGCTTAGCAAACTAAGAAATACAAAGTTTGGAGGCGTTTCCATTGAAACCAAACCAGTTTTTCTCACTAAGACTACTTTTCGAACCTTACTTTTCTATGACAGCTATGCTATATAGTTATTCGATTTTGACCAAACTTTGTAGAATCATGGGAAAGCTTAGCAAACTAAGAAATGCAAAGTTTGGAGGCGTTTTCTTCGAAAACAAACAAGTTTCTCTTACTAGAACTAGTTTCTCGACCGATCATTCCTATGGCAGCTATAACCTATAGACAACCGATTTTGACAAAACTTTGTAGAATTGTGTGAAATCTTATAAAATAAGTATATGACAATCAAGAGGTTTGCATTAAAAACAAAAAAGTTTTTCTCACTAAGACTACATTCCTAACCTTACTTTTCTATGGCAGCTATACTATATAGATACTATATAGATTTCGACCAAACTTGGTAGAATCATGAAGAAGCATAGAAAAGTTTTTCTCACTAGAACTGGTTTTTCGATAGTTCATTCCTAAGGCAGCTATATGCTATAGTCAGCCGATCTGGCCGGTTCCGACAAATGTGCAGCGTATTTGCACCAGAACAATTCGTGCAAAGTTTGGTTGCGATAGCTTTGAAACTGACGGAGGAGACGGGGACTTAACTCGGAAGTTGACCGAAATCAAGTCAGCTCGTCATGCTGATCAAGAATATATATACGTTATATGGCCATATCTGTCTGTCTGTATGAACGCACAGATCTCACAGATGGTAAGAGATAGAGATTTAACTAATATGGCAGAAAAACTTCTTATACTTGCTTATTTTCTATTTTCACCACACCCCCTCCCGCCCCCGAAATTTAGGAAAAAACGTCATATCTTTCACTATCCTATGTATAGAAGGTTCGTACCTTTTGCACTTATTTAGTAATCGGAATGACCTGTCAATCCGCAAAAGGAATAATGAAGATCGGATGAATGGACATTTATGATGGGCAGCATTGGCTGAAAACAGCAATGGGCAGCACTTTGTGCGGTGAATGAAAACATTGGAAGGCACAGAGTATGTTAAAGTCTGACCTGACCGACTTACTTTCTTGTTTGTACCTACAACAAGTTCGAAAGTTTGAAATTTTGATGCGGCAGTTGCAGCTGAAATTGTAGTATTTTGCTTATAACTCGACAACCGCTCAAACGATCTTCATCATTCCTTTGGCAAAACGTTGAGTAATCCTGTTGAGTAAATATGCCTAGAAGGTACCAATCAGCTATCTTTAAAACTGTGGCAGATATGAACGTTTTTTCCAAATTGCAGGGGCGGTAGGAGGCGTGGCAAAAATTGAAAATAAGCATAAACTGCCTGTAAGTAAAGGAAATCTCGATCTCTTACCAACTGTGAGTATAAACTCTATTTCGGTTTTTCTCTGACTGTACTGGAATGCTTAAGCACAAAACGTTTCTAGTTTCAGAACTGTTTTAGTTGTTTTTTCTGACTGATGATTGGAAAAGGGTTTATCTGAGACAACAAATCGCTGGCTAATCAAGTTTTCTGGCATCCTGAGCGGCTTTTTGAGTTTAGTATAGTGAGATAGTGGTAGAACGCATTAAAAATGGTTTAAAAAGGGATCCAAAAATTGTGCAGATGTTTATAACAGAGAGCAGATAACATTTCCAAGCCTATAGAGTACACATTTTCTTGATCAGCATTAGGAACGTGTTGATATCGGAGTCTATGAGAGAGATCGAGCCACTTGTGTATGCAAGTAGCTAGTTGTAATCATGCCCAGATCAAATTGGTTTAAGATATGAAAAGGTTAACCTTCTGCGATTCAGTTTTCCAGAAAGTTTTCCAGGAAACTTTACTGAAAGTTTAACAACAACTGACTCGTCTAACCGCCAGACTTGGGTAAGACGCTATCAGAGGCGACTCTGGTCTGGCCAAAAGCAGCGCCTTTGCTCTCTGCTCCATACGGAAATTGAAATTGTCCCGCCACTCTGTTGATGATAACACAGATAACTCAACTTAAAATGACGTTCCATTGATAAAGTTGTGTTGGCACTTAGTGAAATTAGCTAGCCTAGCCACTCCAAGTTATTGTCAAGGGGGCCAGAAGCCAATTGCAGAAACAATTTGTGAATGGTCGAAGATGGTTGGCAAGATTTTACGCTGCCTGAGGCTGGCCCTGATCTGTCTGATGGTTGGCTTTGGGCTGTACCTTCTGTTGGCGGGTTTGATGCCGCAGGATAGTCAACAGTTGGCTGGCCCTTTGCCCAGGCAAGAAGGTCTACTGTTTTCTTCTCACATTTGTGTTCAGTCCATTGAAATTTCGGTGTTTGCTCTTTTCCTTTAGCCAAATATCGCCAATCGGAGCAGGAGTGGCAATCGATACCAGTGCCTGATCTCAAGCGATTGCTCAATGCAAATGCGGCACACGATTGGGCTTACAGTGTGAATGGCTCAGCGGACCGCTGTGCTCCCTATCCCCACTTCGACGACCTACTCTTCTCGGGCGAACACTTTCAGTATGCCTTGGTGGACAACAACGTCAGCTACTACCTACACAGGGCCTTCTACGACCGTCGTCACCAGCTGAAGCAGGTGAAAATCCTAGCCATGGTGAGCATACTCAATTCCGAGTTTCCGAAAGCCTACTGCCAGGTGTGGTATGAGGGGGACAGTGAGCCGCAGCTGTTGCCCGTCACCAACAATGAGGGCGTGTGGTACACACAGTGGGGCACCAAACGTGGATTCGTCTATCCCACCCTGATCAGTTGTCCGCTGCCCGAGGGAAGGCGTCACGAGCGTGTGCCGCAACTGGTGTCGCTGGTGTTCCACGATGAGTGCGCCAAGCCAGCAAATGCTCTAATGGTGCACTACTCGGCGCCGCCGCGTCCACGCTCGCTGCGCTGTGCCGTCTGTGTCAAGTTCCTGCAGTTTCCCACGGTGGACATGTCCGAGCGGTTTGTGGAGTGGCTGGAACTGCTGCGCCTGCTGGGGGCTGAGCGTGTGGTGGCCTACGACATTGGTGAGCTGCATCCGAACACCAGCCGCACCCTGCAGCATTATGTGCGCAATGAGCCCGACTTCTTCCACTACCATCCGTTTGACATGCTCGATGTGCATGTGGATGGCGAGGAGAGTGTGGGCCTGCGCGATCGCCTCAACGAGGTGCTGCTGTACAACGACTGCCTGTACCGGAGCATGTACGAGTTCGACTATGTGGGCGTTTTTGATGTGGACGAGATCATCATGCCGCTGGGCGAGTACCTGAACTGGACGCTGCTGCTGCGCCAGCTGGAGGGCGATGAGGTGGAGTGCTCGGCCCGTGTGGGCTACTGCTTCCGCAACATTTACTTCCCGCAGCAGCTGCCCCCGGACAGCTCGCTGCCCCAGCAGTTCTACATGCTCAGCCATGTGCAGCGCTTGGCCAAGCATTTGGATGCCAACTCGGCCATCAAGTGTCTGCACTCCACCGCCCATGTGACCGGTGTGCACAACCATTTCGCCCTGGCCTGGGAACAGGCCTGCAGTCCGTTCGACGTGCCCGTCACCATGGGCCAGATGCAGCACTATCGCCTGGTGCAGGATTTCGAAAGGATGCTGGAGCCGCCGCCGTTGAGGGATGACAACATACTGCGGTTCAAGGACCAGCTGATGGGCAACGCTCTCGCCGTGCATCGCCAGCTGGGCTGGACGGGCAACATGAGTAGGCTGGAGTTGGTGCGGGGACGCCGGGGACCACGGGACAGAGGCTATTGATTATATTTTAATTGCTTTTTCGTTTATTTAAGAGGCTTAAGTGTGGTGGGCTACGTGTGACCTGGTCGAACGCCAACGGGACGCAACGGATCCCGCCGTAAGTCACGTCAGCAGTATTATAATTGCCTATGGGCATTATGTGACACATTTCTATTTCGTGTCCGGTGAGCGAGTGAACGAAGGGAGGGGGCGGGGGCCCGAGCTTGGGCGGGCAATAAAGAGCTGATGGAAATGTGTTCGATTCACTTCGTTTTTGTTGTTGTTGTAAATTGGAAAGACATTACCAAGTGGCGGACCTCTCTTCGCGAGATAAGATAAGCCATAGTGGAGCGACTTGTCTGAGAGTGAAGATGAAATTGCCTATGGCAACTATTTTCTATGGTGTTGAGCTCGAACCGTTCGTTTCAAGGGGAACTTTGGAGTGGGCCTAGGGGATTTTGGAGAGGGACATGTGCCCCTAGAAGAACTGACCCTTTTTGTGGATTCCTCAAAATGGTTTAAATAGAGCGACAATTCCCATCACAATGGTCCAGAAGGCCTCTGGGTGATCTCGGCCTCTTCCGAGACCTAACCTAAACTTACCTAACCTAACCTTACTTAACCTAACCTAACCTAAGGCAACCTAACCTAACCTAAGGTAACCTAACCTAACCTTAGGTAACTTAACCTAACCTAACCTAACCTAACCTAACCTAAGGTAACCTAACCTAACCTAAGGTAACCTAACCTAACTTAACCTAACCTAACCTAACCTTACCTAACCTTACCTAACCTTACCTAACCTTACCTAACCTTACCTAACCTTACCTAACCTTACCTAACCTTACCTAACCTTACCTAACCTTACCTAACCTTACCTAACCTTACCTAACCTTACCTAACCTTACCTAACCTTACCTAACCTTACCTAACCTTACCTAACCTTACCTAACCTTACCTAACCTTACCTAACCTTACCTAACCTTACCTAACCTTACCTAACCTTACCTAACCTTACCTAACCTTACCTAACCTTACCTAACCTTACCTAACCTTACCTAACCTTACCTAACCTTACCTAACCTTACCTAACCTTACCTAACCTTACCTAACCTTACCTAACCTTACCTAACCTTACCTAACCTTACCTAACCTTACCTAACCTTACCTAACCTTACCTAACCTTACCTAACCTTACCTAACCTTACCTAACCTTACCTAACCTTACCTAACCTTACCTAACCTTACCTAACCTTACCTAACCTTACCTAACCTTACCTAACCTTACCTAACCTTACCTAACCTTACCTAACCTTACCTAACCTTACCTAACCTTACCTAACCTTACCTAACCTTACCTAACCTTACCTAACCTTACCTAACCTAACATAACCGAACCATTTCTGCGTGATTGAGCAACAAACATACAAACATTGATACAGACCTACAAACATACAAACACACAAACCTACAAACCTGCAAACCTACTAACAGACAAATATTTTGCGCAAAGTTTGAAACAAATTTGAGCAAATGGGCATATATGGATTTCTTCCCGACTGATACTAGAGCAAATTATTTGTCTGTAAGACCTAAGCTTTAGTTTTAGACCAGCTTAATTTTGCAATAATGGCTATTTAGTCAAGTTTGTGTAGAAATTTGGTCAAATTATTTGTCTTAGCTTTAGTCTTTGACTTTCTGTTGCCGGGTAAGCTTAAGACTTATATGCCTAGACCGTAGGTAGGGAGTATGAAGAAGTATTGTCGGCTGAGGTTAGCAGTTCTCTAAATGTAACTACCCCCCAGACTTAAGCTCAATCAATCAATCACAATCTTACTCAGTTCATTTTACTCTGCAGGGTCACACGCCTGATAGTTTACCTCTGGACCAAAGGATGTGCATTTGATTGCACTTCCAGGTACTTCCCCTCACCATTTACCCACCCACCACCCAACGCATTCACAATTAAGAGTCCAACTGCATTTGGACAATTGACAAAGACGGAACATTTTTTTGGTCAACAATTTGCGCCCAGGCATTAGACAATGGCATTCTTTGGTTTGCTGTGGAAACTTTATTAGTAATTTTCGAAAAAGCAAATCCTCTGCTTGCCTGGCTCAGGGGAATTTAATTAAAAAACTGCCCCATACAGGGTGCTACTTTTCGACTGCCTTTACCTCAACTTCTTCCACAAATAACCAATATTTGTGTGTGTAAACCAACTCCCAGTTATGCCGGGAATCAACCACAAGGATCCGGCATGGCTTCCTTCACTCATCTTGACAAAATGTTTCGTCGTTCTTGGTTTTATGCAACTGATATTCTAGTCGCAAAGTAAAAACTTTGTCAAGAGCTGATTTTTCTTGCCGTTGAGTTGCTCAAACGGAGAATTTCTGTGCGATTTTGTGGTTTCTTTTGCCTTTTGGGTGACTAATTAAAAACGAAACAAAAACCCCTTTCAGGATGATCAAACAGTTTCCCCAGAACTGTAGATGCAATGCGAAATTGCATTGGCTAAGCTCCTTCTGGCTGCTGGTCCGGTCTTAATGAATTGCTGCCTTTCGTTTGTGGCTGCCAGATTTTTTGGGTAGGCCGTGCACAATATGAGTGTGTGTGTGTGTTTATTAAAATCCTAAATTAAAATCATTTTTCATGCAGAGTAATGGCACATATTAAAATATTTGCGGGAGGAAGAAGGAGCCTAGGTTGACTAATGAAAGTGCGCGGTAATTTTCGTGGCGGACTGTTAAATTTATGTTGTCAACTTCAATACAAAACGAGGCGGCAGGAAACATGGCAAAAAGGACAATTTCTATGCACCGAAGTTTAGCTACCCTGTGTGGGTGATACGAAACTAAAGCCGAGATTATAGGTATACGGTGTATAGTTTAACAAAAAGTGCTTCAAGTAGAGGAAAGCTAACTTACGAAGTTGGTTTACCCTTGCAGCACGTTTTTCTCACTTAATTTAAGCACATTTCCACTGAGTCTACCTTTCTAACCTAACTTTTCGATGACAGCTATACTATATAGTTTTCCGATTTCGACCAAACTTGGTGAAATCATGGAGAAGCTTAGAAAACTAAGAAATACCAAGTTTGGAGGTGTTTCCTTTGAAAACAAACAAGTTTTTCACACTAAGACTACTTTCTTGACCCTACTTTTCTATGACAGCTATACTATATAGTTGTCCGATTTCGACCAATCTTGGTGGAATCACGAAGAAGCATAGAAAACTAAGAAATACAAAGTTTGAAGGCGTTTTCGTTGAAAACAAACAAGTTTTTCTCACTAAGACCAATTTTCTAACCTAACTTTTCTATGACAGCCATAGGATATAGATGTCTGATTTCGACCAAACTTGGTGGAATCAGGGGAAAGCTAAGCAAACTAAGAAATATTAAGTTTGGAGGCGTTTCCTATGGAAATAAAAAAGTTTTGCTCACTAAGACTACTTTTCTAACCTAACTTTTCTTGGAGAGGTATCCTATATAGTTGTCCGATTTCGACCAAACTTAGTGGAATCATGGAGAAGCTTAGAAAACTAAGAAATACAAAGTTTGGAGGCGTTTCCATTGAAAACAAACAAGTTTTTCTCACTAAGACTACTTTTCTAACCTTACTTTTCTTGGAGAGCTATACTATATAGAAGTCCGATTTCGACCAAACCTCTCAGAATCATGGAGAAGCATAGCAAACTAAGAAATACAAAGTTTGAAGACGTTTGCATTGAAAACAAAAAAGTATTTCTCATTAAGACTACATTTCTAACCTTACTTTTCCATGACAGCTATACTATATAGTTATCCGATTTCGACCAAACTTGGTGGAATCACGAAGAAGCATAGAAAACTAAGAAATAAAAAGTTTGGAGGCGATTTCTTTAAAAACAAAAAAGTTTTTCTCACTAGAACTAGTTTTTGGACCGATGATTCCTATGACAGCTTTATGTTATAGTCAGCCGATCTGTCTAAAAGACTTCGGCACAGTTTGGTTTTGTTGGCTTTCAAACTCACAGAGAAGATGGCAAAGAAACAGTCTGACAGGGCTAAATCCATTCAGCTCGTCATGCTGATCAAGAATATATAAATTTCAATATACCCCCTGCAAGGGTATAGAAATGTGACAAGTCGCCAGGCAGCCAGGCAGGCTCGTCCATTCTTGGCCAATATTCAGGGAACAATTATCTAGCTAATAATGCATATTAAAATGTAAATGCCCCAAGAGGCAGTCAATGGGGCAGAGAGGGACAGCTGACGGCGGTGGCGGCGGGGCAGGGGGGCGTGGCTGATTGTTTGTTGATTGTTTGCTAGAAAATTTATGTTCAGCCATTGAAATAAGTATGAAAATGGAATGGGGTGGGGGCAAACTTTCACAAAATTATGAAATTCTTGTTAACAGAAATGGCGCCCAATTGAAGTACCTTATTTATGCAAGTTTAGCTCTCAACTGAAAGGGTATACAAGAATCGGTTACTTGTCTAGAATGTATATATATATATGTATATATAGCTAAGCCAAATCCGCTAATGGCCCAACTTGGGAGCAGCTTGGGCAACAGTCACGCGCTCATTTGTAGGCCATAATTCGAGTCGAACCAAAGGGCGACCCTTGCATTTTGGTTCGCCTTTTGCCTTTTCGGCTCTTTATAGAATTTCATAAATTTAATTGTCACGTACACACACTTACACACACACACACACACACACATACATACATAGGCTGGACTCCCTTTGGTGCGCGATTTTTAGGCCATAAATTTGTGCGTGCAAAATGATTTATTTACTGTATTATTTAATCTATTTTATGACCAAGTGTAGAAAAACCGGAAGGATGGCATATTGGAAATCCATGAAACGCACGGAGCACATATGTGATTGGCTGTGTGTGTGTGTGTGCGTGTGTGTGTGAGTGAATGCAATAAGGACATTGTAGAGTGCCCGCTGACTCCCTTTCTGGCACCAAAGTGCTGGCAAACCAATACGCAATGTCGTTTCTAAGCAGCCAAATGACACTCGACGCTGACACGCATCGCATCGCACTTTACACAAAGCCCACTCGAATGTCACTTCGACTGAGTTCAATTGCACAATGAAAACTGACATCGCCGCCCCCATATGGCTGCAAAGAAATCCATTATGATCCAATTTTGTGTGGTCCGAGTTTATGCCTGGATGGCGAATGTGTAAAATGGCAAGCAAAAACCTAAAGGCCTAATAGAATTTCAGTTTGAATTGTATGTGAAGAAATGCACAATTGTTTGCACCTTCAAGTTTTCAACAAGTTTTGTGCACAATGTGAACACTTGCCAGCCAACTGTCATCACATTTGCCAAGTTTGTTCTGGCTGGCTGGGCAAATGTAAGCACAAAGTGTGATCGATTTGTGATTTCAATTGCTAAAGATTGAAAATCTCTTCAAGAATATGGCAAAAAAAAGATTGAAAATGCTTGAAATGAGATTGAAAGTCTTAAAATGAAGATTTATCATATCTCAACTTACTTATCAACCCGTTGTACAGTTCTCTGTGAAGCTTCAGATAGAAAAACAAGAGAGAAAGTCGGTCGAGCCAGACATACTCTGTAACAACGAAATTATACGCTCAGCATAAATTTCGCTTAAAGCAGCGCTGCTACTGCGCTACAGCAGCGAACAGTCTTTTGATTATAACTCGACAACTGTTTATCCGATCTTCACCATTCTTTTGGCGGATCGATAAGTAAACCTGATTACTAAATATGTTTAGAAAGAACGAACCATCTATCTTTAAGACTGCGGCAGATATAAAGCTTTTGCTAAATTGCGGGGGCGTGGCCAAAATTGAAAATAAACTTGATCTGCCTCTAGACATAAGAAGCATATGTCCCATACATGTCAAAACTCTATCTCTTACCATCACTGAGATCTGTGCGTTCATACGGAGAGACGGGCAGACGGACATGGCTTATCGACTCGGCTGTTGATGCTGATCCAGAGTATATGTATATACTTTATAGGGTCGGAGATGTCCGTCCGTCTGTTTCTATGCTATCTCCTCCTTCAGTCTTAAAGCTATCGCGTCCAAACTTTGCACACAGTCTTTTGATACAAATACGATGCACATTTGTCGGATTCGGCCGTATCGGTTAACTATAACATGTAGCTGCCATAGGAACAATCGGTCGAAAAACTAGTTCTAGTCAGAAAAACTTTTTTGTTTTCAATGCAAACGTCTCCAAACTCCGTAATTATTAGTTTTCTATGCTTTTCCATGATTCCACTAAGTTTGTTCGAAATCGAAATCGAAATGGTATAGCTGTCATAGAAAAGTGAGGAAGAAAAGTAGTCTTTGTGAGAAAAACTTCTTTGTTTTCAAAGAAAACGCCTCCAAACTATGTATTTCTTAGTTTGCTATGCTTCTTCATGATTCCACTAAGTTTGGTCGAAATCGGACAACTATATAGTATAGCTGTCATAGATAAGTTAGGTTAGAAAAGTGTTCTTGGTGAGAAAAACTTGTTTGTTTTCAAAGAAACTTTGTATTTCTTAGTTTGCTAAGGTTTTCCATGATTCCACTAAGTTTGGTCAAAATCGGATTTCTATATAGTATAGCTCTCCAAGAAATGCTAGGTTAGAAAAGTAGTCTTGGTGAGAAAAACTTGTTTGTTTTCAAAGAAAACGCCTCCAAACTATGTATTTCTTAGTTTGCTATGCTTCTTCATGATTCCACTAAGTTTGGTCAAAATCGGACAACTATATAGTATAGCTGTCCTAGAAAAGTAAGGTTAGAAAAGTAGTTTTAGTAAGAAAAACTTGTTTGTTTTCAGTGGAAATGCCCTTCAAATTAGTTAGAAGAACATGCTCTTAGTGTAAACAAACTTTGCCCAAGCCGAACTTTACTTTCCTCTATTTTTAAGTATTTTTTGGGTATAATGTGGCCGAAAGTGTAAGTTTTGACTCTTTTAAGAGCCGACCTCTACTATTCGTTTATCTCTCTTTCATTTTATGCTACAGTTTTACACCTTAACTTTATAATTTGCTATACCAAACAATTTTGCGATTTCTTAAAGCCAAGATGTGGCACTTTGTATACACGTGTTCAAAATTATTAAAGTGTTTACTGCCCAAAAGTATGCTATGCCAAATCGCTATTTGTATTGATTTTTGAAAATTTTCAACAACATCCATTGTATACCTTTGGTTGGACCAACATTTTCATCATTCTGAACACATTTATGCAAAATTTGATATTGGATTCTTGGAAATATATGTTATAGTTGATGTTAAAGATAAGTGCTACAATCAAAAACGAGCATAAAAGGGGTCAAAAATTTGATTTTTAAGCACTGCTTAGCTAACCTTTGTCTCAAATTAACAAAAATTTAGTTGTGATAGGCCACTACAGAAAACATATTTGAGTTTTGGGCATGGAAATCATGTTGGATCACCACCAGCTATTCAAAATACTGGACCTAGTTGAAGAGTTTATGTAAGTCCGGGCAAATTTGGGGCCTTTGCTATGAGTGCCTTCCGAAAACGATAGAATCTTCTCAGATCAGTTTACGCCGGCCTCATTAAGGACCCTAAGGTCTATGTGTGACCCCTTCTGGGTTCAGCCGGAACTACCTACCTACCTATGACATGAAGACAAACTCCCACTAAAAGACCAAACAATTTCTTGCCTCTCGATTTCGCTTTCAGTTTCCCAGTTGTTCATAAAACACACTTTTGCTGCTTTTCACTTCGAATGAAATATTGTAATTAAAATGGACGGCAAACGAATTGAGCGTTAAGCGCAAGCAGCGGGGGACCAGGCCAGCCAAAAGTTTCGTAATAAAAATCCAGTTAATAAACTCAACATCACACACACACACACACGCACATGACTGCTGCTAGGGCCAGAGCCAGAGCCTGTCTGCCCTTGCACGGGTTCATATAAGAAGTAAATTAAATAAAGTTCAGCTATTTCCTCTGAATTTTGTTTTCGAAAGGGTATTTTAATTAAATAGTCCGCGTTTTATTTTATGCAGCCAAAAAAAAAAGGAAAACAAAATGAGAAAAATCAAATAAAAATAAAAACGAAATAAAGTAAAATGAAAACTGAATTGAAAGTTTATGTCAGCGAAAAATGGCGGTTGTATCTGCGCCTGTGTGTGTGTGTGTGTGTGTGTGTGTGCTACACGAACGCCAAATATGTTTGAACAACTTTATTGTGCGAAATGCCAAACATTCTCCAACTTGTAGACGTGGCTGTCCCTGTCGGTGTGTGCGTGTGAGGGCGCCTCTCTCTCTCTCTCCCTCTCTTTCCCTCACTGTAGATTGCTGTGCGCGCAAATCTCATTTGAATTATAATGATGGCGCCGGCAGCTTTACACACACACACACACACAAACCCACACCCACATCCACAAACATTCACACGCATACCCCACAAACACGCACGAATGTTCTACGATATTTGTACCCGTTGAAGTCGACTTGCAAATTCGCTTCTGAAATTAGAAGCTTTAAGTTACAAGATAAACTACCGGGAGAGGTGTACTTTATATTTGCCTGGGTTTTATATCGTAACATGCCAGAAACTAACCTTGATATATCAAAATTTAATCGAAAAATAGAGGAAAGTTGTTTAACCTTGCAGCACGGTTTTTTAACTAGTTTGAAGGACATTTCTACGGCAAACAAACAAGTTTTTCTAACAAAAACTACCTTTCTAATCTTACTTTTGAATGACAGTTATACTATATAGATGTCCGACTTCGACCAAACTTGGTAGAATCATGAGAAAGCATAGACAACTGGGAAATACATAGTTTGGAGGCGTTTCCATTGAAAACAAAAAAGTTTTTCTCAGTAAGACTACTTTTCTAACATTACTTTTCTATGACAGCTATACTATATAGATATCCGATTCCGACCAAACTTGGTAGAATCATGAGAAAGCATAGACAACTAGGAAATACAAAGTTTGAAAGCGTTGTCTTTGCAAACAAAAAAGTTTTTCTCACTAGAACTAGTTTTTCGACCGATCATTCCTATGGCAGCTATAAGCTATAGTCATTCGATTTTGACAAAACTTTTTAGAATTGTGTGAAAGCTTATAAAATAAATCTATGCCAATTTTCAATAGGTTTACATTGAAAACAAAACAGTTTTTCTTACTAAGACAACTTTTCTAACCTTACTTTTCTATGGCAGCTATACTATATAGAAGTCCGATTTGGACCAAACTTTGTGGAATCATGAAAAGGCATATCAAACTAAGATATATAAAGTTTGGAGACGTTTGCATTGAAAACAAAAAAGTTTTTCTCACTAAAACTAGTTTCTCGACCGATCATTCCTATGGCAGCTATAACCTATAGTCATTCGATTTTGACAAAACTTTGTAGAATTGTGTGAAAGCTTACAAAATAAATCTATGCCAATTTTCAAGAGGTTTACATTGAAAACAAACAAGTTTTTCTTACTAAGACTACTTTCTAACCCTACTTTTCTATGACAGCTATACTATATAGATGTCAGAATTCAACTAAACTTGGTGGAATCATGGAAAAGCATAGCAATCTAAGAAATACACAGTTTGGTTGCGTTTCCATTAAAAACAAAAAAGTTTTTCTCACTAGAACTAGTTTTTCGACCCATCATTCCTATGACAGCTATATGTTATAGTCAGCCGATCCGGCCGGTTCGGTAAAGTGTGCAACGTATTTGTACCACAAGACTTTGTGCAAAATTTGGTCGTGATAGCTTTCAAGCTGACGGAGGAGAAAGCATAGAAACAGCCGGACAAGGCTAAATCCATTCAGCTCGTTATGCTGATCAAGAATATATATACTTTATGTGGTCGGAAATGTTTCCTTCTATGCTTTACAAACATCTGAACAATTTGAATATACCCGGTTCGATCTTGTACCTGGATTCAGTGACCTACTTAACTCGCTGCTTGAGCACTAGCCCAAAAAGTTGAGCGGGTTTGAACCCTTCCGAATTTAGGAAGGCTTTGCAGCCTTGCAGGCTTGCTTATACGAAGGATGCCTTTGTTGCTTGTGATTGGTGACTTTGTTGTTGTTCCCAGCAAATATCTTTTTTAACGCGGAAGTTAAGAATGCGATTCGCCAGTAGGTATGGCCTTACTTTAGCAATATCGCACTATTATCGCATTCTCATAACCCTACGGGAAGAAATGATCTCTTCTTAGCGAAAGGCACGCGATTCTTCCAGGAGTTAAGCATGTGATTCTTCCTAGAGGCAGGAATGCGGTTCTTCCACCGAAGATAAGCCATACGAATAAAAGGTGTTTCGAATTCGCACCTAAGCTGATTGAGCGTTGACGAAGTATTTTCATTTGGTTATATTGTAAAAAGTCGTTCCACTCATCTCAAGAAGAATCGCATTCGGGTCTACTTAGGGAGTGTTAAGCAATGTATCGCCTATTCTCAGATGGGATGATAACAAAAGGCGAGACCCCAAGGTGATTTTTGAGGGATATATCGCCAATTTACCGAATGGATGGAAAAAACGCTATAAGACATATCGCCAATTTATCCCTTTTATGATAAAACGAGAAAGCTAAGCTTACTTCGTCTGTGCCGAAGTTTTTATACCCTTGCAAGTGCTCGCTTAAATATTTTCAAAAAATACTTTTTCCCATTTTCCGACCGATCGTTCGTATGGCAGCTATATGATATAGTCAACCGATTTGGCCAAAAATTTGTAGAATTATGTAAAAGCATGTGAAACAAATAAATACAAAATTTCAGCAAGCTACCATTAAAAACTAGAAAGTTATTCTAACTAAGACTGTCTTTCAGACCTAGTTCAGACCTAGTTGCCCGATTTGAATAAAACTTGGTAGAATTATAAAAAAACATAGAAAACTTACGATTAGAAAGATTGGAGACGTTTCCATGGAAAAGAAAAAAGTTTTTCATACTAAAACTAGTTTTCCAAGCGATTGTGCCTATGGCAGCTATGAGATATAGTCAGCCAATCCGGTCGGTTCCGACATATTAGTAGTGTGCAGCAAAAAGAAGAGTCTGTGCGAAATTTCAGCTCAATAGCTTTAAAACTGAGAGACTAGTTCGGACGGACAAAGCTCAAACGACTCAGCTCGTCACCCTGATCAAGTATACACAGGGTGTCCCGGGAACTTATACAAGTATTTGAATGCCCAATAGAACACAAAAAAAGGAACATTTTTTGTTCTTGCTCCATGTGTCTAAATTAGACCGTTTATTAGTTACAGCGATTCGAAGTAAATGTAGTTTATTTCGAAACTACTTGTTGTAATAGTAAAATTTTTTTTAACTTATGAGTTTTCTTTCAAAAATTCGAATTTGATTGCATTTCAATCTTCTGAATTTCGAAAACAATCAAAAAATTTATTTGTCAATTCAGCTATGAAATTTTCAAATCGGGAGTACGCTGACATAGTGTTGTACTATGGCATGGCATGCTGCAATGCAACTGTTGCGCGGCGTATGTACGCAGAAGCCTTTCCACAAAGGCGTATTCCCAACGAAAGAGTATTTCCAGGTACGTACAATCGCCTAGCAGAAACTGGAAATGTGTCAAAACCAGCCGGCGACCGTATTCGAGGACACGACAAAAATGTTGAGGAGTCTGTTTTGTTGGCTGTTGAAGAAGATCCAACCACAAGCGTGCGTCAGTTGTCTCGCCGTTTAGGGGTTCAAAGAAATCGTGTCCATAGAGTGTTGAAAAATAATAGAATGCACCCATATCACTACCAGCCCGTGCAAGAACTGCATGAAGGTGATAGTCAGCGTCGTTTGGACTTTTGCAGATTTATGGTGGAAAATGATGAAGATTTTTATACTCTGTACCGTAGGTACATAGAGTATTATAAGTTTGTGCAAAAGTATGTAACATCCAGAAGGAAGCATCTCCGACCCCATAAAGTATATATATTCTTGATCAGCATCAACAGCCGAGTCGATATAGCCATGTCCGTCTTTCCGTCTGTCCGTATGAACGCACAGATCTCAGAGATGGTAAGAGATAGAGGTTTGACGTGTATGGGACATATGCTTCTTATGTCTGCAGGCAGATCAAGTTTATTTTCAATTTTGGCCACGCCCCCTCCCGCCCCCGCAATTTAGAAAAAACGTCATATCTCCCACAGTTTTGAAGATAGATGGCTTGTTCCTTCTGGACATATTTAGTTATTAGAATAACTTATCGATCCGCCAAAGGAATGAAGAAGATCGGATGAACGGTTTTCGAGTTATGATCAAAAGACAAAATTTCTTGGTACAGAGTATGTTATAGTCGGGCTTGACCGACTTTCTTTCTTGTTTTAAATGCATTTTATGGAGCGATGAGTCCACTTTTGACCGGGAAGGCATTGTTAATTCTCACAATTTGCATCATTATGCTACGGAGAACCCTCATGTGAAAATGCAGACGAAGCATCAAAGAAGATTTAGTTTCAATGTTTGGGCAGGTATCATTGGTAAGTAAGCTCAAACTCAGTATTTTGAGTAAGATTATAACGTGCACTGCTGTAGGAAACCATATCATAGGACCAGTTTATTTGCCGCAGAGGCAAAACAGTGCGGACTATCTTGATTTCCTTCAAAACCGCCTTGATGTTTTGTTGTATCGTAAAAGACTTTTAGAACCAACAATATGGAGAAACGGCAGAAACGGTCCCATTCAATTGCCACGTAGGTCACCCGATTTAAGTCCCTTGGACTATTTTATTTGGGGAAGAGCCAAGGAGCTAGTGTACACTGAAGAGATATTGAATATTGAACAATTAAAGGAAAAAACCGACAATGCATTTCAAACAATGAAAACTGAAATTCAGCTAAACGTCACTACGACTGAAATTAGAAGGCGTTGCGAAATGTGCATTAGTGTCGAAGGTTCTCATTTTGAGAAAAAGTTGATTTTTAATTTATTTTTTTGAAATGTCAAAATAAATTTTAATGAGTTTTAAAACAATTAGTTTCGAAATAAACTGAATTTACTTCGAATCGCTGTAACTCATAAACGGCGCAGTTTAGACACATGGTGCAAGAACAAAAAATGTTCCTCTTTTTGTGTTCTATTGGACATTTAAATACTTGTAAAAGTTCCCGGGACACCCTGTACAATATATAGTTTATGGGGTCGGAAATGAATATTTCTATGCGTTGCAAACTTCTGGGCAAAATTATAATACCCTTTGCAAGGGTAGCGAGCGATACCTAAGATATTTTGTTTGTGTAAATCGCCAAAACTATCTCCCAAATTCTTCCCTCAAGCTATTGCCAAACTCTCGCATTGGCGAAGAGAGTTAAGTTTATTATTTTGTTTCATTTGTATTGGTGTCTACTACTACCAGTAAGCTGGCACTGGGAACCTTTTAAGTTTAAGCCGCTATTTCGATTTGGGGAGACGATTTGTAGAGTGGGCAAAGATAAGCATTAGAAAACAAAAGTCTAACAATACTTCAACATGATCTCTTGGCTTTAAGTTGATTTCGTGGCCCGGGCAATTCTGGATGATATTTGTATATCGATAACGGTTTACGTTTGATTCGCTTAAACCAGCTTATAATAGTTGTTTTGGTTGAATACCCTGATAATTGCATCTGGCAAAGAATGATGATCCAACAGCTCCATTTTGTTCAATGAAAATGGCAAATCGAAATGCTTTAAATGTTGACTTGAGCATATCAAGGCTTCATTTGGTGGGCAACAATTATTGACAGGCTTTTCCAATCACTTGGCAAATTGTTGTACCCCACTGAGCTATTGTATGGTAAATTGAACGAATCGACACATATTGCTTATACAAACCAAATATATCATGATAAATGCCCTGCAAAGTATGCTACATTTATTTATTCTTACATTAACTATTTGAACTGTATTTGAAGTCAGTGTCGGCCCAAGCACTAGGTAAGCCACTTTATTTCGTGTTTGTGCCAAAAATAAGAGAAAAACTATTCTGAAATGTTGCTTTTTTCAAAAACATAGCATACTTTAAAGGGCATTAAGCCCAATACGATAGCGTCTCCATTCTACCCCGACTAATTGGCAGGGTATAGCAGCAAAAACCAAAAAATAACAACAAAAAAAAAGTATTCCTAGCTTTTGCCTGCTTCGTTTCCCTCCCCTCCCGCCGACATAAAACCACGAGGAAGTGCACAAAAAATAAAATAAATATATATGTATATATATATATATATGTATGGGGGGCAAAAGAAGTGCCTACATACCTGAACATGCTTGAGGCGGCAGTGGAAATATTAACGTCGTTGAGCTCTTGCGCCTGGCGACCGCACAGCCCAGCGATTGTGGCTTGAAGCTTCGCAGCTGTTGCATAAAATCGGAGCACTCCATTAGGGCCACGTCGGCGAAATGCAGGTCGCACAGTATTTGGTTCTGTGTGTGAGTGTGCCAAGAAAGGACGAAAGCAGGCATGAGTGAGTGAGAGAGAAAGAGCAAGACAGGACTTATACACATATGCATCAGCTGGGACTGGGACCGGGACTGTTGGGTGGGTGTGTGTCCCGCTTCCATTCGATGCGTAATGAGTTCATTTTTATGGCAAATGAGCAAATGCATTTGTGATGAGGCACACACACACACGCATGTCCTTTGTTCATTCCTACATACCTTGAACCTTCTGGCGCGCTTCTGGTTGGGGCCAGTCAAATTCAAACCACATGAATTGCAGCGCAGACATTCCTCATGATAGTGATTGTTATCATAGAGCGGAGATGGTTCTGAAAAGAGCAAAATGCAATGGAAATATGTAATTCTGGTTAACCGAACAATGCCAACAATGCGGGGGGGGAGTCTCAATTACAAGCGGAAATGAGCTTCGGGGCTAACATTTTCGCCTGTTCGAGTTGATGAATGGCAGCTGATGGGGGATTTGCTTTCCTCTGCGGAAATCATAATTTAATGAACAGCGCAAGCGGAAACAGGGAACACCTAAACGTGCGTTGTACATTTCATATTTCGTCCTTATACCACATCCACATCCCCGTGGCTCGCAGAAGGGTCTATGCTATGCTATATACGCACATCAAGTTTATTGGGTTCGGCCAGCGGCCTCATCAAATCATAATGATCCGCTTTTGGCGTCATAATAATTTTGTTATTTGGCCGAAATGGAGAAGCCAACATTTGGTCTGTGCGTGTGTGTGTGTGTGTGTGTGTTATTGATTGTCATTCAATTTGAGCCTGGATAAATTGTTAATCAAGCAGAAGCAGCAGCAGCAGCATTCCAAAATCAAGCAGAAATGATTATGACAACTCCCCAATGCGAAAGACAATTAATTAATCGAATTGATAGATTTGTCAAATGGAAACCGTTTATGATGGCTGATGAATGGACACACATGCTACATCTTGCCACGCTTTTGGGCATCTTTTGGTAGAGTCTGACAAAAAGCATGGAGGTAAACAGGTAAGGCTTAGGGTTAAGCAGCTGGAGTTGGGTTTGGTTTTCAAATCCAACCTAAAATCCTATGAAATATAGTCTAAAACAAGAAAGAAAGTCGGGCGAACCAACGAAATGATACGCTCAGCATAAATTTTCATGCTGCAGTAGCAGCTGAAAGCAGCGCTGCTACTGCGCTGCAGCTGCGAACAGTCTTTTGATCATAACTCGACAACCGTTTATCCTATCTTTACCATGCCTTTGGCGGATCGATAAGTAAACCTCATTACTAAGTATGTCCAGAAGGAACGAACCATCTATCTTTAAAACTGTGGGAGATATGATGTTATTTCTAAATTGCGGGGGCGTATGAGGGCGTGGCCAAAATTGAAAATAAACTTAATCTGCCTGCAGATATAAGAAGCATATGACCCATACCTGCCAAACCTCTATCTCTCAACATCACTGAGATCTGTGCGTTCATACAGACAGACAGACGGTCATAGCTTTATCGACTCGTCTGTTGATGCTGATCAAGAATATATATACTTTATAGGGTCGGAGATGCTTCCTTCTGGCTGTTACATACCTACAGTACAGAGTATAACTACAGCATAAGGAGAGCAGAGGATTCCATAAGAAGATAAGGGCAATAAACACCTTTTCACCGGAATAACTGGCATACAAAAGTCGGTCAGGGATGAATTCAGCTTGCGCTCATGTTACTTTCAGAGAAATGCATGGTAACAAGTAAGAAAACCTCCCATGGATTGTATATACATATATCTAATAAATTTTGATTAAGTGCTGCCCATAACTGCTACATTCAGTGCTGCCCAGTCTCCCGGTTGAACCATTGTGAAATCAGTAAACATTTTAGTAGAGACGGAATCTCCATCTCAGATAGTTCCAAGAGGGGTTGAGTAGAAAAAGGGGTGACCAAATGTTTTGAGTGCTGGACACTTCTCCTCTTCCTCACACTTGCAGGCTTCTACAGAAGTCATCCAAGCTTGCTGCATGTCTATCGATAAGGCAGTGACCCGTTAGGGCTGCGACTAGAAGTGATATATTTCCTCTGCTTTAACGTCAAAGGCTTCCCAGGTCGAACCTGGGCCACGTGACCCTAGCTACAGCGCAAACCGGAAGGTTGTTCCATCGTTCAGTAGCCAGGCACCAGATTTCAATTCTTGTGATTAGTCTTGTGCCCTGTCTAGCCAGCCTGTTGGCTGACTTGTTTCCCTCAATGTTGCGGTGACCAGGCACCCAGATAAGTTGGATACAGATTTGCCGAGCGATCTCATTTAAGGATCTATTGGCATTATTGGTGTAAGAGTCAAGCGCCCTTAGCGCTGCTGGAATGTCTGAGTAGATGTATATAATCCTTTCTATGAACATGAGTGTGCTGAGATATTTGGCCAACAGTTCTGCTTGGTACACTCTGCTCTGGTCAGGGAGTCGTAGAGATACTTCCATATCTAGGTGGGCGAAGAAAACTTCCCCTCCTACCACCTAGCCACCTACCTTAGCACGCTAGCAATCAGGGAAGGAAACATCTTCATATACTCAGACAGTCAAGCCGCTCCTTAAAGCCCTTGACTCATACACTAAGAATACAAAAACGCTTACTGAATGCCGCTCATCTCTAAAAGAGATCGCCAGAGACTACAGCAATCACCTTATATGGGGTGCCTGGAGGGAAACGTAACTGGCCAGAATAGGTACCACCAACGAGCTCCATTCAGAGAAGAGCACGATAGGAATGCCCATGGCAACATTTAAGCTGACACACGAAAGCTATCCCTTCTGTGCGGTAGCGAGACTTACGTGGCCAACACTAGACCTAAAGCGTACAACCACGCTTTTACGCCAAAGAAGGGAACACATATCGCTTCTGGTGGGAACCTTAGGCCTAGGCCTAGGCGCCACTCACCAAGATTTCAGCAGAAGCTGCAGGTATGAAGAAGAGGAGGAAACAGTACATCAGCTACTCTGCCATTGCCCCGCCCTGAGTAGAAGGCAACCTCTCCTACTCAATCTCTCGGAGACATCCGAACTAGAGGCTGGGATCTCTAAAAATCATTCTGTCCACACAATGGTTCAGTAACGTTAGGGTTAACAGGGAACATATTTGGGTGGTAGGGCGACTTGTCGCTCTCAGCCATCGCAAACTAGCCTAAGTGTTGTGAATCCAACATAAGTTTCAATTGAATAGTCTATCCATCAGTTTGAGTTTAATCGAAAGCTGCAAAACCATCCAAATAATCAACATTTTGCATATCCTTTGGATGATTTTTAGCTCTGTTGAATGATTAAAAGTATATTTAAGACATATCCCTTCCAAATGGATAACGGAAATCGTGCAATTTATATTTTTCAGTATCCTTTGTTATTCTCTGTGTCTGATGAAACTTGTCCAACTTTGCCTTTGGTGACTTTCTCTTGTGCGAAAATTCAAAGGCTCACAAGCCGAGAGATTGAGAGAAGCTCAGCCCTCTGAGGCTGGAAAGATCATTATAAAACGAGAAAGCTAAGCTAACTTCGTCTGTGCCGAAGTTTTTATACCCTTGCAAGTGCTCGCTTGAATATTTTCAGAAAATACTATTTTTCCCATTTTCCGACCGATCGTTCGTATGGGAGCTATATGATATAGTCATTCGATTTGGCCAAAAATTTGTAAAATTATGTAAAAGCATAAGAAACAAACAAATACAAATTCAGCAAGCTACCATTAAAAACAGAAAAGTTTTTCTAACTAAAACTGTTTTCCAGACCTATCTTTTGTATGGCAGCTATACCATATAGTTGTCCGATTTTGATAAAACTTGGTAACATTGTAAAAGAACATAGAAAACCTACGATTACAAAGTTTACAAAGGAGACGTTTCCATGGAAAAGAAAAAAGTTTTTCATACTTCATACTTGTTTTCCGACCGATTGTTCCTATGGCAGCTATGAGATATCGTCAGCCAATCCGGTCGGTTCCGACATATTAGTAGTGTGCAGCAAAAAGAAGACACTGTGCAAAAATTTCAGCTCGATAGCTTTAAAACTGAGAGACTAGTTCGGACGGACAAAGCTCAATCGACTCAGCTAGCCACCCTGATCAAGAATATATATAGTTTATGGGGTCGGAAATGTATATTTCTATGCTTTGCAAACTTCTGGTCAAAATTATAATACCCTTTGCAGGTGTATAAAAATGATAGTCCAATAATCGATAACTTGTCGAGTCACTACCTCAAAAGTCACGGATGCAGGTGCAGTCAATTTGAATGCAACTTTTTTGTTACTATTAGTCTCCAAACAGACAGACAGACAGACGCATATGGCTTTATGGACTCTTCAGTTGATGTTGATAAAGAATATATATACTTTATGATATCGGAGATGCTTCCTTCTGCCTGTTACATACATTTGCACGACTTTAGTATACCCTTTTTACTCTACGAGGAACGGGTATAAATATGTCAAGTGTCTAAGCTAATCTAATCTAGCCATAAACTCGGAAAATGGGCGGAAAACTGTTGTATGCAACTATTTGGTTTATCATTCGATTAGATATATTATATATCATAAATGTTTTGGAATGGTTTCTTACACATAGTCTAGGCCTATGAATGAAGTGAAAGGAATACCTTTTAGGAACATTTTTCAATGGGTAAAGTAAGCAACTGGTTTAGCAAAGTCTGTGGATGATATGTAGTAGTTATAGCTACACAGGCAACTAGCAATTCGGTTGTGCCAAACCTCCTTTAAATTCGAAGACTTTCACTCCACACGAATCAGTCGTCAGTTGAGAAAAGACCTAACTCTTCCCCTTCGTCGATATAATTCAACTTGTGTGTGCTGCCACACCACTGTGCACCACATACAATACACATTCCCGCATACAGGCCAGACCAAGCCAGGCCAGACCAGAAAAGTTGGCCAGCGAAAAAGGGCAAAGTGCGGGCCCTTGCCTGGCTGAACTGCGGCGAGTCCCGAAAAACTTTACGCATATTTTTGCATTAATGAACTTGACTATTTTACAGCAGTCGGCTAGAAGGAACAAAAAATTTGCATTTGACAGGATGCCAGGCAGGGCAAGGCCATTGTTCTGCCCTGCCACAGCAGCAGCAGCAGCTTCTTACGCCTAATTTGTGGGCCAGGCCCAAAACTAAACTAATGCAATGAATGTCCAGAGATTAAAACAGAGACAGACAGAAGAGAATGCATTGCCAGGTGTCAACGGTTAAACTTATTCATCATTTGGCGAGTCCTTGAGGAAAAGCATATAAAAACTTCCTCGCCAAACAAGTTTCATTTCGCCAGTTGCCAGTTTTTCTTGTTTTATTGACTAATTGAAAAGTGTCACAATCCGAGTGACCTGCCACTGCCTTTGTCTCCGCTTTCATGCTCATTTACTTTTATGACATGGCAACTTTGCATCTGCAATTTGCAGGCCATATAAATTCATGACTTTGATAAATCATCAGCTAATGACCGAATAGAATGGAAAACTTCTGGATCTTAGTGCTGAACATAAAAAAAAAGAAGAAGAAATGCATGACAGGGCAGCTCCTCCTGTCATATACTCCCCCCGTCCCCCCGTCCCCCCGTCCCAACGGCATGGTTTAAAAGGGCGTTGCACACTGAAATCATACTTTGTGTTTCGTTGAGGTCGAGTGGAGGGGACGGAGAGTGAGGGCAGACTGTAAATGCAATTTGTTTAGTGCAATAGTTGCAAATAAGTAGCATTTACCCCAGGGAAAGGGCGTAATTGTGCGTGAATAATGTGGCACACAGAGAGGAGTTGGTTGGTGGGAATGGTGGGGGTGAGTGTGAAGCTGGTGCTCGTTTTTTTTTGCCTGCATCTGGCATTTTCATTATTCATGCGGATATTTTTTAAGAATTTCTTTACAAATTTAGTAGAGGGAAGCGAACTAGTTGAACAACACTTCAAAACTGAGTTCTAAGTAAGAGGGATTGGAAGTAATATCGTGTTGTTGGCATTTTGAGTCACTTTGAGTTAAGTATGAAACGTTTTTTTACTACTTTTAAGTAGTTCTTGCGGGTAGTTATATAGCTATAACTATATAACTACGAGTTTTGAAGACGTTTTCCTAGAAAACAACAAGCTTTTCTACATAAAACTAGTTTTTCGACCGATTGTTCCTATGACAGCTATATGCTATGGTCAGCAGATTCTGCTTTAAGCTTTGTAGAATTGCTTGAAAGCATTAGACATGTATATAGGCCAAATTTGAAGTCGTTTCCCTTACAAACAAAAAAGTTTTTCTTATCTTTTGTCTTTCAGATATCTTATATAGTGGCCCGATTTATATAAAAACTATTGGAATGGTCAAGAATCTCAGTAAACTAAAAACCACGCAGTTTGAGGACGTTTCCATTGAAAACCAAAAGTTTTTTCCTCTAAATCTAGTTTTCCGACCGATTGTTCCTATGACAGCTATATGCTATGGTCAGCCGATTCTGCTCTATACTTTGTAGAACTGCATAAAAGCATAAGACATGTAAATGTGCCTAATCAGAAGACGTTCTCCTTGCAAACACAAAAGTTTTTTCTACCTTTAGCCTTTCAGATATCCTATATAGTGGACCGATTTATATCTAAACTTTTTTAATGGTCAAGAATCTTAGTAAGCTTTAAAACACGTAGTTTGAAGTCGATTCCATTGAAAACCAAAAGTTTTTTGCTCTAAATCTAGTTTTTCGACCGATTGTTCCTATGACAGCTATATGCTATGGCCAACCGATTCTGTTTAATCTCTATAGAATTGCATGAAAGCGGAAGACATGTATATAGGCCAAATTTGAAGACGTTCTTCTGGCAAACACAAAAGTTTTTCTTATCTTTTGTCTTTCAGATATCCTATATAGTGGCCCGACTTATATAAAAACTATTGGAATGGTCAAGAATCTCAGCAAAACTAAAAACCACGTAGTTTGAAAACGTTTCCATTGAAAACCAAAAGGTTTCCTCCATTAAACTAGTTTTTCGACCGATTGTTCCTATGACAGCTATATGCTATGGCCAACCGATTCTGTTTAATCTCTATAGAATTGCATGAAAGCGGAAGACATGTATATAGGCCAAATTTGAAGACGTTCCCCTTGCCAACACAAAAGATTTTCCTACCTTTAGCCTTTCAGATATCCTATATAGTGGCCCGACTTATATAAAAACTATAGGGATTGTCAAGAATCTCAGTTTGAAGAAGTTTGAAAACGTTTCCAATGAAAACCACAAGTTTTCTGCATAAAACTAGTTTTTCGACCGATTGTTCCTATGACAGCTATATGATATGGTCAACCGATTTAGATCCAACTTTGTAGTATTGGATAAGAGCATATAAGATACCAAAATGTCACATTTCAAGACTTTATCGTAACAAGCAAAATAGTTTTTCTTAACAAAAATCAATTTTTTTATAAGAGAAATCGGCCCTTAGATGAGACTTGAATGGTTTTGACCATTCGAATTGAAACAAACCATAAGTTATCATTATCTCATTGCTGAATGATGTATGTCGATTAAATAGTACGCTCCTCACCTATCACTTACTTCACATATCACCCCAGCACATGTCCACATTTGTAATGTGTGTGATTATACAATTGCAATTTCGCAACCGTATACCACGCGTATGCGTTTAAATACCTGCATGTTAAACAAATGCCCACAAAGCGGACGCCAACCTGTCATTAGCCCTCCTCAGCTCAGCTACTTGGCCATGCCAATGAAGGCTTTGCGTGTTATCCTTCATTTTGTCGCAGTTTGCTGATTAATGCAGTGCAATTAAATTGAAGCATGTCATTTACTCTAATTGCTGTCATGTGGCTGATCCCATATTGATGATGACCCAAGGCTACGGCACCGCCTTTGCATATTTAGATGGTTCAGCTGGGATCCCAGTTGAGCACAGCTCAAGGATTTTCTGCAAGTCTCACATTAAAAATTGACATTGATCAAACTAGAAACAAGTTTGGCCATATAAAGTTATAACAGAGCAACTTAAAAGTGATAGCTGTAAGCTTTGATTCCAGATGATACACAAATTTGTTTCGGCGCACTACTTTATTCCAATAAGACAACTATTCATTAGCATTTGGATATCAAATCGGCTCGGCCGTAGTTTGTATACCCTTGCATCACATGTTTCTAACTAATTTGAAGGACACTTCCACTATAAACCAACAAGTTTTTCTTACTCAGACTAGTTTTCTAACCTAACTTTTGTATGACAGCTATACTATATAGATGTCCGATTTCGACCAAACTTGGTGGAATCATGGGAAAGCATAGCAAACTAAGAAATACAAAGTTTGGAGGCGTTTTCTTTGAAATCCAACAAGTTTTTCTCACTAAGACTACTTTTCTAACCTAACTTTTCTATGGCAGCTATAAGATATAGATGTCCGATTTCGACCAAACTTGGTGGAATCATGGGAAAGCATAGCAAACTAAGAAATACAGAGTTTGGAGGCGTTTCCTTTGAAAACAAACAAGTTTTTCTTACTCAGACTAGTTAACTAACCTCACTTTTCTATGTCAGCTATAGGATACAGATGTCCGATTTCGACCAAACTTGGTGGATTCATGAGGATGCCTTGAAAACTAAGAAAAACAAAGTTTGGAGGCCTTTCCATTGAAAACAAACCAGTTTTTCTCACTAGGACTACTTTTCTAACCTTACTTTTCTATGGCAGCTTTACTATATAGATGTCTGATTTCAATAAAACTTGGCAGAATCATGGATAAGCATAGAAAACTGGTAAATACGTATTTTGGTGACGTTTGCATTGAAAACAAAGAAGTTTTTCTCACTAAAACTAGTTTTCCGAGCGATCCTTCCTATGACAGCTATCTGCTATAGTCAGCCGATCCGGCCGGTTACGACAAAGTGTGAAGCGTATTTGTTCTAAAAGACTTTGTGCAAAGTTTGGTCGTGATAGCTTTAAAACTGACAGAGGATATGGGACAGAAACAGAGCATTATAATGCTTCTTGATCAGCTGTTTAACCATAACCATAACCATTGCCAAAGGAACGAAATCGTGATGAAACCCCCAAGAAAACTCTCCCATCAGGTGTACAGCATTTCCGTCAGAACTCCGCCAGCAAACATTGCTTATCAATATCAAAATTCTAAAACAGTGCCTGAAACTAGTTTTGTGTATTATTCTCCTAGTAGTTTTGGTTAGTTGTTGGTTGACCCATATCTTTGATTAGAGGTAGATGACCTGTAGCCTGGTTTAATAACAGCAGAGTTGTTCCTCCTATAAACACCATTTTCTTTGCCCTTTCATTCACTTTGAAAATCTGCTCTAAGCATACTTTAACAAGCAGCCCAGCTTCTCTGCACTCTTATGCCCTTTAATGATGCAAGCACTAGCGACTGGTATCCATGGATTTGCAACTAGTTGCACCAACTTTAAGCAGCTTAAGTTGTTGCGCTCAGCATTCTGCAGCTGAAAATCCGCTTAAGTTTGATCTGTTTGTGAAATGTATCAATTGTAGTTGGCCAGATACTTGGAATTCCCCGGGAGCATTGAGTTGTGGAAAAATAAAACTGTAAACGCCATTTAAGTGGCAAAAATAAAACAAGCTGCGGCAAGTCCCTGTGTGTATGCATCTATGAATACTCCAGCCCCAGTCCCAGCTCCAGTCCCAGCCCCAGCCCCAAGCTAAGCCATTTACATGAAAGACTCTGTCAGAACGGTGGGTTGGACGGTAGGGGGAGCCAGCATATGTATATGTAGATTTAAGCTCTAGGCGGCCACAAAACAAAAAAAAAAGGAAAGGGGCAAAGCATGGACTTCTGGTGGCGGGGCGGGGTCGGGGGGAAATGGGAAAAGTTCAAACCCAAAGTGCAACAAAAGTTAATTCAGTTTTGAAATGGTTTTGAAGCGTGCACGTTGTTGATACACACCGGATGAAGCGGCTGGGTGTGAGAACTTGTAGTTTGGTTCCCAAAACTTGATCAAAACTTTCTTTTTTGGCTCGGGATTTCTTTCTTTTTGCGCAAAGACTTGCGTGCCGAGTATATTAACATGGCTGGGGGGGCGGGGGCGGGGGCGGGTTAATAGGGCAGGGCATCGCATCCAAGGTGAGTCGGGCTTTTGCAATCTTTGCCATTCACTCACATCCTCGCTCCATCAATGTCAGCTCAGTGTGCGCCCACGCCGCCATCCTGCATAAACTTTTTGTCCTCATTCTGCTGGCGTTGTTTGTCGTCGTCCCTCCCCGCCCGCCTTCTATTATCCTTGCGCTTGCTTGTTGTAGTTAAATCATTCGAAATTTTATTGAGTAAACTGTTTTGTAATTATTTTCATCTGCTGCCACGTCATGTCCTCCCCCCGTCCCCCCCAGCCGGTGTCAACGTCGCCAACTCATCTTTCGGGGCACAGGAACTGCTCCAATTAGCAAAAGCGACAACATGTTGCGGTCCTTCGTGCCACTTTTTCGCCCCCTCCGACATGTCAGGCACAACTTGGTGAAAGATTTGTTGGCTGACAGACAACAGCCAAACTGTATCGGACGATTGGAACTGAGCTTGGGTTGCTCTCGTTCGGTGTTTGCGGATTTGCTTCGTTGAAATTTTTGTGGTGGAGTAAATCAAAAAGTTTGGCCCGTTTAAAGGCAAACGGCTTATGGCCATCAATGTGGGACGTGGGATTTGGGTGGAGGCTGGGTCAAGCCACGGTTGGTTTAAGCATGTGTTGAATATTGCATGTCAATCAAATGGCGGGGAAAAACTAATGAGAAATTAATGATAGCGTGGAGGAAAGTTAATCAAAGTTAATGCTTCTCAGTTCTTAAGAGTTCAGAGCAGATGGTGGCTCGATGATCAAATCAAACGATTTGGAACAGATTTGCAATTGATATAGCAATTGATAGTGATGTTTCGGGAACAAATTGTGCACTTCCAGTGCTTGCCTGAAGAGTGCTCGATGTCAAGGAGTGGAGCTTTCGGTTGCAAGACCGAACTCTTGAGGCTCTACTAAGCAAGTTTGCCAACAGTTACTCAAATTTTCTTGGTATGTTCCAGATGTTTGTAATGCAAAGAAGAAAACATCTCCGACCACATAAAGTATACATCTTCTTGATCGGCAGGACGCACTGAGTTGATTTAGCCTTGTCCGTCTGTTTCTAGGCTATCTTCTCCGTCAGTTTTAAAGCTATTGCGACCAAACTTTGCACAAAGTATTTTAGAACAAATACGCTGCACATTTGTCGAAACCGGCCGGATCGGCTGACTATAACATATAGCTGTCATAGGAAAGATCAGTCGAAAAACTAGTTTTAGTATGATAAAATTTCTTGTTTTCAATGCAAACGCCTTCAAACTTTGTATTTCTTAGTTTGCTATGCTTTTCCTTGATTCCACCAAGTATGGTCGAAATCGGACATCTATATAGTATAGCTGTCATAGAAAAGTGAGGTTAGAAATGTAGTCCTAGTAAGAAAAACTTTTTTGTTTTCAAAGGAAACGACTCCAAACTTTGTATTTCTCAGTTTTCTATGCTTTTCCATGATTTCAAAAAGTTTGGTCGAAATCGGACATCTATATCCTATAGCTGTCATAGAAAAGTAAGGTTAGAAAACTAGTCTGAGTAAGAAAAACTTTTTTGTTTTCAATGGAAACGCCTCCAAACTTTGTATTTCTTAGTTTGCTATGCTTTTCCTTGATTCCACCAAGTATGGTCGAAATCGGACATCTATATAGTATAGCTGTCATAGCAAAGTGAGGTTAGTGAGAAAAACTTGTTTGTTTTCAGTGGAAATGTGCTTCAAATTAGTTAGAAAAACGTGCTGCAAGGGTATACAAGGTATACGTCTATTTTTATACTCTGTACCGTAGGTACATAGAGTATTATAAGTTTGTGCAAAAGTATGTAACAGGCGGAAGGAAGCATCTCCGACCCCATAAAGTATATATATTCTTGATCAGCATCAACAGCCGAGTCGATATAGCCATGTCCGTCTGCTTGTCCGTATGAACGCACAGATCTCAGAGATGGTAAGAGATAGAGGTTTGACGTGTATGGGACATATGCTTCTTATGTCTGCAGGCAGATCAAGTTTATTTTCAATTTTGGCCACGCCCCCTCCCGCCCCCGCAATTTAGAAAAAACGTCATATCTCCCACAGTTTTGAAGATAGATGGCTTGTTCCTGCTGGACATATTTAGTTATCAGGATAACTTATCGATCTGCCAAAGGAATGAAGAAGATCGGATGAACGGTTTTCGAGCTATGATTAAAAGACAAATTTTCTTGGTACAGAGTATGTTATAGTCGGGCTTGACCGACTTTCTTTCTTGTTCCTTGTTGAACTTTCAATGTTGCTTACGGTGCGTATACGTAATGTTGACAGCAAATGTTTTGTGCCGCGTCGCGCACATTAATACTGATATTTTGTTTGAAGTTTTTTTGTCTGTAAGACAATAGAAACTTGTTAAGGGGGCATCCCCTCTCTCTTTATTTCCATTTTGTGCTTAAAAAGTGCACCCCAAAGTACAAACAGCTAGAAAGAAGCATAAAGTTTGTAACTACGGGACATAGTTACGCAGTTAATAGGATTGGTAGGAATCAAATGAACTATAATAAAGAATGTTGTCTCAAAGTTCATTTCTTAGTTTTATTCATTATTTTCAGTTTCTTTTCTCTCACCAACTCCGGCGAGTTAGGTTCTAAGACCGGTTTGCTGGTGAAAAATGTTATTGCTTGATCAAGCAGTGAATAATGATGTATCAGATAAACCCCTACAGTTCATTTGATTGAAGATTTGTTTGGTTTTTTTCCTTTTTTATATTGTTATTTTCATAAAATCAAATTAATGCTGCTGCTGGCACGCAAAGCTGGAGGAACACACACACACACACACACACACATAAATCGAAATGTGGAAGGCAGCCTAAATGCTGTTTCACTAATTGAAGTAACTTGGCCTCCAGGTGGCAAATGGGTTGAATATGGCGAAGGAGAAGGCATTTCTCTGGCTTCGGCTCAATTAACACCGTACGAAATGACCGACTATAGATTCATTAAAATACAACCAAACGAGGAAGACAGGATACCACACGCGCACACAGACACACGCACGCACACAGACACACCTGGGGGAGACAAACAGAGAGTCAGTTCAAACAGTGTGTGTGTGTGTGTGAGTGTATTTTAGTAATTTGGATTAAACATGCAGTCCGGCAGGAAGAAGGACAACGGCGACGACGACAACGACAATAGAAAATCACCTGACCCATTAAGCAGCAACGCTTACAACAATGTATGTGTGTGTGTGTGTGTGTGTGTGAGCCTGTTGGAGTTTGAAGTTATTGCCTGGGCTCCTTCTTTGTTGTACATGGCCCTAACCAGACGCTAAGAATTTAATTAAGTTCTGCCCGTTGTGATCAGCCCCACACAAACAACAAGTCACACATTTTGCAACACTTTCGCTCATTTAATCAGGCTGCAGCCATCAAATATACAGGATTATCAGCCAAACTTGGCCAATCTTCCAGCTGAAAAATGTGCGTTTCATTTACTATCATCAAAAAGAGGCCAGAGGCCTCGAGGCTCCGAGGCTCTTGTCATGATCAACGTTCGAATTGTGTTTGTGTCCTGGCCGTTTGTCAACTTGTCCATTGATTTAGTGTCAGCTCCAACCAAGTATTAAATGTGCTCGGCAACTGTGGAGCATATTTGTGCACTCTCAGCCCAAAAGCCAAAGTGGTTTTTGTTCTCTTACCTGAGAAAATTGAGCTCATCTTCTACTAAATGGCAACGTTTTTCCTTCTCATTTTGTATTTCTCGTATGTGTTTTCCTATGAAATTTCTAGTGTGAGGGCTGCTGCTGCTGCTGCTGTCGACAGCACGAAAAGTTTGTTTGAAGTTAAAAACTAAGGGGAGATTGACTGAGGGAAGTGAAGCACACAGCATTTTAAGGGGGCTTACTTGGGTTTCCCGGATTTATAACAAATTAAATCAAAGTTTGATAAACTTTGGTAAATGAAGAGACGTGTATAATATACCCTCTATCCACATTAGCAGCAGCGAACATTCTTTTGCTTATAGCTTGACTATAGTTAAGTTCATTCTAAGTGCTAAATATATACAAAAGGTACGAATATTACACTAATCTTAACCATATTTGTATAAAGAACACCAGCAATTTGTAGGTGATTCAAGGAACAGCCAGCCAGCTAATGTTTCTGAAGTTCTAAGATTAGCTTTAAGGCCTCAATGGACTTGCAAGGTAAAGAGACAATTTATACAAAAGTTGAGGAATAAATATTAGAGGAAAGTTAACTTAGGGTCGGCCTTTAAGGCCTAATGTCCTTGAAGGACATTTCCACTGAAAATCAACAAGTTTTCAGCTATACAATATAGATGTCCGATTTCGACCAAACTTGGTGGATTCATGAGGAAGCTTAGAAAACTAAGAAAAACAAAGTTTGGAGGCCTTTCCATTGAAAACAAACAAGTTTTTCTTACTAAGACTACTTTTCTAAACTTACTTTTCTATGGCAGCTATACTATATAGTTGTTCGATTTCAACCAAACTAAGTGGAATTATGGGAAAGCATAGCAAACTAAGAAATACAAAGTTTGGAGGCGTTTTCTTTGAAAACAGAAGAGTTTTTCTCACTAAGACCACTTTTCTAACCTCACTTTTCTATGACAGCTATACTATATAGATGTCCGATATCGGCCAAACTTGGCAGAATCATGGGAAAGCAACGCAAACTAAGAAATACAAAGTTTGGAGGCGTTTTCTTTGAACACAGAAGAGTTTTTCTCACTAAGACCACTTTTCTAACCTCACTTTTCAATGACAGCTATCCTATATAGATGGCCGATTTCGACCAAACTTGACAGAATCATGGAGAAACGTGGAAAAGACGTTTCCAAGACGTTTCCTTTAAAAACAAAAAAGTTTTTCTTACTAGAACTAGTTTTTCGACCGATCGTTCCTATGGCAGCTATATGTTATAGTCACCCGATCCGGCCAGTGCCGACAAATGTGTAGCGTATTTGTTGTAAAAGACTTGGTGTAAAGTTTGGTCGCAATAGCTTTAAAACAGAGGGAGAAGATGGCATAGAAACAAACGGACAAGCCCAAATCAACTCATTTCGTGTTGCTGATCAAGAATATATATACTCCATGTGGTCGAAAATGCTTCCTTCTATGCGTTACAAGCATCTGAAAAATTTTAATATACCCTCAGCCAGTTTATAAAAACCAACTATCTGTATTAGCGAGGCCCAAAGGCTAGCCCTAAAAATAATCCATACGCAGCGTAAGCAACATTAAAATTTCCCGTATCCTTTGTTACAGCAAATCTTATAAATATGCCTGTCTCTGAACTTCTGCTGTTGCAACAGCTCTTCGAGATTCAAAGTTTTTATCAAATTGCTGGCGTCGATTGTTAGCCTGCCGAAATGTTTTTCTAGATATTAACCTGGTGTGTTGCTCTTCAAGATTTAGTTGGTTGAGCTGGCATAGCAAATTGCTGGCATCGATTGCTTGCCTGCTGTGGCATTTCTGCAGATCTTTACCTGATCTGATCTGGCCATTTACTTATTGCCCTTTCTTAGTAGCTCTCTGGGCTGCGTCGTGTATGGCCGAGTGCTGTCTGTCGTTCAACATGTACATTGCGCCGCGCTTAAGTTTATTGTTTCGAAGTCTCGAAGCAGTACAATGCCTTCGATGGCTCGCCTGCTCTGACTTAACACACTCGAACTTTGGCAAAGTCTTTGAGCTCCCCTTAAAGGAGCAATTCAATAGACTTTATGGCCTTGCTTGGCTGCTTCAGACATTTGAACACTTGTCAATCATTCAAAAATGTAGGGTACAGCTAAATTGATATACCTACAACACGCCCACGCCCCCCCCCCTCAGACAAATTTCAGTACATCCATAAATAATAATAATAAAAAAAGAAGAACAACAATTGGCGACCATCTTGTTTGGCAAATAAACGCTACCCATTGCCACGAAACTAGAATGCTGTCTCAATGTTATTATTATTATTATGATTATTATTATGTCCATGGCCTTTGTCCTTTGTATTTTGGCCACTTTTTTATGCGACACTCAAGTTACAGCCGTTGCCCATGCCTCTCTCCTCTCCCGTTTGACTGTCAAATATTTCAAAGCGCCACAAAAAAGAAAAAAACCAAGTGACAGCTGTTAATGGCATTCAACATTTGTGTGTGTGGGTAGCTCCTCTAAAGGTAACTGTTATCGATTTCACCCCTACTTATCGATAACTCGTCCACCAATCAATCAAGCAACCGCCCTGAAGTGGGCCCCCCCCCAACTAGACTCGCCGGCCAGTCCAGGAGGCACTCTATAAATCAATGGAGCGCAATCAATCAATTAGATGAACCAATTTGGTTAGTCATCCACACTGACCTTTCTTTTTGGGTTAACTCTGTGTGTGTGTATGTATAAACTCTTTGTACCCCCCCTTCGGGGCAAAACGAAGTTTGTTTGTCTCTCCTTTTTGGTCATAAATATTGTCTGCTTTATGTTTGTACATCGTAAAAATGCAATTATTTAAATTAACGAAGCGATGGCCAGATGCGATACTGATTGGTATACAACCGGTTTATGGCAGGGGGAGGCAGGTAATCAGTAATTTTTACTCTCAACAGAGGGGTTAATGGCTAACTGGAGGAGGAATGAAGGCAACATTTTGACCAGATTTATGCATTTATCAATAAGGTTTGACGCGGAAGGCAAGTTTCTGAGATTAGAACCAGGGCTGCAAACCGGTTTTGAACCGAACCGGTTCGAACCCGGATGTCCGACTTTCAGATTACTGCGAACCAAACCTCAAACCGAATCTCTTAAGGTACTAAAGCTGAACCTGAACCTGTTCCGAACCAATTATTTCGCTTCGGTTCAACAAAAACTAAAGACATGAAAAAATTCGACCAATTTCCTAGCAACTTCTTCTCTTATGCTGATGGTTCTGGAAGACTGAGTCTTACAATCGGCAGGAAAGTTTAATGCAGGCATCTATAACAAGAAAGAAAGTCGGTCAAGCCCGACTATAACATACTCTGTACCTAGAAACAGTCTTTTGATCATTTCTTTGGCGGATCGATAAGTTATCCTAATAGCTAAATATGTCCAGAAGGAACAAGCCATCTATCGTCAAAACTGTGGGAGATATGACGTTGTTTCTAAATTGCGGGGGCGGGAGGGGGCGTGGCCAAAATTGAAAATAAACTTGATCTGCCTGAAGACATAGGGAGCATATGTCCCATACATGTCAAACCTTTATCTCTTACCATCACTGAGATCTGTGCGTTTATGCGGAGAGACAGACGGACATGACTCGGCTTTATACTTTATAGGGTCGGAGATGCTTCCTTCTGGATGTTACATACTTTTGCACAAACTTATTATACTCTATGTACCTACGGTACAGAGTATAACAACCATTTAGAGCCAAATGTGGTAAGCCGATTGGTATTATAAAAATGCAGTTCTTACTGGTTCAAAAACGATTTCAAACCAGTTCAAAACTAGCCTAGAGTCATAACTCAGATGGTACTTAAACTTTCACAGTTCGGTACACACACATTTTGATTGGAGAATTGTCCTGTAGTTGCATAGAGTGAGGTGTTATGTCCTCTCACATGTCTGAGTAAAACTTTGAGCTTTTCCGATTTGAAATTAAAGGACCCTGGCCACTAGTTTGCCACAAAACTATCACTACTGCCGCTCACCAACTAATCCTCGGCTGCGCGAACGACAAAAAATGGACCTGATTAAGCGTTGCATTTTGGTGCACACAACCGTTTGGACTCACAATACCGAGAGAACTATATCCCATCAAATCAGAATCTTAATAAAGAAATGATTCTTGCATATTTTATTTATTATTGGTTGCCCGTGAATTTTCCATTGGCTTCCGGGGCCAATTTACGGTGTTTTCGTGCAGCAAAGTGCTGCGACTGGCGCTGCCGCTGCAGCTGCTGCTGCTGGTGGCATAACTTTCCAATTGGCTTCCGCACAATTTGCAAGCTTAATGCGCTCGGGCGGTCTACTTAAGTGCCATGGGAAATTGTAACTGTGGTGCAAAGGACCTTCTTGGTTTGGTTTGCTGTGTGGCTGCATTTCCACAAGCCATGGCTAATTATTTTCTCAAAAAACAACAAATTGAATACGCCCCTCGCCCCTCGCCCCTTCTGCCCAGCAATTATTTACCTGGTGTTGCGTTTAAGGAGGTTCGTTCATTAAATTTGTTTGCTCGTTAAATGTAAATAAAAGTTATTGGCCAATAAAACACGAAATAGAAATGCTTATCAAATTAACGCCCAAACGGATTCGTGAGTTTAAGCCATATCTGTGTATTAGGCTAATGATTTCATTTCGAGATGTTGACAAGTTTCACAGCAATTAGGCAAAATCCTATTTGAAATTTTTTGTACAAACTAATTGAAGAGTCACTCCGGGTTCACCTTGAAGGAGGAGGAGGCAAAAGCAGCTGCTTTAGAAATGTGAAATTCGTGGTAGCCACTTAAGCCGCTCTAAGAAATCTGTCTGTTGACTTCTTTTGCTTGCGTGGAGCGAGGGACGACTTAAAGTTTGACACTAAAGTTACAAGTTGTAAACTAACTAAGAAGGCATCAATAAATTGACTATTTATGTTGGCTTTTTCATTGTTAAACGGTTTTATAAAACGATTTTTACGCAGTCGCGGTCGCCACTTTTGAAAATAACAGTACTAAAAAGCTCTTAAGTTGTGCAGAAGGTTCGATTCGATGGTTCAAACAAGAGCAGAGGGGTGCCTAACTTGAATAACGTGGTTAAAACACCAATACATTTGGTAAGCACCCACGGACCCACGGGCATAAGGGCAAATATGAACAATTTCGATCATTACTTTGTTCTATAACTCAGAATCTTTCTGGGCTTTATGCCCGGACACCAGGTTTCGGAATCGCTCTTTGCTTGCAGCTCTCAAGAGCCTCAGCTCCCAGCTCATAGCACTGGGCTCTTGGCTCTAAGCTGAGAGCCCTAGGTCGTAAGACATCAACCGGCTCTCGGCTCGTGAGCCACAATACTCGGCTTTAAGCTGGGAGCCTCAGCTCGGGAGCTGTGAGGCATAAAGCGGCTCTCGGCTTGTGAGCCACAGCTCGCGACTCTTGAGTAACAGCTTTCATATGGTCCAAAAAGCACGAAATTTGTAAAATTATACCATTCATCCTATTGTTATGAATCTTTGAAGCTGTGGCTTACGGGACGAGAGGTATGGCTCACGAGTAGAGAGCTATGGCTCACGGGTAGAGAGCTGTGGCTCAAGAGCCGAGAGCTATGGCTCACGGGTAGAGAGCTGTGGCTTAAGAGCAGAAAACTATGCCCCACGAATCGAGAGCTATGGCTCACGAGTAGAGAGCTATGGCTCACGAGTAGAGAGCTTAGGCTCACGAGCAGAGAGCTATGGCTCACGAGTAGAGAGCTATGGCTCACGAGTAGAGAGCTATGGCTCACGACTAGAGAGCTATGGCTCACGACTAGAGAGCTATGGCTCACGACTAGAGAGCTATGGCTCACGAGTAGAGAGCTAAGGCTCACGAGCAGAGAGCTATGGCTCACAAGTAGAGAAATATGGCTCACAAGTAGAGAGCTATGGCTTAAGAGCAGAAAACTATGCCCCACGAGCCGAGAGCTATGGCTCAAGAACCGAGAGCTATGGCTCAAGAACCGAGAGCTATAGCTTAAGAGCAGAAAACTATGCCCCGCGAGCCGAGAGCTATGGCTCACGAGTAGAGAGCTATGGCTCACAAGTAGAGAGCGATGGCTCTCGAGCCGAAAGCTATGGCTCACGAACCGAGAGCTGTGGCTCAAGAACCGAAAACTATGCCCCACAAGCCAAAAGCTATGGCTCACAGCTCAGAGCCGATAGCTGTGGCTCACCAGACTTAGAGCCTGTAGGTCAAAAGCAAGCGGTGAGTTGACCAGCTCAGGCTCATGCAAATATAGTTAACCATCTGGCAGTCAGCTAAGGGACACCATCAACCTGGTAGATGGCACATATAGTACAGTGTCCGCCAGGAAGTTTTAAGACAACCATCGAACTAGCCCTTCTTTATTAACCGCATGGCAGCAGACCGGAAGATCGTCACAACTATACCAGATGCTATATACATGAAATGCAAACCGTAAAATAGGCGATTTTGGGACAGTCATCAAGCCGAGCGAGTTTCTTTTCAATTTCTTGGCTTGTGTGCTTTGAAAGGGACCTACAGTTGAATCGATTGAGCGCTCGCGCTCTCATGGCATACACACTACCCGCTGCATCACAATCGTCCACGGTTACCAGAGACTTAGCATGAAATGTCAGGCATCTGCAGGCTAGTGTATTCTCTTTTTGAAAGTCTTAACATTCTTCAAAGTCAAAGGAAGTCAAATTCCAGCGACATTTCAAATTAGTCTATGACTAGCGGATTCTTATTTAACGAATTGTGGGGCTTATGTCCTAGTAGAGTATAAAGGATATACTTAAGTCGTGCAAATGTATTTAACAGGCAGAAGGAAGCATCTCCGACCCCAAAAACTATATATTCTTGAACAGCATGACGAGCTGAGTTGATTTAGACTTTCATAAACAACGGATAACAAATGGCAGGTTATAAAAAAACGCTGCCTACTTATCTGAGTCGCAACGCTGTTTGCTTACGGAATGTTGAAATACTCTAAAGTAATGTTAATGCTCTGCTAATTAACATAGAGAGAGTTTATTTAACACTAATTCCGCTGAGTAACGGGTATATAGAAGTCGGGCAGGACCGACTTTAACTTGAAATATTTCAAGTAATGTTAATGCTCTGCTAATTAACATAAAAAAGTTTATTTAACACTAATTTCGCTGAGTAACGGGTATATAGAAGTCGGGCAGGACCGACTTTAAATTGAAATACTGTAAGTAATGTTAATGCTCTGCTAATTAACATAGAGAGAGGTTATTAAACACTAATTCCGCTGAGTAACGGGTATATAGAAGTCGGGCAGGACCGACTTTAACTTGAAATACTCTACGCAATGTTAATGCTCTGCTAATTAACATAGAGAGAGTTTATTTAACACTAATTCCGCTGAGTAACGGGCATATTGAAGTCGGGCAGGACCGACTTTAAATTGAAATACTCCAAGTAATGTTAATGCTCTGCTAATTAACATAGAGAGAGGTTATTTAACACTAATTCCGCTGAGTAACGGGTATATAGAAGTCGGGCAGGACCGACTTTAAATTGAAATACTCCAAGTAATGTTAATGCTCTGCTAATTAACATAGAGAGAGGTTATTTAACACTAATTCCGCTGAGTAACGGGCATATAGAAGTCGGGCAGGACCGACTTTAACTTGAAATATTCCAAGTAATGTTAATGCTCTGCTAATTAACATAGAGAGAGTTTATTTAACACTAATTCCGCTGAGTAACGGGTATATAGAAGTCGGGCGGGGCCGACTTTAACTTACTGTTTCGTTATGCCCTTACAAAGGCTATTCTAATTTTGCCCAGAAGTTTGGAATATTCATTTCCTACCCCATTACCAATATATATTCCTGATCAGGGTGACGAGCTGAGCCGATTGAGCCTTGTCCCGTGCGTTTGTTTGCTTCTACGCCAACTAATCTCTCAGTTTTGAAGCTACCGAGCAGAAATTTTGCACAGTCTTCTTTTTGCTATACGCTAACTATCATGTTGGAGTCGAACGGATCGTATAACTATATCTCATAGCTGCCATAGGAATAATCCGTCAAAAAAACCAGTTTTAGTGGGAAAAACTTGTTACTTTTCAATGGAAACGTCTGCAAACTTTGTATACAAAGGTTTCCCATGCTTTTTCATGGTTCTGCCAAGTTTGATCAAAATCGTACAACTATATGGCATACCTGGCATACAAAAGATGGGTCTAAAAAACAGTTTTAGTTTGAAACTTTGTATTTGTTTGTTTTACATGATTTCTCCCAAATTCCACAAATTTTGGTTCAAATCGGTTGACTATAACATATAGCCCCCCGGTTTGCCACAATATTCAACAAATTATGGGCAGGTTTTGGTTAGAGTGCAGCCTGCTGCCTGCCACAATCAGCTCATTCAAAATTTGTAAGCCATTGTACAACACTTTCGGGTTCATTAACCCGTCCCCCTTTCCTCCTCCGCGCACGGCTGAGTTGATGAGGTGATTTTGGTAATGGATATGCCAAGTTGTGGTCATTGCCTGGTTGGGGTTTCACTGGCCAACAACAGGTTAATTAAAATTTTGATTTGAATTCCTTTTGTGCTTGTCGGTAATTGCAATTGCCGGTGCCGGGGTAGCTCAATTGAAATGGGTGTGAAAGTTGTTGCACAATGCGATGAAAGGAAACTTGTTGCATCAATAGGCCACTTCAGGGTGGGCTCTTAGGTTGCACGAGTGGCAGTTTCATTCACAACACACACACACACACACACACACACAGACAGACAGAGAGACAGCCAGCCAGGATACTGCACTTTCATTCATTAAAGTCAATGTGTCACAGGCCAAGGAGGCGCCATTTTCGCTCGACATTGAATGTGGTGGCCAACCCCCTTTTTGGCGGCGCTGAAACCTGAACTCTCCAAGTGCTGAGAATGTAAACACAGGACATGAAATGTGTGTCACAACGCAAAGCGTTGCCTACTTATCGGGGCTGGTGCTTACCGCTGCGGCTGCGGTTGCTGCTGCTGCTGGCGCTGCTCGATGGCTGGCTCGACCGCTGGCGGCCGCGGCCGCCGTCGCTGGCAACGTCGATGAACTCGGCCACGTCGTTGCGCTGCGCTGCACGCGCCCAAAATGTATGCAAAGTATGCACCTTACGCGCACTCGAAAAAAATGTTTCAAAAAAAACAATGGAGGACGCGTTGGACACGTTATGTATGTGTATATATGTGCTAGTGCTGTACTGTATATATTTAAATACAAATGCCACACACACTCGCACACACACACACGGACACACACGCACGCAGCAACTAGAAACGGATGCGCGAGGCGACGAGACAGAGTTGGCAGGACAACGTCGCTACAGCGCTCTGGGGCAAATTTTGTATTTTGTATTTACAGTTTACGACGCGGACAATGTTAAGTACGTGCGAGATTCTCGACTCGACTCGCCTCGCCTCGACTCGACTCTTGGACTGGGGCTGGGTGGGCGCCGGTTGCCGTTGGAATTGGTTCGCTTGGTTGGGCTGCGCTTGTGGCACGTCTGCGTTTTCAACACCAACTGATGGCCCCAGAGCCAAGCGTTGCCATGGCCATGGCATCTTTCGCCTTGGCTGACAAGTTGACAGGTCTGGTGAGACGAACAGCTGGTCGTATGGTGCAACAGCTGGCGGAAGCTTTCAACTGGGCGCCAGTTTGAAATGCCAGGCAAAAAGGTTCTGCAGCTTTTGTTGAGCTTACAGGAGCAAAGCTCCTGGAAAAAGCATTCGATGGGGAAACTAGGTTGGCAGCTTTGCGCCCGGGGTGTTTGAATTTGAAAAGTGCGGGCAGACAAGTTTCAGGGATTACTTAGGGAATACTGACCACTGGATAAGGACAAAGTAAGTCGAATTCTCCAGGTAAGTTACAAGGTATACAATACACTCAGAGAGAAAATAGAGAATTTCATACTTGGTTCAAGAATTTTCGAGATCAATAGTTCGGTAAGAGCGAAAATCTTAAACCAAGTATGCATATTTGATACCGTTTTTCTTAAACCAAGAGTTTTAATACTTGATCTAAGAACGAAACATTCTCAAATCAAGTAGCAAAATTCTTGAATCGAGTGCCAAACGAACTCAGATCCTAGGTTATTCATTCTTGAATCAAGAGCTTCAATACTGGATCTAAGTACGAAACATTCTCAAATCAAGTAGCAAAATTCTTGAATCGAGTGCCAAACGAACTCAAATCCAAGGTTATTCATTCTTGAATCAAGAGCTTCAATACTGGATCTAAGTACGAAACATTCTCAAATCAAGTAGCAAAATTCTTGAATCGAGTGCCAAACGAACTCAAATCCAAGGTTATTCATTCTTGAATCAAGAGCTTCAATACTGGATCTAAGAACGAAACATTCTCAAATCAACTAGCAAAATTCTTAAGTCGAGTGCCAAACGAACTCAAATCCTAGGTTATTCATTCTTGAATCAAGAGCTTCAATACTGGATCTAAGAACGAAACATTCTCAAATCAAGTAGCAAAATTCTTGAATCGAGTGCCAAACGAACTCAAATCCAAGGTTATTCATTCTTGAATCAGGAGCTTCAATACTGGATCTAAGAACGAAACATTCTCAAATCAAGTAGCAAAATTCTTGAATCGAGTGCCAAACGAACTAAAATTCAAGGTTATTCATTCTTGAATCAGGAGCTTCAATACTGGATCTAAGAACGAAACATTCTCAAATCAAGTAGCAAAATTCTTGAATCGAGTGCCAAACGAACTCAAATCCAAGGTTATTCATTCTTGAATCAAGAGCATACAGCATTGACCAAATTATAGAATGCTCTTTCGCTTATCAAGAGCTCATCAGATTCAAGAGTAAGATCGTTTACTCTTAAATCAAGAGCTTCATAGATTTCAATTATACAACAATTTAAAAGCAGTTGTTTTTTTTCCATTTTGTTTAAATTCATTTCATGGAAAACTAATTGTTAAGCATGATAGCAAGTTTTAGTCGGCTCGAGGAAAACATAACACCTCAAAGAAGTATCAGTCTTTGCCTGTCAACTGGCACAGTCGCACAGCTGTCGCTCCATGCCAGCAATGCCATAATTGGTTGGGAATTTCAAAGCAAAAATGCTCAAAAATGCTCATATGTGCTTACTCTCCTCTCTGTTTTTTACCTCAATCCCCTCGCCTAAATACATCATACTAAGAACGCATTTAGCTCGATTTCAAGAGCGAAATTCTTGAAGATTCAAGAACGAATAAATATTTTTTTAAGAGCGTTCGCTCTTAACTTATTCGTTCTACTTTTTTCTGGGTGTATGACTATCTTGGAATGTTGCAAGTGCTTTAGTTGGTTCGGTTATAGAAACTAGCTCTGGTCACTCCACTATACTTCGGCATCAAGTGGCGACACCACCGTTGCTTGACCATTGTATCCCATATATAAGGCTTACCACCATGTATAAAGGAGCTCGAAGTTCCACTGCTTACCAAATACCAACAACTTCTACACTGATAGATCCAAGCTGCTTGGACGGTTAGGAGGAGAAGAAGTCTTCAGTTCACAGCTGGGTTTCAAAACCTAATCATTGCTGTGTTAACCAAGCAAAGGCTGTAGCCAGCCAGGTGGCTACTAACCTTCAGGAAGATCTCATAACAAGAGGAAGTAGTCAGATAGTTAAGCTGCCTCAAAAGGCCTTGACGGTACTCGTAACGAGTGCCTCAGATCTCTTAATGAGACGGCTCAGTACTTCAATACAGGATGGTTGTTTCCATTACCCCTCAACTCCTAACAAATAAGAGTAACCTGGAGAGGTGCACTGGCGATCTTTAAACTACCAAGAATCGTTGGCAAACGATGCACACTTGTGAAGTATCTAGGCCTCACATGGCCAACTCAGGGCATTACCCCCTCAAGAGCGAAAGAGCATCTAACCACAAGTAGGGGCCCTGACGAGACAGGCAAGACACGTCGCAAGGCTCGGTAAAAGACACAATAAATTCTGCAAAAGCTGTAACTCAGTTGATGCCTCTCTTTTGTCAATGTGCAGCTCTTGCGCTTTTGGTTCGATCAGACTTCTCTGAAACGTATGTTAACTTTCTGCTCAAATTCGTCTTACTATATAAATGGTTTAAAGGGAACAACCCTACCTCTACGACCACATCGGAGAAAGGTTTAAGTGGTAACACAACCATTTCCACTGAAAACAAACAGGTTTTTCCTACCAAGACTACTTTTCTAACCTTACTTTTCTATGACAGCTATACTATATAGATGTACGATTTCGACCAAACTTGGTGGAATCATGAAAAAGCATAACAAACTAAGAATTACAAAGTTTGGTGGCGTTTTCTTAGAAAACAAAAAAGTTTTTCATACTAAAACTAGTTTTCCGACCAATCGTTCCTATGACAGCTATAACCTATAGTCAACCGATTTTGACAAAACTTAGAAGAATTGTGTGAAAGCTTATAAAATAAGTATGTGCCAATTTTCAAGAGGTTTACATTGAAAACAAACAAGTTTTTCCTACCAGGACTACTTTTCTAACCGTACTTTTCTATGACAGCTATACTATATAGATGTACGATTTCGACCAAACTTGGTGGAATCATGGTAAAGCAATGCAAACTAAGAATTACAAAGTTTGGTGACGTTTGCATTGAAAACAAAAAAGTTTTTCATACTAAAACTAGTTTCCCGGCCGATCTTTCCTATGGCAGCTATAACCTATAGTCAGCCGATTTTGACAAATATTGAAGAATTGTGTGAAAGCTTATAAAATAAGTATGTGCCAGTTTTCAAGAGGTTTACATTGAAAACAAATAAGTTTTTATCACCAAGACTACTTTTCTAACCTTACTTTTCTATGGCAGCTAGTCTATATAGTTGTACGATTTCGACCAAACTTGGTGGAATCATGAAGAAGCACAGAAAACTAGTAAATACGGAGTTTGGTGACGTTTGCATTGGAAACAAAAAAGTTTTTAATACTAATTAGCTCGGAGTGTCAACATATATCCAATCTTATGATGGAAAGTGCTATGCTTGCAACATAATGATGTCAGATGATTCTGGTTCTTAACAGCGAAAACGCTTGTGGAAGATCATGCGTGGACTTATATGCCCAAGGCAATTCACTTAAGTTTCGTAAACACATGAGTAGGTCTAACAATTGACAAAATTTAGAAGATTTGCTCTCCTAAATCATCAAGATCTCATGACATGGAGTACCAATGCTGTCTGAAGTTTCAGCCAGGTCTTCGAGAACTTATTTCATGGTAGCATAAATCTTGTTATGTACCCAGAGTCAGACCACAACCAGAGGTTCGACAAGCTAATGAACCGGTTCGAGAACTTAGACTTTAGGAGATGTTCGAAATGTTTGCAGCCTTGTTCACTGTCCACTCACCTGTCTGTGTGCTGGAGTCAAAAAAGGTGCTGGTTGTTTCTACTGTCATTGTACCAATGGTTCCATCAATGATCTGGGCCGAAGAGTCACGTCGTCCGCGATAGCTGCAAAAGACTTTCATTAGACATATTCACAAGAGAAAGGAATGGAATCCTTTGGAGGGGGGGTTAGCCTTACCGACACACATCGTCACTCTGCGAACTCTGCCGGCGAAAGTTCCGGCAGCGTATCATTTCCTCGGTGGTCGACTGTCGCCGAAAGCCGCGTGCTATGAGTATCTCTTCGGTGGTGGACTGGCGACGAATGGCGGGCCGCTGGTTTTGCTCCACCGCGGGCAGCGGTGGTGGGCGTGAGCATGGGCTGGGATCGCGTGACGAACAGCAGCTGTTGGAGTCGGGTGAGCGGGGTGAGCGTGCCGCAGAGCTGCTCTGCCGCCGCAAGGTATGCCGACGCGGGCTGCCATCTCGTTCGTGCGATCGATCTGGCGATAGGTGAGTGCGTGAGTCACGCCTGCCGCCACGCGAGGCGCTGTCCGGCGAGAGTGAGTCACGGCGAGAGGTGCGACGCTCACAGTCCTCCGGCGGATCAGGACTTAGGGCCGGCTGAGAGCCTCGACGACTGCCGCCGGGTAGAACGCCCTCGTCAAAGGCCGTGGCCTGGCGCTGCAGACGCTGGAGACGTGGTGCCCGCTCTGGACTAATGCCGGCCTTGGAGTCGCGCCGATTAACGCGGCCACACTGCGTCGTTGAGTCACGGCGGCCCTTGGGTGCCGTCGGACTGGTGGCCGGCGGCGTGACCGAACTGGTGATGATCGTCGGCGGTGGCAGCGCCTGACAGGCGGAGTCCACCTGCTGATGGTGGTAAGTGCTGGTTGAGATTAGTGGCAAGGAGTGGTCAGAGCAGGAGCCAGCAGAACTGGTCGAGGGACGCTGCTCCTGCCGGAAGTTGGGGAATTCCGGGGCGGCAAGCGAGTCGCGCTTCTTGGTCACTTGGTACTTGGATGGCGGTGGCGGCGTCGTCACGCGGCTGACAACATTGCTGTCACGGCGACTGCTCGACAGGTAGCTCTCTCCGGATCCGCGGCGTGAAGCCTGCGTTATGTGGAGTTGGTTCGAGACAAAGACAGACAGAGTGGCATGCGGGTTAGGTTGGCGGAATGGTTGGAGCGGGTTGAGCGGGTGGCCGCAATTGGTTACAAAGCAGGCGGATATCAAGCAAGAATGGCTATATTTGTGCGATTTTCATGTATTGCTCTATGAGCTAAGTGGGTATTAAGAGATTTTGGCCTGCAAAGACAGAGCTATCATGTCCTTTCCATTTCTAGACTCTCAATTATGGCACTCCTTGGCTCTTCACTACAATTCTTTGTATAATATTATGAAAATGAGACATAACCTATGATAAGTTCACACACACAAGCTAAATTTGTAAACCAGGAGCAAACAAATTTGCTGCACGTCATGTAAATATTTGCCGAAAACGAATTTGATGCTTCTATCTGAAACAAACTTGATCTGCGTACAGTATACACCTACCTTTATGCAAAAATTTGTGACTGTTTGTCTTATAGTCTCTGAGATCGACGCGTTCATACAGACAGACGAACGGACATGGCTATATCGACTCGGCTGTTTATGCTGTTCAACAATATATACACTTTGTGGGAACGGAAGTGTGTCCTTCTCCCTGTTACATACATTCGCACAACTTTATGATCCCCCTTTTCCCATTTTGAATGGGTATCAAAATGGAGGTAATTTAACGTTGGCTCTTCCGAAGTTTGTATACAGTTGCATTACGATTTTCTAACTAATTTGAAGGACATTTCTACGTCAAACAAACAAGTTTTTCTTACCAAAACTACTTTTCTAACCCTACTTCTCTATGACAGCTATACTATATAGATGTCCGATTTCGATCAAATTTAGTGGAATCATGGAAAAGCATAGCAAACTAAGAAATACAAAGTTTGGAGGCGTTTTCTTTGAAAACAAAAAAGTTTTTGTCACTAAGACTACTTTTCTAACCTTACTTTTCCATGGCAGCTATATTATATAGTTGACCGATTCCGACCAAACTGGGCAGAATCATGTAGGAGCATAGAAAACTAAGAAAGTCAAAGTTTGATGGCGTTTCCATTGAAATCAAAAAAGTTTTTCTCACTAGATCTAGTTTTTCGAGCGATCCTTCCTATGACAGCTATAGGTTATAGTCATCCGATTTTGACAAAACTTTAAAGAATTGTGTGAAAGCTTATCAAATAAAAGTTTGCCTTTTTTAAAGAGGTTTACATTGAAAACAAACAAGTTTTTCTTACTAAGACTACTTTTTTGACTCTACTTTTCTATGGCAGCTATACTATATAGTTAACCGATTTCGACCAAACTTGGCAGAATCATAAAAAAGCATAGAAAACTACGGAAATACGGAGTTTGAAGGCGTTTCCATCGAAAACAAAAAAGTTTTTCTTACTAAAACTAGTTTTTCGAGCGATCCTTCCTATGGCAGCTATATGTTATAGTCAGCCGATCCGGCAGCGTATTTGTGCCAGAAGACTTTGTGCAAAGTTTGATGGCGATAGCATAGAAACAGACCGACAGACGGACGGACAAGGCTAAATCAACTCAGCTCGTCCTGCTGATCAAGAATATATATACTTTAGGCGGACGGAGTTGCTTTCTTATATTCTAATTTTAATATATTCTTTGCAGGGTATAAAACCAATGCTACATAATGAAGATCAGTGGCTGCAGTACGCTTTACCATTATTTGTAGAGTTATTGGATGTCTAATGGAAACTTTATATATGCACAAATATGGATGTGGGTGTTTCTTCGAATCGTGAAACGTTCTTAGCCTTAAGTGGAATAAAAGTATGTTGTGTCTTGTCACTAAAAACTGACACGCACGTGCCTGCACGAACTCTGATCTTTCAACACGAACATGCACGTGTTAAGTCATGCTTGTCTGTGACTCTAGACCAGCGATGTTCAAGAAGAGAGGCTCTCTGTCGCTCTCTGACACTTACTTCGGCAAGCATTCGGCTTGAATTGCCGAAAGAGTTTGGCCCCTGGGGGCTATGGGCAAACATATTTTTCACACTGAACCAAATCTTAAGCCAAACTCTGTACTCTCTCTTCCACTTGATATTCGCCTGCCCTAGTTTCGCCCCTTTGCTAGCGGTGGTTGGTGTTGGGGGGGGGGGGGCTGGACCTACCAGGTTTCATCTACTTACACTCTTACTGCACTCCACCACCACCGACACACAGCTGCTCGGCTGCTCCTCAACTGTGGTGCTCTCCCGTCGATTCCAGTGCTTGACGAACTCCGCCGTATTGGAATCTCGACGCGAGCGCATGCTGCGTATGCCAGAGTCGGCGCTGGATTCGCGACGTTTGCGTGGCGCTATGTAGGTGGTGTTGTTGTTGTTGCCGCCGCCGCCGCCGCCGCTGCTGCCGGCCCCAGTGCTGGCATCGGTGGTCGAGGTGCGCCACGGTAGGCTGCGTGCCAGATCGGCGAGCGTTTCCCGCCGATTCAGTTGCGCCTTGTTGCGGGCCGCCTGTTGCGCCTGCTGCTGCTGCTGTTTGGCACCACCGCCTCCGCTCCATTCGCGCAGTATGTCAGTTAGCTGGGCCAGCGAGCTGCGCCGTCGACGCTGCAGTCCGGGCGGCGGCGAGGTGCTCGGCGGTGTGGTAATCTGTGCGGCCGAATCGCGTCGTCCGCCCAGGCGCTGACGTATTGTGGACTCCTCCAGCTGGGGGGGGGGCGAAAGCGTGGGTGCATATGTTGTACAATGTGGACCTGGTCGGGGCTGGGTTGGACTCACCTGTTCGCGCACCAAATCGTCCCAGCCATTGCCACCCTGCCACACCAGGCCCACCTGGTGTGACATGATGGGCAGGTTGCAGACAAAGCAAACGGCTGTCATTGTCCTGGAATGACAGTGGGTATAGCGTTAGAGATCGAGTGCTGGATCGAGTTGGCGGCTACCAAGGGCATGCATAAGAGTTGAGTTGATTGGGTGGAGCAGGCAGGGATGAGATGATGGAAAGAGCTTTCGAAAGCACAGGACAACCGTGGTAGCAGTGTGGCAGCTTTTCAGTTGTCCAGCTTTTCGAACCAAGGCAGAGAAAGTCACATGCAAGTAGGAGGAGCTTAAAGCACAACAAAGCTTGAGCGGAAAGTAAAGCATGAAACTTTGTAGAGATGTGATGGGCGTTTTATGGCAGCGGGTGTCCAAATCCCTCACACACACACACATTTCGGGTGCAACCCGCATGCAGTTGGTGGCACGGGCTGTGTTTGTGTTCGCCATTTGGACACCACTGGCGTCGTGGAAATTAGAGTATGGCTTAGTAGCGGCAAATAGGGGGTGAGGCAAGCATTGTGGAAACAAAAACTATGAACTTTAAGCGGTAGTTTTTCTTTTTCAAGCGTGTCTTGTGGCGATTTGTTGCTGTGGCTGTAAAGTTTGGAGTTGCTAACTTTTTGCGTATGACCACGCTGGTGCAGGGCTGATCCATGGACCTGTAATGCCTCAGTTTTGACATGGCGCATGGCGTTCTGTATCTGCACCAGCAGATCCTCGGGCAAAACTATTAATATCCTGTGGCGGCTACTGCTGCTGCTCGCTGTCGGCCGTTGTTGCTGCTGTTGCTGCTGGTGTTGCTGCTGCTGTTGCTGCTGCTGCTGTGGCTTCGAGTTGCTCCAAGTTTGCTTTGTTGGTTTTTTGTTTTAATTAACAGTTTTATACTGCACAGTGTGGCAAAAGTTGCTCATATTGCACATGTGTGTTTAGGTAAGTGACTCTGAACAAAAACAACAACGGAAATGAAATAGTTCAAGTTCGGCGGGCCGAATTGCTGTGGTTTTCTCGCAATTGTTGTTTGGCTTTTAGTTTCATTTGGTTTAGTTTTTAATTATAAAATTGATTTGGTTTTGTCTTTTTTTTGGTTTGAATTTTTTGGGGCGGGAATTGGGGGATTTGCTACACACAGAGACACAGAGATACACTGAAAAAAATTGAAGAAAAGAAAATCGTTTGTTTTTGTTGGTAATTTGAGTAGAAAACATTAAAGGGGTGGGGGGGGTGGGTGGAAAATGTCCCAAAAATTAGCTCACTAGTTGTTTTTGTATTCTTACTATTTTACCAAAAAGGGGGGTGGAGGGGTTGGGGCTTGGACGAAACTACGTGGGTACTTAATGCTGTTAATATATTAAAATATTTCAATTAAAAATCACACATGCGTTATGTATAAAAATCATAGAATTTTTCCTAGAAATTGCAAAACACACAACAAAATTCTGCCTCAATTTCTATGCGGAATATTTGATGAAACTATAATACACACACACACACACACGCTGCTCACACGCACCGACTCGGGGGAGACCTTTTGGCTGTGTGTTTAGGTGTGTGTTTGTGCAAGTATCGTTAAATGATTTCCCCCAACGACCTTTCCACACGGGTCGCCCAATAAGTAAGCGGCATGGCACGGCTGTAGCCTGTACATTGGAACGAGAGAAGAGAGTGCCATCAAATAAGCTGAGCAATATGCCAAGTACATTACTAATCTAAGTTGATATTTTGAGTTTTTTTAATATTCCCAACACCGCAAACAGGCACTTCAAACCGATATACATAGTTTACCAGTTCAGTTTTGGTTAGGTGTTTTAGCATTGTAGAGAGCTGGTAACATAAACAGTTTCGTTAAAAAACTCAAGCAGAGTTGCCCAGGTCGCGTAGTCACCAATACAAATGAAAAACGAGAAAGCTAAGCTAACTTCGTCTGTGCCGAAGTTTTTATACCCTTGCAAGTGCTCGCTTGAATATTTTCAGAAAGTACTCTTTTTCCCATTTTCCGACCGATCGTTCGTATGGGAGCTATATGATATAGTCATCCAATTTGGACAAAAACTTGTAGAATTATGTAAAAGCACGAGAAACAAACAAATACAAAATTTCAGCAAGCTACCATTAAAAACAAACAAGTTTTTCTAACTAAGACTGATTTTCAGACCTATCTTTTGTATGGCAGCTATACCATATAGTTGTCCGATTTTAATAAGACTTGGTAGAATTATAAAAAAACATAGAAAACCTACGATTACAAAGTTTGGAGACGTTTTCATTGAAAAGAAAAAAGTTTTTCATACTAAAACTAGTTTTCCGACCGATTGTTCCTATGGGAGCTATAAGATATAGTCATCTGATCCGGTCGGTTCCGACATATTAGTAGTGTGCAGCAAAAAGAAGACTCTGTGCAGCTCGATAGCTTTAAGGCTGAGAGACTAATTCGCTTAGAAACAGACAGACAGACGGACAAACGGTCGGACGGACAGACGGACGGACAAAGCTCAATCGACTCAGCTCGTCACCCTGATCAAGAATATATATAGTTTATGGGGTCGGAAATGAATATTTCTAAGCGTTGCCAACTTCTGGGCAAAATTATAATACCCTTTGCAAGGATATAAAAATGGAGAAAAGTTTACTTCAGCTCGGCCGAACTAATTTTAACTACATTTCCATGGAAAACAAACAAGTTTTTCTCACTAAGACTACGTTTCTAACCTTACTTTTCTATGACAGCTATACTATATAGATGTCCGATTTCAACCAAATTTGGCAGGATCATGGAAAAGCATAGCAAACTAAGATATACAAAGTGTGGTGGCGTTTTCTTTGAAAACCAAAAAAGTTTTTCTCACTAAAACTAGTTTTTCGACCGATCAGTCCCATAGCAGCTATATGCTATAGTCAACCGATTTGGACAAAACTAGGAAGAGTTGTGTTAAGGCTTATAAAATAAATATATGCCAATTTTATGAACATTTCCATTGAAAACAAAAAAGTTTTCCTACCAAAACTTCTTTTCTAACCTTACTTTTCTATGGCATCTATACTATATAGATGTGCGATTTCAACCAAATTTGCAAGAATCATGGTGAAGCATTGCGAACTAAGAAATAAAAAGTTTGGTAGAGTTTCCATTAAAAACAAAAAAGTTTTTCTCACTAAAACTAGTTTTTTCACCGATCATTCCTATGGCAGCTATATGTTATAGTCATCCGATTTTGACAAAACTTTGAAGAATTGTGTAAAATAAATATTTGCCAATTTTAAGAACATTTACATTGAAAACAAACAAGTTTTTTCTACCAAGACTACTTTTCTAACCTTACTTTTCTATGACAGCTATACTATATAGATGTCCGATTTCAACCAAATTTGGCAGGATCATGGAAAAGCATAGCAAACTAAGAAATACTAAGTTTGGTGGCGTTTTCTTTGAAAACAAAAAAGTTTTTCTCACTAAAACTAGATTTTCGAGCGATCCTTCCTACTACAGCTATAGGTTATAGCCATCCGATTTTGACAAAACTTTATAAAATTGTGTGAAAGCTTATAAAATAAATGTATGCCCATTTTAAAGCGGTTTACATTGAAAACAAAAAAGTTTTTCTTACTAAGACTAATTTACTAACCTTACTTTTCTATGTCAGCTATACTATATAGCTGTCCGATTTCGACCAAAGTTGGTAGAATCATGAAGACGCATAGCAAACTAAGAAGTACAAAGTTTGAAGGTGTTTTCAGTGAAAACAAACAAGTTTTGCTCTCTAGAACTAGTTTTTCGACCGATCATTCCTATGGCATCTATAAGCTATAGTCATCCGATATGGACAAAACTTTTAAGAGTTGTGTAAAGAACATTTCCATTGAAAACAAAAAAGTTTTTCTCACTAGAATTAGTATTTCGACCAATCGTTCCTATGGCAGCTATATGTTAGAGTCAGCCGATCCGGCCGGTTCCGACAAATGTTCAGCATATTTGTGCTACAAGACTTTGTGCAAAGTTTGGTCGCAATAGCTTTAAAACTGACGGAAGAGTTAGCATAGAAACAGACGGACAAGGCTAAATCAACTCAGCTGATCAAGAATATATATACTTTATGTGGTAGAAAATGCTTCCTTCTATGTATTACAGGATAATAAAAAGTATTCCACAAGAGTATCTTTCTGATTTTTAAACAACCAGTAAGTTATGGTCGGCTTGAGGTCATTAGCCAGTTTTAGGTTTAATAGACTTTTGCTAGCTACTTATGCCAGCATTGATATAACTGTTTGGGAATTTCAAGGTAGCATAGGTGCAAAAGCTTTTGCTTATGTGTGTGTGTAACCATTAGGCCTCATAGTATTGGATAGAGAGAGAGAGAGAGAGAGAGACAGAGAGAGAGAGACAGAGAGAGAGAGAGACTTCAATCTTGAGTCGAAGATATTTGACTTTTAAGTACGTAGCCGAGACTGATACACGTTTCTTAGGATTATTTAAGCCTTTCGTAAGCCGGCAAATACTCAATTGGTATACTATTTCTCTCTTATCTAAAGCTCTATCTAGGCATTCAATTCGTTAGGCCTGCGAAAAGTCACATATTCACTTCGGAATTCAATATATAACGAACTTTTCAAACCGGAATCCATGAAATGAGTTGCACTAGCGGTTCAGCGGTGTTGTCCCAGAGCCTTAAATGTATCCACTAACTAAGAAACCTTTGAACCTATGCAACGAATCAAAACCGGTTTGGCGAAAAGAACCCCATTGCTTGTCCCTCCTGTTGCCCAGCGCCAGCCAGACCGGAAACCAAGTTGTCGCCTTTGAAAATCTGACCGAAAGGTAACAACAGAAGTGAGTTCTATTTTAAACCGCTTAAATCAAAATGCTTGATACCTTACAAAGTGGCTCTGAATGCGACTACAGTTGCCTCAGTTACGTTAGTGGCGGGCACTTAAATACGTTTTGTCAATCAAGCTACCATTTTGGGTGTCCACTCTTCCATGGACTGTGGCAGCAGTTCACTTCTGGCCACTTGTGCCATCAGAACTTCATGCGGCTTTAAAATTGTTTTCGAATTGACCTGCAGTAACTACATGAAGATATGTTTTGCTTCATTTAACCCAATTCCACTCAGCACACTCAGCACGCACCACCTCTGCTTACATAATTCAAATACCAATTGTGCGAATCGATGTACCCATTTTGGGTACGGCCCACGTACACACAAGCCGCACAGAGCAACTGGTTGTTGAGTTTTCAGCATAAATCCCATTCATTGCTGCTGTTGCTGGCCCACATTGATGATGCTGTTTCTGTGTTGATTCTGAAAAAGCCGGAAAAAATCAACTCGAAAATTGAGTTGGAAATTGTCCATGGAGCACGCAAATTGACAGCTTTCAATCATCTCGGAGCACCACACTTCAGCTGCAAATGATGTTCTCTGGCCAGGTGCCTGTTTCCTGCTGGATGCACTTGAAATTGATTAAGTGAGCTTCCCTCATAACCCACCCCCCCAAAGACCCACCCACCTGGCAGAAACTTTTCGTTCAACATGCAAAATCCGCACTGCTGCTGCATTGAACTCCGAAATGAAGAACTTTTAAAACACCAGACAAGGTCGAAACTGAAAACTAGTGGCGGAAGTAGTCTTAGACCGGGTCAACCCCGCCCCCCAACCGGCACTTGCTGCAGTGCTTGGCAAACAACTTGAACCCTTCTAGCTCCCCCCCCCCCCTTCTTTGTTGTTGTTGTTGTTAAGTAGCCTGCCAACTTTTGCTGCCGCCCGCACTTGACAACTTCTGGGCACACACACGTTAAGTTTTGCCATTTATTAAGTTAACGGCCACAAAACTGCGGCCAAATACAGTTTGATGCTTGAAGAGGTTTAATTTCTGCTTTCATTTTGACCCCGGGCGATGGCTTTTTAAAGGAAAACAAAAATAAATAAATAATATTTCGTTTTCAGCTAAATGAAATTGAATTATTGCTGCATTATTAATAAGCAGCCATCAGGAAGTGAGACCTGGCTGAGAGAGAGAGATGGGGAAAACGTTGGCGCAACAGCTGCTCAAATGGTCAGCGAGGGTGGGTCAAATGGAATTTGAAAGCCATTTAGTTTCCCTACGAATATTTACGTGTTGAGGTTTTAGCTGATCGATAACAGAAGATGAGCTGATCGAGCGTAGCTAATTTTGTAGCTAGCATGCTTTTCAGTCGGCCAGTAAAACGTGGCATGTGCTCGTGTGGGCAAGCAAACGATTTACGTTAAGTACGATACTGTGTTGAGGTTTGAGCTGATCGATAACAGAAGATGAGTTGATAGAGCGTAGCTAGTTTTGTAGCTACCATGCTTTTCACTCGGCCAGTAAAACGTGGCATGTGCTCGTGTGGGCAAGCAATCGATTTACGTTAAGTACGATACTGTGTTGAGGGTTTAGCTAATCGTTAACAGATGATGAGTTGATAGAGCGTAGCACATTTTGTAGCTAGCATGCTTTTCACTCGGCCAGTAAAACGTGGCATGTGCTCGTGTGGGCAAGCAATCGATTTACATTAAGTTCAATGCTGTGTTGAGGTTTTAGCTGATCGATAACAGTAGATGAGCTGATCGAGCGTAGCAAATTTTGTAGCTACCATGCTTTTCAGTCGGCCAGTAAAACGTGGCATGTGCTCGTGTGGGCAAGCAAACGATTTACGTTAAGTACGATACTGTGTTGAGGTTTGAGCTGATCGATAACAGATGATGAGTTGATAGAGCGTAGCACATTTTGTAGCTAGCATGCTTTTCACTCGGCCAGTAAAACGTGGCATGTGCTCGTGTGGGCAAGCAATCGATTTACATTAAGTTCAATGCTGTGTTGAGGTTTTAGCTGATCGATAACAGTAGATGAGCTGATCGAGCGTAGCACATTTTTGTAGCTAGCATGCTTTTCAGTCGGCCAGTAAAACGTGGCATGTGCTCGTGTGGGCAAGCAATCGATTTACATTAAGTTCAATGCTGTGTTGAGGTTTTAGCTGATCGTTAACAGAAGATGAGCTGATCGAGCGTAGCTAATTTTGTAGCTAGCATGCTTTTCACTCGGCCAGTAAAACGTGGCATGTGCTCGTGTGGGCAAGCAATCGATTTGCGTTAAATTCAGTGCTGTGTTGAGGTTTTAACTAATCGATAACAGATGATGAGTTGATAGAGCGTAGCACATTTTGTAGCTAGCATGCCAGTAAAACGTGGCATGTGCTCGTGTGGGCAAGCAAACGATTTACGTTAAGTACGATACTGTGTTGAGGGTTTAGCTGATCGTTAACAGATGATGAGTTGATAGAGCGTAGCACATTTTGTAGCTAGCATGCTTTTCAGTCGGCCAGTAAAACGTGGCATGTGCTCGTGTGGGCAAGCAAACGATTTACGTTATGTACGATACTGTGTTGAGGTTTGAGCTGATCGATAACAGATGATGAGTTGATAGAGCGTAGCACATTTTGTAGCTAGCATGCTTTTCACTCGGCCAGTAAAACGTGGCATGTTCTCGTGTAAAACCATGTAATAAGGGTGGTAAAAATGGTCCCATGAAGTACAATTTTGGAATCTACTAACTTTTTATATACATATTCCACACAATTCTACAAAGTTTTGTCAAACTAGATAGTATCTGTTGAAAAACTACCCGTCTGTTCTAGTGCTCTGGTCTTTCAGTGTCAATCATGAATGTCAAAGTTTGTAGGTTTGTTTCTCAGCTCGAATCATTCATTCTATATTTTGCTACCGTCCAGTAAACTTCTATTTTTTCAATATTCCATATATAATTTGATGTACTAACTTTATACCACACATAAAATGGATATGCTGGTAAATTGGATGAGGCCCAAACATTGCCAGAAATGCAATAAATTATATGCAGAGCAAATACGCCAGAAGATACGCTCGCAATGGATACAATTGCTGTTAAATGTGATCTTTCTGATCTTTGTGCTCATGTGGCTAAAGCAATTTCTTGAGCGATTTGTGGCCTAAAGATACGGCTACTGGACATTAATCGAAATAAACCATGACTTGATGAGGAATGGACTTGCTGAAATGTTAACTGTGAGCAGAAACTTGTTGGTTTATGTTGAATCTTGATGGCAGTCTGGACTAGAAAACAAATGAAATGCAGAAATGCATTAAGATGAACCAGTAAACGCAGGTCGTCCTGGCCCATACACATTTGATGCTGGAGTTGTAGATTTGCCTTAACTTTTTTGTTATCATTCAACCAAGAAGAAACAACATTCGAAATTAAACGAGTTCACATTCAAAATGCTCTAAATGTACGTCATTTTTTGGCCATATCTGTTTGCCCATGGTCCTCTCTGGCCACAGAATGCTCAACATCATCTCGTTTTTACTCTCATTTGTAGTACAGCTTTGAATGAGTTTCTCGAAACGATTGCCAAGCTATGAGCTTTGAGACGTAGACGCAACAGTTAAGGAAGTTTTAAGAAAATTGCAATGGGCAACATTTGAGAAGCTTCTGTAGGAGTAGTTCGTAAAGCGCTGCTCATGCATACACATAACTGAGGGTTTACCCAAGGATCGACTACCAGATTAAGACTGCATTTCATGAAGTTCTTGCAAAAGCTTTCGTTCATGGGAAAGAGGTACAGAGAGAGGCAAGCGTCTTTACTACACCTCTTTCCCATAAGCATGGGCTTTTTGAAAATCTTCATGAAGCTAACTTCACAGTGTAAAACCCGTCTTAGACTGGACTTACATGGTGAAGTAAACTGTATGAAGTTTTTGAAAAAGCTTTCGCTTGTGGGAAGGAGGTATAGAGGTATAGAACATCCTTTCTCATAAGCATGAGCTTTTGGAAAAACTTTATAAAGCAAACTTCACAGTGTAAGTCCAGTCTTAGACGGGCTTTAAAGTGAAAAAGCTTTCATTTGTGGGACGGACGTATAGAACATCCTTTCCCTTAAGCATGAGCTTTTGGAAAAACTTCACAGTGTAAAACCCGTCTAAGACTGGACTTACATGGTAAAGTAAACTATATGAAGTTTTTGAAAAAGCTTTCGATTGTGGGAAGGAGGTATAGAGGTATAAAACATCCTTTCCCATAAGCATGAGCTTTCGGAAAAACTTCATAAAGCAAAGTTCACAGTGTAAAACCCGTCTAAGACTGGACTTACATGTTGAAGTAAACTATATGAAGTTTTTGAAAAAGCTTTCGTTCGTGGGAAGGAAGTAAAGAGGTACAGAACATCCTTTCCCATAAGCATGAGCTTTTTGGAAAAACTTTATGAAGCAAACTTCACAGTGTAAAGCCCGTCTAAGACTGGACTTACTTGGTGAAGTGAAAAAGCTTTCATTTGTGGGAAGGAGGTATAGAGGTATAGAACATCCTTTCGTAATAGCATGAGATTTTCGAAAGAAAAAGCTTTAATAAGCTTGCTTCATCGTGTAAGAACCATACAGGACTCCAGGGGCTGGCATTTTCTAAAAGCTTATAGGTTTAAGTATTTTTGTTTACGTTTTCCCACATATTTGCCCATTAAATTTTCTCATTTTCACAGTTCTTTAAGGGGCAACTGCTCGACAATTTACGGTCACATTTCATTCCGTTGGAACAATTTAGTTAAATGCTGGACATTTGCCGATGCTGTTGCGGCCTTCCTTTGTATTGTCCTGGCAATAAAATGCAATTCGCAAAAGCAGAAAACAAAAAAAAAGAGGGAAAAACGCAGCTTGGACACCTGACCAGCTATCCGGACATTGCGTAGTTCACGTCAATGTACGTTTAAGTGACTTTTCATGTAGCCACTAAGAGACAGACAGAGACGGGGAGACAGAGAAAGAGATAGAGAGAGTGGAGGCTTGACGGCTATTTAGTTAATTTTTGAGCGTTCTCCCCTCATTGAAAAATTACTTGAGCTTTCCTTTTGATGTAATTGCCATTGGGTGGTGGCGGCGGCGGCAAAGGGACTTTGAAGGACCTGGCCTGGACTTGTTTGGATTCGTGGGCAGGACGTTGGGGCGGTAGGACAGCTGGGTGCGGCTATTCATTGATTAACTGCCAGGGCTCAGTGGAGAGCTGACTCGACTTGGCCGGCCAGACTCTTGGGGCCTTTTTCATTTGACATTTTCATTTTCATCTTCGCTTACGTTTTCGGTATTTATGTTGTTGTTGTTGTTGTTGTTGTTGTTGTTGTTGTCTTGGGTTTCGCCCGGCATTCAAAGTTGAAAATACCTGAAAATGCTTGGTAAATTAGATCAAAGGCGCCAAGTACGTGCAGGCATTTACGCCCCTCGCTGCGTCCCCGGGTTCGACTCGGTCGTGTGACATACGGAAAATACTTCTTAAGTCGGATTAAGTAATTTGCGCGTGGCACTTTCAATTCTTTTCGGTCTGTTTTACCCAGCTGGGCCCCCCCTTCTTTTTGCCTGTGCCTGGAGTCTTTATTCGGTGGTAGTTTGGTCCTTTTTGCGACTTTAATGGGTGCATAAAAGGATCTAAAAGGTTGAAATCTTAGAAACCATAGATTTGAATGAATAAACAATTATCCTGGCTTCTGTGTGTGTGTGTGTGTGTGTGGGTGGGTGTAATTTCCGCTCTGGGCACTTCATGAGTCGCATGCTCCATGCCCGGACCGCTCCATTATGCAAATCGAGTAAAAAGCGTTGGCAAAACACTTAAACCGTTTCGTCCAGCAAAAATCGCGAGCTTTCCCTTTTATCATTGGCCATGTTGTTGCTGTTGTTGTGTGTTTGCCATCGAAGGGGGTGTGGCAGTAGGAAATCTAATTTCCCTGACAATGACAACCCTGGCAACATCTTTGTAGCCGCTTTCGCCTGCACAATACAGCTGGGCGCGAGCACTGACAGGTCCATCGACTGGTGAAATGCAGTCTATCTGCATACAATACAAATTTTATTGGAATAAAAGTCATTGGAAGTTTCAGACAGGAAATATTTCTACTATTCGATTAACTGATTTCAAACAAGTCGTGTAAAGTCGGTTTGAAAGCCGAGTTAAAGAACGATACCGTTGAAAAAGCTAAGCTTCTCTTGTAACAAAGATCCGATTTTGACCAAAATCTGAGAATATGCTTAAAAGCATTCAACATTCATTATGGCAATGTTTCGGAGCTGTAACATTGAAAACATAACATTTTTTCCTACTAAGACCTATATTCCAACCGATTGTTCGTATGGCAGCTATATGTTATAGTCAGCCGATTTGGACAAAAATTTGTGGAATTAGGTGAAAAAATGTAAAACAAACAAAAACAACATTTTAGTACGCTACCATTGAAAACAAAAAAAGTTTTTCCAACCTAACTTTTGTATGGCAGCTATACTATACACATGTCCGATTTCGACCAAACTTGGTGGAATCTTGACAAAGTATAAAAAACCTATGTATACAAAGTTTAAAGACGTTTGCATTGATAAGTAAAAAGTTTCAATCAATTCTATGCCAGCTATAAGCTATAGTCAACCGATTTGGACAAAACTTTGTAGAATTGTGTGAAAGGTTATAAAATAACTATATGCCAATTTTAAAGAGGTTTACATTGAAAACAAAAAAGTTTTTCTTACTAAGACTATGTTTCTAACCTAACTTTTCTATGGCAGCTATACTATATAAATGTCCGATTTCGACCAAACTTGGTAGAATCATGGAGAAGCTTAGAAAACTAGTAAATACGGAGTTTCGAGACGTTTGCATTGAAAACTAAAAAGTTTTTCTCACTAAAACTAGTTTTTCAACGGATCATTTCTATGGCAGCTATATGTTATAGTCATCCGATTTTGACAAAACTTCAAAGAATTGTGTGAAAGCTTAAAATCTAAATATATGCCAATTTTCAAGAGGTTTACATGGAAAACAACCAAGTTTTTCTTACTAAGACTATTTTTCTAACCTTACTTTTGTATGGCAGCTATACAAAGCTATACAAACATCTGAACATTATTTAGATACCCTCTGCAAGGGTTTAACTATGAAAGAACCAGAACCACTAGAAAATGAAAGAAAAAATCCAATTGCTGCCTTTTATTGTGTGTGTGTGTGCTTGTAGCTGTCTGATGCAATCGCAATTATTCGACGCACAACAACAAATGTTACCTAAAGAAACGCATAATAACTTGTAATAGTCTGCAATTGAACAAGAGATTAGAGACACACACACACGAAGCTGTTGGTGCAATTTTCCTATGCGCCAGCCGTTTTACGCATTGAAAAGGAACAACTAATGCGCCTAAAGCGTATAGCAAGCGTCTGAACCTTGAAAATAGTTTTGGGGTTTTTGAAACCCAAAAAAAATCTCTTGAAAAATCTATTTTGGGCTCTTGTTTTTTGAAGTTTCATAAGAAGGACATTGTTCTACCAAAAAGGTTATATCTTTTAAAGCATTTCGAATTTCAAAAAATACTTTTATATGAGAATATAGCCAAGCTATAAAAAGATGGAAAAATGTTTGTTAGCACCTGAAGAGTCGCCCCCCGCCTTAAACAGCAAATGCTTACAAATAATCACGCCACAACTCAACTTAAATTTACACTCAGACTCAATCATTTGGATGTATTTTGGTATATAAGATTCGGGTTCGAGTTCTCATGTTGTTGTCTGCAACTATAAAATTGTAATGGCAAATAAAAGTCCTGGGGCTAAGCAGTTTGCCAATCTCTCATAAGCGATAATTGTCAGTGCCCAAATCCTGCCTTGGCAACTCATCTGAATACAGGCACACACGCCTGTACACACATCCTTCTGCCTCACATCAATTTTATTTTTATTTATTTTTTGCCCTCCAACTCTCTCCTGTCGTGGCATTTGTTTGCCTTTTCGGTTGGGCTCAGCATATTTTGTAGCTCGTAAAAGTTTTTGATATAAAACGTAAACAAAGCAAACGACTCTCGTCGGTAGTCAAAGTAGAATTATGCCGCGCCTGGCCCAAAAAAAAAGAGAGCCAGGAAAAGGGCTAACGGCACAGAAGAGGAAGCTGCGTTTTTGGCGGCCATTTTGTGCCGCTCGAGAAGCCTTTTCAGTGGCGCGCCCGATGCTCACGTACTTTACACGTATTAATTAAAAGTTGCGGGTCTTTGGTCTACATTTGGTCCGGTTTCTCTGGCCCGTGGTGCACGTGGTAGATAGTTGTGAGCACCAATAACATGCGGGCAGCCGAAACCTCCTGTGGGTCTCAGCAAAAACTGTGCCTAACTATAATTAATTTCATTTTAGACTTGTTAGCAAATAAACGAGCAAACGATGCGGTCCGTTGTTTAGACTTTTTCGACTCCGAGTTCCTAGTTGCTAGCACCAAACTCCAAGTAAAACAGCACAGAAAGCGAGAGTGAATCCAGCACAGCGGGTTAACTTCGCCCTGCCAGCGGCACTTCTACAAACTGACGGCACAAACACTATTTTTAGCCTGGTTTTCTGTGTTTGCCAGCACTTGCCAGCACTTGACTGCCAACTTGAATGTCCCATTCCCATCCCCACACCTTCGGCGCCCTGGCTCGCCCCTGGACAGACGACTGAGCATATTACAGTTGCTGGGGCAAACTGTTGCTCAAGTCGCTGGGTTCCATTTTAGGGGGGTTTCTTTTCTTGTTGTTTTTTGTTTTTGTTTTTGTTTTGGTTATTCTCTGTGTTTCTGTGGAAAATGGAGGGGTGGCGCAACGACCCTTATCAAAAATTCATATGTCAAAAATATTGATTCAATTTGAATGCTGAATCATTCGACGGGATACACGTCAAAAGTTACAGGCCGCCGTTTTTTTTTTTGTTGATACTCTATAGCAAAGGATAGGCAGAGTAGACTAAGCCAGTAGGATCATCAATAAGATTCACATTGAGAGAACAGATTGATCATCTTTCCCTCTAAGGGATAGGTAAAGCTGTGATGAACATTCGTCAACGTATAAGCAACATAAAGTTCGCTGCTTTCTAACACATATTAAGCAGTTACAGAGTATTTCCCAGTCGAACTTGACCAAATTTCTTACTTATTTTACTCTGTTTGTTTTAAGTTATGAGTTTTTTTTTTGTTTCTGTTTCTTCAACTTTGTCTTTATTTTATGGACCAAGTTTGGATCGATATGAATTTGATAAATTGAAAGCGGCTAATCTCGGCAAATTCACAAAAGTAAAAACTTTAAGTTCCAACCTCAATGTGAACGACAAGCAAGAAAAATGTTCTTGCTTATAGTACAAAGATCGAGTGTGAGTGAGCTAGAGAGAGAGAGAGAGACAACAGCCGTCTTGGCTTGGTTTTTCTAGGCTCAACGACTCACACAATCATAGGTATGGATTCGTTCGGCTTGTGTCTGTGTGAAAAGCACGAGCGAAGCACTGGCCGGGTCTGAGGGAAACAGAAGGGAACACCCCTAACATATCGCTTAGGCGTACTTAGGAGTAGACTTTGGATTCTTGGTCAACTCCTTCTACACAACCTATCGAAGGCAGCCAATATACAGAACCCAGCTCTACTATACTTAACTATATGCTGTCCACACAGGATTTAATAGGGTTTAAGACGAAACTTGAACTTAACTTAACAACTTAACCTTACACCGAGCAAAAAAGATCCAAAAAAGTATCCATTTGGTAGGGATATGTCTTAAATATCCTTTTAATCATCCAACGGAGCTGAAAAATCATCCCAAGGATCTTCATTTTTCATATCCTTTGGATGATTTTTAGCTCCGCTGGATGACTAAAAGGATATTTCAGACATATCCCTCCCAAATGGATAACGGAAATCATTCTTTTTTGTCTCTGTGTACCTATGAGTACAAAAGAGTGCTTTCTTTTAAGCTAACGCCAATAGCTGTGAAGGTGACGGCTGCGTTAAGGCCAAAGCAAGACGAATATCAGAGAACTACACAGAGAAAAAAAAGGATATGAAAAAGTATCCATTGGATGATTTTCCATATCCATTTGGGAAGGATATGGGCTAATCCTGCGTTGCGGACGTTACATTTGTACGCAAATTTGCTTGTTAAAACAGGCACATCTGGCGTTCCCATTGGTCAATTTGAATGCAATTTTTTGTAAAATGCAGTTCTTTGGGAGTTCTTTAAAACTTATTTTAAAATAAAAGGTTAACTGTTTTTGAAAAAAAGTTATGCTTGCTTAAAGTTTCGTTGCGGACGTTACAAAAAATGGAAGTCGACCTTGAGGTTTATGTGCATTTGCACATTTTTTAGCGAATGTTGCATAATAAACCAAAAAAGTCCAAATACAAAAAATTAAGTGGAGTATATGACCATTTCAATCCACCCTTCAAATGAATGATAAGTAGTCCCGTTAAAAAAAAATCTTAATTTTTGTCTGTTGCGGACGTTACGTTGCGGACGTTACACTTTTTCCATCAAGCCAAATTGTGTGATTAAAGAATATTCATGCATCTTAAAATCCTTTTAACCTTGTAATTATTATTTTATCTATTTATATAATAATCTCGTATCACATGTTTGTTAAAAAACTCATACGAAACGGCTTCACCGAACTTAATCAAATTTTTGTATTAATTTGGCAGGTGTAGAACAGGTTTTTAATTATATTTCGTTCCCTCTGCAGAACATTTATTTGAATTGACGACGCAGCAGGCTGCTCATAAGTGTCACTTTGTGCTTTATTATTGTGAAAATTTGGTAAATTACTAAAATATCGGAATATCGTTTTTGATCAATCGTTTCAATTTGGCCTTTCCGTGTGCGTGTGTGTGTTATAGAAAACAATGCCAGCATGGACGTACCATCGAATTTTGCAAGGGGCAGGGGGAGGGGGTGTGGTTGAGAGGGGTAGTTTGGTAACTAATTACAAATTCTTAATTTTCATGAACTATTTTAGGTTTGAGACGAATTTTAAGTTCATCTCAAAATAAGTTGCGCTCGTCTGACCCCTCTTAGGGTACGGCCTTGTTCGCTTGCAATATGTTCATGGAAGCTCAAAGCTGACATTTCTTAAACAAGATGCAGCTTAAAAACGGTTAATTACATGAGCAAGCAAAGGTGAACCCAGCATTGCATATTGGGGGATCGCAGGTTAAGAATTTTGTTTGAGGTTAAGTTTATCGAATTCTCAGCAACATAGAGCATTTTAAGGCCCAGATTCAGATTCAGCACCTCATAATATTAAAATGGATTTTTTGAATATTTTCATGCCGTTGCGGACGTTACACACTTTGCCATTAATATTTTTCAAAAAGAAGTGTAATCAAGGTATTTTTTATTTTTCATTAGATTAAAGTGCATAAAAAACTCTGTTTATAAAGCTAGTTTGGAAAACAAAATTATTGAAATTAATTCTGTTAAACTTAAAAAACCCTATTTTCCGTTGCGGACGTTACACACAATGTACCCATTTTTAATTCAAATTTATAATGGATATTAGATATCTTACAAATATGATGTTTATCTTAAATAAAAGAAAATTAACCAAATTTTAAGTTTTGCTAAGCGCTAAATACTGAAACGAGTGTTTTTCTCACTTTTTTGACCAATAGAAATACCCTTTTTTACAAGCATGAGGTAGGTGTGGGTAAAACTCCATCAAGAGCAAACCATCCACCGCAAAACCATATTGCTTATATATTTTGAAGCTAGAATATGTGTCCTATTTTTCCACAAACAAGCATTTGGAATTTGGGCAACTTTAATTTTCTGCCCTTGGTTTAAAAATTTTCGGATTAGCCCATATGTCTTAAATATCTTATCTAGTCACCCAACGGAGCTGAAAATCATCCACAGAATATGAAAAATGATCATCCTTGGGTTGATTATCCAGCTTTGTTGGTTGATTAAAAGGATATTTACGACATATTCTTCCCAAATGAATGCAGAGTACTCGTACTTGAGAATTACAAGCGTTGGCTTGTTATACCCTTGCAGAGGGTATTATAAATTTGACCAGAAGTTAGCAGCACATAGAAATATTCATTTCCCAACCAATAAGCTATATATATATTCTTGATCAGGGTGTTGGAGCTTAGTCGATTGAACTTTTCTACGCCAACTAGTGTCTCAGTTTTGAAGCTATCGTGCTGAAACTTTGCACAGAGTCTTCTTTTTGCTGCATGCTACTAATATGTCGGAACCGACCGGCCTGGATGACTATAACATATAGCTGCCATAGGAACAATCGGTCGAGAAACTAGTTCTAGTGAGAAAAACTTTCTTGTTTTCCATGGAAATGTCTCCAAACTCCGTATTAACTAGTTTCCTACGCTTCAACATGATTTCACCAAGTTTGGTCGAAATCGTACATTTATATAGTATAGCTGTCATAGAAAAGTAAGGTTTGAAAAAAAGTTTTAGTAAGAAAAACTTTTTTGTTTTCAATGTAAACCTCTTGAAAATTGGCACATACTTATTTTATAAGCTTTCACACAATTCTACAAAGTTTTGTCAAAATCGGCTGACTATAGGTTATAGCTGCCATAGGAATGTTCGGTCGAAAAACTAGTTTTAGTGTGAAAAACTCATTTATTTTCAAAGAAAACACCTTCAAGCTTTGGATTTCTTAGTTTGCTAAGTTTTCCCATGATTCCACCAAGTTTGTTCGAAATCGGACAACTAAATAGTATAGCTGTCATAGAATAGAAGTCCGAAACATACTCTTATTGAGAATAACTTTCATGTAAACCGCTTGAAAATTGGCTTATATATATTTTATAAGCTTTCACACGATTCTTTAAAGTTTGGTTAAGATCTGATGACTATAACATATAGCTGCCATAGGAATGATCGGTCCAAAAACTAGTTTTAGTGTGAAAAACTATTTTGTTTTCAAAGAAAACACCTTCAAACTTTGTATATCTTAGTCTGCTTTGCTTTTCTATGATTCTGCCAAGTTTGGTCGAAGTCGGACATCTATATAGTGTAGCTGTCATAGAAAAGTAAGGTTAGAATAGAAGTCTTAGTAAGAAAAACATGTTAGTTTTCAATGTAAACCGCTTTCAAATTGTCATATATTTGTTTTATAAACTTTTACACAATTCTTCAAAGTTTAGTCAAAATCGGATGACTATAGGTTATAGCTGCCATAGGAACGATCGGTCGAAAAACTAGTTTTAGTAAGAAAAACTTTTTTGTTTTCAATGCAAACGTCTCCAAACTCCGTATTTACCATTTTCCTATGCTTTTCCATGATTCCACTAGGTTTGGTCGAAATCGGACATCTATATAGTATAGCTGTCATAGAAAAGTAAGGTTAGAAAAGTAGTCTTTGTGAGAAAAACTTGTTTGCTTTTAGTGGAAATGTTCTGAAAATTAGTTAGGAAAACGTGCTGCAAGGGTATATAAACTTCGGCTGAGCAGAACTTAACTTTCCTCTATTTTTCCTCTATTGGTCAGGAAAAAAAATCGCAAAATTTGTTCCCAGATTCAGATCACAATGACATCTATTCTGGTTATAGAACCGTTTTTACTTTTCATTTTAGACAACCTGGATACGAGAAATCATCCCTAGAATTGGAATAACTCTTTCCGTTTTCAAATAAGGTTGTTTTTTTCAAGGGTTTCAGGTTTCCGAACTGAAGGAGCCCCCTTAAAGTTCCGTTTAGGATTTCTGAGTCTCTTTTCTACAGCACCAGGAAGCTCAATCTACTCTAGTTGAATTAGTTTTGACAATTAATAGAATTTTCGCAAAATTCAAGCTACCATTTTCACTTTCGCCAGAGTTTTGCCATTTAAATCCGGTTTTTGCTCTGTTAACTTAAGAAAGATCAGTCCTCAGACAACCATAATGGGTATCTCCCATATGACCGCATATAGCCGCAGCACAATAATCGCTCCAAATCCTTGAATTGGACGGAGTAAGCTCTTTTTAAGCTTCCCAGGAATTTCACTACTTCTCGGCACCGAAAAATGTATTGTTGAAATGTTCAACTTTCAAAGAAAATCAAATTGTTCAGCTTCCCTCGGGCCATACTTTTCCAGCTCAGTTTCATGCACTCGGCGGCAGGGAAAAATACAAAAATACAAAAAAAGAAGAGAAAGTATCCGGAGAAGTATAAGCAAAGAAATAGCTGGCATTTTTGCAATCTGACGGCATTTTAAAGAGCGTCGAATGATATGCAAAGGGCAGGGCTGGGCTGGGCTGGGCTGGGCAGGGCACCCACTCAGTGAGGCAGTGAGGCAGTCGGGCAGGTGGAAAAGGTACACGAAATCGCATGCCTATGCAACGTTCCATCTGTTTTATGGTTCATAAAGTTCTTGCTGAGTGTTTGCCCTTGCTGCCGCCGTTTTTATGGGCCACGTTGAATAAAAAACTGATTTGTTTTCCCTTTTTTCTCGTTTTTCTGCTTTTTTTTTTGATGTTGCTGGTGGCTGATTTGTGCTTATTGTTGCCACCAAATGTGCGTGAGGGCGAGTAACATATGGCACTCACTTGAGAAGGAATCATCATCATCATCATCCTCGTCGTCGTCGTCCCGCTGACGAGTTGTTAATGATAAACATAATGATGGCGGGGGGAGGGGCCAAGGGGAAGCCCCTTGAAGAACGCTTTGGGCCAACAACAAAGTTGTTAACATAAAATGGTAAAATGGCTCACTGCGCGAGTGAATTTATGGCTTACCTTTAACCAGCTCTCCCCCCGCTAATAGTTGGCATCTGTCATTGCAGTCGCTGGGCAAGCGGTACATAAATTTCAGGCATCACAAGTTCGGTGAAAATTTCATTACATTTTGCATTTTGATGGCAAAGAAAAAACACACAATCAAAATCACAGCCGATTGAGGGGTTGTCTGTGTAGGTAGGAAAACTTTTTCATGTTCTTCTACGGTTTTGTGGTTAAGGCCGCAGGCCCTGTGGATGGCTAAGGAATAGTGTGTACTAACCCACCCGGATGGGCATATCTTATTTCGGTTTTGAGCTTTTTGGCAGCTGAAAAGTTCACCTCACCAGCATGTCAACTGCTGGGCCAGAGTAGCCATTCACTTGTCTGTCAAACTCTTTCTACCTATCAACTGATTTCCTTGGCATTTCCACACAAGCATTTCAGAACTCGTAGAGGAAACAAACACCAACTTTGTTGTTATCAAATTGCTAGTTTTTCAAATTCTTCTTTTGTAATATGTCAGACCACAAGAACAGCAGCAAGAGGATTTCAAAGCCAAAATTCGTGATTGGCAGCTTCAAGCTGACATCGAGTACTGATCCGGCAACGAATGTCCACGAGATGACAGCAACGCTGCCCAGTTGCCGTAAGCCATCGTTGACTCAATTGCGGGAGGGAGATGACCGCTCGTTTCGGCTGTTTGTGTGCAACAGTGAGGGTCAGCTGCTCAAGAAGGTGCCCTTCCTGGAATCGGACTATCGTTGGGCCATGCGTAAGGTCATCCGTAGCATACAGTCGGAGAAGGAGGATGGGGTAAGTCAGGGAAAAAGAAAACTTAAAAAAGACCTAAATAATGAACTTTCCACAGCAGCGCAAATCGAGCAACAAAGTCAAGTCAGTTAAGCAGCAGCTAGGCAACTCGTAAGAGCCGAGAACCATCCCAGCTTTGAGCATTTTATTCGGTGCAAGTCGTAAGAAATTCTAGAAATTCTGGAAATTCTAAAAACAGTCCACTTTTTTCAATCTCTTTCACATTTCGAACGGCTGAACCACATCCTGTACAAGCTTTGATTTTGAAACCAAAATAAACCACAAAAAACAGTGTACATTTCATACAGCCAGTTTCCAGTCCAAACATTCTTGGAACCAATTGTGTCAAAGGTCTGGGTGCCTTGGCCCACAGTGAATCCAATTTGAAGACTCCTTGGGTAGAACACTCTGAAAAATGTAGCAGCTTGCCTTATGTTTGTCAGACATACTCGTAAGAGTGATGCAAAGAATGGGCACTTCCATCCTACACATTAGACCGAAGGTGCACGCAAGCTATACGCTTTGCCCGCATTTATGGTTACTTTACGCATTGCCATTCCAATGCCCAACAAGTGTTGCGAAGAAGAAGACAGAAAGGGCACACCTCCATAGTTAGACTTCTCAAACATGAAACCCGAACTTTATGGTTACCGGGTCGAGATTCCTACACATTAGTTGGGGGGTGCACGCTAGCTATGCGCTTTAGGCGCATTAATTGTTCCTTTTCAATGCGTAAAACGGCTTGCGCATAGCAAAATTGCACCAACAGCTTCGTGTGTGTGTCTCTAATCTCTTGTTCAATTGCAGACTACCACAAGTTATCATGCGTTTGTTTATGTAACATTTGTTGTGCGTCGAATAATTGCGTTTGCATCAGAAAGCTACAAGCACACATACAGAAAAAGGCAGCAATTGGATTTGTTCTTTCGTTTTCTAGTGGTTCTTGTGCTTTCATAATTATACCCTTGTAGAGGGTATATTAAAATTCTCCAGAGGAGTTTGTAACGCATAGAAGAAAGAAAGTTTCCGATTACATAAAGTATATATATACTTGATCAGCAAGGCGAGCTGAATTGATTTTGCCTTTTCCGTCCGTCCGTCCGTCTTTCCGTTTGTCTGTACGTCCGTATGTTCGTCCGTCCGACTGTCCGTCTGTTTCTATGCTATCTTCTCCGTCAGTTTTAAAGCTATCTTCACCAAACTCTGCACAATATCTTTTGGTACAACTACACTGCACATTTGTCGTAATTGGCCGGATCGGTTGACTATAACATATAGCTGTCATAGGAACGATCGGTCGAAAAACTAGTTTTAGTGGGAAAAACTTTTTGTTTTCAAAGGAAACGCCTCCAAACTTTGTATTTCTTAGTTTGCTATGCTTTCCCATGATTCCACCAAGTTTGGTCGAAATCGGACATCTATATGGTATAGCTGTCATAGAAAAGTAAGGTTAGAAAAGTGGTCTTAGTGAGTAAAACTTTTTTGTTTTCAAAGGAAAAGCCTCCAAACTTTGTATTTCTTAGTTTACTAAGAAGTTTGGTCCAAATCGGACATCTATATGGTATAGCTGTCATAGAAAAGTATAGTCTAAAAAGTAGTCTTAGTGGGAAATACTTTTTTGTTTTCCATTGAAACGTCTCCAAACTTCGTATCTATTAGCTTGCTATGCTTTCTCACGATTCCACCAAGTTTGACCGCGATCGGACATCTATATGGTATAGCTGTCATGGAAAAGTAGAGTCTGAAAAGTAGTCTTAGTGGGAAAAACTTTTTTGTTTTCAAAGGAAACGTCTCCAAACTTTGTATTTCTTAGTTTGCTATGCTTTCCCATTATTTCACCCAGTTTAGCCCAAATCAGACATCTATATAGTATAGCTGTCATACAAAAGTAGAGTCTGAAAAGTAGTCTTAGTGGGAAATACTTTTTTGTTTTCAAAGGAAACGCCTCCAAACTTTGTATATCTTAGTTTGCTAAGCTTTCCCACGATTCCACTTAGTTTGGTCAAAATCGGACATCTATATGGTATAGCTGTCATGGAAAAGTAGAGTCTGAAAAGTAGTCTTAGTGGGAAAAACTTGTTTGTTTTCAAGGGAAATGTCCTTCAAATCAGTTGTTTGCTATATTATAGTATACAAGTATACAAGGGATAGCTTTCCTCTATCGTTTTTGGTTGTAACAGACTTAACAGATTTTGCCTATATATAAATAGTACCCTGTTTTCTCTATGATTTGGAATGGGGCAAGAGAAGAACTGCACTGCATTGAACAGTTTTAGACTCATTAACTTGCCCTCGGATATGTTAATATACCAGCTGTTTGCTTGGCAAAGTTTGAGTCCTTTGTATTTGCACATAATTTCAGACAAATGGTTTTAAGCCGTTTCATAAATTGGCTACATCGCATTCGGAAACGGTAATATGTAAGCTGAAACAAACATAAACAAGCACCAGTTCTTGTATTTGTATTTGACATCTAAACCATGACCCTATCGCTTGTCCAAATCTTCAAAGGACTACACCTGGCGATAGCATGCAAATGCGATTTGCCCCACAAGAAACTTTATACAACAAATATGTAAATTCGTACGGACGACGCGTCCTGTGTCTACGGATGAACATTATTAAGGCCAATTCTCGGCGGACTTGTATGGCGACTAATTCTGGCGACGTTGGGTGTTCAATTACAAAACTTTTCTTGTGCCAAGCCAAGTTAATAACATTTATCGCTGCCCATAAAACTTGCACTGTGTGCGCGTGTGTTGGTGTGTGTGTGTGTGTGTGTGTTCTACTTATTTCGGTCCTGGGCAAAGTTTCTGCAACAAGTTTAACCTTTTTCTTTTCCGCATTACTGAACGTCAGCCACTTTGACTTATGTCCATACAAATTGAACAAAGTTTGTTTCTCTCTGTGTGTGTTTGGCCGATTCTACTTTGCCTAATAGTTGAGCAATTCTTTTAAGCACTGCTGCGCCCTGCGCCGCAGGGAAGCTGCTGTTGACAACTCGCCGCGCTGTTGTATTTTTGTCGTTTCATAATTGATGGCCAACAATTGTCCCCCGCCTCGTGT